>OU342746.1:253231317-254662614 GCA_910589775.1 Avena eriantha
TTTCATGAACCATAGCCAGTGTCATTGCATGTTTGGTCTTTTCATGAACCACAACCAGTGTCACTGCATGTCAGTTCTTTTCATGAACCACATAAGGATCCACCAGTGTCATTGGATGTATGTTCTTCTCATGAACGACACGTGGATCCACCGGTGTCATTGCATGTATGTTCCTCTAAACAACCCACATAAGGATCCACCGGTATCATTGATGTATGTTATTTTCATGAACCACACCCAGTGTCATTGCATGTGTGCTCTTCTAAACAAACCACATAAGGATCAACCAGTGTCATTGCATGTCTGTTCTTTTCATGAACCACACATAAGGATCCACCAGTGTCATTGCATGTCTGTTCTTTTCATGAACCACACCTAGTGTCATTGCATGTGTGTTCTTTTCATGAACCACAGCTAGAGTCATTACATGTCTTTTCTTTTCATGAATCACACCCAGTGTCATTGCATGTCTGTTCTTTTCATGGGTTTGTAGCATGGAAAACAAAAAAAATCTCCCTCAAGAATGAACAAAACCCAGATCTAATCTAGATAAAAGCCAAGATGTAATCTATTAGACATGTGCAACGAGATAGATCTGTACTAACCTTTGTAGACCCGAAAGCGTTACGAGATCGGATCTCGTGGTTGATGTAGTCGATCACTTGCCGATCTCAAGATCGAGTAGACAATCCTTCCGGCACCGCGTTTCGGCAGCGCTTCCGCAGTCGGTCACACGTGCGGAGTCAAAGCAGACCTTCCTCTCCTCGTTCCAGCGAGCAGCGGAGGTAGTAGATCTTCTCCACGGAATCCTAGCAGCACGACGGCGTGGTGGTAGTGGTGGAGTAGAGAATTCTGCAGGGCTTCGCCTAAGCCAGAGCAGAGGGAAGGAGGAGGAGAGAGGCGGCTAGGGTTTGGAGTGGAGGGAGCAAGGGGGGTGGCGCCTCCACCCCTCTATTTAAAGGAGGGAGGCGCCATGGGAGGGGGAGTCCTAGTAGGACTCCCCTCCCTCCTTGGCCGGCGGATTGGGAGGGGGGAAGGAGTCCTCCTCCCCCACGACTCCTTGTCTTGCCCCACAAGGACTCCTTGATCCTTTCTTGGTTTTCAAGCAAACTCCAAGAAATCTTCCAGAACCTTCCGGAACATTCCGAAACCTTCTAGAATCCTCATACAAATACTCCGGAACATTTCCTAACTCAGAAAATGATCCCCAATATATGAATCTTATTCTCCGGACAATTACGGATCTCCTCGTGATGTCCCGGATCCAATCCGAGACTCCGAACAACATTCGGTCTCCAATGCACATTCCATATCTACTTGAAACAACTTAGAACCTTAAGTGTGTCACCCTACGGTTCGTGAATATGCAGACATGATGAAGACACCTCTCCGATCAATAACCATCAGCGGGATCTGGAGATCCATAACGGCTCGCACATACTCAACGATGACTTCGTGATCGATAGAACCATTAACATACGAAACCAATTCCCTCTGTCTCACGATACTAAACTTATCCGAGGTTTGGTCGTCGGTATCTCCATACCTAGTTCTACCTCGTTACTGATAAGTACTCTTTACTCGTTCCATGTTATGTCATCCCTTGTGACCTAGTCACATGCTTGCAAGCTAACTAGATGACATTCCACCGAGAGGGCCCAGAGCATATCTATCCGTCATATGGATGGACAAATCCCAATCTTGGTCCATGCGCTTCAACACATACTTTCAGAATACCCAATGACACCTTTATAACCACCCAGTTACAAAGCGGTGTTTGATGTCATCAAAGTACCCATCCGGTGATGGTGATTAACACAACCTCATGGTCGAAGGATTAGGTTACTATGTATTTAAAAGCTTATAGCAAATGAACTTAATGACTTGATCTTATGCTATGCTTACTACGGGTGTGTGTTCATCACATCATTCTCCTAATGATATGATCTTGTTATTAACGACATCCAATGTCCATGATCAGGAAACCATGATCATCCATTAATCAACAAGCTAGTTTAACAAGAGGCTTACTAGGGACTCTTTTATGTTTACAAAACACACAAGTATTAATGTTTCCGGTTAATACAATTATAGCATGGGATGTAAACATTTATCATAAACATAAAGATATAATAATAACCACTTTATTATTGCCTCTTGGGCATATCTCCAACAGTCTCCCACTTGCACTAGAGTCAATAATCTAGTTAAAAACTTGTGCATTCAACACCTATGGCTTTCTGGTGTTGTATAGACACCATTGCTAGTGGTAAACATAATCTTCGGATCTGACACTTCTAGGTCCGTATGTATTTGCATGTCCTTGCGTCTCTACGCATTACTCATTCTCCAATGAGATGGCATTGTATAAATTTGGTCCTTTGGTGAGACCTTTAGTTCCTTGGGATTAAATTATGTTGATACAATTTTCAGACAATGTATCTTCATAGTATTATCCCGCTATGAACCACACCTAGTTTGATAACAAACTACTTAACACAAATGCCCTCCTTTGCTGCTACTATAGCAGTTATATACTTAGCCTTTTGTTGTAGTATCCGTCACAATATCTCAACTTTGGAACTCATCCAAATCCATCATGGAACATCCTTTCCATTATATTGTGCCACCCATAGTCTAAATTGAGATAAATTTAATTTGTATCTTGTGACAAAACTAGTATCAATGTAACACTTTACAATGAACTACTTTTAACTATTTGTCACTTATACATGATATATTCTTAGTTCTTCCAAAGCTCATAAGAATATCTTTACTATTGTCCAATGATCATCTTATGAATCATTCTGGTATATGCTCATAACATTTAGAGCATAGGACATATCTGGATGTGTACATCTTAAAGAATGATTGATCAAAATATTCTTGTGATTTCACCAAGTGTCAAAACACTTGAATCTTGATTTAGTCCTTTCCGTGCGTCAAGAACCTTTCTTGTTGTTTCTATATTGAACTCATTCAACATCTTATCTATGTACATTTGGCAAAACCATATTAGCGCCTCAATCTATTCATATAGACATTGATGCCTAATTCTCGAGTTATGCCTAAGTCTTTCATCGAAATGAAATTCTTAACCTATGTCAATAAAAGATACATTATTTCTAATCAACAATATGTCTTAGAAATATGTCTTAGCGCTCCCTTAATTTCTTGCAAAATGCAAACATCTTCATCGTCTCTGATGAAATTAAACATTTTAACGGTTTCTTCACGGTGAAGATTCCAACTCCGTGATGCTCACTTCAACCATTGAAGTTTTGCATACTCTTTTAGCATCCTTTGAATTAACAAAACCCTTTGGATCATGTCATGTACATGTCCTAGGTAACCATTCTATTAGAAGAACTTGTTTTGTTTGTTCAACTACCATATACCAAAATACATGTAGTGGTTGCTACATTAATCCGTCCAGACTAAATATCGCTATGAAAGATCAAATCTTATCATAGTCAATTCCTTGAACATTGTCATAAACTCTTTCCGACATGTCGACTATTTCGTAGATTTGAAACATCCATGTCTATTTCTTTATAGATCCAAACACGACCGATAGGCTTCACGCCTTTCTGGAGGGTCTTCTAAGTTCAGAAACTTGATTTCTCGTGTATGGATACTATCACGGATTCCATGACTTCTAGTCATTTTATGGAGTCAGGGCCCATCATCGCTTCTTTGCATGTAGTCGGTTCATCATTGTCAAAACAATAATGACTTGCTTATCAAATCTTACTATTTGATTCTTAGCGACCCACACGGGTCTATAGGAACTCTAATCTCCGAGATCACACCTTTTGTAATCACGAAAGCCATGAGCATTGTGGCCGCCACCGGGACACTTTCCGGCGCTGCGCTACTTAGCACATATAGCTAAGGTTCAACAACCTTATCAAAGTTCTATTGTCCTCCCACTTAACTTTTCACGGAAAATTCCTTCTCAAGAAACTTGACGTTCCAAGCGACAAACTCTTTTGTCCACGGCGTTATGGAGAAATTCCCAACAAATTCTTTGGAATAACCTACAAAGACGTGCTTATCCGACTTCAGTTGTAAACATTTTATTTATGCATAGCATACCAAAATTTAAGAAAAGACAATTCGGGTTTTATCCCAAACCATAACTCATATGGTGTCATTTCAACGGATCACGATGGAGCTCTTTTCAGTGTAAAAGCGGTAGTCACTAAAGCTTTAATCTTTAATATATAATGGCAGTTTTATAAATGACACCTTTGATCTTACCATGTCAAACAAGGTTTCATTACATATCTTGAACACTCCATACTCCTATGGTGTTTTGGGAAATGCAAATCCATGGAAGGATTCCTCAAATCTTAGGTGTTTTGCTAAACTTGTAACTCAAACATCTTTCTTTATGATCCAATCGTAAACTCTTTTATTTTCTTGTTACAATGATTTTCCACTTCATCTTGAAAGTCTTTGAACATTTTTCAAATGTTTCATACTTCTTCCTTATTGAGTAAGTATATACATATACTCACTCAAATCTTCGGAGAAAGCATATGAAATTGAAATCCATCGCCCACGACTACACATAATGGACTATATACATCAATAGGTACAAATTCCAATCAGTTAGTCGTCCGTTCCTCTTTTGGCCTACGAACGGAGTTTTAATTATCTCCAGGAAAGTATCACAAGCGTCATTTGATCCAAATCAAAGACTCCAAAAATCCATCAACATGGAGTTTCTTCATATATCCTTTCAATATAATTTAAACGGCGATGTCACTTCGCAAGTGATCTTTCAATCATTTGTCTTGCGACATTTTAGCATTAGTTTTATGGTCGTTATTTCTCCTACCAGACTTGTATATTATCCATCTATTATGGAATACGGTAATTATTTGAACAACCTTTTGTCGTCATAATACCTGATCAAAATAACAATTATTGAAACAAATCTTGAAGGCAAGCTTTGATGTTAACGAGCAACACAACAACCCTTTGTTTGTTTTCGATGAACATCATCACATTTTCTCTTGCTACTTACTTAGGCCATTGCAGTTCATGAATTGTGTTGTCCTGTATGACACTTCATACCAACCAATTCGGTATCCAATACCTAAGAACCACATTGTTTAACAAGCAAGGAATACAACCATAACATGTATATCTTCTATATGCCTAAGTTGGACATCTCCAACCTTTTATTTTCTGCCAAATATTTTATAGATTCTCTTTCAGCAATTCCTTTTCTTTTAAAAGAATCTATCAACATCAATAGTGGTGTCATCAACATGACACATGGTACAAAGCGTATATAGTCAAATACTAATACCTTTGGACTTGCACTTTGAAGTGGATCACCATCATCAAATGTTTGGTGTTCTTTTAAAAAAATCCATTCTTTAGTAATCTATTAGTATAGTAAACATTTTACTTACATATTCTATTCATCCTTATCATGACAACTTTCCTGATCAAGCTACTATAGCCTATAAGAAAGAATCGCGAGTATAATGTTAGTTCCCAAAACCTTTTTGGGAGATCCAGATGCCTAGCATCTCCATCCTTCATAAATTCTCATACAATATGAGAACATGTATTTTGCTAAATTATACTCTATCATAATGCAACCAAAAACATTGTTTCAGATATCACAATATCTTCCACACATGATGGTTTCTGAAACAATTTTCAGCTCCTAGATAACCTTGATATTAAAACAACCTTTTCAATATCAATAATCATGGAGGCAAACATGATACTTTAGATACTAACATTGGAATTCTTACTCTTGATTTAATACTACTTATTAAACTTCATGGAGTAAACAGAGTTTGCTGAAAGTTTGCAATAGGACTTATAAACTTTAAATTGACATTCAAAACAATACGATACCAGTTCGTAAAGTAAATATCCAGAATTTCTATAGTTCCAATATCTCAACTATAACTAAGCGTAAGGTGGTGAACGGATGCCAATGACTACAACAAACTATGCAAATTCACTTTGATTGTGTTTATGATAAATTGAGTTCGACTAATCCAAATTACAAATGAACTTCCACTCAAAACAACATCCCTCGAGTTGTTTTAGTGATTACACGAACCAAATCCACTACACCAAGTCCGATCATCACGTGAGATGATGTAGCTTTAAAGGCGAACAATCAACATGTTCATCATATCATCCATATGACTCATGCTTTACCTTTCGGTATTCCGTGTTCCGAGACCATGTCTGCACATGCTAGGCTCGTCAAGGTTAACCTTAGTTTCCGCATGTGCAAATCTGGCTTGCACCCGTTGTATGCACACGTAGAGTCTATCATACCCGATCATCACGAGATGCTTCGAAACGACGAGTCTTAGCAACGGTGCCAACTAAGGGTGAACACTTTATTACTTGATATTTAGTGAGAGGGATCATCTTATAATGCTACCGTCGCGATCTAAGCAATACAAGATGCATAAAGGATTAACATCACAGGCAATTCATAATATGTGATATGATATGGCCTTTCTTCTTGTGCCTTTGATCTCCATCTCTAAAGCACGGACATGATCTCCATCATCACCAGCATGGCGTCAAGGTCCGTGGCGCCGCTTCATGGTTGTCCATCACCAGCAGCAACTATTACAACTACTTGGAACAAAGCTATTACAAGATGAATAGACACGCGGGTCTTAATAGAATTGAAGACAACCATTAGGCTCCTGCCGGTTGCCATATTACAACAAGGATCATTGCATACATCAAATATAATCACAATCACATAATGGCCATATCACATCACAAAACCCCTGCAAAAACAAGTCAGACGCCTCTAATTTTCTTTGCATGTTTTACGTGGCTTGAGGCTTTCGAATAAGAACGGACCTTACCTACGAAACTGAACCACAACGTTGATACAAGTGCTATCAAGTTGCAAAGTGTAAATTGGATCTATACTATGGTGAGAGAGACAGACACCCGCAAAGCCACTTGTGCAAAGCAAGTTACACGTCAAGCGTGGAGCAAGTCTCATGTGCGATGACATGTAAGGTTAGCCCGAGCCGCTTCATCCCACCATACCGCAAGATGCAAAGTACACAAAGCAAAAGACGGCACGAGCACCAACGCCCACAAAACCATTGTGTTCTACTCGTGCAACAGATCTACGCATAGATACGGCTCTGATACCACTGATGGGTTCGTAGCATGGAAAACAAAAAATTTCTACCCAGATCTAATCTAGATAAAAGCCAAGATCTAATCTATTATACATGTGCAACGAGATAGATCTGTACTAACCCTTGTAGACCCGAAAGCGTTACGAGATCGGATCTCGTGGTTGATGTAGTCGATCACTTGCCGATCTCAAGATCGAGTAGACGATCCTTCCGGCGCCGCGTTCCGGCAGCGCTTTCGCAGTCGGTCACACGTGCGGAGTCGAAGCAGACCTTCCTCTCCTCGTTCCAGCGAGCAGCGGAGGTAGTAGATCTTCTCCACGGAATCCTAGCAGCACGACGGCGTGGTGGAGTAGAGAATTCTGCAGGGCTTCGCCTAAGCCAGAGTAGAGGGAAGGAGGAGGAGAGAGGCGGCTAGGGTTTGGAGTGGAGGTAGCAAGGGGGTGGCGCCTCCACCCCTCTATTTAAAGGAGGGAGGCGCCATGGGAAGGGGAGTCCTAGTAGGACTCCCCTCCCTCCTTGGCCGGCGGATTGGGAGGGGGGAAGGAGTCCTCCTCCCCCACGACTCCTTGTCTTGCCCCACAAGGAGTCGTTGATCCTTTCTTGGTTTTCAATCAAACTCCAAGAAATCTTCCAGAACCTTCCGGAACATTCCGAAACCTTCTAGAATCCTCATACAAATACTCCGGAACATTTCCTAACTCAGAAAATGATCCCTAATATATGAATCTTATTCTCCGGACAATTCCGGATCTCCTCGTGATGTCCCGGATCCAATCCGAGACTCCGAACAACATTCGGTCTCCAACGCACATTCCATATCTACTTAAAACAACTTCGAACCTTAAGTGTGTCACCCTACGGTTCGTGAATATGCAGACATGATGAAGACACCTCTCCGATCAATAACCATCAGCGGGATCTGGAGATCCATAACGGCTCCCACATACTCAACGATGGCTTCGTGATCGATAGAACCATTAACATACGAAACCAATTCCCTTTGTCTCAAGATACTATACTTATCCGAGGTTTGATCGTCGGTATCTCCATACCTAGTTCTACCTCGTTACTGATAAGTACTCTTTACTCGTTCCATGTTATGTTATCCCTTGTGACCCAGTCACATGCTTGCAAGCTAACTAGATGACATTCCACCGTGAGGGCCTAGAGCATATCTATCCGTCATATGGATGGGCAAATCCCAATCTTGGTCCATGCGCTTCAACACATACTTTCAGAATACCCAATGACACCTTTATAACCACCCAGTTACGAAGCGGTGTTTGATGTCATCAAAGTACCCATCCGGTGATGGTGATTAACACAACCTCATGGTCGAAGGATTAGGTTACTATGCATTTAAAAGCTTATAGCAAACGAACTTAATGACTTGATCTTATGCTATGCTTACTACGGGTGTGTGTCCATCACATCATTCTCCTAATGATATGATCTTGTTATTAACGACATCCAATGTCCATGATCAGGAAACCATGATCATCCATTAATCAACAAGCTAGTTTAACAAGAGGATTACTAGGGACTCTTTTATGTTTACAAAACACACAAGTATTAATGTTTCCGGTTAATACAATTATAGCATGGGATGTAAACATTTATCATAAACATAAAGATATAATAATAACCACTTTATTATTGCCTCTTGGGCATATCTCCAACATGAACCACACCTAGTGTCATTGTATGTGTGTTATTTTCATGAACCACACCTAGTGTCATTGCATGTGTGTTCTTTTCATGAACCATAGCTAGAGTCATTGCATGTCTGTTCTTTTCATGAACCACACCCAGCGTCAGTGCATGTCTGTTCTTTTCATGAACCACACCCGCTGTCATTGCATGTCTATTCTTTTCATTAACCACATAAGGATCCACCAGTGCCATTGCATGTCTGTTATTTTCATGAACCACACCTAGTGTCATTGCATGTGTGTTCTTTTCATGAACCACAGCTAGAGTCATTTCATGTCTGTTCTTTTCATGAACCACACCCAGTGCCATTGCATGTCTGTTCTTTCATTAACCACACCAAGTGTCACTGCATGTCAGTTCTTTTCATGAACCACATAAGGATCCACCAGTGTCATTGGATGTGTGTTCTTTTCATGAACCACACATGAATCCACCGGTGTCATTGCATGTCTGTTCCTCTAAACAACCCACATAAGGATTCACCAGTGTTATTGCATGTATGTTCTTTTCATGAACCACACCAAGTGTCGTTGGATGTGTGTTCTTCTAAACAAACCACATAAGGATCCACCAGTGTCATTGCATGTCTGTTCTTTTCCTGAACCACACATAAGGATCCACCAGTGTCATTGCATGTCTGTTCTTTTCATGAACCACACATAAGGATCCACCAGTGTCATTGCATGTCTGTTCTTTTCATGAACCACACCCAGTGTCATTGCATGTGTGTTCTTTTCATGAACCACAACTAGAGTCATTGCATGTATGTTGTTTTCATGAACCACACACAGTGTCATTGCATGTCTGTTCTTTTCATGAACCACGCCCGGTGTCACTGCATGTCAATTCTTTTCATGAACTACATAAGGATCCACCAGTGTCATTGCATGTCTGTTCTTTTCATGAGCCACACCCAGTGTCATTGCATGTGTGTTCTTCTGACAAACCACATAAGGATCCAATAGTGTCATTGCATGAATGTACTTTTCATGAACCACACATAAGGATCCACCAGTGTCATTGGATGTGTGTTCTTCTCATGAACCACACGTGAATCCACCGGTGTCATTGCATGTCTATTCCTCTAAACAACCCACATAAGGATCCACCAGTGTCATTGCATGTTTGTTCTTTTCATGAACCACACCCAGTGTCATTGGATGTGTGTTCTTCTAAACAAACCACATAAGCATCCACCAGTGTCATTGCATGTCTGTTCTTTTCATGAACCACACATAAGGATCCACCAGTGTCATTGCATGTCTGTTCTTTTCATGAACCACACCCAGTGTCATTGCATGAATGTACTTTTCATGAACCACAACTAGAGTCATTACATGTCTGTTCTTTTCATGAACCACACCCAGTGTCATTGCATGTCTGTTCTTTTCATGAACCACACCAGGTGTCACTTCATGTCAGTTCTTTTCATGAACCACATAAGGATCCACCAGTGTCATTGCATGTCTGTTCTTTTCATGAACCACACCCACTGTCATTGCATGTGTGTTCTTCTCACAAACCACATAAGGATCCACTAGTGTCATTGCATGTCTGTTCTTTTCATGAACCACACATAAGGATCCACCAGTGTCATTGCATATCTGTTCTTTTCATGAACCACACCCAGTGTCATTGCATGTGTGTTCTTTTCATGAACCACAGCTAGAGTCAGTGCGTGTCTGTTCTTTTCATGAACCACACCCAGTGTGAGTGCATGTTTGTTCTTTTCCTGAACCACACTCGGTGTCACTGCATGTATGTTCTTTTCATGAACCACAGCTAGAGTCATTGCATGTCTGTTCTTTTCATGAACCTCAGCTAGAGTCATTGCATGTCTGTTCTTCTAGACAGACCACATAAGGATCCACCAGTGTGATTTCATGTCTGTTCTTCTCACAAACCACACATAAGGATCCACCAGTGTCATTGCATGTGTGTTCTTTTCATGAACCACACCCAGTGTCAGTGCATGTGTGTTCTTTTCATGAACCACAGCTAGAGTCATTGCATGTCTATTCTTTTCATGAACCACACCCAGTGTTAGTGCATGTATGTTCTTTTCATGAACCACACCCGGTGTCATTGCATGTATGTTCTTTTAATGAACCACATAAGGATCCACCAGGGTCATTGCATGTCTGTTCTTTTCATGACCACACCCAGTGTCATTGCATGTCTGTTCTTTTCATGAAACTCACCCAGTGTCAATGCATGTCAGTTCTTTTCATGAACGACATAAGGATCCACCAGTGTCATTGCATGTTTTTTCTTTTCATGAACCACACCCAGTGTCATTGCATGTGTGTTCTTCTCACAAACCACATAAGGATCCACTAGTGTCATTGCATGTCTGTTCTTTTCATGAACCACACATAAGGATCCACCAGTGTCATTGCATGTGTGTTCTTTTCATGAACCACACCCAGTGTCATGGCATGTGTGTTCTTTTCATGAACCACACCTAGAGTCATCGCATGTCTGTTCTTTTCATGAACCGTTACTACATGTCTGTTCTTTTCATGAACCACACCCAGTGGCATTGCATGTCTGTTCTTTTCATGAACCACATAAGGATCCACTAGTGTCATTGCATGTCTGTTCTTTTCATGAACCACACCCAGTGTCATTGTATGTGTGTTCTTTTCATGAACCACAGCTAGAGTCACTACATGTCTGTTCTTTTCATGAACCACACCTAGTGTCACTGCATGTCTGTTCTTTGCATGAACCACACCCAGTGTCACTACATGTCAGTTCTTTTCATGAACCACATAAGGATCCACCAGTGTCATTGGATGTGTGTTCTTCTCATGAACCACACGTGAATCCACCGGTGTCATTGCATGTTTGTTCCTCTAAACAACCCACATAAGGATCCACCAGTGTCATTGCATGTCTGTTCTTTTCATGAACCACACCAAGTGCCATTGGATGTGTGTTCTTCTAAACAAACCACATAAGGATCCACCAGTGTCATTGCATGTCTGTTCTTTTCATGAACCACACATAAGGATCCACCAGTGTCATTGCAGGTCTGTTCTTTTCATGAACCACACCTAGTGTCATTGCATGTGTGTTCTTTTCATGAACCACAACTAGTCATTGCATGTATGTTGTTTTCATGAACCACACCCAGTGTCATTGCATGTCTGTTCTTTTCATGAACCACACCAGGTGTCACTGCATGTCTGTTCTTTTCATGACCGACATAAGGATCCACCAGTGTCATTGCATGTCTATTCTTTTCATGAACCACACCCAGTGTCATTGCATGTGTGTTCTTCTCACAAACCAGATAACGATCTACGAGTGTCATTGCATGTCTGTTCTTTTCATGAACAACACATAAGGATCCACCAGTGTCATTGCATATCTGTTCTTTTCATGAACGACACCCAGTGTCATTGCATGTGTGTTCTTTTCATGAACCACAGCTAGAGTCAGTGCATGTCTGTTCTTTTCATGAACCACACCTAGTGTGAGTGCATGTCTTTTCTTTTCCTGAACCACACTCGGTGTCACTGCATGTCTGTTCTTTTCATGAACCACAACTAGAGTCATTGCATGTCTGTTCTTTTCATGAAACACAGCTAGAGTCATTGCATGTCTTTTCCTCTAGACAGACCACATAAGGATCCACCAGTGTGATTTCATGTCTGTTCTTCTCACAAACCACACATAAGGATCCACCAGTGTCATTGTATGTGTGTTCTTTTCATGAACCACACCCAGTGTCATTGCATCTGTGTCCTTTTCATGAACCACAGCTAGAGTCATTGCATGTCTATTCTTTTCATGAACCACACCCAGTGTTAGTGCATGTCTGTTCTTTTCATGAACCACACCCGGTGTCATTGCATGTATGTTCTTTTAAGGAACCACATAAGGATCCACTAGGGTCATTGCATGTCTGTTCTTTTCATG
Organism: Avena eriantha; assembly: GCA_910589775.1. Taxonomy (NCBI): domain Eukaryota; kingdom Viridiplantae; phylum Streptophyta; class Magnoliopsida; order Poales; family Poaceae; genus Avena; species Avena eriantha. The sequence goes on from OU342746.1 coordinate 253,244,118, forward strand.
AACCACACCCAATGTCGTTGCATGTGTGTTCATTTCATGAAACACACCCAGTGTCACTGCATGTCAGTTCTTTTCATGAACCACATAAGGATCCACCAGTGTCATTGCATGTCTGTTCTTTTCATGAACCATACCCAGTGTCATTGCATGTGTGTTCATCTCACAAACCACATAAGGATCCACTAGTGTCATTGCATGTCTGTTCTTTTCATGAACCACACATAAGGATCCACCAGTGCCATTGCATGTGTGTTCTTTTCATGAACCACACCCACTGTCATTGCATATGTGTTCTTTTCATGAACCACAGCTAGAGTCATCGCATGTCTGTTCTTTTCATGAACCACACACTGTGTCAGTGCATGTCTATTCTTTTCATGAACCACACCCAGTGTTATTGCATGTATGTTCTTTTCATGAACCACATAAGGATCCACCAGTGTCATTGCATGTCTGTTATTTTCATGAACCACACGTAGTGTCATTGCATGTGTGTTCTTTTCATGAACCACAGCTAGAGTCATTGCATGTCTGTTCTTTTCATGAACCACACCTAGTGTCATTTCATGTCTGTTCTTTTCTTGAACCACACCCGGTGTCACTACATGTCAGTTCTTTTCATGAACCACATAAGGATCCACCAGTGTCATTGGATGTGTGTTCTTCTCATGAACCACACGTGGATCCACCAGTGCCATTGCATGTATGTTCCTCTAAACAAACCACATAAGGATCCACCAGTGTCATTGCATGTCTATTTTTCTCACAAACCACATAAGGATCCACCAGTGTCATTGCATGTCTGTTCTTTTCATGAATCACAGCTAGAGTCATTGCATGTATGTTACTTCCATAAACCACATATGGATCCACCTAGTGTGATTGCATGTCTGTTCTTTTCACAAACCACACATGGATACACCAGTGTCATTGCATGGGTAGCCGTTAGACCGAGTCTTCTAGAAGGCACGCCCTAACACAGTTGCTTTGCTTGACGATTGTTACATACCGTTTGATTGGGGCACTTGGACGATTGGGATAGTCTTCGTGAGAGCGATCCGCGACTAGGCTGTTATGCGGCATGATTGGCCACGCTTGCTCTAGACTGACGAGGGTTTAACTCATCAATGCCCATTGTTATGGACTTGGGTTTTGGAGAAGGAGGGAGCGCTGGAGACATCTATCGGCTAGCAAACAAGCACACAGGGGATAAAGGATTTACCCAGGTTCAGGCCTCGTAGAGGTCCCTACTTCTGCTTGTCTGCTCGTGGAATTATCAAAGGAGTCGAAAGTTACAATGGGGCGCAGATGCAATATGGCGAGGGTTGTGGAAACTAGGGTTGCGTGTGTCCTCTTCGCTGCCCCCTCCTAGCCTTTATATAGATAGGCTAGGTCTTGGGTAGCAGGTTGAGTCGGTTACAAGTTAGGGTTTTCCCCTTCAAACTTTCTATCTTTAGCTTCTTCTTGTCCTTCAAGCAATCGAGAGTCCGCAGGTTACTCGAGTCCTTTCATCTGGGCCTTGGAGACACCGTGGGCCTGTACATATTGGGACCATATATACCAAGCTCGAGTACCTATAGGGTATACCCATGTCAGTAGCCCCCGAGTGTCCAGTGGAATCGCAGATTCGACTGGGGACTTTTTTGAAGTCTTCGAGTGCCTGAATGAGTACATTTTCGACTGCTTTTATTTATGTCATAGGGATTGTTGATATACGTGCCTGATAAAACTGAAGTATCGGTATTAGTTAACCACCTTAGGGTGAAACAACGCAATCTACTCGAACTCAAGTCCCGGGACTCGAATCTGGAAAAGTGCTGGCGTAATTCGACTCAGGCCGCGGAGGTCTTACATGAGTCGAATTCCAGTTATATGGGTGTGAGCACTCGACGCATCTGTCAAGGCATGTTCATCGTGCCTGTAGGCATAGATATATTTCTGGTAGTGCGCAGTTAAATGCGTTGCCAGGCCTTATTCAGGTCTTACCTTCACGTTGTAAGCGCGGCATCCGAATTTTATCATCGCGGAGACGATTCGGGCGACCCAGGAGACGTAGTCTCTTTGTAGGGAAAATTATGAGGCGGTGTCGCCATGAGATGCGAGTGTGGATGTTATCAACACACAGTTCTTACACAAATAATCATAGGGTGCGCGACCAGCGCTCCCTATGGGAGTAGCCCCCAAGTGCCTGGTTGAGTCGAAGACTCAGGCAGGGACTAAAGAACTTTTGCGACTGATGTCGTCTTTTGCTTGTTTGTCTCAGTCGAAGACTTAGGCAGGGACTAAAACACTTTTGCGACTGCTGTCGTCTTTTGCTTGATTGTTTCAGTCGAAATTGTTTCCGGCGCTCCCTATGGGAGTAACCCATGTCCGTAATCGAACCGTGTTTCGAGTGGTTGGGTTTGATTGTGATTGCCCACATTCCTGCAATAAGAAAAGAGAAAATCGTAGGGTGCGCGACCAGCGCTCCCTATGGGAGTAGCCCCCGAGTGCTTGGTGGAGTCGAAGACTCCAACAAGGACTAAAGTAGTCGAAGTTTTCCGCTGCGTAGCTTTGATGACGTCAGTGCTGACGCTTGTATGACCTCAGTTGCCCGCGTGAGCGAGTTTGACGGGACATGATGAGCGGTGGGTCCCACCTCCTGACTTTGATTTGACTAGGCATGCGTAATCTTATTTTTAACTACGCCTCCTCGATTTCCGCGTGTAATGGGACAAGTGGAAGGACGGTTCGCGCTTCCTCTTCTCCACGTGTCCAATGTGATGCGTGCCACGCGTCCAATAGGGTTTTTGTGAGCCATTGGATTGCATCTCCTAGGGGTAAAGTAGCGGCGCGACGGCGGTAATTTTCCATCTGCGCTCTTTCTTCCTCGCTACCATCGCCATTGCTGACGTTCTTCTGCTTTTCCCCGCGCTCGTCTCCTCCACAGCGCTGGACCACCTCCGCTCGTTTCCAAGCTACTTTCTGCGCTCTCATTGCCACCACGCAATGGGGAAAAGAAAGGAGGCGTTGCCGCTGATTCCGCGGCCACTGTCGCCGCGGGGAAGAAGAAGGGTGGCTCCGCTGCTGCGGGCACCAGCGTCACTGCCGGCGGGAAGAAGAAGGTCGCGGGCACCCGCGTGACCAATGGTGCATGGCGCCCCTCCATCATCAAGGCGTCGGATCTCCGCCTTCTTCGCCAAGACGGAGCTATTCCTGCAGCAGTCGCCGATGCGCGCGTCCCCGGCGGTGAGACCATTCCTGCTCCTCCCGCTGGTTTTCGAGTGATGTTTCTCGCATTCGTCATTCGCGGTCTCTCCTTGCCTCTCCACCCCTTTCTTAGGGGTCTTCTTTGTTTCTATGGGCTCCAGCTCCATCAGCTGTCCCCGAATTCGATTCTCCACATCACCTGCATCATCACCCTTTGCGAGTGCTGGCTTGGAATCGAGCCACACTTTGGTCTTTTCAAGCGCTTGTTTAAATTGAAGCGTCGGTCCGCATCTGGCTCTTTAGTTTATGACGTAGGTGGTTGCGGAATCCACGTCGACCCATCCACCACCTACTTCGATATCAAGCTCACCAAGTCCGTCCAGGGATGGAGGGACAAATGGTTCTATGTCCATGATCAGAAGGCCGAAGATGAGCACTTTGGACTCGCACCCTTTGATCCCGCGACTCCCTGCAAGAAGATGCGTTCTTGGAAGAACATAGTGATGCATGGCGAACTTGCGGAGACAGACGTGCTATATCAGTGCGTCTGTGACCTCGAGAGTCGCATAGGCGCAGAAGAGGCAGGCTACGCCCTTATCAGAACTTGGCTGCGCCGTCGCATCCAGCCTCTCCAAGCCAGAGTCCATCCCATGTTTCAATGGGGTGGCGCTGATGATACCACTCGCATGTCTGCCGATGGCATGTCAACGAGTGAGGTGGATAAGAGGGTTCGATTGGTCATGAAGTACACCATCAAGGATGTGCTTCCGAGTGAACCAGTCGTTCCTCCTTTTGATGCTTCGAATCCCCCTCCTGAGGTAAAGTTGTGCTACGTAGTAGCTTATTTGCACGATTGCTTTTTTGTTGCTTACTTATGCCTTTTGCTGATCTTTGCTGTTTGTATGCAGGATTGGGCGGTGTCGCCCTGTATGCCTCCTCTTCCCGAGGGGATTATTCCTGGCGAGGCTTTGGAAGAGGACGAGTCTGAATCGACTGTCCCTTCTGATGTAGAAGAGGAAGCCCCTGAGTCCGAGAGTCCGGATACTCGCAAGCGTTCGCCCAGCGAGGATTCACACGCGTCGACTCCTTCGACTCCAGAAGGCACGGCTGTTGGCGCGGAGTCGCCAATTCCAACCGTTCCTGTGAGGGCTGTGGCACTGTCTTCTCACAAGAAGATGCGATTGCCCAAGGAGTCTTCGTTGGAGTCGGCGGAGGCCACGTTTGATCTTTACAAGTTTGACTGGTAAATTTGCTACTTCATTCATTCTTTTCTGTTGTCTTCTTGTTGGCTTTGCCCTGGAGTTTGCCCTTTCTCAATGTGGATTTGATCTTGTAGTCAAGAGGCGTCGTCATCTTCTGGCGACGTCGAGTTTTTGAAGGAATCAGGGGTCGCGACCTCAGGGACCAAGGTAGAGGTCGAGCGCGCTCCTTCCCCTCCGGCGGCGGCCCACTCCGGGCACAATTCTTCGAGCTCTCCTCACGTAGGGGAGCATCAAATGGTTGCTCGGATGACGGTTCAACAAACTTCTTCAGAGTCGCTAGAGGACCATGTAAGTGTATCTTTCCTTCTTTTAGTGTGGCAGTCAACGACTTATGTTGCCCTCTCTGATTCCTTGTTTTGTGCGACAGTTCCTTGTAAAGGAAGCTGCGCAAGTAGCGGAGCAGGTGATGGCGATGGGTCGCCAGCATGCAATGCTGGAGACGCGTCACCGTGTTGTCGAAAGTGAGTGTTCTACGCTTATTCTTTTTCGTCTTCTCCTTTTTTGGTATAGTCGACTGATAGTCAACCTTTGATTGCCATGTAGCTGAGCATAACGCGTTGTTGCGCAACGTCGCCACCTTGGAAAAGACATTAGCTGCAGCTGTGAAGGGGCGCGACGACGCAATCGCAGCTCGTGATGATGCACAGAAGCGCGAAGAAGATCTACGTGCCTCCTTTGCGGCCAGGGAACAGTTGTTCGAGGAGCAACTATTCTCAGTCGCCAAGGCCCTCTCAGGTACCTTTGCTGGTAGATATTTTGTTGTTGTCCATCTCTGTATCTAGAGTTTTGCCGGTGGCGCTGGAGGTTTGATCCATGTGTGTGTTTTCTGTGCAGATGCTGGCGACTTGAGCTTTGACCCGCAGGCCCTTCGTTGCAATGACGCTCTGGCAGGCGCAGTATCTGCAGTCGAGGACCGAAGCGCCGCCATCCAAGATACATTGTCTAAGGCCAAGTTCGCCCTCAGTCGCCTCCGGGAGGAGTTGATGCCGAAGGCGGAGCTGGTCGATAATATGGACGAGCTGGCGGAGTCACTCGCCGGGGGTGTACCTGCCACCTACAAGAACTCCCTCCGCGCGGCTGGCGCGACCATGTCACTCGCCATGGTGCAAGCCCACGGAGTCGAGGTAGATCCCTCTGCGGTGTCGAAGGCGATGCATGTTGGCGCAGACGGTCAGCAGGTAGTCTTCGCTCCTTTCGCGACTGCCTGTGCCAAATATGGCCATTCCTTGATAAATACCATTGCCAAGTATTCGGAGGAGCTCCAACGTGCGAAGAAGGTGGCGAAAGCTTCGGCCTCAGGGGCCGGCAGAAAGTTAGTGGCATCTGATACTGCCACGGACTTGATGAAGCCCCCGAAGCCGTCGAAGTCGAAGAAGCCAGCTGCTCCGTAGTTAGCTTGCTGTAATAGTTGATGAGTTGCCCTTTTGGTCTAAGAACATGCCTACTAGCGAGTGTGTTTGTGAACACTTATGCTTATCTTGAATGCATTTGTTCCCCTTGCCTTTGTGTTAATTTGGTCGCCTTATTTGCCTCTGTCTTGACTTGTGTGGTAGGGTACGTCAAGCGATCCTGTGGGGGGAACCCAGGACTCGCCATCTCTTGGTGAGACAGTGGCACCACCGTGCTCTAGGGTAGAGGAGCTATCCCTGCTGTCGCGACTTCGTGACCGCGTGAAGCAGCTGGAGCGTGAGTTGCCCCTGATCCGCGGTAACGCAGACATGTGGAAGTCGAAGGCGAAAAAGGCCGCCGCCCGCGAGCAATATCTGCTTGGCGAGGTGACACAGCTGGGCGACAAGTTTAAGTGTTAGTTTTCTCATTCTCATCTTTTCCTTTGTAGTTAGTCGCAATGGTACGTTGTACTCATGTTCTTGATGCTGCTTCGTGTAGTTGTTAGCGCACGCCATCCGTAGGAGGAGAAGGATAGGATTGCCATTCGCCTTCATGATCTCACCCAGGAGCAACTTCAAGAGAGTGGATACTTCTGGGTAGATCATGATTGTGCGACTGCATTGGCGACCCTGCAGGATCGCGCCTCGCGAGTGCTGCTCTTCCTGAAGAAGTCGCAGTCGTCCTTGAAGAACATTTATCGGGCGATGTTCCCAATGGATGATACTCCATCAAGCCTGTGGCTCTCTTGGCCAAATTTCAAGATATGTCCGCGGTTCACGAGTGCGTGAGGCAGCAGTTGGTGGCTGGTGCCAAGGCTGCCCTTTCAATGGTGCGATTGCACAGGCCTGACGTGGATGTCGCCGCCATTGCCTCTAGGCCGCCAGCACCGCCAGCAGGATCTGCCTGGAATATGGTACCGCATTATCAGGCAGTGGACCGTCCAGCAGAGGAGATCGTCGACTTCTTTGAGGAACAAACCAACGTTCATCTGTTGCAAGAGTAGCCAAGTTTGTATCCTGCACATAAGTGTACTTGTGTTGTAAAGTTCGTATATATGTTGTAGATAATTAATTGTCGAATGTGTATAAAGAGCTCTGTGAGCGTGAGGTGCGTTGCACTATGCGAGTCCTTTTCGTTAGCCTGGCCCTCTTTTATCTCGGTCCCTTGTCAACATGTCAGGTGCGTTGCAGCTGGGTTGAGGGTTTCGATTGATGTACCAGCTACTCAGGATACCGCGTTTTGGTTCGAAGAACAGATGTGTACAGGGTGGCGCAGCCCCCGAGTATATAAATTGAAAAGGTAAAGGAGAATACAGAGTTTTGGGGCACTTAGATTTTATTTATTCGAAGAACAGTGCGAGGTACAATGTGTGGCTAAGTAGCCTTGGCTGAGTAGCCTTATTTGTGATGTAAAAAGTAAAAACGACTAAGGGTAGAAGCGTCGCAGCTGTGCGACGTTCCAGGGGTTGGAGTATGCGACTCCTGTCTCTAAATCTTTAAGGTGATAGGCGCCACCTGGGATTACTTCTGTAATCACGTACGGTCCTTCCCAGGGGGACTCGAGCTTGAGATGCCCCTGCTGCTTTAGTTGCAAGACCAGGTCACCTTCGACGAAGGATCTGGGGCGGAGCCTCCTACTGTGGTAGTTGCGCAGGTTCTGCTGGTAGATTGTGGATCTTTCTGCGGCGATTTCTCTTGCTTCGTCAAGGAGGTCGACGGAGTCTTCGAGTGCGAGGGATGATTCCTGTTCGCTGTAGGCGACCACGCGTGGCGCTTTGTATCGTACTTCGGCGGGTAGCACTGCCTCTGCTCCGTGCACCATAAAGAATGGCATGTAGCCCGTGGTGCTGTTTGGAGTTGTACGTAGGCTCCAGAGTACGGATTGCAGTTCATCCGGCCAGTAGCCCGCGGCTTGTTCGAGTGGTCGGAGGAGTCGCTTCTTGATGCCGCTGCAGACGAGCCCGTTTGCCTTTTCCACCTGACCGTTGGTCTATGGATGCGCTACTGAGGCGTAGCTGATGTTGATCCCTAGGTTCTCGCAGAATTCTTGGAACTACTTAGATGTGAAGTTCGTCCCGTTGTCAGTGATGATGCTATGTGGCACCCCGAAGCGGTAAACGATGGACTCAAAGAATTTGACTGCGCTGTGCGCGGACTAGTTGGTTACTGGCATGGCCTCAATCCACTTGGTGAATTTGTCGACTGCGACCAAGAGGTAGACGTAGCCTCCTCGCGAGGACCTTGGGAGCTTGCCGACCATGTCGAGCCCCCATTGCACGAAGGGCCAGGCCAGTGGAATAGGCCGTAGTTCTGCACCTGGTGCGTGTGGCTTGTCCGCGAATCGCTGGCAAGCATTGCATTTTTGGACGATGTCCTTGGCGTCGCGCATGGCCGTAGGCCAGTAGAATCCAGCTCGTAGAGCTTTGGCAACGAGGGTGCGACTGCCAGCGTGGTGCCCGCAGGTCCCTTCATGGATGTCGAGGAGAACTGCTCTTCCATCGGCCATGGAGACACATTGCTGTAGCACTCCTGTGATGCTGCGTTTGTACAGGTCGCCGTTGATGACGGCGAATGCATTGGAGCACCGCGCGATGTGCCGTGCATCTGTCAGATCATCTGGTAGCCTCTTGCTGAGGAGGTACGTGATGTACGGCTACGTCCATGATTGCTCAATCAACATGACGCTCATTGGTCCTTCGAGTCCGGTGTCCAGCTCCAAGTCATTGAGTGTCATGGGCTCATTGGTTGGCGTAGCCCCCGAGTCTGTTGCTGCGCTTGTTTTCTTCTCTGCGGCCTTTGGCTTGATGGAGCGTTCGCAGATGCGCTCGAGAAATACCCCAGGTGGTATGGGGGCGCAGGTAGAGCCTATGTTGGCGAGTGCGTCCGCCTCCTCGTTGCTTTCGCGACCTACGTGTCGCAACTCGCAACCATCAAAGTCTCCCTCGAGTGTATCGTAGAGGTCACGGTACGCGATCATGTTGTTGTTCAGTGTGTCGCACTCGTGCATTGTTTGGTTGACGACCAGCTTGGAGTCGCCATATATGATGAGCATCTTGGCGCCGCAAGCTTTTGCCATCCTCATCCCGTGTAACAGGGCCTCGTATTCAGCCTCGTTGTTTGAGGCTGTGAACTGCATTCGCAGGATATATTTCAGCTTGTCCCCTTGAGGTGATGTTAGTATGACACCTACGCCTGCTCCGTCTTTCCGCTTGGACCCATCGAAGTGCATTGTCCAGAGGTAGGACATATCTGGCTTATCTAGGAGTTGGTTTTCCATCCAGTGCACGAGGAAGTCAGGGAGAACTTGCGACTTGATTGCGTCGCGCTTTTCGTATGTGATGTCTCGTGGAGACAGTTCTATTCCCCAAAGCGCGACTCGCCCCGTGGCATCGGGGTTATTGAGGATATGTCCCAACGGGGCGTCGCTGACTACCACGAATGGGTGTTCCTGGAAGTAGTGGCGCAATCGCCGGGCGGTCATGAAGACGCCGTACGCCAGCTTCTGGTAGTGTGGGTACCGCTGTTTTGTTGGCGTGAGGACCTCGCTGAGGTAGTATACCGAGCGTTGTACGCCATGGATCTTGTTTTCCTCAGCCCGCTCGACGATGAGCACTATGCTGACCACCTGGTTGGTGGCGGAGATGTACAACAATAGTGGTTCTTTTTCTCGTGGAGTCACCGGCACTAGCGAAGTGGATAGCAGGCGCTTGAGATCTTCGAATGCCTCTTGTGCTTCATTGGTCCACTATAATTTTTTCGCTTTGCGGAGGAGCTGGTAGAAGGGCAGCGCCTTTTCACCCATCCGACTGATGAATCGACTGAGTGTCGCGATTCGTCCGGCTAGTTGCTGGACGCCTCTTATGTTCTTTGGCTTCTCCATGGCCAGTATGGCTTTTATCTTTTTGGGTTTGCCTCGATCCCTCTTGCAGAGATGAGATACCCGAGTAGCTTCCCAGATGGTACGCCGAAGGCGCATTTGTCCGGATTTAGCTTAATCCGGTAGCGATCGAGGTTGGCGAAGGTTTCACGCAAATCGTCGATTAGAGAGGCTTCCTCCTTGGTCTTGATTACTATGTCGTCGACATAGACTTGGATGTTACGACCCAGTTGCTCCTGGAGGCAAGCCGGCATGCACTGTTGGTAGGTGGCTCTCGCGTTTTTTAGCCCGAATGGCATTGTGTTGTAGCAGAACACACCAAAGGGCATTGTAAACGCTGTTTTCTCCTGGTCTTCCTCCTTCATTCGAATTTGATTATAGCCTGAGTAGGCATCGAGGAAGCAGAGGCGCTCGCATCCAGCGGTCGAGTCGATGATCTGGTCGATCCGTGGCAGCGGGAAGTGATCCTTTGGGCAGTGCTTGTTTAAAGAAGTGAAGTCCACGCACATCCATAGGATATCCGTGTCCTTTTTTGGTACCAGCACCGTATTGGCGAGCCAAGTACTTTTCTTGATCTCGCGTATGAACTTGGCCTTGAGGAGTTTGTTGATATCCATTCCGACTGCCTGCGCTTGGCTCAGACAGTCGCCTGATTGTTTGCTTGACTGGCCTTGTGTCGGGGTTGACGTTGAGTGCGTGCTCGGCGAATTCCCTAGGAACTCCTGGCATGTCCGCAGGACACTAGGCAAAAATTTCCCAGTGCTCACGGAGGAATTCGATGAGCACAAGTTCCTATGCGGGACTCAAGTTGTTGGCGATGAGGGCCGTCTTGGCGGGATCCGATGGATGGACCTGTACCTTCTTTGTGTGCACGGATGAGTCGAAGGAGAGATCAGGTGAGCTTGGCCTACTCAAGGGAGGCAGACTGTGTCTATCGTCTCTTTCAGTCTTGTGAGTTCCTCCTGCATGCCGAAGGACTGGGAGATTCTGTTGAATTCCTTGTCGCAAGCGTCAGATCGCTCAAAGTTCCTGTTGATTGTTATGACGCCATTGGGTCCTGGCATTTTCATCTGCAGGTAGGCGTAGTGGGGCACCGCCAGGAACCTAGCGAACGCGACGCGACCGAGGATGCAATGGTATTGTGAGGGCCAGTCGACGACTTCGAAGTCGATGCGCTCGCGCCGGAAGTTCTTCGGCTTGCCAAAGATGACGTCGAGGTTGATTTTTCCTAGGGGGTATACGCCTTTCCCTGGGACGATGCCGTGGAACGTTCTGTCCGATGCCTCCAAGCAGGTTAGAGGGATCCTCATTGCTCGCAAGGTACTCGCGAATATGAGGTTGATGCCGCTTCCGCCATCCATGAAGACGCGACTCATGTCGAATCCTCCAATTTGCGCCTCGAGTACGAGTGGGCAATGACCTGGGCGAGGTATCTGAGGCGGGTGGTCGCGTTTGTCGAAGGTGATGCACGACTCACTGCCACTGAGGTACTCAGTGGTGGATGGTGGCGAGTGCATGGCCAGGTTGACTTGGCGAGTGATGGCCTTCTGCACCCTGTTGGAGGGGCGCCCCTTTTGTATCATCATGGTACCCATGGCCCGTGGGTATGGTTCGCCCCCGTTGCGCTGGTCCAGTGCGGCTCCGTTCGGGGGTGGCCCAGGTGGTGGTGGTGGTGCGCCATGTGCCACGGCGCCTGGAGCGGCTCCGTAGCCTCTTTCGACTGCATTGCGGTTCATCCGAACCAATCCCTCGTGTAGTTTGAGGAACTCACGGCAGTCCTTGAGGAGGTGGCTGGACTTTCTCTTGCCATCATGCTTTTCGATGTAGAAATGTACCATGCATGGCCCGGATAATTTGTCCTCGATGGAGGTCACGGGTGCCTAATTGCGAGCGCGGCGTTGCCACACTTGCGTGGTTTTCCTGGAGTCGCGGTATCCGCTGTTGCGCTTGTCGTCGCGTCTATCGGCGTAGCCGGCTGCGACCATGTTGACGTCGTCGCGATCGTCATAGATGCGCATCTGACGCTTGCCCCGACGGTCGCGTCTTCGTTCGAGTTCTGCTTCCTCGTCGGAGTGGGCGCGATTCTTCACCGAGTCTTCTCTATCGACCCACCGATTCGTGATCGCCATCAGGTGGTCGATGGTCTGGGCTTTGAGCGGCCTAGCTCCTCCCTGAGTTCCATGCGGTGGACACCACCGTTGAATGCATCAATTGCGCGGTCTTTCGAGATGTTCTTCACGGAGTTCTTGATGATGGACCACCTTTGGATGTAGGAGCGCATCGATTCGCTAGATCTTTGCTGGCAGCATCTCAGTTCTTCGATTGAGGCGGGCCGTTTGTACGTGCCCTTGAAGTTGCGCACGAAGCTGTAGACCAGCTCATCCCAACTGCGAATGGATCCGCGTGGGAGGTTATTGAGCCATGCCCGGGCGGCGCCCTGTAGCTGTAGCTGCAAGCATTGCATGGCAGTACTTCGACTGCCTCCGTGTAGCCTGACGGAGGAGATGTGGTCCTCCAGCCAGATCTTGGGGTCCTGCAGACCGTCAAATTTCGGGTTCTCCGATGGGAGTTTAAACCCTTTAGGCATTCACTTCTGCCTAATGGATCTGCTGAAGCATCTGGCGCCGCAGAGCTCCCCATCTTCCTCTTTCGAGTCAGTCGACCGAGCACGTCGTGCCCTTGACTTGTCGATCTTGCGCCGCGTGAGGTCGTTGCGCGCATCTTAGTCGCGATCGTGTCGCCGTGAGCGACGGCGTCGAGACAGGTTGTGACTATCATCGCTGGATGAGGGCGAGGAGTAGCGCTTTAGCCTCGATTAGCCCCAAACCCGTGATCGTAGATCGGTGCATGGCAGTTCGGGGATCTCCAGTCGGCGGCTGGTTATTAAGGAGGTACATGGTGGCTGCTGTCACCGCAGCCTGCGGCGTCCTAGGAACCACGTTGCCTCTCGTGTCCACTGTCATAGAGCCGAAGTCGAGGACTTTCACGGCCTCTATGCGTTCTTGCTCGGTGAGGTGAGCCATCCGCGACTGCCTCTTCTTGGCGAGGTACTCGTTGCCTCTTGAGGAGGATCCTCCGTAGGAGGAGAGCCTAGCGCGACGAAGGTTTGACTCGTCCGCTGCCTTTTTACGCGCCTCAAGTTGCGCGATTGCTTGTTTTTGGCGTGTGAATTCTTCTTTTAGAAGCCAGTGGTAGCCCATCAGCAGTTCCTGCGGGGACCCAAAGGGTAGAGGTGTACCCCGTAGGGCTTCGCGGCAGCGCTCCCACTCTTGCTCGTGGAGCCTGATTACGACGCGTTCGCTGGTTTGCTCATTGATTATGCTGGGAGGTTCGACTGCTCTCCCGTTGGCGCCGTTACCGTCGTTGCCACCATTGCCACCATTGGGTGGATCGGTGCCATTGCCGGTGTTACCGTCATTGCCGCGATTAGCGGAGGTGTCGCATGTGTTCAGATTCAGAATCGTAGGTTCCATCTTCTGTGGCCAGATCGCTTAGATCGGAGTCGCGACTGCTGTCGCTGACCGTGTTCCCGACTGCCACCGGAGCATTGAGCTTGCTGAGGGTGCCGATCGATGGAGGGAACCATGATGCCAGGGTAATCGCCGGTGCTGTCGGTTGATCAGGCATGCGAAGCCTGCCCATCTGACCAACTTGGAAGCGGAAGCTCCCAATCGCCAGGCTGATTCCGTCGCCCACGGGCTCGAAGGCCGGGCGGTTGGCCGGCGTGTGGACGGTGAAGTCGAAGGCGCCGAAGAGCTGGCGAATCTCTGCTGTTGCGGAGTTGTAGATCGCAGTTGATGGGGCCGAAGAAGCCGCAACATCAGCACTCCCAATTCCCACAGACGGCGCCAATTGACGAGGGTTTAACTCATCAATGCCCGTTGTTATGTACTTGGGTTTTGGAGAAGGAGGGAGCACTGGAGACATCTATCGGCTAGCAAACAAGCACACAGGGGACAAAGGATTTACCCAGGTTTAGGCCTCGTAGAGGTCCCTACTCCTGCTTGTCTGCTCGTGGAATTATCAAAGGAGTCGAAAGTTACAATGGTGCGCAGATGCAATCTGGCGAGGGTTGTGGAAACTAGGGTTGTGTGTGTCCTCTTCGCCGCCCCCTCCTAGCCTTTATATAGATAGGCTAGGTCTCAGGTAGCAGGTCGAGTCGGTTACAAGTTAGGGTTTTCCCCTTCAAACTTTATATCTTTAGCTTCTTCTTGTCCTTCAAGCAATCGAGAGTCCGCAGGTTACTCGAGTCCTTTCATCTGGGCCTTGGCGACACCGTGGGCCTGTACATATTGGGACCATATATACCAAGCTCGAGTACCTGTAGGGTAAACCCATGTCATAGACAAACTGGCAACACCGGGCGCTCCCCTGTTGCGAGTGTCATGTCTCACGAGTTCAGTGGGCCACATCCCAGTGTCACGTGCCCATTACTTCTCTTACTCTCCGTACTTCTCTTCCTTACCCTCGAAGCCACTTCCCCACTTCACTCCCATCCTGCTGTAGCCGCAAGCCGATGGCGCCTCCATCCCAATCCCCTCTCTGGCAGCCACCGCCCTCCCCTCTCCCCATGGGTTCAAGGGGAGATGGCGAGGAAACGCGTCGTGACGACAGGGGCGGTGATTTCGATGTGAGTCATATCATCTCTATTTCTATCATGTGTGGCCAGTTATCTATTTTTTGAGCTAGATCTAATTGTCGTGGTGGTGTCACGGTAGATGCCATGTATAGGCTAAAGGTAGGGACTAATACTCGCTAGGGGAATCCAGGGAGGGATAGTGAAGTGATTCTCCACACAAGAGCTTGTATTGATTTACTTCCAAGGTTACAAGTGCTCCTAGTGCTGTATTGGCAAGAGGAGGAAGAAGGAGCTCTCGTACTCTCACCCACAGATCTCACCTGAAACCCTTGACCAAAACAGAATCGTAGAGAGACCAACCCCTTCAACAGAAGCCCTAGCCCCCGTTTTATAGGGGAGGCTCAGTTTCTGCCTAGGGCATACGTGGAGGCATATTCCTAAGAATATGCCTCCTCCCAAAGTGGTAAGCCGACCGGGGTGCTTTTTCCCCCGCGTCACACATGGCCCTTCCCATGGGGGGGATAATTTATGCATTCCAGTAGTACGTTGTACCAACCGGAGCACCAGATCGCCTTCCCGAAAGACTCGGGGGCACACTTTCCAGCTATGATATCTTCGGAGATTTTGCTGATATATGGCAGATCTGGACAGTGCCAGTTCTCTCGCTTCTTCCAGCAGATCAACATCATTTTGCCGGGCTTCTTGCACTTCGGCTTCTGTGTATTGGGTGACCCTAGGCGAATCATGCTCTATGTCGGCTGGTAATACAGCTTCTGCCCCATATACCAGAAAAAACGGCGTATAGCCTGTTGATCGATTCGGAGTTGTCCTTAAACTCCACAGTACCATTGGTAGTTCTTCTATCCAGCACCCCGCTGATCTTTGCAGCGGCTCAATGAGCCAGGGTTTTATCCCGGATAATACTAATCCGTTGGATCTTTCCACTTGTCCGTTTGATGCGGGGTGGGCTACCGAAGCTACGTCCAGCCGGATCCTCTTATCCTGGCAAAAACGAGCAAATGCTCCTTCCGCAAAATTTGTGCCATTATCAGTTATGATACTGTGTCGATAACCGTACCTCAAGATGATATCTTTGAGAAACGTTATGGCCGTAGATCCATCACATTTTCTTACAGGCTTTACCTCAATCCACTTCGTAAACTTGTCCACCATTACCAGAATGTGAGTCATATTTCCCCTTGCTGGTTTGAACGGGCCAACCATATCCAAGCACCATACGGCAAATGGCCAAGTGATTGGGATGGTCTTGAGTTCTGACATTGGCATATGTGTCTTGGTAGCGTACCTCTGACAACCATTACATTTTCTCACCAGATCTTCTGCTTGCTCTAAGGCGTTTGGCCAGTAGAATCCCTGTCAGAAAGCTTTTGCTACCAAAGCTCGGGATGAGGCATGATGCCCGCATTCCCCCTGATGTATATCTCGGATGATTTCAAGCCCTTCTTCCGGGTTAACACACCGCTGGAGGACATTGGTCACACTTCTTTTGTATAACTCGGAATTGATGATCGTGTAGGCCTTTGCCCTCCTCTGTGTTTGCCTGGACAGCACCTCCTCAGTGGGTAACGTTCCATCCTTCAGGAATTGAAATATAGGCAGTGCCCAAGCCGGTATTGGCCGCACGGGGAACACGTCCTCGTCTATCTCCATCTGATCCACCGGCATAACTTCAACCGGACCATGCGGAGCAGTCCCCGGGTTTGCCGAAGCAGTCCCCGGGTTTTGCGCACCACTTCCTGTGTCAACGTCCATGGGCACAGCTCCGGATTCTGTGTCCTCCAGGACGTAGATTGACTCGGATTCCGGGGATGGCCTGATGGATGGTTTCCTGAGGTTCTCTAATGCTACACCCGGTGGAATTGCTTGTCTGGTTGACCCGAGCTTCGACAGCATGTCGGCAGCCTCATTTTCCACCCGGGCTACATGGTGAAATTCGCATCCCTCAAAGTAACCAGAAATCTGCTGCACATGAAATCTGTATAGTGCCATGTTTGGATCAAGGGCGTCCCACACTCCGGACACTTGCTGCACCACCAAATCCGAGTCGCCAAAGCATATGATCCGACGTATACCAATTTCTTTTGCTACCTTGAGCCCATGCACAAGTGCTTCATACTCGGCGACATTGTTTGATGCGGTGAAGTGGATTTGCAGCACATATTTCAACTGGTCCTTCTTCGGCGACGTGAGTACAACTCCGGCACCTAGCCCGGTTTTGGTCTTTGATCCGTCAAAGTGCATTCGCCAATAGTTCGGATCCGGAAGTGGTGGTTCGTACTGCACCTCGGCCCAGTCCACGAAAAAGTCCGCCACAGCTTGAGATTTGATGGCTTCTCGCCTGTCATATTGCAGAGCATAAGGAGCTAGCTCAATTGCCCATTTTGCAATTCTGCCGCTTGCATCCTTGTTACTCATTATCTCGGATATGGGGGCCTCACATATGACCCGGATGGGATGCTCCTCAAAGTAGTGCTTCAGTCATGTACACGCCATATGCCACTTTTTGATAATGTGGGTAGTTCTACTTTGAAGTTGACAACACTTCACTCAAATAATACACCGGCCTTTGCACCGACTTACCTTCCTCATCGCGCTCCACCACTATCACTGCACTTACAACTCGGTTGGTTGCGGCTATATAGAGTAACATTGGCTCCTTTGATAGTGGTGAGGCTAGCACTGGTGTTGTGGCTAACATTTTATTTAGGTGGGCAAAGGCTTCATCAGCCTGCGGTGTCCAAATGAACTTATCCGATTTATTCATGAGTTGGTAAAGAGGCAAAGCCTTTTCTCCCAACCGACATATAAACCGACTTAACAAGGCCAGGCAACCTGTGAACTTCTGGACATCGTTAAGACACTCCGGCAGTTCCATTCGCTCGATGGCCCGGATTTTGGTTGGATTAACCTCGATACCTCAGCTGGAGACGAGAAAACCGAGCAATTTTCCAGCCGGGACACCGAAAGTGCATTTTTCCGGGTTAAGTTTCATCCGGAACCTTCTTAGGTTTGCAAACGTTTGCCTGATATCGTCAAGGAGCGTTTTGCTTTCCTTGGTCTTGATAACCACATCATCCACGTACACCTGTACATTTTGACCTATTTGGTCGTGCAAACATTTTTGCATACATCTCTGGTACGTTGCCCCTGCATTACATAAACCAAACGGCATGGTGCGATAGCAATAAGCCCCATACGGGGTAATAAACGCAGTCTTTATTTGATCATCCGGATTCAAAGGTATCTGGTGGAAACCAGAAAAAGCATCAATGAATGACAACAATTCACATCCAGCAGTTGAGTCTATGACCTGATCCATTCTTGGCAGCGGAAATGGATCTTTCTGACACGCCTTGTTCAGGTTCGTGTAATCGATACACATGCGCCAAACCACTGCCACGTTCGGATCATCCTTCTTCTTTTCCACCAACACCGGATTAGACAGCCAATCCGGGTAAAGAACCTCCATGATAAATCCTGCAGCTAGCAACCGAGCTATCTCATCTCCAATGACTTTCCTCCTATCTTCGGCGAAGCGGTGGAGAGGTTGCTTCACCGGCTTGGCTCCGGGTCTCACATTCAAAGAGTGCTCGGCCAACTCCCTCGGAACACCTTGCAAGTCCTGTGTGGACCAAGCAAAAATGTCCCGATTCTCACGGAGGAAGCTGACGAGCTCACTTTCCTATTTATCACTTAGCCCGGCACCAATTGTTACGGTGCACTCTGGGAACATGTCATCAACAGGAACCTTCTTGGTATCTTTCGTGGCCTGGAAATAGACAGTTCCATGCGGGTTACTCAGCACCGGCATATACTGCTGCGCGGACTGAGCCAATGCCGCCACCTCTTGAATTTTTCTTTTTTCCTGCGCGATCACAAGTGACTCGGCTAAGTTTGATCCGGCCGACGCACACTCCATGGAACGTCGGAAGTCCCCAGCAATGGTAATCACTCCGTTTGGTCCGGGCAATTTCATCTTCAAGTAGCTGATATGACAACTTGCCATGAACTTGTTCAGCGTTGGCCTTCCGAACAACGCATGATACGCGCTTTCTAAGTTCACCACTTCGAACTCCAGATTTTCAGTTCAGCAATTATCCCTCGTGCCGAACAAGACATCAACCCGGACCTTGCCTATGGGCTCGCAAGAAATGCCGGGCACAATGCCATGGAAAGTTGTCCTCGTGGCCTGGAGCATGTTCTCCGAGATACCCAACTTGCGCATTGTGTCCGCATACATGATATTTATGCTACTGCCGTTGTCGATCAGTACCTTGGAGAACCTTACGTTAATGCTAGGTCCAATGAACGTAGGATCCAGCACCAACGCATACGAACCAGGGCTCGGCATGAGCTTGGGATGATCCCTAATGCTCCAGGTGATTTCCTGATCGGACCAAGGCATGTACCTTGTCACTGCAGGCATTACTGCATTCACCTCCATATGCCTACGCTGCAAGCTTTTTCTATCAGTTTCTTCTGTGGTGAATACACAGTAGCTCTGGTGATGCTCCATGTACTCGTTTCTCCCCTCATTTCCGGGGTGCCTCTGATCCGGCTGATGCTGATTTTCTACCTGATGCACTGCATCCCTTCTTTCATTGTTATCATACCTCGGCGGAGGGGGAGGCAACATTAGCTGTTGCGTGTTCTCTCCGGAGAGCAATTGCTGCCGGGGTAACTCCTGCCGAGGCTGATCATTCCGGGGTGCCTGAGCATTCCCCGAACCACCTTGCTCGATCTTGCGCATCCACTCGCATTGCCTCGTCGTATGACCCGCTGGGTTGTTCGGATTTGCCGTGTGAAACTTACACGGCTGATCCAACATCGACTCGTAAGTATACCTTGGACGGTCTTTCCTTTCTTGCCACTGCTTCTTTTGTTCTGGTGTCCAAGTTTTATTCCCATCGTTCCTTGGAGTCCATTGACCTCCAGTTTTCTAGCGCTGGCTACCCCCTGCTCCAGGTTGATCTTGATTCAAGGCTGCAACTTGGTGCGAACCGTACTGGTGGTCCGGTCTATCATCTCTCCTTTTTCCTTTGTAATCATTCCTCCGGGATGATCCGGATCCATCCCTCTGATAGTACTCATCGCTTGACTCGTTTGACGCGAGCCTTGGTTGGGTCGGGTCACCCAACGCATACGAATCCGCAATCCGGATCATTTCTGCCAACGTAGCTAGCATTTTCTGTTGCAACTTCATCCACAGCTCGCTTCCATATCTGCACCCCTATGCAAACCATGCTATGGCCTGTGATTCTATCACGCCCTCACATGAGTTTCTCACGGTACACCACCGGGTCAAGAACTCCCGGTCTGTCTCATTGGGTCTTTGCTTGCACATAGCTAGGGTCTGTGGCCTATTTGGCCTTTGATACGTACTCGAAAAATTGCTGATGAACATCTCCTCGAAATCTATCCAGCAGTTGATGCTTCCTGGTGGCAAATTGTTCAACCACACCCTTGTCGGGCCTTCCAACATCTGGGGTACATACCGTACAGCCCATCTTAGGTTGCTTGTGGCAATTTTTACAGCCGTAGCATAGTTTATCAGCCAATCCTCTGGCTTGGTACTACCGTCATAGGTCTTGGTGCCCCTGGGCAGCTGAAAGTTCGGTACTGGTGGCTCTTTCATGATCCGGGGTCCAAAACACGCTGGACCCGGTGGACCTTGACATTCAATCTGTTTCGACCTGTACAGTCGATCCAGTTTCAACCTTGCATCGTCCGACATCAAATCCCTACTTCCCAATCTCGACCCTATCACATGATAGTCCGGTCTTGGATATCCCGCATTTGCCATCTCCGAATCACCGTCGTTGTACCGGTTTTGCTCTTGCGACGCACCTTTCTGTTGCACACCTCGGCCGGCACTATGCCCTTGCCTTGGCATGTTCCGCTGCTGCGGTTGTCTTGCTCCAGCTGAGTTTTGCTGCCCAGCATTGCCGTTGACAATGTTCCCTTGAACGGCATTGCCTTGGTCGCGGTTACCTCGGCCAGCTTCGCCTCGGCTCACACTCCGTCGATCATCATTTTTCTGCGCTTCTTTTTCTTTCCCTGCCCGTGTCGGGTCATACGGGACAATCTGTTTGTTCCGTCTGGCCGAGGTTACCACCTCCTCTCTCCTTGGACCGCCATGAGAGGATGATGCGGCTCCAGCGGATTTTTCCGGGTTACCCAGTGCCGAATGGACGATCTTGGAGGCTCCAGCTCTTTCCGGGTTTGCCCTGAGTAGTTCCTCGTTTTGCCTATTTGCAATCTGAACCAGCTCGTTTACCTGGTCTTGCTGCCTTTGCCGGGCTTCACCCGTCAGTCCCTCTAACTCGGACACAGCTGCATCCGCTGCTCTGAGGTTTTTGGCCGGGGTACTATACCTCGGCAGCCCCACGGACAAACAGTTTTCTGATTCCTCGATTCCAGCATCACCTTCTCTGTTCATCTCGCTCATGAGATTTCTCCCTTTGACTTTTACATTATCAACCTTATTCGCCTTAGCGTACTCACGCAGCGTCATGTTCAACGACTGATGGGCCGCGACTATTTTCTTTGCGCCCTCTAGTATTTTCTGCCTAGTTTCTTCCAGCTCGGCCTGTGCACGAGCCGGATCTACCGCTGCTACTACAGGGTTTGCCAAGCTATCCATTGCCTCTCTCAACATGTTTTCCGGCCTCTCTAGCGGAGGACCTCTACCTTTCCTTGGTGCTTTGGGCGTTACCTCCGGATCTGGCGCCGGATCTTTGCTCGCACCCGCACCTGGCGCTGTCATCATTACCTCTGCATGGTCCGGGGAACGAGCGATACGCTCCCCGCGAGCCACAGTGAGGGGCGGTTCGCCTGCTTCGACGACGTGGCGCGGATGAACGCTAGACACGTCCACCGCAACATAGACCTTGTGCGCGCCGAGCTTGACGAAGATGACGTTGCGCGGAAGAGGGCGCGTGATGAAGCAGCCTGCGTTGTTGCTGACGAAGTCCCGCGCTCCAAAGCGCTGAACGAGCCCGAAGACGATGCGCTCGCCGGTGGCGATGAAGTTTCCCATCCGGATTTTGACCCCTGCTAGCGCCGCTAGCCCCACGGTGGGCGCCAACTGTCGTGGTGGTGTCACGGCAGTTGCCATGTATAGGCTAAAGGTGGGGACTAATACTCGCTAGGGGAATCCAGGGAGGGATAGTGAAGTGATTCTCCACACAAGAGCTTGTATTGATTTACTTCCAAGGTTACAAGTGCTCCTAGTGCTGTATTGGCGAGAGGAGGAAGAAGGAGCTCTCGTACTCTCACCCACAGATCTCACCTGAAACCCTTGACCAAAACAGAATCGTAGAGAGACCAACCCCTTCAACAGAAGCCCTAGCCCCCCTTTTATAGGGGAGGCTCGGTTTCTGCCTAGGGCATACGTGGACGCATATTCCTAAGAATATGCCTCCTCCCAAAGTGGTAAGCCGACCGGGGTGCTTTTTCCCCCGCGTCACACATGCTTTAGCTACGTGAGCCTCTGCGGCGCCCTCGTCAGCCGATACGGGCGTCGTCACGCTTGTCGGCCACGCCCCGGTGGTCCTGTCCTTGCTCGCTTCACTCAGGCGGTGCGTACCGGGGCTCCTTTTGACCAGCGAGATTCCTTCCTTCTCCTAGAAGCTTGCTGTGACCCGGATGATGGTTCATCCATCCACACCCGTTCCTGCATACAGGTAAAACATGCACTTCCGACTTACTGCTTAAGTCGGATGAGACCTAGTTAGGCGAACGCCCCCAGGTCCGGATTACCCCGTGATTCGGCCTGCCTTGAGGTGACCCGGCCAACATCTGCTTTGGCCTTGCCGAACCTCGGCTAACTCGGCCTTTATACCCCGGCGTGACCCTACCCGAGGGTATCCCCCCAACACTAATCTGTTTACTCACGCGCGTATGATGTGTTAGGCCAACCAGACGATGTATGACTCCGACTATCACGGTTTAGCGGATGAAGACAGTCCTCTGGTATGTAAACATGGATATGTGCCCGCTAAATTTGTAGCGTTCGAAGGACAAAACACAGGCAGGAGGTTTCTATGGTGTTAAGGACATCGTGCAATGATGCAAGGCGGAAGTTGCGGTGTTGTCAAATGGGTAGATCTAGAGTGGCCCAAATCGATGCAGAAAACGCTGGACAAACTATTGGAAATGACTGTCGAGTTGAAAGAATTCGTATTCAGCTCACTTCTTGACAGTGTTGAGACGAAGCTATGGGAACCAGTTGACACGACCAAGCATAAGCGATATCTCAGGTGGGTGCAAGACAAGGTTATCAAAGTTGAGAAGGAGAGGGACGCGGCGTTGGCCCTGAAGGCTAAAGCAGAGCAAGAACTGACTCAAGCAAGGAATGATCTCCACCAGACCAAAGTCCTGCAGTACACAACTACGAGTATTAACAAGTGCATGAGGAAAAATGCAGAGAAACAATTGAAGTTGTGCAAGGAAGATGCTAAAAGGAAGGAGCAGACAATTCGATCCTTGCTCTCGCAGGAAGATGCGCATCGGGCCAAGATTAGGAAGATCAAGGAGATGTGCGATAACTAGTTCTATTTAGCTTAAGCTCCGTGCCTTTGTAAGTTGTAATATGTGTACTTGTTGACCTAGCGGTCTGAACTATTGGTCCCGGATTCTAGGGAGGAAAAAAATTGCTCTGACCCTGCATTACTTCTTTTGTCTGACCAATTCCCCTTGGATATTCCGCCCGTCGCTTCGTCGTCCTCGTGTACAAATAGGAGGCGCCACAACGCGTCGCTTCGTCGTCCATCCCCTCGTCCTCTCCAATCTCCACCGCGCCGCCATGGAGATGCCCGATCTGAACTTGTACGAGGCGGTGATGTTCGCGAACTTCGACATCCTCGCGCTGCCAGCCTCGAAGGTGCCCCACGGATGGCACATCAGCTCTGCGGGGGTGCCGGTGGCTCCGCTCCCTGGGCAAGCCAAGATGGAGAGAAAATTCTCGGCGCGCCGCCGCCAGATGCCCGCGTGGAAGAGGGCGATGCCCGGTACGCGGTGGCCCGCCCGTACTGGCCGGCGCTGTTTAAGAAGGAGCGGAAGGCCAAGATTGGCAACCACATCGTTGACGGGCGCGTAGTGCACCGGGATCTTCGCAACCGAGAAGGGCGGGAGCGGTTCTGGTCCGTCAGTGGACGGATCAAGTACACCGTCATCGCCGCCGCTCGATGCAGAGAGGTGCTCCGTCTCGCGAACAATGCGGACATCGTGGAGGTTCCGTCCGACAACGACTAGGAAGCCGGCGGCTCGTAGGACAGTGGCAGCGGAAGTGAAATTGTTGGCTAGTGGTTGAATTAATGTAGGATGTGAATCGCACCTCTGTTTAGAAGAATTTGTGGTTGAAGTAATGAAATGCCTCGATTTAGATCTCTGTCTCGATTATTTTGTGGAATAATTTGTGATTTAGATCAATTTCTACCTCGATTTAGATCTCTGTCCCGGATTGGGAACGTGACCGTGGACCAAAGACACATTTTCTACTAGTGTATTCTGACATTGGTGGTTTGTTTAAACATAATCTGCGTGGATTGTGCCGCATGCAAATGGCACAACCACAATTTATAAAGTGGAAGCACGTACACCCGGTTACTGGAGATCTGGGAGCTTCGCCAGATGCAGGGGATGCAGGAGCAGAGAGGCGGTGAGATAGACGGGCTCAAGATTAGGCCAGAAAGTGGTACTGATTTCCTACTCATCTGGGCATTATCGGTGAGAACATTGCTGTTTATGTTGCCACGTCGTTGTGCACCATCTGAAATAAGTTGCTGCTTCGTGGAGTGTGGCAGCTTAAATAATTTATTTCTGTGCCACTTACATTCCGTCGTATTTGGAGACCTCCTGCCCCTCAGCAATCGTGGAACCGGTGGATCCTTGTTTTCAGATAGCAGTGGCACAATCATAATTTCAGATTCAACTACTGACTCGGGCGTTTCCAAACCCTAAGTCGCGGTACATTTTACTCAGAGAACGTGGGTAGATTGTTTCGCCCAGCAACGTGCCACACACAAAGCAATCAGAATTTAACAGAATTACATATATAGGTTCAAGTTCAACACATTACTATGCATCTTCATTGCCAGCAGCCTTCGTCCGCAGCCTGGGTGCCAAGCCTTCACGTCCAATGGCTTCTGCATTTCATGCCTTCTTCCTCTTCCTCGATGCCAATTTTCTTAGCTTCACGTACTCTGCATCGCCGGGACAATAGGCACCAGAATCGTGTCCAGCATCATCTTTCCACTCGTTTTTAATTTCTTCGGCCAACAAAATGACATCTTTCCACACGTTTTTAATTTCTTCGGGCAGCAAAATGACTGACCCGGCAGTCATGTTTCTAACCTTGCGGCGCTTCCTGTCAAAGAAACAAGACTGTTGCATAACTGCCTAATATCTACAGAGTAAATAAAACAAAAATTACAATTCAGCACAAACATGCGAACCACAAGCGACATTTGCTTACCAGGAGCTAATTGGGTTTGAGCAACCACCCTGTTCAAGAATAGAAGGGCGACTCCCAGTTGCAGCAGCTTCCACATCCAGTACATCACATTTCAGCTCAAACGTGGCAGTCGAAGCATACCATTTGATCAACCCAATTAGCTGACTGTCACACGTAATAGGAACCATGATGCCACGTTCATCCATGAAGCTGAACTTTGCAGTCTGCTTCGGCCATAATTCAACATGATTACGCAGAGCAGCAACCATACCAGATATAGTGCAGATATGCACATGCGCTTTTTCCATCGTGAAACAATGGTGCCCATACCTCTTGCCCTTAGAGTCGTACATATAGAGGACTACCATAATCAGGTAAGGGGGGTCCGCGCAGATCCCACTTGACAGAAAACTGTGGACAAAATATATTTGTCAGCGTTGGGCTAACAAACAATTTGAGATTCAGTAGTCAGCTAGCAGTTGTAACTAGTGCGAATAGCAAAGAGAAGGGTAGCTCACCCGCTTGTAGACATAACTTCTTCTTTCTTGATAGTAGGATCTGCCATCCTCCGAGCTGCTCGGCTCGTTGGCGGCGGAGGCGGGCTAGAGCCTCGCAACGGCAGCTACGGCATGCGCCATTGGAGCTCGGGATCAGCGACTGGGCGCAGCAACTGGGCGCGGCAACTTGATGCCGGAAGTCAAATGTCCGAAGGGATCGTCCTGTCTGGAGGTTGGATTCCGACGCCGCCGGTGCTAGGGGAAAGCTGGGAATGGATTTGTGAAATTGGTCAACGCATTCAATCCACTTAGCTGCTCGATTTGCATAAGAGGTTACCGCGTTGGCGTCCGTGTTACGGACATATGATCGACATGAGGGTCCCGACGGTCTACTTCACGGGGCAGTTTAACGGAATGTTTGAATTTGGCAGGGGTGAGATGAGTTTGCCTCGAAATGGCCTCTCTGGCGGCCCAACTTTTCGAAACGCGGTAATTTCAGGCAACTTAGGTACCGTCATGCGCTGGCATGCCAACTTTGGTACCGCAGACGAGCAAGCCCCCTAGCGAGTTCCCTAACACATTCGAGATGAATAGTACTAGTCCTTTGGGTTGTTAATTGGATCGTTGAAAACAAAGAGGAAGTGCCAAATTAAGGGATATCATAGCCTAGCATGTAATTTTATTTTGCGGAAAAGCGTAGCATGTAATCAACTTCCTCAACTAATGCACCATGACTAAGATCAGTTCCATTTGGCCCGGTACTCGCCAACAAGTACCGCTTCTTTGATCCGATCAGCAAGATATGCGCTCAATAATTCGATCGGCAGCTTGCATCAGCTCGAACTAATCCAACCAGTGTGGTTGGATGATCGCGGATGAATTGAATAGTGTGTGCTCGCTCAAACCAGCAGGCAGTTGCATGCTAAACCGCCGGCGCAGATTAAGTTAAGCTCCATCGGGCCAGCTACTAGTACGTTTCTGTAGAAAACCGAGAGGAACAAAAATGATAGGTTGACCCGAACACCTGGCGCGAAATCTGAGCCGATCGATTCCTATTCCTAGTGGGGAAAAAAGAAAAGGAGCGTGCTCCATTCCAAGGGTCCCGACCTAATCCAAACCGTACCTTAAACCGAGCTCCAGGGGAGGAAAATCCAAACGCGGACCCGACAGGAAAAGACTGAGCTATCGTACATCGTACGTTCGTCGGGCCAAGCAGAAACCGACCAACCGGAGGAGGAGGGTTGGTAGAGGAATTGACGTACGTGTAGCACGCACGCACGCACGCACGAGCGGCACGTGTAGCGGCGTGCCCCTTCGGCCCGTGCTTCAGCTCGCGCTGGGTACTTGGCTACTACTCCAACGGGGCGCGTTGAGTACTTGCGTACCGGTGACCAGCTAGCCGATTCGACTCCGACGGGCCGCACCTTGTGTGATCGCCAGGAGGGACGCCGGGGGAGCGAGCGGGTGGCATCAAGTTCACGCGCCCGTCGCTAGGTACGTGCTCGCTTCTCACGTTGTCCACGATAACCCTGGGAATGCACGCGACTAAATTAAGCAAAAGGTGGGCGGCACCACGAGTGCGTCGATTTAGCTCACGGGCTCACTCAGACCTTTATTTTGAACAATCAAAAGCAAAATTTTAATGTTCAAAAAAATTCTAAAATGAATATACAAGTACATGTAATCAATGTTATACGATTTTTTGCGAAATTCCACCCATCTATTAAAAATCATCAGCAACAATATAAAGATATCCAAAAGTAGAAAAAAATACAAATATGTCTTGGACCACCTAGCAACTAGCAACGAACTAAAAATGGCACAAAGTATAGTTGTCTTGTAAGTGAAAAGAACCCTATCCCCCGTGTGGCGCCGCTGAGCCGCACCGGGGAATCAACAGCCGCTGCTTCCCCGGCCTTCTCGACCTCTCTCCTCTCCTCTCCGTCGCCGATGGAGGTGTCGCCGGGCAAAGCTCGCACGGTGCAGCGGCAGCGGGGCTCCTGTTGGGCGTGATCTTGGCGCTCGACGGCGGCGCTCGGTCTTGCCTATCTGATCGCAGGGGTTCACGGCGGTGACGGCTGGAGTGCTGCCAGGCGGTGGGAAGGCTGTGGCGGCGGCGTGCCCGGTCTAGGTCCATGGGGCCTGGAGCAGCAGTGTGCTAGGCTGCGTCGGCTCCTTCGTGTGGGCGGCGACCAACTGTCTTTGTCCATACCACATGGGTGTCGGGATGGCGGTCCCGAGCATGAAGGCGGCGACGGTCGGGTTAGGCCTAGTGTGAGGGATCTTGGGATCCCACACCGAGCTTTGGTGGTGTGGATCTAGTCGATGACGAGTTCGGGGTGGTAGCCGGTGAAAAGCGGGTCTCAACTTCGATCTTGGTGAATAATGACGGCGCCACTCGTTTTGACCACCAAGAGTCGGCCAACGGTGTAGGGACTACTGGATCGGCAAGAATAAAGGAGGTGGTTGCGCTGACCTAGCACAACACTGCATGTTGTAGTGCGTAAGTTGTAGACATAATATTCACGAAGTACCTGTTTCGCAAATATCACACCCCTCAGAGTGATACAACAGAAACATTGTGGGTCCCAACTTTTACATGTTCATTATATTCAACCAAAATTGTACAAATGTTTCGAAATCCTCATCGGTCCGTGAGGACTTCTTTGAATATCAAACTCAAACTAACTAGCTTTGATAGCAATGGCATCACTAGATGGAATACCACTAGAGATCAGCAACTTATTTAAGGACGTTTGTGTTGCTCGACTAATCTATACTATTCTAGACTACTCTTCTATTTCCATGTCTTCAGGGTCTGCTCCATACTTTATATCATAGTCTACTCCTTCAATACCTCTAAAAAGATCTAATTCCTCATAATAGACCTTTTCGTTGTCATTGTGCGTACTATTTTCGTCTATCTCGATATTCTCATAGTCTAGCAAGGGTTTAAGCAGATAATTTGAATACGAGCGTACTCAGTAAGTTCTATAGTTGGTTTTGTAACCATGGATCAAACCTCCAGGTTTCCGTTTTGGTCTTTAAAATGGTTTCTTATCAAAGGTTGCTTTTAATATGGAAAAACTATGTTTGCCCATTTTTACAGGTTGTTAGAACTTTTTTAAGTTCCTTTTCACAATGCATTTGCAATCTATTCCACGGATAGGGAGTATCATGACATGTTTTATACACTTTTGAGAGGTGCGCTACTTTTCTCACAAATTTCTCTGGCCTTATTGCCGTAACACACTTCCTGGTAGCAAGTTTTTCCAAGTCATGCCGAGCTCTACCTAATTTCGTATTCCTTCCTTTGCACCGAACCCACTCAATGACTCTTACTCAAATGCCATCCTTTCAAGATACGAAAGTTGTCAACTTACAGTACAAGATGGGGACATTACAGGATCCCACCCACTACAATTACTCTCAAGGAATACAACCCAATTTATTCATCTGAAATTGCATGGAACAAATAATAACTTATGACTTGCTCATCCTATTTCAAGATTTGTGGTTAACACGGTTTATATGGCGCATTGAAATAACTGACTACAGGTGTTGTTTACTCTTAGGTTCCCCTGGTTCAATGGAATATGTTCCTGCAAGATCTTACAATGTGGTTTTCAATTACCTTTTATGCATTCATTTTATTCAAAAAATACTATTTTTTGTAGGAACATTTGTGATACTTTTGAAATAGTATTTGCAAAATATAACTTGCAAGATTTGTGCAAGGTTTAGTTTGCCATTTCTAAACAAGTGAACTTGCCTGATAACTACGAGATAATGTAATTCGAAGGTTCGAGATGACCCTTGACATTGGGTTCGGTAAAAAGCAATCATTTTCCGATAAAGACAATATTTTGAAAAAACAATGTATGCTTTAATGCAACCATATGTTATGCAATGTGTTCACTCAATTGTTTTCCATTTCCCTTGATTTGAATTACTGTGATTTTAGATTACATTCTCTTTTTTAGGGTTTTATTTGATATTCACTTTAGAATTTTCATATATATGCATTATATAAATTTATTTAAATTCAATCTTGTGAGTTTTTTATTTCAAATAATATTCCCCAATTTTTAGGAATATTATTTAGGCTTATAGGATTTTTAAAGTATTTTTACTCATTTCTAAGGCATTTATTTTAGTCAAACAACTCACTTGAATTTTTTATCCTATCAAAAATATTTTTAATAATTCTAGAAAAATTGGATATAGAATACTTTCATTTTCCCTATTTGGAACTATTTTTACTTTATTTTTAGAAAATACATAGGGTCCTTTTCTGTTAATTGGGATTTTTAAATAATTGTGAAATGACCATTTTTCCCCGGGCCCACTGGTCAGATCAATTGGTCTAAACTAGCTGACCTGGTTCGGTTTGACCGAACCGGTCCGCACTCGCTCACTTGCTTGTCTCTCTCACATGCTCTTTCCCCCTCTCTGACGATTTCGCGTCGCCACCATCGTGCTGGTCGATTTCGGTCGTCTCCACTGTCGACATGGCTCGTAGTCGAACCACCACGCCTCGCTCTTCCTTACTACCGCTCATATTGACCTAGTTATCCTTCTAGCAGCCTCTCGCAACCCTAACCCTAACCCTAGGGTTTTTGCTTCAAGGAATCACCGTGCTCTAGCGCTCCTCCGGCACTCCCTCACAATGGAGATGGTGTTGGACTACTTTGTTGGGGTCTACCCTGTGCTAGATGGGTGACGCAGGTTGAGGTACCCCCCCCCATTGGTTTCTCCCAGTGCCGCCTGGTGGTCATATTCTTCCTCTCTGACTCGAGTGAGCTAAGCTCCCATGCGACTGTAGGTAGGTACTCCTCTCTCTACCCCTCCTTCTACACCATTCCTACTGCTAGTCCCTTTGTTCTAGGATTTATTCTCTATGCTTCCAATCATGCTAGTTCTAGGGTTTCTATAATGTTCTAGAGCATTCTAGGTGTCCTAAGTAGTTGATTAAGCTACTAATGCTCAACATGATTACTACTTGTGAGTAATTGGTCTCTGTATGACATGTTCTTCAGTTAATGTCGACATCTCTGTTATTTAAATTATTTCTATGTTCTTTGATCTTGAATTGGTGTAGTTAGGTGATTTGGATTAATTTAGTAACCTTGCACTAGTTTTTACATGTCTATGCTCAATTATGTTACTTCTACTTAGTTAATTAGGTACTGTCCTGATAAGTTCTGATATTAACTGTTAGTGTTGCTTATTGTGATACTAAGTATGTAGTTGTGTTCTTGTTACTAGGTGGTCAAAATCCACAACTTAAGTAATTAATGTAAGCTTAACTGTTTTTCATTGATATCATTTGTTAGTTGATCACTTATAGTGATTGTGACTATTACACTAAGCATAGTTGTTTTTTATATGTGTTTTCGTTAAGTAATACTACTATTGTTTACTTGTTTATTTTGAACCTTGGGTTCAATATTACTCTAATTATGTTACTTACATGTGGTTTACATGTTTATATAGGTTTTTAATATATTCAGAGCGTCTTCTCCGTCTCAGCATTTTCTTCCTTAGATGATCATATGATCTTATGTAGGGAAGAAAATGTAGATGTAAAGTTTTAGATCTTAAGTTGATTTCCTAAGCTTAACTAGGTTGTGCCAGACTAACTTAAGTGGCATGGCACCATGGTGTTATCTGAAGGGGTTCCATGGCAAAAAAAACAAAACATTCCTAAGGACGAAGGCCATAGCCAAGATCTATCTATACAAATATATATTAACGAGAGGGATTTGGTGATCCTACATTTGAAAGAGAGCAGGATTACGTTCCTGCACAAACGTTGTTGATGTAGCCAAAGCATAGCCTACCTGAAGGTCAAGAAGGCTTCGAGCGACAAGCACCATAAGTGGCGTTGCCTCCGAAGTTTTACACATGTCTGGTGTAATTACGTGCCCCAAGCCCTGGTACAACAAGGCAACAGAAGAAGAAGATACAGACCGACTCCAATTGCACAACAGCGTGCATATGGTGGAGAAGTATCTATCTCTTAGTGCATGTTTCTAACTGGGGAACAAGCACGAGAGAGAGAAGGCTAAAATCCAATTGATGGGATGATGTGGGAGGAGGGACCTCCCACTTATATATAGGAAAAAGGAGAGCACTCCCTCCCTATAAGTCCCTGGGTGGGACTAAACCAAGGGAGAGCAGAGAGGCTGGCTGCTGGCGGTGGGGTAGGCCCCACCCACGCGTCTCCTTGCCCTCTTGAGCCCCTCCCTCTAGTAGGGATCATGAGGTGGGCTTTTCTCTTTTTATTTGTTTAAATATGTATTGATTAATTCATTTAATTAATAATAAATACAATTTAAACAATACATTTCACTTCGAGACATCTTTTGGAGTCCTCCGAACATCTTCGGTGTCTCCCTGGAACAATTTCAGTTCTCTCTTCTATTTCTCTTATGATCGTGGATCAACCCTAAGTGTCTCTACCCTTAAGTGTGACACCCTTACGGTTCATGAATGCTTAGACATGATCGAGACATCTCTCTGATCAATAACCAACAGCGGTGTCTGGAAATTCATGATCTGATATCTGGTATGGACATACCTAGTTAGATCTTTTTACTGAAAAACGCATTTACTTGTTTACGTGATATTACATCTGCATGACCTAGTCACATGTTTGCAAGCTCATTGATGTAATCTCACCGAGTGGGTCCAGAGTATCTATCTTTCACTCGGATAGACATATCTTGATCTTAATGCATACGCCTCAACATATCCTTTTGTAATACCCAATACGCACCTTTATGGTCACCCTCTTACGGTGTGATGGTTGATGTGATGAAAGCATCTGCGAGTGATAGTGATTAAACATGACCTCACGGTCAAAGGATTGAGTTACTTCTCTTTGCTAGATATTGCAATGCTGAACTTTGTGATTGGATCACATTGCAGCACTATGATTGGGTGTGTGTCCATGACTTCATTCATCTAATAGAGTGACCTCATTGTTAGTTGATATGGAAAAGTCCATGATCGATAAACCTCGATCATTGGCTTCCCAACGAACTAGTCTAGAGGATACTGGGGACTTGGTTTGTTTATATATCACACGTGTATTAATGTTTCCATTTAATACAGTTATAGCATGGTACAAAACTATTATCAATATTTGAGATATATCAATAAAAATAACTTTATTATTAGCCTCTAGGACATATTCCTTCATTCTCAAGCAATGGAGATACACAGTTGCTAGCCCTAGATAGTCTAGGTGCTACCATACTATTTCACTCTCTCTCTCTACTTAATCTTATGCTAAAATTTAGCTATAAGCCTTTGAAGATTCAAAAGTGGACTTGAGTAAGATCTCATGTAGTTCTTCCCTCTCCTTGCTCTCGTTCTTGCTCCTTTCTCATTTCTAGATCTCTCTCTCTAGTGAGTGTGAAAAGTTGTTTTCCTCTCTCTCAGCCTCTAGTCTGAGAGTGATTCTTATGAGATGTTCTCTGAGGATTTGTGAGATTTGGGGTTGGGTTTGGGGTGCTATTTATAGTACTCTAGGATTCATCTTGTGCCGACACCTCACTTCTTGCATGTAGTGACTAAGCTGCTTATACCACCTCTCTAGCTTGACTTTTAGTGTTCTAATCAGCTTATGTCATATGCTAAATGTGGTAGGTAGGTTAAAGGGCATTTTGGTAATTTTCCCTTGACGATTTGGGAAAAACATTTCTATTTAAGTTGACGTTTTTGTTATTGTTCTTAGTACTGACAGTGATCTTTAATTTGTTACTTAGATAATTTTCTGACAATTATTATTCAGCTTGAGAAACTGTCAAGTGTTCATTTGCTATGTTTGATTCTTCTAAAGAATCTAGAGTTTGAGGTAATTTTATTTACTGTCATTCTGTTTCCTTGGGTTACGGTAAAATTCTAGCTTGGAATCCTACTCTACTGATCATTGGGTTTGTTAGTGTTGTCTATGTGAGAACTGATGTTGTTGATTTTATAATTTCTTAATTGTGACTTGGTCATTTGATCCTGTAAGTTGTGTTGCTCTGCTGGCATTTGGCTATCTAGTTCATCTAGTCCTGGATACTCTTATGTGGTTTGTCTCAGCTACTGTGAACCATTTTTCCTGATCTACCTATGTCTTTATTGTCTCTCTCTTGGTACTATTGGAATATAATCTACTATTGTTGCTAAATTTCTCTTTCTAAAAACCTCAAACAGATGAGGTTTAGGACAAGTTCATGTAACTTTCCCGTGCATTCTAAATCAAATGGATTCACACATTTGAAACCAAACTTGGTTTTTGCTTGTGTTTTTATTTTGCAGGTCAAGATGGGCTAGAATAATAAGAAAATAAATAAATGTAGTTTAGGTTTTTCTCTTTTCTTTTTATCTTGTAGTTTGTCATAGAATCAACTTCGGTTTGTAATATTATTTTGTAAAGAACTTTATCAATAATGATATTAATAAAGATTCTTTCCACTGTCTATTTACTTTGTATTATTGTGACTTCTTTTAATTTACTTGTCAATATATGAATTCAAGTTTAAATTATTCAAACCTCCATTTTGAACTCACTAGTCACACTATTTCTTAAGTCAACATGATCTATGTGTATGTGTGTTTTGAGTGTTCAACTTAATGTATGGTGCAAAGTCATTTTAAATTTCTAAATTTTGGAATGTACAAATTCACTTTGAAATTTGAATTAAAATCCTAGTGTTGACCTAAGTCAAATTTCAAATCCTAGTGCAACTCTTAAAACCAAAGTTTTAAAATTTTCACACTTTTGCAAATGCATGATACGCAAAAACACTCATCGCAAATCAGTCCTCGAAACGTTCCAATTCTTCGAGTCATCATATTGGTCCTACAGTTCCTCCCGCGCCAAGACAAAAATCCAATGGTTGCATGTTCTCTTTGATCAGGCCTAGAGAGACGTGTTCCGGAAGGCTCCGCCTGCGAACTTCCATGGGCGACTATGCCTTGAGATTTGTGCACCCATGTTTTTTTTGACCGTTTTGTTTTAGAGGTAACGTTGTGAAGTTCTACTATCTGTTACCATCATGTGACATGTCTTCGACGATCCATGGCGAAGTTAGATGCGGAGAATGTTATAAAAGTAGGGATCTAAAGGTTGGCGATGGTGGTTTGAGTCTTTCTAGCATTGAGGAGCTGGCTTGGTGATCTGTGACTCACATCAGTGACTGTTAGTGGGGGCGATATTACAAGAGAAGTACATAGTCTTACCTTGCAGGGTGAAAATCCAAGGTCTGGCCTTAATTGGTTGTGTCTGACAATGGCCTTGTGTAAGACATTATTTTGTGAGCGAGGACTTTCTCCAGGGTGAAAACCTATGATCTTAGATCAGGCGACAATGGCGCTTGTGCAATGTTACCTTCTTAAATGCATCGCTATTGGAGAGGTTTGACTTCTGGTGTTGTTTTGGTGGTGTTAGTGTCGTTGTAGCAAGACTTTTTGTTTTTCTAAGTCTTCATTTTTCTGGTTGTGTGTATCCGTAAAGCCGCTAGGGCAATGCATTATTGCATAGGCTGGGTGTAATTGGTATATTCGCAATATTAATAGATGCTCTTTATAAAAAAGCGATGGCTAAAATCACTAGCACGAGCCAAATGTGCGCCGCAATCCTCGCCCCTCTACCACCGGTGCTAGGCAAATCTTATCGTAGTAGAGCTTGTTGTAACAGAAAGACGGGAAGTTATCTGGCTAAGACCATGAAGGACTAGCGCACCTGCAGTAGTAACCATCACCATTGATGAACACACCAACAAACACAAAAACCGACCGAATCCCGGGAGATCTACCAAACACATGACTCCATGGGCACTCTCGCGGCACTAGATGCACCACCGGAGCGAGGGCAGAGCGAGGATGACCTTATTCTAACTTCAGAACATAGCCAGCGTCTCAACATTCCAAAGAAGAGACATGCTAAAAAAACTTCCACCGGCAAGAAGCCGTGATCTGCCACACCTCTAGGGACCCATGACCACCGGAGACGGAGCAGACCAGCGGCATCACCGGCGAGACAGACAGAAACCTAGATGAGTTTTGGTTTTTGCCTCCTGAATGCTTCTCCTTACCTTCCCGTACTGATTCGGTATGTTGACCAATGATATATACTACTACTAGAAGTGTGCAAAATACCAATTCGAAATATGCTGTAATCTACGGTATAATTTTTTTTATAGATCTAACTATATGAACAGTACACCTTCAAATCTTATCAGCTTGCGTCCTTTTTGGTAACCCACATTATAATATACGTCCTCCATCTGAAATTCGATGTCTTATATTTGTCTTAGATTGTAGGGGTTCCGTGTATGAAAACAATAAATTTTTACCCTACGCTCATAAACCCCTGATGTTGCCAGGACCTATCTATTAGTAATTCAGTAACAGGACGGGTTTTTCGCAAACTTACCCTTGAAGACCGAAAAGCATTGTCAACGCTCAGGAGAGCGTGGTTGATGTAGACGAGCCGAAGCCAACCTAAAGGTTGTGATGAAGTCCTTGCGCTCCTTTGGCTCCAACGACTTGAGTGCCTCAAGTGTGACACCTCGCAGGGAGTTACACACGTCCGGTTCCTGACAATGACTCCCGCTTCCCCGATCCAGCAGCTGTTGCGGAAGTAGAGCTCCTGGATCCGAATCCCGCAGCACGACAGCGCTCCGCGGTGAAGATGTCTCTCGTTCTCGCAGTCCGAACTTGGGACCACGGTCACGAGAGAGAGAGAGAGAGAGAGAGAGAGAGAGAGAGAGAGAGAGAGAGAATATCAAGTGGAGGTCTTCCCAAAAGTGAGAAGACCTTTATTGAATATTGTGTGTATGTATCTCGCCAAATACCCCCACTATATATAGGGGAGGGGAGGTACTACCTCCCTCAAAGTCCCGGAGTGGGACTAAAGGAGAGGAGAGGGAGAGGGGGTGGCGCCGCCGACCACCCCATGGGCCCTGCGCGGGGGGCTGGCGCACTAGGGCGCCGGCCTCCCCTCTTGGCCCTTCTCCCTCTTGCCTTTTCCCTAATGGGCCCTCTTCCCTCTGGAATTGGCCCATCAAGCCTTTGACCATTTAAATTGATTTTCTCTTTTATTAAATAATTATGAATAAATGATTAAATCAATATTTAACATTCATTCACATATTATTCAACCTCTGTGGCTATGTAACACCTTCCACCTCCACTCCGGACATCCTCCAGACTTACCGAAACCCTTCCGGATTTGTCTCTACTATTCTTCGGCAATTCTACCGATCCTATAAACACTCTCTAAGCATCATCAAACCCTTAAGCATGATACCCTACAGTTTGGGAACACTCCAAACATGGTCGGGACACTCCCGCACCAATGATCGACAGAGGGACCTGGATGGCCATGTGACCCCTGTGCGTTCCATGAAGATCTTTCATCGTTTGAACTGGGACACTCGTGTCTTATTCCCTTTGTCTCTCGATACTTGCATTGCCCGAGATTTGATCAATGGCATCACCATGTCATGTTCAATCTCATTACCGAACAATGCTACTTGACTCATTCCGACAAGTGATATCCCTATGATCAAATCACACGTTGCGCATCTATTGGATATAACTTCTCCGAGTGGGCCTTTGAGTATCTTTCCGTCACGTGGATGGACAAATCCCGCTCTTGACATATATTGCCTCTACGGTTTCCTCCGAGTACCTGAACACACCTTTGTAACCACCGTATTACCAGATGGCGCTTGATGCTATCTAAGCACTCTCGGGAGACAGTGATTGATATAGCCTCACAGTCCAAGGAATAGTCTATGAGGATCCATTTCTAATCATCGTAACTTGAACTTCGTGACATGATCGGGTCACGATGTTTAGGTTGGGTATTGGTTCATCATCTCATTCTCAGAATGAGTTGACTCCATTTCCAACTGGCATAAATGCCACATGATCAGGAAACTTGATCATCTGTTGACCAATGAACCAGTGATTAGAGTTTCACTGGGAACCCCTGGTTGTTTATATATCGCACGTGTATTGATGTTTCCACTCAATACAGATATAGCATGATATAAAACTTATTCATAAACTATATGAAATATGATAATAGTCCTTATAACTATTTGTCTCTAGGGCATATTTCCAACAGTCTCCCACTTGCACTAGAGTACAAATACACTAGCTATGTTTGTTCTTAATCATTGGCACCATATCCGGTACCCTGAACACACTTGCTCTTGGAAGAGGTTGAGTCTTGGGCCTATACTTTATAGTCCCAAATCCTTTGCAACTTACTAATGTCACCTTGACTGACATTAATACGTTATCATCACATGATAACATCTATGTGTATGAATCGTCGCTATGGCAGCAGAACGAGGCCTAATTCTAGGAGCCTACAGTGACTTTAGATCAACCTCGAGGGCTTTATCATGGGCACTATGCCCAGGGACACATCATTCTACGTTAAAAGTGAACTAGCCCCGCCATAACATTATACAACACTTTAGATGGTACCCTTATCTATTATTATAAATGTATTCATCGAAACACTAGTGCACTCTGTGCACCTTTCGATGTTTTGTTCACCTCGCTTCCTACTTGACTTTAATCGGTATTTACAGGAGTTTCCAACATATTCCCTTATAACATAACCCTTTATGTTTTAAGATATGTCATCCTTTATGGATTTGGAAAATATGTTTATAGTTCTCTACTAGACACTACAGACAAATTTAGCTCAATGTTATGTGATTCGAACTTAATCACTTTTAAACGTTCCTTATTAGGTCATATATTATGTTAAGTTATCATCATGGTTTTCTAAGATAGAACCTATGTCTCAACATAGTGGATGATGATCATCCTTTTCTTTCTTTCAACCATTGATGTTAAACTTAATATTATTCCTAACTTGAGTAATTAAGGACTAGTTCCTTAATTAACTTCTATTCTGAAACCCTTTCAGAATCCCTTAAGGAATACTACATAATATTATAATACACCTATTATGAACTTCTACACCTGATAAATCATTATTTATCAGTACTTGCGCTTTTATTCTTAACATCCTTAAGAATCACTCTATAAGCTCCCACTCAAAATATGTCAATCACATATTGTTTTAGGAAGACTTTCATAGCTCCCACTCAATTTCATGCAAATTGCATATCTACTCCCTATTTTGAACAACTTCAAAATCCTTTGATCAAATATCAAACTTGGAGATTTTACTATGAGATACTAGTACTTTTACTAGTTTTAAATCCACCAGACATTCAGCACACATGAATCAAATTCATTTGAATTCGTCCAATACTTGACAAAATGTGCTTTTTTCATTCACCTCCTTTTCCACTATGGCTTTGCAGTCATTTGGAAAACTTCAAGTAACCCCTTTTACTTGTGAGATTCAGCAACGAATTGCTTTCTAATCTCAAGGGAATTTTGCTATGGGATTTCTCATAACTTTAGCTTACCATTATTTCCTTAGTAGTTCGTAGGTATGTTATATTCCGACAATCATGACAAATGATTCACAAATGTATCCATACAAGATATGGGTTACATTTTGAATCCTACTTTATGTAGTGAAAACACTAGTGGGGAAAACACAACGATCAATATCATTGATTCTTTCCTTTGTGAAGAGAATCATTCAGGAACATTTTCTGTTGCGCTTCTCAACACTCTGATGCAAGGTTTTGAACCCTCATCATGTTTTTCACTATCTTCCATTTGCTCCATAATCGACAAATATCACTAAAAGTGAGCTTTCTCAAGAATGCACCAAAATCTAAGCAATACTAGTTTTGCTTCCCTTTTGGTTTCAGCTATGGATTTTGTATTCAAAGTTTCCAATGAATACTCTACAAGGAATTATTCGTTATTGTTTTGGTTATATCGAATAACCCCAAAACTCTTACGATGATCCATACTCGATATGGAGCCATTCTCACGAATTCAAATGGTTCACTACATTATAATTGAGTGCTAACTATTTCTAACTTATGGTTGATACGTTGCTAACGTATCCATAATTTTTGATGTTCCATGCTTGGTTTTATCTACTTTCTTATGTTTTGTTCCAACTTTGGAGTACTTTTTATACACTTTCTTGGACTAACCTATTAACAAGATGCTACAGTGCCATTTGCCTGTTTTCTGCTGTTTTGGTTCCAGGAAAGTCAGAAAATCAATATTCTCGGAATTGAACCGGACAAAAGCCAAAGTCGTTATTTTACCGGAAGACTCACGGAGCTAGAAGGAGAGACAGAGAGGAGCCACAGGGTGGACACACCACCCCTAGGCACGGGTCCCCCTTGGTCACGCCAGGGCATGGTGTGGGCCCCCTGGCCGCCCATCGACCTTGCCTCTTCGCCTATAAGATGCCTCCCGATGCGAAAACCCTAGATCGTCAAGCCTCCAGCCATGAAAAGTTCTGCAGCGCCGCCGCCACCGGAGGGGAGATTCGGGGGATAGAAAGTCTCTGTTCCGGCACCCTGTCGGGATGGGGAAGTGCCCTCGGAGCCATCTCCATCGATCTCCACCACCATCTCCATCACCATTGCTGATTCCCATGATGAGGAGGGAGTAGTTCTCTCTCGAGGCTAAGGGTTCTATCGGTAGCTATGTGTTCATCTCTCTCTATGCGTGATCATGAGATTTGTAATCAAGTAGATCTACCTTGCTACTCAAGTGCTTTAATAGATCTCTGTTCTCCCCATGTGTGTGAAGTTGACAATGTGCACACAATGGTGGCACTTAGGCTAGAGATTACAAATACTTGTTATGAGTTATATTTGGAGTTGGATGTCTTTATGAAATTGTGGTGTTTGTTGGAACATTTAGTACTCAAGGTGATAGTGTGGGGTTATCTAGATGGGAAAGATGAGGTGTGTTGTTATAGCCCTACCATGGATTAGAGTGTCCAACCGGAGAGTAGTTTAGCGTAGTATCATAAAGAAGAATATATTTATATGAGAGTGTTCACTAGTGAAAGTATGATCCCTAGGCCTTGTTTCTAAGCATTGAAACACCGTTTGCAATTAGATCCGTTACATGTTTGCTTGCTTCCATCTTTATTTCAGTTTGCATTTAGTCTTTTCCACACTATCAAGCTATTTTATAGCACCTTTACCACTTATAATTATCCATACCACTTGTATTTTACTATCTCTTCGCCGAACTAGTGCACGTATACACCTGACAAGTGTATTGGGTGTGTTGGGGACACAAGAGACTTCTTATATCTTGATTGCAGGGTTGCTTGAGAGGGGATACCTTTGACAACTTCCTCCCTGAGTTCGATAAACCTTGGGTGATCCACTTAAGGGAAAACTTCTTGTTGTTCTATAAACCTCTGCACTTGGAGGCCCAACAACTGTCTACAAGAATAGAAGTGCGTAGACATCAATGGTCTCTACATCTACACTATAATGATTTATTTGGTGCCATCTATTCACCCACTTTGATATCTAATATCATATTGTGATGCTTTGAATTTTGACATTTCAAATGCATTGCATTTCACAATTTCTTCTATGCCATTCTTATAATGTTGAATTTCATTACTATTGATCAAATCATAGCAATTAGATTCTCTTTTATATTTATACCCTTTGTTGATGAAACACTTTGATCATATCAAATAGTTTCATCCTCATGTTTCCTTTGGTAAACTTCTTTACACATTTAAACAATCATATAATAATTACCATTTGTCAAAACACAATACATCGAATATGTATTTACTTTTAACAATTCATTAAACACTTTGTATTCAAGTAATACATGGTGTTCAAGTTATTTTGTCAAACTTAGGCATGATTTATATGTGACAAGAAATCGAATGTCTTTCACATATTATCATTATAACTTTGAATTCAAACAACGGTTTCATTCATTAATGAACATATCATTAAGTTGGGTATTTTAAGGCATTTCAATATTTTACAAATGTTCATGCATTATCAATTAGTTTCAAACAACAAGGATAATTCACATATAATAAAACAAGATATGAACACAAATAGAAATTATTCATAAAAGTAGAACAACTGTTTGTTACAAACTGATATGAATAACCGTCTCACAAAGCGTGAGACACACTAAAGAAGTTCATAATATTTTGATTACAATAATCATTCTAAACATAAACTAAATGATAAGTGTTGATGGAGAGCGTCGTTGGCCATCATCATCATGCTCGCCATC
The DNA here is from genome assembly GCA_910589775.1 of Avena eriantha. Classification (NCBI taxonomy): domain Eukaryota; kingdom Viridiplantae; phylum Streptophyta; class Magnoliopsida; order Poales; family Poaceae; genus Avena; species Avena eriantha. The sequence goes on from OU342746.1 coordinate 253,285,590, forward strand.
AACACGCAACGTCACCTCATCTCCAGCAAGCACCTCTCATGCAGAAGGACCTGTTTTTAGTAAAACAAAACAAGTATCAAAGATACTTAACACTACAAATGTGTTTGCAAGATTATAACATTTATAAAATTGTATATCAAATATATACCTTTGTCATTGATGACCTCAGTGACATCGGGCTCAACTACCACATCTCTGAAATGTGATATGAACTCGTGGAAATCCTGTGTTTCCGCGTCGCCTCTCATAATGCAAATCCTAACTTCTGCTTGGAAGCTTGGTGGCAGCGACCGCAGCACAACTCCTATTGCAAAAGAACTTGCGAACCAGTTGTCCAGGTAGTATGCCAGACTCATGTATGCATCATATATGCTCAACAAGTGATCGTCTAGTGAGGATCCTTCCTCCATCTTTATGGAGAGGAAGTCCCCCATCAGCATGATGGGAGAGGAACTCCCATAGGCGCACTTGTTCCGCGAAATGCAATCTCAGATGTGCCATAACCGTTCGGGGGTTAAGACTTCCCACCATCGGCCATAGCCCATCTTCCATCCCGAGGCACATCGTTACTGATATGAATGTGTCCATCACACGACGACGGCAGCGGAGATCCCGCTGCTCCTGGGTTTCATGCGAATAGGGTGGCTCCAAGTACATCTCGTAGATCATGTAGTCAGCTACTTTGTTCTCGCTAAGGAGATCATGAAGGCGCATGACCCACGTAGAAAAGTTGGATCCATCCAACTTGAGCTTTTCTCCTTTTAACCAATTGTCAATGGGGAAGGTAATCTCGGGAAGAACCATTTCTACATTTACAATTGCAAAAGGAATTTAGACTAAGTTTATAATTAAATGAGTTAATAATAACTCCACTCAGAAACACCTATCCCCATAAGGGTTCCTAGTGATAACACGACCCCTATCAGCCACATCTCCCCCGATCATCACGGCCATCAATGTGGGTTCAAGGGTGGACGCTAAACGTCGGTCACATCATTCATGCGACTCGTGCTCGATCTTTTGACCATCCGTGTTCTAAGGCCACGCTTCTATGGCGTGCTAGGCTCGCCAATTCAACCTTAGTGTATTCGTTGTGCAACATGGCTTACACCCATTGTATGCGAACATAGATATGTCTGACACCCAGTCACCCTGGGTCGCCACATACCGAAGAACTTTCTTGGTGGTGCACATTAAGGGGGAACACAATCATTGGTAATTTTAACAGGGATCATCTTATTAGGCTACCGTCGAGTATCAGCACACAATAAGATATACAAGCAATAACATTGAATGTAAATGCGATGTGATATGGTCCTTCATGTCGTGATCTCCATTCGTCATCACCGAATTCCGGTGCTAGGGTTCCGGTGCCGTAGACACCAGGGTACCGGTGTCTTTCCAGCGTGGTAGTCCGTCACCTCCATGACTATCTACTACTACGTAACATAAGGTAATCATTTTACCTTTGCCACAATGATATCACAAAGCAACTCCCCCTGCAAAACAAAGTTAGACGCCTCTACTTTATCTTTGCATGTTTTACGTGGCTGAATGGGCTTTCGCACAAGAACCATTCTTACCTACGAACTTTCAGCACAACGCTGATCAAGTAGTTGTCTCCACTACACCCCTTTTGGGGCCCTCCGTTGCAAATGGCATACCAACTAATGCGAGAGAGACAGACACCCCCTAAGCCACTTTATACAGTACAAGTCGTATGTCAAGCGTGAACCAGTCTCGCGAATGAACGCGTAAAGTGGGTTGGGGGCCGCTTCATCAAGTATTACTACGCCCACACGCTACATCTCGTGTGTTCTACCCATACTATCATTACTACGCATAGATCTAGCTCTGATACCACTGTAGGGGTTTCGCATATGAAAACAATAAATTTTTACCCTACGCCCCTAAACCCCTGATGTTGCCAGGACCTATCTATTAGGAATGCAGTAACGGAAGGAGCTTTTCGCGTACTTACCCTTGAAGACCGAAAAGTGTTGTCAACGCTTAGGAGAGCGTGATTGATGTAGACGAGCTGAGGCCGACCTCAAGGTCGTGATGAAGTCCTTGCGCTCCTTTGGCTCCAACGACTTGAGTGCCTCAAGTGTGACACCTCGCGGGGAGTTACACACGTCCGGTTCCTGACGATGACTCACGCTTCCCCAATCCAGCAGCAGTTGCAGAAGTAGAGCTCTTGGATCCGAATCCCGTAGCGCGACGGCGCTTCGCGGTGAAGATGTCTCTTATTCACGCAGTCCAAACTTGGGGCCACGGTCATGAGAGAGAGAGAGAGAGAGAGAGAGAGAGAGAGAGAGAGAGAATATCAATTGGAGGTCTTCCCAAAAGTGAGAAGACCTTTATTGAATATTGTGTGTATTTATCTGGCCAAATACATCCACTATATATAGGGGGATGGGAGGTACTACCTCCCTCAAAGTCCCGGGGTGGGACTAAAGGAGAGGAGAGGGGGAGGGGGTCGCACCGCCGGCCACCCCATGGGCCCTGCGCGGGGGGCTGGCCCACTAGGGCGCCGGCCTCCCCTCTTAGCCTTCTCCCTCTTGCCTTTTCCCTAATGGGTCCTCTTCCCTCCTGAATTGTCCCATTAAGCCTTTGAACATTTAAATTGATTTTATATTTTATTAAATAATTATGAATAATTGATTAAATCAATATTTAACATTCATTCACATATTATTCAACCTCCGTGGCTATGGAACACCTTCCACCTCCACTCGGGACATCCTCCGGACTTACCGAAACCCTTCCGGTTTTCTCTCTACTATTCTTTGGCGATTCTACCGATCCTATAAACACTCTCTAAGCATCATCAAACCCTTAAGCGTGATACCCTATGGTTCGGGAACACTCCAGACATGGTCGGGACACTCCCGCACCAATGATCGACAGAGGGATCTGGATGGCCACGTGACCCCTGTGCGTTCCACGAAGATCTTTCGTTGTTTGGACCGGGACAGTCGTGTATTATTCCCTTTGTCTCTCGATACTTGCATTGCCCAAGATCCGATCAATGACATCACCATGTCTTGTTCAATCTCGTTACCGAACAATGCGACTTGACTCATTCCGACAAGTGATATCACTGTGATCAAATCACACGTTGCGCAGCTATTGGATATAACTTCTCCGAGTGGGCCCTTGAGTATCTTTCCGTCATGTGGACGGACAAATCCCGCTCTTGACATATATTGCCTCTACGATTTCCTCCGAGTACCTGAACACACCTTTATAACAACCGTATTAGCAGATGGCGCTTGATGCTATCTAAGCACTCTCGGGAGACAGTGATTGATATAGCCTCATGGTTCAAGGAATAGTCTACAAGGATCCATTTCTAATCATCGTAACTTGAAATTCGTGACATGATCGGGTCACGATGTTTAGGTTGGGTATTGATTCATCATCTCATTCTCAGAATGAGTTGACTCCATTTCCAACTGGCATAAATGCCACATGATCAGGAAACTTGATCATCTATTGACCAATGAATTAGCGACTAGAGTTTCATTGGGAACCCTTGATTGTTTATATACGTGTATTGATGTTTTCACTCAATACAGTTATAGCATGATATAAAACTTAATCATAAACTATATGAAATGTGATAATATTCCTTATAACTATTTGTCTCTAGGGCATATTTCCAACATAGATACCATTGTATCTAGTTATAAAACATGTTTAGAGACATTTGTATCTAGACACATTTGAGACAACTCAATTGAACCAGAAAATATATTTTAAATTGAGACTTTACATGTTTGAAGTATACATCATTACCTATAATATATATTATTTCAGATTTTTTTGAAAAAAAAATCATTAGTAAAAGGCTCCAGTGAGCCTCGGCTCTAAAAATCATTTTTTATGGCCCCACGTGCTTTTTAAATGGAAAAGGATACAGTTCTCCCGGGAGATGGCGTGTTCCTATCCCCGGGTCGATGCGTCGCTGTGCTCGCGGAACGTGAGAAAGCGGGGCAGGCCCAGGCAGTTCGATTGCATCTTATCTTCGTCGTCTCCTTCCCGTTGCCGCACATGATAGACGACCTCTGCACAAGCGCGCCTCGGCCCCTCTTCACGGCGTCGGCTCGACTACGCCGCCCCGCGCCATCTCCCTGCACGCGCTTCTCCTACCCCTTGTGCTTCTGCTCGCTCCCTCTTCCTCGAGCTCCCCTTCCCATCTGTCGTCGACCCTCTTCCCGTTCGCCGCCAGCGCGCGCCGCGGCCGCTGCTCTGCTTCCCGCTGTTGTCCTGCTTCCCGCCGCCAGTTCCTCACGCGCCCGCCCGTCACCGGAGCCAGCGTCCTCGTGCGCCAGAGCTCGCTTCCTCGACGATCTCCTTCTCCTGCTGCGCCTCCTCCGAGCTCTGCCGACCTTGGGCCACCGCAACACTCGACCGCCGCCAGGTCCCGGTTTTTGCTACATGCAGTCATCGGAGGTGCTAGCGAAGTCCACCATTGCTGCTACATACGGTATTGTGGGTACCTACGTGCGGCCTGCGGTCATGAGCGGTGTTACGTGTGGCGGTAGTGCTACAAACGTCGTTGGGTTTTGCTAGGATGTTGTCGACAGCGGTGCTACAAGCGACGTCGAGTTTTTCTACTGGGGGTCTGCGGCAGTGCTATAAGTGGGCATTGATTTTTGCTACAAATGGTGCGAATCCCTGCTACAGGGGCACAACGGTCTAGCTACAGAGCCATGATGACGTCTTCTTCGGCGAAATCGTGTGCTCCGTCGACGGAGCCTATTTGTTACGATTGTTATTTTTTTGCTACAACCGTTTTATAATTTTGCTACAATGTCGTAAAGTTTTTGTTACATGGTCTCCGGCGAGGTCTACCGACGAAAGTCTCCGGCGAGGTCTACCGACGAAAGTCTCCGGCGAGGCGGGATCTGCTACATTAGCACAATTTTTTGCTACAAGGTTGCCGGCGAGGTCTCCGACAAACTCTCCGCCGAGGTCTAGTCTGTGTTTTTTTTGGTCGAACCGTTTTCTGCTACATGTAAAGCGGGACTATATGTAGCAAAAGCGGGACAAATGTAGCAAAAGCGGGATGAAAGGCGGGAGAGAAATCTGGACCGTTGATTTAATTCGATCAGACCGCTGGAACCCGTAGGATAGGGGACGCGTAGCACTGCCCTTTTTAAATGGATGCGAAACGGAAACTGTTTTTGGCACATGTGCACTAATGTTCTTGTTTTTAAAAAAGTTTAAAGGTTGTACTTTTAGGTCTCAAAAAATTCTAAAAACAAATATATAACTAGATACATACATCTCAAATGTATGATCAAAAATTTCTTTAAAATAGGTTGTATTTTGGGCTACACAAAAGACAAATTTCTGACAAAACATAGGTACTTTTAGTGTTATTTACCGTCAGAATTTTGTTTTTCTGTAGTCTAAAAAAATTACTAAAATTTCGCACAAATATATATATGACCATGTACATGTATTTTCGAGATTTTCTATTTCTTTTAAACTCAGAACTGACACATTTTATTTTTCTGAAACAGAGTGGTCATGGGTTCCCAAGTGCACCAAATCTCCACTCGATGCGAAGTGACAGAAACTCGTCGAACACCGTAGTTAAGGTTACGAAGCGACACCCGATCCATCCCGCTTCGTAGGCAAAATTTGTTAGTCTAGTCCAAAATATTTCATAAAAATTTCTTTAACTTAAACTAAATTTTGCTTTTGCGAGCTCTCGTGGGTTGCCGCTTCGCAACCCTAGCCGTAGTATACGTGTGTTCAGAAGGAGACCGAAGTATACCCGTGCTAGTGGCGACAGCATCACTCACAGGTCACAGCGCCCGATCGAGGAACGGGCGAAAGGTAGGTGGTGTGATTTCATTCCGAGCACTGCACCGAAACAGGGAAGGAAGGAGCGGAAAGTGTTTTGACTTGCAGCGCAACGATAGTGTCTTACTACAAGCTAAGTGCACTGTCGGACCAAGGCTTGGACTGCACCCTTGACAGACAGAGAGTGTAACTAATATATTCCCTCTCCCAAATTAATTGACTCAACTTTTTATAAATAACATATATCTAGACGTATTTTACTCTATAAATTTATAAAAATTTGAGCAGTTAATTTGGGACGGATGGTACCATGCACTGTATGTTTTCCACAGACTCTTTTCTCCATTCGATTTAAGACGTTCCAGCCAGCTGAGATATGGAACAGAGCAGATGTTTCCAAAGTACGCGTAGGGGTGGTGGGAGGAATAATCAAGTCGGCCATTCTTAGGATCACCAAAGCGTAAAAAAAAATCACGATTAACCTAGGCGTCGTGCATGTCACACGTCTGACTTGGCAGTGCAAAGTAGGAAGACCAAGAATAAAGTTGGATGGAGTATGTCCTAGGTAGCTCAACCTCAATTAGTACAACGTCATGGACTAGATTACTAGGTCGTCACGGCATCCATGACAAATTCCTGGGAAAGCTGCTATGGTCAATCTGAGAGCAGGTACTAGTAATAATGGACTTAAACTGCCTCAAAGAAGTCCTTTTTAGGGTCATCAAAACCATGCAAACATATGGTGGGGAACGTGGCATGCTTCCTGCCAGCGAGATGAACGCTTCGTTTCATATGAACAAGCGGCCTTCCCTAGAACGAAAGGCAAATTAAACACCCTTGAAAAGACAGGGGAAATGATAAATTGAAAGGCACTGTTGATATCCCAAAGAGTATAATTGCTTCGGAAGCAAACAAGTCAATTTGCTTGCAGATTCTCCTTTAAAAAAAAAAGCTTACTTACATATGAAGCAGCTAGCTATCTTTCGTTCTCGGGAAAGAATACTAATTTCCCCTGACAGCCAGTCCAACCATATTGTATTACTGTTGCATATAAACACAACCTCCTGTGATTTTATTACGTAAAGCCGGAGTTTTTTAAAGCGCCTGTATATTCTCTGCTGCTTCTTTTGCATGTCACCCTCCATGATATCAAGATTTCCCTTTTTCCTATCGAATTATATTTAAATGAGTAGCGTGAAGAAGGCACCTGTGACCTGCCCCTTTTCGTCATCCACCTTTCCAAGAAGGAACCACCTGCTCTAAAAGAAGAGAAGAAAGGAGGTACTGCTGCAGCATATGAATTTTTCGACATGAAAACCTGCTGCATTATTCCCGGGTCTCGGGGACAAAGTCTGCGTGTCCTCCCTACTACACAACCGACGCATGACGAGATCGTAGTGCGAACAATGCGAGAGGGAGATCAACCACTCTTAAGCGAGACGACTGAAATGCCACAGCGAGTGCCTAAAGGTGGTCTCTGATTCTGTCAGAGATAGTCACCTGTTCACCTAACACTAGACTAACCTTAGAAGTAGTAGAATGTTTGAGTGAACTCACCGTTGATTATAGTCCTCCCCACGCATCTATGTACTTGCCGAGAAGTAAAATGGGAGGGGGGGTTCATTTCGTCAGAGAATGACAGAGAACAGGTGACTGAAAGATGAGCCGTTCCACGAAAAGCAACGTTGCAACCGATGCTACTCCATGATGAAAAATTGTCAGTGGCATGATCAACGTTTGAACTGCGCTTCAATTCTAGAGAGGGGGGGAAGGTGGCACCAACTATTATGGTTGCAACGCGCGACGTCAGGGGCACAAGCACAAGGTCAAACAAACCCTGTCTTCTCTGAGTAGACGTGCCCAGACAGACTAGCTTGTTTGCCAGTTATTTTCCTGAGAGATGGCCACCAAATCGTCTGCTCCATCCAGTCGATCCGTTCGACCGCTTCAACCTCTGCTTGTGTTGTGTGGGTTTCAGAAGATAAACGCTAGCACTAGCTCGATGATCTGCCTTGCTTTCGTGCATGATGTGAGTAGCCCATAACATTCTCTACGCATTAGCCAATCGGAAATGGAAACGTATAGGGTGGTGTCGTTTTAATTGCGAGCCATGGATAGCTACAGAGAATGATTATTGGATGCCCTGATCGATGTTGTACTACTAGAGTGACTGTTCATGGATGTTGTGTGAAACCTCTAGACAGAGTGATTTTCGCGTGGTTCACCTACTGTTGTCTCCGTCATACAGAAAAGCATAGGATGGGAGGTTATTACGCACCATGTCACTCAAGAGTCGTTCGTTCTAGCCAAGCAGGTTACCTAATCGATGCATTTACATTTACAGTAAAACTAAACAGCGCGATTTTCAGAATCTTTTAGGTATGTACCACCCTACGATTTATGTCGCAACCAATAAGGGAATATGTATGACATGTCTTGTGAGGGTGAATGTTCGAGGAGCACACGATGGAGGAGCAATACAAAGCAGAGAGCTTCATGGCGGTTCACAACAGTTCCAGCACAGGCAGCACAAAACGGTCCCTTTCTGGAAACCTGTAAAGAGGGTAGGGCGACAAGATGTGGATTTTATAGTTTTTCCCGAAAATAAAAAGATTACTACACTGTTTGATATAATGCAATCATGGACGGCTACTTTATTCCCTCGTCGACAGATAAACCCTAGTAGTAGTGCATTCCAGCCAAAAGGAAAACCAGCCGCGCGCATCCATGGCTGGCTTTGGCGCTCTCATCAACATGTGGCGTTCATACTTGCATGGAGACAAAAGTTTAGCACGGAGACACAAGGGAGGCGCGCTCCGATGTGCGTTTTGCCTGGAAAAGCCAAGTGAATCAGACATCATTCTAGTAGGTAAATGCCTAGAATGAGATTTTTTATGCCTCTGCTTTCTTCAATCTTATTCCCTTCGAAAGGGAGAGCTCCGAAAAAGTTAGCCCATAACATTCTCTACGCATTATCCTCTAGTAGAGAACATTCTATACACACCGTAGCATTTTGCAAATCCTGAATCTGCCCAGAGGAGTGTGCCTTGGGAAATCCCTGAATGCATATTGCAGGTACAGTCGGTCCGGCGATTCTTGGCGGATTCAGGATTTCCCAAATGCCAAGTGTGTACAGAATTTTTTTCTGGAGGGCAATGTGTAAAGAATGTTATGGGCTCTAACTTATTCAGTGGTCTGAGCTCTCCTTTTCGAAGGGAATAAGGTTGAAGAAAGTCAGAGGCATACAAATCCCATTCGAGGCATTTACTTGCGCACACAGGTGAGGTCTGATTCGCTTCGCTTTAAGTATTTTGTCGCCGAGCTAGTGCATAATATTCAGAATTATTTTGGAATTTGTGGAGCCTTCAGGCTTTATCATGCCAGCAAAGTCTGCTGTCTGGTACTCTGGTTACTCTTATCAGTTTCAGGTCTCCCTGGCATTATAGAAACATTTTTTGATCAACCCCAGAAATGAAGAAACATATACTCCACAAGTATAGAAACATTTGTATCTGTTGTCACCGTCCCGGTCATCGGGAGCATTCCTGCCGTGCTCGTTTTCATGCCGCTGTTGAAGATGAGGTGGTCACTCCTCGTTCTCCGGTTGCTTGTTCTCCCTGCCAGCGGGGTTGCCCTCCTTCTGCTCAGCCTCGCCATCCATCGCCGCCCCGGAGTTGGGCTGAGTCGTGGGCCACTCGTCAGCTGTTGCAGCGCTGCCACCAAAAAACCCTCTCCTAGGTGTTGCGGGAAGTTCAAGGTCAACGCCACTTTGGACTCTCTCTTTCGGTCCTAGGTCGCTTTGATGCGCATGGAGCTCCTTCAGCTGGTCGATGTCCGTATCGAGGAGGCGACTCGCCTGCTTCGTGAGGAGGTGCCAGATCTCAGGCTATTGTTGGCACGTGGTTGTGTTTCTTTGGAGCTGATAGGGGCATGCCCTTCTGATGGTCTGGGGCTCGCCAAAGCGTAGGATTCGGCTGCGCTTGACTTGTCTGAGCAGAAATTGTCTGTGGTTGAGGAAGAGAAACTCTATGGCTATCTCTCTCCTCGTGGCCCGTTGTCACGGCTTGTTGTGTCTGCTACCTCTGAGTGTGAGGGCATGGGCTTGCTCCTCGCTCAAGCGCTTGGCTTTGAGAAGGGTGATGGTGTTGACACTGTCGTCTCTCTCTCGCCCGAGTCTGGTAAGCATGTGGTTCACATAGGTGTTGGGGTTGCTAAATCAGGAGTGTTGTCTCCTATGTCTGGAGCTGTCGTCGCTAGAGAGATTTGTGATTTTCTCAGCCCTGCCTTGGCTACTGCCTATCCTAGATCCAACATGAGAGGTGGTGCTAGGTCCAGGTCGGCCTTTGGGAAAAAGAAATCAAGCAAGTAGAGTGGTGCTACAGGAAATGATTTTGTAGTTGCTCCATGGATGAGTGACATGTTTGGTATGTCATTCGTGTGGCTCAGTGGGTCTTCTCTTAGAGCTTTTCCGAGTGCGCGAGCCCCAATGAGGAAGGTGTTAGTGCTTTCTAATGGGGTCAATAATGCTAATCCCTCTTTTTTTGTCGGGAAGAAGATAAGAAAAGGCGAAGCCTTCTCTTGGTTTCCCAACCTGTTGCTTCTAAAGGCTGCCCTCTCTCGGCTGGATTTTGGTCCAGCCTACTACGAGGATCCCGTATCCCGTAGACTTGGTTGTTGGTGCGTGTGGCCATTGTCCCTGTGTTGTTGGTGTTTGGTTGTGCTTGATCCTGTTTTTTTTTTTTGAGGGAAACAATATATATATTAAGCAAGCAAGCCGCCTTATTAAAAACCTTCCAGTCCCCTTAGGTATCTAATTAAGGAAAAAAGTGCGTCTGAAACTTGCTGCCCCGATCAATGTATTGTTACATCATTTACCAACGAGTCTAGGAGAAATCTAGGGGGTTCATCGACCCAATTACAAGATAAGCTATTATCAAAACAAAACCTAGCTAGCTCGTGGGCAACTTTATTTGCTTCCCTCGGACAGTGATTGAATAAGACATCGCCAATAGTAGCAACCGAATCCATACAGTCCGCAAATACTGCAGAGGCTTTATTCCACCACCTTTCTTCTCCATTACATGCATTAATAACATCAATGCAGAATGATTCCGCTTGGACCATAGATAAACTCATCTTTGTTGCCAGTTCTAGTCCTTCCCTCAACGCAATGGTCTCAGCCATCATGGGTGTCATTACATGCGGTATCAAACAGCAAGAGGGAGCAATGAAATGACCATTAGCATCTCATAGAATTGCACCCGCTGCCCCTGTTTTCCTGTCATCGGAGAAAGAAGCATCAACATTAAGTTTGGCATACCTTGGTTGCGGTTTAGACCACCTAATTTCTTTAGCTCCCCTGCTTGATCGGTTTACCCTCCTTGAATTCGCAGCAATTGTGAGGATAGACATTCTGCAGTGAGTGTCGAGGGTACAGATTCATCATGAGTTCGACGTCGCCTAATCCACCAAAGGTACCAGCAAGTAACTGAGATGATTTCCTTCAGGCCAATATTAATCCCTTCAATCGTATTTTCCCCGCTTGACCCTGTTGTTGGTGTGTCGTTGTTGTAGGTTTTCGCCCGATTTTCTTCTTAAAAAAACCGGGCACTTTCTTCTTAATTAATGGATGAGGCAAATTTTTGTCTCCGTTTCAAAAAAAAATCTGGCATTAGCTCATAAAGCATTGGTAGAGAAAATTTTGTCCTATACTCCTGGAGAATAGAATATGTGCCTTCATTTCTGGAGTTGATAAAAAATCTGCATACGCAGTATTGCAAACTGAGCTGAGATTTGAAGCACCCATCTGAACCAATAAAATGTAGTACTCCACTAGTTTGCTAGACCAATGTTTGTAGCTGGTAAAGTACAATGCCAGGAAACCCAAAACCGACAAGAGTAACCAGGGTACCAGACAGCGAATTTACCGTAGTAGAGCCAGAAGGCTCCATAACTTCAAAATAATTCTGATTATCATGCAATCTAACTCCGCGACAAAAAATATGTTCCATGAAACATTCCCTTGTTTTGCTCTGAAAATCAAGCAGTAATATGCACTTGAGAGCAGGGTTATTTATAAGCCAAATTTGCCAACATGATAAACCAACAAGGGTCACCAGTCCCTATTGGTTATGTTACATAGCTCATAATCAATATAGTGCTAGGTAGTAACTTTCAGTTGCCATAAAGGGTCAACAAGACTACACTGGCTTGTTGGACTAAGTGTTTCACAGAATAGCTGCTAGCCCCTCTTTTTGGGCAAGCGGCCTGTTCCCTGGAAATGCAGTGCGAGATACATCAACGAGCGCCTTGAAGCTGTATGGCTCGTGCATTGACAGCTCCGAGAGCACCTTCCTGTTCAGCTGGATGTTCTCCTTCGTCAATCCATGCATGAAGTTGCCATAGTTCACCTGGTAGTCATATAAAAGAAAAAAAGAGCTACTTAAACTGCAGATGCAAGCCTCATTCTAGTGTTCTCTTGATCCGTTTTGTCTTAATATGAGCATCCAAAATACTACTCCTACTATGATTCATTTCTTATAAATAAATAAAAAGACGAGTGATTGGGGTGTGTATTCCTAGCAAACACCAATAGTTCAACATTCCTTTTGACAGTTCTGAGTGTGATGATGGATGCATACCCCATGCAGTCGTGTACCGGCATTGATGCGCTCAATCCATAGGGATCGCATGTCTCTCTTCTTGTTACGCCTATCCCTGTAGGAATATTGCAAGGCTTTCTCAACCCGCTCACGTGCTATCCTTATGCAATTTTTTGCCCTTCCTCTAAATCCCTTTGCCAACTTGAAAATCTTCCCCTTGTTCATCTTTAGTCAACAGAAACTACTAGATGCTTTTCACCTCTGTCCTGCAATCTGAAACAAAGGTTGAGAAAAAAAATACTTAACCAGATGGAAGCTTTTCAGTGGGATCTTCCTAAAACACTTAGAAGCAATTAATTGCATAAATCCTTTGGTCCCACGCAGAACCCTTCAAAATAATCACATGGTAGCACAAATTCATGTGCATTGTTAGCTTCACACAGAAACATTGCGTGGCCACCAAAATTCAAAAACATTAGCATGCATCTGTATCAGAACTCCCATTTTTCCAGGCTAATCCGGACGGACACTTTCCGTTGATCAATTTGATCTGTAAAATATGAGGTTATGCAGCAATATGACTATATGAGACAGAAATTTTCACTTTATTGACCCACCCATAGAAACTAAAAAAAGTAAGGTTTTCGCTCTGGCTGGCTTCTACTTTGTTTTTAGGAGGAGGAAAAATGCCAACTCCACTTATCAATCCATTTCCCTCTAGTTTTCGCCCTAGCTGGCTGGAAGTGATCTGAAAATTGACCATGAAAAGGGCAACTTCCCTTAGCAACGAAAAAAGTACCAAGTAATTTATGCTGTCACATAGTACTCTCCTTAATATACAATAGGCTACTACATGCCCCCGGAAATACTCTCTCCGTTCGAAAATAAGTGTCGCAGATTTGCCGCGTTTTAGTGTGTGGATACATGCGTATCTAGAAAAATTTGCGACACTTATTTTTTGAATGGAAGAAGTATTATTCAACAGTAAAATCTCTACCTAGGGAACGGGATACCAGGTGACTGTGAAGAGTGAAAGAACATCCCCAGCCTGGATATTCTTGTCTCCCTCCATTATCAACCCATTTCGAAGGAATGAGGACCTATTGGAGGGGTAATTTCCTTGGTATTCAGTGGCTACACAAACTGAAGAGCTGCCTCTAACTGGCAAGAATCCGATAGCCAAATCAACAAATTCGAGAGGATTGACAATCCCTATTATCATTCATGAACATTAACGACACTAGTAATACGCGCACCTATCAATTCATGCCAAAGCAAACTCAACTACGATAGATGCCTAGCAAGCACACACTGACATCTTGAATCAAAGAACGTGAATAACAACTCACTATGGAGTTCGAACGGCAGATATCAGGCTTCAAACCAAGCAGGCGAAGATCGCTAAGGCGGTGGATTGGCTCGGTTTCGGGTTGGTTTCTACCGGCGAAAGGAATCCATCGGTCGGTGGCGGCTGCGGCCTGGTCTCACCAGATGTGGATTACATCAACTGCAGCTGGAATTTTTTTGTGGACGACTAGGGATTTACTTCATTTCATGATTGCGGGGGACAAAGGGGGAAATGGCAGTAAGAAAGATGGGAAGAAAGATCGTGGAAAATTACCCTGCCGTCGCCGCGTCGTTCCGTGGTGGCTGCTGCTCGCCGGGGGATGCTAGAGCTACACGGCGGCGGAGGGTGGAAGGTTTTGGGGGAATTTGTTCTAGCAGGGTTAGCAGGCCGTAGGCCACAGCAGCGCAGTGGGCCAGCCTTAACATAACGATGCGTCGTGGGCTGCGTGAGACCGGTTATTACAGGCAGTTCTTTGTGGTGATAGTCCACTTAAAATTATCGTCCCCTAAAAAAAAACTTAAAAATTATCGGTTGCTCCAAACGGAACGAATCGGGAATCGCCGCCTACAGCGTGTTTGCTAGCCCGCCTTTTCATTTCTCAGAATTAGACTCGTTTGTGCCGCTGGGTCACATGAATTTTTTTCATTGCACGTGTGTTAAAGTAGGACAACACTAGTTTTGCAAGATGAACCGATTCAGCCGCTAGCTAGGAAGCTAGCTTAGCTCGCGTGTGCGCAGGTGCCAGACTCGAGCGCGGCCGCAATGGAGCCGATGGGCGCGGGGCGAGCGTGGTCATGGCGGAGGCGCACCTCATCTGGCAAGCTCCATGGCCTGGCCTCCATGTCCTCCTCCACCATGGCGTTTTGAGGATGGACCGGTGCGGCAAGCCGTCGCCGGATTCCACCTTGTGCGGGTTCTTGACACCGTTGCCGCGCAGGAGCACCGGCGTGAGGAGTTCCTGGAGCCCGCGCGCGCGCCCGCCCACTCCCCACTCCCCGAGCAGCCGTCGACGGTGGAGCCGGCAGGGAATGAGGGAACACGCCACTGCAGCTCACCGCCACCGCGCTCACCTTGGTGTTGATCTTCTTGTTGGCCATCATCGGCTCCGGTGGCAATGGGCAGCGGCTACGCATAACATCCAGTCATGTCAGTACTGAGGTTAGGGTGATTAGAGCTGAGAAATTACCCAAGCATAGCGGAACCAAACATGGGAATTTTGTCTCCGAAGACTAAAAGCAAACTATCAAACGCTGAGTCGTTTTTCTGTCGATTTTCCTTAATAGTGTCAATGTGAACTACCAAATAAGGGGATATTTTGCAATCTCACGACAAAATTTAAATACAGTATAACACCTTCAAACAAGGACACCATGTATTGCATCCCAAATGTTTTCGAGGGAACCAGATCTTACTCCCTCCGTTCGGAAATATAAATCGTTTTAGCTTTGTGATTAGAATATATCTAGACGTCATTTAGTGTATAAGTTAATAGAGATTCGGAGTGAACCTATGTACCAAAAAACGTTTAGATACAATTATTTCATAAAGCTAAAATATCTTATATTTTTGAACAGAGGAAATAGTTTGGTCGGGTTTTTTCGTCGTCCTTCTTTCCAATTTATTTATTCCGAGGGAGTGGGTTGACCCGTTTTACACGTACACGTACATGTCTTTCGTTCCTAGTTTTTCTTTTTTTTCTATTTGTTTTATTTTTTGTCTTTCTTTTTCCTTATAATATTTTGATGTTTTTTCAAATTTTGAGCTGTTTTACTTTGATTTTTTTCAAATTTGAACAAAATTATAAAATTGAAAAAAATGTTAACATTTCTCTAAATATAAATATTTAAAAAATTGAAAAAAAATCGCATCCAAACATTTTTAAAATCTGAAAAATTCCAAATTTTAACATTTTCAAATATGTTTTTTAAATGTCAATTTTGAAATCAGAAAATTTTATATTTCTACGAAATATTTCAAAATTTTCAGAAGAGATGAATAAAAGAGTAGAAGAAAAATAAAATACCTAGCCAAATTAGGGCGCGTTGGAGCGGC
This sequence comes from Avena eriantha, assembly GCA_910589775.1. NCBI lineage: Eukaryota > Viridiplantae > Streptophyta > Magnoliopsida > Poales > Poaceae > Avena > Avena eriantha. The sequence continues at coordinate 253,301,412 of OU342746.1, forward strand.
CCCAGAAGAGACGCTTCAGGCGAAGGAACCCTATGTCTCGCTTAAAGCAGGAATAGGAGCTCTCAGATTGCTACGTCATTTTTTTTGAATAAATCTTCTTGTAAATGGGTGATGAACCCCCCAGCTTTCTCTTGGACAAACTCTTAAACGATGTACCTATTGTTGATTATTAATAAAGCCCACATCAAAGTCACGTTGCTATCCTAAAAAAAACATCTCTAACATAATGAAGTTAGTGAACTCGTGGTGCATGCTTAAATTCTTGATTTTGGCTCATTGACACATGGCATCCCATTCCGTGGATCCTCGTCTGGGTCTTTGCTTGTTCTGGCAGTGGTGGAAGTGCAAACATTTTTTATAATTAGTTTTCCTTTTTTCAATCTTTTATGCTTCAAAGTGTGCTTCATGTGTCCTTCTCTAACCTTTTGATGGGGAAGGAGTCATATGAAACTTGAAACCCTACCTTGCAACATGTGTGTATTGCATTCAACGAACTTATGTTCTTGCTTAATGCGTTATAAGGTTGTCGGCTCATGCGGCTTTTAAAAACCTTTCGAGTGTAGTAGGTTTGGTCTTATGTCGTTTTTCCATGGTAAACATGAAAAAATCTAGAACCAAAATTAAAGGTGGAAATAGATAGTTAGGAGTTTAATGTAAATTCCTTGAACTTATGTCGTAATATAGTTAGATCATTTCCTGAAAGAAGACACAACACTTTCTTATGCTAGAGAGACATAATAACTATAAAATAAAAGGTAAACGGAAAATCAGGACAAAAGCTAATGTGGCAGTTTGCTGAGGTGGATATGTTGCATGTTGAGAGAAATACTTTAGTGGGGATGACATATTTAGATACTATAGATAACCCTTAGATGGTTGAACTAGTTTGTTTCACACATTAAAACTTGGGCCTTAAAATATCTGCGTGTACCATGTTTTTTCTTACAATAAGTTATGCAAAACAATAGATTAGTTCTAATTGGATAAGTGAAGAAAACATAAATAAATCAAAAGGTCTAAATAAACATCTCTACACTAATAACATAGAGTACCAAATGAAAATAATAGTGTCACAACATAGAAAGTGATCATATTGTATTAATTGCATAATTTAGAAAGAATGATTTTCATATTCATGGTTTCACTCGTACCAATAAAAATGTTCATGTAGCTTGTGAACACAATGTTGGTACTATAGAAATTCATTATTTTTAAGGGCACCGCCAAAATTCCAAAAAAATACTAGTGGAATCAAAATAATGCTCTGCTAGTTCTTTGTAATCTTTTTTGGAACAGATTATGAAGGCTTTAAACTTGCATTGATCTCGTGTTTTCATGTTGAACAATACAATATCACTCACCACTAGAAAAAAATCTTGGGCTAATAGTAAACAAACTAGTGTTGGGCTTTTCATTATTTGTGTATGAATGCCATGTAGTAGTTTTCTTACTATTAGAGATAGTTTATTCTAGTGGAAAGTGGTATTGTATTGTTCAATATAATATCTTCTATCTTGAATACATATATTTATATCATCACTGAGAATGCATAAAGAACACATGAAAACGAAAAATAACATATGCAAACTGATTGGAGGGGAAAATGTGAAAATATAAACTAGAAAAGTATTAGTGAATATAACAAGTGGAACCATATTACAAAAAGGGACTTTGAAGTCAAATTAAGTAATCAATTGGCACCATAGTTACATCAACGTTGTTACACTTAAAGAACTAATTGGTCTGCTAAGACATGCATGGCGATGTGCCTGGATTGCTCCCAAAGGGATCATATCATACACCATTGACAACTCAAGCAAGGCTCTATTCTCAAATTAGACGATGTGTCTTATGTTGCAAATTCTTGAACATGTAAATTTGATAGTTACATGATTTACTAAATACATATAAATGTTTTTTGGGAAAGTTTTTTCTTAGTTTCTAGTATTTCCATCTAGATCAGGCACACTACCATAAGTCCACTTCGAGTACGGGCAGAGAACACCGGTGGAACCAAACCATAAAGGTTAACATTTTCTAATGGTTCATCTCCACTTAACTAATGTAAATAGTTTATTATTAATTAGTTCTCAAATATGTAAAATTGACCTAGTGCTTTCTATTTTGTAATGGAGGTAAGTGGCAACCCCTCCATCCTAGTTAATTTATCGGGCATCCACGTATTCAAAGGTCAAACTTTGTCCTCAGTTTTTACCAATAAAATTTAAGGTTATCTCTTAGAAAAATTTATACTATTTGAAACTTCTCTTGGTTTTTTATTGCACATAACTCGTCTTTTGTTGGTTAAAATTGGATCTTGACATAACGCCTTATAAACTATGAGAGGGGGAGTAGATATAACACTATGACCCACTAAATTTTTATTAGCCAACTGCATAGTAAAACACGTGTATGATCATAGCACAATTGCAAAGCTAAAACTATTTCCTACAAATAAGGTCTATGGGGCTAAGCCCTATATATTGTTGTATCAACACAGGATAAAAGTAGATAGTACATGTATTACCTCAACACCGTTGGTTTATCAATGTGTGTTGAATTCTTGAGAAAATTGATGTGGTATAAGTAACACATGAGACTCGAAAGAACATTGACACCTCCAGTCAGTCGGTCAATCAATTTGTGCAATCGCGTACATATATGCATGCACATAAGTTCAATATGCATGTATTCATTTATAAACGCACCACACAAGGAGTTCATCGTGCATACATGTTGCTGTACACACTCTGTTTGGTTATTGTTGAAGCGCGTCGGCCGGATGGGCATGGTTAGAATTGGGAGAGGAACTGGAGCTGCTTCAGGATGGGGCCGAGCGCCTCCATGAGCTTCTCGCATGGGTGGTTGTGCACGCCCTCGTATGTAGTCACCACGATGCTCGTGTCCTTGGCCAGGCGTTGTACCTGCTTCTTCACGTTGCACGTGGGATGGGTGCATCGGTAGTAGCTCCTTCATGGTCGGTAGTACAAAACTCAAAGAGGTAAGTATAGGAAGTGATGACCGGACAATAACTGGACCAATTTGAAGCGCAGTCATAGAGATCAATAATGTGACATTTGGATAAAAGCTTCTAACCTCATAAAATTAGTTCAATTTCATGGAGGTATCAAAATTCAACGTAGTTATATAGATGTTTTATGAAGGTATATTACGAAAAAATCTTGTTTCATGAAGAAACATAAAAAATGTGTAATGAAGGTATGACGATTCAACATAGTTTCATATATGTCTTATACATATGTTTTTATGAAGCAACACAAATGCATGCATAGTTTCATATATGTTTTATACATATGTTTTCACGAAGGAACACACATGCATGCATAGTTTCATATAATTTTCACTTTCCATGAATCCTTTTCTGATTTTTTTTTTGAGAAACTTTCATTGAAAATCTGAGTGAAACCTCAAAGAAAAATTTATGAAACTCCCCGATATAGACTGTGGTTTCAGTTTTCATAAATAGAAGAGTGCAAATACATCGGCAATCAATAGGTGTAAGATGGAATGCGGTTTGATTTAAGTAAAACATAAACATCTATATGTAAATTAGTAAATATATCAACGATAAAAAATGAGGTGGCATGCATGTTGATTTCCATAGAATTGATGTTGTAAGTGCAAAATATATGGTCATACATCTTGGACCAATGTTACCCATTGGTAGTGCTGGGACGTCTGCATACCGGGGAGGGGGGAGGGGGAGGGGTGGGGGATTTCCGTGTCGAGGGCGGAGGAGATCCCGACGGATGCCGAGCTATCCCCTAAGCCGGCTCACTGACACGACATGGATAAAACTGGTGTCTTTGGACTTTAGAGGGATGCTTGATCACTACGCTTCTCTACTCGTTGCCCACAGTGGACGACAATTGACAGCGGCCCATGAAGCAAGAAAACCAGATCTACTACTACTAGGGTGGATAGCAAGGACAAAGAGGAGAAAAGAAATGCACCAGCGGCCAGCGCACCGAAGTAGCTGTGAGAGAGGGAGTGCGTACTTTGGCGATGGCTTCAGGAAAATAATTTTATGGGACCTGATCTACAAGTAATGTTGTGATTTATCTCTCTCGTGGACACGTGTCAATTGTAGAAGTTGATCCATAGGGATAAATTTGTGGACCAGGTCCCATAAAATTATTTTCCATGGCCTCACGTCCATTGAGTGAGTAAACATTTTGTTGCTCAATCCATATTGAAACAATTACTCCCGTCTTTTTGGAGTCAGAGATTTGATGCACATAGGCACTAGTATCCCCCTCGCTTTAAAAAATACGAATACTTTAGAGTTTTTTAAAAAAATCTCGGAAATATATATACATGGTCCATATATTTCTGCGAATTCAGTACAAGAATAGTTTTATTTTAGGCTATAGGAAAAACAAATTTCTAACAGTAAATAAGACTAGAAATAGTACGTATGTTTGTCATAAATTTATCTTTTGTGTAGCCTAAAATACAACATATTGCTAAACGATATTTCTGCCGTACATTGTAGATGTATGTATCTAATTAGAAATTTATTTTCAGATTTTCTGCATGTGCCAAAGACAGTTACCGGTCTCTTTGGCACAACCAACTTACCCATAAATCTATAATGCACACGTCATGAACATACATGCATGCATGAAAATTCAGTAGTAGTTCGGGAGCGTTGAACCTCCATTAATTCTAGCTTTATTTCCCAAATTGTACAAAATCGATCGATGCATGTAAGTGCATTGATGTCCATAGGAGTACAAGAAACTGATGAGCTAGATCAACGCACACTAGGGCATTCCTACGTGCATATACTTGCAGTCCTAACACGCTAACACAATGCCTTTTACCTAGACTGGATGCATATAGAGAAATGAAACTAATTAATTAGCCGAAACTTACCTGGGGTTGCAGCTGTTCTTGACGGCCTTCTGCCCGTACTTCCGCCAACGGTAGCCGTCGTCGAGGATATCGTTCTCGCTCCTCGTGTGGAACGCGAACCGCGGCTTGCTCGCCTTCTTCTTCCCTGATCTCCCCGCGGCGGCGCCCCCCTCCTCGCTGTAGTTCTCCAAGCTCCGGTCCGCCAGCTGGATCTCCTGCTGCTCAGACGGAGCCTCCAGACCTGTCTGGAACAGGGACGACCAGTCCACCATCGTCGGCTGGGGGCTCAGATCAGGAGGATTATTACACGGCCATGGTGGCGAAGGCAGCTGGAACGCTGCTGCGAGTGGGCTGTGCTGATCGTCCGACGAGGCCAACGGTGATGCGAGAGGCGGCGTCGAGAAGTAGGGGAAGCAAGGGAACGTGTGCGCTTCGTCGTCTCCGTGGAGGTCATCCATGTCTCGCTGCTGCACGCGCATATGATGCGTTCTCGATCGAAAGACTATATCGCCTGAGAATCATACGTACGTTCACCATTGTATAGTCAATTTATAGAGGTGTGAAGTTTACCGCTCTAGATGTGTGAAATGTGATGGAGAAGGCACTCGAGGCTGAGAGGGAGTTTGTGCAAACGTGCACGCCCAAAGCCGGCCAGGGGTCGGGTCGGGGAGAGAGCAATATGCAACCATATCCCAACAACCTGAATTCGTTCAACTGCCCCGCCGTCCCCGGCACAAGCCTCCATATTGTTACCTTGGAAAGTTCATGCATGCCGAAGCTTGCCGAATACCGTCCCCATAAGGCTTTGTTTACTTTTCTCGTGTTCACTAGTGTATTTGCGGAGAACAGACGAGATTATTTCAATTTCCGAAAAATCTCCGTAGTCCGTTTACTACTCCGAGTTTGACCGGGATAATTCTGGTATATCCCTGCAAATCCTTCAATATGGTGGAATATATTATTGAAAACTCTACATGGTAGAGTATTTTCGGGAAAGAGTATTTGTGGGGATTGAAGAGTATTGGGTGAACACCAAATTTCCGTATATCCCAATACTCTAGTGGATATAGAAATACGAGAGAGGTAAACAAGGCATAAAGGAAGAGTAGCACCTCAATCGTTCCACATTGTTTCTAGATCATTAGTTTCACTGATTGGCAGAAAAAAGATCATTGTTTTGACCTTCGACGTCGTGTAGAAACTGTCCACACTGTTCATGTACGCATGATACCAAGTGAAGTAGAAGCTGCTCAGGAAATCCAAAAGAAAATACATGCCCTCAAATCCTCAATGGTGCCTCGCCCGCACCCCTCTCTCCCCCGCACCCGCGCGGCAGCGCCGCGCCGCGCCGGACAGGCCTCCCTCCTCCCCGGCCGACCTCCCCCTCGTGAATCTCCCGCCCGCCGCCGTCGCCCGGGACATCGACGAGCAAAGATCTGGTGGCGTGGCAGCGGCGACGGTGACCCTGGCCACGATCTGGCGTGGCGGCGGCGGCGTCCGCGTCCGCGCTGGTTCGGCGGTGGCGTCGTGGCTGGCGGCGGCTGGGGGTCCTTGGCCCAGATGGCTGCACGCGGCGGCGGGAATCCGTGCCTTCGGGCCGAGATCTATTCCGTTCGTCGCCGACGCCGGCGCCCAGGATCTCCGGGTCATGCTAGCGACGCTAGGGCGCTTGGGGCTACTGCCCCTGGCATGGTGGTGGTGACTTCCTTCTCCGTCGGAGTGGTCGGCCGGGCGATCTTGCCGCTATGCGGCGAATCCTGCTAGTTTCCGACGGGTAGCGTGGGGGCTGCTGGCTCGGTTTCAATAAAGGGGGTGGTCCTCGGATCTCTCTCGCACCAAGACGAAGATCTACTTGATTCGTGTCTCCATGGATCTGGCCGGAGTGTATGGTTCCGGAAGGCTCCGCTAGCGAACTCCCATGGGCGCATATGCCCGGAGTTTGCTGGATCGGAAGGAATTCGTCATGTGCACCTGTGTTTTTTGCTGGCCGTTTGGTTTCAGTGGGAGCGTGGTGAAGCTCTGCTACCTGTTACCATCATGCGACATGTCTTTGACGATACATATGGTGAAGTCAGATGTGGAGAATGTCATGAAGGCAGAGACATGTGGGCGAGCTATGGTGGATTGAGTCTATATGGCGATGAGGATCTGGCTTGGTTATCTGTGACTCGCAGCAGCGTCTGTTAGAGGGGGCGACATCACAAGAGGAGTTCACAGCCTTACCTTGCAGGGTGAAAACCCAAGGTCTGGCCTTCATTGGTTGTGCCTGGCAATGGCCTTGTAGAAGGCATTGCTTTGCGAGCGAGGACTTTCTCCAGGGTGAAAACCTAGATCTTTGATCCGGTGATGACAACGCTTGTGCACTGTTTCCTTCTTGGAGGCGTCGCTTTTAGAGGGGTTGGACTTCTAGTGTTGTTATGGTGGTGGTAGTGTCGCTGCTGCTGAGGATCGGATTCCTGTAACGGGACTTTTCTTTTTTGTAATTCTTCTTCTTTTTTTCGGCTGTGTGTATCCGTATTGACATTAAAGTATGCGTTGTTGCAGAGGCTATGTGTAATTGGTATCCGTGTGATATTAATATATGCTCATTTTCCAAAAAAAAAAAGAATAGGCTTTCCATGTCAAAACCAGCACAACCTGAGAACCGGGGTAGAAACTTATAGGGCGTGTTTGCTTGCCCACGGAGACCTTTCTCGCAGCTGGCACGAAGAAATAAGCCCGTTTATTTTACTAGGTCGCATCTAGATTCTGCGTGGCACGGGTCTTAAAGCATCCCAAAAGTTGGCCCGCTGGAAACACCAAAATCGAGCGTTTCCACGCGGTCATGTCCTAGGGATGCGAGGGGCAGCACGCGGGTATACGCGCGGAGAGGAGCGGAGACGTGTTGTTGGGCATCCTCCTCATGTGGGTTGTGAAGAAATAGCCTTAGAAAGCCTTTCAGGCGGCCCAGACAGGTGCAAGAGCCCACCAACCATTAGGGTTATGATCGAGGATCATTTTAGACATTGCACATAAGAAAAGGGAGATGATAAGCCTCCCATCCAGCCACCACAAGGTGGAGTGAATAAATCCAGCTTAGCCTTCATTAGAAAAGAAAACCAAGACAGAAGGAAAAGAGAAGAAGTTGAAGGAAGAAGTTAAATTAAGCATGGGCTTTTCCTACAAGGTAATGATGTTCAGATCCAATACATTGTCTCCTTTAAGTTGTGGTTCCACCATCTTTGGAGAGATTGCTCTAGTTCCTAGCTCTTGTGCTCCAAATCTTGTTGTTGGCATCCAAGATTCATGTGTATCTTGATGTATGAGATCCTCTAGTGATCTCTAGAGAAGAACAAGTTGTATTCCCATTTGATAATAGTGAAAGAAGATTTGGGTGGCTTTGACCCGTGGTTTTTCCTCTCAAGATGAGAGGTTTTTCACGTAAAAAGCATTGGTATCCATGTGTGTTGATTCGCTTGTTGCTACACCTATGTGTTGAGAGCACATATAACTTGTCCTACCTAAATGCAGATTCCAGCTACTCATGTGTTGAGAGCACCCATGACCTGTCCTCAGTTGGAAAAGATTTATTTCTCCATATATGTTAGATACATATGTTTCCTTCCGTGATTGAGCAACGATTCGTTGATTTGGTACATGAGTAGTGCTGAAGTTTACATCTTATTCCACTGAGTATTTTCTAATCACGTTTGAGTGTGCTAATTCCCCAATAGAGTGGTATCAAAGCTTCAGGTTCTGCTGAGAGGTTGCTGCTAGATCGCAATAGCTTTGAAAGAATGCGCCACCACAAGTGGCATGTTAAAACTTGATTCTTCCAATTACTCATTATGGAAGCCTATGATAGAAGACATCCTTTATTGCAAGGATTTGTATGAGCCAATTGTGAAAGATAATATACCAACAATAGGTGTTACGAAAGAAGAATGGAGAGTGCTGAATCGAAAGGCGGTAGGTATGGTTTGATTGTACATCAACCATAATATATTCCACCATGTTGCAAATGACACAAATGCGTATGAGATGTGACGGAAGTTGGAGTCAATGTATGAGAGAAAGACAACTATGAACAAGGCCTCGGTGATCAAAAGACTAGCCAAGCTTGAGTACCAAGATGGTAGCGGTGTTAATGAATATTGAATGTCTTCCAATACCATATAAATCAACTCTCGGCCATGAAGATCAACTATGAAGATGAGGTACAAGCATTGTTGTTGTTAAGTTCCATGCTTGATAGTTGGAACACACTTGTTGTGCCAGTTAGCAATTCAGCCTGGATGGGAAGTCGACGTTGGATATGGTGAAGAATAGCATGTTGAATGAAGAAGCCAGAAATAAGGAGAAATATGATGCCTCCTCTTCAGATGCCTATGTGGTTGAATCCCATAGCAAGAATGACAAATGTGGACATGGCCAAGGCAAATCTCAACATGGAAAACATCGAAAATCTAGGGGGAGATCAAACTCAAGATAGAGATCAAGAGTTATTTGCTATTACTGTGGCAAACTAGGTCATAAGAAGAGCGATTGCATAAAGTAAAAAAAAATCTGCTAGAGGGAAAAGTCGAAAAGAATGCAGAGCAAAAGGGTGAGAATGGTGTCGCCATGACCACAGATTGTTAGCAAGATGAAAAATGTTATAGTGTTGTACGTGATGATGCCATGAGTTGGGTTGTGGATTCAGGTGCGTCCTTCCACATTACACATCACACAAGGAGTATTTTAAGTCCTATACCAGTGGCATCACTGGACAGGTGATGATGGGGTATAGTGGTTCGTCGACTATCGTTGGCAAGGGCACTATATGTATTGAGACAAACACAGGCTGCAAGTTGGTGCTTGATGATGTGGGACATGTTCCCGATATACAACTGAATTTGTTGTCAGTTGGAAAGCTTGATGACATTTGCCATGGAAGTTATTTTGGTGATGCAAAATGGAAACTCACCAAAGGTTCTTTGATTGTGGGTCGAGGAAGCAAGCAAGGTTGTATCGATGTGACTAAAACCAAGCTATGCAATGATGTGTTGAACATCACCGAGAATGACACTTCGGTTGATTCGTGGCACAAGAGGCTTGGGCATATGAGCGAGAAACGCATGTAGGCTCTTGCTCGCATGGACTACCTCTCTGAGTTGAAAGGTATAATCTTGAAACCTTATGAACACTGTTTTGCTGGCAAACAACATAGGGTTGCATTTCATACACATAGGGTTGCATTTCATACACGCCCACTGCATTGTGCGTGACATTGTGCACACAAATGTTTGCTCCATGACCAAAATCCCCCTGGTGGAGCATTATACTTTGTGACATTCATTGATGACCATTCTAGAAAGATATTTATGTATGTGTTGAAAAACAAGTGGCAGGTGCTTAGCGTCTTCAAAGAATTCCATGCCAAGTTTGAGAGATAAACTGGCAAGAAATTGAAATGCGTGAGATCAGATAATGGTGGTAAATACCGAGGTTGATACCTTCGATCCGAATTACGGATGCAGTATAGTATCTCTTTCCCTAGAAACAGGGACGAAGCCGGAACTTCGGCATAGGGGGGACTAGAACTTGAAGCATAAAAATGTAGGCTAGTTATAGAAGAAATTAAGGAATGAGATTTTTTTGACCAGAAGGAATGACATTTTTTTTGTAGTAGTTTCTACAGTTCTACTTTCATATAGATTTACAGGCAAAATGAAGAATCTAATAATTGAAGATAAGCTAAGGACGGAGGCAGATATATGAGACTCGAGAGTGAACTAAACCTTCATTCCTACCATGTCGCTTATGCTGGCCACGTGCAGCCGGCCGGCCGGCCGGGCGTGTTGCTATGAATCGATCTGTTTAGTCTTGGTTGGAAGTTGCAGATGAGCATGGTTACAGGCGGTAGGCGGCGAAATCAGGAAAAGGAAGCGATATGCCGTATGTGATCTGTGCTAGCGATAAAATGGGATATCTTACTATCTCAATAATCGTCCCTTTGCTTCCCGAGGATGGACTAATTCTTGTGGGACCATAGTGTAAGAGAGCAGGCTTCTTTTTACAGGACAGGAAGTTCAGGACTTGGGCTACTCATTAGCGTGGTGAGGGGGGCGGAATTAGTCATTGACGCCTTGTTCCATGGGGCTAATCGTTAGCATTAAGTAAGGAAGCGATCGTTAGGGGGGGGGGGCGTCGCCCCTGCTCGTCCCCCCTTGAATCCGTCCCTGCCTAGAAAAGACCTAGGTTTATCGAACCTTGGGGAACACTTGCTAAAATGAATTGAGGGACTTCTACAAGACTTGCTGATTTTTTTTGTTTACTGTACCTTCTAGTTTACTTTTTATCTTTTGGTTGTTTTCAATGATCGAGATAGTCCAGGGTTCAACATTCACCTGCAGCTATGCATACAAATGGGATAGAAGTAAGGCTAAGCACATTCATTCATGTGTAAAATGATCTAATAGTGATATGAATTATGGGCAGTACATCCTTAGCTACTAGATCTCCTAAAATCACAGGCGACAATAGTCTCTTGGTCCAACTATCATGCCATGAAACCACGGGTTACAATGAATATTAAGTAAAACAGACCAAAGCCTTAAGATTAGTTATGTTATTGTTGATCCCAAGCAGATCACTAAGCGAATACCGTACTTCCCCTTTCTGTCACTAGGGTTTTGCGTGTCAGATGCCGTTCTCCGCTCATCTCACATCAGACCTTGATCAATCCACGGGGTCTTGGGTACCTATAAGTCCTCAGATCGAGGTAGAGACAAAGATACAAGATAATAAAGCTCTTATTCAATCACTACACAATATTCCCATGAAATTAGATGCACAAAGATGATGCAAGGCTTCACCCCAACCCACATCCCGTGAGGACTACTCACTCATAATACTAAGATCAAGAATATGAATTATTGTCAAAATACTTAGATTGAAATCAAATATTCTTACAATGCTCGCCAATTTGTAAGAAGATCTCTATTACAAGATAATGTCAATGGATATGAAGGAGGTAGGAGATGGAGGTGATGAACTATGGTGGTGTGGATCTCCTTCAGTGTGTGATGGATGAGATCTGAATGGCGAATGTGTTATGTGGCGGATGGGGGAGTGTCCCTCCTCGGATGATCCTGCTTCCTTTACATAAGTAGTTTGGTTTGACCGAGGGAAGGCCCCAACATGCAGTACAAGCAGACGGTATGGGCGGGCAACACCCGTACCGATGCTCGTTACACCTCATGGAAATGCCTTTTAGCCCATGGTTGTCTTGTTTGTGTTGGTAACGACATATTCTTCAGTAATTGATCCTTATCTTGTCATAAAAGCATGATTTTCTGCACATCACAAATCAAGATAAGGATTTTTACATCTTTGCAATAATTAGTCATTAGTAGCAAGGCTAGAGAGATATTTGGTCAATTTCTTGACTTAAAATAAGATTTAAACGCGGATAAAGGTGGCTATTTTGACAGTCATCAATATCCTCAAGCTTAAACCTTGATCGTCCTCGAGCAAGAAACCAAAAATCATAAGGAACTAAGTGTTTAAACTGAACTAACAAGAATGTAATTTCACTTACAAGAGATAGCCATATGAGTCCAATACTTCTTCCATTCAAAATCTTAGCATAGTTAGAGTAGTTCCAAGAATATCATACTACCTTAGTAACTCAAGACAATCAAAGTAAAGTCTCTACAAACGTAAGTAGCTAGAAATGTAGCAATCCTTCCAATTCCTCTAGTTAACTCTCAGCTTGCCAAGGAACACTAGGAAGTTTCATAACATCAATTTAAGTGTGAGATATCATGTCAAAAGAATCATAATAATCAAGTGTCTCATTAACACCCCATCAAAACACTTCTTTCTATTTATTACCTTTCAAGAAAATTCATATAATAGTAATGAGACCATGCCAAAGACTTTGTAGGTGATCACATTGGATTCAATAATAGTTTCGAGTTGATGTCATTAATGACTATTGTAACATTTTGCACAACCCTCAAGAGTACCAATACTTCTACCCACAAGTAGTTGGTTACCCATGTCATTAACTCATAGCCGAAATCAGAATTTATACCTAGATTGTTCAAAGGCTGGCGGAATTGTTTGCAACCCAGGGTGTGCATCAACAATTTTGTAGACAAGCTTTCAAGCAATGTCATACTCTAGATCCACATTTTAGTTTTGGCATGTATCTCAATCACTACTAGACTTTATTTCAATCAACTCCTTTCAATAGGGTTATCTAGACTATCATTAAATCTATGGAGTTGAGTATCTTCTAGGTTAAACCCTCAAGACAATAAAAACATCACACAAGTCATATTTGGAGAATTTTTTCTTATTTTACTTATTAAGCATAATTATTTCCAAGGCAAGACTCGGTTAACTACAAGAACTAGAGAAAAATCTTACTTAACTACTTACTCGTATGAATAGAAAGCTTTACTCTAACTATTTTGAATTACTCCACTAGCATAGTACCTTAACAATAATACCAACTAGCATAAACTTTTCACATTTCTAAAGTGGGATACATAGGACAGACCTCTCATGAGTGACTTCACAATTCTCTTTCGTATGATGTGTTCTTTCAAAACTCAAAAGTAGATCACTCTCATTAATAATATTGAAGAAAAGAGGCAAACAAAGATCCACTTTTCAAGAATAAGGATAAAAGGAGATTTTTTTTTGAGGATTGGGTTTAGAGAATAGAAAAAGATTGGCGACAAAGGAAGATACTAAAAACAAACAAATGAGAAACATAAGCAAAAAACAAAGTGTTGGAATGAGTCCAACTAGAGTGTTTCAAAGCTCACATGGAGTTGTAGTACAACCTCATTATTACATAAATAAATTGCTTGAGGAGCACATCCCCAAGCTTAGGCTTTTGTAATACCCGTTGTCGCTCAACATGGTGGCAGAGGATAATCTCCCAAGTTCCATTGGCTGCTCCAATCAATGAACTAGGACGAGAGGTTTGCGGTAGAGTCTCGGAGGTTGATGGCAAGGTTGTTCATGTTCTCAATGTTTCCTTCGAGCACGTACACATATTCATAGGTGGTGTATTAGTTTGGTGGCCGCTGCTCTTGTTCGGGTCCTTCTTGATGTTCTTATACTTCTTCCTCTCCTTGTGGTTCATCTTATGGTTGTAGGGTCTCCTCAACTTGCGCATCATAAATGCAGACATACATTCTCGATAGAGAATAGACCATTATACAAAGGAGCAGCGATCAAGTGATCGGCTCCGGGTATATCGAAGTAATACCTACCATTAATTTTTCTAATCATACTACATGCATTAAGAGTATCAAAACCGAGAAGACGAACACCTTCCAACAGTTGCAAGTTACTTACGTTGAGATGGAGTGCTCCGGCGAGAATGGTGATAACTCCTCCTCCACATATGGGTCCATGAGTTTGGGGAGCTTGATACTTCAAATAAATCACTAGAAGAGCCCTAGATTTGGCGTCAAGTTACAGTTTGGAATGATAGATTTTGTGAGGATCATCATGTTTTTTGGGGTTTAGTGCCTGAAAACAATAATTTTTCCTACGCAAACCACTGACTGCCAGGATCTATCTAGGAGTAATGCGGTAATGGGAGGGGCTTTTCGTGAACTTACCAAGTTTAAGACTGAAAAGCTTTGTCAATGTTTGGGAGAACGTGGGTGATATAGTCGTACCGACGCCGACCACAAGGTCGTTCTGAACTCGAACGGCTCCAACAGCTCCAGCTCCACTAGCTCCAATGACTTTGATGGCTTGAACGACTCGAGCACCACAAGTGCAGCGTCTTGTAGAGGGTCACACACATACGGTGTTTAACAACGACTACCAGACCCTGATCCAGCAGAGGTTGCGGAAGTAGATCTCCTAGATCTGGAATCCTCGCTACACGATGGTGCTCTGCGGTGAAGAACTCTTTCATTCGCACAACCCTTATAGTGGGGTCGTGGTCACAAGAGAGAGAGAGAGAGAGAGAGAGAGAGAGGGAGAGGGAGAGGGAGATGAGGGCACTTGTAGGGAGAAGTCTCAAAGCTTGTGATTGATTGGTGTATTTAAATCCCTCCCTATGCCCTCCTTTATATAGTGGGAGGGGACCCCCCTAGTCCATTGCCTTAGCAATATGGGACTAAACCAAGGGGAGGAGAGGAGGGGGCTTGGTCGTCCACCATGTGGCCCATCCGGCCACTCCCTCCTTTTTCCCTTGATGTGTTTTCCCTCATGGGCCCTTTTCCCTTTAGGGAGTTGAACCATTAGCCATGGGATGTCCATTAAATTATATATAAATCATTAAATAAATGTATAATTCAATAATTAACGTATATTTACGTATTATTTAATTCCTGTTGCACCGAAACTCCTTCCGGACACCCACCGGACTTTCCCGGAACCCTTCTGGTTTCCCCTTCTCTTTTTGTTGGTGATTCCTATGATACCAAAATGATCTCTAAGCATTGTCAAATCCTTAAGTGTGCTACCCTAATGGTCCAGGAACACTCTAGACATGGTCGACACCCTCTCGGACCAATGATCATCAGCAGGACCTAGATGCCCATAATGACCCTTGTGCATTCCACGAGAATCTTTGTCGTTGAACCATTAAACATAGAGTTCTTTTCCCTTT
Source organism: Avena eriantha (assembly GCA_910589775.1). Taxonomy (NCBI): domain Eukaryota; kingdom Viridiplantae; phylum Streptophyta; class Magnoliopsida; order Poales; family Poaceae; genus Avena; species Avena eriantha. The sequence goes on from OU342746.1 coordinate 253,316,902, forward strand.
GTTACTTTGATACTTGACTTGTCTAAGACTTAACCAAAGACATCGCCATGCCTGGTTCAATCTCGTTACTGACAAGTACAACTTTACTCGTTCCGAGTTATGCCATCCCCGTGACCTAGTCACATGTTGTAGCTTTATGGATGTCATGTCTCCGAGTCGGCCTAGAGTATCTCTCCATCGTGCGGAAGAACAAATTATGCTCTTGACACATACTCCTCTATATAACCCTCTGAATACCCGAAGACACCTTTATGATCACCGTTTTACAGAGTGACGTTTGATACAAACAAGGCACTCTCAGGTGATAGTGATTAAATATTGTCTCACGGTCTAAGGAATTGGTTACTATGTTTCCCAGTCATTTTAACGGTGAACTTCATGACTTGATCGTGTTACAATTCATGTGTTGGGTATATCCATCACTTTCATTCACCTAACGAAATGACCCCATTGTCAATTGACATAAATGTCTATGATCGGGAAACGCCGATCATCGATTAACCAATGAAGTAGTTTCTAGAGGATTACTAGGGACTCTGGTGGATTACATATCACACGTGTATTGACATTCCTATTAGTACAGTTATAGCATGATATAAACATATTATGAACTTAATGAAATATGTCAATAATCTATATTATTACTTGCCTCTAGGTGGTTCCATGCTTCGTTTTATCTACTTTCTTATGTTTTGTCCACACTTTGGAGTAATTTTCATATGATTTCTAGGACTAAACTATTAACAAGATGCCACGGTGCTAGTTGCCTGTTTTCTGCTGTTTTTGGTTTCAGGAAGTCGGAAAATGAATATTCTCGGAATTGGACGGGACAAAAGCCAAAGTCAATATTTCACCGGGGGGGACACGGAGCCAGAAGACAAGACGGAGAGGGGCCAGGGGCCAGCCACACCATAGGGTGGCGCGGGTCCCCCTTGGCCGCGCCACCAGGTGGTGTGGGCCCCTCCGGCCTCCACCGACCTTGCCCTTTCGCCTATATATTCCTCCCGATGTGAAAACCCTAAATCATCAAGCCTCCAGCCACGAAAAGTTCCGCTGCGCCGCCGCCACCGAAGGGGAGATTCGGGGGACAAGAAAGTCTTTGTTCCGGCACCCTGCCGGGATGGGGAAGTGCCCCCGGAGCCATCTCCATCAATCTCCACCGCCATCTCCATCACCATTGCTGATTCCCATGATGAGGAGGGAGTAGTTCTCTCTCGAGGCTAAGGGTTCTACCGGTAGCTATGTGTTCATCTCTCTATCTATGCATGATCTTGTTGTGGTCATGAGCTTTGTAATCAAGTAGATCTACCTTGCTACTCAAGTGCTTTAATAGATCTCTGCTCTCCCCATGTGTGTGAAGTTGACAGTGTGCACACCATGGTGGCACTTAGGCTAGAGATTACAAGTTCTTGTTATGAGTTATATTTGGAGTTGGATGTCTTTATAAAATTGTGATGTTTGTTGGAACCATCTAGTACTCAAGGTGACAGTGTGGGGTTATCAAGATGGGGAAGATGAACTTTGAGGTGTGCTGTTATAGCCCTACCATGGATTAGAGTGTCTAACCGGAGAGTAGTTAAGAGTAGTATCATAAAGAGGAGATATTTATGTGAGAGTGTTCGCTAGTTAAAGTATGATCCCTAGGCCTTGTTTCTAAGCATTGAAACACCATTTGCAATTAGATATGTTACATGTTTGCTTGTTGCTATCTTTATTTCAGTTTTCCTTTAGTCTTTTCCCACGTCAACCACACGCCATCAAGCTATTTTATAGCACTGTTACCACTTATAATTATCCATACAACTTGTATTTTACTATCTCTTCGCCGAACTAGTGCACCTATACACCTGACAAGTGTATTGGGTGTGTTGGGGACACAAGAGACTTCTTGTATCTTGATTGCAGGGTTGCTTGAGAGGGAATACCTTTGACCACTTCCTCCCTGAGTTCGATAAACCTTGGGTGATCCACTTAAGGGAAAACTTGCTGCTGTTCTACAAACCTCTGCACTTGGAGGCCCAACAACTGTCTACAAGAATAGAAGTGCATAGACATCAGGCTATTTTCTGGCGTCATTGCCGGGGAGGTAAGGTAAAAGGTATTCACACCGGAGGATTAAAGAAAAAGAACCTCCCACGGCAAACGCCTATTTTCTGGCGCCGTTGCCGGGGAGGTAAGGTAAAAGGTACTCACATCCTCTAGTGTGAGTGCTCAAAGTTATTTCCTTTAGATTCTGCAATTTTGTCTTTTTGTTTCTTGTTTTCACTAGTTAGGCTTAATGGAAAAAAAGAGAGCTTTATAGTATTTATCTTGAGTTAGGACATGAAGTGTTTGAAGAGAAAGTTAAAAAACCCATGGAACTTTATTTGAATGCTAATAGCAATGTTGTTAGTATGAATTCTTTGGACACCTTTATTTCTAATGCTATGGAAAAATCTAAGCTTGGGGAAGCTAGTTTTTATGAAAATGATCTTTTTAGTTCCCCAACTTTGGAAGATAGCTATTCTATTGCTTATGATGATACGAAACCTCCAATATATGATGATTACAATGATGAATATGAGATTTTTAGTCCACCTATCATTGAGAAAATTAATTATGATTACAATATGCCTCCTATATTTGATGATTATGGTGATGAGAATAATAATGATAGCTATTTTGTTGAACTTGCTCCCACTACAATTAATAAGAATGATTATGCTTATGTGGAAAGTAATAATGATTATATGCGTGTGGCTCATGATAAGAATGTTTTATGTGATAGTTATATTGTTAATTTTATTCATGATGCTACTGACAGTTATTATGAGAGAGGCAAACATGGTTTTATGTATCTCAACAATATTAAGTTTCCCCTCTTTATGTTGAAAGTCTCGAATGTGCACTTGTTTTGCTTTACTATGCTTGTTGCTTTGTGCTTTCATGACTTGTTTCTTTACAAGATTCCTATGCATAGGAAGTGTGTTAGCCTTAAATGTGCTTCGAATTTGCTTCTTGATGCCCTATTTTACTTCAATTCATATTCCTTATGTGAGCATCTTCTCAAACTAACATGCCTAACTTAAAGGCGTTAAACAAAAGTACTTATTGGGAGATAAACCAAAAGTTTTAGATGAGTCTTGAAAGTTATTACCCCTGTAATAACCGCTTCTTATCCTTTTTATTTGCTTTTTGTGCCAATAGTAACCTCTAATGAGAGAAAAGTAATGATTGGGAAAGTTGCTGTCCCGAAACAGATTTTTGTGCTTCACCGTTAAAATTCGTGTAAAATCTCTGTACGTCCTTTTGAGGCGTGAATTTTTTTGCTTCTGCCCCAGGTTGTTATCTAACTTTCTTTAGTTCAACACTTTCGATTTGAGCAACAGAAGGTCTTCGAAAAAATCGTCTTTACCTGCTGGTCTGTTTTGACAGATTTCTGCCATTATTTACATTTGCTTCTTGTTGGTTCCTTTTTGAGTTCTTTTGGGGAATTGAGCTTTTTGGGGGAAGTGCTACAGTAGCTTGTGTTTTAATGGAAGTTTTATTGGTGTTGGAACTGAACCTAAAGACCTATTATCTTGAGTGCACTAATGTTGCTAATAAAGATTGTGTGAAGTTTTGTATGAAGGAAAAATTTCAGGTGTATGGAAGGAATGAGTAATAAGATGAAGGATGGACTAAAGCTCAATCTTGGGGATGCCACACGTGTCACCCCAAGAAATATCCAAGAAGTACAAGCGTTAAAGCTTGGGGATGACCAAGGCATCCCCTTCTTCATCAATAAAAATTCCAGGGTTCTTCCAAACAACTCATTTTTATTGTTTCATGCACAGTTGTGTTGTTCTTGGAGCGTCTTCTTTTTCGTTTTTGTTTTTGGTTTTTTGTTTGCTTGGTTTTCTTAGTTTACTGAATAAATTGGTTGGACCCCCTCTTTCATACATTGGTTTTCAAATAGTTTGGTTTGGATTGGAAAAGAGTAGGAAAGCTCATGCTTAAGTGGTAAAGAGAGCTTGTTTTTGAGTATGGCCTATGCTTTGTCATGCCATGCTTGATATTGTTTTGGCTTTATGCTTAGTATTCTTTGCTATAGAATGACTTGTTATAAACAATTGAGATTGCTTAATGTGCCTTGGATGAATCATGTGTTGTTTTAGCATATTAAAGCATAGTATAGTGGTATTCTCCTTTGATGCTTTATTTGGGTTGACTTGGCACATGCTCAAACCATGTTATGACTATCTCAAGTCACCATAGCCTTTATGATCCTTTAGTTTTCAACTTGTAGTATCACTTTATGCTTTGATCAATGATGTTTTGTCGCTTTGCATGATTATGGCCATTATTGCTCTCTTAGTTTGTCGCTCTCAGTCTTTTGCTAGCCTCTGTAACCAAGTGTGAGTTCCACTCATGCATCCAACTCCTAAAACCAAGTTATTCCAAAGAGTCCACCATACCTACCTATTAGCATATGCTATTCCAAGTATATTCATGTTTTTGTTTACCTTCCAAATTAAACTTGTTATGATAAAACTAGTGATTAAAGCTCTCACGAACTTGATGGCACACTTTACTTTTTTGCATTTAATAAACCTGAACCATTGTGTCCATCTTTGTTGCGTATATGTTTGCGCTTTATAAGTTGAAGTTAGCAGAACCATGTATCATGGGGAACGCTTTATTGCACTTGTACTTTGTACCCCGTTGATATCATGTTCTTTTGCTTATGGATCCCGGCGGTGTGAAATAAAAGTGGAACTTGTAAGATCATGGATTTTGTATGTGTGTTAGAGAAACGCCTGGGCCGCTAGCCTAAGCCATGCCTAATCATGGTGGAAACTTGCAGCATCACTATAATGAGCACTCTAAAGCATCCTCAATAAAAACCTATGCAAATAGCAAATAAAAATATCATTGAGATGCTCATTGTCTGCTTGCCTTGTCATTTTTATTATGGGATAGCTCCTGTATCATGTGCAAGGGGTACCCCGTTGGCGGTTCTTTATGATACACATGTACTTACAATGACAAGAGCTTACTTGTGACTAAAGTTGAGTAGCATGAGGTTCGGTCTTCATAAGTAAGGGGCATGAGATTTCGGTTTATAACTTGTCAAGCATATCCTCTTAGTTGTGTCACTTTAACCTTAATCACCTTCAAGATGCTTATGATAGGGGCAATGAGAGCTGAAAGCTATAAGTACCATAATTTTTGGAAGCTCTTTATGAAACTTGAATCTCTACTTCCTTCTATTAAGGCCTTTCTTCCACTTATATATTAAGTCCCCACCTTCTACCTTTATGCACCTACTTTGAGAGCATAGTGGCCATTCTTAATTCTATGTGCATTGTCCCAAGACTAGTTGATTGATGCATAACTTGATATTGCTTGTTTTAAACTATTTGTATCTAGTCACTCTTATGAACTTTGAAGGTGTCCTATGCATTTATATTTGCTACTCTATGAGGAACAAGCTGAATGCTATTATGCTATGTTTTCTTTATGTGAAACAAAAAAGTCTTGCAAAGCATTATTACTCATGAATCTTTTGTTTGTGCCTTTTCATGTTGCAACATAGTTTCTTGGTCTTATTGCTAGAACTTTGTCTTTCATGTTATGATTGAAGTACTATGATCCCAGCTTTGAATGTTTTACAAATACTTTAATCAAGTTTATGATGGTGCATGTCACCTCAAAAATTATTATTTCTTTTTATCACTTTCCTACTCGAGGACGAGCATGAGTTAAGCTTGGGGATGTTGATATGTTGCAAACGTATCTATAATTTTTGATGTTCCATGCTTGGTTTTATCTACTTTCTTATGTTTTGTCCACACTTTGGAGTACTTTTCATATGATTTCTTGGACTAACCTATTAACAAGATGCCACGGTGATAGTTGCCTGTTTTCTGCTGTTTTTGGTTTCAGGAAGTCAGAAAATGAATATTCTCGGAATTGGACGGGACAAAAGCCAAAGTCAATATTTCACCGGGGGGACACGGAGCCAGAAGAAGAGACGGAGAGGGGCCAGGGGCCAGCCACACCATAGGGTGGCGCGGGTCCCCCTTGGCCGCGCCACCAGGTGGTGTGGGCCCCTCCGGCCTCCACCGACCTTGCCCTTTCGCCTATATATTCCTCCCGATGCGAAAACCCTAAATCATCAAGCCTCCAGCCATGAAAAGTTCCGCTGCGCCGCCGCCACCGAAGCGGAGATTTGGGGGACAGAAAGTCTCTGTTCCGGCACCCTGCCGGGACGGGGAAGTGCCCCCGGAGACATCTCCATCGATCTCCACCGCCATCTCCATCACCATTGCTGATTCCCATGATGAGGAGGGAGTAGTTCTCTCTCGAGGCTAAGGGTTCTACCGGTAGCTACTTGTGCATCTCTCTATCTATGCATGATCTTGTTGTGGACATGAGCTTTGTAATCAAGTAGATCTACCTTGCTACTCAAGTGCTTTAATAGATCTCTGCTCTCCCCATGTGTGTGAAGTTGACAGTGTGCACACCATGGTGGCACTTAGGCTAGAGATTACAAATGCTTTTTATGACTTATATTTCGAGTTGGATGTCTTTATGAAATTGTGGTGTTTGTTGGAACCATCTAGTACTCAAGGTGACAGTGTGGGGTTATCAAGATGGGAAAGATGAACTTTGAGGTGTGTTGTTATAGCCCTACCATGGATTAGAGTGTCCAACCGAAGAGTAGTTAAGAGTAGTATCATAAAGAGGAGATATTTATGTGAGAGTGTTTACTAGTGAAAGTATGATCCCTAGGCCTTGTTTCTAAGCATTGAAACACCGTTTGCAATTTGATCTGTTACATGTTTGCTTGTTGCTATCTTTATTTCAGTTTTCCTTTAGTATTTTCCCACGTCAACACACGCCATCAAGCTATTTTATAGCACTGTTACCACTTATAATTATCCATACCACTTGTATTTTACTATCTCTTCGCCGAACTAGTGCACCTATACACCTGACAAGTGTATTGGGTGTGTTGGGGACACAAGAGACTTCTTGTATCTTGATTGCAGGGTTGCTTGAGAGGGAATACCTTTGACCACTTCCTCCCTGAGTTCGATAAACCTTGGGTGATCCACTTAAGGGAAAACTTGCTGCTGTTCTACAAACCTCTGCACTTGGAGGCCCAACAACTATTTACAAGAATAGAAGTGCATAGACATCAGGTACCCCCTCCATGGCCGGCGCCTCATGGAGGTGACCCCTCACCTCCTCCATTCATGTGGTGGTAACTCCCTCCACATTAAAATGCCTCTTCACATTCTCTTTTAAAGTCTCCACTTTAAATGCATTAAAATTCTCTAAGTTTAATGCTCTCTCATTTAATAAAACTCTTTTATTAAATTTATTCAGAATTTTGTTAATTACTTTAATTAACAAACATTCACATAAAACCCCTTGCAACATTTCAATAACACATGCAGAACCACTTTCTGCAATTTCACCCGAAACAATTCCTGCGCTTTGCAATCCTTTCGTCTGAAACATATGTGCTCATAAATGGTGTTCGGTAACTCTTAAGTGTGTCACCCTACGGTTCGCGAATAATGCAGACATGATTGAGACTCCTCTCAAATTAATAATCATAAGCGGGACCTGGAGATCCATACTGACTCCTGCACATTCAACGATGACTTCTGTGATCGTGAGAACCTTTAACGCTAGTAATTTAATCCCTTTGTCTCATGATATAATACATGTCCGAGATTCGATCATCGGTATCCAAATACCTAGTTTGATCTCGTTATCGACATGCACTCTTTTCTCATTCCCGTGATATAACATTCTAGTGATCACATCACTTGCTTGCAACCTATCTTAATGTGATATCACCGAGAGGGCCTAGAGTATATCTATCCGTCATCGGGATTGACAAATTCCAATCTTGATCCATGAGCCTCAACATAACACCTTCGTAGCACTGAACCCACCTTTATAGTCACCTTGTTACGGTGTGACGTTTGATGTTATCAAGATACTCTTCCGGTGTTAGCAATTAACATGATCTCATGGTCTAAGGATAAAGATTATATTGTATGATGTTATAGCAATGTAAACATAACGACTTGATTGTAATGCTATACTTTGGATGAATGTTCATCACATCATTTCACAAATGTTGTGACCTTGTTATTAACAACATCCAATGTTCATGATCAGGAAACCTTGATCATCTTGTTAATCAACAAGCTAGTCTATAATAGAGGCATAACTAGGAACCCTTTTTGTTTATTAAACACACATGTATTGACGTTTCCGATCAATACAATTATAGCATGCAAAATAAACATCTGTCATATACGAGGAATACATAATAATAACTTTATTATTGCCTCTCAGGGCATATTTCCTTCAGTCTCCCCTTGCACTAGAGACAATAATCTAGTTCACATAGTGATAAATCTAACATCCATGGAGTTCTGGTGTTGATCATGTTTTTCCCTAGGGAGAACTTTAGTCAACGGATCTGCTACATTTAGGTCCATGTACACTTTTACAAATATTTATATCTCCATCCTTGACATGCTCGCGGATGGAGTGAAACCGGCGCTTAATATGCTTGGAATTCTTGTGAGACCTCGGTTCCTTTGTGTTGGCTATGGCTCCATTGTTGTCACAATAGATCACCATTGGGTCCAATGCACTAGGAACCACACCTAGTTCTGTTCTGAACTCCTTCATCCAAACCGCTTCCTGCGCCACTTCTGAAGCAACAACATATTCCGCCTCCGTCGTTGATCCAGCCACCACAGGTTGTTTGGAACTCCTCCAACTAACTGTTGCTCCGTTCAAGAGAAATACGTATCCGGATTGAGACTTAGAGTCATCCGGATCGGTGTCAAAACTAGCATCGACATAACACTTAGCGACTAGCTCTTCTTCACCTCCGTATACAAGAAACATATCCCTAGTTCTTCTCAAGTACTTAAGGATATTCTTGACCACTATCCAGTGTTCCGAACCTGGATCAGATTGGTACCTACTAGTCAAACTAATAGCATGTGCCACATCCGGTCTTGTACATAACATGGCATACATTATAGAGCCTATGGCCGAGGCATAGGGGATCTTATCCATTATCTCTCTTTCTTCCGACATAGCCGGACTTTGAGTCTTGCTCAATGTCTTGCCCTGCAACATAGGTAAGAACCCCTTCTTACTTCCGTACATATTAAACTTCTTTAATATCTTATCAAGGTATGTACTCTGCGATAGCCCAATTAGGCGCCTTGATCTATCTCTATAGATTTTAATGCCTAATATATATGACGCTTCACCAAGGTCTTTCATCAAAAATTTGCTGTTTAGATAACTTTTAACACTGTTTAAAAGATCTATATCATTTCCAATCAATAATATGTCATCCACATATAATATCAGAAATGCCACATTGCTCCCACTCACTTTCTTGTAAATACAAGCCTCTCCATAAGTTTGGACAAATCCAAACTCTTTGATCACCTCATCAAAGCGGAGATTCCAACTCCGGGATGCTTGCTTCAGTCCATAGATGGATCGCTGAAGTTTGCATACCTTATCAACATCCTTAGGATTGACAAAACCGTTAGGTTGTATCATATACAACTCTTCTTCAATATTACCATTGAGGAACGCAATTTTGACATCCATCTGCCATATTTCATAATCGAAATATGTAGCAATTGCTAACATAATCCTAACCGACTTTAGCATCGCTATGGGAGAGAATGTCTCATCGCAGTGAACTCCTTGAATTTGTCGAAACCCCTTTGCGACAAGTCGAGCCTTATAGATGGTCACATTACCATCAGCATCCGTTTTTCTTTTGAAAATCCATTTATTCTCAATGGCCTTTCGATTGAGGTAAGTCCACCAAGGTCCAAACCTAGTTTTCGTACATGGGTTCCATCTCGGATTTCATGGCTTCTAGCCATTTGTTGGAATTCGGGCTCATCATCGCTTCTTCATACGTCGCAGGGTCATCAATTTCATCAACCATGAAATTCACAACAGGATCGTCGTAAAGTTCAGGAGTTGCACGTGTCCTACTTGACCTGCGAGGTTCAGTAGTGTCCTCTTTCGGAGTTTCATGATCAATATCATTAGCTCTCTCTTCAATAGGTGAAGTCAACTCCGAAAAAAATTTCGGTGCTGCGCTACTCACCATTTCATGAAAAGAAGGTTCAATAACCTCTTCGAGTTCTACCTTCCAACTACTCACACCTTTCGCGAGAAACTCCTTCTTAAGAAAGGATCCATTCTTGGCAACAAAAACCTTGCCCTCGGATCTGTGATAGAAGGTATACCCAATCGTTTCCTTAGGGTATCCTATGAAGACGCATTTTTCCGCTTTGGGTTCGAGTTTATCTGGCTGAAGTTTCTTCATATAAACATCGCATCCCCAAACTTTAAGAAATGACAGCTTAGGTTTGTCTTCAAACCATAATTCATAGGGTGTCATTTCAACGGATTTAGATGGTGCCCAATTTAAAGTGAATGCAGCAGTTTTCAGTACATAACCCCAAAATGACAGTGGCAAGTCAGTCAGAGACATCATAGATCGAACCATATCCAATAAAGTACGATTACGACGTTCCGACACACCATTACGTTGTGGTGTACCGGCAGGCATGAGTTGTGAAACTATCCCACAATTTTTTATATGTGTGCTAAATTCGTAACTAAGATACTCTCCTCCACGGTCGGACCGCAGAAATTTGATCTTTCTGTTACAATGATTTTCCACTTCATTCTGAAATTCCTTGAACTTTTCGAAAGTTTCCGATTTATGTTTCATCAAATAGATATACCCATATCTACTCAAATCATCTATGAAAGTAAGAAAATAACAATATCCACCTCACGCCGACACACTCATTGGTCCACACACATCAGTATGTATGATTTTCAATAAATCTGTCGCCCGTTCCATTGAACCGGAAAACGACGTTCTAGTCATCTTGCCCATAAGGCATGGCTCACATGTATCAAATGATTCAAAATCAAGTGATTCCAAAAGTCCATCAGAATGAAGTTTCTTCATGCGTTTAACGCCAATATGACCTAGACGGCAGTGCCACATATATGTAGATATATCATCATCAAGTTTAACCCTTTTAGCATCAACACAATAAATATGCATAATACTACTATCGAGATCCAATAGAAATAAACCATTCAACACAGGTGCATGACCATAAAAGATATTATCCATATAAATCGAACAACCATTGTTTTCAGATTTAAAGGAATAACCACTTCGCATCAAACATGATCTGGATACAATGTTCATGCTCAGTGCAGGCACAAAATAACAATTATTTAGATTTATCACTAATCCCGATGGAATATGGAGAGGCATCATTCCGACGGTGATCACATCAACTCTTGATCCATTGCCGACCCGCATCGTGACCTCATCCCTTGCCAGCTGTCGCTTGTTCCGCGGCCCCTGAATCGAGTTACATATATTAGCAACCAATCTCGTATCAAATACCCAGGTGCTACTGTGAGTACTAGTCAAGTACACATCAATAACATGTATATCACATATACCTTTGTTTGCCTTGCCGGCCTTCTTGTCCGCCAAATACTTGGGGCAGTTACGCTTCCAATGGCCAGTCCCCTTGCAATAGTAGCACTCGGTATCAGACTTAGGGCCAGCTCGGGGTTTCTTTTCAGGTGCAGCAACAGATTTTCCACCCTTCTTTCCCTTATGCTTGCCTTTCTTGTCCTTCTTGAAACCGGTGGTCTTATTGATCATCAACACTTGATGTTTTTTCCTAATCTCCACTTCTGCAATCTTAAGCATTGACAGAAGCTCGGGAAGAGACTTCTTAATGCCCTGCATATTATAGTTCATCACGAAGCTCTTGTAGCTAGGTGGCAGAGATTGGAGAACACGATGTATGCCTAAGTCAATGGGAATCGTTATTCCCAAGGACACAAGCTTATCGGCGTACCTAGACATTTTGAGTACGTGCTCACTAACGGATCTGTTCTCTTCCATCATGCAGCTAAAGAACTTTTCAGAAGCATTATAACTCTCTACGGCAGCATGTGTATCAAAAATCATTTTCAATTCTCCCATGGTATCAAAGGCATTGCCATTTTTGAAATGCTTTCGAAGTTCTGACTCTAGCCAATCAGTATGCCGCAATGAACTAAGTTGTGGTCCTCCTGACGAGTTATATAGACATTATTTTCCTCGTCAGGGGCATCAGGAGCTGGTGGGGGCCTAGCGGCGCCTCTAGCACATATTGTTTTTGTGCAGCAGTGAGGAGAATCCTCAAATTCATAGCCCAGTTGGTGAAGTTGCTACCATTCGCAACAAGCTTCTCTTTCTCCATGAACACGTTGAAATTAAAAGCAGGTGGTGCCATCCTCAACAGAATTTGTAAAGTTTATTTAGACTAAGTTTATGATAGATTGAGTTCAACTAATCCAAATTACTAATGAACTCCCACTCAAAAACGACATCCCTCGTGTCTTTTTGGTGATTACATGAACCAAATCCACTACACCAAGTCCGATCATCACGTGAGTCGGTGTAGCCTCAAAGGCGAGCATCAATATGGGCATCATATCAACTATATGACTCATGCTTAACCTTTCGGTCCGTGTTCCGAGGCCATGTCTGTACATGCCAGGCTCGTCAAGTAAGAACCTTAGTATTCCCCGTGTGTAAAAATGTCTTACACCCGTTGTATGAAAGCGCGGAGTCGAGTACACCCGATCATCACGTGATGTCTCGAAACACGATGCATAGATCGATGCATACTGAAGGAAGAACACATTTTATCTTGATATCTAATTGAGGGATCATCTTATAATGCTACCAAAAAGCACCAAACTAGCAGTATAAGATGCTAACATCTAATGCGTAAAGTGAGATGATATGGTCCATGCATTTGATCGCTATCATTTGCATCGTGGTATGATCTCTATCATTCCTTTGTGTGTAAGGCCAATGTCTATGGAGCTTACATGTTAAGCGTGTTATAAGAGTATCTATCATACATCTACTTACAACAATACCATATCAAGACACTAGCCCAGCAACGATCTAAACTAGATGCCTCAAATTTTATCAATTGCAAGTTTTACCTGGCTTAGGGCTTTCAGAGATAGAACCGGTCTTACCTACGAACATGAACCACAACGAGGATAACCAAGTTATTAGCAACTCGTTGTAAATCAGATATTGACTATAGTAGGAGAGATAGACACCCGCCAGCCACTTATGCAAAACAAGTTGCATGTCAGTCTTGGAACCGGTCTCATGTACGATGACATGTAAGGTTCGTCCGGGCCGCTTCATGCCACTATGCCACCAATATCCAAAATACATAGAAGATGCAATAACATGATCATCACCGCCCACATATAAACATATGTGTACTACCGATGCAAAGCACCTACGCATAGATCAGGCTCTGATACCACTGTTGGGTCTGCAACATAGAAAACAAAAAATTTCCTACGATGAGAACTATACGCCAAGATCTATCTACTAGATACAGAGCAACGGGTGGACATACATCCATGAAGAACTTACCCTCGAAGACAACGAGTTTTATTAACGAGTAGGAACTCGTGGTTGATGTAGTCGTACACTTGCCGATCTCAAGATCGTGTGGAAGTCCGAGCGCCGCAAATCAGCAGCGCATCCATCCTCACACACACGTTCAAGCCACCGGACAACCTCCACCTCCTCGCTCCAGCGAATCAGCGAAAGCAGCAACTCCTTCCAGACGCAAGGCCACCGGGAACATGTATCTCGCTAATCCGAGACCATGGGGGAATAATTCTAGAGGGGGAGAGAGATCCTTCACGAGGAGGTGTGAGGAAGAAGGAGGAAAAGGGGGGCCTTTTATAGGAGGAGGGGGCTACCCCCTCCATGGCCGGCGCCTCATGGAGGTGACCCCTCACCTCCTCCATTCATGTGGTGGTAACTCCCTCCACATTAAAATGCCTCTTCACATTCTCTTTTAAATTCTCCACTTTAAATGCATTAAAATTCTCTAAGTTTAATGCTCTCTCATTTAATAAAACTCTTTTATTAAATTTATTCAGAATTTTGTTAATTACTTTAATTAACAAACATTCACATAAAACCCCTTGCAACATTTCAATATCACATGCATAACCACTTTCTGCAATTTCACCCGAAACAATTCCGGTTTCTATCAAAACAATTCATGCACTTTGCAATCCTTTCGTCTGAAACATATGTGCTCCAAAATGGTGTCCGGTAACTCTTAAGTGTGTCACCCTACGGTTCGCGAATAATGCAGACATGATTGAGACTCCTCTCAGATCAATAATCAGAAGCGGGACCTGGAGATCCATACTGACTCCTGCACATTCAACGATGACTTCTGTGATCGTGAGAACCTTTAACGCTAGTAATTTAATCCCTTTGTCTCATGATATAATACATGTCCGAGATTCGATCATCAGTATCCAAATACCTAGTTTGATCTCGTTACCGACATGCACGCTTTTCTCGTTCCCGTGATATAACATTCTAGTGATCACATCACTTGCTTGCAACCTATCTTAATGTGATATCACCGAGAGGGCCCAGAGTATATCTATCCGTCATCGAGATTGACAAATTCCACTCTTGATCCATGAGCCTCAACATAACACCTTCGTAGCACTGAACCCACCTTTATAGTCACCCTGTTACGGTGTGACGTTTGATGTTATCAAGATACTCTTCCGGTGTTAGCAATTAACATGATCTCATGGTCTAAGGATAAAGATTACTTCGTATGATGTTATAGCAATGTAAACATAATGACTTGATCGTAATGCTATACTTCGGATGAATGTTCATCACATCATTTCACAAATGCTATGACCTTGTTATTAACAACATCCAATGTCCATGATCAGGAAACCTTGGTCATCTTGTTAATCAACAAGCTAGTCTATAAGAGAGGCATAACTAGGAACCCTTTTTGTTTATTAAACACACATGTATTGACGTTTCCGATCAATATAATTATAGCATGCAAAATAAACATCTATCATATACGAGGAATACATAATAATAACTTTATTATTGCCTCTCAGGGCATATTTCCTTCAGTCTCCCACTTACACTAGAGACAATAATCTAGTTCACATAGTGATAAATCTAACACCCATGGAGTTCTGGTGTTGATCATGTTTTTCCCTAGGGAGAACTTTAGTCAACGGATCTGCTACATTTAGGTCCGTGTGCACTTTACAAATCTTTATATCTCCATCCTTGACATGCTCGCGGATGGAGTGAAACCGGCGCTTAATATGCTTGGAATTCTTGTGAGACCTCGGTTCCTTTGCGTTGGCTATGGCTCCATTGTTGTCACAATAGATCACCATTTGGTCCAATGCACTAGGAACCACACCTAGTTCTGTTATGAACTCCTTCATCCAAACCGCTTCCTGCGCCACTTTTGAAGCAACAACATATTCCGCCTCCGTCGTTGATCCAGCCACCACAGGTTGTTTGGAACTCCTCCAACTAACTGTTGCTTCGTTCAAGAGAAATACGTATCCGGATTGAGACTTAGAGTCATCCGGATCGGTGTCAAAACTAGCATCGACATAACACTTAACGACTAGCTCTTCTTCACCTCCGTATACAAGAAACATATCCCTAGTTCTTCTCAAGTACTTAAGGATATTCTTGACCACTATCCAGTGTTCCGAACCTGGATCAGATTGGTACCTACTAGTCAAACTAATAGCATGTGCCACATCCGGTCTTGTACATAGCATGGCATACATTATAGAGCCTATGACCGAGGCATAGGGGATCTTATCCATTATCTCTCTTTCTTCTGCCATAGCCGGACTTTGAGTCTTGCTCAATGTCTTGCCTTGCAACATAGGTAAGAACCCCTTCTTACTTTCGTCCATATTAAACTTCTTTAATATCTTATCAAGGTATGTACTCTGCGATAGCCCAATTAGGCGCCTTGATCTATCTCTATAGATTTTAATGCCTAATATATATAACGCTTCACCAAGGTCCATGATCAGGAAACCTTGATCATCTTTTAATCAACAAACTAGTCTATAAGAGAGGCATAACTAGGAACCCTTTTTGTTTATTAAACACACATGTATTGACGTTTCCGATCAATACAATTATGGCATGCAAAATAAACATCTATCATATACGAGGAATACATAATAACAACTTTCTTATTGCCTCTCAGGGCATATTTCCTTCAAGTAGATGCTAGCAACTCCAAGAGTTAGTATTTATGCTTGATAGTGGGTTCATGCCTCTAGTAATCTTGGGAAGTGACAAAAATCTCTAAGGTACTAGATGTGTTGTTGCTACTAGGGAGAAAACAACAATCCTTTGTTCATAGAACAATCATATTGTTTACTTTACACGCAATGCGTAATGCAATTATCTGTTGCTTGCAACTTAATACTAGAGGGGGTTCGGATGATAACCTGAAGGTGGATTATTAGTCATAGATGCAGTTGGATTACGGTCTATGTATAATGTTGTAATGCCCAATCAAATCTCAAAGGAGTCAAGATGTTTAGTATATGCTTTCTCGATGTTTGTCAATTGCCCCGCTATAATTTGTTCACCCAACATGTCATCTATTTTAAGGAGAACCACCACTAGTGAACTATGGACCCTGGTCCTTTCTTTTATCATCAATCTACAACTGTTTATTGCTTTGTTTTCAGCAAAACCGGTGAGATTGACAACCTCACTTTTAGTTGGGGGCAAAGTTTTGTGGTTGTGTTGTGCAGGTTTCCATGTTGCTGCTAGCGCTGGTAGTGCGCCCTACCAAAGTCCAGCTAGCAACACCTTGGAGGTGTTTCCTTGCTCCTACTGGATTGATAACCTTGGTTTCATAACTGAGGGAAAACTTGCTGCTGTGCTCATCATACCTTCCTCTTGGGGTTCCCCAACGATCTCGAGATATTTTGGGCCATCAAGGGAATATTTACAAAAGTCTACCACTTGCACTAGAGTACAAATAAACTAGCTGCATTTGATACGAATCATCACAACATAACACTTTTTGTTGTTTTGATCATGCTTGATCATGGAAGAGGTTTTGTCTATGTACTATACTATACATATCCTTATGTCTTTGTGAATTGTTAATGTCACCTAATTTGACATTTCCCTTTATCATCACATGATAACCTTGCGGGATAAATATTTATGCTTTGGCGACAAAGTGTTGTTTGTGTTCCTTCTGTCATGACATCCGATTAATCAAACAAAGGATGAAATATTCATTGCCACGAGCATTAGGAACACACTTTGTGGAAAAATGGACTTACCCAGCTATAACATTGCATATTTTACCTTTAAAGTAACCATATACTTCTGATGTCAATGTAAATCTTGTTGACGGTGCAATAAATGCCACTTTGATATCTAACCATGCTTCTTATTCTAAGGCACTCAGTGTTGTGATAATTCCAATCATTTAGGCTGGGTAGAACTTTCTAATGTAACCCTTTTATGATCAAGTTCACCATCCTTTACACATAAGATGTATACCTTCAGTTCTCTCTAGACACTGAAGACTATACTTAACTTATTGTTTAGTGATTCACTCAGATATCACTTTGGAGCCTGTTCTTCTGATTAAGAACTTGGGTCATATTGTAGGGTAACGGGTAGGATACACTAGCGTAAATCAAAAAAATTCTATTGCATCAACCAGGAATACTGATGTCATAGATCACAGGATTACCACTAGATGCGCAGTTGCGGAACTCAATGAAGCACGTCGGGGCAGTGTAGATGTTCTACGTCTCCTCCCTGTCCTCGTCCCACGAGCAGCGTGGCTCGTCCAAGTGCTACAACTGCAGCACCTTTGATGTATCCACACGTCCAGAGTGGAAGGTCACCAGACTGCTAGGTCTGCACGTGTAAGATAAGCGTAAGAGGAGTGGCGGCTGGGAGGAATGCTCAACCCTATTCAGCTCGCCTCATTCTCTCTTATATAGGCATCCCTGGTGGTCTTCTACATTAGCAGCCTAAGCCTGGTCTAATTCGGATCCAATCCTCATTAGGCTTCTAGCCCCTAAAGTGTGTAACCCTATAGGTTCATACACGTATAGACATGACACGAGTATACTTACTCTGTCAATAATTGGTAGCGGCCTCTAGCAAGATGTGCCAACTCCTAAACGCATATAAAGATCATTCGGATGAACCATCACAAGGTTGAGTACATGTCTTTCCCTTCGCCCTACAATATTTGGTCTAACTCCAAGCTGACCTCTCTTTCTCGATACTGTGATTCATAATCCCTTTACTAGGTTAACTCTTAACCATATGTAGCACGCCATGTATTTATAGATCCGATCACTCGAGAGCCCCAGAGTTATCTCTCTCAAGTAGAGAGGGGCACATCTCATCTTGATTGACCGATGCCTTGCAGCATGTATCAGGACAAACCCGAAAGCTACCTTTATAACTACCTAGTTACGAAGTAGTGTTTGATAGCCCCAAAGTAGGTCGATCCACATCTCAAGTACGTGCGACAATCTTAGGTCTAAGGACAAAACATACACGATGTGTAAAGAGAGCTGCAAGTATTATTGTCAGTCTCAAGTTGGGTCAGTATAACCCCATGTTCATAACATGTGTCCACATCATTGGTTTGACATCTCCATATTTATGACTTGCAAAACATAGTCATCAACCAATCGACGTGCTAGTCTAATATTCATGTGTGTACTCACATGAACTCTGACTAGGGACAACAATTAGATAACCATACAAGTAAAGAGTTTCACAAACAATTCACATAATTGCTAATCAATACAAGTTGCCTGATATATGGATATTCAATGAACATTATAAAAACTTATGGATACATATGAAATACAATCATCTCTATGATTGCCTCTAGGGCATATTTCCTTCACATATTATGTCGAGTATACGACATGGTTTTATAAGATGGAACCTATGACTGAGGCATAGTAGATGTTACACATCTTTTCCTTCTTTTAACCATCATCATACCAAGATAATATCAATGCTTCACCTAGTTACAAGGAAGAACTTCCTTCTTAACTTGTTCCATTCTGAACTTCTTCAGAATCCAATCTAGGAAAACATTCTGAATTCATGCTATTAAACATATTGATCTATCTTGATAGATTTCAATGTTCAATATTCGTTTAACTTCATCTACTTAATATTTGCTAGTAATTACTAATACCAACAATACCTTTCACAATATGTCAATCACATATGAGAATGTTTCATCAAGCTGCCACTCAAAATGTGTCAGTTACATATAAGAGTATGGAACTCTCTTAGCTCCCACTCAGTTTATTGTAAATGCAGTTCTTCTCAATATTCTGGGAACAATCCCAAAATCCTTTGATCATTCATAAAATTGAGAATTCTAGCTACGATATTCCATTTGTCCGACTTAAGCATTTCTACACATTGTAGTCAACCATTTGAATTTGTTCAAGACATTTCTTGACACAAATCAAGCTTTATGTCTTACTTTAAGTTTCATTTATTCCTTGTGACTCATACAAAGAGACTATGAACTTGGCCACGGTGGCACTAATACTTTCGACCTTGCCCCATGATCATTTACTCTAGTAGTCCTTTTGGGAAGATCAAGTAGCATCTTTACTTTGATAAGATCAAGCAACATTTTACTCTACCATCTTAAATGTAACTTAATGTACAGGATTTCATGACTCTAAGTCATTTATCGTACTCGGGTTCACCATCGCTTCTTTGTAGTTCGTAGGTATGCAATTGTTCCATTAACATGACAAGTGAATCATGAATTCAATTCTACAATGAGGCAGAACTTATTCATGAATCTTACTCTCTCTTAGTAAAAGCTCCCACTGAAACTTTTGATCATTATCATTAGTTTCTCCTCTACATGTAGAGTTTTGTTCCGGAATCAATTATGTTGTGCTACTCTAACATTTGGATGCAAGGTTCTCAACCTTTATTTGAGCTTTCACCTTTATCCATCAACTCTTTTATTGAGAAACTCTTCTCGATAAATCACCACCTTAAGCAATACTAATTTGCCCCTTTGGTTGTAGTTGTGGAATACATATTCTTAGTTTCCTAGGAACACACTATAAAGTTTTATTCGTTCTAATTCTGAATTATCACATAGCTTTAGAATTTCCGAAAACCACATTGTGCCATACACTTATGGTGTTTTTTCCATGAATCCTTGATGATTCTTTATACAATAAGTAAGTGTTGGGGATATACTTTCCGGGTATACCCATAGTGACTCGCTGACCAGGGTTGCCCACTTCAGGTTAGAGCTATACTTCATAGGTGGCCCAGTCAGGGAGAGAAGTTGGAAGCCCATCCGGCTATGCGAAGGCCCACAATACTTATCGACTTAGGTCTGTAGTGTTACTTGTAGTCCAAGATGTACTATGTAACCGACTCTATATAGCCATATAGGACTCTCCTATAACCCTAGGATCGGATGACTATATAAGCCATCCTAGGGATAGGATGTTAGGACATCGATAATCACAACCTCAACTCGCACAGGCGAAACCTCTCTTGTAATATGTACTTTCGGCTCTGCCGTATTACTGGATTGCTAGTAGGAGTAGGATCTATCCACCGTAGGCGGATTCGAACTTGGGTACTTTTGTGTGCTCACTATCCCGGACGACCGTACATCTCACACCCTACATCTTTCGACGCCCCGAGGACCCCCTCATGGCATACTTATCATCAATCTGACGATAGTTGGCGCCCACCGTAGGGCAGGTGACTTTCGGAGCTACATTCTGGGCGAAATCTGTGCGAATCAGAATCAGCAAGACAACCACCATCGGCCGGGTCCTCTACGCTAGTGACGTCCCTCTTGTCCTTCTCGACAATAATTGGATTCCGACTAGGGAACCCATGACCAGCTACACAATCATGTCTTTTAGCAAGATCGATGTTTACCTCGGTTTCGCTGAACCTGCCCAACCCACTCCAGCGGTGATGATAGAGGCAGAAGAAACTTCTGGATCAACTTTGTCCGTGGAGGCAACAGAGTTCCGGGTCTCAAAAAGCCCTAATCCCACCTAGCCCGCAACTGAAGTGGAGATAGTGGAGAAGATCGGATCTGAAGAAGATCTCCCAAAATAGGTCGAATCTCAGGAAGATCAAAGCAGCAACAACTCTGGGTCTAGCTCTACCGATGCTAGAGAAGGACAATCGCTTCTGAGGCACACTATAAGGCGAATGCTGTTGCACGACAACGCCAATATGGATACGATCCTCAAGACCATCAAAAGTTTCGAGGAAGCTAACAAAGAAAGCCGCAATTACCTCAGAGCACATGGATCACACTTTGTCGGATATGTTGGCTCTGGATCCGGCTTTGCCGATGCTAGAGATGACAATGACTCAGTGCTAGACGCAATTGGAACAAACACCAACACATTGGCCTCCCCAGGGGATTGCATGACGTCGGCATAATTTTGGGCGTTCGAAGCAGAAATTGAAGAGGAGATCAACTCCAAGGTTGCGCAACAAGGAGAAGGTCTGGATCTGAGTCCCTACAACAGTATGGATGAGAGATACGAAGAAAACTCTCCCAAACTCCAGGATGATATGGATCTTGGAGAAAATCCCGACGTCCAGATGTCCGAGATAGAAGCTTGACTCCAGGAATCGGACCCAAAGTTGTCTTTGCTATGGGTGCCAATAAGGCTAATAAGGAAAAGAAGAAGAAGACCCCGACCAAGGATCTTCCAGCTGAAGAAGTAATCACCAAGGAATACAAGGAGGACTCGGACGGTTCTCTGATCCCCTCAGAACCGAAAAATCTCCGGCGGATGGACATGTGGTTACACCAGGTGCCCGAGAAATTCTCGGAGAAGCACTTACAACGCCAATCCCAACCGCTGCGGACCTTAATCCGGACGAGTTGGAGGAAAGGGCCCTGACTCTAGAGGCATATCGTCATCGACTCTTAGACGACACCACTAACCTCGTTGAGGAGAAGCAGCACATTGCATAAGCAGAACAATACAACTCCCTGCAGCATCAGAAGACCCGTAATGGCCCTGAGCTAGCGAATAGGAATCTGGAAGTTCACAAGTCCCTTTTAGAGGGGAAAACGAAGGCATAGCCATGGGAAAGCCTCGGATCGATAGCCACAACAAATCATCACAGCACATCAAACACACCACATTCATACGAACAGAGCACACATAAGAACATAGCATAGAAACTATATACTCCCTCTAACCCAAAATATAAGGCGCCTAAGGATTAACCAAAATTCAACGTTTCTTAAGTTTGACCAAGTTTATACACAAAAATACAAACATTTAAAATACCTAATCAATATCAATAGGTTTTCGATAAAGTATATTTTACTAATGCGTTCATTTAATATTATAGATGTTTTTATTTTTTTCTAAATAATTGGTCAAAGTTAGTAAACTTTGACTTTTGACAAATCCTTAGGTGCCTTATATTTTGGGATGGAGGGAGTACTAGTTAGGGTAGTTCCTAGCCAGGTGCATCCCATGCTATCTGATAAGTTGTTCATGCCAGGGGTACACACTGCCTGAGCCAAAAGACAGTGGTTCCATACCACATCCATAAAGCAGAGAAAGGAGACTACTAATATGTACAACGAACAATAGAGGGACCTTAGATTACCATGTTGCAGATGATCAACTCCTCAGTGTTGTTGAAAGCCCTGAAGAGAGTCACCTTGAAGCCCTTTTGCTTATTCATGTACTTCAAGTCGAGGACATCACCAACCCACAACTTGATCTTCAACGCAAAGTCCTTCCAGACCTTCATGAAGTACATATGCCCCTCGAACATCTGCTGCTGCTGCACACCATACTCACATAAGGAGGAGATCTTCAGGAGGAGAGTGTAGACTTGCTGCCTTATCTATAGCTGCTTCAACACCACCGCCTTCATGTTGTCCATGAGCTGGAGTGCAGTCATGTCCGCGGGCTTGATCTGGACGTAGAAGCGATGAGGGAGGTCATCATTGTTGTAGTTATCAATGCGAGGAGGATGACCCTAACGATCCTTCTTATTCTCCGACTACACTTCCGCCAGCAAGTTGTTGAGGGCTAGTCTAGCCATTGATGGATGGAGGTCTCTGATGAAGTCCTCGTACCCCAACATAGGAGGAACTGTGTTCTTGCACAAGGCGTCCCAGTCCTATTTGGGTACCTTGCCGATCACAAGTGATCAGAATACATTTTATACAATGCACTGTGCAAAAACAACTAGCTACATTGCATACTAGAAAATGGCAATGATCAAGCAATATACAGATGGTAATGGCAGTGATCAAGCAAATAGGAATGAGCAAGAAACATACATATGGTGATGGTAGTGATCAAGCAAATGGAATTGAGCAAGCAACATACATATGGTAATGCTAGTGGTCAAGCAAATGACACTGATCAAGCAACATACATATGGTAATGACAGTGATCAAGTTAATAGGAATGAGCAAGCAAGTGGCATTGATCTACACATGCATAATGGCCATGACATTTGATCTACACATGCATACCCTTCCATAAGATGCTAATTTACAATTGTGCAACATTTGAAGCAACATATAGATGATAATCTACAATTGTGCAACATATCAAGCAACAAGCAAATGCTAACCAAGCAACATATAGCCTAATCGCCAGGGCTATGGGCGAAGTCGAGGCAGATCGGGTCGTCGTGGCGGGGGATGGAGCAGTCTTCGTGGCCACGAACTGGCCGGAGGGGATGCCACCTGCTGCTGTTGCCACCGGTCGGATTCATGCCAGGAAACCCTACCAGGATTGGAGCGAACCTCGCCGGGAACGGCAGGTCCTGGCTTGGCGAAACGGCCGCGAAGGCCGACTGCCCAGCCATCTCGTTGCTCGACCTCGACACCCCCACGGTGAGGGTTGCCGCCCTCAATGCGCTGGCGGAGGGGTCAGGGCTAAAGCGGGTCGGGATGGGAAAAAACCCCGACGCAATCCCCATGGATCTCATCGCCCCGACCGCTGCAACCCTTATGGGCGCCTCACGAGGCATCCTCGAAATAGACGACGACCGTCGTAGAGAGGCGACAATAGTAGGGTCGACTTGCGCGGTCGTGTTCCTCAATCCTCCCGCCTCGTATTTGCCAACGACGCGCTCGATGACGTGTTGGACGGCTCACCCGACCTACTTGCAGGGTGTGTGCTTGACGCATGGCATAACCTTGCCGGTGGGAAGGCTGGCCGGAGGCGGCGGAGGATAGGAGGAGGCCATGGGTCTCTCCGATGGGATGGGACATTGGGGAGTGGCAGAGTGGGGTGGTGACAGCAAGAGCGACAGAGAGTGGGGAGGGAGTTATTCGTGTCTCCTACGCTTACCCACGTGTGCAACCTTTGGGAGGTGACGACCCAATTTGTGCCCAACCGAGACTGGCTCCACAGAAACGGCCGATTCGGCCGTTGTCCCTAGGTCTGGCTCTGGGGTGCTTTGAGACCTGTGCTGGACACAACATGGGGAGTTTGCTAGGTAACCAAACGGGTTATTTGTTGCGCCAGCAGGCCTACATGGTGGGACGGTGACAACAAGAGTGATAGAGAGTGGGGAGAGAGTTATTCGCCTCTCCCGCGCTTTCCCCACGCGTGCAACCGTTGGGCGACGACAGTCCAATTTGGGCCTAGCCGAGACTGGCTCCACGAAAACAGTTGATTTTGCCATTGTCCTAGGTCTGGATGTGGGGTGCTTTGAACCCATGCTAGACACAATGCGGGGAGTCCAGGTAACCAAACACACCATTCATTGAGCCAGCGGGTCTGCCTGGACCTAATACACGATACCAAACGCGCCCTTATTGCTTTGGGCATATTGAGCATAATTGCTCTATCTCCTCTCCCTCCAAGAACAAGGATTTGAGAATTTGCTTATTTGTGGGCGGACACGAACCCATTGGGCATCAATCAATTGCAGGGGTCGGGTATTTTATCCCCATTGCGAAAAGCCCGAACCTGTTAGGGCATCTCCACCATGCTGACCCAAACGGGTGACCAAAACGGTCAGTTTCTGTCTGTTTGGGTTGGACCGCGGTCGCTATGGGGTCGCGGTCCGGCTTGTCCAGCCAGCCACGCGCAGCGGCCCGACCCATTTGTCCGTCTCCCCGCTGTCACCACTTGACACCCTCGGCGATGGGACATTAATGGCGACGCGACTTCGGCTATCAGCGCCGGTGGCTTCCTACGCGGTCGGCGTGTCCAGCCATTGTAGCTTTCTTTTTCCGCGCGACGCCTTCCCTCCCACGCGCGCCTTCCTGGCTGTTTCCCGCCTTCACCGCGGTCTATAAAAGACGGCCGCACAGTGCGGCTAAGACAATGAGCCCAAAGCAACCATCGCCGAAAAAGCGCCCACCACAACCATGCCTTGTCGCAAGATCGCCAACTGGACCAAGATTAGGGAGTTGTGCCGCACCCACTTCCAGGACATCGACATCGACGCTATCGACCTCCAAGCCACGTTGATGTCCCAGAGCATGACCGAGGCGGAGGTGGTGGCCTTCGAGGAGGAAGGCCGTGTGGCCGAGGCGATGCTGGAGTAGATGGTGGAGGCGGCCGCATAGGTGGCGATCTAATGGGCGGTGCGTGGGGTTCACCACGTCGCTGCCAAGGAGGCGATGTAGGCGGTGGCCAAGGAGGCCGTATCAGCAGCACTCGGCGAGATCCACCACGAGGCGGCCATGGCCACGCTGGAGGAGGTGGCCAAGGTGGCCGTCCGCGAGCTTCGCCACACCGCCGCCACACACAGTAAGGTGGAAGCGGCGGAGCACGCCACCGAAGCGGCGACGGAAGAGCTGCGAGTGGCTACGGCCGCCGAGGTGGCAAGCGTGTGGGCTATCATCGACGAGGACGAGGCGGAGGTGGAGGACGACTATGAGGAGGGGGAGGAGGTGGATCGAGTGGTGGAGGAGGAGGGGCGGGGGAGGAGGCGATCGCCGTCCCCCTGCAGATCGCGCAGGCCCTCGGCCTCGGTCCCAACGGAGCTCCGATGATGGTGGCCCCCCTTGGCAGCGAGGGCGGCGACGACGATGGAGGCGGAGGACCAGGAGGCGAGGGACCACTGGGCGACCGAGATGAAGAAGGCCCTGGCCAACCGGGCGGTGGCGGACCACGCGAAGGCGACCAACAAGAATGAGGCTCGCGGCCGAGCGCATGACCGTTACCACGAGCGCCTCCAGCAGGAGGCCATCTGGTTGGCTATGGCGGTGATCGACGGTGCCAACAACCACGGTGGCCGTGACAACGGCGACGAGTAGCCATAGAGACGGCCTCCTCCATCAGTAGTAGCGGTAGTTCTTAGTTTGAATTTGTTCAAATGAGCCTTTTTATAATCGGCATGGCATAATCTAATGAAAAGCCAGTTTAATTACTAATGTTTCACTTACGTATGGCCCGAGCGGCTGACAGACAGACACCCGCGCGGTGCTTATGCTGTCCGGACCAACACATGGTCACACAAATTAGGTGCGCCGATGGATCAAGTCGGACGCATCGATCCAAATAGATCGTACCGCTGAGAGGCCCCGTGTGTTCTTGCGGATGCATTCAGATACGCTTGGATGGATTGGGTAGACCCGGTGGAGATACCTTAGGCCCCACGTTTGTTCATGGACCCAGATCAATCAAACCGCTATGCGGTTCTGCACGTGCCGCGTCCAACCAAGCCGGGTTGAAAACACCGAACCTTCTCTTGTTCCTTCCCTCCGCTACCCACTCCTGTGACGGCGGCGGCGGCGCGCCCATTCTCCCCTCGGCCAGGCAGCGAGCCAGTGATTGCGCGTCCCACTTTCTCCCCTCAGCAGTGCGGGCGCCACCACAGACTTTTTCACCTCGGCAGCGACCGGGCGCCTCTCGCCTGCTAATGGCGCCCTCACCATCGCTGCCGCCGCCGCCGCTTCCGGCGACCGGTCGCCTCGTCGTGCTCTACGCGTCGCAGACCGGTAACGCCATGGACGCCGCCGAACGTATAGGCCGCGAGGCCGAGCGCGGTGGCTGCCCGGCCGTCGACGTCCTCTCTATGGACAGCTTCGACCCCGTAAGTCCTAACCCTAGAAAATCCAGACCGCAACCCTTCCATCTGAGGTCATATGGAACCTTATTTTCTTCTTGTGCAGAGTTGCTTGCCGGGTGAAAGGTCCGTGGTGTTCGTCGTGTCCACCACGGGGCAGGGCGATCCCCCGGATTCCATGAAGGTAGTGTACGAACGTAGTACATTCTTGTTGCAAGTGTTTCGACTCTGCTCTACTAATTGAGATTTTGTTGTCGGTTTGCAGGGGTTTTGGAGATACCTTCTTAAGAAGGAACTTGGTGCCCGGTGGTTGGATAGGCTCCGTTATGCTGTATTTGGGCTTGGCGATTCAGGCTACCAGAAGTACAATGTTAGTCATCTTACAAGATTTTTTTTGAGCTTAGGATTCCGCCCCTGCGGTGCTTTAATACATGATTTGTTCAAATTAACCGTAGTTCACTATTTTGAGGGAATTTATTATTGATAGAACAATCAATAGTTTGCTTAATGTTAGAAAAGAAGTGCTATGGTTATGACAAAGCACTTGGTGCTTATGTGTTAGCAAAATGCATTTTGCTGCGTGCTCATTTCTCATTTTCTCAGTACTACTTTGCTGCACGCCGCATGTTCTAAACAGTAGTAGAGTGCCCCTTATTGCTCATGGATCATGACTGTTACTTTCAAAAATCGTATTGGCTTTTCTGTTCTCCTGTTCACTGTTGTGTATACACTGCAGTTTGCTGCAAAGAAGATCGACAGAAGGCTTTTACAGCTTGGTGCAGAACCAATTATAGAGATAGGCCTGGGAGATGATCAACATCCTTCAGGGTAATAGTATTAAGCATCTACCATTTCTATCTGCTATATCGTTCGATGTTTTGGAGAAGTCTAATGTTACTTTTATCTGGTTACCGAAATTTTAGGCATCATTTTTTGTTCGTGTTGGAAAACAATTCCTCGAAGTTACCGAGTGATTCTTTTGTTCTTGTATACCAGATACGAAGGAGCTCTAGATCCTTGGCTGCTGTCTTTGTGGAGATCACTGAATCAAGCAAATCTGTCACTTTTACCAAGAATATCTGATATCATTAATCCCAATCTGAATAATTTGGGAGATTCAAAGATCGAAGTCGTATATTACTCTTGCGACGATGCTCCTCAAGATTCCATTGTTTCAGGTACGGTGTTATTCAATGTTAGCGGTAATGTATACTGTTGTCTAGTCTCTTCTAATGATCATATCTATCATTTACTGACCAGACTCCAAGAAATTAATTGAGAGAGCACGCTCAGCGTCCCCTGCCCTGAAGTTCCATAATGATGGAGAGCCACAATACATGTTAAAGATGGCATGTTCTATATCCTCTCCATGTGTTTAACAGTTTAAATCCATTTTCATTTATTGATATCGCTCATTTATAGTTTGACTATATCGAGTTCATATGATCCAGCTGTTCTAAACATGAGTATGCATTCATCTCTAAGGAATGTTCTCTAGTTCTTAATCTATGTTGTGTATTAGGTACTGAATGGAGCATTTGCTCCTGAGAATAACACATTCAAAGGATTTGAACTTATTTTATAAAGCAGATTTTGTAACCTATAATTTAATTGGGTATTTTGAACCGACCTTATACTTCATTAATCATTAGTACTATGCATGAGACTGGATTTACTGTTGACTGGTGAGGCACCTTATACTGGGTTTAGCTTCTCTTACCGTTCTTCTTTTCAGTGGGCACTAGGCAAAGTGCCCACAATATGCAAGCTCTAATTGCAAGGCAATCTCTACAACGCAAGTTGATTTTGTTAGAACCTTGCTACTAACTATGCATTACTGACCTCAACTTGCAATTGTTTTTCATGAATGTGGTGCTGCTTTGCTCAGTATGTTCAGTAGGCAAGGCACAATATTTATCATGCTCAAAGAAAGTTTACATAAATGACTAATGAATAATAGCTGGGTTGTAGTATTTTAGTAAACAACAGACCGGGGATAGTAATGGTTCATCGTGGGGATGCTCCTCCTGTTTTATAACTCTAATAGATTGTTGATGTAACAATTGTTTTGCTTAGTTCATGCCAGTGATGACACTGCTAACCTCTTTAGGTAACAAATCAGCGTTTGACTAAGGAGGATTCTGAGAAAGATGTGCGCCACTTTGAATTGGAGGATCCATCTTCTGTGCGTTCTCTGTTCTTGTTTCATATGATGACTCGCTGTCATCTTCTGAACACATGAAAGAGATTAAATGATTTTTTAACTTTTGTTATGTTAGGAAATCAGTTATCAAGCTGGCGACGCTTTAGAAATTCTACCAAGTCAGAATCCATCAGCTGTTAATGCTTTCATTGAACGCTGTAACTTGGATCCAGATTGTTACATAATGGTACGTGGCTCTGTTTTGTTTTACCTCGTTGATTCTGTTTCTTGTACCTTTGTATTTTTCTCCGCCACGAAGGCAAGTAATCAACTTCCTTTAGTTCCCGGTCCACTTTAGTAGGTGTATACACATTGCATGTTGCAAAATTAAGTACAACTGCCTTGACTAGTCATAGCTTTGGAGCTATATCTATCATCTTTAGACAATACATCATTTTCGTCTTTCCCCAATGCATGGTTCTTTAGTTTTTCCATAAAACGTGAGAAAGCTAGAGGTAGTTATGCCTTCTTATATCTTCTCAACCAGTCAATCTGTTGCTGTTGTTTATAACTCAGTAAAAAGGAGACTGTTCTTTGTTTGCCCAGATTCAAGCAAAGGGCGGGGACGGATTTTCCAAATGTTCACTTGTGAATGGCATGATGGATCGCATCAAGTTGAAGACCTTTGTTGCTTTAACGATGGATGTTGCATCAGCTTCCCCTCGCCGGTATTTCTTTGAGGCAAGGACAGTTACCCTGAATGCTTCATCTCATACACCTCTTTTCTACTTGTTTTGATACCGTGTCGAGGCCATTGGTATCCTGATGTATATGTGACTAATATGTCATCTTGATGTTCATACAACTCATGTTCCTTTGTAGATAATGAGCTATTTTGCAACAGCTGAACATGAAAAGGAAAGGCTTCAGTATTTTGCTTCTCCCGAAGGAAGAGATGACCTTTACCAGTACAATCAAAAGGAGAGTCGGACTGTTCTAGAAGTAAGCTATGTATTTACTGAAGAATTTCTTTGTGACGCTCTTGCAATGCAAAAGTTATCGCGTGAAACTTTTATGGCCATAGGCCATTTTCTTTGGAATTTATTTTCATGGTTGGACACTGATATGTGTTTTTTTACTGCTTTAGGTATTGGAGGATTTTCCCTCTGTGCACATGCCTTTTGAATGGTTGGTGCAACTAACTCCTCCATTAAAGAAACGAGCCTTTTCCATATCTTCATCACCATTAGCACAACCAAATCAGATACACTTGACTGTTAGTGTTGTATCATGGCTTACTCCTTTCAAGAGGACAAGGCATGGTCTCTGCTCTACATGGCTGGCGGGGCTTAGTCCAAATGAAGGTATGAATTGCTTCTTTCAATTACAGCTACTTCTCTATTTTTTTTCCATCTGTTCTTTTCCGACATCACTGCTCCTCTTGCTGTTGTAATAATATATAATTTTCATTTTAGCTTAGTACATGCACCTACTCCAACCCCACCCCCCAAAAAATGAAACAAGCATCAATTCTCTCTTAAGTGTCACTGTGCTTACGTGCAGAAAATCTTATACCATGTTGGATACACAAAGGATCCCTGCCTCCTCCACACCCATCGGTTCCTCTTGTGCTCATTGGACCAGGAACAGGATGCGCACCTTTTCGAGCATTTGTGGAGGAAAGGGCTGCACAGAGTGTTAGAGAACCAACAGCTCCTGTCCTGTTCTTCTTTGGTTGTAGAAATGAAGGCACCGATTTTCTATATAAGGACTTCTGGTTAAACCATGCCCAGGACAAGGGAGTGTTGTCCCTGAAAGAGGGTGGTGGTTTCTTCGTTGCTTTTTCTAGGGATCAGCCTCAGAAGGTATATGTACAACATAAGATAAAGGAGCAGGGTGCAAGAGTGTGGAGCCTATTATGCTCTGGGGCTTCAATATACGTTGCAGGGTCTTCTACCAAAATGCCTGCTGATGTTACAGCTGCACTAGAAGAAGTTGTCTGCCAAAAGGGCGGTGAGGCTGCTTCAGGATGGCTCAGGAAACTGGAAAGGGCTGGTAAATTCAACATTGAAACTTGGTCGTGATTGTGATTGTCAAACAGGGACAAGAAAGTATATTTGAACAATCAGGTTCCACACTTATTCACGGGGTAAGGAACTGTAGAATTTAGTGTAGATCTACGTATCAGAAAAAAGAAGTTGTATATCTGTACAAACTTACAGATAGAGAATAATTTATTCTTGGATGGTACAAATTACAAGGGAAGCAAACACCTTCCCTTTTTCTCTGTTGTATCTATATTTAGGACGATGCAGGTTTTGGTACAGTGATGAAGAGAGGGAGTTTGATTTAATGAGGCTGTTAATTTTTTACTAATATTTTTATCATTCGTCAATATTCAGTATCATTCACCTTCAAGTTGGGCAGGCCGTTGAGCCTTCTGGCTGTAACCGATGTAGAAGTGGGATGTGTTTGTTAAGTGTTGTTGCAAACCTGGCACACTTGAATTATCTCCAGTATGCACCTACTTGGTCCTTGTTCTTAGTTTTTCTTAGTGCTAGTTCCTAGTGTCAGTTTTTCTTCTCATAACAGCTTTCCTTCTTGTGGCCCTGGAAAGGGTTCAGACAACCTTGAGGTGGCATCTTAATTGTTTGGTTATTTGGTGAGATGCATTTCAGCTTTACAGTGCAAGTGATAATCACACCATTGACGATCAAGAGATGTAAATAAATACCACTCCTTTTATTGCGTCATCGTGCTAAACTATACAGGAAATAGCCCACTCTGTATAAGCGGGCGATACTGGCAACACAATCCAAGTACATCAAGTAGCAACAACTCAACTGTATGCAAGATACCGTATAGCAGTATCTGCAGAGGCTAGACCATAACGAACCCAGGCGTCCAGATAACTGTATAGTGGTGCATACGTCCAGGCTTCCTCAGCCGCTGCGGGTCCAGACGACGTGGTCCTGCGGCAGGAAATGGCAGACCGGGACCGTGCCGGGCTTCACCTTGAGCACCTGGAACGCGACGTGCTTCGGGTTCCACCCGGCCGTGTCGGCGTGGCACACCGCGACGGCCTCCACCGCCGTGCCGTCCTTGCCGACCATCGACACCGTGTACGCCCTCGTCGCCTGCGTCAGGTGGCACGCGAACACGGCGTACGCGTACGGCTCCGCGTGGCAGGCCACGAGCTGGTCGGCGCCCGCCGTGCGCTTCACGCCGGTCATGGTGTACTCCTGCTTCGGCGACCCCTCCTTCCCGACGACCGTGGAGACGGCCCTCACGTGGCTGGTCCCGAGGCTGGACGTGGCGAAGTCCACCATGGACTCCAGCGACGTGGCGCACGACTTCTTCTCGCCCTTGGCGGCCGTCGCCTCGCACTCCTGCAGCGTCTGCGTCATCTCCGCGGCCTCCACGGAGTCCGGCTTCACGGAGAAGCGGCTGAGGATCTCGGGGACCTTCTCCGAGGAGAACGGGATGGCGACGGCCTCGCTCCGCGGCAGGAACTTCTCTCCGGCGCCCGGGGTGGCCATGAAGTGCACGTCTAGCTTCTTCCCGGCGTGGAGGTCCTTCTCCAGGAAGAAGAGCGCGGCGCTGGGGTCGTCGTGCAGCTGCGTCTCCGTCGCGGCGTAGTTGTATATGAAAGGCGAGACGTTGACGTTGACAGGCTTCCCGCGGGGCCTCACGTGCACGCCGACGCCGCCCTTGCCGACGCCGACCGTGGTGCCGCCGGGCTTACCGTACCCAGGCTTCACGTTGACGCCGACACCGCCCTTCCCGACGCCGACCGTGGTGCCGCCGGGCTTTCCGTATCCAGGCTTGACGTTCACGCCGACGCCGCCTCCCCCGACACCGACGGTGGTGCCGCCGGGCTTGCCGTATCCAGGCTTGACGTTCACGCCGACGCCACCTCCCCCGACTCCTACCGTGGTCCCCCCGGGCTTGCCGTAGCCTGGCTTGACGTTGACGCCCACCCCGCCTTTCCCAACGCCGACCGTGGTGCCACCGGGCTTCCCGTATCCAGGCTTGACGTTGACATCCACGCCGCCCTTGCCGCCGACTCCGACCGTCGTCCCGCTGGGCTTGCCGCTGCCGGGCTTGACGTTGACGTCGACACCACCCTTGCCAACATCAACCGTCGTGCCACCGGGCTTCCCATGAGCCGCGTCGACATGGACACCGCCCGAGCCGACGTTCACCGACGTGCCCCCGGCTATGGCCAAGCAGGGAGAAGGGTCAATATTTTGAATCCAAGGAAGGATACCGAGGATGCGTGCTTGAGAAACAGGGTAGTAGTACCTGGAGTGTTGAGGAGTTGAGCGAGGGAGCTCGGCATGGGAGTGTTGGGAAGAGCCGACTTCCAGTATTGCTCCGGAGCCCGAGCTGCATGGCTTCCCACCGACGCAATCTGCATGCGAATTAGTACATGGTTAGCTAGTTTCTGGCCAGTAACACTTTGATGAAAGAATCGCTCCTGTCACTACCAACTTTGTCATTTAGCAAAATCAGAGTAGCTTCCGATCCAGGTATAGGCACCGTGTATATGTTGTGCATAAACCTTTCGATTTCACGTAATCAACTTTTCAACATGTGTCGCTTAATATAAGTATTCTTTTGCACATCATTTTTTTATGGGAATATGGAGAATATATATGCGCTGTCAGCTAAGAAAGTTTTCAGATGCAGATCGCCTTATGTACATGTTGAGCAGTACCAAAATAACCATGGAAAGAACAATAGAACAGAGCAATATTCCTCCCACAAGAACTAGGGAAAACTACTAAACACAGCCGCATGTACATTCACGAGTGTCGGAAATAGTAATAAACTGGGAACGAAAAACGATGGTCATGGTTGTGAGGAACTGACCAGTAGGAAGCCAAGGAGGCCGGCGAGGAGCCTATCCATTGCGTCCGGAGACTCACAAGGCGATATCGAGGGTGAGCTGCTGTGCTTGGAACGATGCAGAGAACACAGAGGAGAGAGGAGATGATGTCCCTGAACCTTGCACAGATCGATATTTATAGAACCAAGTCAGAAAGTAGCTAGCGAGGGGAGTTGGGGGAAATTAATTTGCACTGCCGATCTATTAACTGCCCTGATGCAAACGCTGCAGCACTCCTAGACAGTAGCAGCACCGTATCGCTCGGCCGGTCGCCGAGTACGGCTGTGCAGGTAATACGTACGTACGTCGCCGAGCACTAATAGCTAGGGTTGCACCTGTCGAGCTAGCTAGACACCAAGACCACCGTACGCACGCACGCACGCGAAGAACACCGTCCGGTGCAGCGCGGGTGCAGCTCAACTGTCCCGGCCGACCGCTGGCGCGCGCGGTATTGAATGCCGGTCGCCGTCGGTCGTCCCATG
Organism: Avena eriantha; assembly: GCA_910589775.1. Taxonomy (NCBI): domain Eukaryota; kingdom Viridiplantae; phylum Streptophyta; class Magnoliopsida; order Poales; family Poaceae; genus Avena; species Avena eriantha. Next base: position 253,351,458 of record OU342746.1, read on the forward strand.
CTGATGCGCAGCCACCGGCTCCGGCTGGCTGGCTTCGTGGCGCGCGCCTCCACGCCTTCTTCTCGGACTGACATGACCGACGGTTGCGCGGCGAGCGCGACGGCTGCGCTGCTAGGGTGTCCCATGAGAAGAGATCGAGATCGTTCGCTGCCTGGCTACTTCGCACGTGCCGCCGAGTGGGCTGACTGACATACTGTACCATGTACAAAAGAGTAAGGTAAGATCGCGCATCACTTCTCCGTTGCTGATTTGATTTTTCAGTATAACGATGATGAACGAACTGCCGGTCCATGGACCGCACCGGCCACCATAATTGTCGTCCATCTCCGGTGGTTGTGGGATGTCCGGGTAGTGCCCAAAGAACTTATTATTGGGAGATGAGAGCCATAACCATGCTGCTGGCCTACGTTGTAGTACGTTCGTATGTACGCACGCAAGCTAGCTGCACGGGGCACGGCCAAAGGTTTTGCTGCCGTGGCGCCGTCCGTGCGATCGTGTTGCTGCCTGATACTCCATGATCGATGCAGGCATGCGTCGTGGTCGGACTTTGAGGGCGACAACTCTCAAGGGGCCTAGGGGCAGTAATGGGTTGTGGAAACTTGGTGCATACCGTCGCGCAGATAGTTGGGAGTTGGTTGGGGGTAAGCACACGGACTAATAGACACAGAACTTGAACTATCCTTTGTCGTGCATCCGGCCACCACCTTCCGCTTCGATCCGGCTGCCGGAGTACCCGTGGACCGTAGTTTTTGTTTTGCTCGTTTCAAACACTCCTTTAATAAAGCTAAAACATCTTATATTTTAAAATGGAGGGAGTAGAAGTTTTCATTCAGCCGTGGAGCCTAAATTACATAGAGGACCTCAAAGAAAAAGGAAATTGTAAACAAGACCAAACCTTTTGTTTTGCTATAAAGACCCTAGCAGAAATACTTGAACCGCAACCGGGTCCAGCTCCGGCGCCACCACTTCTTGGCATCGCATCACTGATGACCACCTCACCGCTGGAGATGAGACCACTTGGGGTGAGGCGTTGGGAGCCAACTACGCTGATGTGGAGGGGCCTCCGTGTTGGCATCTTAGCCCGGAGGTCAATCTTAACTTGCACTCCTCGGCTGGAGAAAATTGATGCCGACGAAGAGGGAGTGAGTGGAACCCTTCAAACATCTTGGGCGATGCACTCCTGGGAGCAGCTTCTTTGCTCCTTTGCCGCACATACACCCGCCAGTAGGAGGAAGGACACCCACCTTCCTCGTCTACATGATGAGCGCATAAGAGGACCAACCATCTTCCACCCTAGGCACCAAACCCCTTGACCTCTAGATCTGGAGGTCACACATATGAGAATGTAGCAGGCGTACCTCCTCCCATCTCTGCCTCCGGCCATCAGAGCGCCTTGGCAAGAAGAAGCACCGCCGCCGGCCACCGGACGCAGCTCGAATGCATTGATGTCCTTGCTGATGGAAATATGCCATAGAGGGTATTATTCATATTTCTATTTCATAATTAAATTTATTGTTATGTGCTATAATTTTATTAGTTTCGGATAATGTGTATTTGGAGGAAAACCCTAATACACGTGTGGAATAATAAACATCAATAAGATATCCCTGGTCTTGCCTCTGAGACTAGTTCGTGTATCAATGATAGTTTCGGTTTCCTAACCATGAGCAAAACGACAATGTGTTGTGGAGTTGCCGATGATACATGAGATTGGAGTTGTTGGGACAACAACAGAGATGGATAGACCCAACATGATATATCATGAAACTCATCGTTAATATTTGTTATCGGTAGTTTCTCATAAATAATGCATTGCCTTTACTGAGTTCCGTTTGACCGCGATACACATGTGAACTTGGTTACAATATGGACGTGGAAGGATTCTTCAAACGTTGCTCAGAATAAAAGTAATCCCTAGGCGGATTGGAAGTAGAAGGAGAGAAGGGTTCGTGTTGGAACCCAACTCCTCTCTCTCTCAATGTGTATGAAGGAAGGAAAGGTGAGTGCTTCTGGGGAAAGGTGAGTCCTTCTGGGATTTGTATTCCTACTCCTACTCCCTCTCTTGGAGAGAGGGCTGGCCGCACATATATAAAGTGGTGGGGCAAGGGCACAAGCCGATGGGTTCGCTGCATGGAAAATAAAAAAATTCCTACGGTTGCAACTACCAAGATCAAATCTAGGCGACACTTGTAACGATTTCAGATGGACTCACCCTTGAAGACTGTAAAGCGGGATAACGTTCCCGCAAACAAACGTGTCTGTTGTAGAGTGTACACGACCGTTCTTAAGGAAGTGATGACCAACGCCACAAGAGGCACCGCCTCCGTAATCGGTCACACGTACGGTGTGCTGACGACTTCCGTCCCTCGCTCCAGCTTGGCAGCGGAAGTAGGGGATCCTCGGAAACTCCACCAACACTACGACATGGTGGTGATGGCGGTGGAGAAGATCTTGAGCAGGGCTTCGCCTAAGCTCCGTGCTCGTGGCAATGGACAAGGCTAGAAAGAGGAGGAAGATGCCAACCAAAAGGCATATGAGAGGAGAAGGATGAGTGTGTGTGACAGAGGAGCTCCACCCCACATTTTATAGGGGAGGTGGGCTGCCCCTTTCCATGGCTAGCGGCCAAGAGGGGTGCCCTCACCTCTCCCTCATTCATGTGGGTGGACTCTGCACTCACCAAAATTTATCTCCACTTTCTCATGTTTAATCTCCACTCAAAATCAAGAGTCATGCCATTAAAAAATCCTTTTTAATTCACTTGATTTAATGCCACTCGTTCAATGAACACTTCATTTAATAATTACTTCGTTTAATGAACACATTGATAATTCAATATCCGGTAATATTCCAATGCACCAAAACTATTCTGGTAGATTTATCAGAACAATTCCTGCATTGTCTAGTATTTTCTCCGGTGTTCCCAATCCACTCAAATGCGTCGACTAACCTTAAGTGTGTCTCTCTACGGGTTCGTGAACTATGTGGACATGATCGAGACACTGTCCGATCAATAATCATTAGAGGGGCCTAGAGATCCATAATGACTCACACCAGCTCAATCGATAAACTAGTGATCGCGTGAACCTTTATTCATAGTAACCAATTTCTTTTGTCTTGCGATATTTTACTTGTCCGAGATCCGATCATTTGGTATCATCCATACCTAGTTCGATCTCGTTACTGATAAGTACTCCTTTCTCATTCTCATGATATAACATTCTTAGTGATTATTATCTTGCTTGCAAGCTATATGTTAATGTGATATCACCGAGAGGGCACTGAGTATATCTCTCCGTCATCAGGATGGACAAATCCCACTCTTGATCCACGAGTCTCAACTAACACTTTCTAAGTATCTGATGACACCTTTATAATCACCCTGTTACGGTGTGACGTTTGATGTAATCAAAGTACTCTTCTAGAGTCAATGATTGGCGTGATCTCATGGTATAAGGATTAGGGTCACTTTGAATGATATAGCAATATAAACTTGAGGACATGATCATATTGCTAAATCTACTACGAGTGAATGTGCATCATATCATTCTCTAATTACATGACCTTGTTATTAACAACATCCAATGTTCATGATCAGGAAATCTTGATCATCAGTTAGTCAACAAGCTAGTGTAATGAGAGGCATCACTAGGAACTTGTTCCTTTGTTATTAAACACACATGTATTAACGTTTTCTTTTAACACAACTATAGCATGAGAAATAAACATCTATTATTAACCTGGAATAAGATAATAACCATTTATTATTTCCTCTCGGGCATATTCCTTTCAGTCTCCCACTTACACTAGAGTCAATAATCTAGTTTTACACAGTCATGAATCTAACACCCATAGCGTTCTGGTGTAGATCATGTTTTGCCTTTGGGAGACCTTTAGTCAATGGATCCGCAATGTTCAAATCCGTGTCTACGTTGCAAATCTCTATATTGCCATATTGGACATGTTCCCGAATGGAGTGATAACGACGCTTGATATGCTTGGAATTCTTGTGAGACCTTGGTTCCTTAGCATTGGATATTGAACCATTGTTGTCACAATAGATAACCATTGGATCCAAAGCACTTGGAACCACACACTACAAGAAAAGTTGGCTTTTACAACGGACGATTTTTGTGGTTGAAGGCCCGTTTTTCGTGGCTAAAAAGTCTTCTGCAGCGGATGGTGAAAGGATCGTATGGGCACCTCCAGGGGGGGTGAATAGGTGCTACTTCAAATTTACTCATTTTCAATTTAGAGTTTGACACAAAAGGTAAGTTCTCTAGATTATACAACTATGGTGAATTTACCTATATGTCAATTGGTACGTTGCTAAAGTATCTATAATTTTCGATGTTCCATGCTTGGTTTTTATCTACTTTCTTATGTTTTGTCCACACTTTGGAGTACTTTTTATACAATTTCTTGGACTAACCTATTAACAAGATGCCACGGTGACAGTTGCATGTTTTCTGTTGTTTTTGGTTCCAGGAAAGTCAGAAAATGAATATTCTTGGAATTGGACGGGACAAAAGCCAAAGTCAATATTTCACCGAGGGGGACACGAAGCCAGAATACGAGACGGAGAGAGGCCAGGGCCGCCCATACCACCTGGCCGCAAGGCTAGGCCTGGCCCGCGCCAGAGGGTGGTGTGGCCGCATAAGACACCCCCTCGGCCTCCCCTTTCGCCTATATATTGCCTCCGATACAGAAACCCTAAGTTCCCGATCAAAAATCCACGAAAGAGTCTGTAGCCACCGTCATCTCCATCCCTAGACCGGGAGGGATCTGAAGCTCTTCTTGGCACCCTTCCAGAGGGGAGAATTCATCCCGGAGGACTTCTTCATCACCATGCAAGCCTCCGGTGTGATGCGTGAGTAGTTCATCCTTGGACTACGGGTACATGTAGTAGCTAGATGGTTGGTTCTACTCCTTTGTGATATCATGTTTAGATCTTGTGGCTCCGTTCATGATCAAGATCATCTATTTGTAATCCTACATGTTGTGTTTGTGGGGATCCGATGGATATTGAGATGCTATTTTAGATTGATTATTGATTCTATCATGTCTTTGTTATTTGTGATCTTGCATGCTCTCCGTTGTTAGTAGATATCTTGGCCGAGTAGATGCTAGCAACTCCAAGAGGGAGTATTTATGCTCGATAGTGGGTTCATGCCTCTAGTAATCTGGGGAAGTGACAGAAATCTCTAAGGTACTAGATGTGCTATTGCTACTAGGGAGAAAACAACAATCCTTTGTTCATAGAACAATCGTAGTTTACTTTACATGCAATGTGTAATGCAATTATCTGTTGCTTGCAACTTAATACTAGAGGGGGTTCGGATGATAACCTAAAGGTGGATTATTAGTCATAGATGCAGTTGGATTACGGTCTATGTATAATATTGTAATGCCCAATCAAGTCTCAAAGGAGTCAAGATGATTAGTATATGCATGTCTGCTTCCTCTATGTTTGTGAATTACCCCACTGTAATTTGTTCAACCAACATGCCATCTATCTTAAGGAGAATCACCACTAGTGAACTATGGACCCCGGTCCTTTCTTTTACCATCAATCTAGAACTGTTTACTATTTCCTGTTTACTTTCTGCAAGCTATTACTTTCTTCCACACAATACGTTTAATCCTTTGTTTTCAGCAAAACTGGTGAGATTGACAACCTCATTGTAAGTTGGGGACAAAGTTCTGTGGTTATGTTGTGCAGGATTCCAAGTTGGAAACAACACCTTGGAGGTGTTTCCTTGCTCCTACTGGTTTGATAACCTTGGTTTCATAACTGAGGGAAACTTACTACTATGCTCATCATACCTTCCTCTTGGGGTTCCCCAACGAGCTCGATATCAACCACGAGCGAGGAAGTATTTTTCTGGCGCCGTTCCCGGGGAGTCAAGGTCATCTTCACAAGGAGAGTCCCTCATAACCAATCTCTTTACTTTGTTGTTTTTTGTTTTGCTTAGTTTATTTCTGCTTTGTTTGCTTGTTTCTTTATCAAAAAAAAAGTGCCTACTTCAAGTTGTTTTTATGTCTAGTTCTGCTCCAATAACTATTTCATTATGGATAGCCCACTCGGTTTCCTATTTGGGAAAACTACTATCACTGCTAAGGTAGTAAATGAACCACCGCCTGCTAGAACCTCCATGGAAGATTTTATAAGGTATAGAGAATCTTATAAGGGTAAAGTCATGAGAGCCATGTTAAAAAGGTTGGATCTAATTGCTAAAATTTTGGTTAAACGCCATGATATAAATTGTTGCTCTAAACAGGATACTAAACATCTTAAATTCCAATGTGGCTTTAGTTAAGAATTTTTAATTATGAACTATCATTGGAATAACTATATTCATCTTGGATTTGAAGAAGTAGAACTATTCGTTTTGTTTATGGGAGCTTCTAAAATAGAATCCTTCATGTCTAAAAACTATGAAACCTGTGTTGCTTGTAAAGACCTTAAAGATATGGTCTCTTCTATCCTTGATCATTGCATAGAAAATTTCAGCAATAATTGTTATATCATTGATTATAAAGAGAGACTCGGTCATGCACAAGAATGTGTCCACAATTTGCAGGAGCCTATGGAAGAATAAATCACTGAACCTGAAAGGTCATTAGATAAAAAAGAGGAGGAGAGTGATGGACAAAAGGAGGAAGAATGGATTAGCTACCCATGCCTACCTTCTAATGAGAGTAACTCTTTATCCCTTACATTATTTGATTGTCCCCCATGCTTACCAAAGGAGGATGAATTTTATGTTCCTATGGATTCTCTTGAAAAATCTACTCTGGGTAAAACTTGTGATAATAATTATGCTCCTATTATCTATGATAATCCTTTATTAGTGCCTAACTTTGAAATGCATGGTACTAAAGAGCGTTGCTTAGAAAATGTTTATGATAAAGCTCTAGATGATGGTCCTATATTGGTTGATAATATTAATTGTACTACTATTAAAAATGAGATTGGAGGGGTCTTGACCTTATCTTGGAACCCCATACCTCTTGAGAATGATTAGTCACCTTGTTATAAAATTGTTAAAAGTGGGTTTGAAGGTTTTAATCCCATTATTTTTGAGCTTGATAAAAATTATGTGTTTGTAGATCATGAAAAGCATGCTTTATGTGATAGTTATATTGTTGAGTTTATTCATGAGGCTACTGAAAATTGTTATGAGAGAGGAAAATATGGTTGTAGAAGTTTTCATGGTACTGAAACACCTCTCTATGTGCTAAAAGTTTTAAAGTTACTCTTGTTTTATCTTCCTATGCCTGTCACTTTGTTCTTTGTGAATTTATTTGCATACAAGATTCCTATGCATAGGAAGTGGGTTAGACTTAAATGTGTTTTGAATTTGCTTCTTGATGCTCTCTTTTACTTCAATTCATATTTCTTATGTGAGCATCATCGAAATTATCATGCCTAACTTAAAGGCGTTAAAGAAAAGTACTTATTGGGAGATAAACCAAAAGTTTTAGATGACTCTTGGAAGTTATTACCTCTGTAATAACCGGTCCTTATCCTTTTTATTTGCTTTTTGTGCCAAGAGTAACCTCTAATGAGAGAGAAGTAATGCTTGGGAAAGTTGCTGTCCCGAAACAAATTTTTGTACTTTGCTGTAAAAATTCGTGTAAAATCTCTGTACGTAGTTTTGAGACGTGAATTTTTGTGCTTCTGACCCAGGTTGTTATCTAACTTTCGTTAGTTCAACACTTTTCGATTTGAGCAACAGAAGGTCTTCGAAACAATTGGTTTTTACCTGCTGATATGTTTTGACAGATTTCTGCCATTATTTGCATTTGCTTCTTGTTGATTCCTTTTTGAGTTCTTTTTGGGGAATTGAGCTTTTTGAGGGAAGTTCTACAATAGCTTGTATTTTAATGGAAGATGTATTGGTGTTGGAACTAAGCCGAAAGACTTATTATCTTGAGTGCACTAATGTTGCTAATAAAGATTGTGTGATGTTTTGTATGAAGGAAAAATTTCAGGTATATGGAAAGAATGATGTAATGAGATGAAGAATGGACTAAAGCTCAAGCTTGGGGATGCCACGCGTGTCACCCCAAGAAATTGTTGGAATTTGGTGAGTTTTGGGCTGTTGGCCCATTAGACAAATTCTGAAATTCTCTTTGGCCCATTTGTGCATGGCAGCATATGGCTGTGCTAGTGGTGCCAAAGTTTAGTCCCACATTGCTAGCTGAGTGAGAGTTACTGATGGGTTCGTAGCATGGAAAACAAAAAAATTCTACCGCAAGAACGAACAAAACCGAGATCTAATCTAGATAAAAGCCAAGATCTAATCTATTAGACATGTGCAACGAGATAGATCTGTACTAACCCTTGTAGATCCGAAACCGTTACGAGATTAGATCTCGTGGTTGATGTAGTCGATCACTTGCCGATCTCAAGATCGTGTGGACGATCCTTCCGGCGCCGCATTCCGGCAGCGCTTCCGCAGTCGGTCACACGTGCGGAGTCGAAGCAGACCTTCCTCTCCTCGTTCCAGCGAGCAGCGGAGGTAGTAGATCTTCTCCACGGAATCACAGCAGCACGACGGCGTGGTGGTGGTGGTGGTGGTGGAGTAGAGAATTCTGCAGGGCTTCGCCTAAGCCTGAGCAGAAGAAAGGAGGAGGAGAGAGGCGGCGGAGATTTGGAGTTGTGGAGGAGGGCTTGGAGGTGGCGCCCCCACCCCTCTATTTACAGGGGGGAGGCGCCATGGGAGGGGGAGTCCTAGTAGGACTCCCCTCCCTCCTATGGCCGGCGGATTGGGGAGGGAGGGAGGAGTCCTCCTCCCCCACGACTCCTTGTCTTGCCCTACAAGGACTCCTTGATCCCTTTCTTGGTTTTCAAGCAAACTCCAAGAAATCTTCCAGAACCTTCCGGAATATTTCGAAACCTTCTAGAATCCTCATACAAATACTCCGGAACATTTCCTAACTCAGAAAATGATCCCCAATATATGAATCTTATTCTCCGGACAATTCCGGATCTCCTCGTGATGTCCCGGATCCAATCCGAGACTCCGAACAACATTCGGTCTCCAACGCACATTCCATATCTACTTAAAACAACTTCGAACCTTAAGTGTGTCACCCTACGGTTTGTGAATATGTAGACATGACAGAGACACATCTCCTATCAATAACCATCAGCGGGACCTAGAGATCCATAATGGCTCCCACATACTCAACGATGACTTCGTGATCGATTGAACAATTTACATACGAAACCAATTCCCTTTGTGACGCGATACTATACTTATCCGAGGTTTGATCGTCGGCATCTCCATACCTAGTTCTACCTCGTTACTGATAAGTACTCTTTACTCGTTCCGTGATATGTCATCCCTTGTGGCCCAGTCACATGCTTGCAAGCTAACTAGATGACATTCCACCGAGAGGGCCCAGAGCATATCTATCCATCATATGGATGGACAAATCCCAATCTTGGTCCATGCGCTTCAACACATACTTTCAGAATACCCAATGACACCTTTATAACCACCCAGTTACGAAGCGGCGTTTGATGTCATCAAAGTACCCATCCGGTGATGGTGATTAACACAACCTCATGGTCGAAGGATTAGGTTACTATGCATTTAAAAGCTTATAGCAATACGAACTTAATGACTTGATCTTATGCTACGCTTACTATGGGTGTATGTCCATCACATCATTCTCCTAATGATATAACCTTGTTATTAATCACATCCTAATGTCCATGATCAGGAAACCATGATCATCAGTTAATTAACAAGCTAGTTCAACAAGAGGCTTACTAGGGACTCTTATATGTTTACAAAACACACAAGTATTAGTGTTTCCTAATAATACAATTATAGCATGGGATGTAAACATTCATCATAAACACAAAGATATAATAATAACCACTTTTATTATTGCCTCTTGGGCATATCTCCAACAGTTACACCTCCTTATATACTAGGCTGTTCCACCACTCACTAAGGCGTGAGAAGAAGAGCAGCTCTCGCGCACTCCTCCTCCGATGCCGTCCGCCTCGCCACGCCTCGCCTCGCCTCCTCACGACGCGCACGCGCGCGCCGCGGATTGCAGGAATCTCGCCGAGCTTTATTTTTGCTAGTTGGGAAAATTAATCGTGGATTAATTATGAGTTATTAACGGACGCATTAATGAGTCAACCATTTCCAATCTTTATGGGATGGCTGTTACCAACTCGGATGTGGGCTGAGTCCCACGATCTCCCTGACCTGCTCTATATAAGCGTCTACGCTAAACCTAATCGACATCACTTACCACACGCATCTCCTTCCAGTGTATTGCGCCGCCACCTTCGTCTTCCCCATCCCGGCTTGCGGCATGCACCACAGATCGGGATAGTAGGCCTCCGGAACCCCGCCTTCTTGTGAACCTGTATGGGTGAGGGGCGATCAGGTTTTTGGGGAGCGCCTTCCGCGCGACTACTGACGCCATCGCAGACGACTCCTTCCCGGACGAGGACTTCTTCCTGGACATCGGTAGCCTCTACATCGACGACATGGCTGGCGACGCTGCTACCACCGCTGCAGCTACTGCTGCTGCTACCGCCGCGGCCGCTGCTCTACCGTACGTAATACTAAACTTCTTATTTTAGATTCTGCTAGAGTTCCTTATTCTAGCGTTCGGTGTAGATGTGATAGGTTTATCTTATTTAGATGTAATCTGTTCATCTACTTTGTTGATCTGCATGATTAGTTTTGGTACTGTCTGTATGATCATGTTTTATCATTTTATTATTCGGATTAAATCATATGGATTATTGCTTATATTTTCAATAATCCAAAAACCTGATTATAGGCAACTGAATTCCACAGGTGTAGCCGCGGCTAATAGGCCTCCTTCGATTGATGGTATGCACTATAAGAGATGGCACGCGAGAGCAATTCTATGGTTTAAAAACCTAAACTGCTATAGCGCCACTCTTGGCAAACCTGAAGGAGATCTTTCTGCTGAGCAGGAAGCAGCCTTTAAGAAAGCTGATACCATGTTTATGGCGGCTCTGTTCAGTATTCTTGGTGACAACATTGTTGACCCACATATGTCATTTGACAATGGCAAAGACACGTGGGATGCGCTCGAGGCCAAGTTTGGGGTCTCGGACACTGACACTGAGTTGTATGTCATGGAACAATTCTATGACTACAAGATGGTTGATGAGCGCTCCGTCATTGAGCAAGCTCATGAGATACAATCACTTCCCAAAGAACTCGAGCAGTTCAAGTGTACCTTACCGGACAAGTTTGTGGCCGGAGGCATTATTGCCAAGCTTCCTCCCATGTGGAGGAACTTTGCTACGTCCCTGAAACATAAGAGACAAGAGTTTTCCGTTACGGATCTCATTGGGTCTCTTCATGTGGAAGAGAAGGCGAGAGCAAAGGACACACGTGCTCGAGTACTTGAGGGAGCTTCTAGTGCCAATCTGGTATAGAAGAAAAACTTCCAATCCCACAATGTCAAGAATAAGAACAAATCTGATGGCAAAGGGAAGTTTGATGGCAAGAACAAGGCCACTCACTCAACCAACTTTAAGAGGAAAAATGATAAGAAGAAAGGCTCTTGCCACGTCTGTGGTGATCCTGATCATTGGGCTCCTAGCTTCCCTAATCACTTTGACAAGCGGCAACATGGGAACAGCGGCAAGACTGCTAATGTTGTTATTAGCGATACTGAGATGAAGAACGTCGGGTACGGTATTTTACCTACTATCCTTTCAGTATGTCATTCTCCTGATTGGTGGATTGATACGGGTGCTAATACACATGTATGTTCTGATGTATCCATGTTCTCTTCTTATCAGGTCGCAAGGACTTCCTCCGTGCTGATGGAAAACGACTCACGTGCTTCTGTTCATGGTGTTGGTAAGGTAAATCTGAAGTTTACTTCGGGGAAGACCGTTCAGCTGAAGAATGTGCAGCACGTTCCCTCCATCAATAAGAATCTCGTTAGCGGATCGGTTCTGTGTCGAGATGGCTTTAAGTTGGTCTTTGAGTCCAATAAAGTTGTAATTTCTAAGTATGTACAATTTGTTGGAAAGGGTTATGAGTGCGGAGGTCTGTTCCGCTTATCTTTGTCAGACTCATGTACTAAAGTTATTAATCATGTTTGCAATGATAATGAGTCCAATATTTGGCATTCACGACTTTGTCATATTAACTTTGTTTGCATGACGCGGCTGGCCAATATGAGTTTAATTCCGAAATTTACCACTATCAAAGGTTCTAAGTGCCAAGTTTGTGTGCAAGCAAAGCAACCCCGCAAGTCTCGTATGGCTGCGAAACCAAGAAACTTAGCACCTCTAGAACTTATACATTCAGATCTTTGTGAGATGAATGGTGTGTTGACACGAGGTGGAAAAAGATACTTTATGACGTTGATTGATGACTCCACTAGATACTGCTATGTTTATCTTCTGAAGTCTAAAGATGAAGCTTTGAGTGTAACACCCTCGAATCGGCCCTATGCAAGTTTTAGCGCTTCCCGCCAAACCCGCATAGAAACGATTCAAGGACGCCCACCAGGCACTTGCGTGTGGGTGGAAAACGAAGTAATACCATTACACATTAGTCCACGATGGAACCCATAGAATATATATATACAACAACGACTTCATGAGTCACGAATACAGATATAATATACAAAGATCCAAATCACCTTGAAAACGATAGAGCGTCTGACTACGGACAAGATGCAAATGGGGCTAAGAGCCCTGAAGAATAACCAATGGCGTCCATAACCCTGCCCAGGCCAAGCCGGAAGGGTAACCCTGCTAACGACATTGATCTCAAACCTGCTAAAACAAAAGGGGTGCCGACAAAGGGCAAAGGAAAAAGAGGAGCGTCAGTACTGAGGCCAGTACACGGCGAGGCTAGAATTCGGCGGCTCTCGCCTACATAGGTATGGTGGACTGAAGTGGTAGCGCAGTAGCACTAAACAACCTATAGAGACTCAGTACAATTGTCGGCTATTAGAGAGAGATAAGAAAGATCTATTCGGAACCACCTGATACTAACACTAGTCATACCCATCCTGGCATTTCCCCCTCGAGACCAAACGAGGAAGTCAAACTGAGGAACTCACACAGTTGGCAGTTTTATTCATCCCATTATAGTTGAAGCTCTTACTAATCAGATATAGATATCATGAGTCATCCTGAAGCATAAGTAGTGGATAGTTTTAATTACCATTCCATTGTAGTTGGAACATTTACTAGTTAGATATAACTGTCCTGAGGAATCCCAAAACCTAGTAGTTGTTGGCACTTTTATCACATTCCATTGGAGTTGCAATACTTACTAGGCAGGTATAGTATGACACAGATCACCACCGAATCCACCAGTTGTTGGCATTTTTATTATTCATTCCATTGTAGTGAGGCTGAATTACTAGTCACATATTAAGTCAAATTTATAGCACTACTTTAGTTATGCTTGTCTATGATCGAGATACTGTGCTCCAAGTCGTCCATAACTGCGGACACGGCTTTCAGAAAGATTTACCCTGCAGGGGTGCACAAATAGCAACACACACTCGATCAACCTCGGAAAAACCAACTCAAAACCCAACGAGGCTTTCACGACAAAGCGATCACATGATTCATAAAATATTTCAGGGGGCCACCCCACTAAGCTACCCGCAACGAAGTTGGCCGGCTCCGGAACGGACCCAGGGTTTGCGACGACGGCTATAAACGACTGGGAACCCGAAAGTGTGACTGGGCTTGTCGATACCGCGAAAACGTGGCGCGATCCAAAATAGTACAGGTGCTCCACGCACAATCTTAAATAAAGCAGTAACACATGGCATAAGTACATGATAGTAATAAAACCCCACACTAGTTTGTTGCCCCAAGAAATAGAAATGAATCAAGCTCTGGCTCAGGGGGGGTCCATAAGGCCTCCCGGATGTGGATAGTGCGAATAGTCAAGGAACATGTATCAAGTACTCGGGGTCCTACAGGACACAAGTGAGCATGGAAGAACCAAATAACATCTATTGCCCACTGATGCCTCTGCATTAGTTATATCTAGCATTTTAATAGTTGTATTTAAAGTCATGATCATCGCCACCATAAACATCTGCCAGCATTCCAACAACTATGGTACTCGACAACACGAGATCGCACCTGAGCAAGCAACTATGACTCGCAAGGCCAGCTATCTACCAAACAACAGGTATTAGGAGGTGTCCATGGCAATATAGAGGCTGCATGGGATATAACTGGTGCACGGAAACTAAAGCATCGAGACACGGATAGCAATAGATCAACAGGAGGAAAAAAAGACTATAAATGCAAAATAGGTAGAAGGGGAAGAGGTGCTCGCCTGGAAAACACTGCCGAAGGTCCACATCCGGAGAACTTGTCGGTACTCGCATCCACTCATCGGTCTAATCCGTGAAGACGCAAAGCACTAAAAGAAACACCAGATGCACTATTTAATACTACGGCAGAAGATCCAACATGATTATGATATGATGCAAGGCATGGCACAAATGCGGTGTAATTAGGCAATATTAAGCGGAACCGGGGTCCCGACAATTAATTAACCGGTTCAAGTTATTTATCTACCCCGCAGATTAAATGTTGGATTAACAAGGCGAAATAGGGCATCGGTTCGCTACACAAATTTAAATGGAGGCGGTATAATACAAGTATAGCCCGCATATGCGCTCCATATTTAATTATGAGGTGAATCGTCATAATGCCCCCAAACCACATGATATGCATGCGAGATGAACAATTAAATATGCGACAGTTGATAATGTCATATTATAAAAATAGGGGCTTAGGGTCACACATCTGGGTTCGGAAGATCTTGGGTTCCGGGGGTTCGGGTCTGGATCTCAAGGTTCGAAGGGGACCTGGATCAGAGGTCGAAGGACTTGGCGGGATCGGTCTCGGACAACGGAAGGAGAGCTTGGCAATCCGGGAAGAAGGACTTGGCGTTCCGTGTCGCCGTCCTCGACGTCCGGGGATCTCGACGAACTTGGCGTCCGGGGTTTCGGCGTTCTCGGATTCCGATTGGAGATCTTGGTGGCCTTCGGGTTCGGGCTTCGGTGTCGGCGAGATCAGTCTTCGCCTCCGGGTATAGGGTCTTGGTGTTCGGGATGAAGAACTTGGCGTCCTTCGGTTCCATGTCGACGACCTTGGCGTCCGGGTTCCGGTTTCATTGTCGATGACGGACTTGTTCCGAGCGTGTGGTCTTGAGCCCGTGACGAAGTACTTTAGGTTCCCGCTTCCGATGGCGGTGGAGATCTTGAATCAACATCGATGGTTTTTTAAGAACCTTGTGTACTTCTCGGATCCCTCTCGTGCATCGGGTATAAAGGAAGGCACAAACGGATCGGTGCGCAAGAGATGTACGCATGAGCGAAAGATTAACGAGACCATGGTTCACCAGGACCTCACCACAAAAAAAGATAAAAGGGCAGAGAACACACAAGCACATGCGTGTGCAGCCGTATAACAACACTAATGCGGTGGGCTTGAGCAGGAGGCTGCAACCTTCGGCTCCTAGCGTGCAACGGCAGAAGAGGCGGGGTGCTCCGGAGTAGAAGGGGCCCGCAGCGGTAGGACAACCATGGCGCGACAACGGTGAAACAGAGAGGGGTGCGACAGGGTCGACCTGGCGGCAGGGTCCGGGTGGCCGGCGCGGCGGCGCTGAGGCTTGGCAGAGAAGGGGCTCGAGGACGGCCTGCGAGAAGGAGAAGGAGCCGGCTCGCGCGCAAGGTGGACGGCGGGCCTCGGCGAGCGGGCGGCCGGGCATCACGGAGAGAGCCCTGCTGGCGACGGCGGGGAGCTGCTGCAGGCGGGGCCGGCGACGGAGGGGACGGAGGAGAAGCTCGGGCGGCGGAGGCTCCGAGGTGGACATGGAGGTGCCGGGAAGGAGAGCTGCGGCGGAGGGTTGTAGAGACGGCGGGGATCGGTACCGCGAGGCTGCCAGGACGCGAGACCGCGGCCAGGGAGCTGAGGCGCAGATGGTGGGGCTTGCTGCGGGGCGCGGTGACTTTGGGGGGCGAGCGTCAGCGGCAGGGCATCTGGCGCTGGGATTGAGCGGAACCGAAGGAGGGGTCACGAGCAAGGAGGAGAGGAACGCGTGGGGGGAGACCGGGAGAGAGGAACGGGAGTGGTGGGGCCACGGGGAGACGCGGGAGCCGAGGCTGTCGCGGTGGTCGGGTCGACAGGAGGAAAACGGCCGGTGTGCAGTGTGGATCAGGTGGAGAAGCACCTGGGAAGTGGGCCAGGCGGGGTGAGGTGGCGCGCAGGGAGTGGTCAGTGTGAGGTGGCGACTGGGAGGGAGGCAGGTGGTGTGGAGGGAGAAGCGGGGTGGGGCCGGGCAGGAGCGGGGGTGCGGTGCAGCGGGTGCGTGCGATGTGTGTGTCGCGTGTGTGCACTGCAGGTGGCTGGCTAGGGTGGTTAGGTAGGGTGGATTAGGTTAGGGGTGTCTGGTTTTGTTTACTAGGGGTGGCCGGCTGGGTCGGTTCGGCCCGGTTCGGCTGCCCCCTAAAAATAATATAAATATTTTATCTATTTAAAACGGGGCTTTTGTAATCCATTTTTAGGCGAAACAAAATATTCCGGCCATGCCTGGTTTTAATTTGAAATAAAGGCGGGATATTTAGAAAACCAAAACTAGGCTTTTCGAAAATAGTTTTTAAACAAACCATGCAAGATGATGACGATGCTCAAATGCAATGTGGCATGATGACATGAGCATGCGGTCATGACGATGCAATGCACAAAAACACAGCGATTTTCTAGTAGTGGTTTTAGCGGGATGCCACATTGAGTTACTTCAAAAACTATAAAGCTGAAGCAGAAAACCAACTTGATCTTAAAATCAAGCGATTAAGGTCGGATCGTGGTGGAGAGTACTTTTCAAATGAATTTGATATATTCTGTACGGAACATGGTATTATTCATGAGAGGACGCCTCCCTACTCACCTTAGTCAAATGGGGTGGCCGAAAGAAAGAACCGCACTCTAACTGATTTGGTTAACGCCATGTTAGATACATTGGGTCTTTCCAAGGAATGGTGGGGGGAGGCGCTAATGACTGCGTGTCATGTCCTAAACCGTGTTCCCGTAAAGGATAAAACCATGACTCTGTTTGAGGAATGGGAGAAGAAAAGGCTTAAACTCTCTTACTTACGAACCTGGGGATGTTTGGTGAAAGTCAATATTACAATACCCAAGAAGCGAAATCTTGGACCAAAAACTGTGGATTGTGTTTTTCTGGGATATGCTTTTCATAGCATTGGCTATAAATTTTTGATAGTAAAATCTGAGGTATCCGACATGCATTGTTGGTACGATTATGGAGTCGAATGATGCGACTTTCTTTAACATCTTTCCCATGAAAGGTATGTCTAGCTCATCAAATCAGGAGATGACTAGTTCATCTAGTCAGGAATTTATTATAATTCCTGAACCCACTATGCCGATAGAACACTATGATGATCCTGTGGAGGACGACAATGAAGCTCCAAAAAGGAGTAAGAGACAAAGGACTGCAAAGTCATTTGGTGATGATTTCATTGTGTACCTTGTGGATGATACTCCCACTTCTATTTCAGAAGCCTATGCATCTCAAGATGCTGACTACTTGAAAGAAGCTTTCCGTAGTGAGATGGATTCCATCTTAGCTAATGGAACTTGGGAGGTCACTGATCATCCTTATGGGTGCAAACCTGTAGGATGTAAGTGGGTGTTCAAGAAAAATCTAAGACCTGATGGTACTATTGAAAAGTACAAGGCACGTCTTGTGGCCAAGGATTATACCCAGAAAGAAGGTGAAGACTTCTTCGGTACCTACTCACCTGTTGCTAGATTGACCACTATTCGATTACTACTATCCTTGGCTGCCTCACATGGTCTTCTCGTTCATCAAATGGTTGTTAAGACAACTTTTCTAAATGGAGAGCTAGATGAGGAAATTTATATGGAGCAGCCTGATGGATTTGTAGTAGATGGTCAAGAAGGAAAGGTGTGTAAGTTAGTGAAGTCTTTATATGGTCTTAAGCAAGCTCCTAAGCAGTGGCATGAAAAGTTTGAAAGAACTTTAACCGCTGAAGGATTTGTTGTAAATGAAGCTGATAAGTGTGTATACTATCACCATGGTGGGGGCGAGGGAGTTATTATGTGTCTCTATGTCGATGACATATTGATATTCGGGACCAACCTCACTGTTATTGAGGAGGTCAAAGAGTTCATATCTCGTTTCTTTGAGATGAAGGACTTGGGAGTGGATGATGTAATCTTAAACATCAAGCTACTAAAGGATGACAATGGTGGGATTACACTGCTTCGGTCCCACTATGTGGACAAGATATTGAGTCGCTTTGGGTATAGCGACTGCAAGTCTTCTCCAACGCTTTATGATATGAGTGTGCTACTTCGAAAGAATCGAAGGGATGCTAAAGATCAATTGAGATATTCTCAAATCATTGGCTCACTCATGTATTTAGCCAGCGCTACAAGACCTGACATCTCCTTTGCTGTAAGCAAACTGAGTCGATTTGTGTCAAATCCTGGAGATGATCATTGGCATTCTCTTGAGAGAGTTTTGCGCTATTTGAAAGGCACTGCAAGTTATGGAATTCACTATACTGGGTATCCTCGAGTACTTGAGGGGTATAGTGATTCAAATTGGATATCTGATGCTGATGAGATTAAGGCCACACGTGGTTATTTGTTTACACTTGGTGGTGGCACTGTTTCCTAGAAGTCTTGCAAGCAGACCATCTTAACGAGGTCAACTATGGAGGCAGAACTCACAGCATTAGACACAACCACTATTGAACCAGAGTGGCTTCGTGAGCTCTTGATGGACTTACCTGTGGTTCAAAAACCAATACCCGCCATCCCGATGAACCGTGACAATCAAAATGTGATCATCAAGGTAAACAGTTCTAAGGATAATATGAAGTCATCAAGGCATGTGAAGAGGAGATTGAAATCTGTTAGGAAACTGAGAAACTCCAGAGTTATTGCGTAGTATTATATCCAAACATCTAAGAACTTGGCAGATCCCTTCACAAAGGGCTTATCACGCAATGTGATAGATAATGCATCAAGGGAGATGGGTTTGAGACCCACACAATGAGTTGTTCGTAGTGGCAACCCACTCTATGTGATCGGAGATCCAGTGAATTAGAGCTAGGAGACAAGCTGTTGATCAACTGAGAGGAGAGTATCCCCATATTATATTTACATCTCCATAAAGATGCAATACTCTCTTATTCTGCATGGCAGGTTGATATTTATCTTAATGTGATCTAAGTGGCTTTTCTAAGCAGAGATGTTGTCCCGTAGAACATCTATTGAGGAACACACCTATATGAGTCTGACTGTTAAACATCATAGTCCGTGAGAGTTGGGTGCTCTCTAATAAACTCATGAAAGGCCCTGGAGTATGACGCATAAGCTCCAAACCGCGGGGAAGCCATGTGGCAGCCCTGTACCGGTCTAGATTGTGTGTGAAACTAGTGTGTAGAAAACTTGTAGTTCAAGGCATAGTCCACTATTCAAGTTGCTCGCTAGTGTAGCTTGAAGTTTAACATGGAAGTTCAACTTAACAGTCTCCACTACATACCGGCATATAAAACAATATTCTAGAATGGAAATGAGGAGATGTGCCAATGAGACTTTGTGGGGGATTGTTGGAATTTGGTGAGTTTTGGGCTGTTGGCCCATTAGACAAATTCTGAAATTCTCTTTAGCCCATTTGTGCATGTCAGCATATGGTTGTGCTAGTGGTGCCAAAGTTTAGTCCCACATTGCTAGCTGGAGAGTTACACCTCCTTATATACTAGGCTGTTCCACCACTCACTAAGGTGTGAGAAGAAGAGCAGCTCTCGCGCACTCCTCCTCCGACACTGCCCGCCTTGCCTCGCCTCATCACGACGCGCGTGCGCGCCGCGTGTTTTGGGAATCTCGCCGAGCCGAGATTTATTTTTGCTAGTTGGGAAAATTAATCGTTGATTAATTATGAGTTATTAACGGACGCGTTAATGAGTCAGCCGTTTCCAATCCTTATGGGATGGCTGTTACCGACTCGGACGTGGGCTGAGTCCCACGATCTCCCTGACCTGCTCTATATAAGCGTCTGCGCTAAACCTAATCGGCATCACTTACCACACGCGTCTTCTTCCAGTGTATTGCGCCACCGCCTTCGTCTTCCCCATCCCGGCTTGCGGCATGCACCGCAGATCGGGACAGTAGGCCTCCGGAACCCCGCCTTCTTGTAAACCTGTACGGGTGTGGGGCGATCATGATTTTGGGGAGCGCTTCCATGCGACTACTGACGCCATCACGGACGACTCCTTCCCGGACGAGGACTTCTTTCCGGACATCAGCAACCTCTACATTGACGACATGGCTGACGACGCTGCTACCACCGCTGCAGCTATTGTTGCTGCTACTGCCGTGGCCGCTACTGCCGCTACTCTACCGTACCTAATACTGAACTTCTTATTTTAGATTCTGTTAGAGTTCCTTATTCTAGCGTTCGGTGTAGATGTGATAGGTTTATCTTATTTAGATGTAATCTGTTCATCTACTTTGTTGATCTGCATGATTAGTTTTGGTACTGTCTGTATGATCATGTTTTATCACTTTATTATTCGGATTAAATCATATGGATTATTGCTTATATTTTCAACAAAAATATCCAATAAGTACAAGTTTCAAAGCTTGGGTATGCCCAAGGCATCCCCTTCTTCATCAATAAAAATCTCAGGTTCCTTTCAAACACTTCATTTTTACTGTTTCATGCACAAGTTGTGTTGTTCTTGGAGCGTCTTCGTTTTGGTTTTCGTTTGCTTGGTTTTCTTAGTTTTCTTGAATAAATTGGTTGGACCCCCTCTTTCATACATTAGTTTTCAAATAAGTTTGGTTTGGATTGGAAAAGAGTAGGAAAAGTTCATGCTTAAGTGGTAAAAGGAGCTTGTTTTTGACTGTGGCCTATGCTTTGTCATATCATGCTTGATATTGTTTTGGTTTTATGCTTAGTGGTTTTTGCTGTAGCATGACATGTTATAAGTAATTGAGATATCTTAATGTGCCTTGAAAGGATCATCCGTTGTTTTAGCATATTAAAGCATAATATTTTGATATTCTCCTTTGATGCTTTATTTGGGTTGACTTGGCGCATGCTCACACCATGTTATGACTATCCCAAGTCACCATAGCCTCTATGATCCTTTAGTTTTCGACTTGTAATATCACTTTATGCTTTAATCAATGATGTTTTGTCGCTTTGCATGATTATGGCCATTATTGCTCTCTTAGTTGACCGCTCATAGTCTTTTGCTAGCCTCCATAACCAAGTATGAGTTCCACTCATGCATCCAACTCTAAATAAAACCAAGTTATTCCAAAGAGTCCACCATACCTACCTATTAGCATTTGCTATTCCAAGTATATTCATGTTTTTATCTACCTTCCGAATTAAACTTGTTATGTGAAAATTAGTGATTCTCACGAACTTGATGGCACACTTTACTTTTCTTGCACTTTATAAACTTGAACCATTGTGTCATCTATGTTGTATATGTTTGCTCTTATATGTTGGGGATTAGCAGAACCATGTTGTCATGGGGAATGCACTTGTACATTGTACCTAGTTGATATCATGCTCTTTTGTCTATAGATGTTGTCGATGTGAAATGAAAGGGGAGCTTGTAAGTCCATGGAGTTATGTATGTGTGTTAGAGAAACGCCTGAGCCGCTGGTCTAATCCATGCCTAATCATGATGGAAACCTGCAGCGTAACCATAATGAGCAATCTATGAAGCATTATTTTTATAAAAAAAGAGATAGATATTGAGAAAAAGGAGAAAAAGAGAAAAAAGAGATATGATAAAAGAGGAAAGAGAGAAAAAAGCACCATTTTCGCGTGGTAAATAAGAAGATTGCTGAGATGCTCGTTGTCTGCTTGCCTTGTCATTTTGATATGGGGATTCTTCCGTATCATCGGGCAAGGGGTACCCCGCTGGTGGTTCTCTATGATACACATGTACTTACTATGACAAGAACTTACCGATAACTAAACTTGAGTAGCATGAGGAGCGGCCCTCGTATTCAAGGGACATGAGATTTCCAACTTATACTTTGTCAAGAATATACTTCATAGTTTGTTCACTTTAACCTTAATCACTTCAAGATGCTTATGATAGGGGCAATGAGAGCTAAAAGCTAATAAGTACCACAATTTTTGGAAGCTCTTTATGAGATTTGAATCCTTGCTTCCTTCCATGAAGACCTTTCTTTTACTTTTATGTCGAATCTCCATCTTCTATCTTTATGCACCTACTGATAGAGCATATTGGCCATTCTTAGTTTAATGTGCATTGTCCAAAGACTTGTTGATTGATGCATAACTTTGATATTGCTTGTTCTTAAACTATTTGTATCTAGTCACACTTATGAACTTTGAAGGTGTCCTATGCAATTATGATTTGCTACATTATGAGGGACAAGCTGAATGCCAGTATGCTATGTTTTCTTTATGTGAAACAAACAAACGTCTTGCAAAGCATTGTTATTCAAGAATCTTTTGTTTGTGCCTTTTCATGTTACATCATAGTTGCTGTGTCTTATTGTTAGAACTATATATTTCATGCTATGTTGAAGTACTATGATCCCAGCTATCAATGCTTTAAAAATACTTTGATCAAGTTTATGATGGTGCATGTCACCTCAAAAAATATTCTTTCTTTTTATCACTTACATACTCGAGGACCAGCAAGAGTTAAGCTTGGGGATGTTGATACGTTGCTAACGTATCTATAATTTTTGATGTTCCATGCTTGGTTTTTATCTACTTTCTTATGTTTTGTCCACACTTTGGAGTACTTTTTATACACTTTCTTGGACTAACCTATTAACAAGATGCCACAGTGCCAGTTCCTTGTTTTCTGCTGTTTTTGGTTCAAGGAAAGTCAGAAAATGAATATTCGCGGAATTGGACGGTACAAAAGCCAAAGTCAATATTTCACCGAGGGGGACACGAAGCCAGAATACGAGACGGAGAGAGGCCAGGGCCGCCCACACCACCTGGCCGCAAGGCCAGGCCTGGCCCGCGCCAGAGGGTGGCGTGGCCGCATAAGACACCCCCTCGGCCTCCCCTTTCGCCTATATATTGCCTCCGATACAGAAACCCTAAGTTCCCGATCAAAAATCCACGAAAGAGTCTGTAGCCACCGTCATCTACATCCCTAGACCGGGAGGGATCTGAAGCTCTTCTTGGCACCCTTCTAGAGGGGAGAATTCATCCCGGAGGACTTCTTCATCACCATGCAAGCCTCCGGTGTGATGCGTGAGTAATTCATCCTTGGACTACGGGTACATGTAGTATCTAGATGGTTGGTTCTCCTCCTTTGTGCTATCATGTTTAGATCTTGTGAGCTCCGTTCATGATCAAGATCATCTATTTGTAATCCTACATGTTGTGTTTGCGGGGATCCGATGGATATTGAGATGCTATTTTAGATTGATTATTGATTCTATCATGTCTTTGTTATTTGTGATCTTGCATGCTCTCTGTTGTTAGTAGATATCTTGGCCGAGTAGATGCTAGCAACTCCAAGAGGGAGTATTTATGCTCGATAGTGGGTTCATGCCTCTAGTAATCTGGGGAAGTGACAGAAATCTCTAAGGTACTAGATGTGCTATTGCTACTAGGGAGAAAACAACAATCCTTTGTTCATAGAACAATCGTATTGTTTACTTTACACGCAATGCGTAATGCAATTATCTATTGCTTGCAACTTAATACTAGATGGGGTTTGGATGATAACCTAAAGGTGGATTATTAGTCATAGATGCAGTTGGATTACGGTCTATGTATAATGTTGTAATGCCCAATCAAGTCTCAAAGGAATCAAGATGATTAGTATATGCATGTATGCTTCCTCGATGTTTGTCAATTGCCCCAGTGTAATTTGTTCACCCAACATGCCATCTATCTTAAGGAGAATCACCACTAGTGAACTATGGACCCCGGTCCTTTCTTTTACCATCAATCTACAATTGTTTACTGTTTTCTATTTACTTTCGGCAAGCTATTACTTTCTTCCACACAATACATTTAATCCTTTGTTTTCAGCAAAACCGGTGAGATTGACAACCTCACTATAAGTTGGGGACAAAGTTCTGTGGTTGTGTTGTGCAGGATTCCAAGTTAGAAACTACACCTTGGAGGTGTTTCCTTGCTCCTAATTGTTCGATAACCTTGGTTTCATAACTGAGGGAAACTTACTACTGTGCTCATCATACCTTCCTCTTTGGGTTCCTCAACGAGCTCGATATCAACCACGAGCCAGCATCAATCTAGCACATAAACCAAGCAATAACTAGATAAGTAAAGTGCAGTAAAGGATAAAACTAACCAAAGTGGAGCATGCGGAGACACAAGGATTTGTTTCCCGTAGTTCCTTCCTTTTGAGGGGAAGTACGTCTACATTTGGAGAGGGGTGGTTTCAAACCACCAACACCACGGGAGGTCTCCCTTGTTCTCCGATGAACCTCACCCGAACGGGTTTGATTCACCTCTTCCACTATACGACAACCTTCGAGGTGGAAGCTAGCACCTTTACAACAAGTTCGAGGCACACATCCACAACCTAATTGGAGGCTCCCAAATACAAGCTAGCTTTCAAACAATCAAAGATAAGCTAGTAAGAACCAAATCACAAGCTAGGGTTTTCAAAGAAACACTAGAGCAAGTGGCCCTCAAGTGAATGAGGGGGAAATGAAGATCTCTCTTGGTGAAGCTGTAGATCAAGGCCTCCTCCTTCGATTCTCCAAAGATCAATGACTTTGGATGGTTGAGTGAAGAGATCTTGTGGATTTGGTGGCTCAAATGGTGCTGGAGTTCTTGAGGTGGACGAGCAGCTCCCCAGGTAGAAGAAGGGGCCTTTATATAGGCCCCTGGAAGTAGAGCCGTTGGGAGTCACTTACCCCGGACAGTCCGGCCAATATCAGCCGGACAGTCCGGCATAGCCGGATACTCCGGGCGAAACAGACCAGACACTCCGACCTGGCAAAGTTTCCGGCCAGTGTCCGGATTGAGTCCAAGGAGTGTCCGATATGATGTTCTGAATGCCCGACGAAGTCGCCCACTTCCCAGGGCCAGATAGTCCGGATGGATCCAACCGGACAGTCTGGCCGGGGGTGGACACTCCGCCGTAGATCAGCCGGACAGTACGGCTGGGACTTGTTTCCTGGACAAACATGATCCTGGGGAGCTCTTTTCCTTCAGTGCAAAATACATGAGAGTAGCTGATATCTCCTGAAACATTTAGCAGCAGATTAAACCTATCCAAGTGTTGTCAACAAACATCAATAATAGGAAGGGCATAAATGCCCTTTCAATCTCCCCCTTTTTGGTGTTTGATGACAACCCAAGGATTTGCAAATAGGATAGGTAATAATTTTCTCAAAAGGAGATATACAAAATATAGTGAGGCTCCCCCTAGATGTGTGACCAATTTTGGCTTTGCATTTGAATACAAGATCACACACCCTAGGATCACATCCCCACTAGATTTTGTAGCTAACAAGTTATGACTCGATATAATAACAACTAGATCAATAAGCTAGGCATAAGATAGTCATTACCACAACCGGGTAAGCATGTCACAACACACATAACAGAGTTTGACACAACATAGTACTCAACATGTAGGATAAAGACATGAAGCTTCAAAGAGGCAAATCAAAATAACGTGAAGCTCGTGTACCCATGCGAATCCCCGGTAGCAGCCTAATAAACTTCTCCCCCTTTGGCATCAAGACGCCAAAAAGGGAAAAGAGCACAACTAAAGCGTCCCAAGGCCAACTCTAGCCACTGTAGTCATCGTCGGCGGTATCCTCCTCCTCATCCTTGTCCTCATCCTCATCCTCATCGCCATCCTCATCATCCTGATCCTCCTGAGTAGAGCTTTGTCCGTGAGGGTGAGAAGAAGACGACACGTCCTCAAACATGGACGAATCCACACGTCTCTGACTCTAGTGAGCATAGGAAAGAGTGCCATCTGACGTCTACTGCTGAGCAGGATCAACATCCATGGGCTGGTTGATCCGCTTGAGCTCCTTCATCAAATTCTGATTCACCTTTATGCATCGTACTGTCCATGGCGAATGTCAATGTTCTGGCAAAGGAGAAGCTTCTTCCACCAGGAGGCCTTCTTCACCTTCTTGTGCACTTCCTCCTTGGAGGTGGTGAAGCGATATGCATTGCTAGCATGCTTCATGCGAGGGCCACGGGTCTCAGCCTTCGGAACCTCCTCAGACCCACCATCACTGTCAAACGCGTCCACATCCCTCTCATCATCCTCAAATATGACCCGAGCAGGGGGGTAGCCATGAGGTGCCTTGGTGGTGGGGGCAACCTTCCTCTATAGTTTGGCAGGAAGGTGTGCAACAAGGTCAGTGTAGAGTAGCGGAGTGACTGGAGCCTGAGCAACAATGAGCTTCATCACATATCGAGCAAACAGAGGACACTTCTTGTTAGTGATGCACTTGTACGTGTCCTGATAGATGAAATCCATGACATATATGGCACCACCTGGATGATCTGGACCATGAGCATACACTGAGTGAGCATGGGCCATAAGATTGATCTCTGCACCTCTCATCCCATCCTTGTTGCCCGCCTTGGGAGTGAGAGTGTGGCAAAACATGCGAAGCAGGATGTTGTAGATGAGCTTGATGTTGGTGGTTTGGCCAGCCATGCCATTCTGAGAGTAGATTGGGGCCAACAGCTTCTTGTCATATGCCTGACCATGTACATGAAGGGTTCCGTAGCAGAAAACAAAAAATTCTATCTACTCGAACACTAATACCAGGCTCTATACTATGTAGACATAAGTAACGGAGAAGTAATACAATATTCATACCTTTGCATAGAGAGGCACGCCTTACGCAGGAAGGCGTATATTGATGAAGACGAGCAACACCCCAAGTGTGGTGCCTCCGAATTTGTCACACGTTCGGTGTAGGGGACGTCAACCGAGCTTCGATCCAGCCGAGTAGCGGAAGAAGTAGATGCCGGATCACCGATCACACGATGGTAGTGTGAAGGTGGAGAACTCAACCACGAGGTCCTCCCCAATATTACGGGGAAGTCCTCAGCAGATGAGAGAGAGAATGAGAGGAATGGGTGATTTCCAAGGGGTGGGGGGAACCCCTTTATATAGTGGGAGCGGGGGTGCACCACTAATCCCACACCCGCCGGACACCTTGGGGCAGCTGCCGGCCCTAGGTGGGCCCCACTGGGGTGGCCCACTAGCCCTAGGCCGGCTGCCCCCCACTCCCTAGGCGCCTTGCCCACTTGGGCCTCCCTTCGGGTGAGGCCCATTAGCAATATAGTGCCTTCAAAAAATAAAATAGAATATATATTTAACATTAATTTTCCAATTAACATTCAAATATACATATTATATTATCTCTTCACTTCGGAACAACTTCCGAACCCCTTTCCGATCTCCATCGGATGTTACCGAAATTATTCCGATCTCTCTCTCTATTTCTCATACGATGCCTCATCTACCCTAAGCGTCCCTACCCTTAAGCGTGACATCCTTCGGTTCGGAAACACTCCGGACATGATAGAGACCACTCTCATATCAATGATCAACAGAGGGACCTGGATGGCCATGTGACCCCCGTGCATTTCACGAATACAATCGCTCGAACCGTGAGATAGTCGTTCCCCATTCCCTTTGTCACTCGATACCTAATTCATCCGAGACTTGATCTTTGGTATCTGCATACCTTAGTTCAATCTCGTTACTGATGAACTTGTTTTCTCGTTCTCATGTCATTGCATCCCATGACCTAGTCACATGCTTGCAAGCTTCATTAATGCAATGTCACCGAGATGGCAACATGTATCTGTCCGTTACATAGACTAGACAAATCCTGGTCTTGATATGTACTCCTCTATGCATCCCTTTGGAAAACCTGAGTGGCACCTTTTGGTCACCCTATTACGAGATGAATCTTAGATAACCATCTAAGCTTCTTTCGGAATGGTGATTTGCATTACCTCACAGTCAAAGGATCGGGTTACGAGGTTCTCTCTGTTTTTATCATCAATGGTGAACTTTGTAACTAGATCTCATGAAGATATAACGGTCGGATGTTTGTCTATCATGTTATTCAACTAATAACATGACCTCATTGTCAGTTGGCATAAATGCCCATGGTCATGAAACATAGACCATCCTCATGACCAATGAACTAGTTCACTAGAGGTAACTAGAGACATGGTTTGTTTACATACCACACATGTATTAACGTTTCGTATTAACACAGTTATAGCAAAGTATGAAACGTATTATGAACATACAAAAGATATATCAAATAATACACTTTATTATTTGCCTCTAGGGCATAACTCCTCCAGTCTCCCACTTGCACTAGAGTATATAAAACTAGTTTACAATAGGCAGGAACCTAACACCAATGGAATCTCGATGTTGTTCATGCTTGTCTAAGTGGAGAGCTTTCGTCAACGGGTCTGCTACGTTCAGTTCCGTATCTACTTTGCAAATCTTGACTTCACCTTCGTCAACGTTTTGCCAGATGACGTGAAATCTAAGCCTGATATGTTTGGCTGTGGAATGAGTTCTTGGCTCCCTTGCATTTGCAATAGCTCCCGTGTTATCACAATAGATCGTCACGGGGTCTTGTGCATTGGGAAAAACTCCTAGTTCGATGACGAAATTCCTTAGCCAAACAGCTTCATTTGCTGCATCAGCCGCATCAATGTATTCAGATTCCATTGAAGATTGTGCCACCCCGGTTGCTTCTTGCTCTTCCAGCTTACTACCCCACCATTCACCAAGAAAACAAGTCCTGTTTGAGACTTCAAGTCATCATGATCTGAATTCCAGCTCGCATCTACGTAACATGTTATGTTTAGAGCTTCATCATTTCCTCCATAGATCAGGAACATATCCTTTGTTCTTCTCAGATACTTTAGGATATTTTTCACAGCTGTCCAGTGATCCGGTCCTGGATTACTCTGATATCGGCTCGTCAAACTAAGAGCCAATGCCACATCAGGTCGGGTACTAAGCATTGCATACATGATAGATCCTATTGATGAGGCATAGGGGATGTAAGACATATTTTCTCTATCATTGTCCGTTACAGGACATTGAGTCATACTCAAGTTGCAATTCTTCATCATAGGTGTAAAACCCCTCTTGGGGTTTTCCATTTTGAACCTCTTCAAAAATCTTATCTATGTAAGTACTCTGACTTAATGTTATTAGGTGTCTCGATCTATCTCTATAGATCTTGATTCCTAATATATATGCAGCTTCACCTAGATCCTCCATGGAAAATTGGTTACTTAAATATGCTTTCACGCTATTCATAAGATCCACATCGTTTCCCATGAGTAATATGTCATCCACATATACTACTAAGAAAACAACCGAGCTCCCACTCGCTTTCTTGTAAACACATAACTCTCTTTGGTTTTGGCCAAATCCAAAACTCTTGATCAAAACGTTGGTTCCAGCTCCGAGATGCTTGCTTCAATCCATAAATGGACCTTTGAAGTTTGCATACCTTTCTAGCATCCTTAGGATTGACAAAACCTTCTGGTTGCATCATATACAACTCTTCATCAATGTGACCATTGAGGAATGCGGTCTTGACATCCATCTGCTAAATTTTATAGTCGAAATGTGCAACAATTGCTATTAAAATCCCGACAACCTTAAGCATCACTACGGGAGAATAAGTCTCGTCGTAATCAACTCCTTGAATTTGTCGAAAACCCTTTGTGACAAGTCGAGCTTTGTGAATGGTCACATTACCATTCACATCTATCTTTTTCTTAAAGATCCATTTATTTTCCACGGCCTTGCGGCCTTCTGGAAGATCCACCAAGGTCCAAACTTGATTTTCATGCATGGCTCCTATTTTGGATTTCATGGCTTCTAGCCATTTCTCGGAGTCAGCACTATCCATAACTTCTTTGTAGTTTGTAGGTTCTTCCTGATCATCTAAGATGAAAGACATTACAAGGCTACTGTACCAATCTGGAGTGCCACGAACCCTTGTAGACCTACGAACCTCAGGAGTCTCGATGTCATTGTTTTGATCAACATCAACGGGCTCTTCCTCCATGTTGGAGAGCGGTTTCGGAACAACTTCTGTTGCGCTACTCGGAATACGGAGAGAAGGGTCAACAATTTCATCTAACTCTATTTTCCTTCCACTCACTCCCTTTGCAAGAAACTCCTTTTCGAGAAAGGTGCCAGTTTTTGCGACAAATGTTTTGCCTTCGGCTTGGTTGTAGAAAGTATACCCAATGGTTTCACTTGGGTATCCCACAAAGATACATTTTTCCAATTTGGGTTCGAGTTTGTTTGGCTGCAGTTTCTCAGCGTAAGCCTCACAACCCCAAACTTTCAGAAATGACAACAATGGCTTCTTGCCATGCCATATCTCATATGGGGTTGTCTCCACGGATTTGGATGGCGCTCGGTTTAAAATAAAAGCGGCGGTTTCTAACGTGTATCCCCAAAAAGACACAGACAAATCAGTTAAAGACATCATGGACCGTACACTATCCAATAGTGTTCGGTTACGGTGTTCCGACACACCATTACGCTGTGGTGTTCCGGCTGGCGTAAGCTGTGGGATAATCCCACAGTCCTTTAAGTGCATGTTAAACTCATAACTCAAATACTCGCCTCCTCGATCTGATCGAAGGTGCTTGATTTTCTTGTTAAGTTGATTCTCTACCTCTTTCTGAAATTCCTTGAAATTTTCAAAGGTTTCAGACTTGTGCTTCATTAAGTAGATATATCCATATCTGCTCAAGTCGTCAGTAAAGGTAACAAAGTAACGATAACCATTGCGTGTCGAGACACTCATTGGTCCACATACATCCGTATGTATGATCCCAAGTAGGTCTACAGCTCTCTCCACTATACCGGAGAATGGTGTCATGGTCATCTTGCCCATAAGGCATGGCTCACATGTATCAAGGGATTCGAAATCCAACGATCCAAGAAGCCCTGCCGAATGAAGCTTCTTCATGCGCTTTATGCCAATATGACCAAGACGGCAATGCCATATGTACATGGAATTATCGTCACTATGCTTACAACGTTTAGCATCAACACTATGGATGTGTGTATCACAATCAAGATCAAGTAAGAATAAACCATCACGTACAGGTGCATGAACATAGAAAACATCATTCATATAAATTAAACAACCATTTGTTCCTGATTTAAACGAATAACGGTCTTGCAACAGGCAAGACCCACTCACAATATTCATACTCAGTGTGGGTACATAATAACATTTATTCAAAATCAACAATAATCCTGACGGTAGACGCAGATGTAGGGTGCCGACGGACATCACTTCGACTTTCGAACCATTGCCGTCGCGCATCGTCACCTCGTCCTTCCTCAGGTGCCTCTTACTCTGTAGATCCTACTGAGAGTTACAAATATGAGCAACATATCCAGTATCAAATACCCAGGTGTTACTTCTGGCGCTTGTAAGGAATACATCAATAACATGTGTATCATATATACCTTTGTCCGGAATGGCTATCTTGCCAGCTCGCTTGTCTTCAAGGTATTTGGGGCAGTTGCGTTTCCAGTGCCCATCCCCTTTGTAGTAGAAGCACGAAGTGCCGGGCTTAGGGCCAGGCTTGGCAGCCTTTGAGGTGGTGGGAATAAACTTGCCATCCCTTTTAGGCTTCTTGCTCTTGCCTTTTCCCTTTCCCCCGGTTTCTTAAAGTTGGTGGTCTTGTTGACCATCAGCACCGTGTGCTCCTTCTTGATTTCAACCTCAACAGTTTTGAGCATGGCGAACACCTCAGCAAGGGTCTTGGTCATCCCTTGCATGTTGTAGTTCATCACAAAACCCTTATAGCTAGGGGGCAGCTAATGCAACACCCTATCTATAGCGAGTTCCTCTGGGATTTTGCAATCCAGGGCGTTTAAGCGTTTAACGTAGCTAGACATTTTGACCACATGCTCACTAATACTATTGTGCTCTTCCATTTTAGCAGAGAAGAAGAGCTCGGAAGCATCATACCTCTCTGCACGAGCCTGTGGAGCAAAGACAGCCTTAAGATCCTCAATGATCTCAAAAGCATTCATCTTCTCAAAACGCTTTTGAAGCTCCGGCTCCATGGCATAGAGCATTCCACTCTGGATGAGGGAGAAATCATCCACCTTGGACTGTCAGACATTCTTTTCGTCCTCAGAGGCAGAATATGCAGGCTTAGCTGGAAGCTCAGCCTCGATGACATAAGTCAACTTGTAGGGGACTAGGAGGATCCTAAGATTGCGGAACCATGTGGTGAAGTTGGTTCCATCAGTTTTCAGCTTGTCCTTCTTGAGGAAAGTGCTAAGGTTGAAGGTGGGTGGGCGAGACATCTACAAAGGATTTGCAAAGTGTTTAGACTATGTTCATAATAATGAGTTCGAGTTTTAATTTAAAAGAACTCCCACTTAAACGAACATCCCTCTACTCGTTTAGTGATCACATGATCCCTATCCTCTGCACCTCCCCCGATCGTCACGGCCATCAGTGCAGTATCAAAGGTGGACATTCCCTAATGTCGATCACATCAACCATGTGATTCATGCTCGACCTTTCAGTCTCTTGTATCCTGAGGCCACGTTTCTCTAATGTACTAGGCTTGCCAGTCCTAACTCGTGTGTATTTGCAGTACAACATGGCTTACACCCACTGTATGTGAACGTAGATATGTTTGACACCCAGGCCTGTAACCCTGGATCGCCTCATACCGAAGAACTTTATTGGTGGTGCACACACAAGGGGAATACGATAACTAGACTACTATGAGGGATTATCTTATTATGCTACCGTCTAGTAAGTATACTAGCACAATAAGTAATTCTTCTAAAGTAAAGTGTTATGACATGGTTATAGCTTTATGATCATCATCAATAGCTTCAATGAGAGTTTCACAAACTTGTCATTGACATGTTATAATACTTGCCCCTATGCAATAATAAAAATAGACGCTTCTATATTAACTATTGCATGTTTTACGCGGCTTTAGGGCTTTCGCAGTAGAACCCCTTCCCACCTACGAACATTGAGCCACAACATGGATTCAATGATTGCCGTTCTTCTTCCCTTTTCAGGGCCCTCCAGTGTTAATGCCATATCAACTACTATAGAGAGACAGACACCCCCCTAAGCCACTTTGATTTGTGGACCAGTCTCATGAATCACCACGTGAGGTCGGTTGGGGGCCACTTCATCAAACAGTGCCGTGATATGAACAATAACACTAAAGAGGGTAGCAACTAGAGAATCAATGCCCACATATTGCCATGTGTTCTATCCGTACGACATGTTTACCCATAGACCCGCTATGATACCACTGAAGGGTTCCATAGCAGAAAACAATTTTTTCTATCTACTCGAACACTAATACCAGGATCTATACTATGTAGACATAAGTAACGGAGAAGGAATACAGTATTCATACCTTTGCAGAGAGAGGCACGCCTTACACAGGAAGGCGTATATTGATGAAGACGACCAACACTGATACATTGCAAATGTATCTATAATTTTTGATGTTCCATGCTTAGTTTTATCCACTTTCTTGTGTTTTGTTCCAACTTTGGAGTACTTTTGATATGATTTCTTGGACTAACCTATTAACAAGAGCCACAGCGCCAGCTGCCTGTTTTCTGCTGTTTTTGGTTCCAGGAAAGTCAGTAAATGAATATTCTCGGAATTGGACGGGACAAAAGCCAAAGTGCCTATTTTTCCGGAAGGGATCAAGTGCCAGAATACGAGACAGAGAGGGGCCAGGGGCTGGACACACCACCTGGCCGCGCGACCAGGCTTGGCCCGCGCTAGGGGGTGGTCTGGCCGACCCCAGCACATCAGCCTCTCCTTCCGCCTATAAGTTACCCTCGGGACGAAAACCCTAAGTACCCGATCAAAAATCCACGAAAGAGTCTATAGCCGCCGTCGTCTCTGTCCCTAGATCGGGGGGGGGGGGGGTTTGAAGCTCTTCCCGGCACCCTGCCGGAGAGGGGAATTCACCCTGGAGGTCTTCTTCATCACCATGCAAGCCTCCGGTGTGATGCGTGAGTAGTTCATCCTTGGACTACGGATCCATGTAGTAGCTAGATGGCTGGTTTCTCCTCCTTTGTGCTTTCATGTTTAGATCTTGTGAGCTCCGTTCATGATCAAGATCATCTATTTGTAATTCATACATGTTGTGTTTGCGGCGATCCGATGGATATTGAGATGCTATTTCAGATTGATTATTGATTCTATCATGTCTTTGTTATTTGAGATCTTGCATGCTTTCCGTTGTTAGTAGCTATCTTGGCCAAGTAGATGCTAGCAACTCCAAGAGTTAGTATTTACGCTCAATAGTGGGTTTATGCCTCTGGTAATCTGGCGAAGTGACAGAAATCTCTAAGGTACTAGATGTGTTGTTGCTACTAGGGAGAAAACATCAATCCTTTGTTCATAGAACAATCGTATTGTTTACTTTACACGTAGTTCGTAAAGCAATAATCTGTTGCTTGCAACTTAATATTGGAGGGGGTTCGGACGATAACCTGAAGGTGGATTATTAGTCATAGATGCAGTTGGATGGCGGTCTATGTATTATGTTGTAATGCCCAATCAAGTCTCAAAGGAGTCAAGATGATTAGTATATGCATATATTGCTTTCTCGGTGTTTGTCAATTCCCCCACTGTAATTTGTTCACCCAACATGTTATTTATCTAAGGAGAGCCACCTCTAGTGAACTATGGATCCCGGTCCTTTTACTTTACATACAATCTACAACTGTTTACTTCTTTGTGTTTACTTTCTGCAAACTTTTACTTCTTTCCATTCGATACGTTTAATCCTTTGTTTTCCACAAAACACGGTGAGATTGACAACCTCATTGCAAGTTGGGGACAAAGTTCTGTGGTTGTGTTGTGCAGGTCTCCACGTTTCTACTAGCACCGGTAGTGCGCCCTGCCAAAGCTCAGCTAGTAACACCTTTGGGATGTTTCCTTGCTCCTACTGGTTCGATTAAACCTTGGTTTCATAATTGAGGGAAAACTTTCTGCTATGCTCATCATACCTTCCTCTTGGGGTTCCCAACAAGCTCTACGTCGATCGTCGAGTGCATCAAGCACCCCAAGTGTGGTGCCTCCGAAGTTCGTCACACGTCCGGTGTAGGGGACATCAACCGGGCTCCGATCCAGCCGAGCAGCGGAAGAAGTAAATGCCGGATCACCAATCACACGACGGTAGTGTGAAGGTGGAGAACTCAACCACGAGGTCCTCCCCAATATTACGGGGAAGTCCTTAGCAGATGAGAGAGAGAGGATGAGAGGAATGGGTGATTTCCAAGGGGAGGGGGGAACCCCTTTATATAGTGGGAGGGGGCTGCACCACCCAGGGGCCAGGCGGTGTGGGACTAATCCCACACCCACCAGCCACCTTGGGGCATCCGCGGGCCCTAGGTGGGCCCCACTGGGGCGGCCCACTAGCCCTAGGCCGGCTGGCCCCCACTCCCTAGGCGCCTTGCCCACTTGGGCCTCCCTTCGGGCGAGGCCCATTAGCAATATAGTGCCTTCAAAAAATAAAATAGAATATATATTTAACATTAATTTTCCAATTAACATTCAAATATACATATTATATTATCTCTTCACTTCGGAACAACTTCCGAACCCCTTTCCGATCTCCATCAAATGTTACCGAAATTATTCCGGTCTCTCTCTATTTCTCATACGATGCCTCATCTACCCTAAGCGTCCCTACCCTTAAGCGTGACATCCTTCGGTTCGGAAACACTCCGGACATGATAGAGACCACTCTCATATCAATTATCAATAGAGGGACCTGGATGGCCATGTGACCCCCGTGCATTTCACGAATACAATCGCTCGAACCATGAGATAGTCGTTCCCCATTCCCTTTGTCACTCGATACCTAATTCATCCGAGACTTGATCTTTGGTATCTGCATACCTTAGTTCGATCTCATTACTGATGAACTTGTTTTATCGTTCTCATGTCATTGCATCCCGTGACCTAGTCACATGCTTGCAAGCTTCATTAATGCAATGTCACCGAGATGGCCACATGTATATGTCCGTTACACAGACTAGACAAATCCTGGTCTTGATATGTACTCCTCTACGCATCCCTTTGGAAAACCTGAGTGTCACCTTTTGGTCACCCTATTACGAGATGAATCTTAGATAACCATCTAAGCTTCTTCCAGAATGGTGATTTGCATTACCTCACAGTCAAAGGATCGGGTTACGAGGTTCTCTCTGTTTTTATCATCAATGGTGAACTTTGTAACTAGATCTCATGAAGATATAACGGTCGGATGTTTGTCAATCATGTTATTCAACTAATAACATGACCTCATTATCAGTTGGCATAAATGCCCATGGTCATGAAACATAGACCATCCTCATGACCAATGAACATAGTTCACTAGAGGTAACTAGAGACATGGTTTGTTTACATACCACATGTGTATTAACGTTTCGTATTAACACGGTTATATCATAGTATGAAACGTATTATGAACATACAGGAGATATATCAAATAATACACTTTATTATTTGCCTCTAGGGCATAACTCCTTCAGTACATGCATCATGTGACCATTGGGAGCATTGGGATTGAATGACACTCCAAGGATGTGTGCAAACTGAGCCATGCTGGAGCGACACCTAGTAGTGACATAGATCCACTCAAGGGGAATATCAGTAGTGTCCCCAAAAACCACCATGGCATATAACTACTGGACCAACTCAATGTTGTAGTCTTCTCTTGCTTGAAAGATGGTGTGCAACCCCATCTTCTCAGTCGCCCAAAGAGCATCCTCAAAGTACCTGTGAGCTTGGAGCTTCGGAATATCCAACCATTGCATGGGACACACAGGAGTCCTGAAAGCACAAAACACCTCACAAAAGAGTAGGGCCTGCTCATTCCTCTAGAAGCGATCATCCTCAGTCATGCGCTTCAGAGAATAGAACTGCTAGACACACATCTCCACAAACTCCTCGGTGCCCAACTCTTCTAGTGTGGTCAATGCCGCAAACTTCATGCGATTGGATTAATCCCTTTTTAGTCTTCTGACCTTCTCTTGTTTAGCTGCAGCACGGTCACGAGCCATATGTCTAACCATGGAGGGATCAATATGGGCATCACTCTCTTTATCCCGGAACCTGCGAGGACGGGCTTTCTGAGCAGCTGATACATTGCAAATGTATCTATAATTTTTGATGTTCCATGCTTGGTTTTATCTACTTTCTTGTGTTTTGTCCACACTTTGGAGTAATTTTCATATGATTTCTTGGACTGACCTATTAACAAGAGCCACAGTGCCAGTTGCCTATTTTCTACTGTTTCTGGTTCCAGAAAGTTAGAAAATGAATATTCTCAGAATTGGACGGGACAAAAGCCAAAGTTGATATTTTACCGGAAGACTCATGGAGCCAGAATACGAGACGGAGGAGAGCCAGGGCCTGGCCACACCATGTGGTGGCGCGGGCTAGCCCTGGCCGCGCCACCAGGTGGTGTGGGCCCCCTAGCACTCCACCGACCTTGCCTCTTCGCCTATAAGAAGCCTCCTGATGCATAAACCCTAAGGCGTCAATCAGAAATCCACGAAAAGTTCCGCTGCGCCGCCGCCACCGAAGGGGAGATTCGGGGGACAGAAAGTCTCTGTTCTGGCACCCTGCCGGGACGGGAAAGTGCCCCCGGAGCCATATCCATCGATCTTCACGCCATCTCCATCACCATTGCTGATTCCCATGATGAGGAGGGAGTAGTTCACTCTCGAGGCTAAGGGTTCTACCGGTAGCTATGTGTTCATCTCTCTCTCTATGCATGATCATATTGTGATCATGAGCTTTGTAATCTAGTAGATCTACCTTGCTACTCAAGTGCTTTAATGAATCTCTGCTCTCCCCATGTGTGTGAAAGTGACAGTGTGCTCACCATGGTGGCACTTAGGCTAGAGATTACAAATACTTGTTATGAGTTATATTTGGAGTTGGATGTTTCTATGAAATTGTGGTGTTTGTTGGAACCATCTTGTGCTCAAGGTGACAGTGTGGGGTTTTCTAGATGGGAAAGGCTTACTTTGAGGTGTGCTGTTATAGCCCTACCATCGATTAGAGTGTCCAACCGGAGAGTAGTTCAGCGTAGTATCATAAAGAAGAATATATTTATATGAGAGTGTTCACTAGTGAAAGTATGATCCCTAGGCCTTGTTTCTAAGCATTGATACACCGTTTGCTACTAGATCTGTTACATGTTTGCTTGCTTCCATCTTTATTTCAGTTTGCTTTTAGTCTCATCATTTGGAGTGGAAGGAACTTGAATCTCTCTTTTACTCTAAATTTTATCCTCCTCGTGAAATTCATAAAGATAGGAATTACATTTATAATTTTCATCCTCATGATGGAGAAAGTATTGCCCAAGCATGGGGGAGATTGAAGTCACTAATGCTCAAATGTCCCATTCATGAGCTCCCCCGTAATATTGTTATTAATAATTTCTATGCAAGGCTTTCAGGACATTACAAGGACTATCTAGATACTTGTTTAGAGGGATCCTTCACGAGTAAGGAGGTCAAAGCTAAGTGGGATCTTCTTGAAACAATTCAAAGCAATACCGAAGATTGGGATAACAACAAAGGTAAAGAACCAGGTATAAACTATGAGTATGATTGCATTAAGTCTTTTGCTGAAACTACTGATTTTCAAGAGCTTAGTGCTAAATATGGTCTTGATCCTCAAATTCTTATTGATTGTTTTAGATCCTTTGCTTCTCATATTAATGCTCCTAAAGAAAAGTGGGACATGTATCATGAGCCTTTTAAAGACACTTGCATGGAAAATGAAATTGTTATTAATGATAGCAATAAACATGCTCAAACCTCTGAAAGTACTATTTCTTATAAGCATGTTAATTTTTTTGGAATACATAGGCCTTGTGAGAATAATCAAATTGAAGAAGAATATTGTATCACCCACAGGAATGAAAAAACTAGAATGTGGTATAGGGCTCTAAATGATCTTGGTAAAAAGGTTTGTGCCCTCTATCCTTTTATTTGTGAACTTTGCTTTGAAGTGGGTCATTTCAATTTCCAATGCTCAGGCCATAATAAGAGCCCTTCTAATCCAATGATTACTGCAAGTTTGTATTATGATGACATGATCACTCCTAATCAGCATGATGAACTTACATTATTTTTGGGGTGTGAAGAGTTATCAAGAAAAACTTCTTCGGTAGATATGGGTGCTTTTGATATGAATAGTGTCCTGCATGGTTGTCATCTTTATTGTGTTGATAATTGTCACACAAATACTTACATACAAAATATTATATAAGATGAGATTTTACCAAAATATGATAGGACTAATATGTGTTTTGATCTTATTAATGAAAAGAAGGAATCCTCCAAAGTTTCTTCTATTGTCTCTAGCAATGAACCAGGGTATATGGAGAAGCTTTCTTTCAAGCCTCTCCCTCCTAAAGAGAAGAAGATAAAGAAGAAAAGGAGGAGTAAAAGGAAAGAGGAAACAGTATTTTCCCCTAAGCATATTGCTCCTATTATAGTTTATGATGAGTCTGAACTCGATGATGTTCCTATGCCTGTTACCTATAGTAGTGATCATGATTGGGAAAAGCACACTTCTTTTGATATTGAAAATCTCTTTGGTACCAATTCTGAAAATGATGATATTAATAATTGCTATACTATTAGTGCTATCCATGATCCTTCCAATGATGATATGTTTACAAACGAACACACTTGGGAAGATAACTATTCTATTGCTTATGAGGATGCTATACCTCCAATATATGATGATTGCAATGATGATTATGATATTTTCAGTCCACCTACTATTCAGGAGGAAATTAATTATGATTACAATATGCCTCCTATATTTGATGATTATGGTGATGAAAATAATAATGATAGCTATTTTGTTGAATTTGCTCCCACTACAATCAATAAGAATGACTATGTTTATGTGGGGAGTATTAATTCTTTTATGCATGTGGCTCATGATAAGAATGTTTCTTGTGATATTTATATTTTTACTTTTATTCATGATGCTACTGAAAGTTATTATGAGAGAGGAAAACATGGTTTTATGCATCTCAATAATATTAAGTTTCCCCTCTTTATGTTGAAAGTCTTGAAGTTGCACTTGTTTTTCTTTCCTATGCTTGTTGCTTTGTGCTTTCATGACTTGTTTCTTTACAAGATTCCTATGCATAGGAAGTGGGTTAGACTTAAATGTGCTTTAAATTTGCTTCTTGATGTTCTCTTTTACTTCAATTCATATTT
This sequence comes from Avena eriantha, assembly GCA_910589775.1. Taxonomy (NCBI): domain Eukaryota; kingdom Viridiplantae; phylum Streptophyta; class Magnoliopsida; order Poales; family Poaceae; genus Avena; species Avena eriantha. The sequence goes on from OU342746.1 coordinate 253,391,868, forward strand.
CTTATGTGAGCATCTTCTCAAATTTTTATGCCTAACTTAAAGGCGTTAAAGAAAAGTACTTGCTGCGAGATAACCCAAGAGTTTTAGTTGAGTCTTGGAAGTTATTACCTCTGTAATAACCGCTCCTTATCCTTTTTATTTGCTTTTTTGCGCCAAAAGTAACCTCTAATGAGAGAGAAGTAATGATTAGGAAAGTTGCTGTCCCGAAACAGATTGTTGTGCTTCACCGAAAAAATTCCAGAGAGAGCTCTGTAAATCGGATTGAGCTGTAATTGTTTGTTATTCTGCCCCAGGTTGTTATCTAACTTTCGTTAGTTCAACACTTTTTGATTTGAGCAACAGAAGGTCTTCGAAAAAATTCGTCTTTACCTGCTGGTCTATTTTGACAGATTTCTGCCATTTTCTGCATTTGCTTCTTGTTAGTTCCTTCTTGAGTTCCTTTGGGGAATTGAGCTTTTTGAGTGAAGTGATACAGTAGCTAGTGTTCTAATGAAAGTTTATTTGGTGTTAGAACTGAACCTTGAGACTTATTTATCTTACGTGCACTAATGTTGCTAATGAGATTGTGTGAAGTTTTGTATGAAGGAAAAATTTCAGGTGTATGGAAGGAATGGGTAATGAGATGAAGGATGGACTAAAGCTCAAGCTTGGGATGCCACGCGTGTCACCCTAAGAAATATCCAAGAAGTACAAGCGTCAAAGCTTGGGGATGCCCAAGGCATCCCCTTCTTTATCAATAAAAATCCCAGGTTTCTTCCAAACGGTTGATTTTTATTGTTTCATGCACATTTGTGTTTTTCTTGGAGCGTCTTCTTTTTTCGTTTTTATTTTGGTTTTTAGTTTGCTTGGTTTGCTTAGTTTTCTGAATAAATTGGTTGGACCCCCTCTTTCATACTTTGGTTTGCAAATAGTTTGGTTTGGTTTGGAAAAGAGTAGGAAAGTTCATACTTATGTGGTAAAAAGAGATCGTTTTTTACTGTGGCCTATGCTTTGTCATGCCATGCTTGATATTGTTTTGGATTTATGCTTAGTATTCTTTGTTGTATCATGGCTTGTTATAAACAATTGAGATTGCTTAATGTGCCTTGGATGAATCATGCGTTGTTTTAGCATATTAAAGCATAGTATACTGGTATTCTCCTTTGATACTTTATTTGGGTTGACTTAGCGCATGCTCACACCATGTTATGACTATCTCAAGTCACCATAGCCTTTATGATCTTTTAGTTTTCAACTTGTAGTATCACTTTATGTTTTGATCAATGATGTTTTATCGCTCTGCATGATTATGGCCATTATTGCTCTCTTAGTTTGTCGCTCCCAATATTTTGCTAGCCTCCACAACAAAGTATGAGTTCCACTCATGCATCCAACTCCCTAAACCAAGTTATTCCAAAGAGTACACCATACCTACCTACTAGCTTATGCTATTGCAAGTATATTCATGCTTTTGTTTACCTTTCACTTGTTATGAGAAAACTAGTGATTAAAGCTCTCACGAACTTGATGGCACACTTTAATTTATTGCCTCTAATAAACTTGAACCATTGGGTCCTTCTTTGTTGCGTATATGCTTGCGCTTTATAAGTTGAAATTAGCAGAACCATGTTTCATGGGGAACGCTTTCAACATTGCACTTGTACTTTGTACCCCGTTGATATTATGTTCTTTTGCTTACGGATCCCGGCGATGTGAAATAAAAGTGGAACTTGTAAGATCATGGAGTTTGTATATGTGTTAGAGAAACGCCTGGGCCGCTAGCCTAAGCCATGCCTAATCATGGTGGAAACTTGCAGCATCACCATAATGAGCACTCTATGAAGCATCCTCAATAAAAACCTATGCAAATATCAAATAAAAAGATTGCTGAGATGCTCATTGTCTGCTTGCCTTGTCATTTTGATTATGGGAAAGCTCCTGTATCATGTGCAAGGGGTACCCCATTGGCGGTTCTTAATGATACACATATACTTACAATGACAAGAGCTTACTTGTGACTAAAGTTGAGTAGCATAAGGATCGGTCTTCGTAAGTAAGGGGCATGAGATTTCGGTTTATAACTTGTCAAGCATACCCTCTTAGTTGTGTCACTTTAACCTTAATCACCTTCAAGATTCTTATGATAGGGGCAATGAGACCTGAAAGCTATAAGTACCATAATTTTTGGAAGCTCTTTATGAGAATTGAATCCCTACTTCCTTTTACAAAGGCCTTTCTTCCACCATTACATTGAGTCTCCACCCTCTATCTTTATGCACTTACTTTGAGAGCATAGTGGTCATTCTTAGTTCTATGTGCATTGTCCCAAGACTAGTTGATTGATGCATATCTTGATATTGCTTGTTTTAAACTATTTGTATCTAGTCACTCTTATGAACTTTGAAGGTGTCCTATGCATTTACATTTGCTACTCTATGAGGGACAAGCTGAATACTATTATGCTATGTTTTCTTTATGTGAAACAAACAAACGCCTTGCAAAGCATTGTTATTCATGAATCTTTTGTTTGTGCCTTTTCATGTTGCAACATAGTTTGTTTGTCTTATTGCTAGAACTTTGTCTTTCATGCTATGATTGAAGTACTATGATCCCAGCTTTGTATGTTTTTCAAATACTTTGATCAAGTCTTTGATGGTGCATGTCACCTCAAAAATTATTCTTTCTTTTTTATCATGTACCTACTCGAGGACGAGCATGAGTTAAGCTTGGGGATGTTGATACATTGCAAATGTATCTATAATTTTTGATGTTCCATGCTTGGTTTTATCTACTTTCTTGTGTTTTGTCCACACTTTGGAGTAATTTTCATATGATTTCTTGGACTGACCTATTAACAAGAGCCACAGTGCCAGTTGCCTGTTTTCTGCTGTTTTTGGTTCCAGAAAGTCAGAAAATGAATATTCTCAGAATTGGACGGGACAAAAGCCAAAGTTGATATTTTACCGGAAGACTCACGGAGCCAGAATACGAGACGGAGGAGAGCCAGGGCCTGGCCACACCATGTGGTGGCGCGGGCTAGCCCTGGCCACGCCACCAGGTAGTGTGGGCCCCCTAGCACTCCATCGACCTTGCCTCTTCGCCTATAAGAAGCCTCCCGATGCATAAACCCTAAGGCGTCAATTAGAAATCCACGAAAAGTTCCGCTGCGCCGCCGCCACCGAAGGGGAGATTTGGGGGACAGAAAGTCTCTGTTCTGGCACCCTGCCGGGACGAGAAAGTGCCCCCGGAGCCATCTCCATCGATCTCCACGCCATCTCCATCACCATTGCTGATTCCCATGATGAGGAGGGAGTAGTTCACTCTCGAGGCTAAGGGTTCTATCGGTAGCTATGTGTTCATCTCTCTCTCTATGCATGATCATATTGTGATCATGAGCTTTGTAATCTAGTATATCTACCTTGCTACTCAAGTGCTTTAATGAATTTCTGCTCTCCCCATGTGTGTGAAAGTGACAGCGTGCTCACCATGGTGGCACTTAGGCTAGAGATTACAAATACTTGTTATGAGTTATATTTGGAGTTGGATGTTTCTATGAAATTGTGGTGTTTGTTGGAACCATCTTGTGCTCAAGGTGACAGTGTGGGGTTTTCTAGATGTGAAAGGCTTACTTTGAGGTGTGCTGTTATAGCCCTACCATCGATTAGAGTGTCCAACCGGAGAGTAGTTCAGCGTAGTATCATAAAGAAGAATATATTTATATGAGAGTGTTTCTAAGCATTGTTTCTAAGCCTAGTGAAAGTATCAGCCTAGTGAAAGTATGATCCCTAGGCCTTGTTTCTAAGCATTGATACACCGTTTGCTACTAGATCTGTTACATGTTTGCTTGCTTCCATCTTTATTTCAGTTTGCTTTTAGTCTCTTCCACGCCAACAAGTTATTTTCTATCACCGTTACCACTTATAATTATCCATACCACTTGTATTTCACTATCTCTTCGCCGAACTAGTGCACCTATACACCTGGCAAGTGTATTGGGTGTGTTGGGGACACAAGAGACTTCTTGTATCTTGATTGCAGGTTTGCTTGAGAGGGAATACCTTTGAACACTTCCTCCCTGAGTTTGATAAACCTTGGGTGATCCACTTAAGGGAAAACTTGCTACTGTTCTACAAACCTCTGCACTTGGAGGCCCAACAAATGGCTACAAGAATAGAAGTGCATAGACATCAGCAGCCCTAGAGCGACGAGGACGAGAGCTACCTATGAATTCAGAGTAGAAGGGTAGCATATGGGTAAGCACATTTGTCTAGGAGATGTACGCACAAAGCAGTAGCTAAAGTAATGCAGGATCAGTATAGGTCGAAAACACCTGGACTATCCGACAAAATCACCCTAGAGACTCCACCCGACTCGGACAGTCCGGTGCATATAGGCCAGACATTCTGGCTGGGCCGGAGTGTCCGTCCTGTACACGCCGGACAGTCCGGCTGGAGTCTTGGTGATTTTTTGGACAATGCGAGAATGTTCAACCGGAGCAGATTGGGATTGCTAGAACTACTACAATGACGAGAATTGCACGCCGTATGATGTATCCATGGATATAGATGGGTCATTACCTCCAAAAATGCATCTAGAGGAACCCTAGAGATGGAGAAGGGGGAGGAAAAATACCAGCATCCATGGAGGCCTTCACCGAAGGGGAACGAGTCCCAGCGGCAAAGGGAAGGTAATGGCCAACAGCAACGGTCGGATCTAGGGTGGAGGAGCCCTCTCGGTGGAGATCCTGGTCGAGGAAGCAGCGTTTTGGAGAAGAGGAAGTCGGGGAGGAGAAGGAGGACTATGAACCGTCTACTTCTCCCCGACCCCTTTTACAAGATCGAAACCGCTGGGGCTGGACTGTCTGGGTGAGATTCATCGGAGTCTCCGGCCCGGCCGGAGTGTCCGCCCCCCACGACAAGAAAACCCCAGATTCAAACAGTGGACAAATGTGTGGCACGAGGAACATGTTTTAGGGATGAGTATAGGCCTGGGATTCAGAAGTTGTACTGAGAAGATACAAGAAACCATAGATAGTCAAGAAGATGACAATTTAAGATCCAAACCAAACAAATCAAGAACCGACTCTTCAATTATGAAAAGGGCGGTGGCCGAGGCCACCATGTAAGAGTTTGTGGCATGACACCGCGAAGAATTATCCTTGGGTTCATAGCCACTACTCATCAATGAAGCTCACATATCACTAAATGATATTAAGAGGATTGATTTTCTTAATGTTGGCATTATGGGGGATGGATAGTCCAATGTATTAGGACCGCACTCCCCCTATCTCCATGCCTACACCTAAACCAAATAAGAGTCAAGGCATATGTGAGTATGCAAGGTGATCAAGTCAAGCTCCTAGAATCTACGATATTTAGTTCATTCCTCAAATAACAAAACCTTGCTTCATCAAGTGGCTTTGTGAAAATGTTGGCAAGTTGGTCTTTGGTTGACACATAGGATAGCTCAATATCACCTCGAGCAACATGATATCTAATGAAGTGATGATGAACCTCAATATGCTTGGTCCTTGTATGATCCACTGGGTTATAGGCAATCTTGATAGCACTTTGATTGTCACATAGAAGAGGAACTTTGTCACAATGGACACCATATTCCTTTGAAATTTTCCTCATCCATAGCAATTTAGTACAAGCACTAGCAGCTGCCACATACTCGGCTTCGGTGGTGGAGAGAGATATACAATTTTTATTCTTAGAAGACCAACACACCAAGGACCTCCCAAGGAATTGGAAAGCCCCGAAGGTTGATTTTCTATCATCCTTGTCACCAGCCCAATCCGAATTCGTGTATCCACAAAGAGAGAAAGTTGAGCCCCTAGGATACCAAATAGAATAGTTTGAGGTATGAACCAAATATCGAAAGATTCTCTTGACCGCCATCAAATGGCTTTCTTTAGGAGCCGCTTGATATCTTGCACACACACCTACACTCAACACAATATCGGGTCTAGATGCACAAAGGTAAAGCAAAGAACCAATCATGGACCGGTATACCTTTTGATCCACATATTTACCATCTGGGTTTAGTTCAAGATGGGTCTTTGTTGCCATGGGAATGGGAGCTCCATTTAGATCTTTCATGTTGAATCTCTTGAGCATATCTTGAGTATACTTGGCTTGGTTTAAGAATGTCCCTCCTCTTACTTGCTTGATATCAAAGCCAATAAATACCCTCAATTCTCCCATCATAGACATACGGAACCTATTAGTCATAAGCTTTGAGAATTCATCATTAAAACCTTTTTAGATGAGCCAAAGATAATATCATCAACATATATTTGGCATACAAAAAGCTCCCCATTGACCTTCTTAGTAAAAAAAGTGGGATCGATTTTCCCAACCTCAAACCCACGGTCTAACAACAACTCTCTAAGGTGCTCATACCACATGCGTGGGGCTTGTTTGAGTCCATAGAGCGCCTTATCAAGTTTATAGACGTGTTTTGGGAACTTGGGATCCTCAAACCCTGGGGGTTGCTTTACATATACCAACTCATGCAATGGTCCATTAAGAAATGCACTCTCTACATCCATTTGTTGTAATTTAAAGTTATGATGTGTCGCAAAAGCAAGAAGGATAGGGATGGACTCAAGGCGACCCACGGGTGCATATGTCTCTCCATAGTTAATGCCTTCAATTTGAGAGAACCCTTGTGCAACCAATCTTGCCTTGTTCCTCACAACAATTCCATGATCATCTTGCTTGTTCTTGAATATCCACTTGGTGCCTATAACATTGCGGCAATCTTTTGGCTTTTCAACTAACTTCCATACTTTGTTTCTCTCAAAGTTGTTGAGCTCTTTGTGCATTGCATTCAACCAATCCGAATCTTCAAGAGCTTCCCAAACTTTCTTTGGTTCCACCATGGAAATGTGTGCTTGGTGCTCACCAAAGTTCTTCAGTTGAGCTCGAGTGGATATCCCTCTTCTTAGATCTCCTACCACATTCTCAAGAGTGTGGTCTCTCAATTCCAATATTCTATCCATTCTAGCTTGGCGACAAGTTTCGATCTCCTTGTTGTTTCTTGTGGGGATCACTTCATCATTTTGGTCCTTGTCTTGACCATTAACTTGACCTTGATCATCATTGGAATCATTCTCTTCCTCAAGATGCAAAGATTGACCTTGGTCTTGATCAGGCATACTTCTAGACATGCGTTGAGCTTCTCTTATGGCAGTTTCTACAGATCTTCCTTGTGTAATAGACTTAGCACCGCTGGACATTCTAGCAAATGGAGACTCAAGCACCTCCTGGCTAGAGGTTTCTTCCTGATCATCTGGTTGAGGGTCCACAACTTGTCTTTGGCTTGGATCATTGTCCTCTTCGATAAAAGCTTGTTAATGTTGTGAAGATGACGGCCGATACATCCATTTTGCATCACTATTTTATGTCTTAATTCACTATTATTCATTGATATATTTCGTATTGAGAGGTGATATTTATGTTATTTCATCTATTTTTGCATGGTTGATGACTTTTGGAGCATGGACCGCTGCAGTCAGGATTCTGATGGAAAAGGTGCTGTTTGGAGGCAAAATTCGCGAAGATCAGAAAATCTGGGAAAATATACAGAAAATTCTATTTTTCCAGAAGACTCAGGATGCCAAAAGATGGAGTGGAGGTGGGCCACAGGGGGCCCACACCACCCCATGGCGCGGGCAGGCCTAGGCCGCGCCTGGGAGTGGTGTGGCCGCCCTGGCCCACTACAGCCTCTCTCCTCTGGCGTATATCATCCCCACGAAACCCTAAGACTCGGGGAGCGACCACAGAAAGATTCCACCACCTCTGCAGGGCGGAAAAACACCGAGAGAGAAAGTTCTCTCCGGCAGACAGATTTCTACCGGGGGAATTCCTTCCCGGAGAGGGAAGATCGTCGCCATCAACACCATCATCAAGCTGGAATTCATCGGGATCATCATCACCACCATCATCACCATCAGCACCCTCAATCACCATCTCCATATTGCTGTAACAATTGCGTTGAATCTTGCATAGTTCAGAGGGGAAACTTTCCCGGTGTTGATTACTCTTTGTAGTTGATGCTATTGAGTGAACCATTGAATTATTGTTTATGTTCAGATTGTTATACATCATTATTCCATCTCTGATCATGATCCATATGATGTCTTGTGAGTAGTTCGTTTTGTTCTTGAGGACATGGGAGAAGTCTTGTGGTTAGTAGTGGAGTTGCGTTGAGAAAAATTCAATAGATTGTTACGTAAGTTGTGGTGTACTTCTTCTAGTGGTGTCATGTGAATGTTGACTACATGACACTTCACCTATATGGACCTAGGGGAATGCATTGTGTATTTGGCTACTAATCGTAGGGGTTGCCAAAGTGACAGAAACCTGAACCCCCGTTAGGAAACCATTGCAAGAGGGACGTAAGGGTCTTAGAGTTTAAAATTGTGGTTAGGTTTCTACCTTAATTACTTTCTTGTACTTACGGATGTTTGCAAGGGGTTTAATCACAAGTATGTATTTAGTCTTGGATGGGGCAGTACATTAGCACAGGTTCACCGACACAACACTTAGCAAGCTAAAGACGATTAATCAGCTATATGAAGCGAAAGCACTTGACAGTCTTCCCATGTGTCCTCGAGAATGTTTGGTCATCTTAAGTAATACAACCGGCTTGTCCTTTGCTGCATAAAGGATTGGGCCACTTGCTGCATTTATTTCTACTGTCTTTTATTTACTCGTACTTTGTTTACTTGCTTTATCGAAAACCCCTAAAAATCTGTTTGCTAAGTATTTGCAGAGAATTCCTGATCCATGCCACTAGCCAGCACCTTCTTCTCCTCGTTGGGTTCGACACTCTTACTTATCGAAAATACTATGATACACCCCCTATACTTGTGGGTCATCAAGACTATTTTCTGGCTCCGTTGCCGGGGAGTGAAGCGCTATTGGAGAGTGGAACTGGTAAAGGAAACTTCTACTATGAGTATTGTTTACTTCTGCTAGTTGCTTTATTTTCGTTATGGATAATTCGCTGAGTTTCTTATTTGGTAATGCTACTACCACTACTAAGGTAGTAGATAAGCCACCACCTGCTGAGAAAGATGTTTTCAAAATACCTACAAGAATTATTGATCGTGTTATGGATAACTACTATGTTGGGGATGGAACTATCCATCATGGTGATCATTTACTCTTTATACACGAATTATGCGGGTTGTTCAAGTGTGCAGGTATTACTACAGATCAAGTTAAGAAGAAATTATTCTCATTATCACTGAAAGGAAGAGCTGAGGAATGGTATAAGCTGCTGAAGAATGGTCAAGCTCTGGAATGGGAGGAAATAGTGCCTCTCTTTTATTCAAAGTTTTATCCTCCTAGTGAGATTCATAAAGATCGGAATCAAATATACAACTTTTGGCCTCTTGATGGAGAGAGTACAGCTCAAGCTTGGGGGAGATTGAAGTTACTAATGCTCAAATGTCCCATTCATGAGCTCCCCAACAATATTATTATTAACAACTTTTATGCAAGGCTCCCTCTACATGACAAAGATTTATTGGATGCTTCTTGTGCTGGATCATTCACTCGTATGGAAGAAGAAGCTAAATGGGATCTTCTGGACTGTATTCAAGACAATGCTGAAGCTTGGGAGAATGACAAAGGTAGAAAGTCAGGTATAAATTATGATTATGAATGCATTGAATCTTTTATGGGAACTGATGACTTTCAAAATATTAAAAATGCTTATGGTCTAGACTCTCAAGCTATTGCTTCTTATTTTAAGGCTTTTGCTTCCTACATTGAAGTGCCTAAAAAGAAGTGGAATAAGTATCATGAACCTTATAAAGATGTTGCTAAGAGTGTTCCTGCAAGAAATACTAAAGTTTATACTGCTAATCATGTCCTACCCAAACCTTACATTGAGAAAATGCCTTTCCCAGTTAAGGTAAAGGAACATTCTATGATAGATAGTATGGTTAATGAAAGTATGAACAAAGCTGTTGAACCTGATAAACAAATGGTTGATGAACCTATACTAGCAAATGTGAAAGACTTTGTCACTAAGTATGAGGAAGAGGGACACACTATCCTTTGTAAGGATACCTCTAATATTGTTTCACATAGTAGTGTTATGAGAGCTAGTATTCCTGTGTTTTCTGTTAGAATAAGTGATCATCGCTATTATGGTACTTGTGATAGCTATATTGTTAAGTTTATGCATGATACTGAAAGCTACTATGAGAGAGGGAAAAGTGTTCTTATGTATCTCAATAATATCAAGTTTCCTCGTTTTATGCTGAAAGTTTTTATGTTGCACTTCTTTTGCTTTCTTATGCAAGTTGTCTTTGGTTTCAATAACTTGTTTGTTTACAAAATCCCCTTGCATAGGAAGTGGGTTAGACTTAAATGTGTGTGTGTTTTTGCTTCTTAATTCTCTCTTTCACTTCAATTCATATCCCTATGAGAGCTTCTTCAAAATTATCATGCCCATCTTAATGGCTATAAAGAAAGAGCTTTATGGGCGACAACCCAATATGTTTTTGCTTTTAGTTTGTTTTTGTTTCTTTGAGTCTTGGAAGTTATTACTTTGGTAATAACCTCTCCTTATCCATTTTTTTTGGTTTTTGTGTCAAGATCAACCTCTAATGAGAGAGAAGTAATATTTGGGGAAGTTGTTGTCCCGAAACAGATTTTTGTGCTTCACCGTAAAAATTCGTGAGAGATATATGTATGTCGGATTAAGCTGTAATTTTTTGTTCTTCTGACCCAGGTTGTTATTTAACTTTAGTTAGTTTTGTACTTTTTGATTTGAGTAACAGAAGATTTTCGAAAAAATTGATCTTTACCTGCTGGTCTGTTTTGACAAATTTTGCCACTCTTGCATTTGCTTCTTTATTCGATTTCCTTTTTGAATTCTTTTTGGGTTTTCTGAAGGAGTTTCTACAGTAGCTTATGTTTTGATGGTTTTCAGTTGAAGTTGGACTCAAAAGGTTTTATCACTTCACTTATACTAATGTTGCTAATAAGAACTGTGTGAAGTTTTGTGTGAAAGAAATTTCCAGGAAGTGGAGACAATGGTGTAATAAGGAAGAGAAGGGTTTTATGACTCAAGTAATAAGTATATGAAGATTAAGATATCGATGATATTCAAGAGATGACTCCAGAAGGATCCACTAAATACCAAATTCAGAGACCTATAGAGTCTGTTTTCAAATAGGTAACAGTTCTGGTAAGAAAAGTTCCGCGAAAATACAATACAACTATATTTTTGCAGTTTTTAGCCAATATGGAAAGCTACGAAGCGAAAAAGGGACGGAACCGGAGCCGGGGTGGCTCACACCACCCCATGGAGCGGGCCCACCCCTGGTCGCGCCACCAGGTGGTGAGGCCACCCAGGACTCCGCCTCTGACTCGTTTTCTCCCAGAACCTTCCTTTTGATATGAAACTTCATGATATATAACCTCCCGGATCCCCCGAGGTCCATATATCGTGTTTTCATCGTGTTTTTGTTTCGATCTGTTTCTGCCAGGACACACTCTTTGAAGGCTTAGAAGCACAATGGTGTCCGCCAAGGATAAAGGGAAGGAACCTATGGAGGAAGACCTCCAAGACCCCGGGAAGGAGAAGGAGATCAAGAGTGAAGGTGAAGAGGAGCAAGGCCAACACCCGCACGCCGGCACTACAGTTGCAAGCATTGGAGTGGTGGCAAACCCTGCCAGGATCAGAAGGACTGCATGGATGTCAACTGGAGGGAAGCCTCCGCGTCACTGTTTGGCACCACGGACAACTTCTCCATGCACCAAGAATCCTTTCCATACCCTTATCCATGAGCATCAATACCAGAATATGCCCAAGGAGAAATTACCCTCCAATTGGGATATGCCTCGCTCTAGCCATGCAGGAAAAGAAGACTTCAAGGAGGAAGAGTGGGGAAAGAATAGCAAGAGCTGGAATTCTCAACACGACATGATCATGAGCCGCATTGAGCAAAATTCACAGCTGATTCGTAATCTCACCTTCGAGATTGAGGACTTGGGGAATCTGATCAAAGAGATCATCGAGAGGATACCACCACCACCGAAGGAGTAATTCGTCATCAGGTTTGGCATCCCCTTTGTTTGTTCCAAGCTTGGGGGAGTGCCGCGGTATCATATCACTATCTTATATCTTTTTACCTTTTTAGTAGAGTCATATCATGCATAGAGGAGTTATTATGTAGTATGGTTTGCATTATGGAAGTGTCCCATCTCTCATTAGATATGTATCCCTTGGTGTGAGTTTCCGTTATGGAATATTAATGGGAAGTTCTATCATTCACTATTTTGCATAGCTTATGTTAGTTTTCAATTCATGGTTATATGATTGATCTTGTTGTTAGTATTGGTATCACTGTGGGATCATTGAGTTAATTTAGTTGGTTTTGGAAAACCTGGCTCAGTCAGTAGCAACACCTTTTTGAGAGTTGAAAAGAAAAAGATAGTAGTACTCTAGAGAAAAATTATTTCATCATCTTTCTTTCTTAATTTGCTCATAAGTCTAGTATTCTCTAGTTAAGATCTTTTGTGCTTCCAAGAAAGATTGCATGTTTGTCTTTATCATTTGTATGTTTGGTTGTTTCCCTCAACTCTTTTACTTGCTACCCAGCCTTGCTAGCCAAAAACCTGTACTGAGAGGGTATTCTTCTCGTGCATCCATCTCCTTTAAACCAAAACCCATGCCATTTGTGTCCACCATACCTACCTAGTAGCATTATTGCTATTCCAAGTAAATTCTTGTTTTATCTACCTCCCAAATTAAACTTTTTATGTGAAAATTAGTGATTAAAGCTCTCACGAACTTGATGGCACACTTTACTTTCTTGCATTTAATAAACTTGAACCATTGGGTCCTTCTTTGTTGCGTATATGCTTGCGCTTTATGAGTTGACGTTAGCCGAACCACATATCATGGGGACCGCTTTCAACACTTCATTTGGTACTTTGTACCTAGTTGATATCATGTTCTTTTGCTTATGGATCCCGGCGGTGTGAAATAAAAGTGGAACTTGTAAGATCATGGAGTTTATATGTGTGTTAGAGAAACGCCTGGGCCGCTAGCCTAAGACATGCCTAATCATGGTGGAAACTTGCAGCATAACTATAGTGAGCATTCTATGAAGCATCCTCAATAAAAACCTATGCAAATAGCAAATAAAAAGATCGCTGAGATGCTCACTGTCTGCTTGCCTTGTTATTTTGATTATGGGATAACTCCTGTGTCATGTGCAAGGGGTACCCCGTTGGCGGTTCTCAATGATACACATGTATTTACAATGACAAGAGCTTGCTCGTGACTGAAGTTGAGTAGCATGAGGATCGGTACTCATAAGTAAGGGGCATGAGATTTCAATTTATAACTTGTCAAGCATATCCTCTTAGTTGTGTCACTTTAACCTTAATCACCAAAAGATGCCTATGATAGGGGCAATGAGAGATGAAAGCTAGTAAGTATCATAATTTTTGGGAGCTCTTTATGAGACTTGCAATCCCTGCTTCCCTCTGTGAATGGCCTTTCTTTTACTTTGCAGTTGAGGCAGTAAACCTATTCCCTTCTATCTCAGCAAGTATTTTGAGTTGATGTGTTTCATTCATTCATATGATGATTTATGCATTCATGTTTCTTATGTTCCTTGTTTTGCACATTGCTCTTATCTTGAAAGTTTACTACTTTGAAAGCTTTCTTTGAAAACCAGCTATTTCTGAACTCCAGCAAATTATCAACTATTCTTCGACCAAGAGCTAAGTTTGCCATTACCAATTATGATTCACTTTATGTATCCTTATTGTGCTTCCTTTACTCATTGCAACTTGAGTTATATAATAGTGAGTTGTCTTCTATTATGATCTATGTATTTGATGAATGTGATGCTTCTTGTCCGTATTCTTTTATCAACTCTTCACTCCATAAACCTGAGGTCATGTTTATTGAGCTTAGTTTCGCTTGGGGACAAGCGAAGTCTAAGCTTGGGGGAGTTGATACGTCCATTTTGCATCACTAATCTATGTCTTAATTCACTATTATTCATTGATATATTTCGTATTGAGAGGTGATACTTATGTTATTTCATCTATTTTTGCATGGTTGATGACTTTTGGAGCATGGACCGCTGCAGTCAGGATTCTTATGGAAAATGTGCTGTTTGGAGGCAAAATTCGTGAAGATCAGAAAATCCGGGAAAATATACGGAAAATTCTATTTTTCCAGAAGACTCAGGATGCCAGAAGATGGAGTGGAGGTGGGCCACAGGGGGCCCACACAACCCCATGGAGTGGGCAGGCCTAGGCCGCGCCTGGGGGTGGTGTGGCCACCCTGGCCCACTCCAGCCTCTCTCCTCTGGCGTATATCATCCCCACGAAACCCTAAGACCCGGGGAGCAACCACAAAAAGATTCTGCGGCCTCTACGGGGTAGAAAAACACCGAGAGAGAAAGATCTCTCCGGCAGACATATTTCTGCCGGGGGAATTCCTTCCCGGAGAGGGAAGATCGTCGCCATCAACACCATCATCAAGCGGGACTTCATCGGGATCATCATCACCATCATCACCACCGTCATCACCATCAGCACCCTCAATCACCATCTCCATATTGCTGTAACAATTGCGTTGAATCTTGGATAGTTCATAGGGGAAACTTTCCTGGTGTTGATTACTCTTTGTAGTTGATGCTATTGAGTGAACCATTGAATTATTATTTATGTTCAGATTGTTATACATCAGCACCACCATCATCACCATCAGCACCCTCAATCACCATCTCCATATTGTTGTAACAATTGCGTTGAATCTTGCATAGTTCATAGGGGAAACTTTCCCGGTGTTGATTACTCTTTGTAGTTGATGCTATTGAGTGAACCATTGAATTATTGTTTATGTTCAGATTGTTATACATCATCACTAGCATCATCACCATCAGCACCCTCAATCACCATCTCCATATTGCTGTAACAATTGCATTGAATCTTACATAGTTCATAGGGGAAACTTTCCCGGTGTTGATTACTCTTGTAGTTGATGCTATTGAGTGAACCATTGAATTATTGTTTATGTTCAGATTGTGATACATCATTATTCCATCTCTGTTCATGATCCATATGATGTCTTGTGAGTAGTTCGTTTTGTTCTTGAGGACATGGGAGAAGTCTTATTGTTAGTAGTGGAGTTGCGTTGAGAAAAATTCAATAGATTTTTAATTAAGTTGTGGTGTACTTCTTCTAGTGGTGTCATGTGAACGTCGACTACATGACACTTCACCTATATGGGCCTAGGGGAATGCATTGTGTATTTGGATACTAATCGTAGGGGTTGCTGAAGTGACAGAAACCTGAACCCCCGTTAGGAAACCATTGCACAAGGGACGTAAGGGTCTTAGAGTTTAAAGCTGTGGTTAGGTTTCTACCTTAATTAATTTCTTGTACTTACAGATGTTTGCAAGGGGTTTAATCACAAGTATGTATTTAGTCTTGGATGGGGCGGTACATTAGCACAGGTTCACCCACACAACACTTAGCAAGCTAAAGAAGATTAATCAGCTATATGAAGCGAAAACACTTGACAGTCTTCCCATGTGTCCTCGAGAACGTTTGGTCATCTTAAGTAATACAACCGGCTTGTCCTTTGCTGCATAAAGGATTGGGCCACTTGCTGCATTTATTTCTACTGTCTTTTATTTACTCGTACTTTGTTTACTTGCTTTATCGAAAACCCCTAAAAATCCGTTTGCTAAGTATTTGCAGAGAATTCCTGATCCATACCACTAGCCAGCACCTTCTGCTCCTCGTTGGGTTCGACACTCTTACTTATCGAAAATACTGCGATACACCCCTATACTTGTGGGTCATCAACGGCTCCACTTGAGTAGAGCATAGTTCTTCTCGACCTGCCATAAGGGGTTCCTCAACAGGGCGGATGAATCCCGCACCCATTCTTCCTATGGCATCCTGAGGCATTTCATCATCTACATCACAGACATCAACACGCCCCCCTTGGGGACCATCATATTCTTCAAAAACCACACTACAAGATTCTCTGACAACTCCAGAGAGTTTGTCATAGACACTATAAGTGTGGGATTCGAGACCATAACCAACAAGAATACCCTCTAATTCTTTGGAATCAAATTTGGACAAACGAACACCCTTAATGTGATAGAAACACTTACAACCGAACACCCTTAATTAATATTTATTTCCACCAAGGCTTGCATGAGATGGAGGACCAAAGAGATCCACATGGAGGAGCTCCAAGATCCTCTTGGACTTGATGTAGTTCTTTGGCTTGTGGGGAGAATCATGCATCTTTCCTTCTACACATGCCCTGCAAACACGATCTTTGGCAAAGCAAACATTTTCTTTTAGTCCAACAATATGACCATCCTTGTGGAGGCTTTGCAAAGTTCTCATGTTGACATGGGCTAGACAACGATGCCATAACCAGCCCACATCGTCCTTTTCGAATAGGAACATCACACTTGTAGTGGTTTTCCCGGAAAAGTCCACCATATACAAGTCATTTTCGACGTACCCAACAAAAGCGACCTTTAGAGACTTGCTCCACATGAAGATCACAATATCATTATCAATAAAGATGACAAAACCCATCTTTCCAAGAGCACGGACTGAAAGTAAATTATAGCCAAGGGTCTCAACAAGCATGACGTCCACGAGAGTGATATCGTGTGCAACCACAACTTTGCCAAAACCCATTACCTTAGACTTTGACTTGTCAGCATATGTCATGGATATTTGATCAACATTTGGTCTCAACTCCTTGACACTATATGCGCTTCCGGTCATATGACTTGTGCATCCACTATCAAGCACCCAGTTTGACTCTCCGGAAGCATAGGTCTACAAAAGATCAAACTAGTTTTTAGGTACCCATTTTTCAATGGGTCCTCTTTTATTAGCAACAAGGGTCTTGGGAACCCAAATAGACCAAGCAATATAACCATCAAATGGGCCAACATATTGTGCATATACATCACCATAATAATCACGCATCAATACATAGTGAGGGTTAACACTTCCCGCAAAGTCATCATGAGACATAGTTTTGCCATTCGTGGTCTTACTACCCACAATAACCTTGTCCTTTTCTTGTGCGGGTTGGCCTTCTTCTTCTTGTTGTTTTTCTTCTTCTTGCCTTTAGAGACAAAGCTAATGCCCCCTTTCTCACTATTTGACCTCTGCTTACTCAAGATGTCATCAATTCACTTGTTTCCCTTGGGAAAGGTGGCCTTAGCTAGCCCCCCTTCAACCTAGCATTTTCTTCAAGTACATTTGTATAACTAGAAGGAATGAAAGTACTAGGTGAAGGAATATTGGTCAATTGAGTTTAAGGCTTTTCACAAGACTTTGTGAGTAACAAGAGTTCACTCTCCAAGGCCTTGTGAGCCTTGTCAAGCATCCTAAAGTCCTCGACAAGTTTTTCATGAACAACACCAAACTCAATCTTGTCCTTTTTAGCCTTTTTATATTTAGACATAGCATGGTCATGTTCCTTGATGAGTTTATTAATAATGAGATCATTTGCTTCATCAAGCCCTTCAAGTTTAGTTTCAAGATGAAGGGAATATGCCCGAGAGGCAATAATAAAGTGGTTATTATCTTATTCCATGTTTATGATAAATGTTTATTTTGCATGCTATAATTGTATTAATTGGAAACGTTAATACATGTGTGTTTAATAAAGAAAATACAAAGTTCCTAGTACTGCCTCTCATATGAACTAGCTTGTTGATTAACAAGATGATCAAGGTTTCCTGATCATGGACATTGGATGTTGTTAATAACGAGGTCACAACATTGGTGGAATGATGTGATGAACATTCATCCGAAGTATAGCATTACGATCAAAGTCATTATGTTTATATTGCTATAACATCATACAAAGTAATCTTAGTCCTTAGACCATAAGATCATGTTAATTGCTAACACCGGAAGAGTATCTTGATAACATCAAACGTCACACCGTAACAGGGTGAATATAAAGGTGGGTTCAGTGCTACAAAGGTGTTATGTTGAGGATCATGGATCAAGAGTGGGATTTGTCCATCCCGATGACGGATAGATATACTCTAGGCCCTCTCGGTGATATCACATTAAGATAGCTTGCAAGCAAGTGATGTGATCACTAGAATGTTATATCATGGGAACGAGAAAAGAGTGCATGTCGGCAACGAGATCAAACTAGGTATGGTGATATCACGATCACAGAAGTCATTGTTGAAGGCAACAAGATACCGATGATCGAATATCGGACATGTAATATATCGCGAGACAAAGGGATTTAGTTACTAGCGTTAAAGGTTCTCACGATCACAGAAGTCATCGTTGAATGTGTAGGAGTTAGTATGGATCTCCAGGTCCCGCTTCTGATTATTGATCTGAGAGGGGTATCGATCATGTCTGCATTATTTGAAAACCGTAGGGTGACACACTTAAGGGATACCGACACCATTTGGAGCAAATATGTTTCAGATAAAGATTTAAGAAAGCGTTGGAATTATTTCAATAGACACCGAAACTGTTTCGGGTGAAATTGCTGAAATTGGTTCTGCATGTAATATTTAAATGTTGCAGGGGTTTTTATGTGAATGTTTGTTAATTAAAGTAATTAACAAAATTCTGAATAAAATTAATAAAGGAGTTTTATTAAATGAGAGAGCATTAAATTTGGAGAAATTTAATGCATTTAAAGTGGAGACTTTAAAAGAGAATGTGAAGGGGCATTTTAATGTGGAGGGGTTACCACCACATGAATGGGGGAGGTGAGTAGTCACCCTCCCATGGGGCGCTGGCCATGGGGGAGGGGTACCCCCTCCTCCTATAAAAGGCCCCCCTCACACCCCTTCTTCCACACACCTCCCCGTGAAGGATCTCTCCCCCCCTCTAGTATTTTCCCCCATGGTCTCGGATTAGCGAGATACATGTTTCCGGTGGCTTTATCTAGAAAGGAGTCGCTGCTTCCGCTACTTTGCTGGAGCAAGGGATGGAGGTTGCGGTGCTGGACTTGGTGGTGCTTGACTTGCTGGAGCCGGATCTGATGGACGTGCTGGAGCCAGACCTGCTGGACTTCATCACGATCTTGAGATCGGCAAGTGTACGACTACATCATCCACGAGTTCCAACTCGTTAACAAAGCTTTGTTGTCTTCGAGGGTAAGTTCTCTATGGATGTATATCCACCCGTTGCTTGTATCTAGTAGATAGATCTTGGCGTATAGTTCCCACTGTAGGAATTTTTTTGTTTTCTATGCTGCGAACCCAACAGTGGTATCAGAGCCTGATCTATGCGTAGGTGCTTTGCACGGGTAGTACACATATGTTTATATGTGGGCGATGATGATCATGTTATTGCATCTTTCATGTATTTTGGATATTGGTGGCATAGTGATATGAAGCGGCCCGAACCAACCTTACATGTCATCGTACATGAGACCGGTTCCACGACTGACATGCAACTAGTTTTGCATAAGTGGCTAGCGGGTGTCTGTCTCTCCTACTATAGTTAATATCTGATTTACAACGAGTTGCTAATAACTTGGTTATCCTCGTTGTGGTTCATGTTCATAGGTAAGACCGGATCTATCTCCGAAAGCCCTAAGCCATGTAAAGCTTGCAATTGATAAATTAGAGGCATCCAGTTTAGATCGTTGTTGGGCTAGTGTCATGATATGGTAATGTTGTAAGTTGATGTATAGTTGATACCCTTACAACACACCTAACGTGTAAGTTCCATAGACCTTGGCCTTACACACAAAGGAATGATAGAGATCATACCACGATGCATATGATGGTGATCAAATGCATGGACCATATCATTCCACTTTACACATATGATGTTTGCATCTTATATTGCTTGTTTGGTGTTTTAGTAGCATTATAAGATGATCCCTCATTTAAATATCAAGATAAAAATGCGTTCTTCCTTAAGTA
The DNA here is from genome assembly GCA_910589775.1 of Avena eriantha. Taxonomy (NCBI): domain Eukaryota; kingdom Viridiplantae; phylum Streptophyta; class Magnoliopsida; order Poales; family Poaceae; genus Avena; species Avena eriantha. The sequence continues at coordinate 253,411,810 of OU342746.1, forward strand.
TGCACCGTTCTATGGATCGTGTTTCGAGACATCACGTGATGATCGGGTGTACTCGACTCCGCGCTTTCATACAACAGGTGTAAGACAGTTTTACACACGCGGAATACTAAGGTTCTTACTTGACGAGCCTAGCATGTACATACATGGCCTAGGAACACGGACCGAAAGGTTAAGCATGAGTCATATAGTTGATATGATGCCCATATTGATGCTCGCCTTTGAAGCTACACCGACTCACGTGATGATCGGACTTGGTGTAGTGGATTTGGTACATGTAATCACCAAAAAGGCACGAGGATGTCGTTTTTGAGTGGGAGTTCATTTCTAATTTGGATTAGTCAAACTCAATTTGTCCTAAACTAAATCGAAGTGAATTTGCATAATTTGTTGTAGTCATTGGCATCTGTTCACTACCTTATGCTTAGTTTTAATTGAGATAATAGAACTATAGAATTCTGGATATTTACTTTACAAACTGGTATCGTATTGTTTTGAATGTCAATTTAAAGTTTAGAAGTCCTATTGCAAACTTTCAGCAAACTCTATTTAATCCATGAAGTTTAATAAGTAGTAGTAAATCAAGAGTAAGAATTCCAATGTTAGTATCTAAAGTATCATGTTTTCCTCCATGATTATTGATATTCAAAAGTTGTTTTAATATCAAGATTATCTAGGAGCTGAAAATTGTTTCAGAAACCATCATGTGTGGAAGATATTGTGATATCTGAAACAATGTTTTTGGTTGCATTATGATAGAGTATAATTTAGCAAAATACATGTTCTCATATTGTATGAGAATTTGTGAAGGATGGAGATGCTAGGCATCTGGATCTCCCAAAAAGGTTTTGGGAACTAACATTATACTCGCGATTCTTTCTTATAGGCTATAGTAGCTTGATCAGGAAAGTTGTCATGATAAGGATGAATAGAATATGTAAGTAAAATGTTCACTATACTAATAGATTACTAAAGAATGGATTTTTTTAAAAGAACACCAAACATTTGATGATGGTGATCCACTTCAAAGTGCAAGTCCAAAGGTATTAGTATTTGACTATACACGCTTTGTACTATATGTCATGTGAATGACACCACTATTGATGTTGATAGATTCTTTTAAAGGAAAAGGAATTCCTGAAAGAGAATCTATAAAATATTTGGCAGAAAATAAAAGGTTGGAGATGTCCAACTTAGGTATATAGAAGATATACATGTTATGGCAGTATTCTTTGCTTGTTAAACAATGTGGTTCTTAGGTATTGGATACCGAATTAGTTCGTGTGAAGTGTCATACAGAACAACACAATTCATAAACTGCAACGGCCAAAGTAACTAGCAAAAGAATATGTGATGATGTTCATCGAAAACAAATAAAGTGTTATTGTGTTTTTCATTGTCGTCAAACCTAGCCTTGAAGATTTGTTTTTAATAATTGTTATTTTGTTCCGGTATTACGAAAACAATGGTTGTTCAAATAATTACCGTATTCCATAAAGGATGGATGAACTTTTACAAGTCTAGTTGGAGAAATCACATCCGTAAACATTATTGCTAAAATGTCGTAAGACAAATGATTGGAAGATCACTTATGAAGTGACATCGCTGTTTAAATTATACTGAAAGTAAACATGAAGAAACTCCATGTTGATGGATTTTTGGAGTCTTTTGATTTTGATCAATTGACGCTTGTGAAACTTTCCTCGAGATAATTGAAACTCCGTCCATAGGCCAAAGAGGAACGGATGACTAACTTATTGGATATTATGCATGTTGATGTATATAGTCCATTATGTGTAGCCATATGCGATGGATCTATTTGCTTCATATGCTTTCTCCAGAAATTTGAGTGAATACATCTATATATTTACTTAATAAGGAAGAAGTATGAAACATTTGAAAATTGTTCAAAGACTTTCAAGATGAAGTGAAAAATCATTGTAACAAGAAAATAAAAGAGTTTATGATTTGATCATAAAGGAAGATATTTGGGTTACAGGTTTAGCAAAACACCTAAGATCTCAGGAATTGTTCCATGAATTTGCATTTCTTGATAAACCACAGGAGTATGGTATGTTCGAGAGATGAAATCAAACCATGTTTGACATGGTAAGACCAAATTTGTCATTTATAGAACTGCCATTATGTTTTAAGGATTGAAGCTTTAGAGACTACCGCTTTTACACTGAAAAGAGCACCATCGTGATCCGTTGAAATGACACCATATAAGTTATGGTTTGGGATAAACCCGAATTGTCTTTTCTTAAATTTTGGTATGCTATGCATAAATAAAATGTTTACAACCAAAGTCGGATAAGCACGTCTTTGTATGTTATCCCAAAGAATTTGTTGGGAATTTCTCCATACCACCGAGGACAAAAGAGTTTGTCGCTTGGAACGTCAAGTTTCTTGAGAATGAATTTTTGACGAAAAGTTAAGTGGGAGGACAATAGAACTTTGATAAGGTTGTTGAACCTTAGCTATATGTGCTAAGTAGCGTAGCGCCGGAAAGTGTCCCGGAGGCGGCTAAAATGCTCATGGCTCCCGTGATTACAAAAGTTGTGATCTTGGATATTAGAGTTCCTATTGAACCATGTGGGTCGGTAAGAATCAAATAGTGAGATTTGATAAACAAGTCGTTATTGTTTTGACAATGATGAACCGACTACATGGAAAGAAGAGATGATGGGCCCTGACTCCATAAAATTACTAGAAGTCATATAATCCGTGATAGTACCCATACACGAGAAATCAAGTTTCTAAACTTGGAAGACCCTCTAAAAGGGCGTAAAGCCTATCGGTCGTGCTTGGATCTATAAAGAAATAGACATGGATGTTTAACATCTATGAAATAGTCGACATGTTTGAAATAAGTTTACGGCAATGTTCAAGGAGTTGACTATGACAAGATTTGATCTTTCATAGCGATATTTAGTCTTGACGGATTAATGTAGCAACCACTACATATAATTTGGTATATGGTAGTTGAATACACAAAACAAGGTTCTTCTAATAGAACGGTTACCTAGGACGTGTACATGACATGGTCCGAAGGGTTTTGTTAATTCAAAGGGTGCTAAAAGGGCATGCAAACTTCAATAGTTGAAGTGAGCATAGCGGACTTTGAATCTTCACCATGATGAAAATGTTAAAGGAGTTTAAATTCATCGGAGATGATGAAGATGCTTGCATTTGCAAGAAATTAAGTAGGAGCGCCGAAACATATTTCTAATACATTATGTAGAGGACATATTGTTGATTGGAAATGATGTATCTTGTATTGACACAAGTTAAGAATTTCATTAAAATAGGATTTCGATGAAAGACTTGGGCAAAACCGGAATATTTGGCATCAATGTCTATATGGATAGATTGAGGCACTAATATGGTTATGCCAGACGTACATATATGAGATATTAAAAGGGTTCAATATGGAAACAACAAGAAAGGTTCTTGCTGCATGGAAATGAGTGTATCAAGATTCAAGTGTTTCAACACTTCGTGAGTAAAATCACAGGAATATTTTGATCGATTATACTATGATATGTATATATCCAAATATGTCCTATGCTCTAAATGTTATGAGCACATACCAGAATGATTCATAAGATGATCATTGGACGATAGTAAATATATTCTTATGAGCTTTGTAAGAACTAAGAATATATCATGTATAAGTGACAAATAGTTAAAGGTAGTTCATTGTAAAGTGTTACATTGATACTAGTTTTGTCACAATATACAAATTAAATTTATCTCAAATTTAGACTATGGGTGGCACAATGTAATGGAAAGGATGTTCCATGATGGATTTGGATAAGTTCCAAAGTTGACACATTGTGATGGATACTACAACAAAAGGCTAAGTATATGACTGCTATAGTAGCAGCAAAGGAGGGCATTTGTGTTAAGAAGTTTGTTATCAAACTAGGTGTGGTTCCAAGTAGGCTAATACTATGAAGATATATTGTATGACAATAATATCAACATATTTTAACCCGAACGAACTAAAGGTCTCACTAAAGGACCAAATTTATACAATGCCATCTCATTTGAGAATGAGTGATGCGTAGAGACGCAAAGACATGCAAATACACACAGACCTGAAAGTGCCAGATCCGGAGATTATGTTAACCACTAGCAAACGCGTATATTCAACACCTAGGTATTGTATATACAAGTTTACAAACTAGATTATTGACTCTACTGCAAGTGGGAGACTGAAGGGAATATGCCCGAGAGGCAATAATAAAGTGGTTATTATCTTATTCCATGTTTATGATAAATGTTTATTTTGCATGCTATAATTGTATTAATTGGAAACGTTAATACATGTGCGTTTAATAAAAAAATACAAAGTTCCTAGTACTGCCTCTCATATAAACTAGCTTGTTGATTAACAAGATGATCAAGGTTTCCTGATCATGGACATTGGATGTTGTTAATAACAAGGTCACAACATTGGTGGAATGATGTGATGAACATTCATCCGAAGTATAGCATTACGATCAAAGTCATTATGTTTATATTTCTATTACATCATACAAAGTAATCTTAGTCCTTAGACCATGAGATCATGTTAATTGCTAACTCCGGAAGAGTATCTTGATAACATCAAACGTCACACCGTAACAGGGTGACTATAAAGGTGGATTCAGTGCTACAAAGGTGTTATGTTGAGGCTCATGGATCAAGAGTGGTATTTGTCCATCCCGATGACGGATAGATATACTCTGGGCCCTCTCGGTGATATCACATTGAGATAGCTTGCAAGCAAGTGATGTGATCACTAGAATGTTATATCACGGGAACGAGAAAAGAGTGCATGTCGGCAATGAGATCAAACTAGGTATGGAGATACCGATGATCGAATCTTGGACATGTAATATATCGCGAGACAAAGGGACTTAGTTACTAGCGTTAAAGGTTCTCACGATCACAGAAGTCATCGTTGAATGTGTAGGAGTCAGTATGGATCTCCAGGTCCCGCTTCTGATTATTGATCTGAGAGGGGTCTCGATCATGTCTGCATTATTCGCGAACCGTAGGGTGACACACTTAAGGGATACCGACACCATTTGGAGCAAATATGTTTCAGATAAAGATTTAAGAAAGCGCTGGAATTATTTCAATAGACACCAAAACTGTTTCGGGTGAAATTGCTGAAATTGGTTCTACATGTAATATTGAAATGTTGAAGGGGATTTTATGTGAATGTTTGTTAATTAAAGTAATTAAAAAAATTCTGAATAAAATTAATAAAAGAGTTTATTAAATGAGAGAGCATTAAATTTGGAGAAATTTAATGCATTTAAAGTGGAGACTTTAAAAGAGAATGTGAAGGGGCATTTTAATGTGGAGGGGTTACCACCACATGAATGGGGGAGGTGAAGAGTCACCCTCCCATGGGGCGCCGACCATGGGGGAGGGGTACCCCCCTCATCCTATAAAAGGCCCCCCTCACACCCCTTCTTCCCCACACCTCCTCGTGAAGGATCTCTCCCCCTCTAGTATTTTTCCCCCATGGTCTCTGATTAGCGAGATACATGTTCTCGGTGGCTTTATCTGGAAAGGAGTTGCTGCTTTCGCTGCTTTGCTGGAGCGAGGGACGGAGGTTTTCGGGGTACCGGACGTGTGTGCGATCACGGATGCACCACTGCTTTGCGGTGCTGGACTTGGTGGTGCTGGACTTGCTGGAGCCGGGTCTGATGGACGTGCTGGAGCCGAACCTGCTGGACTTCATCACAATCTTGAGATCGGCAAGTGTACGACTACATCATCCACGAGTTCCAACTTGTTAACAAAGCTTGGTTGTCTTCGAGGGTAAGTTCTCTATGGATGTATATCCACCCGTTGCTTGTATCTAGTAGAAAGATCTTGGCGTATAGTTCCCACCGTAGGAATTTTTTTTCTATGCTGCGAACCCAACACAAGAGACATCCTAGTCTCTTGTTCTTCTTCTAGATCATTATTTAGAGCTTCTACCTCAATCATGTGCTCTCTTCCTAATTTACATCTCTCATCTAGGAGCTCTTGTGTGTGTGCAAGTTGATTTAAGAGGTCCTCAAAATGTCTTTTGTGCTCCCCTTGCAAGTTGTTCATAAACACATCAAAAGAAACCAATTCCTTTTTGACCTCAAGGGATAACTCATCATCAAATTCATCAGCTAAGGAGGTGGGGTGTGATGATGATAATACCTCCGTTCCTCTTCCCATAAGGCAAGTGACGTTCTTGTTGGAGATATTATAATTTGGAGAGTCAAAGAGTGAGAATGTCGGTGTAGAAGTAATGCCATACCACTTGATGTTTCCTCTTCTTCCTCTTCCTCATCATCATTGTCAGAGGAGAATTCTTCATGTGTTATCAAAACAATTTCACCCGACTTCTTGTTGGTGGAATTCCTTTTGATGAAAGGTTTCTTGTAAGGAGCTTTGGAGGTCTTCTTCAACACAAGTTTACCCCCATGATCTTATCTCTTCTCATAGGGACAACCGGCAGCAAAGTGATAGCGGTCATCACAATTGAAGCAAGTTCTCAACTTAGACCCATTGTCTCTTCTCCCATTGGGGTTGCTTCTTTGTTGCATCTCCATCTTAGCCTTGGTGGGGTCTTTACAAAAGTTTCTTGCATAGAAGGCCATGTATTCACCATGAGCAACCTTGACATCTTTGGGGGGGTGGCTCATTGAAAGTCCCTCATCACTCCCTTCATCTTCATCATACTCCAAAACCTTGGCCTTCAAGGCAAGATTGACACCACTGCTCATTCCAACGGCATGAGCACATGCGTCTTTGGCATTCTTGGCAGCAACCTTGAAAGCGGCCATCTCTTGCATAACTTCATTGGAGGTCATGAGATGGTAGTTGTGTCTTTCTTGGAGACTCTTCAAGTCATGAGATGGCATTCTTGGTAGCAACCTTGGTTCCTTAGCATTGGATAGGACACCATTGTTGTCATAATAGATAACCATTGGATCCAAAGCACTTGAAACCACACACCTAGTTCAAAAATGAACTCTTTCATCCAAACTGCTTCTGCCACTACTTCTGAAGCAGAGATATACTCCGCCTCCATTGAAGATATTGCCACCACAAGTTGCTTAGAACTCCTCCAAATCAGCGCTGCTCCATTCATAAGAAATACATACCCGGATTGTGACTTAGAGTCATCCGGATCGGTATCAAAGCTAGCATCAACGTAACATTTTGCGACGAGCTCTTCTTCACCACCATAGATGAGAAACATGTCTTTCGTTCTTCTTAAGTAATTAAAGACATTCTTGACTGCCTTCTAGTGTTGCACACCTAGATCAGATGTGTACCTACTAGTCAAACTAACAGCATGTTCCACATCCGGTCTTGTACACAACATAGCATACATAAGAGAGCCTATGACTGAGGCATAGGGGACATTGACCATCAATTCTCTATCTTCTGCTGAAGCTGGACTTTGAGTCTTGCTCAAAGTCATACCTTTCAACATAGGTAAGAGCCTGTTCTTACTATCTTGCATGTTTAACTTATTCAATATCTTATCAAGTTATGTACTCTGTGATAATCCAATTAAGCGCCTTGATCTATCTCTATAGATCTTGATGCCTAAAATGTAGGCAGCTTCACCAAGGTTGTTCATTGAAAACTTACTATTTAAGTAATCCTTTATGATATTAAAAAGATCTATATCATTTCTAATTAACAATATGTCATCCACATATAATATCAGAAATGCTATAGAGCTCCCACTCAAATTCTTCTAAATACAAGCCTCTCCTATAGTTTGGATAAATCCAAACCCTTGATCACTTCATCAAAGTGGAGATTCCAACTTCCGGATGCTTGCTTCAGTCCATAGATGGAACGCTAAAGTTTGCATACCTTGTCAGCATCCTTAGGATTGAAAAAAACTTTGGGTTGCATCATATACAACTCTTCCTCAATGTTTCCATTTAGGAATGTTGTTTTGACATCCATCTGCCAGATTTCATAATCGAAAAATATAATAATTGCTAACATAATTCTAATAGACTTTAGCATTGCTAGGAGAGAAAGTCTTCTCGTAGTCAACTCCTTGAATTTGTCGGAACCCTTTCACGACAAGTCGTGCTTTATAGACGGTTACATTACCGCCAGCGTTAGTTTTCCTTTTGAAAATCTATTTATTCTCAACAGCCTTGTAGTCGCGAGGTAAGTCAACCAAAGTACAAACTTGGTTTTCGTACATGGATCCCATCTCGGATTGCGTGGCTTCAAGCCATTTGTTGGAATTTGGGCTCATCATCGTTTCCTCATATGTCGTAGGGTCATCGCTTCCATCTATCATGAAATTTAAGACTGGATCACCGTATAGTTCAGGAAGTGTACGTATCCTGCTTAACCTGCGAGGTAAGGTAGTGGTCTCTTCCGGAGTTTCATGATTCTCATCATTAGTTCTCTCTTCACTCGGTGGAGTCACCACTGGAATAGTTTCCGATGTTGCGCTACTCGCCACTTCAGGAAGAGGAGGTTCGGTAATCTCGTTGAGTTCTACCTTCCTACTATTCACACATTTCGAGAGAAACCCTTTTTCAAAAAGGATCCATTCTTGGCAACGAAAACCTTGCCTTCAGATTGGTGATAGAAGGTGTACCCAATTGTTTCTTTTGGGTATCCTATGAAGACGCATTTTTACGCTCTAGGTTCGAGCTTATCAGGCTGAAGTTTCTTCACATAAGCATCGCAACCCCAAACTTTTAGAAATGACAGCTTAGGTTTGTGACCAAACTATAATTTATATGGTGTCGTTTCAATGGATTTTGATGGTGCCTATTTAAAGTGAATGCAACCATATCTAATACATGACCCCAAAATGACAGTGGCAAGTTGGTAAGGGACATCATAGATTGCACCATATCTAATAAAGTTCGGTTACGACGTTCAGATACACCATTTCTTTGTCGTGTTCCGGCGAGAGTGAGTTGTGAAACAATTTCACATTGTCTCATGTATGTGCCAAACTCGTAACTAAGATATTCTCCTCCACGATCGGATCAAAGAAATTTGATCTTTCTGTTACGATGAAATTCTTTAAACTTTTCAAATGTTTCAGATTTTTGTTTCATTAAGTACATATACCCATATCTACTTAAATCATCCGTGAAGGTTACTAAATAACGATATCCACTGCATGCTGACACACTCATTGGACACATACATCGGTATGTATTATTTCCAATAAGTCGGTCGCCCGCTCCATTGTTTCGGAAAACGGGGTTCTAGTCTGTTGCCCATAAGGCATGGTTCACATGTATCAAATGGTAGGATCTTGAGCTACTTGCATGTGCTCCCTGTCCTGGTGTTCCGGAGGTCGAAATTGAAGGCAACGGCAAGCTTCATCAATAAATCACTCTTCTATTGTTACCCCTCGACCAGGTGTGTTGTTGTGCTGCTACTTCTTCTAACCATCCTTGGTGGCGCGGGGAGGAGAAGTTTGGCTAGGATGCCGGCGGATCTAGAGGTTGGACGGGATCTTATATTCTGGCATGCTAGTTGTGGACGAGGCCCTATCGTGCGCTTGCAAGGTGGCAATGGTGCCAAGGGAAATGACCAGGATGGCGCAGCGACCTGCAGATTTAGAGATCGGGGGAAACCAAGATGCAAGTTGGAGCTTCTCACATTGTGGACTCGGTGTGGCGCCATGATCCGTGGCTGATGCGGCAGCCGGTCCACATGCCGAAGAAGGCATCAATCCAACCTAAGGCGAAGGCCTTTTCATGGATTCCCGACGGGCGAGCAACATGCTCTCTGTCCCCCCAAGTGGTTCCGTCCCTCGCTATGGAGAGAGTGGCCTGCGGTGGAGTTGCAAGTGCAACAGTGGGAAAAAAGAACCTAATTATGTTTTCTGTTTTATGTTTAGGGTCCTTAGTGCAGAATTTGAGGATGACCGTGTATTTTCGTCATTTCTCAGGGTCCTCATTGTATCATGTAACTCAATCGAGCGTGTTTAATGTAGCATCTCGGTCCTTCTGGGTTGTTCCCTTTTTTTTTTAAAGGAGCTCCTTCTCAAATAGTATGAAAATGGATTGTTTTGCAAAAGTCTATGTGCTTGATGTGGACGTGGTTGTCCTGTCAGTATGGTTTTGAGTTTGATCTGGTTCATGAAAATCTCGTTGGCTCTCGTAAAAGATACTGGTAACGGCGTGATGGGAACGGCCGGCAATACTCTTCAAGCATGGCTCTAGAACCACCACACCCGAGTTTGATGATATTTTTGTTTTTTTGCGACTTTGACAAGTTTATGGCCAGAATGTTAATAGCACTGTCATTAACCAGCGCTCAATCTCTACCATCCCCATCTTCACCGCTGTCTGCCACTTCTCCCGATACATTGCTCCGCTGAAAGCAGTACCCGAGCTGCACCAACAGGGAAGTGAACAAGTTTATATTTCTGATTCAACCCCGTAGCTAGCTAGTAGTTCAGGCTGCGGATGGGTGATGGCCGACGGCCATTAATTCGACATATATCTCTAGCGCCATTGCTATATTTCTGCAGAGCAGAGCACCAATCTCAACTGCTTCCTTGATGAGGCAGTGTCGTAAACAAGACCGACACATCTTCAACCTCAAGCACTCCACTCTGACCTCTGGGACGGCAGCCTGATGAGTGAGGACATGTCTCTGAATGCTTCGTGCCGATCATAAATTGTGTCACCATAAACCGCTAGCTGGTTGACTGGTTCTCAGGAGTACTACTACATTTCCTGGTAACCATCAACGGAGACACAAGTTAAATGTATTCAAATCTGCCATTTTCTGGGACTAGGCAAACTTACGGCCGTATATATGTATGGCCATCCTGTCCTTGTTGCATGATTGCGTCCTCGGCGAAACCTGCACGAATATAGGGTTTAGATCGACGGTACGCGCAGTTGGGAGGGACGCACGGCTCGCCTTTTCTCAGCACGGTTGGGCGTTGGGCAGCAAGGCGTTACGTACAAAGTTATCATTAGCTCACCTCGAAAAGCAGCTTTTCCGGACACTGGGTGCATGGTTAGCCCATCCGAACATCACATCGAGTTGTGATATTCCCTTCCTCGTCAAAATGTTGTTAATTTTGATACTCCCTCCGATCATAATATGTGTCGCCGGATCGGAGGGAGTACTACCTTTGATCTAAATTACCTGTCATAGCTTTTTTGAACTTAGTATTTTAGACAATATTTTGTCTAAAACTACGGCAAATAATTTGGACTGGAGGGTGTGTAATATTCACTCCTAGTCAAAACTACGGAAAAGTTTTTATATAAGTCAAACGATATTGAATTGATCAAGTATGGAGAAAAATATCAACGTCTAGAACTACCACATTACATTCCAAATGTACAGAATGGTACCACTTTATATTTTCGTAGCGTAAATCTACCATCTCAACTGTGATTTTCTCGCAAATGAAGGCTAAGAGCGAATTGGCACCGAAACTGACAGGTGGGGCACTTTTGTTGCGTTGTTTTATTATAAACACGTGAAATTGTACAATGATTTATATTTACTGGGTTAAAAAATTCAAGTAGTTGTGATATATTGATGTTTCATATAAATTATGTCAGATATCGGTTGAAACATTTTGTTGGGCTTCCAAGTTGTTGCATCGGCCTCTCCTGATAGGCCCACGAGCATCTCGATTTTTGGTAGACGTAGGCATTTCCGTCTTGCATACTGCAGTACTGCAGTGGTTTAGTCGAGAACTTGTCATCCTTCGACATACATAAGCTCTATTGAAATAGAGAGTTGTTTTTGCTCCCCTTGCTTCTGAACATCGGGTGGTGACAACACAGACGTCATCTATTTAACTTCATCTCTCCCTCATCCCTCATCTCTTCACCAGTCTCTCTGCTCTTTCGATTTGTCCCGCATCTCATACTCTGATGCCAAGACCACAAATTGGTTATAAGAAATGATCAATCAAGAAAAGCAAAATATGCTAGGCTAAGCGAAAAATCGATTCAGAGAATGGGCACACTGAAGCCTGTTTTAATTTTTTTAATAGCACCAAATATTTTCAAAAAAAAAACGTACCTGAAGCCAACTATATGGAATATTAGTCTGCAAGTTTTTAATGAAAAACCCCTTATATTTCGGGCACAGCAAAATAGATAAATCTAACAAATTTTGAAAAACGGAGGCCCATTCAAAATTTTACTGTTCATGTGTCCAGATCTAAAAAAATATCTTTTTTGTGAGGCCAGAATACATAGTGTTTTCACATAAATTTTAGCACACGGGTATTATAAATCATTATCTACATCTCCTTTTTTTAGAATTTTTCTGAATCTTTAAATTTAAACTTTTCAAAACCAAAAATAAGGTCCATCATGGTGGACGGGCTCCAAATCGACATTCTCATAGGCTAAGCCCATGAAATTGAACCAAAACGAGCCACCTTAATAAATAAAACAACAAAACATGCATATGCATATTTTTTCTAGTAAAGTTTGAAGTATGTTTTTATAGATACTTTTAGGAGAAGAAGTGACATAAGAGCTCTATGGCCTCTTTGGTTAGCAGGATTTGAAACATAGGAATTGATGTTAGCTTTAGAATTTAACATGACGTGACTAACCATCATCCAGAACACCAAAAAGGGACACAGTTGCATAGAAAACTTACAAATTGATGAAGCATTCCCAATGCGTGATCGATGCACACATGGTGTAACCCATGGCTATCGACGAGATGGGTGCTGGAGGTGGAGTGGGCCACCACCGGCACAACCCTTAGTTGGCCTTCTAATCCCTTGACCATCCTTTTAGGATTAGTTGTTAGGAGTCTTGTGTGTTTACATAATACAGGTGTGTCTCTCTAAAGAGAATTCCAACCACCTCTTTTTAAATCGGGCTAAAAATATCAAGGGCCAAAACCAAGTCGTTGGTTTGCACTATGCACCTTCAATCATGGTGCATACATGAGAGGGATGTGGTGGGGCCAAACCCATGTTTTCTCTCTGAGGTAATTGGAGATCAATTCCAACATTCTCCCCTTAATCGTAAAGCAGCAACATCATAAGCCTACTATCAATAGAAATAATATACTAAAACAACATGTTACAATGACAAATAAAGTGTCACAAAACCTCATTACCTACACCTATAGTACATCACTCTATCTTGAAATGGATAAACACAACATTTTATGGGAGTTGGTTTATTTAGTGGTCCCTATTTCCAGGATCAAAAGCTTTTCTGCAACCCATGCTGGCAACATAATCATGAATATGGCTGGGAGGTTTTCGATAAACGGATCTGTAAAACATACAAATCTCATACACTGTGACCAACAGTGTAGCTCATATAGGTGTGTTCTTTCAAGATCGCTCTGTAGGACAGCGTCTTTGCTCCCAAGGAGACAGACATAACACATTAAGATTTAATCAACCTTCCTTAAAGTTTGCTATGAGAGAATTGCATCTGCAGCGGAGTGGGAGTATTAAAAGTTTCTCTCAACTCAGTTATTTCGGTTTATTTTCCTAGGTCCTAATTCATGGGATCTCCGATCACATAGGTTGGGTTACCCCCTTGACAACTCACGTGGGTCTCAAACCCATCTCCCTCGATGCATTTCTATCAAATTTCTTGATAGTCCTTTCGTAAAAGGATCTGCCAGATTCTTAGCCGTTTGGACATAATCCAATGCTATAACTCTGGAGTTTCTCAGCTTTCTGACAGTTCAGTCATCTCTTGACATGTCTTGAACTCTTCATATTGTCCTTAGAACTGTTCACTTTGACATGTCTCAGTTTGGTTGTCACAGTTCATAAGGATTCCCGGTATTGGTTTTTCAACCATAGGCAAATCTATTAAGAGTTCACGAAGCCATTCTGCTTCGACAGTCGTAGTATCTAATGCTGTGAGTTCTACTTCCATATTTGACCTCGTTAAGATGGTCTGCTTGCAAGACTTCCATGAAACTGCGCCACCACCAAGAGTGAATATATATCCACTTGTGGCCTTTATCTCATCAGCATCTGATATCCAGTTTGAATCACTATACCCTTCAAGTACTCTGGGATACCCGGTATAATGAATTCCATAGCTCACGGTTCCCTTTAGATAGCGCATTACTCTCTCAAGAGCATGCCAATGATCATCTCCCGGGTTGGCCACAAACCGGCTAAGTTTGCTCACAGCAAACGAGATGTCAGGCCTCGTAGCGCAGCTAAATACATAAGTGAGCCAATTATCTGAGAGTATCTCAATTGATCTCTAGCTTCCTTTTGATTCTTTCGAAGCAAAATACTAGGATCATAAGGTGTGGGAGAAGATTTGCAATCATCATATCCGAATCTGCTCAACACCTTCTCTACATAATGTGATTGCACAAGTGTAATCCCATTATTCTCATCTCTCAGTAGCTTGATGTTTAGGATAACATCAGCTTCTCCAAGATCCCTCATCTCAAAATATTGAGACAAGAAGGTTTTGACCACATTAATTACTTTAAGAATTGTCCAAAAAATTAATATGTCATCAACATACACACATAGGACAACTCCCTCACCCCCACCATGGCGATAGTACACACATTTGTCGGCTTCATTTACAACAAAGCCCACAGATGTCAAAGTTATTTCAAACTTCTCATGCCATTGCTTGGGAGCTTGTTTGAGGCCACACAAAGATTTCTTCAATTTACACACCTTTCTCTCTTGACCTTCTAGTACAAAACCATTAGGTTGTTCCATGTAAATTTCCTCGTCCAACTCTCCATTTAGGAAAGCCGTCTTACGTCCATTTGATGAACGAGAAGACCGTGTGAGGCAGCCAGTGACAGTAGTACTTGAATTGTGGTTAATCTAGCCACAGGTGAGTAAGTATCAAAGAAATCTTCGCCTTCCTTTTGGGTATAGCCTTTAGCCACAAGCTGAGCTTTGTACTTTTTGATAGTGCCATTAGCCCTAAGCTTCTTTTGAAATACCCATTTACATCCTACAGGTTTACACCCATATGGACGTTCAGATATCTCCCATGTTTCATTAGCCAAGATGGAATCCATCTCGCTTTGAACCGCTTCCTTCTAGTAGTCTGCATCCATAGATGCAAAAGCTTTTGAAATGGTAGTGGGAGTGTCATCCACTAGGTACACAATGAAATCATTACCAAAAGATCTTGTGATCCTTTGTCTCTTACTCCTTGTGGGAGCTTCATTGTCATCCTCATCCGAATTTGAACTCTCATTATCTGATTGTTCATCAGTCTCCATGGGAGTTTCAGGTTCAGAAACTGGATCATATTCTTTATAAGATATGCTAAGCATATCTCTCATAGGAAATATATCCTCAAAGAATGTAGCATCTCTTGAATCAAAAATGGTACCGACACTCATGTCCTCCATTTCAGATTTCACCACAAGAAATCTGTAAGCAATGCTGTGAGAAGCATAGCCAAGAAAGACACAATCCACAGTTTTCGGTCCAAGCTTACGCTTCTTGTTGATTGGCACGTTGACCTTTGCCAAACAACCCCGGGTTTGTAAGTAAGCGAGTGTCAACCTTTTCTTTTCCCATTCTTCAAATGGAGTAATCTCTTTATTCTTAGTTGGAACATGGTTTATGACAAGACACGAAGTCAATATAGCCTCCCCCACCATTCCTTGGATAAACCGGCAATGTCTAACATGGCGTTAACCAAATCTATTAGAGTCCGGTTTTTCCTCTCAGCAATCCCATTGGATTGAGAGGAATTGGGAGGCGTCCTCTCATGTATAATACCATGTTCCGAATAGAATAAATTGAACTCATTAGAAAAGTACTCTCCACCATGATCAGACCGAATTCTTTTGATCTTTCTCTCAAGTTGATTTTCAACTTCCGCTTTATAGATTTTAAAGAAATCTAAAGCCTCGTCTTTAGTTTTCAAGAGATATACATAACAGTACCTAGTGGAATCATCAATCAAAGTCATGAAATATTTCTTTCCACTAATTGTCAACACACCATTCATCTCACATAGATCTGAATGTATGAGCTCTAGAGGTGCCAAGTTTCTCTCCTCTGCAGGCTTGTGAGGCTTGCGAGGCTGCTTTCCTTGCACACAAGCATGGCACTTAGAGCCTTTGACAATAGTAAATTTCAGAATTAAACTCATACCAGCAAGCCGCGACATACAACCGAAGTTAATATGACAAAGTCGTGAATGCCAAACATTAGTTTCATTACTAGTAGTGCAAACATGGTTCACTACATCATCACATAAGTCTACCAATGAAAAACGGAACATGCCTCCGCATTCATAGCCTTTTCCAACAAAGGTTCCATACTTAGACAATACAACTTTATTGGACTCAAATACCAACTTAAACCCATCTTTCATAAGACGAGAACCACTAATGGGATTCTTCTTGATAGAAGGGACATGCTGCATGTTCTCAATTGCATGATCTTGCCCGAAGTAAACTTCAGATCTACCGTGCCAGCACCAAGAACAATAGCATGTAACCCATTCCCTATCATGACTGAGGAATCTCGAGCCTGATAAGAGGTGAACATGGAAATGTCAGCACACACATGAACATTGGCATCCGTATCAACCCACCATTCTGTGGGTTGAAATACTAAAACAACAGTAGGTAATAAATTACCATACCCAGAACCTGAAGTTCCTGCATCAGTATTGCCAATGACCATGTTGACAGATTTAGAACTCTGTCCAGCCTGACCCTTCTTTCCTTTCTTCTATGGACAATGATGAGCCCAATGGCCAATCTCGCCACACACCCAGCAAGGTTCTTTCTTTTCCTTCTTCTGCCCCTTCTTCTTCTTGAAGTTGGTAGTCTGGCAGACTTTGTTATTTCCTTTGGACTTGTGGGCATTTTTCTGTACCATATTGGCAGCAGAGTGTCCCTCAGTTCCACTAGTGTGTTTTTCTTTTGCCCTCGCCTTCTCTTCAACATCCAGAGAACCAATAAGGTACTCAACAGAGAGCTCATGCCTCTGATGTTTCAGAGAAGTGGCAAAGTTCCTCCATGAAGGGGGAAGCCCAGCGACAATGCATCCCGCGACAAACTTGTCCGGAAGCACACACTTGAGGAGTTCGAGTTCCTTTGCCATGATCTGTAGCTCATGATCCTGTTCTACTACAGATCGGTATTCAACCATCTTGTAGTCATTGAACTGCTCCGTAGCATACAGTTCACCACCGGCATCGACAGCACCGAACTTAGCGTCCAACACATCCCACAGTTCCTTGGCATCACGAACATGCAAATATGCATCAACCAACTTGTCTCCAAGCACACTGAGTACAGAGCCACCAAACAGTGGCCTCCCTGAACGCTCTCTGTTCCTCGAGAGTAAGCGGACCTCTGGGAGTGCCATCTGCAATTTTTTCTATGCCCATAGCAGTGAGCCCCAAGAGGGCTTTCCCTTGCCATCTCTTAAAATTAGCACCCCTTCATCTTATGGTATTATTGTTCCAACTCTTGTCTTCATTAGTTCATAATTGTGTTTATTTACACAGTGACATGTCTCATGTTAACTTTCCTTCATGATTGGGTCACCCATTTGTTTCTTCCTTCTGGTCATCTCATGACCAAACTCCTTTCCTTCCTTTCCGACCATCCTATGGTCAAATCATTTCCAAAGCCATCGCTTTTCCAAAATCCATTTTGAAAACAAAACCAGCACCGCTCTACAGTAGTTTGTCTAACCCGTCCATAACCGTGGACATGGCTATTCGAATAGATTTACACTCTGCAAAGGTTGTACACTTTACCCACACCATCCGGGTACCCTGCCCTGACCCTCACTGATCGTGGGTCGAGTAACCGATCAAGACTCTCCAGATGCCACTCTAGTATAAGCCCTACCCTATGAGTTGTTCCTCTCAACTCCGGGATGTTTGGGCCAAAGACCAACCGGAGCGCATTCCGACTCCTCCAGAGTGGGCACTTTCAATGAGAGGCTCATAGTATCGCCCGACTGCTCCCGAGGGCAGTTCGCAATTCCTCCAGGTGATTGTCTAACAGTTGTACCTTTATGTAAAGGAACCCTGACATTAGAGGGAGATGATCCCTTATAATAAGTTATGAGAACTCCCACACCAGAGTAGCAAACTTCAAGTCCATCCCTACCCCATTCCAGAGTACTGTGGCTGCACGGGTTAAGTTGTTATAGCTAAAGCTACAAAGAACCGGGTGCGTTTTCATAAACATTTTCCTCCATCTTTCTTTCAACATCTTTTGTAAAACTAAAACCTTTTTATTTCTCAAACTTCTCTTGGTAGGTCAAACCTCACCAAGGTTTTATCATAAAACTCTTTGTAAAACTTTTCCGGGGTCTTCCCATCCTATAACTTTGCTTTGGCTAAAATGGGGTCTCCAAAGGGGTATGGTGTTATACACCATCTACCATTCTAGGGACAAATAGGTGTTGTAAAGGGGGTTGTACTTAGTAGCACACATGTGTAATGGTTTGGAGGAGCCAAGCCACTACCAAGTATAGATCATCATATAATAAAACAAAGCAGTTTTCATAAAACAAGTAGGTAAAACATGCATAAGTAAAACAGTAGGACAAGGCTTATGAGCAAGAAGGTGGCTTTCCTGATGATCAACAATATGGAATATATGTCCCTAGACTTCTTCTTAGAATACCATAATAACCAAAAATAATAACCATCTTCTTCTGGTCTCCGATATAATCGCATCTATCGTCGTTATGGACCACATGCAAGCAAATAGAGGGCACAATCAACACAAGTCATACAATCACCAATACCATACAGCAAACAAACATACCACACATTAATCAGTTCAGTAGGTTTTGATAGATTGAGATCATAGCATTTGGAGATACTTTAGTTGCCTTTGTGATTTATTTGTCAAATACCACCTAATGAAGGGGTTTTTGACTAAGGTTTGGGTTTGAGTGATATCAAAGTACAAAAATGATATCAATAGATAGGTATTGATGTAACAAGGCCAACAAAAGTGGTTTCATGATTTTATCAATTACCTTTGATTTTCTATGGATTTTCTAGTGTGAAAAGCTCTAGTTTTAGGAAATAATTCATCAGGAAAGTTATGGAGCTCCAAAAATTATTTACTTCGAGGGTTCGGTAGAGTTTGATGGACTGAATCACCAAGAGTTGGAACCATGTAAAAATAATTACTAGAATGCACTTGGGAAATTCCCAAAGTCAGTATGGAAGGTTTTTTATCCTTTTCACCAGAATTAATCTACATGAGGTTTTGCGATTATTACAAGGACAGATGCTAGGTATTTTGAATACCTTCCTATGGAAATTGGAATCACTCATTTTGGAGTTGTGAAACTCCTGTAGTGATTTTTCCATTAAAAATAACGCTAGATAGAGATATTTAATTCACCATAAATCATCAGAGACTCAATAAATAGTGAACTCCTGAGATTAGATAGGTATTGATATACTCCATCAATGGCAGTTGGGATTAGGCAAAATAAGTTATAGTTTGGCCCAGTGAATTTTCTAAATTCAAAAACAAGGTGATTTTGTTATTTTTGCTAAGGGTGATTCATAGCCCCACTTGGTATGAGGCCAAGGGTACAGGGTATACCTGCTCATTACCTACTCAAATAAGTTGGAAATATCTAAATTGGATAAGGGGAACTCCTTGGATAAATTATTTACTGAATTAGATACATTCTACTAGATTAATTTCCAGAAAATATTTACAAAAGGTTTGGGCCCGGGGCTTAGTATGAGTGTTTGTAAAAACATATAGTAACATGATAAAATTTAGATCTAGACAGTTTACCACATTTTCCATTTTCATTGGGATTTATTTCTCGAGGCAACTACAGATCTGTTTTGGAAAATATTAAAAGAAGTGGGTACTAGGCTGGGTCCGTGACAAGCTGGGCCGCACAGGGGAGGAACTGGCCCAACAGGAAGCGCCTGACGCGGGCGACCAAAGTTTGAATCTGCGGGCAGGGCCCGCTCGTTAGCCGGTGCGGTGGCTAAAGGGGTATGGAGCGACGTCCACCGTCCGATTAGAAGGAGATGGGCGACTCAGGGGTGTCGTATTCCCCCGCGACTACTGGCGACGACAGAACCCTAGCTAGCGGCGGGGAATCGCGGAAAGATTACCGAAGGGCTTGCCCACGCTCGGGGAGAGGCGGAGGCGAGGCGGTGGTCGACAACGAGCACAGGGGTGGGCAGCAGTGGCAGGTTCGTCGATGGAGATGTGCTCGCGCGAAGACGACCGAGGGTTACATCGTCGGAGCTCGACGGCGCCACTGGTGTAGTGGTTCCTGGGAAACACTAAGAGGTGGTTTAGATGCATCAGGTAGAGGCGAGCTTGGGAAGCTGACATGCAGCAAGAGAGGAGTGGAGAGGGGAGCACCTCGAGCATATCTTGAAGAAGGCCAAGAATTGAGTTCCTCCTTCTCCCGGTCAACAGAGAGGGGGAGAGGGTATGAGCTTCTAGGGGAAGGAAGAAGGAGTGGAGGGTGTCACAGTACTGTGACATGCAGAGAGGGAGAGGCATTGTTGAAGGAGCTTTGCTCAGATCTTCACCATGACCGAGAGCTCCCGTTGCTTCCTGTCTCGGGCAAGAAAGAGCAAGGGAGAGAGGGTGGGGGTACAGGGAGAGAGGAAGGAAGCAAATGAGGGAGCAAGAGCGGGGTTGA
Source organism: Avena eriantha (assembly GCA_910589775.1). Classification (NCBI taxonomy): domain Eukaryota; kingdom Viridiplantae; phylum Streptophyta; class Magnoliopsida; order Poales; family Poaceae; genus Avena; species Avena eriantha. The sequence goes on from OU342746.1 coordinate 253,432,445, forward strand.
TGGCCTCTGGCCTATTTAACCCGAGAGGTGATGGTCCAAGGTGGACTAGGCTCATGGAGGATCTTGGGCTAGTCCATGGCTTGCTCATTGGCTAAGCTGGGCGGTGGAGAGAGGTGGGGGTGCTCTAGGTCATGCAGGAGCGGAGAGGGACAGTGGGTGGCTACTGCCAGGTTTTAAATGCCCATAAAAGACATAGCCTTGTGTCTCCTTTCTTCCAAGTGCAAAATACAAAGGGATGGGGGTGTTATAGTGCATGTGCTACAGTGATCATGACCAGGGGTGAGGTGGGTGTTTTACAAAGTCAATCAATGACTATGGATGGGTTTTGGTGAGGCTTTGCCTAGATGATTTGATTAGTTTGCATTTTTGATCATATAAGTGGTTAGGAAGGACGTCTAGATACTTGTATAAGACATGATGGGGAGAAGGTACTAGAAGATAGAGGAGGTGAGAAAGTTTCTCTATGATTTATTTTAGATGTTTCTAAGGATTTAATGTCCACTAAAAACCATGTATTCAAATAGAGCAGAAATGGTTTCTAGAAGCTCATTTGGTCTCTTTGAATTATACAAGTGTGGTTTTTGGTGTGATATGGTACTATATACCAAGTAACACCATGGGGAATTTTCTTGGAATTTATTGGGAAAGAAAAGTATTTTTAAACAATTATTTCTTGTTTCTGCCATTTAAGAAAATGGGCAAAACTAAATAATAAAGCATCTCAAAAATATTTATTTTTGAGGTGGGAAGATATGATGGGGTATATAGGCATCAAATGTGTCTTGAGTTGACAAACTAGTTTGGAGAAAAACAAACTTGCCTTTATAGAAGGAGTTTTGAGGTTTTTCTCAGTTAAAGGGGTTTAATTGTTTTTGGGCCAAAAGAATTAGGGATACTATTTGATAATTTTTTATATCCAAGGTAGATGATGTACAAAGTTTGTATCTACCATTTGCATCCTTGGGTTTTGGAAAATCAACTTGATTTGGGGAAGAAAACAAGGTATAAAGGATCTTGGGCACTATTACTTTTATACCATCAAAACATGGTTGTATCTTGGATCTCAAAGCTCCCCTAAGGGCATGGGCTAGATGGCTGGATATACCAAGTTTAGTATACCACCATGGTACAAGAAGTTGAGATTGATCATACTTGAGTGCTCTAGGAATTGATTTGAAACTTTGAATAAAATAAGGGTGCCAAAGCTGATTATCAAATAGCCTTCAAAACCTTGTGGGTTTTTGAAGCACAAGGGTCCATTTAGAACAAGTGAAGTAGGTATTGCTAGAAATTTATGAGTACAACACAATCATGCAAAGAGTTGGTCCAACAAAGGTAGGATGAAGGTGTGAGCTTCTGACCAAGTAGGCTAGTTGATAAGATTTGCAGGAATTGTTATTTTCTTTCCTACAAAACCATCAAAAACAAGTGGGTTAGAGTAGGGTCTAGCCAAGGGAAAGAGTGAGCCTTGGTAGTCCTTAATATGGTCTACAATATGGTTCAAGTGCATTACCAGAAATGTAGGAGTGTAAATGAGGTAGACTCAAAGATGTGACATTGATATCAGATTTCTAGACTTAGTCATTTTTGGCATAGGGGGAGATTTTGACTAGAATATAAGAGGGGATAATTTTGAGAGGATACAAGGTTCCAAATCTTAATAAATGGATGATGTTGAAGTTTATATTGATTATAAAGGATCCATGCTTGATATTGGTCTTCATTGACTTGGAAGATTCTAGAATGAATAATCTTCAAAAGTGATTTTGTTAAGGGTTTTTGATGATCAGCTAGTGGCTATAGATCAGATACAACTTGGTTAACTTGCTTAGGGTTGATACACTTGGATTATCTAAGTGCCATATGATGAGCTCCTAGGGTAGCTCATACTAGTTCTAAGCGATCAAGTCAAGTAGCAGACCAAGGCAACTCATCTTACAAACAAAACAAATCTACTACCATGGGTACCTCCAAGCCTAGCTTGAGGTATGAATGGGTATTTTGAAAGGGTGGAGTTTGAATAAGGTGAGAGTCCTTGGTATTTCTACCAAGAGTAGAATTCAAAAGCTTTATAAAAAGGTTTTAGAAAAACCTAGAGGTAAGAGTAGTTGAAAGCTCTGCCTTGAAAACATAAGGAGATTATATCATATAGATCTCCATAATTTTGTCAATAGAAGCTACTGAAATAGTTAGGGTTTCAAAGGCACCTTGGCTCAGGTTTTTGAAATGCCAGAACATTTGAGAATATGTAAAATGAGCCAAGACAATTTTGTTAACTAGCGTTTGTCAATTGATGGTGAGGTAAGGAGTATATCATATGTTATACATTCATATGCATAAGCACAAACAAACAACAAGCGAACACTGCAACACTTAACAATAAAAAGTTTTTGTTCCCCCTAATTTTTGCATTTTGGACAACTAATCAGGGTTGCTGAAATTGGGATGTTACAGTCCTTTCCCCCTTAACAGAATCTCATCCCGAGATTCGGGAGAGTAGGGTTAGTGGATTGTGAGTTCGGGTTAGTACTATGTGTCTCAAGCGTACCGAATTATGGACTTTGTCTATGAGCATGATTACTATGTCGGTGAAGTAGAGCTTCAGTCCTCTTGGATGCACGGAGAGTTGAGCAGACTTCAGTCCTGATTGTGATGGATAATCTTCCTTCGATAAGGATTTACGACGTTTCTCTTAAGGGCTTATCGTATCCTAGTTCATGACTTTGGGTCTAGCTCCTAAAGTTGCTTCTGATATATGGTTAGTCTATTTCGTGGGAAAGACGCAGTCTTTCCCCCTTAGGGTTAAGCTAGGGTAGATCGGAGAGTTGACGTAGTTTTTCCTTCTTGGAGTCGTCGAGCAAGGTTTTGAAGACTGTTTCCACCTTTCTTCCAGAGTTGGAATCCTCTGATGTCGTCTGCCAGCTAGGTCCTACGAGGCTCATATACTACTTTATTCGTACTTAGCCTATAGAAACAGTTGGAGTCGCAAGTCCTCTAAACGGGTTAGAACTGAGGGGTTAGTGCTTCGGTGAACCTTCAGGTGGGTCCTCAACTGAAGTAGCTGAGGAGGTTCTTCGGGAAATCTTCTTAGATATTGACTCCTTGGTCAGCTTCAAACCCTTGGGAGGATAGTTTTTTGGCTTCCGTAGTCTTGTCGACTTCAAGTATTCTGGTTGTCTCGATTTGGGGTCGATCCTTTGGTACTGGGAGTTTGAGTAGACTTCTGATGGCTGTTGGTGAGGGCTATCCTCTAAGGTTTTGACGACTCTCGAGTTGATTCTTGGAGAAAGACATCGGATTTGGAAATCTTCCTGAAGTATCTTCTTGGTAGACAGTTTCCTGAAATTGCATGGAAAGACGAAGTCTTTCCACCTTAGAGCTTCTCTAAGGTTCCTCGGGAGTGGTGACGATCTTCCGTCTTGAAGTCTCGCGGGATGCTGAAGAAGGTTGTATCTCTTTGGGTCTTGAGTTGAGGTCCCTGAGTGTCATTCTATTGCATGATCCTGGTCAGGGTGGTTTCCTAATGAAGCCTTATGGATTTAGCTCTAGGAAGGTTAGCGGTTAACAAGACTTCTTGGTAGATCTTCAGTTAGAGTAGAGGCATCCAGCTTCGGGGAGACTATCTTCACTTGAGTTATTGGTGTTGCTTGTGCTCGTTGGCGGATAAGACTCATTGTCTTCATGCATCCTTGTCTTCAGGTTCTTGGAGTAATCTGGCCTTCTGGTGAGGAACTTCCCTTTGGTTTGGGCAGGGTCAACTAGAATAGTTAGTCTCTTGGGGGGGGGGGTCGGAAGCCCTAATATACCGAAGGTTAGTGGAGTTAGCTCTTTTCTTCGCGTCTGGGATAGAAAGTCTTGTAGTTTCTCATTGAGCATGGGGATCCTTCATTGGTAGACTTTCGGCTTTAACGTGACTTCTGTTAATATCGGCTGATGAATAATGATGTGTAGTGGTAGCAACGAGTCTAGGGAGGTGAGTTGGATGAGGGATGCCATCCTTCTGAGGAGAAGTCTTTAGGGTTGTTCTAACTTGACAAAGTCGAAGTCCGGGTTTCTTGGGATATTCTTCCTCTCATAACTCCTGAGGTTCGTACGGGTCTTGTTAGTGACAACTAGAAGGGGGTTCCTTAGTTTTTAGGTGGTGTATTGGTCCTCAAAGCATATTCTACTTGGGTCAATCATGCCAAAACATACATACCAAATCGCAGTGTCCTTCGCAAACAACACACATCAAGCAACACATTATGCACTTAGGTAAGCAAACACGACCAACTAGGGGGACCAAGGAGTTAACTACTCGCGATATAAGGGAATCCTATCTTAGAACTAGTTATCCTAGACATAAGTGTTCTTAAAGCCCGAGTCACTATCTTGTGTATGAAGCCTTCGCTGAGTCATTGGACACTTCTCGATAGTGTAGTACTTGATTTCTTCTGATTAGGAGGATTCCGCTGGTAGGGCGATCTTGTAGTCTCCTTGCGTTTGCTGATAGTTGCTTCTCTTCATCTTGTTAGCACTGTCTTCACCTGGTTCCTGAGTCCTATTTGTTTTAAATCCGTAGGTTTGAAGTTTGGACGAGAGGTAGAAGAAACCATTTTCTAAATTATTTAAAATGGGAAGAGTATAAGAAGTAGAACTTTTCGAAAGGCTTTTTGAGAAAATAGTTATGAAAGCTGGTGTTTCCAAAATAGTTTTCCTATCTAACGACCATGCTAACTAAGGTTCTCCTACCATCAGGATGACTCTGATACCAAGTCTATGGGCCCCCCAGATTAATCCTCTGGGAATCCCTGTTATGCATACACCACGATCCCATGATTAGTCTGTCGTGGCACATAACCGACAAGTATCAAAGTAAACATCCATTATTTAAATGAATACAAGTCATACCTCAATTTCCATTATGGCTACATAGATCATCATCAGTAGAACCTATCAAGTGGAGAGCCCGAGACATGCCTTAACCTACAGGCAGCTGACTGGGAGAACATCCTAGCTCGCATAGTCGTCAACTTCATATTCTTCTTGATATATGACCAAGTTAATAGCCAGGGACAATGCCAGTGGGTACTTTGAATGTACTCGCAAACCACCTTAAGAGAATAACAATAAAAGGATATGCAATATGGTTGTGGTAGTAGGAGGGATCCATGAGAGGTTCTTTTCTAAGATTGTTTCTCTTGTAGATATAGCATCTACATATCTTTGTTGAAAACTTTTGTAAAACATTTTGGAATCTTTGGAAAAGTTTTGGAAAACACTAGGATTGGGTCACCCATTTGTTTCTTCCTTCTGGTCATCTCATGACCAAACTCCTTTCATTCCTTTTCCAAAGCCATCGCTTTTCCGAAATCCTTTTTGAAAACAAAACCAGCACCGCTCTACAGAATTTTGTCCAACCCGTACATAACCACAGACATGGCTATTCGAATAGATTTACACTCTTCAGAGGTTGTACACTTTACCCACACCATCCGGGTACCCTGCCTTGATCCTCACTGATCGTGGGTCGAGTAACCGATCAAGATTCTCGAGATACCACTCTAGTATAGGCCCTACCCTATGAGTTGTTCCTCTCAACTCCGGGATGTTTGGGCCAAAGACCAACCGGAGCGCATTCCGACTCCTCCAGAGTGGGCACTTTCAATGAGAGGCTCATAGTATCGCCCAACTGCTCCCGAGGGCAGTTGGCAATTCCTCCAGGTGACTGTCTAACAGTTGTACCTTTATGTAAAGGAACCCTGACATTAGAGGGAGATGATCCCTTATAATAAGTTATGAGAACTCCCACACCAGAGTAGCAAACTTCAAGTCCAGCCCTACCCCATTCCAGAGTAGTGTGGTTGCACGGGTTAAGTTGTTATAGCTAAAGCTGCAAAGAACCGGGTGCGTTTTCATAAACATTTTTCCTCCATCTTTCTTTTCGCATCTTTTGTAAAACTAAAACCTTTTTATTTCTCAAACTTCTCTTGGTAGGTCAAACCTCACCAAGGTTTTATCATAAAACTCTTTGTAAAACTTTTCCGGGGTCTTCCCATCCTATAACTTTGCTTCGGCTAAAATGGGGTCTCCAAAGGGGTATGGTGTTATACACCATCTACCATTTTAGGGACAAATAGGTGTCGCAAAGGGGGTTGTACTTGGTAGCACACATGTGGAATGGTTTGAAGGAGCCAAGCCACTACCAGGTATAGATCATCATATAATAAAACAAAGCAGTTTTCATAAAACAGGTAGGTAAAACATGCATAAGTAAAACAGTAGGACAAGGCTTATGAGCAAGAAGGTGGCTTGCCTGATGATTAGCAATATGGCATACATGTCCCTAGACTTCTTCTTAGGATACCATAATAACCAAAAATAATAACCATCTTCTTCTGGTGTCCGATCTAATCGCATTTATCGTCGTTATGGACCACATGCAAGCAAACAGAGGGCACAATCAACACAAGTCATACAATCACCAATACCATACAGAAAACAAACATACCACACATTAATCAGTTTAGTAGGTTTTGATAGATTGAGATCATAGCATTTGGAGACACTTTAGTTGCCTTTGTGATTTATTTGTCAAATACCACCTAATGAAGGGGGTTTTGACTAAGGTTTGGGTTTGAGTGATATCAAAGTAAAAAAGGATATCAACAGATAGGTATTCATGTAAGAAGGCCAACAAACGTCGTTTCATGATTTTATCAATTACCTTTGATTTTCTAAGGATTTTCTAATGTGAAAGCTATAGTTTTAGGAAATAATTCATTAGAAAAGTTTTGGAGCTACAAAAACTATTTCCTTTGTGGGTTCAGTAGAGTTTGATGGATTGAATAACCGAGAGTTGGAACCATGTCAAAATATTTACCAGAATTCCCTTGGGAAATTCCCAAAGTCAGTTCTGGAGGGTTTTTGTCTTTTTCACCATAATTAATCTATAGGGTTTTTGGGATGATTACAAGGACACATTCTAGGTATTTGGAATACCTTCCTGTATAAATTTTAATCATTCATTTTGGAGTTGTGAAACTCCTGTAGTGATTTTTTCATTAAAAATATCCCTAGACAAAGAGATTTAATTCACCATAAATTAACAGAGAGTCAATAAATAGTGAACTCCTGAGATTAGATAGGTATTGATATACTCCATCAATGGAAGTTGGGATTAGGGAAAAACAAGTTATAGTTTGGTCCAGAGAATTTTCTAAACTTAGAAACAAGGTGATTTAGTTATTTTTGCTAAGGGTGATTCATAGCCCCACTTGGCATGAGGCAAAGAGTACAGGGTATACCTACTCATTACCTACTCAAATAAGCTGGAATACCTAAATTGGATAAGGGGAACTCCTTGGATAAATTATTTACTGAATTAGGTACATTCTACTAGATTAATTTCCAGAAATATTGACAAAGGGTTTGGGCCTGGGGCTTAGTATGAGTGTTAGTAAAAACATATAGTAACATTATAACATTTACATCTGGATAGTTTACCACAGTTTTCACTTTTGTTGGGATTTATTTCTCGAGGAAACTACAGATATGTTTTGGAAAAGATTAAAAGAAGTGGGTACTAGGCCGGGTCTGTGAGAAGCTGGGCCGCACAGGGGAGGAACCGACCCAGCAGGCAGCACCCGATGTAGGCGACCGAAGTTTGAAACTGCGGGGCGGGGCCCGCTCGTCAGCTGGTGCGGTGGCTGAAGGGGTATGGAGAGACGTACGCCACCTGATTAGAAGGAGATGGGTGACTGAGGGGCATCGTCTTACCCCGCGACTACTAGCAACGACGGAACCCTAGCTGCCGGCGGGGAATCGTGGGAAGAATACCAAAGGGCTTGCCCATGGCCGGGGAGAGGCGGAGGCAAGGCAGTGGTCGACGACGAGCATGGGGGTGGGCAGCAGTGGCAAGTTCGTTGACGGAGAGGTGCTCGCACGAAGACGACCAAGGGTTACATCGTCGAAGCTCGACGGCGCCACCGGTGCAGTGGTTCCTGGGAAACGATAAGAGGTGGTTTAGATGCATCAGGTAGAGGTGAGCTCGGGAAGCTGACATGTAGTGAGGGAGGTGTGGAGAGGTGAGAAGCTCGAGCATATCTTGAAGAAGGCCGAGAAGGGAGTTCCTCCTTTTCCCGGTCAACAGAGAGGGAGAGAGGGTCTGAGCTTCTAGGGGAAGGAAGAAGGAGTAGAAGGGGTCACAGTACTGTGACATGCAGAGAGGGAGACACATGGTGGAAGGAGCTTTGCTCAGATCTTCACCATGACCGAGAGCTTCCCTTGCTTCCTGTCTCGGGCAAGAAAGGGCAAGGGAGAGAGGGTGGGGGTACATGGAGAGAGGGTGGAAGCAAATGAGGGAGCAGGAGCGGGGTTGATGGCCTCTGGCCTATTTAACCTGAGAGGTGAGCATCCAAGGTGGACTAGGATCCTGGGGGAGCTTGGGCTTGTCCATGGCTTGCTCATTGTCTAAGCTGGGCGGTGGTGATAGGTGGGGGTGCTCTGGGTCATCCAGGAGCAGAGAGGGACACTGGGTGGCTACTGCAAGGTTTTAAATGCATATAAAAGACATAGCCTTGTGTCTCCTTTCTTCCCAGTGCAAAAGACAAAAGGATGTGGGTGCTACAGTGCATGTGCCACAGTGATCACGACCAGGGGTGAGGTGGGTACTGTACAAAGTCAACCAATGACTATGGATGGGTTTTGGTGAGGCTTTGCCTAGATGATTTGATTAGTTTGCATTTTTTGATCATATAGGTAGTTGGGAAGGAAGTCTAGATACTTGTATAAGCCATGATGGGGAGAAGGTACTGGAAGATAGAGGAGGTGAGAAAGTTTCTCTATGATTTATTTTAGATTTTTCTAAGGATTTAATGTCCACTAAAACCATTTATTCAAATAGAGCAGAAATGGTTTCTAGAAGCTCATTTGGTATCTTTGAATTGGACAAGTGTGGTTTTTGGTGTTAGATGGTACTATATATGGGGGATTTTCTTGGGAAAGAAAATTATTTTTAAACAATTATTTCTTGTTTCTGCTATTTACGAAAATGGGAAAAAATAAATAATAAAGCATCTCAAAAATATTTATTTTTGAGGTGGGAAGATATTATGGGGTATATAGGCATAAAATGTTCCTTGATTTGACAAAGTAGTTTGGAGAAAAACAAACTTTCCTTTATAGAAGGAGTTTTGAGGTTTTTCTTAATTAAAGGGATTTAATTGTTTTTGGGCCAAAAGAATTAGGGATTCTATTTGATAAATTTTTATATCAAGGTAGACGATGTACACAGGTTGTATCTACCATTTGCATCCTTGGGTTTTTGAAAATCAACTTGATTTGGGGAAGAAAACAAGGTATAAAGGATCTTGGGCACTATTACTTTTATACCATCAAAACATGGTTGTATCTTGGAGCTCAAAGCTCCCCTTGGGGCATGGGCTAGATGGATGGATATACAAAGTTGATTAGATCACCATGGTACAATAAGTTGAGCTTGATCATACTTGAGTGCTCTAGGAATTGATTTGAAACTTTGAATAAAATAAGGGTGCCAAAGCTGATTATCAAATAGCCTTCAAAACCTTATGGGTTTTTGAATCACAAGGGTCCATTTGGAACAAGTGAAGTAGGTATTGCTAGACCTTTATGAGTACAACACAATCATGCAAAGATTTGGTCCAACGAAGGTAGGATGAAGGTGTGAGCTTCTAACCAAGTAGGCTAGTTGATAAGATTTGCAGGAATTGTTATTTTCTTGCCTGCAAAACCATCAATAACAAGTGGGTTAGAGGAGTGCCTAGACAAGGGAAAGAGTTGGACTTGGTAGTACTTAAGATGGTATTCAAGATGGTTCAAGTGCATTACCCAAAATACAGAAGGAGTGGAAATGAGGTAGACTCCAAGATGTGATATTGATATCAGATTTCCATATTAAGTCATTTTTGGCAGAGGGGGAGATTTTGACTAGAATATAAGAGGGGATAATTTTGAGAGGATGCAAGGTTCCAAATCTTCATAAATGCATGATGTTGAAGTGTAGATTGATTAGAAAGGATCCATGCTTGATATTGGTCTTCATTGACTTAGAAGATTCTAGAATGAATAATCTTCAGAAGTGATTTGGTTAAGGGTTTTAGATGATCAGCTAGTGGCTATAGATGAGATACAACTTGGTTAACTTTATTAGGGTTGATACACTTGGATTAGCTAAGTGCCATATGATGAGCTCCTATGGTATCTCATACTACTTCTAAGCAATCAAGTCAAGCAGCAGATGATGGCAAATCATCTTACAAACAAAACAAATCTACTATGATGGGTACCTCCAAGCCTAGCTTGAGGTATGGATGGGTATTTTGAAAAGGTCGAGTTTGAATAAGGTGAGAGTCCTTGGTATTTATACCAAGAGTAGAATTCAAAAGCTTTATAAAAAAGGTTTTAGAAAAACCTAAAGGTAAGAGTAGTTGAAAGCTCTATCTTGAAAACATAATTTTTTCAATAGAAGCTACTAAAATAGTTAGGGTTGCAAAGGCACTGGCTTAGGTTTTTGAAAGGCTAAAACATTTGAGAATATGTAAAATGAGCAAAGACAGTTCTGCTAACTAGATTTTGTCAATTTATGGTGAGGTAAGGAGTATATCAAACAAACAAGAAGCGAACACTGCAACACTTAACAAGAAAAAGTTTTTGTTCCCCCTAATTTTTGCATTCTGGACAACTAATCAGGGTTGCTGAAATTGGGATGTTACATGCAGCATTTGCTTCGTCCGTCCATACAAATTTGTACACCTTTTTAAGCAACTTGTAGAGCGTCATTACCTTCTCTCCAAGTTTGCTGATGAACTGGCTTACCACTACAATGCAGCCTATGAGCCGTTGGATGTCCTTCAAGCATGTCGGGTGTTTGATGTTGAGGATGGCCTTGATATTCTCAGGGTTTACCTCAATTCCGTGATGCGAAATGATGAAGCTCAAAAATTTGCCGGCTGGAACCCCGAAGACACACTTCTTAGGGTTAAGCATCATATTATACTTCTGGAGGTTATCAAAGGTTTTCTGCAAGTCAACGATGAGATATTTTCCTTTCTTTGACATCACCGCAATGTCGTCCACGTAAGTGTGTATGTTGCGACCGATTTGGTCATGGAGGAAATGCTACATCATCTGCTGGTACATAGCACCTGCATTTTTTAACCAAAAGGTCATCATGACGTGGCATTTCGTGACCTAAGGCGCAACACCCCAAAACTTTAATCAAAGTTATCAAGATCCAAATCAGCCAATTTGGGGTTAACAAAAACTTTTTATCATTAAAATAATTAGGAATGCATATGTGTGTTGCATTAAGATAGAATTGTTTGGAAATGCCAGGTTTGATTGTTCTAATGGTTGTAAAATGATTCAAAGGTGAATGCCACATCATCTAGATCATTCAAAAATAAATTCCAAAGAAAAAATTAAATGGAATTAATAAAGGCAAATGGTCACTTTTGCCATTTTAATCCACTAGGCCACTTTAGGTGTTCCAAGAAGTCAATTCTTAACAGAAACAATTCTAATCTTTGAACCCCTTGCTAGTACAACTAATGATCTACCAAGGCCCACTTTGAAATCTTACAAAAACATTTAAACCCTAATTTTAAATGGCATTTGAAAATGGAATCCATTTCATATGCATAGGTCCCACTTTTTCAAAAACCACTCAAATGAGTTCACCTTGAAAATCCCAAGCAACCACAGATTCTCAAGCATATGACTAACACACCCACCAAAAATCTTTTCAAAATTCAAACAAAACTTTCTTGCGGCCATTGTGTCGAACACTTGGCAGGCAAAAATCTTCTGGCCTAACTAATACTGTTGCTAATTAAATTCTTGTCCCCCATTTAAACCTCTCATCTCTCCTCTATCCCCTCTTAGCCTAACTAAGCACCAGACTATTGGGTTCGCAGCATAGAAAACAAAAAAATTCCTACGATGGGAACTATACGCCAAGATCTATCTACTAGATACAAGCAATAGGTGGATATACATCCATAGAGAACTTACCCTCGAAGACAACAAAGCTTTGTTAACGAGATGGAACTCGTGGATGATGTAGTCGTACACTTACCGATCTCAAGATCGTGATGAAGTCCAGCAGGTCCGGCTCCAACACGTCCATAAGATCCAACTCTAGCAAGTCCAGCACTACCAAGTCCAGCACCACAAAGCAGCGGTGCATCCGTGATCGCACACACGTCCGGTACCCCGACAACCTCTGTCCCTCGCTCCAGCAAAGCAGCAGAAGCAGCAACTCCTTTCTAGATAAAGCCACCGAGAACATGTATCTCGCTAATCCAAGACCATGGGGAATAACTAGAGGGGGAGAGAGATCCTTCACGAGGAGGTGTGTGTTGTGAGGAGGAGAGGGGGCCTTTTATAGGGAAGAGGGGGGCACCCAAGGGCCATGGCGTGGCAGCCATGGTGGTGCCTCCACCTCTTCCACATTCATGTGGGTGGAGCTCCCACTCCCATAAAAGCCTCCACTCAAAATTCCACTCACACATGCATTAAATTTCCACCAAATTTAATGCAAGCTCTCATTAAATAAAACTATTTTATTTATTTTATTCAGAATTTTTTTAATTACATTAATTAACAAATATTCACATAAAACCTCCTTGCAACATTTCAATATCACATGTAGAACCAATTTCAGCAATTTCACCCGAAACAGTTTCGGTGTCTATTGAAATAATTCCAGCGCTTTCTTAAATATTTATCTGAAACATATTTGCTCCAAATGGTGTCGGTATCCCTTAAGTGTGTCACCCTACGGTTCGTGAATAATGCAGACATGATCGAGACCCGTCTCCGATCAATAATCAGCAGCGGGACCTGGAGATCCGTACTGACTCCCACATATTCAACGATGACTCTTGCGATCATGTGAACCTTTAACGTGATAACTAAATCCCTTTGTCTCATGATATATTACATGTCCGAGATTCGATCATCGGTATCCAAATACCTAGTTTGATCTCATTACCGACATGCACTCTTTTCTCGTTCCCATGATATAACATTCTAGTGATCACATCACTTGCTTTCAAGCTACTTCAATGTGATATCACCAAGAGGGCCCAGAGTATATCTATCTGTCATCGGGATGAGAAAATCCCACTCTTGATCCATGAGCCTCAACATAACACCTTCGTAGCACTGAACCCACCTTTATAGTCACCCTGTTACGTTGTGATGTTTGATGTTATCAAGATACTCTTCCGGTGTTAGTGATTAACATGATCTCATTGTCTAAGGACTAAGATTACTTCATATGATGTTATAGCAATATAAACATAATGACTTTGATCGTAATGCTATACTTCGGATGAATGTTCATCACATCATTCCACCAATGTTGTGACCTCGTTATTAACAACATCCAATGTCCATGATCAGGAAACCTTGATCATCTTGTTAATCAATGAGCTAGTTTATATGAGAGGCACTACTAGGAACTTTGTATTTTGTTTATTAAACACACATGTATTAACGTTTCCAATTAATACAATTATAGCATGCAAAATAAACATTTATCATAAACATGGAATAAGATAAAACCACTTTATTATTGCCTCTCGGGCATATTCCCTTCAGAGACAACACCCGTCCTTCCCCGCAGCGCCAGTACCATGCCGCCCGAGTATGGTCATCACCGGCCAAACGTGGGCAACGCGCCAGAGACCAAGCCGCGCCAATCCAGCACATCCTCTAGGTCCGCCGCACCCTACCGTGATCCCCTATCCACCCCACGGAAGCAGTTGAGCCTTGGACCACCGAGGCCCGCACACCGAGCCTTTGCGCCATGCACGGAGCACGCCAGAGCGTCGTCCCCGACAGGCCAACACAAGCCATGTTGGGGATCGGCGTAGAAAACAAAAAATTTCCTACGAAGGATCCCCGGAAACTTAGCCTAGGATCTATCTATGTAGTAATGCGATAACGGTCGATGCGTAGAGAATGCATACCCTTGTAGTCTGTATGCGGTTAACGTTCCACGGGGAACATGGTTGATGTAGTCGTACTCGAAGCTGACCTCAAGGTCGCGAAGCTCCTCGTAGGTCACCCCTTGCTCCTTCTTGATCTTCATCATCTTCATCATCTTTATCACGCAACAGCTCCAGCTCACGACATTTAAGCGCCCCAAGTGTTGCGCCTCGTGTTTTCGTACACATCCGATGCACAATGAGACCTCCGGCTCCCCGATCCTGCCGGGAGTGTGGAAGTTGATATCCGGCAAGGAATCCCTGCAGCGCAACGGTGTACTGCAGGTGTGCCTCGATCGCACAGCCCAGACTTGGGGCCATGGTCACGAGGCATGGAGGGAGAGAGAGAAGGAGGAAGTCAACCAAAGGACTTCTCCAAATATTGGTGTATTTGGTGTGTTTAATCCCACCCATGGGCACCCCTTTATATAGGCTAAGGGGGTGTACCTTTCTCAAAGGCTAAGCCATGTGGGACTAATTACTAAAGGAAAAAGTCAGCAGAAATTCGGACTGCCTAATGGGCCAAAAGTACTCAGCCCAAATAGCAAACAGAAATACTAAATAAAAGGAAAAGAAGAAAAGGGGCAGCAACAGCCAGCCGGCCGGGTGGGCCGGCCTGCCCACCGGCGGCCCAGCAGCCTCCCGCGGTGGCAGCCCAGCGAGGCAGCCCGGGTGGGCTGGCCACCCCCCGGCGGCCCGCTAGCTCCCGCAGCCTAGCTCACCCCGGCGGCCTGGCAACCCAGCCGGGTGGGCCGGCTCGATCCGGTGGCCCAGCTCGCATGCCTGGAGGGGGAGCCCGGGTGGGTCGGCAGCTTTGGCGGTGCCTAGTTATCTGCCGCCCTGTGCGGCGACGGTTATCCGCCGCCCAGATGGCTGGCCGTTTTGCCTTTTTCTTTTCTCTTTCCTTTTTCTTTTTCTGTACTTTTATTTCTAGGTCTTTCCCCTCTAGGATTTGGCCTAATATAAAAGTTGACTTTATAAATCTTAATCTAAATATTATCTATAATATATTAATTCATAATTAACATATAATAAATATATATATTTAAATTCCCATTTACCCGAAAACACTTTTCGGGGCTTTTCCTTTATTCTTTCTCCGAACAACTTCGAATCTCTCTGCGGAACAATTCCGGTGTTCTCTCTTTCTCTACTATGATTCCGTCTTACGAATGATCGCTCTCATTGTACCCTTAAGTGTATCCCCTCACGGCTCGGGAATGCTCTAGACATGATCTGTATCAATGATCAACAGAGGGACCAGGGATATCCATGTGACCCCTATGCATTCCTGATTACAATGTCGTTTGAACCGTCTAAATGTAGCATCCTCTTCCTTTTGTTTCTCGATACAACTTGTCCGAGATCCGATCAATGGTATCTTATACCTTGTTCAATCTCGTTCACAACAAGTTATGTTTTCTTGTTACCATGATATTACATCCCCGTGACCTAGTCACATGTTGCAACATATATGGATGTAATCTCACCAAGTCGGCCGTGTGTATGTTTACCTATCATGTGGGCGAACAAATCCCGGTCTTGTAGTCACATGTCATCTACTGTTCCTTCGGAATACCCAACATACACCTTTATGGCCACCGTATTACCAGATGACATTTGACGTAGTCAAAGTAGCCTAGGGAAACAGTGAGTAATATGAGCTCACGGTGTAAGGAGAAGGATTCTAGGTATAGCTATTGCAACAATGAACTATATGACTTGATCGTGTTGCAATCCTTCGAGGAATGTCCAATCACATCATTCTCCAATGATATGATCTCGTTGTCAGTCGGCATAAATGCCCATGATCTTAAAACCCAGATCAGCTTCGTGACCAACGAACTAGTATGAATAGAGGCTACTAGGGACTTGGTTGTTTCATACCACACCTGTACCAACGTTTCTACTTGGCACAATTATAGCACAATATGAAACTATTATAAACTAATTGAGATATGATAATAAAAACCTATTTCTTATTTGCCTCTAAGGAATATCTCCTTCAGTCTCCCACTTGGACTAGAGTACAAATAAACTAGCTTGCATTTTACTCATATAAACCATATACCATATGTGTTTACAGATCATGCATGCTCATGGGAAACGTCATGTCCATGTTCTGTTTTACCAGATCATTATGTCTTTTGCAAATCGTTAATGTCTTCCTAATTTTGACATTCACACCATTATCTTATAATGGGTCGAAGTATTTGTTTGGCAACAAAGTGAGACTTTTGTTTCTAGTGTTTATGATGACGGTCATTATTCACTGTTGTCATCTAAACTTCGAAACACACTTTGCTATCCTTTGTGTATATACTATAGTCATGGCAGCAGAACGAGGCCTGATTCCAGGAGCTTACAGTGACTTTAGATCAACCTCGAGGGCTTTCTCATGGGCACTGGGCCCTGGGACACATCATTCTACGTTAAAAGTGAACTAACCCCGCCATAACATTATACATCACATTAGATGTAGCTTTCATACTTCTATATCTATGTAGATCATAGTGCATGAAATGCATCTATGCCACTTACATTGCTTCTTACTATTTAAGTATAAATTTAATTCTGGTTCAGTGATCAACTCAGGAATCACTTAAAGACACGTTCTTATAGTTAAGACTTTGTCCTACCAACCAGAACTTCGGGTCACATTATGTCGAGTATACAACATGGTTTTATGAAAGAACCTATGACTGAGGCATAGGAGATGCAACGCATCTCTTTCTTTCAACCATAGTTGCAATACTCAATGCTTCATACAGTAAGAACTTTTTTTCTTACCTTGTTTCATTCTGAGCTACTTTAGAATCTTGTCTTAGGACATTCTGGACATCTTTCAGAATCAAGTCCAGGAAGCATTCAACATTCAGTGTTTATTAAACTCACCAATCTATCTAGATAGATCTTTTGTTTAATAACTTCAACTTCATCCTATCTTAAATGCTATTAACACCAACCACATCATTCACATATGTCGTCTACATATTCCAGAATGATTTCACGCTCCCACTCAAATATGACATTTATGTTTGAGATCCATGGATTTCACTTAGCTCCCACTCAAAATATGTCAGTTACATATTATGAATTAGCCAAGCTGATTTGCTCCCACTCAAATTCAGGTCCTCTCGATAATCTTGGACATTCCAAAATTCCTTGATCATTATCAATTTGAGAATTCCACTAACGAGATTTCAATGACCATTCATGTTTCGTACTCAGGTCCATCACGCTTCTTTGTATTTCGTAGGTATGTCTTGTTCGAAACAAGACAAGTGAATCAACAATATAATTCCACAAACTTACAGAATATATAGTTGAATCCTACTTTCTTTAGTAAAAGTATTCACTTGAAACTTTATGATCATTATCATTGGTTTCTCCTCTATTTGCAGAGTTTGGTTTCACGAAACAAATTCCGCTGCGCCACTCAACAATTCGGAGATAAGGTCAAATACCTTGTTTTTGATCTTTTACTTTCTTCCAGCTGTATCTTCATCAAGACACATTGACTTTGTACAACAACATGTTTGCCCCTTTGTGGAAGATGCATTCATAGCTTCCTAAGAATGATCTACAAAGACTTGTTTATTCGCTACGATTTCGACTTGTCGAAATCTCCAAAAACTCGAACTTGCCATAACACTTATGGTGTTGTTTCCACGAATCTTTAGATGTTCCTTTGTATTTCAAATGAGTGTTTGCTTATTTTGATCTCTAACTCTAAATGACAACTATAACCCCTATAAGAGATGATATTATACCATATGTATCTTAATACATAATGATTATGATGTTTAGACACTTCAACAAAGTTTGAATTCATCCAATGATCATAATTTGTGAAACATCTTTCACAAGTTCCTTTCATGCTAAACTTGACTTGAATACTTTAGTCGTGTCGATCAAATCGAAGAGACTTGTTAATTCAATATCCCATTTAGTTATGAACTCATTTGAACAATTCAAATCATTTCAAACTTCATGTTTTATTAAGTAAATACACTTATTCACTTAAGTCCATAATAAATGATTTCCACTACTTGTTGAAAATATGATACATCACTATGTATAAGATTCAACATTTCTTCGCATATCACCGTTTTACCAGAATGCGGAGTTTCAGTTATTTTTCCCAAGAGGCATGGTTTTGCAAAATCTCTTGATTGAGCATCTAGGACCCCGATCTTTCATAAAGAACCTGCAATAACCAAATGACTTAAATTGTAGTGTCATTTCATTATTAAGCTTTGGATATCTTTTAGCATTCTAATCCTTTATAAATGCTTAAACTATTATCATTAACATAGTGATGCGAATAACTTATTTGTAATCGTAATGTGACCATAAGGTATTGTTCATAATAATAGTACAAACTGGTTTGTAACTTGTCCACATGAATAATCGTCTCGCCAAAAGCAAGACACACAAACTAGGATTACAAATTATATTCAAGTCCACTAATCCAAATGATAAACTTTGAGGGAAGAGGTGATGTTGGCCATCAACTGTTTTGCTTGTCGTCATCAAGTCACGTTGCCTCAAAACCAGCAATTCTCAAACAGATCATCCTATTTTCACAAAACAAGAAAAGTATCAAATACTTTGCAAACTGCAACGAGTTTTGCAAGAACCACATTTATAATTTTGTATATCTTATATATACTTTTTCATCCATGACTTCCATTTGCAATCAAGCCCTTTTAAGAGTTCTGAACTCTAATGAAAGATTGCTAAGTGTTTTTCCAAAGATTCTCTTTTCATCCATGATGGAGGAAAACTCATCCAACGGCTCATACTCTATGTGCCTTATTCTGTAGAATACAAAATGTAGCCCAACTCTCCATTGAATGGAGAACGTCTTATTGGATGATTATGGAGAAACACAAACATTCCGGAATCATCGAATTATCTCCTAATGGTTATTGTATCAAGAAGAGAAGATCACCTTTTACGAGGATATCCCTCAGGCGTGGGTATTAATCTAAGAAGTTGGACCCTTTTGCTAAGGTCCATATTAAGCAATATATTCCCATGGTCACAAAGGACCTCAATGGGATAGGCTAAGATCTAATAAGATATTTGCAAATAGAAATCTAGACTAAGTTTATAATAAGAGATCAATTTATAATTGGTCTCCACTAAAACGGTCATCCCCTGGACGATTTTAGTGATCGCATGATCCCTATCCTCTGCACCTCCCCCGATTGTCACGGCCATCAGTGCAGTATCAAAGGTAGACATTCAATAATGCCAATCACATCATCCATGTGACTCATGCTCGATCTTTCGATCTCTTGTGTTCCGAGGCCACGCTTCTCTAGCGTGCTAGGCTCACCAAATCTAACTTGTGTGTATTCGATGTGCAACATGGCTTACACCCACTATATGCGAACGTAGATATGTCTGACACCTAGGCATGTAACCCTGGATCGCCTCATACCGAAGAACTTTCTTGGTGGTGCACACACAAGGGGAACACGAAACGTTGGAATTGAATAGGGATTATCTTATTTGCTACCGTTGAGTATCTAAATACTAGCACACAATAAGATGAAAAACTGGTATCAACATCATATGTATAATGTGATATGATATGGTCTTCTTGCGCCTTGATCTCCATCGAGCGCTCCGGCATGATCTCCATCGTGCCCTTGGTTTGACGCCAAGTCCATGACGCCTCCACCAGGTCGTCCATCGGAACGATGACTATTACTATACTACTTAGTAACAGAAAAGTAAACTACTTTACCTTCGCATCGACCAATGCCATATCATAATCACATGCCCCCTGCAAAATAAAGTTAGACGCCTCTACTTTATCTATTGCAAGTTTTACCTAGTTGTTAGGGCTTTTGCACTAGAACCATTTCTAAACTACAAACTTTCCAACCACAACATGGATCCGACAGTTGTCTCTACTACAACCCTTTTGGGGCCCTCCGTTGTAAATGCTATATCAACTATCAAATGAGGGACAAACACTCGCTAGCCATTTATACGGTACAAGCCGTATGTTGAGCGTGGAACCAGTCTCGCGTACGAATATGCGTAAGGTCGGTCCGAGCCGCTTCATCAAACAATACCGCGATATAAACAAGTACACGTTAGAGGGTAACAACTAAGGGATCAATGCCCGCACAATACTTGTGTGTACTGGCCGCACAACACTCCTACGCATAGATCGGCTCTGATACCACTGTTGGGGATCGGCGCAGAAAACAAAAAAATTCCTACGAAGGATCCCCGGAAACTTAGCCTAGGATCTATCTATGTAGTAATGCGGTAAAGGCCGATGCGTAGAGAATACATACCCCTGTAGTCTATACGCGGTTAACGTTCCGCAGGGAACGTGGTTGATGTAGTCGTACTCGAAGCCGACCTCAAGGTCGCGAAGCTCCTCGCAGGTCACCCCTTGCTCCTTCTTGATCTTCATCATCTTCATCGCGCAACAACTCCGGCTCACGACATTTAAGCGCCCCAAGTGTTGCGCCTCGTGTCTTCGTACACATCTGGTGCACGATGAGACCTCCGGCTCCCCGATCCCGCCGGGAGTGCGGAAGTTGATATCCGGCTAGGAATCCCTGCAGCGCAACGATGTACTATAGGTGTGCCTCGATCACACAGCCTAGACATGGGGCCATGGTCACGAGGCATGGAGGGACAGAGAGAAGGAGGAAGTCAACCAAAGGACTTCTCCAAATATTGGTGTATTTGGTGTGTTTAATCCCACCCATGGGCACCCCTTATATAGGCTAAGGGGGTGTACCTTTCTCAAAGGCTAAGCCATGTGGGACTAATTACTAAAGGAAAAAGTCAGAAGAAATTCGGACTGCCAATTGGGCCAAAATTACTCAGCCCAAATAGCAAACAGAAATACTAAATAAAAGGAAAAGATGAAAAGGGGCAGTAGCCAGCCGGCCAGGTGGGCCGGCCTGCCCACCGGCGGCCTAGCAGCCTCCCGCGGTGGCAGCCCAGCGAGGCAGCCCGGGTGGGCTGGCCACCCCCTGGTGGCCCGCTGGCTCCCGCGGCCCAGCTCACCCCGGCGGCCTGGGAACCCAGCCGGTTGGGCTGGCTCGATCCGGTGGCCTAGCTCGCGCGCCTGGAGGCGTAGCCCGGGTGGGCCGGCAGCTGTGGCGGCGCCTAGTTATCTGCCGCCCTGTGCGGCGGCGGTTATCCGCCGCCCACTGGGTTGGCTGTTTTGCCTTTTTCTTTTCTTTTTTCCTTTTTCTTTTTCTGTACTTTTATTTCTAGGTCTTTTCCCTCTCGGATTTGGCCTAATATAAAAGTTGACTTTATAAATCTTAATCCAAATATTATTTATAATATATTAATGCATAATTAATATATAATAAATATATATTTAAATTCCCATTTATCCGAAAACACTTTTCGGGGCTTTTCCTTTATTCTTTCTCCGAACAACTTCGGATCTCTCTGCGGAACAATTCCGGCTTTCTCTCTTTCTCTACCGTGATTCCGTCTTACGAATGATCGCTCTCATTGTACCCTTAAGTGTATCCCCTCACGGCTCGAGAATGCTCTAGACATGATCTGTATCAATGATCAACATAGGGACCAGGGATATCCATGTGACCCCTATGCATTCCTGATTACAATGTCGTTTGAACCGTCTAAATGTAGCATCCTCTTCCTTTTGTTTCTCGATACAACTTGTCCGAGATCCGATCAATGGTATCTTATACCTTGTTCAATCTCGTTCACAACAAGTTATGTTTTCTTGTTACTGTGATATTACATCCCCGTGACCTAGTCACATGTTGCAACATATATGGATGTAATCTCACCAAGTCGGCCGTGTGTATCTTTACCCGTCATGTGGGCGAACAAATCCTGGTCTTGCATTCACATGTCATCTATTGTTCCTTCGAAATACCCAACATACACCTTTATGGCCACCGTATTACCAGATGACATTTGATGCAGTCAAAGTAGCCTAGGGAAACAGTGAGTAATATGAGATCACGGTCTAAGGAGAAGGAGTCTAGGTATAGCTGTTGCAACAATGAAGTATATGACTTGATCGTGTTGAATCCTTCGAGGAATTTCCAATCACATCATTCTCCAATGATATGATCTTGTTGTCAGTCAACATAAATGCCCATGATCTTGAAACCCAGATCATCTTCGCGACCAACGAACTAGTATGAATAGAGGCTACTAGGGACTTGGTTGTTTCATACCACACCTGTACCAATGTTTCTACTTGGCACAGTTATAGCACAATATGAAACTATTATAAACTAATTGAGATATGATAATAAAAACCTATTTCCTATTTGCCTCTAGGGCATATCTCCTTCAAGCCACGCCTTGCCCTCAGCTTGCACGCGCTGCTCCGCCATAACCCCGACAAGCTCCAGGACATGCCTTTTTCCCGCCGCGCGACCAGCAGCCACCGCACGCAGCGTCGAGCACCGCCTCGGCCGCGCAGAGCGTCGACCTTTCCCGACCGCATACCACCGCCTCTAGCTGCCCCATTGCGCCGTAGCTGACCGCCAGGAGGAAAGCCACCGTCCGCCTACCACGCCTTTAGCACCCTGTACCACCGTCACCGACGAGCTCACCGTCGCACCCCACAGTCTCCTCGTCGTCCTATATAAGGAGCCCTCCCCAGCACCATTTCTCCACACTCCAACACTGCCCACCTCCCATTGAGTCCCTCACACCATTCCTGGAGCCACTCGAGCCACCGTGCACTGGAATTTCCACCGGAGCCGCCGTAGCAGAGGAGGAAGGGACAGTCGATTGCGACCACCCCAGGAGCCGTCGTGACCTCGCCTGAGTCCGCCGTTGTCCACTCGTTCGATCGCCCCCATTGTCATGTTATCTGGATCCCTGGTAAGCCCCCAATCAATCCCCACCGATCCGCTAGCGTTCAGTCTCGCCGGTGACCTGTCCGTCATCGACGATGAACCAGGGCCGTTGTCCACCGTCTAATCACACGACCCACATCGCCCCGTACCACTTCGGGTTTTAAGTGCCGCTGACGTGTGGACCCCCCTTGTGAGTTGCCCTTTGTGCCGCTGAGCGTCACTGGGCCTGCCCATTTAGTTTCCCGTGCTGGCCCTAAAATTCAAATATAGGTTTTTCTTTTTAGACTTAAACTCAATTTTGTCCACTAGTTTAAAAATCAATTCAGGGAGTTCTACTAAACCGAAATGAATGATTCCAATTGCTAGGAAGATAATTGAAATATCTATCCAAGCCCGTTGAATTTAAATCAATTGGAATTATAGATCACCTATAGAAAAAATAATAAAACAGAGACTTTTTACATTCAAACATTTTTCAAAAATCAACCATAATATCTTTTGAGTTGATTCCAACTCTCAAAAATCACATTTGACAATACCTATCTAAATATGTAATAATATTTAGGTTTGCATGCAGTGACTTTGGACTATTACCAAAATAATGATATATATGCATTTCTAGTCACTTTAAATCATTTAAATATGATTCCTAAACTTTATAAAATGTGAGCCAACATTTAAATCACATCCCCATGTATTAGAATATGTGGTGATGACATGTGTCCACATGATCCCATATTTTAATTGGAGAATATTAAATCTTAATTAATTTCAATTAGTAGAAATTACTTTTCTCAAATAAAATAAAGGAAACTAGTTCATTAAATCTTGTGATGAATGTGATGATACTAGATCATCAAGTGTGTGCCTTAGTGTGCTAAATAGACTAGTTAAGTATTGTTTGGTGATTGTGTATTCTGTATGTATTTATAGACGATATTACCGACCAAGTCTACGAGGAGGAGTTCTACCCCGAAGAAGACGAGGAGAATTTCAACCACTTCACCAATCAAGGCAAGCAATTATTGGCAAGCTAATACTTGCAAGCCATCATTAACAATGCAAGCTAACCCTTGCAAGCAAGATAACCTAAGCAAGATAACCTAAGCAAGATGCATTAGGCATGCTTTGGTTATACCTTTTGATGTATACCCATCCCAAGTTTTACTTACAAGTTTTACCCTTTTACTTTACCAAAGTTTTCTTTACTTTTAGTAATGCTTTGTGAGATTTTAGAAAGTAGTTTAGATAGCATAAAGAGTATAAAACTTGGCATATACTAGATGTCATTCTATGGCATGAGATTGAGATTAGCATCCTACCTTAGTGAACACTCTTAACTTAGTGATTAGAGCTAAACCAAAAACTTGATCACTCTAGATGGGAATACTTGGTGAAAATTCTTATGAAAACCTTGGAATGATGAGTCATTCTATTGAGATGTTTTGACATGAGAAACACAAATAGTTTATGATGATGAAAATGTTGAGGCATGAGCCTTAGCCCTTTTATAAAAACTGATGGTTGGGTTCGGATGCGATACCATTCCAATTTTACCGTATAACCACAATACCTGAATTGGGTAAGGCTTAGCCGGAAGTTTATATGCATTAGTATTGGTTTCCTCGTGGGAGAGGTTTGAGCTGAGGCTACCTCTCAATGTTCTCCACCTATGCAGTGTCCAGGATGGCAGATGGCCATGGCTAGGAGGCCAAGCTCATAGGAGAGGTGCTTATACTAGAGTGTGTAAAGGAAAGGTTATGTTTGATTATCCGCATACTAAGTATGATGATTCAGGGTTATCCCTGACGGATGTATCGAATGTTGTGGTGAAAGTGTACCACCTCTGCAGAGTGTCAAGCTATTCGAATAGCCGCGTCCGCGGTTATGGACAATTGGAGTGGCCATACTGTTCTGTTGTCAGATGTTTTCAAAATGACTTATGAAATGAATTGTGACATCACTTGAACGCAACAGAGTTGCGACTATGACAACTAAGTTCCCACTTAGGTGATTTCAAACTTTATTTTATCTTTCTTTGTTTCCGAACTCAGCTTAGGTTTCAAACTTTACTTTACAAATAAACTTAGAGTTTAGCATTCCTACTAGAACTACCTTACTTGTTAGTGATAGTTTGCGAGCACTTAAAGAGTGCCCATGGCTTTGTCCCTGGCTATTCCTGTGGCCAGACTATGAGGAGGACTATCCAGAAGGAGGACAACAGGACGTCTACGACAACTAGGATCATCTCCCATCATCAGCATTGCCTGTGACACTGAAGATGGAGCCCACCGCTACGCTTATTATTCCGCTATTTGTTTGTACTAAGACTGGATCATGAGATCCTTTATTTGTGTAAGATCTTATTATGGTTTGTAATGGATGATGTACTGTGATATCCAATATGTTATGTCTCGCAAAAATGGTAATCCTGGGATTGCGATGTATGGCATAACAGGCATCTGGGATTAAAAATCTAGGTGTTGACAAGTTGGTATCAGAGCTATCCTGACCATAGGAGACCCTAGTTAGAATGGACGCCGAACAAAAACTTGGTTTCAAAACTAAAGTGAGTATTTGTGAAAAACTATTTCCCCTCTTACCCTTGAGATTCTTTCAAAAAAGATACATGTTCCTCAAAATTCTTACATTACTCCATAAAATTTGACACACTTGATCACCTCACTAACTTTCTCATCCTAAATTCTTATAGATGGAAGTTCAGTACTGCAAGTTCTACCAGTTGGGCAACACAAGCCAATTGATCTTCGAGAGGGATCTTGATGCACTGTCTGAGTACCTTGAGCATCCGCATCCGGAATTATTTGGAGCTCAACTCAATGACCACCCAGGAGGAGATTTACAATGGCTGATAGTTGCTGATCTTCGAGGCAAGATGGAGACACCTCTTTCCGAGAAGATTCAATTCACCGTGAGAGAGAACAACTGGCTAGATGGATTAGCCAGGGCAATGCATGAAGCTCTCGCTCGTATTTGCGCACAGAATGTCAACTTGATCAAGGGAACTCGCTTTGCTCACTATGCAAGGCGTGATTCTATGGGAATGCCTCTAGAGATGCCAAGTCACCCAGAGTTGAAGCGCCAAGTGGAGAACATCGACTTCCTACTGTATGACAGACAGAAGGAATTGGACAATTCTTGAGAGTACGCCAACCACAACCTTGCCATTGCCGCCCAGAAGGCCTAGCCTTTTTCATTGCTCGTCAAGGATCGTCAATCACTTAGTTGTCAACGCGCAAAGAAGGATCGCACCATCGACCGTCTTCACAAGAAGGTGGCCGACCTCGAGAATACCATAAAGGAGCTAGAAGCTCAACTTGCAACAAAAGAAGAAGAGGAAGAAGAAGGTGAAGACATCCAGGGGATATTCACTCGTACCTCAGCAATGATGATGACTAACTCGAGGATGATGTCGTGGACTTCTACACCGACGATGATGACTCCGACTTCATCGATGATGAGTAGATGCACTAGAGCACTATCGTAGGAGTGAGAAGTATCGGTCCCATTGTATCTTAGCTTACAGAATGGTTCTTAAAATCATCTGTTTTCCTTTTGTTGGGGTGTGTGTGTTTGTATCGTGTGCTTTGCTTGAATGAATGAAAAGAAGTTAGTTGCAAAACCTGAGTAAAACTCAAAGTTTTAGCTTTGAAACAAAAACCATGAACCTTAGAACTTTCCCTCTTACCCCATTATCTATCTCAATCTTCAGATGACTCGTGGAAACCAAGGAGGGAGCAGATCATCACAGGACCCGATGCTACAGATTCTACAGACGCTAATTGCAGACCGCAAAGCTAGTAGAGCAGAGCGCCAAGCAAATCTGGCCACCCTGTAGCAGATCGTCCAGATGGACCACAACAATCAAGGCCATGGAAATCAGGATTATCGTGGATCTAAACTCAAAAACTTCCAGAATACCAATCCCCCTATCTTTAGCAAGTATGAAGACCTGCTGGACGCTGATGATTGGTTACAGACCATGGAGAATAACTTAGAAGTCGCAGGAGTGGATGCCAACGAGAAAGTTCTGTTTGCCACCCACTATCTGGCCAAAGATGCAAGAGCTTGGTGGAACAGCACCGGCACGATGAACCACGGTCAAGTGGTGATGTGGGAAGCTTTCAAAGTCAATTTGAGCCACACCCATGTGCCGCAGGGTTTAGTCACCAGAATGAGAGATGAATTCAGAGAGCTAAAGCAAAGCAGAATGACTGTAGTGGAGTACCGTGACAAGTTTTTGTCCCTCGCCAGGTATGCACCTGATGAGATCAACACTGAAGCAAAGAAGAAGGAGAGATTCCTGAACGGACTGCATGATGAGATGCAGATGGTGCTCGTCAATATCCGTTTTGATGACCTCGAAGAGCTAGTCGACTTTGCCATTTAGATGGAAGGGAAGATCAACCAAGCAAATGACAATCGCAAATGCGGATGATGCACCAAGATGGGTCCCATAGTGCCCAAAAGTATCGCCCCAACCCGTCTGCCGGATATGCCCCACGGAACAATAGACCCCCAATGTCTCGCCCAAGCTACCCCAACCGTAGCGGAGGATATGTGAAGACCGGAGGAAACAACAACAACCACCCCGGCAACTCCAACAACTTCAACCGTGCACCGCCCAAGTCCAACAACAACAACAACAACACTGCCCCAAGGACTCGAAGCAATGTCGTGCCTGTTGCAGCAAAAGACAAGTCATATGTTACTTGATTTGAGTGTGGAGTGAAGGGTCAATACTCCAATGAGTGTCCCAAGAAGATTGCCGCCACTGCCAATGTGAAGGCCCCAGCTCAACAGCAGCGCCGTGTTCAGCCTGAAAGAAGATTCGCCCCAGGGAACCCTCACAACCGCAACAGCCGTCTCTTCCACATGAACGCCGAAGAAACCTAAGAAGCGCCAGGTGTCGTGCTGGGTATGTTTTTTGTCAACTCAGTTTTAGCAAGAGTGTTGTTTGATTCTAGAGCATCACACTCGTTTGTTACCGAAGAATTTGCATGCACTAGTAAGATTCACCCAACCAACTTGAAGCATGTTATGATAGTTCAAATACCTGGTTCAACCACCAAAGCTAGAAAAATTTGCAAGGATGTGCCTATCATAATACATGGGATAGATTTTTATGCCAATCTAATAGTACTTGGAACCAAAGGTTTGGAAGTAGTACTAGGAATGGATTGGATGTCGAAGCATAAAGGATTGATCGACTGTGCTAAGAAATCCATCACCATGACCAGTAGCTCTGGAATACTAGTAGAGCATATATATGAAACCTTGCTCCGTCAATTCAAATACAACAAGAGTCTAGTCGTACCCACCATATACCAAGTCAGAGTAGTCTGTGAATACCCTGACGTATTCCCAGATGAATTGCCCGGTATGCCCCCAGATCAGGATATTGAGTTCATTATTGAACTAATCCCTGGAACCAGACCCATAGCTCAGAGACCCTATAACATGAACCCATCAGAGTTAGTAGAACTAAAGAAGAAACTGGATGCTATGCTGGAGAAAGGCTTGATTCAACCAAGCGCATGGCCATGGAGATCGCCCGTTCTGTTTGTCGACACGAAAGATGGAGGCAACCGTTTGTGCACAGATTACAGGAAGCTGAATGATGTCACCATCAAGAACAAGTACCCATTGCCAAAGATAGAGGATCTATTTGATCAGTTGACTGGTGCTAGAGTGTTCTCTAAGATTGATCTTAGGACTGGTTATCATCAACTCAAGATTCGTGCAACAGATATTCCAAAGACCGCCTTTACCACCAGATATGGATTGTATGAGTATACGGTCATGTCTTTTGGATTAACCAATACTCCCGCTTATTTCATGAATCTCATGAATAAGATCTTTATGAATTTTCTGGATAAGTTTGTCATTGTGTTTATCGACGATATTCTTATCTACTCCAAGTCAGAAGAAGACCATGAGCAACATCTGAGAATCATCCTTGAAACCCTTAGAGAGCATCAGTTGAATGCCAAGTTAAGCAAATGTGAGTTCTGGCTGAAAGAAGTAGGATTCCTCGGACATATTGTGTCGGTAGGAGGAGTCGTTGTTGATCCTGCCAAGATCAAAGATGTTGAAGAATGGGAAGCCCCGACCACTCAAACCCAAGTCCGTGCATTTCTCGGATTAGCGGGATATTACCGCAAGTTTGTTGAAGGATTTTCGAGCATCGGAAGACCATGACCCAATTGTTGAAGAAGGACAAGAAGTTTGAATGGACCGACAAATGTGACGCAAGTTTCCAAGAGCTTAAGAAGAGATTGAGTTCAGCCCCAATATTGATCATGCCAGATATCAAGAAGCCGTTTGATGCGTATTGTGATGCATCCAAGATTGGTCTCGGATGGGTATTGATGCAAGAAGGAAAAGTAATAACATATCTGTCTCGACAACTGAAGCAACATGAGCAGAACTACCCTACCCATGATCTTGAATTAGCAGCTGTAGTTTTAGCCTTGAAGACATGGCGTCATTATCTTATGGGTAATCGATGTGAGATTTACTCAGATCACAAGAGCTTGAAGTATATTTTCACTTAGAAGGAGCTAAATATGAGGCAAAGGAGATGGATAGAGTTAATCAAGGATTATGACTTTGACATTCACTATCACCCTGGCAAAGCCAATGTGGTAGCAGATGCTCTTAGCAGATTGCTGATGTCTACGCACTTCTATCCTTGTAGACAATTGTTGGGCCTCCAAGTGCAGAGGTTTGTAGAACAGCAGCAAGTTTCCCTTAAGTGGATTACCCAAGGTTTATCGAACTTAGGGAGGAAGTGGTCAAAGGTATCCCCTCTCAAGCAACCATGCAATCAAGATACAAGAAGTCTCTTGTGTCCCCAACACACCCAATACACTTGTCAAGTGTATAGGTGCACTAGTTCGGTGAAGAGATAGTAAAATACAAGTGGTATGGATATAAGAAAACGGTTCCAGAAAATAGCTTTGATGGTGCGTGGAAAAGACTAAAGGCAAACTAAAATAAAGATGGAAGCAAGCAAACATGTAACAGATCTAGTTGGAAACAGTGTTTCAATGCTAAGAAACAAGGCCTAGGGATCATACTTTCACTAGTGAACACTCTCAAATAAATATCTTCTCTTTATGATACTACTCTTAACTACTCTCCGGTTGGACACTTTAATCGATGGTAGGGCTATAACATCACACCTCAAAGTTTGCTTTCCACATCTAGATAATCCCACACTGTCACCTTGAGCACTATATTGTTCAAACAAACACCACAATTTCATAAAGACATCCAACTCCAAATATAACTCATAACAAGTATTTGTAATCTCTAGCCTAAGTGCCACCATGGTGTGCACACTGTCAACTTCACACACATGGGGAGAGCAGAGATCTATTAAAGCACTTGAGTAGCAAGGTATATCTATAGATTACAAGCTCATGATCTCAATAAGATCATGCATTGAGAGAGAGATGAACACATATCTACCAGTAGAATCCTTAGCCTCGAGAGAGATCTATTCCCTCCTCATCATGGGAATCAGCAACGGTGATGGAGATGGTGGTGGAGATCGATGGATATGGCTCCGAGGGCACTTCCCCATCCTGACAGGGTGCCGGAAGAAAGACTTTCTGTCCCCCGAATCTCCCCTTCGGTGGCGGCGGCGCTGCAGAACTTTTCATGGCTAGAGGCTTGACTACTTAGGGTTTTTGCTTCAAGAGGCATCTTATAGGCGAAGAGGCAAGGTCGGTGGGCGGCCAGGGGGCCCACACCACCTGGTGGCGCGGCCAGGGCTAGCCCGCGCCACCACATGGTGTGGTCACCCTGTGGCCCCTCTCCGTCTCGTCTTCTGGCTCCGTGAGTCTTCTGGTAAAATATCGACTTTGGCTTTTGTCCAGTCCAATTCCGAGAATATTGATTTTCTGACTTTCCTGGAACCAAAAACAGCAGAAAACAGGCAACTTGCACTGTGGCATCTTGTTAATAGGTTAGTTTCAGGAAATGTGTAAAAGTACTCCAAAGTGTGGACAAAACATAAGAAAGTAGATATAAAACAAGCATGGAACATCAAAAATATAGATACGTTAGCAACGTATCAATTGCCTTGTAGGTTAAACACCATGATCAAGGAAAAGCAACCAAGTTTGCATGAGGAGTTGGAGCAGTTTAGAACTAAGCTTGTTAGCAAAGGATTTTTAGCTAGCATTGAACTTCAACCCACTTTGATTAGTCAAATCAAGGAAGCCTAGAAGGGAAATGAAAGTATCGATGGAATCAAGCGTCATATTGGTACAGGAAAGGTACCTGGATTCACCAAAGACGAAGAAGGAGTTATGTGGTACAAAGGACGTATCTGTGTACCCGCAGATTCGGAACTGAAGCAAGGGATGATGCAAGAAGCTCATGATACTCTTTACTCTATCCACCCCGGAGGAACAAAGATGTATCAAGATTTGAAGGAGCAATTTTGGTGGCACAGGACGAAGAGACAAATCGGAAGCTACATCGCCAAGTGTGACATCTGTCAAATAGTCAAAGCGTAAAATCAGAGACCCGCAGTACTGTTGCAACCATTGCAGATTCCAAAATGGAAATGGGATTCCGTCGGAATGGACTTTATCACCGGTTTGCCTACTTATAGTAGGGGAAATGACTCAATCTGGGTCATCATTGATAGACTGTCCAAGGTAGCCCATTTTATACCTGTCAAGACAACTTACCAGAGTTCGAAGCTAGCAGAGTTGTACATTGCCAGAATTGTTAGTTTGCATGGAACCCCCAAGACCATAGTATCGGATCGAGGAACCCAATTTACCTCGAGATTTTGGCAGAAAGTCCAAGAACGATTAGGAACCAAGTTGAATTTCAGCACAACTTATGACCCGCAGACCGACGGACAGACTGAGCGAGTCAACCAAATCTTAGAGGATATGTTGAGAGCTTGTGTGTTAGAGTACGGATCAAAATGGGAAGATTGTCTGCCTTTCGCAGAATTCTAATATAACAATAGTTACCATGCCAATTTGCAAATGGCCCCATTTGAGTTCTTATATGGAAGAAAGTGTCGCACCCCTTTGAATTGGTCGCAAGTAGGAGAGAGTCAGATTTTCGGACCCGACATCCTACGAGAAGCCGAAGAGAAGGTTCAAAAAGTCTGTGAGCACCTCAAAACCGCCCAATCCAGACAGAAGAGTTATGCTGACAAGAGACGTAGAGACCTGACTATCAATGTCGGAGATTTTGTGTATCTCAAAGTTTTGCCATTGAAGGGAACGCAACCTTTTAGTCTGAAAGGAAAGTTAGCCCCCAGATATATCGGACCCTTCAAGATTCTGAATCGTCGAGGAGAAGTATCGTATCAACTGGAACTGCCTGAAGAGATGTCTGCCATCCACAATGTGTTCCATATCTCGTTACTTCGCAAATGCCTAAAAGTGCTGGAGAAGACCGAAGTTTTCAAGAACATCGATCACCAAGCCGTTGATATCAACAAGGATCTGACGTATCGTGAAGTGCTCATCCGTATTTTGGAGGAAGCCTTCAGAACCACCAGGACCCGAAGTATCAAATTTCTCAAGATCCAATAGAGCAACCACACCGAAGAACAAGCCACTTGGGAGTGAGAAGATTACATTAGGACTGAGTTTCCAGATCTCTTTAGTTCCTAGTTTTCTTTCTTAAATCTCGGGACGAGATTTTGTTTAAGGGGGAAGGTTTGTAACACCCCAAAACTTTAATCAAAGTTATCAAGATCCAAATCACCCAATTTGGGGTTAACAAAAACTTTTTATCATTAAAATAATTAGGAATGCATATGTGTGGTGCATTAAGATAGAATTGTTTGGAAATGCCAGGTTTGATTGTTCTCATGGTTGTAAAATGATTCAAAGGTGAATGCCACATCATCTAGATCATTCAAAAATAAAATCCAAATAAAAAGAAATCAAATGGAATTAATAAAGGTAAATGGTCACTTATGCCATTTTAATCCACTA
The DNA here is from genome assembly GCA_910589775.1 of Avena eriantha. NCBI lineage: Eukaryota > Viridiplantae > Streptophyta > Magnoliopsida > Poales > Poaceae > Avena > Avena eriantha. The sequence goes on from OU342746.1 coordinate 253,465,310, forward strand.
GGCCACTTTAGGTGTTCCTAGAAGTCAATTCTTAACAGAAACAATTCTAACTCTTTGCACCCCTTGCTATTACAAGTAATGATCTACCAAGGCCCACTTTGAAATCTTACAAAAACATTTAAACCCTAATTTTAAATGACATTTTAAAATGGAATCCATTTCATATGCATAGATCCCACTTTTTCTAAAAACACTCAAATGAGTTCACCTTGACAATCCCAAGCAACCACAGATGCTCAAGCATATGACTAACACACCCACCAAAAATCTTTTCAAAATTTAAACAAAACTTTCTTGCGGCCATTCTGTCGAACACTTGGCACGCAAAAATCTTCTAGCCTAACTAATACTATTGCTAATTAAATTCTTGTCCCCCATTTAAACCTCTCATCTCTCCTCTGTCCCCTCTTAGCCTAACTAAGCACCAGACAACACCCCTCCTACCCTGTAGTGCCAGTACCGTGCCACCCGAGTATGGTCGTCGCCGGCCAAACGTGAGCAACATGCCAGAGACCAAACCGCGCCAATCTAGCACGCCCTAGCTCCGCCACACCCTACCACGATCCCCTGTCCACCCCACGGAAGCAGGCGAGCCCTGGACCACCGAGGCACGCCGCGCACCGAGCCTCTTCACCATGCACGAAGCACGCTAGAGCGACGTCCCCGACAGGCTAGCACAAGCCGTGCCTTCCCTTAGCTTGCATGCGCTGCTCCGCCATAACCCCAGCATGCTCCAGGACATGCCCTTTTCCCACCGCGCGACCAGCAGCAGCCGCACGCAGCGTCGAGCACTGCCTCTGTCGTGCAGAGCGTCGACCTTTCTCGACCGCATACCACCGCCCCTAGCTGCGCCATTGCGCCGTAGCTGACCGCCAGGAGGCAAGCCACTGTCTGCCTACCCTGACCATGCCTTTAGCACCATGTACCACCATCACCGACAAGCTCACCATCGCACCCCACGGTCTCCTCGTCGACCTATATAAGGAGCCCTCCCCAGCACCATTTCTCCACACTCCAACACTCCCCACCTCCCACTGAGTCCCTCACACCATTGCCGGAGCCACTCGAGCCACCGTTTGCCAGAATTTCCACCGGAGCCACCACAACAGAGGAGGAAGGGGGCAGTCGATTGCGACCACCCCAGGAGCCACCACGACCTCGCCTGAGTCCACCGTCGTCCACTCGTTCGATCGCCCCCATCGCCACGTTAGCTGGAGCCCTAGTAAGCCCCCAATCGACCCCCACCGAGTCGCTAGGGTTTAGTCTCGCCGGCGACTTGTCCGTCGTCGATGATGAACCAGGGTCGTTGATCCACCGTCTAATCGCATGGCCCACATCGCCTCGTACCGCTTCGGGTTTTAAGTGCCGCTGACGTGTGGACCCCCCTTGTCAGTTGCCCTCTGCGTCGCTGAGCGTCACTGGGCCGACCCATTTAGTTTCCCGCGCTGGCCCTAAAACTCAAATATAGGTTTTTTATAGACTTAAACTCAATTCTGTCCACTAGTTTAAAAATCAATTCAGAGAGTTGTACTGAACCAAAATGAATGATTATAATTTGGATAGAAAGATAATTTAAATCTCTATCCAATCCCGTTGGATTTAAATCAATTGGAGTTATAGATCACCTATAGCAAAAATAACAAAACAGAGACTTTTGTATATTCAAACATTTTTCAAAAATCAACCATAATAGCTTTTGAGTTGATTCCAACTCTCAAAACTCACATTTGACAATACCTATCTAAATATGTAATAATATTAGGTTTGCATGCAGTGACTTTGGACTAGTACCAAAATAATGCTATATAGGCATTTCTAGTCACTTTAAATCATTTAAATATGAATCCTAAACTTTATAAAATGTGATCCAACATTTAAATCACATCCCCATGTATTAGAATATGTGGTGATGACATGTGTCCACATGATCCCATATTTTAATTGGAGAATATTAAATCTTAATTAATTTCAATGAGTAGAAATTACTTTTCTCAAATAAAATAAATGAAACTAGTTCATTAAATCTTGTGATGAATGTGATGATACTAGATCATCAAGTGTGTGCCTTAGTGTGCTAAATAGACTAGTTAAGTATTGTTTGGTGATTGTGTATTGTGTATGTATTTATAGACGATAGTACCGACCAACTCTACGAGGAGGAGTTCTACCCCGAAGAAGACAAGGAGAATTTCAACCACTGCACCAATCAAGGCAAGCTAATACTTGTAAGCCATCATTAACAATGCAAGCTAACCCTTGCAAGCAAGATAACCTAAGCAAGATAACCTAAGCAAGATGCATTAGGCATGCTTTGGTTATACCTTTTGATTTATACCCATCCCAAGTTTTACTTACAAGTTTTACCCTTTTACTTTACCAAAGTTTTCTTTACTTTTAGTAATGCTTTGTGAGATTTTAGAAAGTAGTTTAGATAGCATAAAGAGTATAAAACTTGGCATATACAAGATGTCATTCTATGGCATGAGATTGAGATTAGCATCCTACCTTAGTGAACACTCTTAACTTAGTGATTAGAGCTAAACCAAAAACTTGATCACTCTAGATGGGAATACTTGGTGAAAATGCTTATGAAAACCTTGAAATGATGAGTCATTCTATTGAGATGTTTTGACATGTGTTGAGAAACACAAATGGTTTATGATGATGAAAATGTTGAGGCATGAGCCTTAGCCCTTTTATAAAAACTGATGGTTGGGTTCGAATGCGATACCATTCCAATTTTACCATACAACCATAATACCTAAATTGGGTAAGGCTTAGTCGGAAGTTTATATGCATTAGTATTGGTTCCCTCGCGAGAGAGGTTTGAGCTAAGGCTACCTCTCAATGTTTTCCACCTATGTAGTGCCCAGGATGGCAGATGGCCATGGCTGGGAGGCCAAGCTCATAGGAGTGGTGCTTATACTAGAGTGTGTAAAGGAAAGGTTATGTTTGATTATCCGCATACTAAGTATGATGATTCAGGGTTATCCCTCATGGATGTATCGAATGTTGTGGTGAAAGTGTACCACCTCTGCAGAGTGTCAAACTATTCGAATAGCCGTGTCCGCGGTTATGGACAGTTGGAGTGGCCATACTGTTCCATTGTCAGATATTTTCAAAATGACTTATGAAATGAATTGTGACATGACTTGACCGCAACAGAGTTGTGACTATGACAACTAAGTTCCCACTTAGGTGATTTCAAACTTTATTTTATCTCTCTTTGTTTCTAAACTCAGCTTAGGTTTCAAACTTAACTTTACAAATAAACTTGAGTTTAGCATTCCTACTAGAACTACCTTACTTGTTAGTGGTAGTTTGCGAGTACTTAAAGAGTACTCATGGCTTTGTCCCTGGCTATTCCCGTGGCCAGACTATGAGGAGGACTATCCAGAAGGAGGACAACAGGACGGCTACGACAACTAGGATCATCTCCCATCATGAGCATTGCCTGTGACACTGAAGATGGAGCCCACCGCTATGCTTATTATTCCACTACTTGTTTGTACTAAGACTAGATCATGAGATCCTTTATTTGCGTAAGACCTTATTATGGTTTGTATTGGATGATGTACTGTGATATCCAATTTGTTATGTCTCGCAAAAATGGTAATCCTGGGATTCTGATGTATGGCATAACAGGCATCTGGGATTAAAAATCCGGGTGTTGACAAGGTGTGATGAACAAAGTGGCAAATTGGTCTGATTTTCGCATCTTTATTTGGTGGTATCCGGAGTATGCATCCCAGAAACACAAAATCTCAGAGCTAACCATCGACTCAATTATTTGGTCAACGTGAGGTAAAGCAAATGGATCTTTTGGCACGCTTTGTTTAAGACATTATAATCAACGCACATTCTTAAATCTTTGGTCTCCTTCTTGGGTACAAGTACAAGATTGGCCACCCATTTGGTGTGAAATACTTCTTGGACAAAATTAGCCTTAAGCCACCTAGCTAGTTCCCTGCCTACAGCGTGCCACTTTTCATCACCGAAGAAGGAGGTTGTTTCACCAGTTTTGTTTTAGGATCGATGTTTAAGCTATGATCGGCAAGTTCCCTAGGAACACCTTTCGTGTCGGTAGTTTTCCAGGAAGAGATGTCTTTATTCTCATAGAGGAACTCGATGAGCGTGCTTTCCTATTTGTAATCCAGGTCTGTTTCAATGGCGGTGGTCTTAGAGGCATTGCCTTCCACACGGTGCACCGACTTGGTCTCGATGGCATCCTTGAAGGTGGGTTCAGAGTCAAAAATCTATTTCTTTGAAGCCGGCAACTCCGAGGCATCAATCTGGAATTGGATCTCCTTGAATTCTTCACCATAGAGGATGGCTTTGATGACCGCAAGAGCAAGATTGTTTGTAGCTAGTTTCAAAATAAAGATACCGATCCCACAGGGAGCAGGAGTCTAAAGTCTAATAACTCTTGGAATAAATATTACGATAGAAATGCTAGATAAAGTTCTAATTGACAAGATAAAATGTGAGTATTGTGTAAAAAGGTGTTTTTGGGTATAAGAGCAATAATAAAGTAAAGCAAAGTAACTTAATACGAAAAGTAAGTATCACGTATGTAAGAGAGATTGGAACTGCAATAGGGAAAAAGCGTTCTCAGGGAGTAGCGGATACACCACTAGTATTGTAAAGATCTAAAATAAAGATTATCATCATGAACATTCTCAACTATGTATGTGTGGGAGGAACTCCGTATATGGACGATTTGACAGCAACCGTTGCGCACATCATCCTCATAACCACACCAGACAACAATCGACATCAATCGAATTACTGCGCTATTAAGGGACATAATCCCGTAGGACGTATCCTATGGAATGGATAGTGTTCCGTGAGTTTCCTCGGCTTCCCAAGTTGATATGTAAGGATTGCTAACAGCTTTATAGTCACTGTAAGTGCTAGCACGCCTCCATCTACCAACAAGTAGTTCCCTCCATCGAGTCCCCATGAGAGGCAAATATTGAGAGGTCGACTTCTCTCAACATCAAGATGTAGAGAATCTAACACATGGTCACATCGATGAATATCACAATAGACTTTATCTTATTACAATCTCATACTCGGGTTTCTCCATATCCCCAAGAACTAATGATCTACTCAGACATGGAGGCAATCAACATCATGGCAACGGTAATGGAAACAATCATAGATGAATACTACTTGTTTAAGTCCACAACGAGTATAGGAATTACAACAAGATCTAGACAAGATGTAGATAGGATGGATGGAGCTGGTGGTGATGCAGTGGTGGATTGATGAAGATCGATGCCTTAGCCTCCTGGATCTACGCAGGGCGAAGATGGATCCCTGGTGGATGAGTTCTCCCTCCAGATGCCTTCCGGAGGTGAGGTTTTGGCGATTTCTGGGTGTTCTGTGTGTCGTCCCCCCGAACCAATTGCACAAGGTGAAACTATTTGACGAGACGGAGGCGGTGCCAGCTATACGGCAGGAATATTTCTTCTGCCCGTATAGTTGGTCGTTATGCTCTCTGTCTCCTCTATTTCCTTTGGGTTTTCTTCTGGTAATATTAGTATTTCCCAAATAAGCGATTTACATTGTTTTGACTCCTTTTCTCCTCACTACAACTGCTTCAATAATTGTATCCATTGGATCCATCATCTATCCTGATCCTGGTGAAAACAGACATAAAATGTGCACGCGAATGCCGTAAAAATACCAAGATCCTACATCTACAATGCAAAATAACAATATAAAACATGATGCAAATATGCACTCATCAACTTCCCAAGCTTAAACTCTTGCTCGTCCCGAGCAAGCTGTAGCTTAATGGATGTGATCCTCATATTCATGAAACTGAGTTGATAAAATAAATCAGGATATTGCAGCATGTGTTTATCATATACGATACATAGGAATAAGTTCATGAATAGTACCTTACTCGAACCATCGGAATAGTATTAGAAGGTTTCCACACCTTAGTGATCAATAGTTCATAAAAGATGAGTCTCAACATAATGTAAAAGAATCCGGTTCAACCGAATGAGTTAACGAGGTAGTCCCAAGTGTTTTAAGATCAACGTATTCACTTGGGATTCAAAATCTCAAAAGTGTTTCTTTATCATACTACAATACAATGGTATATGCCTACTTGCTCTTTACACATTCGCTCTTTTTATTCTTCTTTTTCTTTTCTTGTATATACACATATTCTCACACTTTTGTTTAAGTGTTGTGCAAAGGAGCTAGCCATATATTCCACTTCATGTAGGAATTCAAAGTTCAACGATCTCAATTATAAAAATTTCAACTATATGTGAAGCATTCTTATGACTTGGAGATTCTACCTTGACTTGTTCTCACTCTATTTAGATAGAACTTTATTTTCCTTTGTTCAAGGTTTCTTTTTCAACTTAATAGATACTTTTTCTTTTGTAAGTCAAACCGTAGACCTACAACATATTAACCAAATTATCTTTAGCTATTCTATTAATACCAATGGTGTGGAAGACTCCTATTGCTATCATCAAGTGCAAGTAAAATTATACTCAAGCCATTCAGATATCAATAAAGCAAACACAAACTCAATATTGATCAATATATAATAATAAACTCAGAATTTCATAAAAGGGATCGACTATTCCTAATGGGAATTCTGATGATGCAAACTTTATTTATAGTTTGAACTAATGCAAGAATAATAAAACTTATAAGATAGATTACAAGGTCTTAAAGATCTCCCCAAGCTTGGAATCAAGCCAGGAGGGATCAAATAATCCCTTGCGATTATTTGATACCGTGATTGTTGTAGATTAACGCGACGCCATGGCATGTAACACCATGGTGCATAGCTTCTTGTTGGTCTCCTCCAAAGCGGTTATGCGGTGATGACTTCTTACTCAATATGTAGAGCTCGTTGGGGAACCCCAAGAGGAAGGTATGATGAGCACAGCAACAAGTTTTCCCCCAGTTATGAAACCAAGGTTATCGATCTAGTAGGAGCAAGGAAACACCTCCAAGGTGTTGTTTCCAACTTGGAATCTTGCACAACACAACCATAGAACTTTGCCCCCAACTTACAGTGAGGTTGTCAATCTCACCGGTTTTGCTGAAAACAAAGGATTAAACGTATTGTGTGGAAGATAGTAATTGCTTTGCAAAAAGTAAATAGAAAACAGTAAATATATTGTAGATTGATGGTAAAAGAATGGACCGGGGTCCATAGTTCACTAGTGGTGATTCTCCTTAAGATAGATGACATGTTGGGTGAAAAAATTACGGCGGGGCAATTGACAAACATTGAGAAAGCATACATGCATATACTAATCATCTTGACTTCTATGAGATTTGATTGGGCATTACAACATTATACATAGACCGTAATCCAACTACATCTATGACTAATAATCCACCTTCAGGTTATCATCCGAACCCCCTCCAGTATTAAGTTGCAAGCAACAGATAATTACATTAAGCAAAGTGTGTAAAGTAGACAATACGATTGTTCTATGAACAAAGGATTGTTGTTTTCTCCCTAGTAGCAACAACACATCTAGTACCTTAGACATTTCTGTCACTTCCCTAGATTCCTAGAGGCATGAACCCACTATCGAGCATAAATACTCCCTCTTGGAGTTGCTAGCATCTACTCGGCCAAGATAACTACTAACAACGGAAATCATGCAAGATCACAAATAACAAAGACATGATAGAATCAATAATCAATATGAAATAGCATCTCAATATCCATCGGATCCCCACAAACACAACATGTAGGATTACAAATAGATGATCTTGATCATGAACGGAGCTCACAAGATCTAAACATGCTAGCACAAAGGAGAAGAACCAACCATCTAGCTACTACATGGAACCGTAGTCCAGGGATGAACTACTCACATATCACACCGAAGGCAAGCATGGTGATGAAGAAGGCCTCCAGGGTGATCTCTCCCCTCCGGCAGGGTGCCGGGAAGATCTTCAGATCCCTCCGGATATAGGGATGGAGATGACAGCAGCTATAGACTCTTTCGTGGAATTTTGATCAGGTACTTAGGGTTTCTATATCGGAGGCTTCTTATAGGTGAAGGGGCGAGTCGGTGGAGTACCAAGGGGCCCACACCACCCCCTGGCGCAACTTGGCCTGGCTCGCGCCACCAGGTGGTGTGGCCGGCCCTGGCCCCTCTCTGTCTTCTCACCTGGCTCCGTGACTCTTCCAGTAAAATATTGACTTCGGCTTTTGTCCCGTCCAATTTTGAGAATATTCAATTTCTGGCTTTTCTGGAACCAAAGACAGCAGAAAACAGGCAACTGACACTGTGGCATCTTGTTAATAGGTTAGGCCCAGAAAGTGTATAAAAATACTCCAAAATGTGGACAAAAGATAAGAAAGTAGATATAGAACAAGCATGGAACATCAAAAATTATAGATACGGTTACAACGTATCAACATCCCCAAACTTAACTCCTGCTCATCCTCGAGTAGGTAAGTGATAAAAAGAAAGAATAATTTTTGAGGTGACATGCACCATCATAATCTTGATCAAGGTATTTGTAGAACATTGATAGTTGGGATCATAGTACTTTAACATAGCATGAAATATATAGTTCTAACAATAAGACATAGCAACTATGTTGTAACATGAAAAGGTACAAACAAAAGATTCATGAATAACAATACATTGAAAGACATTTGTTTGTCTCACATAAATAAAACATAATGAGAATGGTATTCAGCCTGTCCCTCATAGTGTAGAAAAACATAAATGCATAAGACACCTTCAAAGTTCATAAGGGTGACTAGATACAAATAGTTTAAGAACAAGCAGTATCAAAGTTATGCATCAATCTACAAGTCTTGGGACAATGCACATTAAACTAAGAATGGCCACTATGCTCTCTCAATAGGTGCATAAAGATAGAAGATGGAGACTCAACATAAAAGTAAAAGAAAGGCCTTGATAGAAGGAAGCAGGGATTCAAGTCTCATAAAGAGCTTTCAAAAATTATGGTACTTATTAGCTTTCAGCTCTCATTGCCCCTATCATAAGCATCTTGAAGTGATTAAGGTTAAAGTGAACAAACTATGGAGTATATGCTTGACAAAGTTGGCAATCTCATGTCCCTTGAAGTTGGCAATCGCATGTCCCTTGAATGCGAGGGTCGCTCCTCATGCTACTCAAGTTTAGTTACCGGTAAGTTCTTGTCATAGTAAGTACGTGTGTATCATAGAGAACCGCCAACGGGGTATCCCTTGCCCGATGATATGGAAGAATCCCCATATCAAAATGAAAAGGCAAGCAGACAATAAGCATCTCAGCATCTTCTTATTTACCATGGGAAAATGGTGCTTTTTTTCTCTCTTTCCTATTTTCTCATCCTTTTTTTCTTTTTTCTCAATCTCTACCTCTTTTTTTATATAAGAAGAATACTTCATAGATTGCTCATTATGGTTACACTGCAAGTTTCCACCATGATTATGCATGGATTAGACTAGCCGCCCATGCGTTTCTCTAACACACATACATAACTCCATGGACTTACAAGCTCCCCTTTCATTTCACACCGACGACATCCATAAACAAAAGAGCATGATATCAACTGGGTACAATGTACAAGTGCAATGTTGAAAGCGTTCCCCATGAAATCATGGTTCTGCTAATCCCCAACGTATAAGTGCAAGGATATACAACATATATGACATAATGGTTCAAGTTTATTAGGGGCAAGAGTAAAGTGTGCCATCAAGTTCGTGAGAGCTTTAATCACTAATTTTCACATAACAAGTTTAATTCGGAAGGTAGATAAAAACATGAATATACTTGGAATAGCAAATGCTAATAGGTAGGTATGGTGGACTCTTTGGAATAACTTGGTTTTATTTGGAGTTGGATGCATGAGTGGAACTCATACTTGGTATGGAGGCTAGCAAAAGACTGGGAGCGACCAACTAAGAGAGCAATAATGGACATAATCATGCAACTTGACAAGACATCATTAATTAAAGCATAAAGTGATATTACAAGTCAAAAACTAAAGGATCATATAGGCTAAGTCTTAACATGGTGTGAACATGCGCCAAGTCAACCCAAATAAAGCATCAAAGGAGAATACCATAATAATATGCTTTAATATGCTAAAACAACGCATGATTCTTTCAAGGCACATTAAGCAATCTCAATTGTTTATAACATGTCATGCTACAACAACAAAATCACTAAGCATAAAGCCAAAACAATATCAAGCATGTCATGGCAGAGCATAGGCCACAGTAAAAACAAGCTCTTTTTACCACTTAAGCATGAACTTTTACTCTTTTCCAATCCAAACCAATCTTATTTAAAAACTAATGTATCAATGAGGGGGTACAACCAATTTATTCAAGCAAACTAAGCAAACCAAGCAAACGAATACCAAAAACAAAAACGAAGACGCTCCAAGAACAACACAACTGTGCATGAAACAATAAAAATGAAGTGTTTGGAAGAAACCTGAATTTTTTATTGATGAAGAAGGGGGTGCCTTAGGCATCCCCAAGATTTGACGCTTGTACCTCTTGAATATTTCTTGGGGTGACACAGGGTGGCATCCCCAAGCTTGATCTTTTGTCCATACTTCATGTTATCACATTACTCTTCCCTACACATTGAAATTTCCTTCACACAAAACTTCACACAATCTTCATTAGCAGCATTAGTGTACTCAAGATAATAAGTCATTTGGTTCAGTTCCAAGCATTACTTCTCTCTCATTAGAGGTTACTCTTGGCACAAAAACCACACAAAAATAATAAGGAGAGGTTATTACTGAAGCAATAACTATCAAGACTCAACTAAAAATTTTGGGTTATCTCCCAATAAGTACATTTCTTTAACGCCTTTAAGTTAGGTATGAGAAGCAAGAAAAAGAATCAAGTATTATCAAATGAAGAAGCATTAAGAGCAAATTTTGTTTTAATAGGAGAGGCAAAAGGAATCTTCTCTCTCTTCTTAGGGAAGTGTTCTATACCTTTGTTGAGTGGGAGTTGATATTTAATGGTGCCTTCTTTCATGTCAATAATGGCACCAACAGTTCTAAGAAAAGGTATTCCCAAAGTAATATGACAAGAAGCATTGCATTCAACATCCAAAACATAGAAATCAACAGGGACATAGGCATTGTTAACCATAATAAGAACATCATTAATACTCCCCATGAGTTTCTTTTTAGCATTATCCTCAAGTGGGACATTTAAATAACAATCCTCCAACGGTGGTAAATCAAGCATTTCATAAATCTTTCTAGGCATAATATTAACACTACTATCAAGATCACACAAAGCTTTGAAATCAAAATCATTCACTTTCATATTAATGATGGATTCCCAACCATCCTCTAATTTCATAGGAATAGAAGCTTTATGTTTCATCTTTTCTTCTTTAGTTTTTATGAGAGCATCAGTAATGTGTTTTGTAAAGGCCATATTCATAGCACTAGCATGAGGACTTTTAGCAAGCTTTCGTAGGAACATAATTACATCAGAGATATTGCAACCATCAAGATCAAAATCATAATTATCATCTAAAGTAGTAGAGCTATTGTATCCCATATTTCGAAGAATTTCAACATTTTTATTAGAAAAGGTTCCATTGGGTTTACTAGCTTCAACATTAGTGGTAGTGATAGTAGAAATACTAATATTTCTAGCAATTTCATCTTCTCTTTCCCACTTAGCATGCAATTCAGCTAATAGTCTAACATTTTTATCAATTCTAACTTGTATGGCATTAGTGGCAGCAAAGGGATTTTCGATAGTTTCAGGTTTAGTAGCCATTTTGTTACTCAAAGAGGATTGTGCTTCAGACAAAGATGATATATTTCTTTCAACATTACAAAGTTTTAATTGCAAACTAGGAATTTCCCTATTTAAACTCTCAAGTTGATGACTATTATTTTTAGAATAGTAGATTGTTCCTCCATGGTTTTAGTAAATAATTTATTCTGCTCATATTGCATTTGCATGAAATTTTTAGTGGCTCTTCCTTCACTAGGTATTCCAGGTTTACCATGATAACCATAAGTATTATTAGGAGGGTAAGGCCTATAATTGTTATTACCATAAGCATTGTTACCAAAATTATTGTTTCTAACAAAGTTCACATCAACTTGCTCTTCTTGAGCAACCAGGCTAAGGGAACATGATTTGGATCAATATGAGCTTTCCCATTAACAAGTATAGACATAATAACATCAATTTTATCACTCAAGCAGGAGGTTTCTTCAATAGAATTTACCTTCTTACCTTGTGGAGCTCTCTCAGTGTGCCATTCAAAATAGTTAACCATCATATAATCTAGAAGCTTTGTTGCAGCACCGAAAGTAATGGTCATAAAGGTACCTCCAATAGCAGAATCTAGCATATTTCTTAAAGAATAATTCAGTCCTGCATAAAAGGTTTGGATAATCATCCAAGCAGTCAGTCCATGAGTGAGACAATTCTTTACCAAAGATTTCATTCTTTCCCAAGCTTGAGAAACATGTTCATTATCAGATTGTTTAAATTTCATTATTTCACTTCTCATAGATATAATGTTAGCGGGAGGGTAGTATTTTCCAATGAAAGCATCTTTGCATTTAGTCCAAGAATCAATACTATTTCTAGTTAGGGATTGCAACCATTCTTTAGCTTTTCCTCTCAAAGAGAAAGGAAACAATTTAAGCTTAATAATATCTCCATCTATATCCCTATGTTTTTGCATCTAACAAAGTTCAACAAAGTTATTAAGGTGAGCAGCAACATCTTCAGTACCAATTCCAGAAAATTGTTCTCTCATAACAAGATTAAGCAAAGCGGGTTTAATTTCAAAGAAAGTAGCTTCAGGAACAGGTGGAGCAATATGTGTGCACATGAAATCATTGTTGTTGGTGCTAGTGAAGTCACACAACTTAGTGTTTTCAAGAGTAGTCATTTTTTGTGTTTTTAATAAAGAAAACAAACTAGTACAACTAATTTTTTTGTGTTTTTGATAAAGAAACAAGCAAACAAAGCAGAAATAAACTAAACAAAACAAAAATAACAAAGTAAAGAGATTGGTTATGAGGGACTCCCCTTGTGAAGATGTCCTTGACTCCCCAGCAACAACGCTAGAAAAAGTCTTGCTTACTCAATATGTAGAGCTCGTTGGGGAACCCCAAGAGGAAGGTATGATGAGCACAACAACAAGTTTTCCCTAAGTTATGAAACCAAGGTTATCGATCCAGTAGGAGCAAGGAAACACCTCCAAGGTGTTGTTTCCAACTTGGAATCCTGCAGAACACAACCACAGAACTTTGCCCCCAACTTATAGTGAGGTTGTCAATCTCACCGGTTTTGCTGAAAACAAAGGATTAAACGTATTGTGTGGAAGATAGTAATTGCTTTGCAAAAAGTAAATAGAAAACAGTAAATAGATTGTAGATTGATGGTAAACGAATGGACCGGGGTCCATAGTTCACTAGTGGCGATTCTCCTTAAGATAGATGACATGTTGGGTGAACAAATTACAGCGGGGCAATCGACAAACATCGAGAACGCATACATGCATATACTAATCATCTTGATTTCTATGAGATTTGATTGGTCATTACAATATTATACATAGACCGTAATCCAAATACATCTATGACTAATAATCCACCTTCAGGTTATCATCTGAACCCCCTCCAGTATTAAGTTGCAAGCAACAGATAATTGCATTAAGCAAAGTGTGTAAAGTAAACAATATGATTGTTCTATGAACAAAGGATTGTTGTTTTCTCCCTAGTAGCAACAACACATCTACTACCTTAGAGATTGCTGTCACTTCCCATATTCCTAGAGGCATGAACCCACTATCGAGCATAAATACTCCCTCTTGGAGTTTCTAGCATCTACTCGGCCCAGATAGCTACTAACAACGGAAAGCATGCAAGGTCACAAATAACAAAGACATGATAGAATCAATAATCAATCTGAAATAGCATCTGAATATCTATCGGATCCCCGCAAACACAACATGTAGGATTATAAATAGATGATCTTGATCATCAACGGAGCTCACAAGATCTAAACATGGTAGCACAAAGGAGAAGAACCAACCATCTAGCTACTACATGGACCCGTAGTCGAGGGATGAACTACTCACGTATCACATCAGAGGCAAGCATGGTGATGAAGAAGGCCTCCAGGGTGATCTCTCCCCTCCGGCAGGGTGCCAGGAAGAGCTTTAGATCCCTCCCAATCTAGGGATGGAGATGACGGCAGCTACAGACTCTTTCATGGAATTTTGATCGGGTACTTAGGGTTTCTGTATCGAAGGCTTCTTATAGGAGAAGGGGAGAGGTCGGTGGAGTACCAGGGGGCCCACACCACCCCCTGGCATGGCCTGTCCTAGCCCGCGCCACCAGGTGGTGTGGCCGGCCCCTGGCCCCTCTCCGTCCCGTCTTCTGACTCCGTGACTCTTTCGGTAAAATATTGACTTTGACTTTTGTCCCGTCCAATTCTGAGAATATTCATTTCTGGCTTTTCTAGAACCAAAAACAGCAGAAAACAGGCAACTGGCACTGTGGCATCTTGTTAATAGGTTAGTCCCAGAAAGTGTATAAAAATACTCCAAAGTGTGGACAAAACATAAGAAAGTAGATATAAAACAAGCATGGAACATCAAAAATTATAGATACGTTTGCAACGTATCAATGACCCACAACTATAGGGGGTGTATCGCAGTATTTTCGATAAGTAAGAGTGTCGAACCCAACAAGGAGCAGAAGGTGTTTACAAGTGGGTTGGATCAGGAATTCTCTATAAATACTTAGCAAATAGATGTTTAGGGGGTTTTGATAATGCATATAAATAAAGTACGAGTAAATAAAATACAATAATAATAATTGCAACAAGTGGCCCAATCCTTTCTTTAGCAAAGGAAAATCTGGTTGTATTACTTAATATGACCAAACGTTCTCAAGGACACATGGGAATATTGTCAAGTGCTTTTGCTTCATATAGTTGATTAATCTTCTCTGGTTAGATAAGTGTTGTGTGGATGAACCTATGCTAATGTACTGACCTTCCTAGGACTAATACATACTTGTGATTATACCGCTTGCAAGCATCTGCAACTACAAGAAAGTAATTAATATAAAAACCTAAGCACAACCTTAAACTTTGAGATCCTACACTCCCTTATGCAAAGGTTTCCTAACGGGGGTTCAGGTTTCTGTCACTCCGGCAACCCCATGATTAGTAGCCAAATACACAATGCATTCCCCTAGGCCCATAAAGGTTAAGTATCATGTAGTCGATGTTCACATGACACCACTAGAAGAATAACACCACAACTTAATTATCAAACCATTCAATCTTTCTCAACACAATTCCACTACTAACAACATGAATTCTCCCATGTCCTCAAAAACTAAACGAACTACTCACGAGACATCATATGGATCAAGATCAGAGATGAAATAATGATAATTAACAATCTGAACATAAACAATAATTCAATGGTTCCACTCAATAGCATCAACTACAACAAGTAATCAACACCGGGACAGTTTCCCCTAAGAACTATGCAAGATTCAACCCAATTGTTACAACGGTATGGAGTGATGGTGATGGTGCTGGTGGAGATGATGATGATCCCGATGAAGTCTAGCTTGATGATGGTGTTGATGGCGACGATCTCCCCTCTCCGGGAAGGAATTTCCCCGACGGATTTCTTCCTACCGGAGAGCTCTTTCTCTCTATGTAGTTTCCACCCCACAAAGGCGACGGGACCTTTCTGTGGTCGCTCCCCAAGTCTTAGGGTTTCGACAGGAATATATACGCGGAAGGGCGATGCTGGAGGTGGGCCAGGGTGGCCACACCACCTGGTGGTGCGGCCAGGTGTAGCCCGCGCCAGGGGGTGGTGTGGGCCCCCTATGGCCCATCTCCACTCCTCCTTCTAGCCTGCTTCGTCTTCTGGAAAAATAGGAATTTCCGTATATTTTTTGGGATTTTCTGATCTTCGCCAATTTTGCACCTGGGCAATGCCTTTTCCATCAAAATCCCGACTTCAATGATTCATCCTCCAAAAGTCATCAACCATGCAAAAATAAATGAAATAACATAAGTATCATCTCTTAATATGAAATATATCAATGAATAATAGTAAATTATGATATATAATAGTGATGCAAAATGGACATATCATGCGGCTGTAGCACCCTCGCAAATCAGACTATAGAGTGTCCATCCTATCAACGAGCTTAGTCACTAGTGGAAAGAGATCTTCCTTCCTTTCCATCTCATCGAGACGGTGGCGGACTTCAACGTGATGGAGTAGCTCCTGCTTTTGATATATCTCCAATGCCCGAATGCGATCCTTGGTCCTAGGTACATCTTCTTCTTCCTCATCCATAATTGATGAATCAGGGAAGTGGAAACCATACCTCCACTCTTCTTGAGGCTTGACCTTATGCGAGCACCAATGGTTGGCTTTGCGAGAGGTACCTCGTCCCCTTGCTAGCACTTGCACCAACATTAGATAATTCCTTACGCTTGTGTGGCCTTTGATTCGTGGTGATGAACTTGACCGTCTCCACGCGCCCTTTTCCATGTGGTTTGCGATCTTCTCTCTCTTGTTGAGCCTTCTTCATCGCCGCCCAATTGATCTCTGGTGGATCATAGATGTCGCGGTGGATGTAGACGTCAACCACATCATCGTCGGAATCGTTGTTGAAGTAGCTTGGCTTGACGTACTCCTTGTACCTCTGGCTAAACCTCTCCACCTCCTCGTCATCGTTCTCCATAGCAATGAGCCCCATGGGTTTTCCACGGCCAGGGACGGGATACCTCATCACTAGATTGGTCTCTGTATTTTGCAATTAGAGAGAGAAACAATGACAGAATCTAAGGGGGTCAGAGGTCGATAAAACTCACGAGAAACACCAAATTTTCATCCAAGAAACGAATCCAAACGGAACAGAAAAAGAAATCATGGATTTGGAAGTAACCTGCCGCGTAACGACCAACTATACGGGCGCGACCCGTATAGGTCTAGTCGTATAGTTGGTTCCGGGCAGATATTTCCAAATATCTCGAGTCCAAGTCGATTAAATCACGACTCGGAACCGACAATAATGTATTTTTTTGGATGAATAAACAAAGAATCAAACAAAAAGTGTCTGAGAGTTTAACGACCAACTATACGGTCGGAAGTTTGCTCCGGTCGTATAGTTGCGACCATATAGATATAGACACGAAAATCAAAAGTGTTTGAGAGTTTAACGACCGACTATACGGTCGGAATTTTTGCTCCGGTCATATAGTTGCGACCGTATAGATGCATACACCAAAATCCAAAACCATCAGAGAGTTTAATGACCAATTATACGGCCGATTTTTTTTTGCTCCGGTCGTATAGTTGCGATGGTATAGGCTCAGATATCGAAAATAATTTCGCGAAGATGATACAGAGAGTTTAACGACCAACTATACGGCGGGAGCTTCCTCTCCGGTCGTATAGCTCTGCCCATATAGTTGGGAAAACCTCTCTAAATCTTCAGAAGAATGCAAGGAATTCAAAGGTAGAATTTTTAAGATTAAGAACTATGAAAATAAATCACTTATTTGGGTAAGAACACTTACCTTGTACTTACCATTGTTTATTCGCGGACGGAGAATTCCTCCCATAAAAAAGACTTCTTCTCTTTTGGAGGAATTGCCCTTAGTTCATTGAATAATTCTCGTAAATGAAAATCACCTGGACTAAAGTTGCTCTCAATAATATTAGTTTCTTGCGGGGTAATCATGGATACTGCATCTAGCATTTTTATTTCCTTCCTCTACATAATCTGCAGCTCAAATTCTTGAAGTGAAAGAATCCAACAGATCAGCCTTGGCTTATGTTCTTTCCTTTCAAGGAGTTCGTTTAAGCCATCACGATCCGTGTGAACTCTTACCTTTGCATCAACTATATAGGAATGAAATTTATCACAGGAGAAAAACACAACAAATAGTTCCTTTTCTTCCTTAGGGTAGTTCTTTTGAGCACCATTGAGAGATCTACTAGCATGATGTATAATATTAAATCTACGACCAATATGTTGTCCTAGAGTTAATCCTACAACATCATCACTAGCTTCGCATATTAAATCAAAGGTTGTATCCCAGATAGGTGGTTTAATAATAGGAGCGCGAGATAAAGCATTTTTGAGTTTATCAAAGTCTTCAAGACACTTATCATCAAAATTAACTCTAATTCCCTTTTGCAAGAGGTTTGTCAAAGGTTTAGATAATCTAGAGAAATTTCTAATGAACATTCTATAAAAGCCCACATGACCAAGAAAACTTCTTATACCTTTAATATCCCTTGGTGGTGGCATTCTCTCTATTTCTTCAACCTTAGCTCGATCAACTTCAATTCCCTTACCTGATACCTGGTGTCCAAAGACTATACCTTCTTTGACCATAAAATTCATTGTTTTCATTAGGAACAACAGTAAACCTGCCCTTCTTAGGAACACAATGAAAATGACTTACCCATTCACTTTCTTTAACAGGGTAAATTATACCTGCGTCCAGTAGGCATACAATTTCTTTTCTTACCACTTCTTTCATTTCAGGCTTCAGTCTTCTATTGAATTCTGCAACTAGTTTTGCACCTTCTTCCATGAATATCCGATGAACATCTATCATGGGACTAATGCCCTTCAAGTCATCCATTGAGTGCCCCAAAGGCTTGACGATGCTCCTTAAGTGTCCTCTTTAGTTCTTCTTCTTCTTTTTCTCCTGAAAGTTTAGCACTAATAATAACAGGGAATTTCTTGGTATCATCTAGAAACCTGTATTTAAGATTAGATGGTAGAGACTTCAATTCTGGGGGTGGTAATTCCTCATCCCCTCTCTTCTCTGGCTCTTCAAAAGCCTAATCAATTGGAGGTCCCAAAACAGGTATTGAGTCGAATTCATTTTCTAGTTCTCCCACGGACTTGTCCTCCATAATTATTTCTTCATAATTTGGATCTTCATCTATTTCTTCCTCTTGATTCCCTAAGAAAAGAGCCGCCATTTCTTCAATAGTTCTCTCATCCTCTTGTATCGGTGGAGGCCTATCTTTAAATTTGGAGAAATGGAATTTATTTTCCGTTCCCCCAAGCTTAAGCGTCATAGGGTGCGTTTGGTTCCATTGCCTATAAGGGTTATAGCTGAGCTAGGCAGTTAGTCCAACTGGTCTACGCTCGATTTACCTCGTCGATACGTTTGGATGGATTATTTGCTTTTTCTAGCAAGGGTAATGGGCCAGCCATTTGGATGGATTGGTACGAGTGCTTTTGAAGGCAAACAACTAACGGATTCTTCCGCGAAAATTGCGGACGTGGAGATTTTTTAGCGTGAAGCTGTTTTGTCACGGTTACCTGGGACGGACTTTTTTGTCAAACGATTTTGTCGTCGAGAGCGAGCCAAATCAGCTCTCCCAGCTCAGCGAGCTTTTTCTGGCCCACAGAGGCTAGCTTGCCCCGAGAAGCGAGTATTTTCTTGCCATACCAAATGCATGGCCTAGCCTAGCAAGGCTATAACTGCTTTTCCCCAGGATCCAACCATACCCACAATCTCCTTCTTGAAATTGACATAGACACCTATATCACCCAAAAAACTTTTCCAAATATAATAGGGCAGAGAGTGTCAGCTGGCATATCAGCAACTACAAAGTCAATAGGAATTTTTTTGTTGCCGATTGTGACAGTTGCATTATCAACTACTCCCATTGGAATTCTAAGGTTCTTATTGGCTAACATAATTGTCATATCAGTATTTTCAATTGTTGCTGGTTCTATTTTGTCTTTTATTTCTAAGTAGAAATCATAAGATATAACATTAACTTCGGTGCCAAGATCTAAGTAGTAATGCGAGGTTTCTTTAAATATTCAGGGAAGAATAGGCGTACCCACATCTTTTACCTTTGTTTTACCTTCAACCAATTTGGAGGTCTCTACATCAAGTTCAATGATGTTGCAGTGTGAGTACATAGCCATAATTGCTTCCTTGGTTACCTTTTCATATTTGGTTTCTTCCAGATGTTCCACGACTTCTGGCATGCTTTCCTCTTTCCTCTTTTCCTGTATTGTTTTGACCTGCTCATATTCAAAAATATGCTTTTGTGCAGTGTTAGGGAAAGGCACTTCATATGTTGGTTCTACGGAGGCCAGTGTTACTTCTTCTACTTTTTTATTTTCTGGTTCAAGTGGTGGATCATACTTGACTGGACCCTCCTTTGGAGCTTTAATATGTTCTGTAAAAGCTTTAACAACTTGCAGCACAAGATCTGAATCCAAATAAAGTTCTTTAGATAGTTCTTTACCGTGGCCTTTTTATTATAGTCATGAATACAATCATGCTCTATTTCCATGCCTCCTTCACTTCCTAGACCAAAATTCCATGAAACTCTATGATCACTAATCCTATTAAGTAAAGCCCAAGATTTAGGTATAGGAAGATTCATAAAGTCTCCCTCAGTGAAAGAGTCTAGTTCAATTTTATTAGGTTCAATTAAACTGTCATAAAAGATATGTAGTAAATACCATTCAGGCAAATCATGATGAGGACATAACCTTAGTAAATCTTTAAATCTAATATAAGCTCTTACTACTCCTTCATTAACACGATTCTTCCAAGTCATTATACCATGGCATGGATAGTGTTCCGTGAGTTTCCTCGGCTTCCCAAGTTGATACGTAAGGATTGCTAACAGCTTTATAGTCAACGTAAGTGCTAGCATGCCTCTGTCTACCAACAAGTAGTTCCCTCCATCAAGTCCCCATGAGGGGCAAATATTGAGAGGTCGACTTCTCTCAACATCAAGATGTAGAGAATCTAACACATGGTCACAACCATGAATATCATAATAGACTTTATCTTATTTCAGTCTCATACTAGGGTTTCTCCCTATCCCCAAGAACTAATGATCTACTCAGACATGGAGGCAATCAACATCATGGCAATGGTAATGGAAACAATCATAGATGAATAGTACTTGTATAAATCCACAACGAGTATAGGAATTACAACAAGGTCTAGACAAGATGTAGATGGGATGGATGGAGATGGTGGTGATGTAGTAGTGGACGATGAAGATCGATGCCTTAGCCTCCTGGATCTGCGCAGGGCGAAGATGGATCCCTTGTGGATGAGTTCCCCCTCCATATGCCTTCCGGAGGTAAGGTTTCTGTGATTTCTGGGTGTTCTGTATGTCGTCTCCTCGAACCAATTGCACAGGGTGAAACTATTTTACGAGGTGGAGGCGGTGCCAGCTATACGGCCGAAGCTATATGGGTGGGAATATTTCTTCCACCCGTATAGTTGGTCGTTATGCTCTCTGTCTCCTCTGTTCGCTTCGGGTTTTATTCTAGTATTATTAGTATTTCCCAAATAAGCAATTTGCGTTGTTTTTACTCATTTTCTCCTCAGTACAAGTGCTTCAATAATTGTATCCATTAGATCCATCATCTGTCCTGATCCTGGTGAAAACAAACATAAAATGTGCGCGCGAACACCGTAAAATACCAAGATCCTATATCTACAATGCAAAATAATATAAAACATGATGCAAATATGCACTCATCAGGCTTCAGCGTAGGCGGCCTCTCCTAGCTTCCACTCTCTTGCCTTCTTGAAGCTTCTAGCAACGGTGATGATACCGCTTGGCCCTGGTATCTTGAGATTTTTGTAGACGAAACACGACCTGGCATGGAAATCGTGGAAGATGTCGCGTCCTAATATGACGTGATACATGCTCTTGTAGGGTACCACTTCAAAGGTCATGCACTCATAGCGGTAATTATTAACATCACCAATGGCGACTAGAAGGATAATGCACCCAAGGGACTAAGCTTGTCGGCCAAGAATTATGCCATGAAACACGGTGTTGCTCCACCCTAGCTGGGTCTCCGCACGGTTCATCTTATACAGTGTATCAAGGTACATGATGTTGATGCTGCTTCCACTATCCACGAGGCACTTGGTGAAATCGCTGCCGTTAATCAAAGGGTTGATGACCATGGCATATTGATTTTCTGTTGGGATGAGCTCTAGATGATCCTCTCTATCCCAAGTGATAGTAATTTCCGACCACTTCACGGACAGGGGAACCGCGGGGAGTGTAGCCATTAGTATCCTCGGGTAGGTTTTCTATGCCCGGACGATAGGGGTACCAAGGAAGGTGTGGTAGACATGAGCTTTTTTCTCAAAAGGATTTTTTTCCCTTTCCATCGCCCTTATCAGCGGGTTTGTGGTCCATGTCCTTGTCAATATCATATGAATCCTTGGAATATCTATCCTCTTTGTTCCCCTTGTCCTTTCCGCGGGGTCTACTATTCTGACTTTGCTTGTAACCAGACTTCAGGTCCTCCTTGAGGTCATTGACAAATTTGCATTTGCGGTTGGTGTGCGTGGCCTTACCATTTGCGTCTAGATGGACGAAACATGGCATATCCCGATACTCCTCGTACGTTTGGGGAATGCGGGGCGTGGCAGGTGTAGTTTCACTACCACGCTGATTTCCATGACCAGCCCCCCGGCCACGACCACGGTCCACCTTCACCTCTTCCAGTGAATGCCATGGTGACGATGTCGGCTACTTGCTTCTCTTAGGGCGGGTTTTTACGCTTATTGTTGTTGTTCTTCTTGGCTTAGGTGGGGATCGCCACTACAGGTAGGCCACCACGAGCATCGTCATCGGCCGCGGCGAACTCGCTGGCCTTAGAAATTATTGAGTTGAGATCAAGCTTGCCCTTGTCCTTAGTGCGCTTCAACGTATGTTGGAGAAGGGATCCTCTTTCCAATCGGTCGATGAAGGCGGCCATAGTAGTTATATCTTGTACTCCCGCGCATGAATACTTCATGTCGAGCCAACATGATAGATAGTTTAGGGATGATTCATCCTTCTATTGTCACACCGATGTAGGTCACTGATAGTGCATGGGCGCTTGTACATACCCTCGAAGTTCTTAGTGAATGCTTCATGCATGTTCAACCAATTGTAGATGGATTTCTCCGGTAAGTCGTCGATCCATTGTCAGGCGATGCCGGTGAGCATCAGTGGGAGGTACTTGACAGCAACATTAGGGTTTCCCCCTATAATTTCTATCGCTTCGCGGTAGTCCTGCAACCACATGGCTGGCATGGTAGTGCCGTCATAGGGTCTGATAGTCTTGTCAATTCGGAGGCCTAGGGTAAGTTGTGGTCTGGATAACTGGACCGAAACAATGTGGTCCCAGGTATGGCTCTTCTCGGGCTTTCTGGATCTTATCCCAGGTATGGCTCCGGTTGTTGCTTGTGTTGATTGCTGCTATGGGGAGGAGAGTTATGATGTGATTGGTAAAACTTGCAGGATCCTCCACAATGATGGCTGCTTGGCAGCGACGGTGGCGGTGGTGGTGGTGGGTTAGCCTTCTTGATGTTTCTGTCCTATGAACCACCGTGCCTATCATGATTGCTTGTCGGACGCGGAGCCTCCTGGTGGGATCTACTTTTTTGTATGTCATTGCCGCTGTGCTCTCCGCCAGGCCGAGGATACACTCTGTATAGCGTATAATGATGCCACCCTGAGGGTGTCTAGGAGGTGGCATGCTCGTACAGTGTTGAGGTTGTTGTACGTCATGATGTCAAGATTATCGGTGAGGTTGGGGTGAGCAACGAGGGTGAGGCTTGGCTCCGTGGTTGGAGGATATGGGGATGGCATTAGTCCTGTTGCGTGCTTTCTGCCGCCTTCGTTCTGTAGAACCTGTGCGAGATCCAACATCATGAGGTAAGTCTTTGACTTGCTGGGCAAGAGATCTTGGCCTGCGCTGGTTGTTGGCACTGGACTGGCAAAACTCCAGATTAGTCTCCAACCTCTAAGAGGTGGCCTTTTCCTATTGCTTGACAGCCTTGGTGACGAGATCGTAGACTTGATCCAGCGCTGCAGGAGATCTATCCTGCTCCAGTAGGGTTTTGGCGACAACCATGTTGAGGGCGGTCATTGGCATGACTTTCCTCCCAGCCTTGTTGATGCAGGGGGTTGATTTTGCCAGTTTGGATGGACCCCACCCCAAGTTGCGCCGAACGTCTGGATCACCGATGACGTGAGCTAGAACTTGTCGTGCTTTCTGTTGCTTGAGCATCTTCTTGTACTCCGCTTCCATTGCACTTGCTGTCTTGATCGAATCTTGTTCTCTAGCAAGATCTTTATCCAGCTTTGCGCTTTGCTCCACAATGTACTTGGCCTTCGCGAGGATTTCTTGGCGCTTTTCATCAAGCCGCGTAACATTCTGAATATGGGCAAAAGTTAGCAGTTTGACGAGTGTTTCACTATAGATCACCTTGTCGGCACGGGTGATGAAGACGTTGCCGGCCGCTGACGTAGATGGCAGTGGTGGAGGAATTGTTTGATTGGCACATGTGGGCTCGGTGGTGAGTTCATGCGTCTGCTGTGGGAGGATAGCCAGAGGAGGCATGGTTGTTGCCGAATCCGAGGGATTGATGATGTTCTTACCAACAGCTGATGCTTTTCCGACATCGCCTGCTGCTGGTGGAGCTACTCCAGCACCTTGGTTCTCCTTATTTTCTTTGATCATATTACCAATGGCCACCAGTACCTAGCGGGAAGTGACAATTTGGTCCGCGCGCTCCTCGCACTCGATCTCCTCCTCGATCTCCCTCATGGCAGCATCGAGTTCCTCCGAGTTGGCTGACGTACTACCGCAGTCCATGTTGATGTTGGCATAGAGCGCATCCAAGACTGAGTCGGAGGGGCCGTCGGTGTTCTTGGTGGTGGAGGCCGCGCCAGAGGCAACGTATCCAATGAACTTGGATCTTCCAGTTGCGGTGGCATTGTTGGCTAGAGTTACGTCATCCCCCCTGGGGAAACTGTTAATAGTCTTAATTACCTAGCAAATTACCCGACTGAGAGTGAGTAACCCGGAGGCCTGCTGCCTCCTAAGTGAATGTCGGAGAAGGGTGCTGGGTTCTAGCCTTTCGACAAAGTGGTACACTGCATCGTTACTGCGGATTCCCTCCACGTATCCCCTCAGCCTTATCCATCTAGCGAGGTACTCACGCAGGGATTCACCCGACCTTTGGACGCAGCATGCCAGATCGAAGACGCTCATGGTCCCGACAAAGTGCGACCTCTGTTTCTCTAACACTTGGGGGAGCTAAGCGGATTTGTGTTGGTCTTCCACCATTATATCATGCACAGGGGCTGTTTGGGTGGGCCTTGTTTTGTTCAGATCCAAGCCGGCAAACTCCAAAGAGAGATCCGAGCTTGATACTTTTGCAACCATATCCTGCCTAGAGGCGGTCCGTGCGGGTCTTGATGTGTGTCCGACTTGGGAGCTTGATCCCGAGCCGGTCTCGCCGATAAAGATGTGGATGTCCCTATTGGAACAATGGAGCAGCGGGTGGGGTTCGACTTTGCCGGGATCCAGAACTCATCCGGAGGGACAATCGAAACATTGCCGGAGAAGAAAACACTCCCAATGGCTACAGTGTCACCGATTCCCACGAAGATATTGGGCATCTCCCATTGTAGAGCTCGAAGCACCCCTTGCCCCATGGTGGGGCCAACTGTCGTGGTATTGTCGACGAGTACGCCATGGAGGGATGCTCACAGAATGTGTTTAGAGAGGTGGGGTAAGGCAACGAGTTGGCGGGTACGAGGTAACACAACTTACCCAGGTTCAGATCTTACAACGGTGGCAGAATCCTACTCCTGCTATAAATTACTATAATGGCAATACGCTGACTTACATGGATTGGTTCACTGTGTGAGGTGTTGTAAGTTGTCTATGGACTTGTGCCCTAAGGCTCCCATAGGCCCGGCTTATAAAAGAACCAGCCTAGGGTTACAGGGAAGAGTCCTTGCCGGACAGGTTATAGAGTCCTACACTAATACTAACTAGTCTTTGTGTCTTGTACTCCAAGGCTCCGGGTTCACCTATGGCAGTACCGTAGCCTTCCTTCTTCTGGCACAGGCCTCCCTTCTGGATACACCTAACTAGGCCTCCCAGTAGACCATAGGTCTTGCTACTAACTATGAGTCACTTGGGTTAACCAGATTAGAGACGTGCTACGGTGATACCCATTAAGCACATCCCAAACAGAAGTCTTCGTGTACGTGCCCCTAAGGACTATCGTCCCAGAGCTAAAGTCGTCGCCATTGAATCCCTGAATTTTCTGAAACTTTTAACACCAAACCTAAAACACACGTAGACTGGACGAGATTCACCGCTTTATGGAAGTGGTGACCAGACGAATCCCTGCCCTCCTCAATGCCACCGACGAGATCACCGCTGCCGAGATGGACGAGGAGACAGGTATATCTTATTCGTGTCCCACGCAACACCGTCATAGCCACCATAACATCGATAAAGGTTGACTAAACTCTAACTTTAGGGATCTAACTACAACATCGAGCGTACATTCCGATGTCCCCACCCTCACACCACCGGAGAGGCAAGCATAGGAGGTGGAGAGTGGAGACCCGTCAATTCCCGGTCGACATTGAGGACGAGACAGCTGGCGGTGGCGGTGGGGGCTAGGGTGGAATGGAAGCCTAGTTGGCCACCACGTTTTTTGCAAGAGGAGTTTCGTACAAACTTGTAGTATAGGGATGCGATCTATAGGCATTTTGAGGGATCCATTCCTCAGTCTAGATTTTTTTTACCGTGGATTAGAGTCCTACAAATTTGTTTGAAAATAGTTTGAACAAGACCTTTAAGCTCGTAGTCGTAACTCGTAATTGCAAATTCAGTCGTCGATCATAGTAGTATGTCAAACAAACAAACAAGCATTTAGCTTAACCTATCGATATATACACACACACGTTCCACGTACGCGAAAGCACATGCTCTTCTATCTGCAAGATACTAGTACTAGCAACTACGCCGAGGGGAAGTTATACGTACAGTTGCGTAATATACACACGAAACATGACACGTGTACACCTATCCAGCTACACTCCAAGTCCACTAGTAGAACACTTGTCCCAGAGCAGAGAACGGGAACGGCACGGCCCTGCTCTGGACCACCTCCGCGTCGTCAGCGCGTCCGGCCTTGGCCTCGGCCCCGATCCGCCTCCTCTTCTCCGGGTTGGAACCCGTGCCACCGGCGGCGGCAAACTCTTCCCTCTTGGCTACCATCGCGCGCAGCACCACGCTCGGGTCGTCGGCGAGCTCGCCGAGGAACGCCATCATCTGGCCTGGCCGGTTCTCGGCCGCGCAGAGCCTTCGGTCCATGGCCTGTAGCTCCTCCTCCATGCCCCTCCGCTCGTCCCGCAGCTTCTGCACCGCCTGGATCGTGCCCCGCACCTCCTCATCGCTGCCCGCTGCCCCGGCCCTCTTCTTCTTCCGCGCGATCAGCGGCAGCAGCTTTGCCTGGCCCCGCAGGAACGACTCGTGCGCGAACTCCCACCTGTCCGGATCAATCTTGCGAAAACCCTGAGAATTCAAAGCAGAAAGGCAGCAATCAGCAGATATAAAAACGAAAAAAGCTTAGGCGTGGAACAGAGGAGGCATGTGTCGGTGCAGGGTTCGTGCGTAGTTCGTACGTACGTAGGTGTTGAGCTGCCGGACGAAGCTGGCGAAGTTGCGGTGCTTGAAGTAGGCGGGGAGGAGGAAATCGGAGAAGGCGGCGGGGTCGAGGACGAGGAAGGTGTTGCTCGCGCCGCCCCAGCGCACGACGGCGTCCGTGGCCGGATCGCTGACCATGTGGAACGTCTTCGCCACGAACGGGGCGATGGCGCCCGGGCCGCGGCCGCCGCCGTCGTCGTCCTGGAACTGGTGGCCCTGGCACTCGCTGCCCATGAACGCAGCTAGCTGCAAGCCTGCAACTGATGGATAGATCCTGTCCTGCCGGCCGTGCGCGCGCAGAACCGGATAAGAAAGCTGCCGCGTGCTGTCCCGTGCTCTGCTTGGTGTGGGCGTTGGCGGGTCACTCCTCTCCTAGTACTACGTGTGCGCAGATATTTCCGTGCGGGGCGGTGACGGCTAGATATAGGAATATCTACCTCGCTCTGTGCGTGCCGACCTATGTCGGCCTCGAGCCGATGGACGGGTTTGGGCCGCGGGAGCACGGTCAGGCGAGATGCAGATGCGAGGAGTGGGGGTCTGGGTTCTCCCCGTGGGAGGCAACAAATGGAGCGAGCTGATTTGCCCGGTGACGTCGCACCGGGTACCGCGAGTATTTGAAGATTTTGCGAGGATTCGGTGTTTGTCGCATACGGGCCACGTGTGGCGCCACAGGTGTGTTGCGCTGTGCTGTATCCGCGCGTCGTGGCATCTCCCGCTCAAAAGCGCTCGCTTTTTCCTTTTCAGCGTGCAGTGCGATGTTTACAGGAGGGCAGATGGATGGGATTCACCGGGAGGAAGAGCTCGACGATAATACATGGGGGAAGAGCATCTGCCGGAGTTAGTTTACGGATTTGGATGAAGAAACCGTCCTGACCAGACACCACATGCGACCCTGTTCTTTAATTTTTTTTTGACGCAGCCGAAAAAATCACCCCTAACCTTTACAAACGCGGGGTGTGGGTCGACACGCGAGCTTTCACGGAGGGGACATTTCGGGCGCGGCCTTTCCCGCTTCTCTTCCTTGTCGCCGTGGATCTCCCTCCGCCCGCTCCGGTCGGCCTCCCAGCGCCCCTCTTGCGGCCATGGATGACTCTGATGTGCTGCTAGTCGCTAGCCATGCCGTGCCGGCACATGCCCATCACCCACTCAGGCAGATCATGTGGCTCGCCCCGCCGTCGGCCAACTCATGCTCATGTCAGGGACAACCTCCGTGGGCGTGAAACACAAGCAGCTAGGGAACGTCGTCATCTAGGGTGGCGGCAGTCCCGCTGTCGCTGCGGCCGGCGTCACGGGAACTCCCCCCACGGGCCACGTCATTTGCCGCTCCCGCCGCGATCGCGTCGAAGAAGAAGCATACGCTGTCGACGCCCACGACGAAGTAGAAGGCGAGGGTGGTGGTGCCAGAACACAAGCAGTCAACTGTTCCAACGTCGATGATGCTTTCTCCACCCTCCCGACACCCCCAGCGCCCGCCAAATAGTTCGAGGATATGGCCAGTAGGTATGAGCATTCATCCACCTTCTAAATTGTTTGAAATTCAACCATTATGAGTACGTTGATTGGATATTCTGACTTGTAGCTCCAATTTTAATGACATGCCTACTTTGTTTGTGAACTTGTTGAATGACAATATGGTGACATTGATCAAACGTGATCGGCAAGTATGACCATGGAGATGGTTGTTATGACGAGGCGGATGGTGGTGTGGATGGTGTTGGTGAGGACGTGGATGGGGTGGAGGATATTGAGGAGGAGGTGGTCAATGCCTCACTACCACCACAGTGAACATTGAACAAAACCTAATTGGAAAATGTTACCTTGATCAAAGCATGGGGAGTGTGTCTCTCGATGCTGTGTCTGGCAATGACCAAACTAGGTAGCTGTATTAGCAAAGGATCAACGACAAAAAAAATCAATTCATGCCTCCTCTTCCCACCACAATGACACACTGATACGTTGCTAACGTATCCATAATTTGTGATGTTCCATGCTTGGTTTTTATCTACTTTCTTATGTTTTGTTCCAACTTTGGAGTACTTTTCATACACTTTCTTGGACTAACCTATTAACAAGATGCTATAGTGCCAGCTGCCTGTTTTCTGCTGTTTTTGGTTCCAGGAAAGTCAGAAAATGAATATTCTCGGAATTGGACGGGACAAAAGCCAAAGTCAGTTTTTTACCGAGGGGGACATGGAGCCAGAATACGAGACGGAGAGGGGCCAGGGGGCGGCCACACCGCCTGGCCGCGCGGCCAGGCCTGGCCCGTGCCAGGGGGTGGTGCGGCCACCAAGGGCACCCCCTCGGCCTCCCCTTCCGACTATAAGATGCCTCCGATACAGAAACCCTAAGTACCCGATCAAAATTCCATGGAAGAGTCGGTAGCCACCGTCATCTCCATCCCTAGATCGGGAGAGATCTGAAGCTCTTCCCGACACCCTGCCGGAGAGAGGAATTCACCCTGGAGGCCTTCTTCATCACCATGCAAGCCTCCGGTGTGATGCGTGAGTAGTTCATCCTTGGACTACGGGTACATGGTAGCTAGATGGCTGGTTCTTCTCCTTTGTGCTATCATGTTTAGATCTTGTGAGCTCCGTTCATGATCAAGATCATCCATTTGTAATTCTACATGTTGTGTTTGCGGGGATCCGATGGATATTGAGATGCTATTTCAGATTGATTATTGATTCTATCATGTCTTTGTTATTTGTGATCTTGCATGCTTTCCGTTGTTAGTAGTTATCTTAGCCAAGTAGATCATAGCAACTCCAAGAGTTAGTATTTATGCTCGATAGTGGGTTCATGTCTCTAGTAATCTGGGGAAGTGACAGAAATCTCTGAGGTACTAGATGTGTTGTTGCTACTAGGGAGAAAACAGCAATCCTTTGTTCATAGAACAGTTGTATTGTTTACTTTACACGCAATGCGTAATGCAATTATATGTTGCTTGCAACTTAATACTGGAGGGGGTTCGGATGATAACCTGGAGGTGGATTATTAGTCATAGATGCAGTTGGATTACGGTCTATGTATAATATTGTAATGCCCAATCAAATCTCAAAGGAGTCAAGATGATTAGTATATGCATGTATGCTTTCTCAATGTTTGTCAATTGCCCCGCTGTAATTCGTTCACCCAACATGTTATCTATCTTAAGGAGAACCACCACTAGTGAACTATGGACCCTGGTCCTTTCTTTTACAATCGATCTACAACTGTTTACTGTTTACTTTCTGCAAGCTTTTACTTTCTTCCACACGATACGTTTAATCCTTTGTTTTCAGCAAAATCGGTGAGATTGACAACCTCACTGTAAGTTGGGGCAAAGTTATGTGGTTGTGTTGTGCAGGATTCCAAGTTGGCAACAATACCTTGGAGGTGTTTCCTTGCTCTACTAGTTCGATAACCTTGGTTTCATAACTGAGCGAAAACTTGTTGTTGTGCTCATCATACCTTCCTCTTGGGCTTCCCCAACAAGCTCGATATATTTTGGGCCATCCCCCACACCCATAGATCACTCTGAAGTCATTGGGGTGTGATCAATCAGTCTTGTAGTTGTTGGAGTGGATGCTGGGACAAGTGAGAAATGCACCTCCAAGTGGTACCAATGAAAGTGATTATGTGAGTTTTTTTCACATATGTGTGCCATTTTTTGTTGGAAATATGCCCTAGAGACAAATAGTAGTAAGGACTATTATCATATTTCATATAGTTTATGATTAAGTTTTATATCATGTCATAACTGTATTGAGTGGAAACATCAATACACGTGTGATATACAAACAACCAGGGGTTCCCAGTGAAACTCTAGTCACTCGTTCATTGGTCAACAGATGATCAAGTTTCCTGATCATGTGGCATTTATGCCAGTTGGAAATGAGGTCATCTCATTCAGAGAATGAGATGATGAACCAATACCCAACCTAAACATCGTGACCCGATCATGTCACGAAGTTCAAGTTACGATGATTAGAAATGGATCCTCATAGACTATTCCTTAGACCGTGAGGCTATATCAATCACTGTCTCCCAAGAGTTCTTAGATAGCATGAAACGCCATCTGGTAAAACGGTGGTTATAAAGGTGTGTTCAGGTATTCGGAGGAAACCGTAGAGGCAATATATGTCAAGAGCGGCATTTGTCCGTCCATGTGATGGAAAGATACTCAATGGCCCACTCGGAGAAGTTATATCCAATAGCTGCACAGCGTGTGATTTGATCACGGGGATATCACTTGTCGGAACGAGTTAAGTAGCATTGTTCAGTAACGAGATTGAACACGACATGGTGATGTCAATGATCAGATCTCGGGCAATGCAAGTATCGAAGGACAAAGGGAATAAGACACGACTGTCCCGGTTCAAACGACGAAAGATCTTCGTGGAACGCACATGGGTCACATGGCCATCCAGGTCCCTCCGTCGATCATTGGTGCGGGAGTGTCCCGACCATGTCTGGAGTGTTCTCGAACCGTGGGGTATCACGCTTAAGGGCTTGATGATGCTTAGAGAGTGTTTATAGGATCGGTAGAATCACCAAAGAAAAGAAGGGAGAAAATCGGAAGGGTTTCGGTAAGTCCGGAGGATGTCCGGAGTGGAGGTGGAAGGTGTTCCATAGCCACGAAGATTGAATAATGTGTGAATGAATGTTAAATGTTGATTTAATCATTTATTCATTATTATTTAATAAATAGAAAATCAATTTTAATGGTCAAAGGCTTAATGGGCCAATTCCGGAGGGAGAGGGCCCATTAGGGGAAAGGAGAGAGGGAGAGGGGCCAAGAGGGAGGCCGGCTGGGCCTATCCCCCCTCCCCCCCCCCGCGTGGGGCCTACTAGGTGGCTGGCGGCCACCTCCTCCCCCTCCTCTCCTTTAGTCCCACCTCGGGACTTTGAGGGAGGTAGTACCTCCCCTCCCCCTATATATAGTGGCGTATTTGGCCTAGAAAAATACACCAATAATCAATAAAGGTCTCCCCACTTTTGGGAGGACCTCCAATTGATATTTTCTCTCTCCCCCCTCTCTCTCTCGTGACCGTGGTCCCAAGTCTGGACTGTGCGAGCGAGAGACATCTTCACCGCGGAGCGCCGTCGCGCTGCCGGATTCGGATCCGGGAGCTCTATTTCCACAACTGCTGCTGGATCGGGGAAGCGAGAGTCATCGTCAGGCACCGGATGTGTGTAACTCCCCGCTAGGTGTCGCACTTGAGGCACTCAAGTCGTTGGAGCCAGAAGGAGCGCAAGGACTTCATCACGACCTTGAGGTCGGCTTCGGCTCGTCTACATCAACCACGCTCTCCTGAGCGTTGACAACGCTTTTCGGTCTTCAAGGGTAAGTTCGCGAAAAGCCCCTCCCGTTACTGTATTACTAATAGATAGGTCCTGGAAGCTTCAGCGGTTCAGGGGCGTAGGGTAAAATTTATTGTTTTCATACGCGGAACCCCTATAGTGGTATAGAGCTAGATCTATGCGTAGTAATGCTAGTACGGGTAGAACACACGAGATGTAGCGTGTGGGCGTTGATCTTTTAGTTGTTACGCTCCCACGTGTACTTGTGTATACCGTAGTAATGCTTGATGAAGCGGCCCCCAACCAACTTTACGCGTTCATTCGCGAGACTGGTCCATGCTTGACATACGGCTTGTACCGTATAAAGTGGCTTAGGGGGGTGTTTGTCTCTCTCGCATTAGTTGGTATGCCATTTGCAACGGAGGGCCCCAAAAGGGGTGTAGTAGAGACAACTACTTGATCAACGTTGTGCTGAAAGTTCGTAGGTAAGAACGGTTCTTGTGCGAAAGACCATTCAACCAGGTAAAACATGCAAAGGTATAGTAGAGGCATCTAACTTTGTTTTGCAGGAGGGCGTTGCTTTGTGATATGGTTGTGGCAAAGGTAAAGTGATTACCTTTTGTTGCGTAGTAGTAGATAGTCACGGAGGTGACGGACTACCACGCCAGAATGACACCGGTACCCTGGTGTCTACGACGCCGGAACCCGGTGACGGCGGATGGAGATCACGACGTGAAGGACCATATCACATAGCATTTACATTCAATGTTATTGTTTGTATATCTTATTGTGTGCTAGTATTAGATACTCGACGGTAGCCTAATAAGATGATCCCTGTTAAAATTACCAACGATTGTGTTCCCCCTTAGTGTGCACCACCAAGAAAGTTCTTTGGTATGAGGCAGGCCGTGATGATCGGTTGTTAGACATATCGACGTTCACATACAGTGGGTGTAAGCCATGTTGCACAGCAAAAACACTAAGGTTGAGTTGACGAGCCTAGCATGTACAGACATGGCCTCGGAACGCGGATGGTCGAAAGATCGAGCACTAGTCGCATGAATGATGTGACCGACGTTTAGCGTCCACCCTTGAACCCACATTGATGGCCGTGATGATCGGGGGAGATATGGCTGATAGGGGTCGTGTTATCACTAGGAACCCTTATGGGGATAGGTGTTTCTGAGTGGAGTTATTATTAACTCATTTAATTATAAACTTAGTCTAAATTCCTTTTGCAATTATAAATGTAGATGGCTCACCGTGGAGCTTACTTTGTCATTGAGGATTGGGTAAAGGGTGAAAAACTTAGACTTGATGGATCCAACTTCCCTAGTTGGCTTGTGCGCCTGAATGATCTCCTTACTAGGAATCATGTGGTAGACTACATATGCCGCACGATGGATTTGACTGAGCCAGACTACTATGAGACCCCACAAGAGTTGGCAGACCGCTACTATCATCAAGAGATGTCCACCTACATTCAGATAATAATGCGTTACGAGATGGTGGATGAACTACATCTGCTCATGGGTGATCTTGATCCATATTCGATGGTTGATCAGCTGAGAGCAGATTTCATAGGCCATGTGCGCATGTGGAAGCATGAGTTGCTTGGAGAGTTCCTTTCCATACAGATGGAGGAACATACATGTCTGAAGGGTCACTTAGAGCGCATGCTTGATGCACACATGAGACTGGTTCACTTCGTGGATTACTGGATGGCTGATCCATTTGCGATAGACGTACTGCTTCGGTCGTTACCTCCTAGCTACGAAGGACATGTCTAGAGTAGCATCATGAGTGGTGATACAGAAACATTGGATTTCCATGAGTTCATATTACGTTTCAGGAACGTAAAGGTTGAACCAATCATCGGAGAGGTCATCAATGACAAAGGTATATATTTGATATACAATT
Organism: Avena eriantha; assembly: GCA_910589775.1. NCBI lineage: Eukaryota > Viridiplantae > Streptophyta > Magnoliopsida > Poales > Poaceae > Avena > Avena eriantha. The sequence continues at coordinate 253,500,068 of OU342746.1, forward strand.
TTATAAATGTTATAATCTTGCAAACATATTGCAGTGTTAAGTATATCTGATACTTGTTCTGTTTTGATGAAAATAGGTCCTTCTGCATGAGAGGTGCTTGCTGGAGAGGAGGTGACGTTGCGTGTTGATGGCGAGCATGATGATGATGGCCAGCGACACTCTCCCTCGACATTTATCATTTAGTTTATGTTTTAGAATGATTAATGTAATCAAGAGATTGTGAACTTCTTTAGTGTGTCTCACACTTCGTGAGACGGTTATTCATATGAGTTTGTAACAAACAGTTGTTCTGCTTTTATGAATGATTTCTATGCGTGTTCATATCTTGTTTGATTACTTGTGAATTATCCTTGTTGTTTGAAACTAATTGATAATGCATGAACATTTGTAAAACATTAAAATGCCTTGTTTAAAATACCCAGCTTAATGACATGTTCATTAATGAATGAAAACCCATTGTTTAAATTCAAAGTTATGTGATAATATGTGAAAGTCATTTGATTTCTTATCACATATAAATCATGCCTAAGTTCAGCAAAATAATTTGAACACCGTGTTTTACTTGAATACAAAGTGTTTAATGAATTGTTAAATAGAATACATATTCGATGTATTGTGTTTTAACGAAAATGGTAATTATCATTATATGATTGTTTAAATGTGTAAAGTAGTTTACAAAAGGAAACTTGAATATGAAACTATTTGATTTGATCAAAGTTTTTCATTAACAAAGGGTATAAATATAAAAGAGAATATAATTACTGTGATTTGATCAATAGTAATGAAATTCAACTTTATAAATATGGCATAAAAGAAATTGGGAAATGCAAAGCATTTTGAAACGTCAAAATACAAAGCATCACAATATGATATCAGATATCAAAGGGGTTAAATAGAAGGCATCAAATAAATCATCGTAGTGTAGATGTAGAGACCATTAGTTAGAAATAGTTAGCACTCAATTAGAAGGTAGTGAACCATTCGAATTCGTGAAAAGTTTTGGGGTTATTTGATATAACCAAAACAATAGCGAATAAGTCCTTGTAGCGTATTCATTGGAAACTTTGAATACGAAACCCATAGCTGAAACCAAAAGGAAAGCAAAACTTGTATTGCTTGGATTTTGGTGCATTCTTGAGAAAGCTCACTTCTAGTGATGTTTCTCAATTATGAAGCAAATGGAAAATAGTGTAAAACACGATGAGGATTCAAAACCCTGCATCAGAGTGTTGAGAAGCGCAACGGATAACGTTCCTGAACGATTCTCTTCACAGAAGGAAAGAATCAATGATATTGATCATTGTGTTTTCCCCACTAGTGTTTTCTCTATATGAAGTAGGATTCAAAATGTAATCCATATCTTGTATGGAGACATTTGTGAATCATTTGTCATAATTCTTGGAATATGACATACCTACGAACTACAAAGGAAATAATGGTAAACTAAATTATGAGAAATCCTAAAAGCAAACTTCCCTTGAGATTAGAAAGCAATTCGTTGCTGAATCTCACAAGTAAAAGGGGTTACTTGAATTTTCCCAAATGACTGCAAAGCCATAGTAGGAAAAAGGGGGTGAATGACAAAAGCACAATTTGTCAAGCATTGGACAAATTCAAATGAATTTGATTCATGTGTGCTAAATGTCTAGTGGATTTAAAACTAGTAAAGTACTAGTATCTCATAGTAAATTTCCAAGTTTGATATTTGATCAAAGGATTTTGAAGTAATTCAAAATAGTAAGGAGATATGCAATTTGCATAAAATTGAGTGGGAGCTATGAAAGTCTTCCTGAAACAATATGTGATTGACATATTTTTGAGTGGGAGCAACATAAGTCTCAAATTCAAATATGTAGGAACATATTTTGAGTGGGAGCTTATAGGAGTAATTCTTAAGTATGTTAAGGATGAAAGTGCAAATAATTATGAATAATGATTTATAAGATGTAGAAGTTGATAATAAGTGTATTATGGTGTTATGTAGTATTCCTTAAGGGATTCTGAAAAGTGTTTCAGAATAGAAGTTAATTAAGGAGCTGGTCCTTAATAACTTAAATTAGGAATAGTATTAAGTTTAACATCAATGGTTTGAAAGAAAGAAAAGGATGATCGTCATCCACTATGTTGAGACATAGGTTCTGTCTTAGTAAACCATGATGATAACTTAGCATAATATGTGATCCAAAATAAGGAACGTTTGAAGGTGATTAAGTTCGAATCACACAACGTTGAGCTAATTTTGTCCGCAATGTCTAAAAGAGAACTGCAGACATGTTTTCCAAATCCATAAAGGATTACATATCTTAAAGCATAAATAGTTATGTTATAAGGGAATATGTTGGAAACTCCTGTAGATACCAATTAAAGTCAAGTAGGAAGCGAGGTGAACAAAAACATCGAAAGTTGCACAGAGTGCACTAATGTTTCGATGAATACATTTATAATAATGGATAAGGGTACCATCTAAGGTGTTGTATAATGTTATGGCGGGGCTAGTTCGCTTTTAACGTAGAATGATGTGTCCCAGGGCACAGTGCCAAAGAGAAAGCCCTCGACGATGCATACACACAGATGCTATCATGTGTTGATAGAGTATTAATGTCAATTAAGGTGATATTAATAAGTTGCAAAGGATTTGGGACTGTAAAGTACAGACCCAAGACTCAACCTCTTCCATGAGCAAGCATGTTCAGGGTACCGGATATATGGTGCCAATGATTGAGAACAAAATGCAGCTAGTGTATTTGTACTCTAGTGCAAGTGGGAGACGGTTGGAAATATGCCCTAGAGACAAATAGTAGTAAGGACTATTATCATATTTCATATAGTTTATGATTAAGTTTTATATCATGCTATAACTATATTGAGTAGAAACATCAATACACGTGTGATATACAAACAACCAGGGATTCCCAGTGAAACTCTAGTCACTCGTTCATTGGTCAACAAATGATCAAGTTTCCTAATCATGTGGTATTTATGCCAGTTGGAAATGAGGTCATCTCATTCAGAGAGTGAGATGATGAACCAATACCCAACCTAAACATCATGACACGATCATGTCACGAAGTTCAAGTTACGATGATTAGAAATGGATCCTCGTAGACTATTCCTTAGACCGTGAGGCTATATCAATCAATGTCTCCCAAGAGTGCTTAAATAGCATCAAACGCCATCTGGTAAAACGGTGGTTATAAAGGTGTGTTCCGGTATTCGGAGGAAACCCGTAGAGGCAATATATGTCAAGAGCGGGATTTATCTGTCCATGTGACGGAAAGATACTCAAGGGCCCACTCAGAGAAGTTATATCCAATAGCTGCGCAACGTGTGATTTGATCACGGGGATATCACTTGTCGGAACGAGTTAAGTAGCATTGTTCAGTAACGAGATTGAACACGACATGGTGATGTCAATAATCATATCTCGGGCAATGCAAGTATCAAATGACAAAGGGAATAAGACACGACTGTCCCGGTTCAAACAACGAAAGATCTTCGTGGAACGCACAGGGGTCACATGGCCATCTAGGTCCCTCTGTCGATCATTGGTGCGGGAGTATCCCGACCATGTCTGGAGTGTTCCCGAACCGTGGGGTATCACGCTTAAGGGCTTGGTGATGCTTAGAGAGTGTTTATAGGATCGGTAGAATCACCGAAGAAAAGAAGGGAGAAAACCGGAAGGGTTTCGGTAAGTCCGGAGGATGTCCGGAGTGGAGGTGGAAGGTGTTCCATAGCCACGGAGATTGAATAATGTGTGAAATAATGTTAAATGTTGATTTAATCATTTATTCATAATTATTGAATAAAGAGAAAATCAATTTTAATGGTCAAAGGCTTAATGGGCCAATTCCGGAGGGAGAGGGCCCATTAGGGGAAAGGAGAGAGGGAGAGGGTCCAAAGGGGAGGCCGGCTGGGCCTACCCCCCGCGCGGGGCCCACTAGGTGGCCAGCGGCCACCTCCTCCCCCTCCTCTCCTTTAGTCCCACCCCGGGACTTTGAGGGAGGTAGTACCTCCCCTCCCCTATATATAGCGGGGTATTTGGCCTAGAAAAATACACCAATAATCAATAAAGGTCTCCCCACTTTTGGGATGACCTCTAATTTATATTTCCTCTCTCCCCCTCTCTCTCTCGTGACCGTGGTCCCAAGTCTGGACTGCGCGAGCGAGAGACATCTTCACCATGGAGCGCCGTCGCGCTGCGGGATTCGGATCCAGGAGCTCTACTTCCGCAACTGCTGCTGGATCGGGGAATCGGGAGTCATCGTCAGGCACCGAACGTGTGTAACTCCCCGCGAGGTGTCGCACTTGAGGCACTCAAGTCGTTGGAGCCAGAATGAGCGCAAGGACTTCATCACGACCTTGAGGTCGGCTTCGGCTCGTCTACATCAACCACGCTCTCCTGAGCATTGACAACGCTTTTCGATCTTCAAGGGTAAGTTCGCGAAAATCCCCTCACGTTACTGTATTACTAATAGATAGGTCCTGGCAGCTTCAGGGGTTTAGGGACATAGGGTAAAATTTATTGTTTTCATATGCGGAACCCCTACATTTTTCACTTTGTTGCATTTAGCATAGTGTTGCATTTGACATAGGTTTTCTTCTTGTAGGACCGAATTGCAATGGAATGGTACAAAGACATGCCATCTTCCAAGGGAAAAGTGTTTTCGATACAACATTGTTGGAATTCACTTCAAATAGAAACAAACGGAAGTTGAGGGAGCAAGAAGCTCCACAAAAAAGAGGCTCATTTATCCAATTGGATGAGGAAGATGAGGTTCCATTTGAAGGAAGAAACAAGGATAAGCCGAGAGAAATAAGATGGCAAAGGGGAAGCCAAAGAAGGAAGCGGAGGCATCAGTTTTTGAGGGAGAAGATTGATCACATGGTGCACTAAAATGACATGATGTTATTGCCCGAGAAGAATATTCAAGAGAAGCAATTAAGGTGGCAAGTACTCTAGGAAGATGGGTTGTGCAAGGCAGCCATTGAGGAGAGAAGAGTCATTGCCGAGGAAAACAAGTCCACGGTCAAGCTCCATAGTATTGCCATGGGAAGCTCATCATAGAGGTGTGCTATCAGCAGATCTAGTATTTGTTCTATTCTAGGAGAACAACGGCCTCAACCTTTGCATCATTGGCTAGGGACAATTCAAATTTTTGGCAGCAGATCATGTAGCTGATCTATGCAACTGTGCATCCTCCAAGGAGGTACCACGATAGCAAGATCACCTACACAAGCCACCAATATTCTATATGGGAAACAATAATAGCTCAAGGAAGCAATCTTTTCATACACCAAGTATGTAAATCATTTTCTTAGAATTAAGATCTAGGAATCATTCAACTATACACTACAAATTGACAGCACATGTTTATACTGGTACTTAAGATCATATACAGCAAGTTTATTCTAATTGTTTTCCTAATCACAGATTGATAGGAATCATATCCACTATAGTTCTCTGTCAAATTGATAGATTAATCTTTTATCAAATTATCACAGAGATTGAATTCAAATATGATGTTTGAATTCAAAGGAGGCCCATCTTAATATATCATGTGATTATTCCACTACCAGTAGGAGACAAATTAGCCACAACACCAACAAGATCAACTGCAAGTATCTGATCCTAATCCAAGCATATAGATGAAATCTAGGACATCGCCTGAATCATAAGGTTAAGCATGTGTATCACCACACCAGTACAAATGAAATAGTACAACTAACAGAGAATGAGGGGACTATATCCCACAGGACATATAGATAATGCTCAAATACTAGGCATAGGAGAGCATGTTTAACAACTCAAATTACTACTAACTAACTCCCACATAAAATTCACTAGAGAATCATAGGATGAGCAACTAGACTACACAAGTACTGTAAAAATCTGAGAGAAGCCAGAGTGGGAAGAAACCCTAGAGGGGATGAGCATCTGAGTAAAGGAAGAGAAAGAAATCAGAGGAGAAGAGGGAATCATAGAGAGGTGAGTTGGGAGCATGTACCTGGAGCTCATGGTACAACCACAACGGCATGGAAAGGAGGTCCCACGTGACCACGACAACACACACACACAAGGACGACTTCACCATTCACCAAACACCACCAAACTCCACACCAACAGGAGGCCACGACGAACCAACCTCATCGAGGTTGCAGACATGCTCTGTTGTCCTGCCGATGTTGTATGATTAAGGCATAGAAGGGTCGGTAGTTGAGGAACCATATCGGGGCACTGAAACCCTAGGGCTAAAGAAGTGAAGGGGGCAAGCGAGATCAGGCTCACGAAGCAGATCTAGTAGGATCGGAAGACAGAGCAGAGAGCAGCGCATTGTTTGTGACCTATGGCAGCGGGTGTGGTGGTCGAAGCCGGCCAGGATAGGAGGGCGATGGTGGAGGCACCATGGGGTCACTTGGAAGAGAGAGGGGTGTGGTTGAGGGAGAGCGAAAGCGAGTAAGGGGTCGAGTCTAGTTGGGCTGACCGACTGGGCCAGGCCAAGTGGTTAAGCCCAACCACTTGGGCTTGTTTGGTCAGGTAGGGCTCTAAGTCGGTCTGGCTAGCCCTTGGGTCATGCCCGGTTTAAAAAGAAATAGACCAGAAAGTAAAAATAATAAAAATTACAAAAAGGCCCTTATGAATATTTATACCCTAGAAAAATTATAGGAAAATCATAAAAATACATTTATTATATCAAAATGTTCACAAAAATAAGATCTAACAGTGAAAAATATAAAGTTGATTGCTTAATATAAATAAAATGAAACTAAAATTTAAAACCCCTAAAGCCTTCCATGGAATATAACAAATAAGGAAAAATCCTAAAAATAAATAAAAATTACTTTTGTGTATAAACGGAAATTTATTATCTTATAAAAAAGAGATTTCTAGTCATTTTAGGATTTATAAAAATAAATGTTATATTGGGCTTTATTAAAATTCCTTTTCTTATTAGAAAATAAAAGGAATGTATTTTCTTTAACTTTATAAATCAAGATAAATTCCTTTTAGTTTCACTTAAGACATTTAGAATTTGTTGGTTTAATGTAAGACTATTGTTTTCTTAATAGATGAGATAAAGATGTTTTCACATCTTAAAATCATTTCTTACCTAATAATTTAGGTAAGACACCGAAATAAAGCGTAAGTCTAGATACTAAACTTAAAACCATAATTATGGTTTATAATAAAACTTAAATGTGTATCATTAATCAAATAATATTCCTCTAGAATCTTATACCAACTATAAGTCAAATAATTACAAGTTAATTTTTCATATCATTCACTTATATTCGAAGTGAATGATCTCAACCTATATAACCATACTTAGCATGACTCTAAAACTTGTTAATAAGTAATTAAACTATATAATGAGTTCATCTATTTTTCATAATCAATTTTTGTCATATAATCTATTTATATTAAACATGCTTGATCTAGGTCCTTAAAGCTATGCTTCATACTATAAGATTTCGTGTTTTCTCTTGCCTAAGAAAAACCATATAACTCAGTAGAAATATAATATACTATGTTTAAATTTCAGTTATGTTTTGTACTTAACTTTGATCTGTCACTCAACCAGTTAGAAACTCATCAACTTAATTTTATTAGAGTGATACAAGTGCATATTGATTGCGTCCGTAGAACATTGTAAATTGCTTAACTTCGTATGATAAGTATTTTCCTCAAAAGTTGTTCTTTTTCCACATCAAACAAACACACTATGTTATTTATTTTAAGTCTTAACAACTTAAAACATGCGCTTTCATAACAATTACATGGTATCAATCTACATTAATCTTGTATTACTATTGTGCTTTACCTTTTAAATTTTTTATGTTAGTCTTAAGTTCTTTGTAGATATATTTTCTTGTGAAGTAATCTTGAAGATACACCAAATCTTAAAGAAATCACCTAAGTTCAACTCATTCATAATATTGGATATTACTTCGAGCTTTACAAAATGCATGGCATTACTTATGCATCACATCATCTTGCTTCTTTAAACATTAGTCCTTGCCAAACCAATGATGTTGCTTTCAGATATGGAAAATGATACAATCCTACCAAGGGATCGCTCGCGTTCGTTCCTCCTAGTCCAGCACGTGACACGCGTCCCACACGTGGAAGAAAAGAGAGAGAGCAGCGCGCGGGTCCACCATGACTCCCTTCCACCACAGTCGCTTTCTTATCCCTTCCTCCTCTCACGCGGTCTCCCATCGCTTGCATGCATGACTGCAAAAACCATGTCTCCTCCTCTGCCTCTCCCAGCATGACAATACTTCTCCCCACGGGGCGCCCCGCTGCCCCAGCCTTGCTACTTCTGGTGAGCGAAGCTGCTACATTCGCCTTCTGGTGCTACTACCAGTGGTGAGCAGCACTACTACATACCATGCCCGGTACAACTTTTGGTGGCAAGCGGTGTTGCTACATACGGCTTATGGTGCTACTACCGGTGGCGAGCGGTGCTGCTACATACGGCGGTTGATGCTACTACCATGGGTGTGGGGCTTCGCTACCATGGTGGGTGGCATTTTTGCAGTTGGCCCTCGCCGGATCTGGGCGGCAGTGCTGCTACCATGGGAGGGCGGATCTACTACCAATGGTGTAGGCCTTTTGCTACCACTAGCGGATGGCGGTGCTTTGACTAGCCCTCACTAGAGCTAAAGGGAGGTATACTAGCCCTTGCCAAAGCTAGACGACAACCATCGGCGATGCTACAACCGGCCACTGTTGTTGCTACGGCCTTTTGCTACAAGTGGTGTGAGGTTCTACTACAAAGGCATGGTGGTCTTGCAACAGAGGCACGTCAGCATCATCTCCAACGACGATGTGGTCTCCGGCAATGGCTTTTTTTGCTACAAGCGGAGGGAGGCCCTGCTACATCGGCACAACTTCCTTGCTACATAGGCACGCCAGCGTTGCTACAAATGCACGACGTCGTTTTCTCCAACAACACATGTTCTCCGGCGATGGATTTTTTTGTTACAAGCGGAGAGAGGCCCTGCTACATTGGCACAACTTCCTTCCTACATAGGCACGCGGGCCTTACTACAGATGCACGACATCGTCTTCTCCAGCAATGCATCTTATCCGGCTCTTCGTCGATGGCGCCTTTTGCTACAAGCAGAGGAAGGCGCTGCTACAAAGGATGGCCAATGTTGCTACCGCTGCAACTATGTCTTCTCTGGTGGTGACCTCCAGCCATGCAACTTCAGGTCTCTCCGGCGATGCCATGGTCGATGGACCATCGACAATGTTTTTGCCGGTGCGGGAAGCAGTTCAAGGAACATGACGCTGCCAGATATTAGTGGGCGTGTTTTTTCTGCCTGGGCGCTGGGAGAGTCAGGAAGCATTGACTCGGGTGGATGGTCCTAATTGATCGCATCGTACGACTACCGAGCTAGGGGATCGAGCGATTTGATCCCCCGAGGGACGTGTAGCACGCCCTTCAGATATTGGATCTTATATTGTCTCGAAGACCGTGATTTAATAATCTTGTAATCACAAAGGCAAGTTCACACTTCCTCATGTCCTTTGGTTATTTTCTATCAAGTAATTTAAATTTATTATTGTTATCACCTGCATTTCAAAAAGGATGATAGAAAACACTTTTTCATAATTAATGTAAACTATTGGTTATTGATCCGGGTGGTCAGTTAATCTATTATGACTGGCAATGGAAATACCATTTGACAAGGGGTAACCTCAGCAATGTCCATGGTGAAGGACTTAGGGTTTCGTGGAAAAGAGAACGCTGGGGATTTCGTCGGATGTCAGGAAAACAATGGAGTCAAAGTCGCCTGAATATTTGGAAATCGCACTATTACAAGTTGCCTGGGAGTTTTTCGGTATCTATTGTCTAGATATAAAGTTGGATGTAACGTCTATTGTATTGTGTTCCTCTTCCCTCGTTGGCCCCTCCTAGCCTTTATATATGGGGAGGCTAGGTTTCGGGTACCAATACGAGTAACTTAAAAGCTAGAGTTTGTATCTAATCTATTCTTGTACTTTCCTTGTATTATATCGCCAGGAATGTGTGTCCTTGTATACTTCGTATCAGCCAAACCGCCGTGGGCTTCATGGATCTTGGAAAATCTTCGGGTGAGGCTTCCATTGGGCTGCACCATATATACCCATAATAGGCACCCGAAGGGTCATTCCCATGTCAGTAGCCCCCGAGCCTATGTTTGGATGCTTGTATCCGAGCATAGACTCAAAGTCCTTTTTAATATGCTCGTAAGGTGAACTCGAAGATTTCTTTGGATGCATGAACTTTTTGATGTCTTGTTTGGCTGATGCAATGGATGACATTGCCTTGTTCTTGAAGTGATCGATGGGAGTAACCTTTTAGGCTACACTCGGATAGACTCAAAGTTATGCTTTTTCATTGTAGATATTCTTCCATCGACTCCTGTTTGGAGGATTTTTTGTTTTTTCTATCGGGTGCGCGGCCAGTCCTCCCGATAGGAGTAGCCCCCGAGGCTATGTTCGGGTGTTTGTAGCAGAGCATATGCTCAGAGATCTTCTTCATCCGAGAATTTCTCCGTGTAGATAAAATAGGTACCTGGAAAAAGACATGTAGATTGTGTAAAGTTTGTGTATGTATCAGCCGAAAGTATAGCTTATTGTAATTTAGAATCTTTATATATTTTTTCCGATGGCTGTGGCGGTTGCGCCCCTCGCGAGAACTTTTCGTTAGCTTAATGCCCATTGGGACGGATCAACTACTCGGGTCAAAGCACGTATTTCATGGCGGAGCCGAAGAATTTTTAGGTTTTCGCTGAGTAGCGAAGGCCCCAAGTATCGGAGTATGATTATGTAATAATTTATTCGGCTGAGCCTCCGAGAATCGGGTGTAATGGACTAATGAAAAATAGACTCGGTTAAGAGAACTTAGCTTTATTGATATCGGGTAAGCAAATATGATCTTCACCCGAGGAATTTCTCGACTTGGGTCTTGATTTTTCTTGGGTGCGCTACTAGTTGACGCGAGAAGTGTTTAGTCAATTCCGTGGGAGGAGCCGACAAAATAGCTCGATGTAATCGCCATCCTTGCAAAAAATATAGAGAATTATGAAGTACTTGCATCTTGTAAAGAATATCGCCTTTCAATATGTCATAATATTTTCTGGTGCCATCGGACCCGACACTTTTTGCACTAGAACACAAGAACTTTTCGTTATCCTGACGCCCTTAGTCTTAGTACCTTGCCGACCTGTCAGTTGGGCTGCAACTTGGTCGGAGTTTAAGGATTCGACCCTTAGGCAGAGTCAGCTATTTAGGAAATCGCGTATGAGGTGCTCGAGTGCATGAAGTCGATGGCACTTAGGTTACTCTAAGAGGGCGTAGCCCCCAATTGCCGAGTGGGATTAAAGTAAGATAGAAATCAACTTGAATTAGAGAACTTAGTTTTGTTGGTAATCGACGAGGTTGATGTGGCCGGAGGAGTTGGAGCCTATGACGACAATGGGTCGCCGCATCCGAAGATATATAGCAGAGTGTCGCAACCAAAGATTTTGGCGGGTCACCGCAGCCGAAGGATTTTGGAGGATGTGGCTCCACTTCCGATGTGGTGGACTAGTAATTGACGCGGCGGTCGGGAGTTGACACGGCAACAAGTCGTGTAGCCGATCCGATGTTTTCGTTCTCGTCAAATAGCTAAATTAATATTCTGCTGGAACCCCTTTTTTCCTTCTTTCCAATAGTAAGAAATAGGAACGAATCGTGCTTTGATTTCTCTTCGTATTGGGATTGATTTGCTCGTGCTGACGTGAATTGACCTGGCCATATTTCCTTTCACGATTGGATTGATTTTTTTCTTTTGTGTTGTCTTTGCGCGTGAGTCCGCACCATCAGGACTTGATATGGAGACGTACCGAGTGCTGATTGCCTTTGACGGGACTTGATCTGGATTGCCTTTGATTGTTTTTGCATGTTGGAATTGATCCGTACAAGGCTTTGCTTTTGATTACTTTTTGCATGCTGTCGCGCGCGAAGCTAGTCAAACAGACAAGCGATGGCCTGATGCATGTACCAAACTATTGAATAGCTCGGTCGTGGCCTTCCCTTTTTTACTTGCCCGAGGCCTGCATGATGCATGTACGGAGTGCTGATACGGGCCGAGTTTCCTTCTGGTGCTTCGATTTCTGCCATGATCTCTATGGAGGATCCGACAGACAATGCTCAAACCGATGTAAAGGTAGTTTGCCCTACCGACGGTTCTGATGCAATCAGGGTCAAAGGGCATGGGTCTTGAGGGTTTTCAACTTAGAAGTTGAAATTTTCGATGATCAGATCGGATTCGCCGTTGAAATCGGCAGGTACTATTATAGGGGTGGGCGGGCGGGCGCGGATCTGCTTTTATGGGGTTGATGTTTGGTGGAGAGCGGTCCACCGAATCCATGTTCCCAGCGTTCAGGTTTCCCACAGACGGAGCCAATTGACGAGGAGTAACCTCGGCAATGTCCATGGTAAAGGACTTAGGGTTTCGCGGAAAAGAGAATGTTGGGGATTTCGTCGGATGTCAGGAAAACAATGAAGTCAAAGTCGCATGAATATTTGGAAATCACACTATTACAAGTTGCCTAGTAGTTTTTTGGTGTCTATTGTCTAGATCTAAAGTTGGGTGTAACGTCTAGCCATTTGACACCTCCTAGCATTTATATATGGGGAGGCTAGGTTTTAGGTACCAGTACGAGTAGGTTACAAGGTAGAGTTTATATCTAATCTATTCTTGTACTTTCCTTGTCTTATATCACCAGGAATCTATGTCCTTGTATACTTTGTATCAGCCAAACCGTCGTGGGCTTCATGGATCTTGGCAAATCTTCGGGTGAGGCTTCCGTTGAGCCGCACCATATATACCAATAATAGGCACCCGAAGGGTCATGCCCATATCACCATTGCTCGGAAATGTATCATTTAGGATTTAATAACCAATATCGTCAGTGATTCTTGTACCGTATATTTCGCATTAACCATGAGATCTAGAATGAGACGGAGAAGTCAGCTGGATCTTCTTCCTTTCGCATGTCAATGGATGCGCAATCCGTGGTTGTAATCCTTGGACCGTGAGTGTAATATCGAGAGAGGATATGTAGCAGAAGGGTGGGATTCCATAACGTCCCATGGCATTTCTGGCATCTACGATGGATTGTACGTTGTAGCCTGAAGTAAAGCCATATTATCGAGGGAAGTATACTTCGAGGTCTGGACGTATAACCGGATGGGCATACGGGGTCATAAAGAAGGGCAGTGGTTGGCTTGGGTTCTTATACTAGACCCCACATTAAAGGAAGTCTGGACAGGAAAGATCGCACGGTTGTGCAACATGGATAAGGATCTCTCATGGGTAAAGCAACGCACCTCTGCAGAGTGTAGAAAAGTGTGACATGTTACTCCCTATTCCGGGAAGGAGCTACGAACGCGGCCGGGCCGGACTCCACAAAGTTCTGGTAAACCTGTGAAGGCTGACAGACATAGCTCTTCAGAATAAAAGTAACCTTTGAAGAAATGTTTACGAAAACTTGCATAGCCTACAACATTTGGTCTATGGGTGTAGATAGTGCATCAAACACTCTTTTTTAGTGAACTTGCTAAGTACGCTCGTACTCAACTGTACCTTCTGAACCCTTGCTAGATCTCGGAGCAACCAATAACGAACGTAGGAGGACAACTACTTTGAAGAGTTGAAGATATCCGGTGGGGATCAACGAAGTCGACGACTACATCAACGGCAATAAAAGAGAAGCTAAAGAGTAGGGTATAGATAAATCCCTAGATACAGGAACCTACTTCTGTAGAGCATTGCTATAGCTACAATTGCAAGCCATAGATATATATATTTTAGTAGTAGTATTACTCCTAAACTGGACTTTGAGTTGCTATTTCTAGTTTTCTTCTATATAATATTTTCCTCACTATTTAGAAAAAAATCTCTAGATCTTTTGTAAAGATTTGAGTTGTAATCTATAGTCATGTCTTGGACCCGATGTTTCTATTATACCACTCTAAGGGATGTACTACTGGTGAAATGGTGTTTTATTGGTGTTATGTCAATGACTATAGTATACTACATCATGCAGTGGTATGCTGTGTCACCGCATGATACATCTCAAATGTATCTACTTTTCCAAGTGACATGGGTATACCCTACAAGTACTCAAGTTTCGTATATACAGTCCAGATACAGCAGAATCCCACGGCGTTGCCAAGGCCTAATACAGAATTCGGGTGACCCACAGACTCTTCGATTGCTTGCAACGCAAGATGAAGCTTAAGATAGAAAGTTCAAAGGGGTGAACCCTGATCTGTAATCGACTCGACCTGCTACTTGAGACATAGCCTATCTATATAAAGTCTAGGAGGGGGCGGCGAGGAGGACAATCACAAACCTAGTTTTCACCACCATCGCCAGATTGCATCTACGCACCCCGGTAATCTTCGATTTCTTCAATAATTCCAAGAGCAGACAAGTAGGAGTAGGGACCTCTACGAGACATGAACCTGGGTAAATCTTGCGTCCCTGTGTGCTTGTTTGCTAGCTGAATAATGCCTCGAGCGCTCCCTCCTTCTCCAAAACCCAAGTCCATAACAATGGGCATTGACGAGTTAAACCCTCGTCAATTGGCACCGTCTATGGGAATTGGGAGTGCTGATGTTGCGGCTTCTTCGGTCCTATCAACCGTGATCTACAACTCTGCAACAGCAGAGATTCGCCGGCACTTCGGCGCTTTCGACTTCACCATCCACACGCCGGCCACTCGCCCGACTTTCGAGTCCGTAGGCGATGGGATCAGCCTGGCAATTGGGTGCTTCTGCTTCTAGGTCGGTCAACTGGGCACGCTTCGCATGCCTGACCAGCCGATGACACCCGCGATTGCTCCAGCATCGTGGTTCCCTCTGCCAATCGGCACCCTCAGCGAGCTCAACGCCCCAGCAACAGCTAGGAGCATGGACAGCGACAACTGTCGCGGATCCGATCTGGGTGATCTAGCCACAGAAGATGGAGCCTACGGCTCTGGATCTGAAAGTTCTGGGAGCAACAGCTTCCCCAACCACTTCATGTGCGTCGTCATCAACGCGGGTGATACCACCGTCAATCGCGAAAACGCTGGCAACCGATCTGGCACTAGACCGCCTAACGGCGGTATACCCAATGGTGGCCCCACCAACAGCACACCCACCAATAATGGGACGGGAGGAGAACCGTCACTCACGGCGAATGAGAACACCAAAGAACACGTGTTGATCAGGCTCAATGATAACGAGTGGGCCCGCTATCGAGAAGCTGTACGGGGTAATCCTCTACCCCCCAACTCCTCGCAGGACATGCTGATGGGTTACCATTGGCTGCTAAAGGAAGAGTTCAAGCGCCAACAACAAGTAATCGCGCAACTCGAGGCGTGTAGAAAGGCGGCGGATGAGTCGAGCCTTCGGCGAGCTGGGCTCTCCTCCCATGGAGGATCCTCTTCCAAGTGCAACGAGTACCTGGCCAATAAAAGGTGATCTCGACTAGCCCACATCATCGAGCAAGAGCGCGTAGAAGCCGCGAAAGTCCTCGACTTCAGCTCCATGACGGTGGACACGCGAGGCAACGTGCTCCCGAAGACGCCGCAAGCTGCGGTGACAGTGACCACCATGTACCTCCTCAACAACCAACCACCGGCTAGAGATCCGCGAGCTGTCATGCATCGATCTACGATCGCGGGCTTGGGGCTAGTCGAGGCTGCCCTCGATAAAGAACCATCGCCAGAGCCGAAAAAAGCGAGGCTCTAGACAAATACTACTACTCGTACTCCTCCAGTGACGATAGTCACAATCTATCGCGGTGACACCGCTCACGGTGGCATGACCGTGATTACGATGCACGTGATGACATCACGCAGCGCAAGGTCGACAAGATGCAAGCAAGGCGTGCTCGTTTGACTGACTCGAATGAAGACGAGACTGAACTTTGTGGCGCCAGATGCTTTAGTAGAGCCATCAGGCAAAAGCGAATGCCTAAGGGGTTCAAACTCCCGTCGGAGAACCCAAAATTTGACGGCCTGCAGGACCTAAAAATCTGGTTGGAGGACCACATCTCCTCCGTCAGGTTGCACGGCGGAAGTCAAAGCATGGCTATGCAATGCCTACAGCTATAGCTGCAGGGTGCCGCTTGCGCATGGCTCAACAACCTCCCGCGCGGATCCATTCGCAGCTGGGAAGAGCTGGTTTACATCTTCGTGCACAACTTCAAGGGCACTTACAAAAGGCATGCATCAATCAAAGAATTGAGAAGCTCCCAACAAAGGTCTGGCGAGTCGCTGCGCTCGTACATCCAGAGGTGGTCCATCATCAAGAACTCCGCAGAAAACAACTCAGAGGATCGCGCAATCGACACGTTCAACAGCGGCGTTCCCCGTATAGAGCTCTGGGAGGAGCTGGGCCGCTCGAAGCCCAAAATGATCGACCACCTGATGAAAATCGCGAATCGGTGGGCTGACGGAGAAGATTCGGTGAAAAACCGCACCCACTCCGACGATGACGACGACCTTGGGCGCAGACGTGACCGCCGAGGCAAACGTCGAATGCGCATTTACGATGACCGCAACAAAGTCAATATGGTCAGAGCCGGCTACACCGACAAACGCGACGACAACCACAATAGTGGATATCGTAGTGGAGGATATTGCGACAGCGGAAAAACCACGCAGGTGTGGCAGCGTCGCACTCGCGAAGAGGCACCCGCAACATCTATCAAGGACAAACTGTCCGGACCATGCAACATGCACTTCTAGATCGACAAGCATGACGACAAGAAGAAATCCAGCCACCTTCTCAAGGAGTACCACGAGTTCCTCAAACTCCACGAGGGCCTGGCTCGGATGAATCGCGACACGATCAACAGGGACCACGGAGCTGCCCTAGGCGCTGTGGCACATGGAGCTCCTCCACCACCGCCCGGACTAGTACCACCCGCGGCCGCAGCAGTCCAGCATCATGGAGGCGAGCCGTACCCACGAGCTGTAGGCACCATGGGGATGATCCAAAAAGTACGTCCCTCAAATCGAGTGCAGAAGGCCATCACTCGCCAAGTCAATTTGGCGATAAACTCTCCACCCTCCACCACTGAGTAACTCAGTGGAAGTGGCTCCTGCATCACCTTCGACAAGCGTGACCACCCACATCAAGTTCCTCGTCCAGGACACTATCCCCTCGTACTCAAGGCACAGATCGAGGGCTTTGATATGAGTCGCGTCTTCATGGATGACGGGAGCGGCATCAACATCATGTTCGCGAGTACCTTGCGTGCGATGAGGACCCCTCTGACTTGTCTGGAAGTCTCAGACACGATGTTCCACGGCATCATCCCAGGCAAGGGCATATATCCCCTAGGCAAAATTAACCTCGACGTCATCTTCGGCACGCCGCAAAACTTTTGGCGAGAGCGCATCGACTTTGAGGTCGTCGACTGGCCCTCGCAATACCACTGCATCCTCGGACGTGTCACGTTCTCTAGGTTCATGGCGATGCTGCACTACGCCTACCTACAGATGAAAATGCCAGGTCCAAACGGCGTCATCACAATCAATGGAAGCTTTGAGAGGTCCGACAGTTGTGACAGGGAATTCAATAGAATCTCCTAGTCCTTCAGCATGTAGGAGGAACTCGCAAGATTGAAGGAGTCGACAGACAACAGTCTGCCTCCCCTGAGCAAGCCAAGTTCACTCGACCTGTCCTTCGACTCGTCGGTGCACACGAAGAAAGTCTAGGTCCATCAAACGGACCCGACCAAGATGACCCTCATCGCCAACAACTTGAGTTCTGCATAGGAACTCGTGCTTGTCGAATTCCTCCGTGAGCACTGGGAAATCTTCGTCTGGTGTCCAGCGGTCATGCCAGGGGTTCCCAGGGAATTCGTCGAGCACTCTCAACGTGAATCCAGACGCAAGGCCAGTCAAGCAAACGATGGGGCGACTGTCTGAACCAAGAGCAAAAGCAGTCGGAATGGAGATCAACAGACTCCTCGATGCAAACTTCATATGCGAGATCAAGGAAAGCACTTGGCTCGCTAACACAGTGCTTGTGCCTAAAAATTACATGGATATCCTACGGATATGCGTGGACTTCACCTCCTTGAATAAGCACTACCCAAAGGATCACTTCCCGTTGCCATGGATCAATCAAATAATCGACTCCACTGCGGGATGTGAGCGCCTCTACTTCCTCGACGCCTACTCAAGATACAATCAGATTCGAATGAAGGAGGAAGACCAGGATAAAACGGCGTTCACAACGCCCTTCGGCGTGTTCTACTACAACACAATGCCTTTCAGGCTAAAAAACGCAGGAGCCACCTATCAGCGGTACATGCAGGCTTGTTTGAAGAACCAACTTGGTCTCAATATCCAAGTTTACGTTGACGACATCGTCATCAAAACCAAGGAGGAAGCCACATTAATTTACGATCTCCGCGAAACCTTCGCTAACCTTGACCGCTACCGGATCAAGCTCAATCCGGACAAATGCGCCTTCGGCGTGCCATCTGGGCAATTGCTCGGGTATATCATCTCTGCCAGAGGGATCGAGGCAAACCCAAATAAAATAAAGGCCATACTGGCCATGGAGAAACCGAAGAACGTAAAAGGCGTCCAACAGCTAGCTGGACGAATCGCGGCGCTCAGTCGATTCATCAGTCGAATGGGAGAAAAGGCACTGCCCTTGCACCAACTCCTCCGCAAAGCTAACAAGTTCGAGTGGACAGACGAAGCACAAGAAGCATTCGAAGACCTCAAGCGTCTACTATCCACCTCGCCAGTACTGGTGACGCCTCGTGAAAAGGAGCCACTATTGCTCTACATCTCCGCCACCAACTAGGTGGTCACCACTATGCTCGTGGTGGAGAGAGCCAAAGAAAATAAAGTCCATGGGGTTCAGCGCCCAGTATACTACCTCAACGAGGTGCTCACACCAACAAAGTAGCGATACCCGCACTACAAGAAGCTGGCCTATGGCATCTTCATGACAGCCAAGCGACTGCGCCACTACTTCCAGGAGCACCCAATCGTGGTGGTAAACGACCCCCCGCTCGGGCATATACTCAATAATCCTGATGCCACCGGACGAGTCGCGCTCTGGGGAATTGAACTGTCTCCATGAGACATCACATACGAGAAGCGCGATGCGATCAAGTCACAAGTTCTCCCAGACTTTCTCATACACTGGATGGAGAACCAGCTCCCCGATAAGCCAGATATGTCCTATCTTTGGACAATGCACTTCGACGGGTCCAAGAGAAAGGACAGAGCTGGCGCAGGTGTCATACTGACATCGCCCCAAGGAGACAAGATGAAATACATTCCGCGAATGCAGTTCACTGCCTCCAATAATGAAGCCGAGTACGAGGCCTTAATCCATGGGATGCGGATGGCAAAAGCCTGTGGCGCCAAGAGGCTCATCATCTACGGCAACTCCAAGATGGTGGTGAACCAAACGATGCACGAGTGCGACGCACTGAGCGACAACATGATCGCCTATCGCGACCTCTATAACACACTTGAGGGTGATTTCGATGGCTGCGAGCTGCAGCACGTAGGCCGCGAAAGCAACGAAGAGGCGGATACACTCACCAACATCGGCTCCACCTGTGGCCCCATACCACCTAGGGTATTCCTCGAGCGCATCTGCGAGCGCTCCATCAAGCCAAAAGCTCCAGCGAAGAAAACAAGCACATCAATAGACTCGGGGCTACGCCACCTAATGAGCCAAAGGCACTCGATGACATGGAGCTTGATACGGGACTTGAAGGACAAATGGAGGTCATGATGATCGAACCATCTTGGACATAGCCGTACATCACATACCTACTTAGTAAGAGGCTGTCAGATGATCCGACTGATGCGCGACACATCGCGCGACGATCCAAGGCATTCGCCCTCATCAATGATGAACTATACAAGCGCAACATTACATGAGTACTTCAACGATGCGTCTCCAACGGGGATGGAAGGGTCGTCCTCCTAGACATGCACGAAGGCACCTACGGGCATCATGCTGGCAGTCGCGCCCTCGTCGCCAAAGCTCTGTGAGCTGGATTCTACTGTCCCATGGCCATGCGCGACGCCAAGGACATCATCCAATGCTGTAACGCTTGCCATCAATTCGCGGACAAACCTCACGCACCTGGTGCGGAACTTAGGCCAATACCATTGGCTTGGCCCTTCGCACGATGGTGACTCGACATGGTCGGCAAGCTCCCAAAGTCCTCACGGGGAGGTTATGTTTACCTCTTAGTCACAGTCGACAAATTCACTAAGTGGATCGAGGCCATGTCGGTGACGAATCAATCAGGAGCCAGCGCTGTCAAGTTTTTTGAGTCCATTGTCTACCACTTTGTAGTGCCACATAGCATCATCACAGACAATGGGACGAACTTCACCTCTAAGGAGTTCTAGGAATTCTGCGAAAACCTGGGAATCAACATAAGTTATGCCTCGATGGCTCACCTACAGACCAACGGTCAAGTCGAAAAGGCCAACAGCCTCGTCTGCTGTGGAATCAAGAAACGACTCCTCCGACCACTTGAACAAGCCGCAGGGTGCTGGCCAGATGAGATGCAATCCGTACTTTGGAGCCTGCGCACAACTCCAAATAGCGCCATGGGATACACTCCGTTCTTCATGGTGCACAGTGCTGAAGCGGTGCTACCCACAGAAGTACGTTACAAAGCCCCACGGGTGGTCGCATACAGCGAGAAGGAGTCAACTCTTGCACTCGAAGACTTCGTCGACCTCCTTGACGAGGCACGCGAGATAGCAGTGGAAAGATCAACGATCTACCAGCAGAGCCTCCGCAAGTACCACAGCAGAAGGCTACGCCCCAGATCCTTCGTCGAAGGAGACCTGGTCCTGCAACTGAAGCAACAAGGGCATCTCAAGCTCGAGTCCCCTTGGGAAGGACCTTACGTAATTACAGAAGTAATCCCAGGTGGCGCATATCGCCTTAAAGATTTCGAGAGTGGAGTCGCATACTCCAAACCCTGGAACGTCGTGCAACTGCGTCATTTCTACCCCTAGTCGTTTTTACATTACAAATAAGGCTATTCAGCCAGTCTACTTAGCCACACATTGTACCTCGTACTATTCTGCGAATAAATAAAGCTAAGTGCCCCGAAACTCTGTGTATTTTTTTACTTTCCTGCAATTTCATCACTCGGGGGCTGCGCCACTCTTTACACTTATGTTCTACGGACAAATCGCAGTATCCTAAGTAGCTGACGCACTACCAATCGAACCCTTGATAAACACCAACCCAGTTGCAACGCACCTGCCAGGTTGGCAAGGTGCTGAGATAAACGCATGTCAGGCTAACGAAAAGGAACTGTAGAGTACAATACACTCGCAAAATATACAAGCTAGCAAGCTCTTCACATATCAACGGGTGATCAATACACCCAATATAATCATACGAACTTTACAACACTTATAAAATTATGTGTAGGATACAAATCACGCTACTGCTGCAAAACAAGAACGTTCATTTGCTCCTCGAAGAAATCAACGATGTCCTCTGCTGGCCGATCAACCGCTTGATAGAGCGGAACCATGTTCCAGGTCATCCCTTCTGGCGGAAGCGGTGGCCCAGCGGCAACAGATGCAACATCTAAATCCGGTCTATGAATTTGCACCAGCGACAACGCGACTTTAGCACCAGCTACTAACTGCTGTCGCACGCACTCGCGGACCGCCCTCATATCCTGGAACTTCGACAGAAGAACCATCAAGCTTGAAGGCACCATGTCGAGAGGAAACATTGCTTCGTAAATGGGTCTAAGGCACGACTTCGCCTTCTTCAGGCATTGGAGCACTCGAGAAGAACGATCCTGCAGGGTCGCCAATGCAACTGCACGGTCGTGGTCCACCCAAAAATACCCACTTGCCTACAGCTTCTCCTGGGTTAGATTGTTCATCTGAATGGCCACCTGGTCCTTCTCTTCATGCGGACGACGAGCGCTAACAACTACACCAAGCAAGCAGCAAAGTGTGAAGACAAGGCATCGCCGCGACTGACTAAAATAAAAGATGAGAATGCAGAAAGCTAACATTTAAACTGCTCCTTCAATTGAGCCACTTCCTCCAAGAGATACTTCTCGCGGGCAGTGGCCTTCTCCGCCTTCGATTGCCACACATCCGCACTACCGCAGATGATGGGCAACTCACGCTCCAATTGCTTAATGCGATCGCGCAATCACGGAAGCAACGACAGTTCCTCCACCTTTGAACGCACCTGTGCCGTGGTTTCATCGGTGGGAGGAGAATCACGAGGACCACTTGAAGGACCACTCGAAGGACCCTAGGTACAATCAAGCAAGAGGAAAATGAGACTCATCACACATCGATAAACAAAGAATTGTAGTCAAACTTGATAAAATGTCAAGGTAACACTCCCCACAAAAGCAAGGTTCAGACAAAAGTCTAAGCTACAACTATTACAAATGAAGACTAGGGAGCATTTTGCTTCTTCGGCTTCGACTTCGGGGGCTTCATCGCATCCTTAGCAGTCTCCGACGCCACGGACTTGCCGGTGGTAGCCCCAGATGCCGTAGTATTCGCCGCGTTCGCTCGCCGAGTATTTGGCCTCTGTCTCGATAAGATGAGGCCCATATTTAGCGCAGCTACTAGCGAAGGGAGCAAAGACTACCTGCTGGCCTCCGGCAACGACAAGCATCGCCTCGGAGATTGCGGCGGGATCCAACTCCACGCCATGAGCTTGCACCATCGCGAGTGCCATAGTGGCACCGACGGACCGCTGGGAGTTCCTGAATTCCGTGGGAATACCTCCAGCGAAGGGTTCCACTAGGTCGTCAAGATTGTCGATTAACCCAGCCTTGGGAGTTAGGTCCTCACGGAGGCGACTGAGCACATCCTTGGCCTTCCCCAGCATCTCCTGAAGGGAAACACTGCGGTCCTCGACTGCAGCAATGGCACCGGCCAACACATCCGCGTGACGCACGTACTGGGCGTCAAAGCTCAGGTCATCGGCATATGCATACACAAGGTGTCAGCAGAACAACAGGACATCAAACAAGGAGCAACGCAAATCAAACTGACAATTACCGAGAGAGATTTGGCAATCGAAAAAGATGTTCTTCGAACAACTTCTTGCTCTCGGCATTGGAAGAGCGCAAGTCTTCCTCACGCTTTCGCGACTCTTCCAGAGCCGCGATTGCCTCATCGCGCTTTTTCTCTCCCGCGGCAAGCCCCTTCCCAAGGGATGTAACGCGACGGAGAAGCTCATTCTGCTCACCTAAAAAAGGACAGGGCATATCAACACTTGAGTTGAAAAATTTCTAAGAAGACAAAGACAAATTTGAAAACTAACCTTCGACTGTGCGATGGCGATTGTCCAGCAGGGCGTGCTGTCGACCCATAGCAATGACTTGCTCTGCGAGGCGAGTAGTTTCCTTCACAACGAGCTAAACCAAGGAAAACAAAGAATAAGCATCAACCCAGTATACAAAATTCGACTGCCATACAGCAAGAAGGACACTCACATGTTCCTCCAGGGACTCCGAAGATGACTGCCGCGCAGTCGTCTGTGCAACCATTTGGTGCACCCCAGCATGTGGGGAACTCGAAGAATTGGCACCGGAGTGGGATGCCACTGGAGGAGAAGGAGGCTGATCGGCTACCTCCCGGGCATTGGAGTCCACGACTCCAGATTCTTTTACAAATTGGACGTCATCAGAAGACGATGACGCCGCTTGACTACAAAACATGCATAGCGCCACTTCAGAAAAAGCAACCTCATAGAAAGAAAGACGAACTCGTGAGGATTAAAAAGATTACCAAGAGAATTTGTTGAGGTCAAAGGAGTCATCCGATGACTCCTTCGGCAGTCGCAGTTTCTTCCGAGCAGGAGGAGCCATGGCGCTCATAGGCACGGCGGGGATTGGCTCTTTTGCAACAGCAGAGGGACCTTCCGGCATCGTCGGTGAAGAAGCGTCAGAATCCTCGCTGCGGGACCGCTTGCGAGTGTCGTGGTCGCTAGACTCGGGGGCTCCCTCCTCCTCTTCCATTGGGACAGTCGATTCCGACTCGTCATCTTCCTCTACTTCATGAGGAATAATCCCTTCAGGTCGAGGAGGTAAATTGGAGGACACCTTCCAGTCCTGCTTTCAGAAGACACAACAACACAGATTCAAGCACTTGCCAACCAATCGAACAAATACAATACTACTTCATAAAAAACTCTACCTCTGGCGGAATGTTGTTGGCATCGAAAGGAGGCACGACTGATTTGCCAGGGAGATCCTCCTTGTCGGTGTACTTGGTCACCAGTCGCAACCTCTTATCTACCTCACCCGCTGAAATGCCCTCGGTAGATATATGAGTGACATCGCCAGCACCGGTCCAACAGAACATAGGATGGACTCTAGCTTGCAGAGCCTGGATGCGGCGGCGCAACCACGTCCGAATGAGAGTGGCGCCACCCTCTTCCTTAACTATGCGGCCTTCAAGGTCATAGACACGCTGATACAGCACCTCCGTTTGCTCAGACTCGCCAGGCATCACGACGTTCTTCCAAGAACGCCTCCTCTTACAAGTAGCCACGGGGTCAAAGGGCGCAAGTCTGTAGTGCTCTCCGTCGGCCTTTTGGTCACGAACGAAGATCCACTTATCTCTCCACCCTTGGACAGACGCGGTGAGCTTGATGTCGAAGTAAACGACGGAGGAGTCAACGTGGATTCCGCAGCCTCCTATGTCGTAGACTACCAAACCGGACACCGACTAACGTTTGAGCTTAAAAAGCCTCTTGAAGAGGCCAAAGTGTGGCTCAATTCCGAGCCAGCACTCGCAGAGCGTGATGAAGCAAGAGATGTGGAGAATGGAATTTGGGGACAGCTGATGCAGCGGGAGCCCATAGAAACAAAGAAGACCCCTAACAAAAGGATGCAGGGGAAGAGAAAGACTTCGAATGATGAACGCAAGGAACATCACTCGGAAACCCGGAGGAGGACGCGGGATTACCTCATCACCAGGCACTCACGAATCATCTTCCACGGACGGAAGAGCTCCATCTTGACGATGAAGGTGCAGCTCAGAGGGCTTGATGATGGACGCGTGCCAGGCTTCATTGGTGACGCGGGTGCCTGCACCCTTCTTCTTCCCAGCACCGGTGGTGCTGGTGCCGACGGTGGTGGTGCCGCCCTTCTTTTTGGTGACGGCAATGTTGGCCACAGATCCAGCGGCGGCACCTCCCTACTTCTTGCCCATCTTTCAATGGCGATGCGAGCGTAGAAAGTAACTGGAGAAAACAGGGAGCTCGCCCAGTGCCGCAAAGAGGAAGAGCGCAAGGAAGCAGAGAGAACAACAATGGTGAAGGAGGCACGAGCAAGAAGAGAGATGGGGAAAATTACCGCAGCGATGCTGCTACTTAACCTCCTCACGGATGTCATCCAACGGCCATCAAAAACCCTACTGAACGCGTGGCGCACATTGCCATTGACACATGGCGAAGGTGAACTACGAACCGCCCCCACTACTCCCATTACACGCGGAAATCGAGGAGACGTAGTTAAAATAGAAGATTACGCACGCCCAGTCAAATCAAAGTCAGGAAGTGGGACCCACTGCTCCTCACGTCCTGTCAAAACCGCTCACGCGGGCAATTGAAGTCATCACATCGTCAGCACTAACGTCATCAGCTCAACCAGAAGAAAATTTTGACTACTTTAGTCTTTGCTCGAGTCTTCGACTCAACCAAGCACTCGGGGGCTACTCCCATAGGGAGCGCCGGTCGCGCACCCTACGATTATATTTTATGCAGGTGTATGAGCATTCAACACAAATCCATCACTCGAATCAGCGATTCGATTGTGAATTACGGGTTACTCCCATAGGGAGCGCCGGAAGCACATTCGACTGAAACAAGCAACAAAAGACGACAACATTCGCAAAAGGTTTTTTAGTTCCCACTCGAGTCTAAGACTCGAATATGCACTCTGGGGCTACTCCCATAGGGAGCACTGGTCGCGCACCCTATGATTATTTCTTCCTTGTACATCATACTATGTGTTGATAACATCCACATTCGAATGCTATGGCGACTCCGTCTCATATTTTCCCTACAAAGAGACTACGTCTCCTGGGCCAGCCGAATCATCTCCGTGATGACAAAAAATTCGAATGCCACGCTTACAGTGTGAAGATAAGACCTGAATAAGGCCTGGCAACACATCTGCTACGCACTACCAGAAACATATATGTGCCTGTAGGTGTGATGGACATGCCTTGAAGGACGCGTCGAGTGCTCACATTTATACACTGGAATTCGACTCCTGTAAGACCTCCGCGGCCTGAGTCGAATTACGCCAGCACTTTTCCGAATTTGAGTCCCGGGACTCGAGTTTGAGTAGATTGCGTTGTTATTCCCTGAGGCAGTTAACTGATACCGATACATCGGATAAATCAGGCACGTATATCAACAATCCCTATGACATAAATAGAACACTCTAAAAAATGCTCAGTCATGCACTCGAAAGGACTTCATAAAGTCTCCAGTCGAATCTGCGATTCCACTGGACACTCGGGGGCTACTGACATGGGTATACCCTACATGTACTCAAGTTTCGTATATACGGTCCAGATACAACAGAAGCCCACAGTGTTGCCAAGGCCCAATACAGAATTCGGGTGATCCGCGGACTCTTCGATTGCTTGCAACGCAAGGTGAAGCTTAAGATAGAAAGTTCAAAGGGGCGAACCCTAATCTGTAACTGACTCGACCTGCTACCTAAGACCTAGCCTATCTATATAAAGGCTAGGAAGGGGCGGCGAGGAGGACAATCACAACCCTAGTTTTCACCACCATCGCCAGAATGCATCTATGCACCCCTGTAATCTTCGATTCCTTCGATAATTCCAAGATCAGACAAGTAGGAGTAGGGACCTCTACGAGGCCTGAACCTGGGTAAATCTTGCGTCCCTGTGTGCTTGTTTGCTAGCCGACTGATGCCTCCAGCGCTCCCTCCTTATCCAAAACCCAAGTCCATAACAATGGGCATTAACGAGTTAAACCCTCATCACCAAGTACTTTGCTCGATGATTTGCTCTAGAATCTCACCATACTTGGATAAAACTGCTAAATCTGACGCTCTTTTTAGGAGAAGTCTTCTTTCTATCTATTTTCATAGGAAATAAAATCTAGGAAAAATACCATGCAGGTTTTTCACCAAAACAAGGAGTCTAGGATTTGGAATCACACGAGGGGGGCCATGAGGCCCAAAAGAACATAGATGGCATGCCCCATTTAACTGGGAACGCCACCTAGGCCCTTTTGGCCCTTGAGCGTCGCATCGGCCTCTCCTTTGTTACACCCCCATATATACCTGAAAGACCTAGGTATCCATGACATACCCTTTCGCGAAATAGAGCATCGTTCTTTGTTTCGAGGGTCAGATTGGTCCTTCTCTCCATGCTGGAGAGGGGTATTTTGAGATCTTCTCCACCACCACCATCACCAACGTCATCACCAACAACCATGTGCTCACTCTCCAGCATCATGTGTGAGTAGTTCTCTGTAGGCATGTGAGGTGGAAGGGGATTGGATGAGATTGCTCATGTAATCATTCATATGCATCAAGATTTTAGGGGGTTGTCTTGAGGATATTTTTGTATGAGTGTTGGTACACCTTTGTTATGTTTAATTCTTGTTGCTAGGGCCCGAGTGACATTATTTTAGTACTGAAATTCTATTTCCCCATCATATATATGAGTTTGGTATCTATCTGCAAAGTGTATTGCCTATTATTGTGTTGAACCTGCGAATCGTAAAGTGACAGTTAGAGAAAACAATGGGAATATATGATAGTTTGAGGATATTGTGTGTTCATGAAGTGTTAGTGCTTTGTTCCGGGCTATTCTAAAGGATAGACCTTAATTGCCTATAGTTCCAAGTTGTCCCCGGTGAAATGGGCAGTCAGGACAATAGATGTTTTGCAAATTCTCTTGGTTAGTATTCATAACTATATTTGGATCACACACCTACACACAACCGAATTAGGGATGAATGTCATATTATTAGAATTACATTATGTGATCAATATCATTCATGCAACACCCCTCTATCACCTCATTCCTACGCTTTTAGCCATTGAAATTTATAGATCACTACTTCCGGTGAAAACTAGAAACGTGCTGCTATTGTTTACTGCTTTCAATCAACTGCTATAAATCACCACTTGTTGTGTGAGTTTATTGATATACAGATGTTGTTGAGAGTGACATCTCAATTGCTAAAGTCTTATTGATATTCTTATGTTCCCTTGAGTCGAACTATAAATTTTGGTAATACTTCACATCGAAGATTTCAGCGATCCCCTATACTTGTGGGCATCAAGACATTTTCTAGCACTGTTGTCAGGGAACCTAGCTTTATTGGTAAGACCACCTGTTATCATTTACTTGATGTACCCATTTCTTTCTCACCACGGGAAAGGATAAGGATTCTTCTAAGGTTATTGTGCCTTCCATTAAAGGATAGGTACAAATTTGTCTTCTAGGTCACACTTTTCACCTAATGCTGCTACTACTCCTGCTACTAAAAAGAAAACTACTATCTTAGCAAGTTCACCATTGTCTAGGATGTCTACTAGTACTGAAATATATTTTTTGGATGATGGCAAGGATAAAGAGGGGACGCCTGATTTATCTAAGTCTTTGTCCAATGATGATATAGAATCTGAATATGATGAAGATGAACTTATTAATGAAAATCATATTGCAACTAGATCCAAATCAACACCTTATGAATAAGATATTACTTTTACTCAAGCTTTCATGAACCTTGATTTATATGATTTGGATAAATTTGATGCAAGTCAGAGTACTTGTCTAGGAGAGTTATTCCCTGTGGCTAGTAAAACTGATGCACCTGCAATATACATTAAAGATAAAGATAATGAGTTCACTATCAACTCTGAAATAATAGAAATGGTTGAAGCATCTAAGTTATATGGAAAGAAGAATAATTCCCCTATGAACACTTAACAAATCTTAATGATCTATCTTGACTATTTGGGAAAACTAAAATGCAACAACACTATTACTTCTTGAAATTGTTTCCTTTCTCTTTGGAAGGAAAAGAAAAAGCTTGGTATAACTCATTAGCTCCAAAGTTAATCACTAGCAAAGAGGCGTGCATATACTTGTACTATAATAAATATTTCCCTTCTAGAAAAATACATGCCATGATTGTTGAAATTAGTAACTTTGCGCAAA
Source organism: Avena eriantha (assembly GCA_910589775.1). Lineage (NCBI taxonomy): Eukaryota > Viridiplantae > Streptophyta > Magnoliopsida > Poales > Poaceae > Avena > Avena eriantha. The sequence continues at coordinate 253,529,330 of OU342746.1, forward strand.
GTAAGGAGGAGATTATTTGTCTAGCTTGGGGGAGAAATTTTGAAGGAGATATGCCCTAGAGGCAAATATTAAAGTGTTTTATTTGATATATCTCCTGTATGTTTATAATACATTTCATGTCATGCTATAACTATGTTAATACATGTGTGGTATGTAAACAAATCGTATGTCTAGTTACCTCTAGCAAACTAGCTCGTTGGTCATGAGGATGATCTAGGGTTTTGAGATCATGGGCATTTATGCCAATTGACAATGAGGTCACATCATTGGTTGAATTATGTGAAAGACAAACACCCAACGAGTTAGATCTCAATGAGATATAGTTATAAAAGTTCATCATTGATGTTAACAAAAGAAATCTCGTAACCTAATCCTTTGATTGTGAGATAATAAAAATCACTGCTCTAGAGGGAGCTTAGATGGCATCAATCATCAAGCCATAAAAGGGTGATCAAAAGGTGCCACTCAGGTTTTCCAAAGGAACGTGTAGAGGAGTACATATCAAGACCAGGATTTGCAAAATCCAAGTAACGGATAGATACACATGGCCATCTCGTTGACGTTGCATTAATGAAGCTTGCAATAATGTGACTAGGTCACGGAATGCAATGACATAGGAACAAGTAAATAAGTTAATCGGTAAAAAGGTGGAACTAGGTATGAAGATACCGAATATCAAACCTCGGATGAACTAGGTATCAAGTGGCAAAGGGAACGGGGAGCGACATTAAAGGTTCAAGCGAAAAGATTCATGAAATACACGGGGGTCATCATGGGCATCCAAGTCCCGCTGATGATCATTGATACGAAAGAGGTCTTGATCATGTCCGGAGTGTTTCCGAATCAAAGGGTGTCACGCTTAAGGGTGGGGACGCATAGGGTTGATCGGAGGGGTCCGAAAGAATAGTTTCGCGTAATGAGAGAGAGAAAACCAGAATAGTTTCGCGTAATACCCGATGTTGATCGGAGGGGTCCGAAAGGAGTTCCGAAGTGAAGTAATATAATAATATATGTATTTTATATTAATTGGTTGAATTAATATTAAAATATATTTTTAATTTTAAATAGGCAGCCCTTTTGCTAATGGGCCTCACCCAGAGTGGAGTCCCAAAGGGGCAAGGCACCAGGAGGGCCAGACGGCCAAGCCCTAGTGGGCTCCCCATGTGGGGACCACCTACGCCGATAGCTCCCCCTTGGTGGCCGGTGGCTGTGAAAGTAGTCCCACGCTGCCTGCCCCTCCCATCCCACTCTATTGACTTATAGATCGTCATTGTATACACTAGAAAACATAAGTCTCACTTTTTCACCAAAATGCTACAACACATTATATGATAATGGTGTGAATGTCAAAATAGTTGACATTAATGATTTGCAAAATAGGACCTTATGAATCTGGTAAAACATATTTAGGATAGGAAGCCCTCCATGGGCAAGCATGATCAATAAACACATATGAGATATGGTTTATGATTAGTAGCAATGTAGCTAGATTATTTGTACTCTAGTGCAAGTGGGAGACTGAAGGAGATATGCCCTAGAGGCAAATAATAAAAGGGTTTTATTGTCATATACCATTAGTTCATAATAGTTTGATATCATGCTATAACTGTATTAGTCGAAAACATTGATACATGTGTGGTATATAAACAAACCCAGGACCCTAGTAGCCTCTATTCAACTAGTTCATTGGGCAACTGATGATCAAGGTTTCCTGATCATGGTGCTAAAGAAAGCCAACTGACAATGAAGTCATATTATCTGGAATGATGTGATGGAAACTTCCCACCAATGATTGTTACAACATGATCATGTCACTTAGTTCATGTTGCAATTGTCAGAAGCAGAGTGTCCTAATCCTTAAACCGTGAGATCATATCAACCACTGTTACCAGATGGTTACTTTGACTGCATCAACCGTCATTCGTAACTGATGATCATAAAGGTGCATGTTTGGTGTCCGAAGGAGCATGTAGAGGCATTATGCATCAAGATCGGGATTTTTTCTCCTGTGTGACAGGAAGATACAACGTGTCCCATTCGGCGAATTACATCCATGTTGCGCAACACATGACTAGGTCATGGGGATGGAATTTCATGGAAGGAGTATAATAGTACTTGTTGGAAACAAGATTGAACAAGGTATCATGCTACCAATGATCAGATCTTGGACAAGTCTTGTATCACGTAACAAAGGGAATTAGACATATCATTTCAGGTTCGACACGATGGTGATTCGTGGAGTGCATAGGGGTCAACATGGGCATCCCGGCCCCACTGTTGATCATTGATAGAGATCATGTCTATGGCATTCCCGAATAATAGGGAAACACGCTTAAGGGCGATACAACGCTCATAGATCTTCCGGTAAGAAGGAATCACAGAAGAGAGAGAAACCAGATTGTTCTAGAGAAATCTGAAGTTGTTCAGAGAAAGAAAGAAAGGAAAAAGGATTGCAAGGAGTTTCATATAAATAGAAATTTATAATATGTATTTATTATATGTTAATTGTATATTAATATATTATAAATAAATATTAAAATTAAAATTTATGAGGCACCTTTCTCATTTGGCCAAAATCTCTGAGGAAAGCCACGAGAAAATGATAGAAAAACAGCAAGTGTATTGGGTTGGTTTGACCAGCCCACACGTACATGGGCGGTAAGTAGTGGCCACTGCACGGGGCAGGCTGCTGCCAGCAGCCGTCAACTGGGCATGCTCGACCCCGGCCCGTGCTGACATGCGGGGGAGCTAGCGGGCGGGTCAGCTGGCAGCCCACCCGGGGCCGCGTCACTGCGGGCCACGCCAGGCGCTGACCGCGCAGCTGGGCCACGCTGGTGGCAAGGCGGTCCACCCAGGCGCACTGGCTACCGCCACCGTGGGCTGATGGCTCTGGCAGGACACGTGCGCAGCACCGACCCACCCGGCTGCTCCTTGCTACGAGTTGCTCCTGGGCTACTTTGGCTTCAGGCCCACCCGACTGGCACTTGTGTTTTCCCCTTTTCCTTTATGTTTAGTCCCACATGGGGCACCAAAGGGGAGGGCACACTCCCCTCCGCCTATATATAGGGATGCCCATAGAAGGATTAAATATACACAAATAAGATATTCTCTGAGGCTAGAATATCCCTCCCTTTCTCTCTAGTTTCCCTTGCAAGTGCGGCGGTCCCACATAAGGATTGTACACGCAAGGCCAACGCATATGTGGCATACCGTTGTGTTGTAGGGATTCTACCGGGAGATCTACTTCCGCAACCTTGGCAGGGATCAAGAAGTTCGGGAGTCGTTGTATTGCATCGTATGTGTGTGATAACTTGGGGAAGCTGCACTTGCAGCGACCGTCCGTCGTGCAAGGACCTGGATAAGGGGTGACGTGCAAAGAGCTTCGAGACCTTGAGGTCGGACGGGTATGACTACATCATCCATGCTCATGCATGAGCATAATGCTCTCTCGGTCTTCAAGGGTACGTTACCACTGTCTTCCTCCGTTACTGCATTACTTCTAGATAGATCCTTGGGCATTCAGCGAGTTCCGCATAGTAATTTTTTTGTTATCTACTGTAGAAACCCTATAGTGTTATCAGCGATTGATCTATGGTTAGTTTGCTAGTACGGATAGACACATGCAAATTGTGGGCATTGATACCGTAGTTGTTACCTTCCCACATGTATTTGTTTATATCACGGTACTGTGAGATCAATCGGCCTGGATCGACCTTACGCGTAATCCTACACAAGACTGGTTCCACGGTCGACATACAGCTTGTACTGTATAAGTGGCTAGCAGGTGTCTGTCTCTCTCACAATAGTTGATATGGCATCTACAACGGAAGTCCCCAAAAGGGGTGTAGTAGAGACAACTATTGTATCCATGTTGTGGTTGGAAGTTTGTAGGTAGAAACAGGTTCTATCACAAAAGCCTAACAACCACATAAAATCTACATAAATATAGTAGAGGCATCTAACTTTATGTTGCAGGGAAGGCTTTGTGATGTGATATAGTTGCAAGTCGTGAAAAGGTAAGGTAGTTTACTTTTCCTATTGCTAAGTCATATAGTAGTAGTCATCGTGAAGATGACTGACAAGACCGGTGGAGTGGTGGACTTGGTGCCAAACGGAGCACCTGATGGAGATCATGGAGCGAGAAGACAACCATGTCACGTCACATTTGGTTAGATATGATTGAATCTTTTGTGTGCATCTTGTTTGAGTGCAAGTATTAGATACACAACGATAGCATTTAAATAGGATGATCCCTAATTAAATACCAACGAAAGTGTTCTCCCATTAGTGTGCACCACCAAGAAAGTTCTCCGATATGTGGCAGGCCGTGATGATCGGGTGTCACACATATCTGCGTCCACATATGGTGGGTGCAAGCCGTGTATGCACAACAAAACACTATGGTTGGGTTGGTGAGCCTAGCATGTACAGACATGGCCTCGGAACACAAAGATCAAAAGATCAAGCACAACTCACATGGATGATGTGATCGACGAATATAGTCCACCATAGCAGCCACATCAAAGGCCGTGACGATTGGGGATGATGTGGTGAAAAGGGGTCGTGTAGTCACTAAACTGCCTTTAGGGATGATAGTTTAAGTGGGAGTTTGTTTGTTAATGAGATTACAAATTTGAACTCCATATTATGAACTTGGTCTAAGTCCTCTTTGCAAATGTCTTGTAGATTATGGCCATTCCCTTAGTTCAGGATATCTTAAGTCCACTAATGAACAGGAAGAAACTTAAGTTAGATGGGTTGAATTTCATCGACTGATACCAAAACCTAAGTAGGATCCTCATAGAAAACCATCTCCTCTATGTCCTTTGTGAAACCCTAGAAGATTTCCCTAATGAATCCGATGGTAGAGAAGATACAACTCTTCGTGAGCGTCGTGATACCTTCACCAAGGTTGAACCCAAAAGATGGGATCATCATCAACAGGAAAAAGTATATGTGATATACAAGTATTAAACGTTTCCATGAAACACTTATGTAGTTTTAAGTATTGGATACTTAATCTTGTTTTAATGAAAACATGACCCTCTGCGTGAGAGTTATAGAATGGAACGAGGCACATGATGGCGCAATGACAGCAAGCAAGCTAGTTGATGGCTGACAACACTCCTTCCCTCGAAGTTTATCATTAGGATTAGTAGATTTGAATAAAAGCTTTGTGATCAAGTTTGTGAAACTTATTAGTGTGTCTTGCTTATTATGAGACGGTTATTCATATTAATAAGAAACAATTTAGTTGTTCTGTTTTTATGCATAATTTCTTTTAAGATTCACATTGGTATTATAAACAAGTTATCTAGTCTTTATCTATATGATAAAAAGACATTTATGAGAATTGCCAAAAGATATTCAAGTTTAAATATTGAATAACACTATTGTTTAAGTCATTGTGGTTACTGCATGTTTTCATATTTATGAAAATCAGGGTCTTAGATATTTGATCTAGAGACTTTGTAAAACCATGCCTCGTTGGGAAGAATGACTAAAACTTTGCATTCTGGTAAAACGGTGATATGCGAAGAATTGTTGAATTTTATACATATGATGTATCACATTTTCAACAGATAGTGGAAATCATTATTTCTGGTGAGTATAAGTAAATATGTGTATTTACTTCATCAAACACAAGTTTGAAACTATTTCAATTGTTCAAATGGTTTTAGAATGAAGCAGATATAAGATTAGCAAAAAATCTAAAGTCTTTGCGATTTAACTGAAGTGATTTCGACTTCGAGTTAATAGCAAATTTGCATATAAGGGACTTGTGAAAACAGTTTCACAAATCATGGTGATTGGACTATTCAAAAAGTATTAATATGTCTAATATATCATAATCATAGTATATAAGATACTTATGGTCCAAATGATCTTTGAATGGTTTAAAGTTTGGAATTAGAGTTAGAGATTGAATTAGTAAACACTCAAAAGTATTACGAACATCTAAATATTTGCGGAAACAACACCATATGAGATATGACAAACTCGAGTTTCTAGAGATTTTGATAGTTCGAGATTGTTGTGAATAGTAAGTCTTTGTGGTACATTCTTAGTAAGACTATGAATACAAATTCCAAACTAATACCCAAAGAAGAAAAAGATTGTATTATCTCAGTGAGGTACTTCTTTGAGAAATTGTTTTCTTATACAAGTGTTAGTGGAAGGGAATAAAGTGTAATCTGAAATTTCAGCTAATACTTTATGAAAGTAGGAGTCAAGAATTTGTTTTGCCATTTGCAGAATTCCATTCTTGATTCACGTGTCCTATTATTGGAATAATACATACCTACGAACTACAAAGAAAGATTGATGGACCAAGGATAAGAAATGACCTAGAGTCATCAAGTTAGCAAAGGACTGATCAAAACTACAGTCTTCAAAAGGTTGAAGAAAAGGTTCTAACTAGTACCCCAAGGAAGTTTTGACCAAAATGAAATTGCTAAACTCTTGTAGTAGAAAATTCTCGATTTGATATAAGATCAAAGAATTTTGGATTTGCCAGGATTATCGAGAAAAGTCTGCAACTTGAGTGGGAGCTAAGAAGTTTTCCAAATATAATATTTGGATGACATATTTGAGTGGGAGATGAGTGACATCCTAGAATATCAAATATTGATGAAATGTTTTAGTGGGAGCATGACAACGTTCTTGAATATGTAATTGACATATTAGTGAACAATGTGTTTGGTATTAGAAATGGTTAGATCATTAGATGGATGAAATTGAGCATATATTGAATGTAGTGGATCTATGTGATTAGATCAGGATATTTAATGAACATTAAAAGTCAAAATGCTTGGAGAAGTCTGAAAGTGTTCAGAAGGACCTAATTGAGATTATGAAAAGAGTTCAGAATGGATTCGAGCAAAGAATTGATTCTTTCTTGAACAATTAGGAGAAGTATTGAGTAATGACTCGGTATTTGCGACAATGGTTAAAACAGGGAAAAGAGATGCACTACATCAACTATGCCTTGGCCATAGTTTTCCAAGGTAAAACCCATGTTTTTTATACTTGACATAACGTGACCCATGTTCTTAGGTGTAAAGAACAAAGATTCGGGAGTGATTTCTGAATCAATCACTAAATCAAAGTTAATTTTGAACGCAGCGAAAGCATGGCTGGACATCAAAGTGAAAGTGTTGCAGTTTGATTAAAAAAATTACATAGATATAGAAGTATTAGGATACTTTAATGTTAAGACGTATAATTTTGGTTGAAAGAAAGTTCGACTTTCGACGAAGTGTGTTTTATAGTTCTACATGATATCTAGAAAGTTCTATTGACTCATAGATCGTCATTGTATACACTAGAAAATAGAAGTCTCACTTTGTCACCAAAATGCTACAACACATTATATGACAATGGTGTGAATGTCAAAACAGTTGACATTAATGATTTCCAAAATAGGACCTTGTGAATCTGGTAAAATTGATTTAGGACAGGAAGTCCTCCATGAGAAAGCATGATCAATAAACACATATGAGATATGGTTTATGATTAGTAGTAATACAACTAGATTATTTGTACTCTAGTGCAAGTGGGAGACTAAAGGAGATATGCCCTAGAGGAAAATAATAAAAAGGTTTTATTGTCATATCTCATTAGTTCATAATAGTTTTATATCATGATATAACTGTATCAATCAGAAACACTGATACAGGTGTGGTAGATAAACAAACCCAGGTCCCTAGTAGCCTCTATTCAACTAGTTCATTGGGTAGCTGATGATCAAGGTTTCCTGATCATGGTGCTAAAGAAAGCCAACTGACAATGAAGTCATATCATCTGGAATGATGTGATGGACACTTCCCACCAATGATTGTTGCGACACGATCATGTTACTTGGTTCATGTTGCAATTGTTAGAAACAGAGTGTCCTAATCCTTAGACTATGAGATCATATCAATCACTGTTACCGGAGGATTACTTTGAATGCATCAACCTTCATTCATAATTGATGATCATAAAGGTGCATGTTGGGTGTCCGAAGGAGCATGTAGATGCATTACGCATCAAGATCAGGATTTGTTCTCCAATGTGACAGGAAGATACAGCTGGGCCCATTTGGTGAATTACATCCATGTTGCTTAACACATGACTAGGTCATGGGGATGGAATTTCATGGGAACGAGTAAAACAGTACTATTTGGAAACAAGATTGAAGAAGGTATCGTGATACCAATGATTAGATCTTGAACAAGTTTTGTTTCGTGTAACAAAGGGAATTAGACATATCGTTTCAGGTTCGACACGATGGTGATTTGTGGAGTGCATAGGGGTCAACATGGGCATCCCGGTCTGGCTTTTGATCATTGATAGAGATCATATCTATAGCATTCCCGAACCGTAGGGAAACATGCTTAAGGGCGATAAAACGCTTAGAGATCGTCATGTAAGAAGGAATCAAAGAAGAGAGCAAGAAACCAGAATTGTTCTGCCGAAATCCGAAGTTGTTCAGAGAAAGAAAGAAAGGAAAAAGGACTCAAAGGAGTTTCAGATAAATGGAAATTTATAATATATATTTATTATATGTTAATTGTGAATTAATATATTCTAAATAAATATTAAAATTAAAATTTATGAGGCAACTTTCTCATGAGGCCAAAATCCCGGACGAAATTAGCCTAGGAGAAAGCCGCGAGAAAAAGACAGAAAAAATAGCAAGGTTATAGGCCTGGTTTGACCATCCCACACGTACATGGGCGGTAAATAGTGGCCACCGAGCAGGGCGGGCAGCTGCTAGCGGTCACCACCTGGGCTGCTCGACCCCGACCCACTCCAGCGTGCGCGGGAGCTGGCGGTCAGGCCGGCTGGCAGCCCACCTAAGGCCACGTCACTACGGGCCATGCTGGCTACCACCACCGTGGGTTGCTGGCTCTAACGGACCGCGTGCACAGCGTTGGCCCACCTGGCTACTCCTTGCTGTTGTGCTACGGGTTGCTGCTGGGCTTCTTTGGCTTCAGGCCCACCCGGCTGGCACGTGTGTTTTCCCCTTTTCCATTATGTTTAGTCCCACATGGGGAACCCAAAGGGGAGGGCACACCTCCCTCCACCTATATATAAGGATGCCCATAGGAGGATTAAGGATACACAAATAAGATGTTCTCTCGGGCTAGAATATCCCTCCCTCTCTCTTTAGTTTCTCTTGCAAATGCGCGGTCCCACGTAAGGATTGTACACGCAAGGCCAATGCATCCGTGGCATGCAGTTGTGTTGCAAGGATTCTGCCAGGAGATCTACTTATGCAACCTTCGCAGGGATTAAGAAGTTTGGGAGTCATTGTATTGCATCGTATGTGTGTGATAACTCAGGTAAGATGCACTTGCAGCGACCGGCCGTCTTGCAAGGACCTGGACAAGGGGTGACGTGCAAGGAGCTTCACGACCTTGAGGTCGTACGAGTACGACTACATCATCCACGCTCCTGCATGAGCGTAACGCTCTCTCGGTCTTCAAGGGTATGTTACCACTGTCTTCCTCCATTACTACATTACTTCTAGATAGATCCTTGGGCATTCAGGGAGTTCCAAGTAGTAATTGTTTTGTTACCTGTTGTGGAAACCCTACAAATACTCACATCCATAGTGTTGATACTGAATATTGTAAGCACATGACAATACCATGTATCTATGGCATTGTCGTCTTAGTCATATTGGCGTAAAATGAATGAAGAAGCTCCATTCTGATGGACTCTTGGAATCATTGGATTTTGAATCCCTTGATACGTGTGAGCACTGTCTCATGGGCAAGATGACTAGGACACCCTTCTCTAGCACAATGGAGCGGGCTGAGGACCTATTGGGAATCATACATACAGATGTGTGTGGTCTAATGAGCGTCTCAACACGCAATGGTTACCGCTATTTTGTTACCTCTACTGACGATTTGAGTAGATATGGGTATATCTACTTAATGAAGCACAAATGGGTATATCTAGTTAATGGAGCACAAATCTGAAACCTTTGAAAACTTCAATGAATTTCAGAAGGAAGTAGAGAATCAACTTAACAAGAAAATCAAGCATCTACAATCCAATCATAGATGCGAGTGTTTGAGTTATGAGTTTGGCATGCACTTCTGGGACTATGGTATCGTACCACAGCTTATGCCAGCCAGGACACCTCAGCTTAATGGTGTGTCGGAACGGCGTAACCGCACTCTATTAGATGTTGTACGGTCCACGATGTCTTTGACTGATTTGTCCGTATCATTTTGGGGATATGCATTAGAAACCGCCACTTTTATTTTAAACCGAGCACCATCCAAATCCGTCGATACACCCCACATGATATATGGAATGGCAAGAAGCCAAAGTTGTCGTTCTTGAAAGTTTGGGGATGTGACGCTTACGTCAAGAAACTATAGCTTGACAAACTAGAACCCAAGGCGGAAAAGTGTATCTTTGTAGGATACCCAAGGGAAACCATTGGGTATACCTTCTACAACAAGGCCCAAGGCAAAACGTTTGTCGTGAAGAATGACACCTTTCTTGAGAAAGATTTTCTCGCTAAAGGAGTTAGTGGAAGGAAGATTGAGCTAGATGAGGTTGTTGATCATTCTCTCCAAATACCGAGTAGTGCAACGGAAACTGTTCTGGAACCACGCTCCAACGTGGTGTAATAATTGAATGATAATGATAAAAACAACCACATCGAAGCTCCTACAGTTTGCAATTTTGCAAGAATATGTATCATTCCTGACTAGTATAATAGTCTTGTGATGACTATCATCTTGAATGATAAAGAGGAACCTGCAAACTATAAAGAATAAATGGAAAGTGCTGACTCCGAGAAATGGCTAGAAGGCATGAAATCCAAATAGGATCTATGTACGAAAACCAAATTTGGACCTTGGTGGATCTTCCAGAAGGCCGCAAGGCTATAGAAAATAAATGGATCTTTAAGAAAAATACAGATGTGGATGGTAATGTAACCATCAACAAGGCTCGACTTTTCTCAAAGGGGGTTTCAAAAAATTCAAGGAGTTGACTATGATGAGACCTTCTTTCCTATAGTGATGCTAAAAACTATCCGGATTCTTCTAGCAATTGCTGCTCATTTCGATTGTGAAATATGGCAGATGGATGTCAAGACCGCATTCCTCAATAGACACATTGAAGAAGAATTGTATATGATGCAACCTAAAGGTTTTGTTGATCCTAAGGATGCTGGGAAAGTATGCAAACTTTAGCGATCCATTTATGGACTGAAGCAAGCATCTCGGAGCTAGAACCAATTTTTTTATCAAGTGATCAAGAGTTTTGGATTTGTCAAAAATCAACAAGAGTTTTGTGTTTACAAGAAAGTGAGTGGGAGCTCAGTGGTTTTCCTAGCAGTATATGTGGATGGCATATTACTCACGGGGAATAATGTGGAACTTCTAGAAAGAGTAAAAGCATATCCGAGTAGTCATTTTTCCATGAAGGACTTAGGTAAAGATGCATATATATTAGGCATCAAGATCTATAGAGATAGGTCGAGATGCCTGATTGCATTAAGTCAGAGTACTTACATTGAGAAGATTTTGAAATGGTTGAAAATGGAAGAGGCCAAAAGAGGTTTTGTGCCTGTAGTAAGAGGTAGCACACTAAGTTTGACTCAATTTCCAGCAACAGATGTTGATAGAGAAAGAATGTCTAACATCCCCTATGCCTCACCATAGGCTCTATCATGTATGCTATGTTAAGTAATCGACCTGATGTGGCATTGGATCTTAGTTTGACAAGCCGATTCCAAAGTAATCTAGGAGTGGATGATTGGATAGCTGTGAAAAATATCCTAAAGTATCTCAAGAGAACAAATGATATGTTCCTAGCCTATGGAGCTAGCGACAAAGCTTTAAGCATAGCTGGTACGATGCGAGCTAGAACACGGATCCTAATGACTTGAAGTCTCAGATAGAATATGTGTTTATGTCGAATGGTGGGGCGATAAGCTAGAAGAATATCAAGCAACCGGTAGTAGCACAATCTACAATGGAGTCGGAATACATAGTCGCTGCTAAAGCAGCAAATGAAGTTGTTTGGCTAAGGAATTTCGTCATGGAACTGGGAGTTATTCCAAGCGCGCAAGACCTCAGGATGATCTATTGTGACAACAAGGGTGCTATTGCAAACGCAAAGGAACTAAGAACTCATTCCACGGCCAACCATATCAAGCTACATTTTCACGTCATCCGACAACATGATGATGAAGGTGAAATCAAGATTTTCAAAGTACACATGGATCTGAATGTTGCATATCCTTTGACCAAAGGTCACCATGAGGCCATTGGTGTTAGGTTCTTGCCTATTGTAAACTATATTAATTTGTACTCTAGTGCAAGTGGGAGACTGAAGGAGATATGCCCTAGAGGCAAATATTGAAGTGTTTTATTTGATATATCTCTTGTATGTTCATAATACGTTTCATACCATGCTATAAGTGTGTTAATACAAAACGTTAATACATGTGTGGTATGTAAACAAACTATGTCTCTAGCTAGCTCTAGCAAACTAGTTCGTTGGTCATGAGGATGATCTAGGGTTTTGAGATCATGGGCATTTATGCCAATTGACAATGAGGTCACATCATTGGTTGAATGATGTGATAGACAAACACCCAAAAAGTTATATCTCAATGAGATCTAGTTACAAACATTCATCATTGATGTTAACAAAAGAAATCTCGTAACCTAATTCTTTGACTGTGAGATAATACAAATCACCGTTCTGGAGGGAGCTTAGATGGCATCAAGCATCGAGCCATAAAAGGGTGATAAAAAGGTGCCACTCAGTTTTTCCAAAGGAACGTATAGAGGAGTACATATCAAGACCAGGATTTGCCAAATCCAAGTAGCGGATAGATACACGTGGCCATCTCGGTGATGTTGCATTAATGAAGCTTGCAAGAATGTGACTAGGTCACAGAATGCAATGACATAGGAATGAGTAAACAAGTTCATCAGTAACTATGTGGAACTAGGTAGGAAGATACCGAAGATCAAACCTCAAATGAACTAGGTATCAAGTGGCAAACGGAATGGGGAGCCCCATTAAAGGTTCAAGCGATAAGATTCGTGAAATGCACTGGGGTCATCATGGGCATCCAGGTTCCGCTAATGATCATTGATACGAGAGAGGTCTCGATCATGTCCAGAGTGTTTCCGAACCGAAGGGTGTCACGATTAAGGGTGGGGACGCATAGGGATTGATATAGCACCACAGAAGAAATGAGAGAGATAAAACTAGAATAGTTCAGTGATACCCAATATTGATCGAAGGGATCCGGAAGGAGTTCCAAAGTGAAGGAATATAATAATATATGTATTTTATATTAATTGGTTGAATTAATATTAAAATATTTTTTTAGACATGCATCCCTTTTGCTAATGGGCCTCACCCAGAGGGGAGGCCTAAACGGGCAAGGCGCCTAGGGAGGAGGGCTAGCCGGCCAGGCCCTAGTGGGATCCCCACGTGGGGCCCACCTAGGTCGGCGGCTCACCCTTGGTGGCCAGCGGCTGTGGGAATAGTCCCACACCGCCTGCCCTTTGGGTGGTGCCCCTCCCCTCCCACTATATATAGGGGTCACCCCTCCCCTTGGAATCCATCCCATTCTCTCTTCTCTCTCTCTCATTTCCTTTGAGGGTTTCTCCATAATAATGGAGAGGACCTCGGGGTTTTGAATTCTGCACCTTCACACTACCGTCATGTGATCTTTGGTCCTCCATCTTTCTTATTTCATTGCTCGGCTGGATCGGAGCCTAGGAGACGTCGCCTGCACCGAACGTGTGTATAACTTCGGAGGCACCATACTTGGGGTGCTTGGAGATGCTCATCTTCATCAACATATGACTTCCTGCATAAGGCGCTCCTCGGTCTTCAAGGGTATGAATACCGTCTTCTTTTTCCATTACTTATGTCTACATAGTATAGGTCCCGTTATTAGTGTTTGCGTAGTTAGGATTTTTTGTTTTCTGCTCCAAAACCATACAATTTTTCCCTTGAGAGGAGATCCCTACTCATGGTTTTAAATATAATGACTTGCTTGATATATTTTACAATGGACTAACTGAAAGATCTAGATCTTATCTAGACAGTGTTGCAGGTAATATTTCAAGGCACATGACTATTGTGGATGCTAAAGTATTATTGAACACTATTACTCAGAATCATCATGATTGGCATATTGAAGAGGAAGAGAAAATTGAAATGATCCATAACAAGAGATGTATTCATAAATTATCTAATGAAGACATGAAAGAAGCTTCAAGGTCTATCAAAGAAAGGGGTATTAAAACGTCTCACTTGAAGGAACTTTCTGAAATGGGTGTCAAGTTCCCTATTGATGAACCGTGTTTTCCTATCCAAGTACATGTTATATGTTCTGCTGATGGTAATGGAAAGGTATCACCTCCTACTGAAATATCCTATGTTGATCGTTTAAATGACTTTACTTATTATCATAAATCTTTTGACCATGATATTGAAAGGGATATAATAGAGAACTCTCACAAAATCAATGTCCTTCATGAAAGGGTAAGTACTTGTGTAGATTCTATTAAGATGACTATTAAGCATTGCAAAATGATGAATAATCAAGTGGGTCAAATGACCTCTCTTCAAAAAAATACATGAGAAGTTTCTTGTTGAGAAGAGGCAAGTCTATGGAGTTAACACTAGGGAAGGCTCCAACACTCGGGATCTTAATTATCCTGATGGACATCCAAAGAGAAAAGAGCAAGAGGCTCTTAAGAAGAAATCTTTTGCAGGGGAATCTCCCAATTAAAGTGAAGTTAATGGAAATTCTGAAGAACAAGAAATGATGTATCTATTTCTGATGTTAAAACTAAAGATAATAATAATGAAGAATATGATGTGGAAATGTCTCAACCAAATGAAGAGCCACATGAAGATGAGAATGATGAAGAATCTGAGCTTAATGCAAGGGAAGACCCTCAATCTTCTAGGGACAAAAGTAAAAAGAAGAAGCCTCCACCTCAACCAAGAGGTAAGGAAAGGGATCCATGGGTGCAAAGACCCATACCATATCCTCAAGAGGTAATGAAAACTTTAGATGATGCAAGGTTTGAAAAGTTTATTGAATTCAGAAAAAGTTTATATTTGCAAATTCCTTTAAGTGATGCTTTTAAGATTCCTCCTTATTCTAAATATATGAAATATATTCTTACTAACAAAAGGAAAATACCCAATGAAGCTATCATTGCCATGCTTTCTGACTATTCTTTTAAGGGAAAGCTACCTGAAAAGCATGGAGATCCAGGTATTCCAACTATTCCTTGCACAATAAAAAACACCTATTTGAAGTATGCTTTATGTGGCCTTGGAGCTGGAGTAAGTGTCGTGTCTCTCTATCTTTATAAGAAACTCAATTTAAACAAGTTAGTCCCCACTAAAGTTTCACTTCAAATGGCTAATAAATCCACTACTATTCCTATTGGTATATGTGAATATGTTCCTATCATGATTGCTGATGTGCAGATCCTTATAGACTTTGCGATATTAAATACTTGAAGATGATAACTTATCTATTATTCTTGGAAGACATTTTCAAAATATTGCAGGACTATGATTAATTGTACTAAAATTAAAGTTACATTCAGTGTAAATGGGAAGGAGCACACTATATATTTTTCATAGAAGAATTATGGTGAATTACCAAAGAAAAGTGTCAATGCCATTGAACCAAGGGTTCTTATGGTTGGAAGGTTTGAAATACCAATTCCTCCTCCAAAGCACAAGTATCAAATAATAATGGTAGGAACAATTCCAATCTATTGTGAGGTATCCTAAAAAAATTCATAATAATAATTGAATCATTGTTTCTATCCTTACATAGTGATAATGAGACTTGATCAATGTCGGGGATATGAACCTGGGTACCCCCAGAGTTGGTGATTTGATGGATAAGTATAAGAAGAACATCACCCGATTTAGATAAAATGCAACAAGCAAATAGAAAGAGAGAAAATGGCAACCTGGGACGACATAAGGTCAACTTGGCCTAGTTGTGTCCCTCCTAGGCTGAATTTGCCCCTCCTAGGCCAAATTGGCCCCGCCTGGGCCAAGTTAGTCCCGTCTGGGCCGAGATAGCTTTTCCTCTGGTGGGCCGAGATCTTATTCATCTCGGACCGGCCCACCTCGGGCTAACTCTGTGTCAATACCCGGATTTTTAATCCCAGATGCTTGTTATGCCATACATCGCAATCCCAGGATTACCATTTTTGCGAGACATAACACGATTGGATATCACACTACATCATCCATTACAAACTATAATAAGGTCTTACACGAATAAAGGATCTCATGATCCAGTCTTAATACAACAAGCAGCGGAATAAATAATAAGCGTAGTGATGGGTTCTATCTTCAGGGTCACAGGCAATGCTGACGATGGAAGATAGTCCTAGTTATCATAGCCGTCCTGCTGTCCTTCATCTTGGTACTCCTCTTCATAGTATGGCCATAGTAATAGCCAGGGACAAAAGCCATGAGTACTCTTTAAGTACTCACAAACTATCACAAACAAGTAAAGTAGTTCTAGTGGGAAATGCTAACTCTAGGTTTATTTGTAAAGTTAAGTTTGAAACCTAAGCTGAGTTCAGAAACAAAGAAAGATAAAAATAAAGTTTGAAATCACCTAAGTGGGAACTTAGTTGTCATAGTCACAACTCTGTTGTGGTCAAGTCATGTCACAATTCATTTCATAAGTTGTTTTGAAAACATCTGACAACGGAACAGTATGGCCACTCCAACTGTCCATAACCGCGGACGCGGCTAGTTGAATAGTTTGACACTCTGCAGAGGTGGTACACTTTCACCACAAGATTTGATACATCTGTCAAGGATAACCCTGAATCATCATACTTAGTATGCAGATAATCAAACATAACCTTTCCTTTACACACCCTAGTATAAGCACCTCTCCTATGAGCATGGCCTCCCAACCATGACCATCTGTCATCTTGGGCACTGCATAGGTGGACAACATTGAGAGGTAGCCTCAGCTCAAACCTCTCACGCGAGGGAACTAATACTAATGCATATAAACTTCCGGCTAAGCCTTACCCAATTCAGGTATTGTGGTTGTACGGTAAAATTGGAATGGTATCGCATCCGAACCTAACCATCAATTTTGTAAAAGGGTTAAGGCTCATGCCTCAATATTTTCATCATCCTAAACCATTTGTGTTTCTCAACACATGTCAAAACATCTCAATAGAATGACTCATCATTCCAAGGTTTTCACAATTCATTTTCACCAAGTATTCCCATCTAAACTGACTCAAGTTCTAGTTTAGCTCTAAACTACTAAGTTAAGCGTGTTCACTAATATGGGATGCTAAGATAAATATCATGCCATAGAATGACATCTAACTCTCACTAGATAGGTCAAGTTTTATACTTTTTATGCTACCTTCAAACAAGTAAAGGACATTGGTAAAGTATAAAAAGTAAAGCTTGTAAATAAAACTTGGGGTAGGTAATAGTCAAAGTGGTATAACCAAAGCATGCCTAATGCATCTTGCTTAGGTTATCTAGCTTTCAAGGGTTAGCTTGCATTGTTAATGATGGCTTGCTAGTATAATACTTGCAAGTTTAGCTTGCCTTGGTTGGTGCAGTGGTTGAAGTTTTCTTCCTCCTCTTCTTGATAGAACTCCTCCTCCTCGAAAGCTTGGTCGGTACTATCGTCTATAAATACATACGGGATACACAATCACCAAACAATGCTTAACTAGGCTACTTAGTACACTAAGGCACACATTTGATCATCTATTATCATCACAAGCATCACAAGGTTTTATTAACTAGCTTCATTCTTTTTATTTAAGAAAAGTAATTTCTACTCATTGAAATTAACTAAGATTTAATATTCTCTAATTAAAATATGGGATCATGTGGACACATTTTATCACCACATATTCTAACATATGGGAATGTGATTTAAAGTTTGGATCACATTTTAATAAGTTTAAGTTTAATATTTAATGGTTTAAATTGACTAGAAATGCCTACCTAGCACTAATTTGGTACTAGTCCAAAGTCACTGCATGCAAACCATAATATTATTACATATTCAGATAGGTATGGTTAAATGTGATTTTTGAGAGTTGGAATCAACTCAAAAGCTATTATGGTTGATTTTAAAAAAATGTTTGAATGTGCAAAAGCTTCTGCCTTGTTATTTTTACTAGGAGATATCTCTAACTCTAAATGAATTAAATCCAACGGGCTTGGATAGATCTTTTCAGTTCCAAAAAAATTGGAATCAATCAATTTGGTTTAGTAAATCTTCCTGAATTGATTTTTAAACTAAGGGACATAATCTAGTTTTAGTTAAAAAAGGAAAATCTAAATTTGAATCTATGGGCTAAGGCAGGAACACTAATGGGTCGGCCCAGTCTCACTCCGCGGCACTGAGGACAACTGACAGGGGGTCCCACATGTCAGTGGCTCTTTAACCGTGAAGCGGTACGGGGAAACATGGACCGTTGGATTAGAAAGAATATCTACGGCTGGGGCTTGTCGTCAACGACGGACAGATCGCCGGCGAGGTGTAACCCTAGTGGCTTGGTGGGGGTCTAGGGCGGCTTACCGGGGCTCTGGCGAGGGTCGGCGAGGCGGGCAAACCAACAATTCGAGGACGGCGGTTCTCCTGGTACTGGCGGCGTCCCGAGAGATGGCCTGGATCAGTGGTGCCCTTCTCCTCCTTCTGCGGCGGTCTCCGGCAAAATTGGAGCGCTACGGGAAGCGGCTTGCTCCGGTGGGGCTCTGGGAGGTTTCTGAGGTGGAGTGGATGGGAATGGTGTGACGAATTGGTGCTGGGAGGCGCTCTATTTATAGCAGGGCGAGGGGTGCAGAGAGGCATGGGCGGAGCTCGACGTGGTCGACGGCACAACGAGCTAGAGGTGTGGGCGGTGGGCTAGGATGGTGGGCGGTTCCCTGGCGGTCGTCACGACGGTACGCGTGTAGTGAAATGCGGTCAGGAGCAGCGAGCTTTGCTGCGCGCACACTACCTCTATCGATGGCGAGCTTTGCGTCGGCCGGATTTTATGGGTCATAGTCGAGGAAAGGGGCATGTTTGGCAGCTTCCTGGGGCGGTGGTGATCGTGTAGGTGGACGGCGAGAGCTAGGCGGGGTCTGGCTGAGCGAGGACCGTGCGCGCTCTGCGGGCGGCGTCGGATGGCAGACAGGCTCCGGGCGCGACGGTTCCTGGTTGCTCCTTGCTCTGTCCGTGGGCTGGGGATGGCCTGGAGGTGGAGGTGGACCACGAGCGACACAGTAGGCAAGGTGGGCGAGGCTGGCGGCTGCTGTGGCGCGCTGTCGCCGGTGAGGTGCTCAAGTGGGCTCGGCATTGATGTCCATGACCGTTTGGTCGTGGGCACAGTGCTTGGCCGGGCTAGCAAAGGGTAGGGGGTGCACTGGGGTGGCTCTGTAGCAAAATGGGAGACCACATTGGTCCAAACACTGCTCACAATAGTGTTTGTGATTTATCTAGATTTTTGCACACAAGGTGTTTGACAAAATGGCCAAAAGAATTCAAGTTTTGAATTTTGAGATGAATTTTTGTGGAGTTGTTGATAACATGCTTGAGCATCTATGGTTGCTTTGGATCTTTAAATGGAGTTCATTTGAGTGGTGTTTGAAAAAGTGTGATCTATATACATACACTAGATTCAATTTTCAAATACCATTTAAAATTAGGGTTTGAATGTTTTTGGGATGAAACAAAGTGGGCCTTGGTACATCACTACTTATACTAGCAAGGGGTGCAAAGATCCACAATTTTTTATGTTAAGATTTGAGTTCTAGGAATAGCCAAAGTAGGCATGGTGATTAAAATGGCACAAATGACCATTTGCTTATTTTATTCTTTTTGATTTGTTTTTCTTTGGGATTTGTTTGGGAATGATCTAGATGATGTTTAATTCACCCTAGAATCATTTTACAATCAATGGATCACTCAAACATGGCAATTCAAAACAACTCCTATTTTAAATGCACACACATATGAATGCTTAATGGTTTTAAGTGAAAAAGTTTTTGTTAACTCTAAATTTGATGATGTGGATCTTAATAACCTTGGATTAAGTTTTGGGATGTTACACTCTATTTCCCGCATGTCTTCTCGCCTAGTCCAGCTTCGTAGTAACCTGGCTGGGCCGCTCTGTATCTTGGTCGGGCCTCCTTTCCACGTCTCCTAGGTGGGTTGGCATTACCTCGTCTCGGCTAGCCCATCCCGGGCCACCTCCGAATCCCGGCATCACCACCTCTTTGACGCTAGCTCACCCTCGCCACCTCTTCGACGCTAATACCTGTTGGGCCTCCACTTCCTAGTCGGCCCACCTTGTTGTCCCATCGCCAGGCAAACCTCGCCAATCTTGGCTGGGCCGCCACTTCCTAGCCAGCCCACCTCGATGAACCCTGCACCTAGCGACGCTACCTCGGCCTCCCCATCGACATTACCTTGGCGCTCCTAGAACCAACCTCGACACCTACATTGGCACCAACCTACACCATGTACCACCTCGGCGTTCACCATCATTACTTCGGTTAGCACCAAGCCACCTCCAAGTTCTAGCTCACCCTATGTCGGTCTTGGGATGCTCCTAGCTCAAACCAGTGCACGATGCACCGATCATACCATATGCCACCTCATCCTCAGGAGAAGATAAGATCAATGACTAGGAGATGCCTAGGATACATGCAAGAAGACAAGACAAATGACAGACAAGACATGACCAAGCCCATGCCTAGCAGCATGGCTACAGTACGACAAGACCCTAGTAGTCACATCAGGAATAGTTGACAAGACCCCAGTAGTCAACTCATGAATAGTGCATGTAAAGTGTATGTGGGGCATCCCATGTCCCCTTGTGCACCCCTTTATGAGGAGCAACAGGGGGATCAATCACTAAGCACCCCTCTGGCGGCTCATATTTTCCATCTCTCTCACGAGCTCTCTCTTATTCCTCTAGCTCTTTAGCATGTAGAGAAGACCTCTCACAGGCATAGTTCACGCAGCTCAAGGAGCACCAGCTCATATATAGTTAGATAGGCAGGAGTAGGGGTTTTACCTCCTCATGAGGGCCCTGAACCTGGGTAGATCGTGGTGTTTGTAGTGTTCTTCCGTGTGCGATCTTCATTGCATCATCCCTCCTAGATCCTCTAGTGTCCATCCGCCCCAACATAAGCCTACCACAGGCATCTGCAATGTTACCACCACGAAAATCAACCTCATTCTTAACATGATGATGATAAGATAATGATTTCCATTGAAATATTCTTGTAGTAGTATCAAAGTTTGTTTGAATTCTTTCACTTAATTTAAGTTCCTTTAATTTTTTATGCATGTTTTTAACATTTTTTTAGTGCTGAAAAATCCTACACAGAAAATATTTTCCAAAAATTATGAGAATATTCCTAGGTCATTTTTCTGTACAGGATATCTATCAGGCAAAAGAATGATGCAAACCAGCAAACATGGAGAAAAAGGGACCAGGTGGCGGCCCACCTAGACAAGACATGCCACCCACCCTTGTGGACCCCATAGGTGGACTTAGGTGGCATCCAAGCTCCCAGGTTCATCCCTTACTCTCAGAACCTGACCATGTACCACTCGAAAGTTTTTCTCTTGCTCCCTTGTTGCTCAATTTTTGATCTCCAAGTTTGGGCAACCATTTTCAAATCCCTTTGGAGGGATTACTCCCTGGTACGTGAATCCTCCACCCATCCAATTTATGTTTGATATAATTCTTTATATTATGAGAAAACCAATGTTCTTGGTGCCACCTTTCAAGCATGATAAATCCATGGATTTGAAGTCTTTGATTTGATATGATTCATAGTCTTGCTTAGTAGCACCCCCATGAGTATTCCTAAGTAATTATAACTTGCTACATCTAATTGTTTAGTATTTTTTGTTAGAATGCTGGAAGGTTTAATTCACAATGAACAAAGGCAAAGACATCCTTGGTATCCTAAGGGCAAGAAGGGGCCCTAGCAAGGCTCCTTTAACAATGATGAGGAACATCTATGGGAAGATGATATGATTGAAAGGGCAGAAGGATAGGACGTGCACACCACAAGGTGGCAAGACCTAGAAGTGATAATGATGTTAAGCTTGGAGGAAGATTTGAACCACTTTGCAGCATAAACAAATCTAGAAGGTTTTGCAAGCAATCCCCAAGAGACTTATGCTGAAATAAGCCGCGAATTTCTCGCCATAATTCAGGTTTGTCCACACAAAGGAAAAGGTAACTAAGAGAGGTAAGGGAACCCCCAAGAACCTTTGATGTTAATTTGTGATGCAAGAAATCAATTTATCATGCCTTTAGAAGAATTTTGCAAGGAATTGAAAGTGCCCAATACAGGTTTTTGGGATGAAATCCCTAGTGCTTTTGATGCTAATCTTCAGTATTTCTAGAGGAGCATAAGTGTATATGTGCCTGAGGACATTCATAGAGAAAAACTTTAACACATTCAACACCTTGGGCTTAGATATTTTGCATTATTTCTTGTTAGAGGATTTCTTACTAGGAAGAATATCACTACATGCACTGGTCTAGTGATATATTTGTTAAAATGTGCTAAAGAAGCTAGGGCTCCTGATTATAACTTAGGTTTGATCCTTGCTAGAACTTTTTCATATGTTGTAAAATATAACTTGGGTAAACCTCTCTTTCGCTGGGGCCATAGATACTATGGTTTATGAACATATAAAAGATGAAATTAAGTTCTCTAACAAGGGCACCAAAATTTGTGAAACCAACCTTCTACATTTTAATATACTCATTAAAATAAATAGTTAGAAAGTGGACTAATGAAATCTTTATATGTCAATTTATGGTTAGATGTGGGAGGCTAGAGTCCATGGTCCTTCCTTGTGTTGAATATTTTGACAGGTCATTAGATAAGTGGATGGTCCTCGAGTTGGACGAGCGCTCATGGGACAGTAGTCCTGGACCACCAACATACCACATGTGGTGTGGCACGCTTGCAGCACCTGGGTATCACACAGTGGAAAGCTCTTCTCCTCAACTGGGGAATGAGGGCGTGCCTCAAGAGTAGGCATCTTGGGAGCACCTGACGCCCTACTATGACGATGGATCGAGCGGTTGGGGGTGAAACCCTCACTACCCAGGCTACTAGCTTCCACCCAAGCTTGGTGAAGTATGATTTCCTCCCTTCCTTTTCATTGTATATACCATGCTAGAATTGTTTAAGTTGCTTGAGTTGTAGTTTAGTTACCCGAAATTTGAAAATCCAAAAAGATTTCATGTTGTTTTTTCGTAGCAAAACCCAAAACACAATAATATTTCACTTGTTCCTTTACCTTGCTTGCTATTTAGTTAGTTTATTTGCCATCTAAAACTGAAAATCATGAAAAGATTTTCGTTTTTGAAAAGCACATAGAAGGAGTGGCAGAAATCTGCATGATTATGTTCACTATTTTATTTTTTGTTTTTCATCTGTAACTCCGATTAGGTTGAAATTTCTATAGAAACTGTAACTTTTCATCCCGCACACACGAAAATGGCAAACAATCCTGGGGTTCTTAAGTAGGGCAAAACTGGGCTGCATCGCTGTAGTGATTTGTTGGCAGATTTTGATTTTCATCACTAAAAGTGGCTAATTGAACTTGCAAATGACCCCCAATGAGTATTATGGTTATATATGGATCACAACCACTACGAACCACCATTTTGACACCATTTGATGAAAAATCCCGCAATATACTTGATCAAACTATTGGAAATGATGTCATAAATGAACCAAGTTATACTTGACTCTATTTTATATGTGAATGTACTGTGCAGTTCAAGTTGGGACAGGAAGAAAATAATGATGAATCAACATGTATGAATTTCTGAAATATGTATGACACCTTTTCTATATTTATGTGTGCAATTTAACAATAGCAAGTGCTCGTGCATAGTTTCATCAGTACTTAGGGAAGTGATAATGGATGTTTATCTTGTTTGTGTTCTTCTCGCTATATAATGATGAAAATGAGATGCCATTCAGGAACATTATCTAGACTTGATTGAAAGATAGTAGCTCTGAACAAAGGTCTATACATACCATTGTGTTTGTTATTGTGAACGTGTAATATATTCAATGATGAATATTTATATTCCAATGTGTCTTTGAAATATAAAGGTTAATGCTTGTATTACAGTCCAGTCTTTCAAATAGTGAATCTCATCATTGATTCATATGTAAGTCAGTTGATAGTATCTTTAGTTGACCAATCAGCCTTCCACTAGACTTTGAACCAATTCCACCAACATGGCCATCATTGTGTTGGTGGGCTGATACATTACAAATGTATCTATAATTTTTGATGTTCCATGCTTGGTTTTATCCACTTTCTTGTGTTTTGTCCACACTTTGGCGTACTTTTCATATGATTTCTTGGACTAACGTATTAACAAGAGCCACAGTGCCAGCTGCCTGTTTTCTGCTATTTTTGGTTCCAGGAAAGTCAGAAAATCAATATTCTCGGAATTGGACCGGACAAAAGCCAAAGTTGATATTTTCTCGGAAGACTCACAGAGCCAGAAGGAGAGTCGGAGAGGGGCCACAGGGTGTCCACACCACCCCATGGCGCGGGTCCCCCAGGCCGCGTCAGGGCATGGTGTGGGCCCCCTGGCCGCCCACCGACCTTGCCCTCTGGCCTATAAGAAGCCTCATGAGGCATAAACCCTAGAGAATCAAGCCTCCAGCCACGAAAAGTTCCGCAACGCTGCTGCCATCGAAGGGGAGATTCGGGGGACAGAAAGTCTCTGTTCCGGCACCCTGCCGGGACGGGGAAGTGCCCCTGGAGCCATCTCCATCGATCTCCACCGCCATCTCCATCACCATTGCTGATTCCCATGATGAGGAGGGAGTAGTTCTTCCTCGAGGCTAAAGGTTCTACCGGTAACTATGTGTTCATCTCTCTCTATGCATGATCATATTGTGATCATGAGCTTGTAATCTATAGATCTACCTTGCTACTCAAGTGCTTTAATGAATCTCTGCTCTCCCCATGTGTGTGAAAGTGACAGCGTGCTCACCATGGTGGCACTTAGGCTAGAGATTACAAATACTTGTTATCAGTTATATTTGGAGTTGGATTTCCCTATGAAATTGTGGTGTTTGTTGGACTCATCTAGTACTCAATGTGACAGTGTGGGGTTTTCTAGATGGGAAAGACTTACTTTGAGGTGTGATGTTATAGCCCTACCATGGATTAGAGTGTCCAACAGGAGAGTAGTTAAGAGTAGTAACATAAAGAGAATATATTTATATGAGAGTGTTCACTAGTGAAAGTATGATCCCTAGGCCTTGTTTCTAAGCATTGATACACCGTTTGCAATTAGATCTGTTACATGTTTGCTTGCTTCCATCTTTATTTCAGTTTTACTTTAGTCTTTTCCACGCTATCAAGTTATCTTCTATCACCGTTACCACTTATAATTAGCCATACCACTTGTATTTCACTATCTCTTCGCCGAACCAGTGCACCTATACACCTGACAAGTGTATTGGGTGTGTTGGGGACACAAGAGACTTCTTGTGTCTTGATTGCAGGGTTGCTTGAGAGGGAATACCTTTGACCACTTCCTCCCTGAGTTCGATAAACCTTGGGTGATCCACTTAAGGGAAAACTTGCTGCTGTTCTACAAACCTCTACACTTGGAGGCCCAACAACTGTCTACAAGAATAGAAGTGCGTAGACATCAAGCTATTTTCTAGCGCCGTTGCCAGGGAGGTAAGGTAAAAGGTACTCACATCCTCCAGTGTGAGTGCTCGAAGTTATTTCCTTTAGATTCTGCAATTTTGTCTTTTTGTTTCTTGTTTTCACTAGTTAGGCTTAATGGAAAACAACAACAAAATTAGAGAGCTTTATAAGATTTATCTTGAGTTAGGACATGAAGTGTTTGAAGAGAAAATTAAAAAACCTATGGAACTTTATTTGCATGCTAATAGCAATGCTGTTAGTATGAATTATTTGGACACCATTATTTCTAATGCTATGGAAAAGTCTAAGCTTGGGGAAGCTAGTTTTGATGAAAATGATCTTTTTAGTCCCCCATCTTTGGAGGAGAAAATTTACTTTGATGATACTATGCCTCCAATATATGACGATTACAATGATGAGTATGATATTTTCAGTCCACCTACTATTGAGGAGGAAATTAGTCATGATTACAATATGCCTCCTATATTTGATGATTATGGTAATGAAAATAATAATGATAGCTATTTTGTTGAATTTGCTCCCACTACAATTAATAAGAATGACTATGTTTGTGTGGAAGTATTAATTCTTTTATGCATGTGGCTCATGATAAGAATTTTTTATGTGATAGTTATATTGTTAATTTTATTCATGATGCTACTGAAAGTTATTATGAGAGAGGGAAACATGGTTTTATGCATCTCAATAATATTAAGTTTCCCCTCTTTATGTTGAAAGTCTTGAAGTTGCACTTGTTTTGCTTTACTATGCTTATTGCTTTGTGCTTTCATGACTTGTTTCTTTAAAATATTCTTATGCATAGGAAGTGGGTTAGACTTAAATGTGTTTTGAATTTGCTTCTTGATGCTCCCTTTTACTTCAATTCATATTTCTTATGTGAGCATCTTCTCAAACTATCATGCCTAATTTAAATGCGGTAAAAAAAAGTACTTATTGGGAGATACCCCAAAAGTTTTAGATGAGTCTTGGAAGTTATTACTTCTGTAATAACTGCTCCTTATCCTTTTTATTTGCTTTTTGTGCCAATAATAACCTCTAATAAGAGAGAAGTAATGATTGGGAAAGTTGCTGTCCTGAAACAGATTTATGTGCTTCACCGTAAAAATTCGTGAGAGAGCTGTGTATGTCAGATTGAGCTGTAATTTTTTGTGATTCTGCCCCAGGTTGTTATCTAACTTTTGTTAGTTCAACACGTTTTGATTTGAGCAACATAAGGTCTTCGAAATAATTCGTCTTTACCTGCTGGTCTGTTTTGACAGATTTCTGCCATTTTCTGCATTTGCTTCTTGTGGGTTCCTTTTTGAGTTCTGTTGGGGAATTGAGCTTTTTGAGGGAAGTGCTACAGTAGCTAGTATTTTAATGGAAGTTTATTGGTGTTATAACTGAACCTTAGGACTTATTTATCTTAAGTGCACTAATGGTTCTAATGAGATTGTGTGAAGTTTTGTATGAAGGAATAATTTCAGGTGTATAGAAGGAATGAGTAATGAGATGAAGGATGGACTAAAACTCAAGCTTGGGGATGCCACGCGTGTTACCCCAAGAAATATCCAAGAAGTACAAGCGCCAAAGCTTAGGGATGCCCAAGGCATCCGCCTCTTCATCAATAAAAGTCCCAGCTTTCTTCCAAACGCTTCATTTTTATTGTTTCATGCACAGTTGTGTTGTTCTTGGAGCGTCTTCTTTTTCTTTTTCGTTTTCGTTTTTTGTTTGCTTTGTTTGCTTAGTTTTCTGAATAAATTGGTTGGACCCCCTCTTTCATACATTGGTTTGCAAATAGTTTGGTTTGGTTTGGAAAAGAGTAGGAAAGTTCATGCTTAAGTGGTAAAAAGAGCTTGTTTTTGACTGTGGCCTATGCTTTGTCATACCATGCTTGATATTGTTTTGGCTTTATGCTTAATATTCTTTGCTGTAGCATGACTTGTTATAAACAATTAAGATTTCTTAATGTGCCTTGGAAGGATCATGCGTTGTTTTAGCATATTAAAGCATAGTATTGTGGTATTCTCCTTTGATGTTTTATTTGGGTTGACTTGGCACATGCTCACACCATGTTATGACTATCTCAAGTCACCATAGCCTTTATGATCCTTTAGTTTTCAACTTGTAGTATCACTTTATGCTTTGATCAATGATGTTTTGTCGCTCTGCATGATTATGGCCATTATTGCTCTCTTAGTTTGTCGCTCCCAGTCTTTTGCTAGCCTCCACAACAAAGTATGAGTTCCACTCATGCATCCAACTCCCTAAACCAAGTTATTCCAAAGAGTCCACCATACCTACCTACTAGCTTATGTTATTCCAAGTACATTCATGCTTTTGTTTACCTTCCACTTGTTATGAGAAAACTAGTGATTAAAGCTCTCACAAACTTGATGACACACTTTACTTTACTTGCCCTTAATAAAATTGAACCATTGTGTCTTCTATGTTGTATATGCTTGCACTTATTTGTCGGGAATTAGCAGAACCATGCTTTCATGGGGAACGCTTTCAACATTGCACTTGGTACTTGTACCTAGTTGATATCATGCTCTTTTGTATATGGATGTCGTCGGTGTGAAATGAAAGGGGAGCTTGTAAGTCCATGGAGTTATGTATATGTGTTAGAGAAACGCCTGGGCCGCTAGTCTAATCCATGCTGACATGGTGGAAACCTGCAGTGTAACCATAATGAGCTGTCTATGAAGCATTCTTCTTATAAAAATATATTGAGAAAAAAAAGATACTACGAAAAGAGGAAAGAGAGAAAAAAGCACCATATTCCCATGGTAAATAAGAAGAATGCTGAGATGCTCGTTGTCTGCTTGCCTTGTCATTTTGATATGGGGATTCTTCCGTATCATCGGTCAATGGGTACCCCATTGGCGGTTCTCTATGATACGCATATACTTACAATGACAAGAACTGACCGGTGAGTAAACTTGAGTAGCATGAGGAGCGGCCCTTGTATACAAGGGACATGAGATTTCTGACTTATACTTCGTCAAGCATGTACACCATAGTTTGTTCACTTTAACCTTAATCACTTCAAGATGCTTATGATAGGGGCAATGAGAGTTGAAAGCTATAAGTACCATAATTTTTGGACGCTCTTTATGAGACTTGAATCCCTACTTCCTTTTACAAAAGGCTTTTCTTCCACCATTATATTGAGTCTCCACCTTCTATCTTTATGCACTTACTTTGAGAGCATAGTGGCCATTCTTAGTTCTATGTGCATTGTCCCAAGACTAGTTGATTGATGCATACTTTGATATTGCTTATTTTAAACTATTGTATCTAGTCACTCTTATGAACTTTGAAGGTGTCTTATGCATTTATATTTGCTACTCTATTGAGGGACAAGCTGAATACTTTTATGCTATGTTTTCTTTATGTGAAACAAACAAACGTCTTGCAAAGCATTATTATTCATGAATCTTTTGTTTGTGCCTTTTCATGTTGCATCATAGTTTCTTTGTCTTATCGGTAGAACTTTGTCTTTCATGTTATGATTGAAGTACTATGATCCCAGCTTTGAATGTTTTGCAAATACTTTTATCAAGTCTTTGATGGTGCATGTCACCACAAAAATTATTCTTTCTTTTTATCACTTACCTAATCGAGGACGAGCATGAGTTAAGCTTGGGGATGTTGATACATTGCAAATGTATCTATAATTTTTGATGTTCCATGCTTGGTTTTATCCACTTTCTTGTGTTTTGTCCACACTTTGGCGTACTTTTCATATGATTTCTTGGACTAACCTATTAACAAGAGCCACAGTGCCAGCTGCCTGTTTTCTGCTATTTTTGGTTCCAGGAAAGTCAGAAAATCAATATTCTCGGAATTGGACCGGACAAAAGCCAAAGTTGATATTTTCTCGGAAGACTCACGGAGCCAGAAGGAGAGTCGGAGAGGGGCCACAGGGTGGCCACACCACCCCATGGTGTGGGTCCCCCCAGGCCGCTCCAGGGCATGGTGTGGGCCCCCTGGCCGCCCACCGACCTTGCCCTCTGGCCTATAAGAAGCCTCATGAGGCATAAACCCTAGAGAATCAAGCCTCCAGCCACGAAAAGTTCCGCAACGCCGCCGCCATCGAAGGGGAGATTCGGGGGACAGAAAGTCTCTGTTCCGGCACCCTGCCGGGACGGGGAAGTGCCCCTGGAGCCATCTCCATCGATCTCCACCGCCATCTCCATCACCATTGCTGATTCCCATGATGAGGAGGGAGTAGTTCTTCCTCGAGGCTAAGGGCTCTACCGGTAACTATGTGTTCATCTCTCTCTATGCATGATCATATTGTGATCATGAGCTTGTAATCTATAGATCTACCTTGCTACTCAAGTGCTTTAATGAATCTCTGCTCTCCCCATGTGTGTGAAAGTGACAGCGTGCTCACCATGGTGGCACTTAGGCTAGAGATTACAAATACTTGTTATCAGTTATATTTGGAGTTGGATTTCTCTATGAAATTGTGGTGTTTGTTGGACTCATATAGTACTCAAGGTGACAGTGTGGGGTTTTCTAGATGGGAAAGACTTACTTTGAGGTGTGATGTTATAGCCCTACCATGGATTAGAGTGTCCAACCGGAGAGTAGTTAAGAGTAGTAACATAAAGAGAATATATTTATATGAGAGTGTTCACTAGTGAAAGTATGATCCCTAGGCCTTGTTTCTAAGCATTGATACACCGTTTGCAATTAGATCTGTTACATGTTTGCTTGCTTCCATCTTTATTTCAGTTTTACTTTAGTCTTTTCCATGCTATCAAGTTATCTTCTATCACCGTTACCACTTATAATTAGCCATACCACTTGTATTTCACTATCTCTTCGCCGAACCAGTGCACCTATACACCTGACAAGTGTATTGGGTGTGTTGGGGACACAAGAGACTTCTTGTGTCTTGATTGCAGGGTTGCTTGAGAGGGAATACCTTTGACCACTTCCTCCCTGAGTTCGATAAACCTTGGGTGATCCACTTAAGGGAAAACTTGCTGTTGTTCTACAAACCTCTGCACTTGGAGGCCCAACAACTGTCTACAAGAATAGATGTGCGTAGACATCATGGGAAAATATCCATGAGCCACTATCTTGAAAAGAAAAAGAGAATGAACCCAGGGAGATGGCTATTATGATGACATCAAAGAAGTTTCCACCAAACAAAGGGCAAAAACTAAGAAGTGCCCACGAAAGAAAGGCAAAAACCAAGAAATGCCTATACAAGTGAAGCTGAATGGAAGATACAAATACAAGCTCAAATCAAGGGGAAAAACCCATGCCGCTCATATAAGGTGTAGAAGCATATAAGCAAGCACCTATCCTACTTCTACTCCACCTTGTTGTCAACTAAAGATACTAGCTACTTACTCATGTATGGATCTTCTATGAGTGTTTAAAGGTTGAAAGACTGGAAGGATACGACATCACCCAAGTATTTAGTTTGCAATGCAAGCACGGTGAATTATTAGTCGACAATTGAAAGAATCAAATGTCACACAAACTTTACTCATGATTCAATCATATGCGATGTGAGAACTTTGTTTGTTGCCACTATCAATTAGTCATGCCTAAAATAGTGCTACCATATATTATCTTCTTAGCAACATATATAAACATCGGAACACCAACATATATAGTGAACTTTTGTTAACACTTTGCTATTTATTGATAAAGACATGTTCCAAATACTTTCTATGTAAAACTTTTATGCATGCATAGAGCAAAGTTCTTGTCAAAGTCTTTTGTTGCTTCTACACTATGTTTGAGTCGTTTGAGGACAAACAACGAGCTAAGCTTGGGAGAGCTGATACATCTCAAATGTATCTACTTTTCCAAGTACTTTGCTCGATGATTTTCTCCAAAATCTCACCATACTTGGATGAAACTACTGAATTTTACGTTGTTTTTAGCAAAAGTCTTATTTATGTCTATTTTTGCGGGAAATAAAATCGAGGAAAATACCACATAGATTTTTCACCAAAACAAGGAGCCTAGGCTTTGGAATCACACGAGGGGGCCACGAGGCCCAAACGAGCACAACTGGCGCCCCCCTTAACTAGGCGTGCTACCTAGGCCCTAGAGCGTCGCCTCAGCCTCTCCTTTGGCACACCCCCATATATACCAGAAAACCTAGGTATATAGTATGGACCCTTTCATTAAATAGAGCACCACCACATCCACGATCTTTATTTCGGGGGTGAGATTAGTCCTTCTCTCCATGCTAGAGAGGGGGATTTCGAGGTCTTCTCCAACACCATCATCACCAACGTCATCACCAACAAGGCATCATGTGTGAGTAGTTATTTGTAGGCGTGTGAGGTGGAAGGGGATTGGATGAGATTAAGCATGTAATCATCCATATGTATCGAGATTTAAGGTGTTTGTCTTGAGGATATTCTTGTATGAGTGTTGGTACACCTTTGTTATGTTTAATGATTGTTGCTAGGGCCCGAGTGACATGATTTTTACTGAACTTCTATTGCCCATCATATATATGACTTTGGTATCTATCTGCAAATTGTATTGCCTATTATTGTGTTGAACGTGTCAACCCTAAAGTGACCGTTGGGGAAAACAATGGGAATATATGATATTTCGAGGATATTGTGTGTTCATGAAGTGTTAATGCTTTGTTTCAGGCTATTCAAAAGGATATACATTAACTGGTTGTAGTTCCAAGTTGTCCCTGGTGAAATGGGCAGGCAGGACAATAGATGTTATGCAAATTCTCTTGGTTAGTATGCATAACAATATTTGGATCACACACTAATGACTCAAAATACGATGAGCTCGTTGGGAACCCCAAGAGGAAGGTATGATGAGCAAAACAGCAAGTTTTCCCTCAGTCATGAAACCAAGGTTATCGAACCAGTAGGAGCAAGGAAACAACCCCAAGGTGTTGTCTCCAACTTGGAATCCTGCACAACACAACCATAGAACTTTGCCCCAACTTACAGTGAGGTTATCAATCTCACCGGTTTTTTTGAAACAAAGGATTAAACATATTGTGTGGAAGATAGTAATTGCTTTGCAGAAAGTAAACAGTAAACAGTAAATAGTAGATTGTAAATTGAGGGTAAAAGAATGGACCGGGGTCCATAGTTCACTAGTGGTGATTCTCCTTAAGATAGATGACATGTTGGGTGAACAAATTACAGCAGGGCAATTGACAGACACCGAGAAACCATACATGCATATACTAATCATCTTGACTCCTATGAGATTTGATTGGGCATTACAACATTATCCATAGACCGTAATCCAACTGCATCTATGACTAATAATCCACCTTCAGGTTATCATCCAAACCCCCTCTAGTATTAAGTTGCAAGCAACAGATAATTGCATTAAGCAAAGTGTGTAAAGTAAACAACACGATTGCCCTATGGACAAAGGATTGTTGTTTTCTCCCTAGTAGCAACAGCACATCTAGTACCTTAGAGATTTCTGTCACTTCCCTAGATTACTAGAGGCATGAACCCACTATCGAGCATAAATACTCCCTCTTGGAGTTCCTAGCATCTACTTGGCCAAGATAGCTACTAACAACGGAAAGCATGCAAGATCACAAATAACAAAGACATGATAGAATCAATAATCAATCT
This sequence comes from Avena eriantha, assembly GCA_910589775.1. Classification (NCBI taxonomy): domain Eukaryota; kingdom Viridiplantae; phylum Streptophyta; class Magnoliopsida; order Poales; family Poaceae; genus Avena; species Avena eriantha. Next base: position 253,562,687 of record OU342746.1, read on the forward strand.
GAAATAGCATCTCAATATCCATCGGATCCCCGCAAACACAACATGTAGGATTACAAATAGATGATCTTGATCATGAACGAAGCTTACAAGATCTAAACATGATAGCACACAGGAGGAGAACCAACCATCTAGGTACTACATGGACCCGTAGTCCAGGGATGAACTACTCACGCATCACACCGGAGGCAAGCATGGTGATGAAGAAGGCTTCCAGGGTGAATTCTCCCCTCCGGCAGGGTGCCGGGAAGAGCTTCAAATCCCTCCCGATCTAGGGATGGAGATGACGGCGGCTACAGACTCTTTCGTGGAATTTTGATTGGGTACTTAGGGTTTTCGTCCTGAGGGGTCTTTATAGGCGGAAGGGCTAGGTCGGTGGAGCACCAGGGGGCCCATACCCCCTGGTGGCACGCCCCCAGGCCGCACCGCCACCAGGTGTGGCCGCCCTGGTGTGCCACTTTGTCTCCCATCTGGATTCCGTGTTACTTCGGGTAAAATATTGACTTTGGCTTTTGTCCGGTCCAATTCCGAGAATATTTCCGTACTAGATTTTCTGAAACCAAAAACAGCAGAAAACAGGCAACTGGCACTATGGCATCTTGTCAATAGGTTTGTTCCAGAAAAAGCGTAAAAATACTCCAAAATGTGGACAAAACATAAGAAAGTAGATATAAAACAAGCATGGAACATCAAAAATTATAGATACGTTTGCAACATATCAACATCCCCAAGCTTAACTCCTGCTCATCCTCAAGTAGGTATGTGATAAAAAGAAGAAGAATTTTTTAGGTGACATGCACCATTTGATCAAGGTATTTATAACATTGACAGCTGGTATCATAGTACTCTAACATAGCATGAAAGATATAGTTCTAACAATAATACATAGCAACTATGTTGTAACATGAATAGGTAAACAAAAGATTCACGAATAACAATGCTCTGAAAGACGTTTGTTTGTTTCACAATAGAAAACATGATGATAATGGTATTCAGCTTGTCCCTCATAGTGTAGCAAAACATAAATGCATAGGATACCTTCAAAGTTCATAAGGGTGACTAGATACAAATAGTTTAAGAACAAGCAATATCAAAGTTATGAATCAATCAACAAGTTTTGGGACAATGCACATTAAACTAAGAATGACCACTATGCTCTCTTAATAGGTGCATAAAGATAGAAGATGGAGACTCAACATAAAAGTAAAAGAAAGGCCCTTCATAGAAGGAAGCGGGGATTCAAGTCTTAAAGAGCTTCCAAAAATTATGGTACTTATTAGCTTTCAGCTCTCATTGCCCCTATCATAAGCATCTTTAGGTGATTAAGGTTAAAGTGAACAAATATGAGGACATGCTTGACAAGTTATAAGCTAAAAATCGCATGCCCCTTACTTACGAGTACCGTTCCTCATGCTACTCAAGTTTAGTCACAGGTAAGTTCTTGTCATTGTAAGTACATATGTATCATAGAGAACCGCCAATGGGGTACCCCTTCCCCGATTATACGGAAGAATCCCCATATCAAAATGACAAGGCAAACAGATAATGATCATCTTAGCAATCCTTTTATTTCCTATTTGCATAGGCTTCTCTTTTTTTTGTCTTTTTTTTCTTTCCTATTTGCATAGGCTTCTTTTTATAGAGGATGATTCATAGATTTCTCACTATGGTTACGCTGCAGGTTTCCACTATGATTAGGCATGGCTTAGACCAGCCGCCCAGGCATTTCTCTAACACATATACGAACTCCATGAGCCTTACAAGCTCCCCTTTCATTTCACACCGCCAGGATCCATAAGCAAAGAACATGATATCAACTGAATAATAAGTGCAATGTTGAAAGTGTTCCTCGTGATAACATGGTTCTGCTAATTCACAACTAACAAAACGCAAGCATATACGCAACATAGATGGGCACAATGGTTCACGTTTATTAAGTGCAAGAAAAGTAAAGTGTGCCATCAAGTTTGTGAGAGCTTTAATCACTCATTTTCACATAACAAGTTTAATTCAGAAGGTAGATAAAAACATGAATATACTTGGAATAGCAAATGCTAATAGGTAGGTATGGTGGACTCTTTGGAATAACTTGGTTTTATTTGGAGTTGGATGCATGAGTGGAACTCATACTTGGTATGGAGGCTAGCAAAAGACTGGGAGCGACCAACTAAGAGAGCAATAATAGCCATAATCATGCAAAGCGACAAAACATTATTAATTAAAGCATAAAGTGATATTACAAGTCGAAAACTAAATGATCATAGAGGCTATGGTGACTTGATATAGTCTTAACATGGTGTGAGCATGCGCCAAGTCAACCCAAATAAAGCATCAAAGGAGAATACCACAATATTATGATTTTATATGCTAAAACAACGCATGATTATTTCAAGGCATATTAAGCAATCTCAATTATTTGTAACAAGTCATGCTACATCAATAATCACTAAGCATAAAGCCAAAACAATATCAAGCATGACATGACAAAGTCTATGCCACAATCAAAAACAAGACTCCTTTTATACCACTTATAAGCATGAACTTTCCTACTCTTTTCCAATCCAAACCAACTTATTTGAAAACTAATGTATGAATACGGGGGTCCAACCAATTTATTCAAGCAAACTAAAACCAAAAACAAAAACAAAGACGCTCCAACAACAACACAATTGTGCATGAAACAATAAAAATGAAGTGTTTGGAAGAAAACATGAGATTTTTATTGATGAAGAAGGGGATGCCTTGGGCATCCCCAAGCTTTGACGCTTGTACTTCTTGAATATTTCTTGGGGTGACACGGGTGGCATCCCCAACCTTGAGCTTTTATCCATACTTCATCTTATCATAAAATTTGCTTCACACAATCTTCATTAGCAACATTAGTGTACTCAAAATAATAAATCTTTTTGGTTCAGTTTAAACACAAGTAAAACTTTGATTAAAACACAAGCTACTGTAGCACTTACTTTAAAAATTTCAAGAAATTGGCAAGAACTCAAAGAGAAAGGGATTTAAGAAGCAAATGCAAATAATGGCAGAAATCTGTCAAAACAGACCAGCAGGTAAAAACGATTTTTTTGAAGACCTTCTGTTGCTCAAATCGAGAAGTATTAAACTAACGAAAGTTGGATAACAACCTGGGGCATAAGCACAAAAAATGACAGCTCAATCCGACGTACAGAGATTTTTCACGAATGTTTACAGCAAAGCACAAAAATCTGTTTCGGGACAGCAACTTTCCCAAGTCTTACTTCTCTCTCATTAGAGGTTACTCTTGGCACAAAAAACACACAAAAGGATAAGAAGAGGTTATTACAGAGGTAATAACTTCCAAACAAAAGATTCCTAACGAAATTTGAGTTATCTCCCAATAAGTTCTTTTCTTTAACGCCTTTGAGTTAGGCATAAGAAGCAAGAATCAAGTATTCTCAAATGAAGAAGCATTAAAACCAAATTTCTTGCCCCTACCTTTCTTACCTTTATTATTGTCCTTGGTGAACATATGATTGTTTGGTGGAGAAGGAAAATGCATGATGCCCTTTTCCATATCTATTATTGCTCCAAGGAGTTTTAGTAGGGATCTTTCAAGTGTAATTTGTCCTTTTCCTACACATTCAATAACAAGATAATCAGTAGACACCACTTTCCCTAGAATTTTTGTAAACACTCCTTCGGCTATTCCAATAGGTAATATTGTGTAATTATTAGTAAGAGATATTTCTTCTCCCCCTTTAGAAAGTCCCCAAAGATTCAAAGATTCATAGATATCTTTAGGCATAAGACATAATTTAGACATGATATCACAACGAGCATGAAAAGTTTCATTATTTATAACAACTTTTACTATAGGAAGCCATTTTGAAGATTCAGAATTTATTGGAACATACTCATGATTCTCTCTAAGCATGTTGTAGCAATCTTCTAAACTAGAAGTGTTGGTCTCAAGAGTGTTTAATCTAGCAAATATGTTTATGAAGGAGGAATCAGATTTGCTAGGCAAGTTATAGGTTGTAAGAAACTTTTTATGGCATTAAAAGCATCACCTCATTGCATTGGAGGAAATATCCTCCCACTACAACATCCAACGCATATCTATAGCATAGAGCATTTCCAAAGTAAAAACTGCTAAGAAACAAGCTTAGAGTCATTTTAGGTTCAGTTTTTTCATGTATATCACAGATTCTAGACCAAGCTTCTTTGAAACTCTTTTCAATTCCTTGTTTGAAGGTAAAAATCATTTCCTCAGGCGACATAGTGATTGGAGCAACGCTAGACATAATAGCAACTTGAGATAGGAACTAACTTTTTTTGTGTTTTTAACAAAGGAAGCAAACTAGTACAACTAGTTTTTGTGTGTTTTTGATAAAGGAAACAAGCAAACAAAGCATAAATAAACTAAGCAAAAAAAAGTAAAGAGATTGGTTATGTAGGACTCCCCTTGTGAAGTTGTCCTTGACTCCCCGGCAATGGCGCCAGAAAATAGGCTTGATGACTCAAAATACGATGAGCTCGTTGGGAACCCCAAGAGGAGGGTATGATGAGCACAACAGCAAGTTTTCCCTCAGTTATGAAACCAAGGTTATCGAACCAGTAGGAGCAAGGAAACAACCCCAAGATGTTGTCTCCAACTTGGAATCCTGCACAACACAATCACAAAACTTTGCCCCAACTTACAATAAGGTTGTCAATCTCACCGGTTTTGCTAAAACAAAGGATTAAATGTATTGTGTGGAAGATAGTAATTGCTTTGCAGAAAGTAAATAGTAAACAGTAAATATTAGATTGTAGATTGATGGTAAAATAATGAATCGGGATCCATAGTTCACTAGTGGTGATTCTCATTAAGATAGATGACATGTTGGGTGAACAAATTATAGCAGGGAAATTGATAGACACCAAGAAAGCATACATGCATATACTAATCATCTTGACTCCTATGAGATTTGATTGTGCATTACAACATTATACATAGACCGTAATCCAACTGCATCTATGACTAATAATCCACCTTCAGGTTATCATCCGAACCGCCTCCAGTATTAAGTTCCAAGCAACAGATAATTGCATTTAGCAAAGTGTGTAAAGTAAACAATACGATTGCCCTATGGACAAAGGATTGTTGTTTTCTCCCTAGTAGCAACAGCACATCTAGTACCTTAGAGATTTTTGTCACTTCCCCATATTACTAGAGGCATGAACCCACTATCGAGCATAAATACTCCCTATTGGAGTTGCTAGCATCTACTTGGCTAAGATAGCTACTAACAACATAAAGCATGCAAGATCACAAATAACAAAGACATGATAGAATCAATAATCAATCTGAAATAGCATCTCAATATCCATCGGATCCCCGCAAACACATGATGTAGGATTACAAATAGATGATCTTGATCATGAATGGAGCTCACAAGATCTAACCATGATAGCACAAAGGAGGAGAACCAACCATCTAGCTACTACATGGACCCGTAGTCCAGGGATGAACTACTCACCCATCACACCGAAGGCAGGCATGGGGATGAAGAAGGCCTCCAAGGTGAATTCTCCCCTCCGACAGGGTACTGGGAAGAGCTTCAGATCCCTCCCGATCTATGTTGGGTCCGTAGCATAGAAAACAAAAAAATTCCTACGATGAGAACTACACGCCAAGATCTATCTACTAGGTACAGAGCAACGGGTGGACATACATCCATCGAGAACTTACCCTCGAAGACAACGAGTTTTGTTAATGAGTAGGAACTCGTGGTTGATGTAGTCGTACACTTGCCGATCTCAAGATCGAGTGGAAGTCCGAGCACCGCAACTCAGCAGCGCATCCGTACTCGCACACATGTTCAAGCCATCGGACAACCTCCACCTCCACGCTCCAGCGATCCAGTGGAAGCAACAACTCCTTCCAGACGAATGCCACCGGGAACATGTATCTCGCTAATCCGAGACCATGGGGGAATAATTCTAGAGGGGGAGAGAGATCCTTCACAAGGAGGTGTGTGGAAGAAGGACAAAGAGGGTGGCCTTTTATAGGAGGAGGGGGGTGCCCCTCCCCATGGCCGGCGCCTCAAGGGGGAGCCCCTTCACCTCCTCCATTCATGTGGTGGTAACCCCTCCACATTAAAATGCCTCTTCACATTCCCTTTTAAAGTCCCCACTTTAAATGCATTAAAATTCTCTAAGTTTAATGCTCTCTCATTTAATAAATATCTTTTATTAAATTTATTCAGAATTTTGTTAATTACTTTAATTAACAAACATTCACATATAACCCCTTGCATTATTTCATTATCACATGCAGAACCACTTTCTGCAATTTCACCCGAAACAATTTCTGGTTTCTATCGAAACAATTCCTGTGCTTTGCAATTCTTTCGTCTGAAACATATGTGCTCCATAATGGTGTCCGGTAACTCTTAAGTGTGTCACCCTATGGTTCTCGAATAATGCACACATGATGGAGACTCCTCTCAGATCAATAATCAGAAGCGGGACCTGGAGATCCATACTGACACCTGCATATTTAACGATGACTTCTGTGATCGTGAGAACCTTTAATGCTTATAATTTAATACCTTTGTCTCATGATATAATACATGTCCGATATTCGATCATCGGTATCCAAATACCTAGTTTGATCTCGTTACTGACATGCACTCTTTTCTCGTCCCCGTGATATAACATTCTAGTGATCACATCACTTGCTTGCAAGCTATCTCAATGTGATCTCACCGAGAGGGCCCAGAGTATATCTATCCGTCATCGGGATTGACAAATTCCACTCTTGATCCATGAGCCTCAACATAACACCTTTGTAGCACTGAACCCATCTTTATAGTCACCCTGTTACGGTGTGACGTTTGATGTTATCAAGATACTCTTCCGGTGTTAGCAATTAACACGATCTCATGGTCTAAGGATAAAGATTATTTCGTATGATGTTATAGCAATGTAAACATAATGACTTGATCGTAATGCTATACTTCGGATGAATGTTCATCACATCATTTCACAAATGTTGTGACCTTGTTATTAACAACATCCAATGTCCATGATCAGGAAACCTTGATCATCTTGTTAATCAACAAGCTAGTCAATAAGAGAGGCATAACTAGGAACCCTTTTTGTTTATTAAACACACATGTATTGATGTTTCCGATCAATACAATTCTAGCATGCAAAATAAACATCTATCATATATAAGGAATACATAATAACAACTTTATTATTGCCTCTCAGGGGATATTTCCTTCAGTGTCCCACTTGCACTAGAGACAATAATCTAGTTCACATAGTGATAAATCTAACACCCATGGAGTTCTGGTGTTGATCATGTTTTGCCCTAGGGAGAGCTTTAGTCAACAGATTTGCTACATTTAGGTCCATGTCTACTTTACAAATCTTTATATCTCCATCCTTGACATCTTCGTGGATGGACTGAAACCGGCGCTTAATATGCTTGGAATTCTTGTGAGACCTCGGTTCCTTGGCGTTGGCTATGGCTCCATTGTTGTCACAATAGATCACCATTGGGTCCAATGCACTAGGAACCACACCTAGTTCCGTAATGAACTCTTTCATCCAAACCGCTTCCTCCGGCGCTTCTGAAGCAGCAACATATTCTGCCTCCGTCGTTGATCTAGCCACCATAGGTTGTTTGGAACTCCTCCAACTAACTATTGCTCCGTTCAAGAGAAATACGTATCCGGATTGAGACTTAGAGTCATCCGGATCTGTGTTAAAGCTAACATCGACATAACACTTAGCGACTAGCTCTTCTTCACCTCCGTATATAAGAAACATATCCCTAGTTCTTCTCAAGTACTTGAGGATGTTCTTGACCGCTATCCAGTGTTCCGAACCTAGATCAGATTGGTACCTACTAGTCAAACTAATAGCACGTGCCACATCCGGTCTTGTACATAGCATGGCATACATAATAGAGCCTATGGCCGAGGCATAGGGGATCTTATCCATTATCTCTCTTTCTTCCGCCGTAGCCGGACTTTGAGTCTTGCTCAATGTCTTGCCTTGCAACATAGGTAAGAACCCCTTCTTACTTCCGTCCATATTAAACTTCTTTAATATCTTATCAAGGTATGTACTCTGCGATAGCCCAATTAGGCGCCTTGATCTATCTCTATAGATTTTAATGCCTAATATATATGACGCTTCACCAAGGTCTTTCATCGAAAATTTGCTGTTTAGATAACTTTTATCACTGTTTAAAAGATCTATATCATTTCCAATCAATAATATGTCATCCACATATAATATCAGAAATGCCACATTGCTCCCACTCACTTTATTGTAAATACAAGCCTCTCCATAAGTTTGGACAAATCCAAACTCTTTGATCACCTCATCAAAGCGAAGATTCCAACTCCGGGATGATTGCTTCAGTCCATAGATGGATCGCTGAAGTTTGCATACCTTATTAGCATCCTTAGGATTGACAAAACCCTTAGGTTGTATCATATACAACTCTTCTTCAATATTACCATTGAGGAACACAGTTTTGACATCCATATGCCATATTTCATAATCGAAATATGCAGCAATTACTAACATAATCCTAACCAACGTAAGCACCGCTACGGGAGAGAATATCTCATCATAGTCAACTCCTTGAATTTGTCGAAACCCCGTTGCGACAAGTCGAGCCTTATAGATGGTCACATTACCATCAGCATCAGTTTTTCTTTTTAAAATCCATTTATTCTCAACAGCCTTTCGATCGTGAGGTAAGTCCACCAAGGTCCAAACCTGGTTCTCGTACATGGATTCCATCTCGGATTTCATGGCTTCTAGCCATTTGTTGGAATCCGGGCTCATCATCGCTTCTTCATACATCACAGGGTCATCCATTTCATCAACCATGAAATTCACAATAGGATTGCCGTACAGTTCAGGAGCTGCACGTGTCCTACTTGACCTACGAGGTTCGGTAGTGTCCTCTTTCGGAGTTTCATGATCAATATCATTAGCTCTCTCTTCATTAGGTGAAGTCAACTCTAAAACAATTTCCGGTGCTGCACTACTCGCCATTTCATGAAGAGAAGGTTCAATAACCTCTTCGAGTTCTACCTTCCGACTACTCACACCTTTCGCGAGAAACTCCTTCTCAAGAAAGGATCCATTCTTGGCAACAAAAACCTTGCCCTCGGATCTGTGATAGAAGGTATACCCAATCGTTTCCTTAGGGTATCCTATGAAGACACATTTTTCCGCTTTGGGTTCGAGTTTATCCGGATGAAGTTTCTTCACATAAACATTGCATCCCCAAACTTTAAGAAATGACAACTTAGGTTTGTTTCCAAACCATAATTCACACGATATCGTTTCAACTGATTTAGATAGTGCTCGATTTAAAGTGAATGCATCTGTCTCCAGTGCATAACCCCAAAATGACAGTGGCAAGTCAGTTAGAGACATCATAGATCGAACCATATCCAATAAAGTACGATTACGACGTTCCGACACACCATTACGTTGTGGTGTTCCGGCAGACGTGAGTTGTGAAACTATTCCACACTCTTTCATATGTGTGCTAAACTCGTAACTTAGATACTCACCTCCACGGTCGGACCGCAGAAATTCGATCTTTCTGTTACAATGATTTTCCACTTCATTCTGAAATTCCTTGAACTTTTCAAAGGTTTCAGACTTGTGTTTCATCAAATAGATATACCCATATCTACTTAAATCATCCATGAAAGTAAAAAAATAACGATAACCACCACGCGCCGACACACTCATTGGTCCACACACATCTGTATGTATGATTTATAATAAATCTGTCGCCCGTTCCATTGAACCGGAAAACGGCGTTCTAGTCATCTTGCCCATAAGGCATGGCTCACATGTATAAAATGATTCAAAATCAAGTGATTCCAAAAGTCCATCAGAATGGTGTTTCTTCATGCGTTTAACGCCAATATGACCTAGACGGCAGTGCCACATATATGCAGATATATCATTATCAAGTTTAATCCTTTTAGCATCACCATTATGAATATGCGTAATACTACTATCGAGATCCAATAGAAATAAACCATTCAACACAGGTGCATGACCATAAAAGGTATCATTCTTATAAATCGAACAACCATTGTTTTCAGATTTAAAGGAATAACCACTTTGCATCAAAAACAATCCGGATACAATGTTCATGGTCAGTGCAGGCACCAAATAACAATTATTTAGGTTTATAACTAATACCGATGGCATATGGAGAGGTAGCATCCCGACGGCGATCACATCAACTCTTAATCCATTGCCGACTCGCATCCTTCCCTCATCCCTTGCTAGCTGTCGCTTGTTCCGCAGCCCCTGAACCGAGTTACATATATTAGCAACCGATCCCGTATCAAATACCCAGGTGCTACTGCGAGTACTAGTCAAGTACACATCAATAACATGTATATCATATATACCTTTGTTTGCCTTGCCGGACTTCTTGTCCGCCAAATACTTGGGGCAATTGCGCTTCCAATGGCCAGTCCCCTTGCAATAGTAACACTCGGTGTTAGACTTAGGGCCAGCTTGGGGTTTCTTTTCAGGTGCGGCAACAGATTTGCCACCCTTCTTTCCCTTGTGCTTACCTTTCTTGTCCTTCTTGAAACCGGTGGTCCTATTGATCATCAACACTTGATGTTCTTTCCTAATCTCCACTTCTGCAGTCTTAAGCATTGACAGAAGCTCGGGAAGAGACTTCTTCATGCCCTGCATATTATAGTTCATCACGAAGCTCTTGTAGCTAGGTGGCAGAGATTGGAGAACACGATGTATGCCTAAGTCAATGGGAATCGTTATTCCCAAGGTCACAAGCTTATCGGTGTACCCAGACATTTTGAGTACATGCTCACTAACGGAGCTGTTCTCCTCCATCATGTAGCTAAAGAACTTTTCAGTAGCATTATAACTCTCTACGACAGCATGGGTATCGAAAAGCATTTTCAATTCTCCCATGGTATCAAAGGCATTGCCATTTTCGAAACGCTTTCGAAGTTCTGGCTCTAGCCCATACAGTATGCAGCAATGAACTAAGTTGTGGTCCTCCTGACGAGTCATATAGACATTCTTTTCCTCATCAGGGGCATCAGGAGATGGTGGGTGTAGCATCCCAATTGTCTAACAATTGTAATGCTACTTGTACTAGTAAGATATTGGCTACTTCATATATATTATTGTTGCATCATAATGATATCATGCTCATGTCATCATGCCACCTTGCATTTGAGCATCATATAAAACTCTTTTTCTTTTGGTTCTTCTATCACATGCACTATTAATTGTATTTGCCTCTTGATATTGTATTTGGTTATTGATATATTGTTTAAATGCCCAAGTTGAGTTGGGGGCATATCTTTTCCACCACTTTTCTTTCTATCACTTTATAATTCCACCATCCTACTAGATCATGAGCTTGTTTGTCTTTACTTTGGTTTTCTCTAGCTCATGTGCAATAGGGTGGATCTAGTTCATTAAATTTCTTTGCTTGGCTTTGTTCCACTTCTTGGAAATGCACAAGATTAATGCCATCATATTATTATTGTTTTCACATAATAAATCATGTCATTAATATTTTGCATGGGCCATGCACCATTCTTCACCACCTTTTTGCTCCTTTGGTTTTCCTTTATTTTAAGTGGATCTTTACTTCATGGGTCATCTTTCTCCTTCCCCCATTCCAAATCCTCATCTATATCTATTTCTTTTAATTTATTTATTTTCTCTCATGCATGAACCACATGAGGCCTATTCCTTAATTCTTTTATTTTTCTTTTTCTTGGAATTCTTTTCACCTCCACCTCATGATCATTCTAGCCTCCACCATGCTCCACTTGGGATGGTCTTATCCACATTCCTTTCTTTTATTTTTCTCTTTATCTACATATATGATCATATGAGCCTTATTCCACCTAATTCTTTTCTTCTTCTTTCTTTCTAGTTTCTTCTCTACATTAGCCCATGCAAGATCAAGCCAAGGTGTCTTCTTGGTTTAGCTCCATACACAAGATACAAATCTAAATATCTACTTAAATCTAACCTAGCCACTTTTACTCTCTCTCTCTCTCTCTCTAAATTCTTCTAAACCCTAGACCCTCTCTCTCTCTCTCTCTCTAGCTTGGCCTCCATGCCAAGCCCCTCTCTCTACCTGGCCCCACCCTAGCTAGCCCCTCCTCTCTCTAACCTAGCTAACCCAAAACCCTAACCCTAGCCCGAGCTCACCCGAGCCCCTTCCCTCTTCTCTCTCTGACCGAGCTAGCCCCACCTGCCCTCCCTCGCCCTCAGCCCCACTGGCAGCCTCCCCTGCCATGCCTACCTGCCCCAGGACGAGCCCCAGCTCGCCCATGTGCTCGAGGAGAAGGAGGAAAAGGTGGCACCCGAGCCACCTTTTTACCTGCCGTGCCCACCTGCCTCTCCTCTCTCCCCCTCTCACTTACCCCTCCTCCTCACGTCTCTGGCCTCACCCAGATCCGCCCCAGAGCACCCCCTCCTTCCCCTTCTTCTCCTCAGACCTCACCACCCGCCTCGCCGGTCGCCGCCAGCTACACCGCGCCCCGTCGTTCCTGCCCGCGAGCTCGACGTGGAAGAGGCCTGGGAGCCCGAGGACATCTCCCTGCTTCACCCCGTACACGCCGTCGCAAAAGAGGAGCCCTAGAACCGCCGGAGCCAGCGCCGCCCGACGCGAAACCCTAATCGCCGGAGCGCCTGCTTCACCGCCGATCCGCCGCTCCACACTCCGATCCGACCACACCAGCGAGCCCGCGGTGAGTCTCCCTCTCTCCCTGACATGCTCCGCCTCGCCGTCGTCTAGCGCCGGTGAACGTTTCGTCGAACAGCCGCCACGCGCCAGAGCTCGCCGTTGCCTGGCCGGTTCCCGCGCTGCGTAGAGCCTACCTAGCACCCGGACCCCCTCCTAACAGCTCCCCTAGCACCACCGCACCGGTTCCATCCCTCCGCGCGCACTCCCGTGACCCGGGTTCGAGTTCTCGCCCGCGCCGCGCGCCGGATTTGCGTCAGACGCGCGAAGACGATAAACAGTACCGGGGTCGTGGTCATCTTGCAAAAATCCCCCCACCTTTTTGAGTCTCGCAACCCGCGCTCCTAGTGCCCCACCGGTCAGTCGCCCAGGTCATCTTGCAGAAAAACCCTCAGCCTTTCTCGGCCGCAACCCGCGCTCCAACCCCCGGCCCACCTGTCAGCCCCTGTCTCGCTCTCCGCTGACACGCGGGCCTGCGCCAGATGGCCCACCCCGCAGCCTCAGTGGCTAGGCGAGCCGCGGTGACAAAAGATTTTTCCCCGCGCGCGTGGCCCAGTCAGCACCAGGCCCACCTGTCGGTGCCCGTGGCTGGAATTGCTTGGGTATAAAAAGTAATTCCTGAGTCCGTTTTTATTCAAATCTTTTTCAAATGATTTAAATTCAAATTCTTTTCAGATTCAAATAATTTTTAAAATACAAATCCAAATAATACAAATAATATATGTTTTGGAATCAGAAAAATGTGAGGAATCCAAATATGCTCTTCAAAATATATTTTGCACACTTTAAATTTCGAGTTAATCAAAATTACAAGAAAATGCCCTTTTCCTTATTTAATTAATAACTTTTGCTTTATAACTCCAAATTTGACAAATAATATGTCTAAATCAATCAGCGTGACGAGCCCGTTCTATTTATGCAGTCCTTGTTCTGCATTGAAGCATGCATCATGTTGTCATTTCAAATCTGAACTGTTTAGGACAATAAAACTTGGGCAAATAAATAATAAAGTGCTTTATTTATAGTATCCATACCTCACCTTTGCCATGCTACTTAAATGCCATGCAAATTGTGCATCATTCATCATGGCATGCTTGGTTGCTTGTTGCATTTCAATTTATATGCTTGCGCACTTTATTTATGTTGGCCCTTGTTTGTTTGGTTCTTCTTCGAATAGACGCCCAACAGGAGAATTACCAGGAATCACAGGAGTATTACCCAGATCCATCTCTCGCTTCAACTGAACTGTCAGGCAAGCACTACCACATGCTTGCATACATACATTACCTATTTCCTCTGTCTTATTCTTGCATCATTGAGTCGCGATTGCATTAAATTGAATCCCAAGTACTGCATAGCCTTTATTTTTAAACCACATTAAGCCTGTTCCGTCCCATGAGCCATTACTGCAGGAGTTGTTTGAGCCATGCGAGTCGTAGAAAAGCATGAGTAGGGTATGTGAGTGTCTGATGGATAATGAGGTACCTAAACAACATAACCTGAGTAGTAATGGGATAACTAATGAAAGAGGCACCGGTGAGCAATATCTGCTATTTGGTTTTTCCTGCTCACTTGTGTCCCGTAGGACCCCGAGTACTTGATTCCTGTTCCTTGTTTATTCGCACTATCCACATCCGGGAGGCCTTATGGACCCCCCTGAGCCAGAGCTTGATTCATTCTTATTTCTTGGGGCCACAAGTAGTTTGGGGCTTTATTACTATTCTGTACTTATGCCATGTTACTGCTTTATTTAAGATTGTGCGTGGAGCACCTGTACTGTTTTGGATCGTGGAATGTTTTCGCGGTATCGACAAGCCCAGTCACATTTTCGGGTTCCCAGTCGTTTACAGCCATTGACACAAACCTTGGGTCCGTCTCGGAGCCGGCCAACTTCGTTGCGGGTAGCTTAATGGGGTGGCCCCCTGAAATATTTCTGAATCCTGTGATTGCTTTGTCGTGAATGCCTCGTTGGGTTTTGATTTGGTTTTTCCGAGGTTGATCGAGTGTGTGTTGCTATTCGTGCACCCCTGCAGGGTAAATCTTTCTGAAAGCCGTGTCCGCGGTTATGGACGACTTGGAGCACAGTTTCTCGATCATAGACAAGTATAACTAAAGTACCGCTTTTAAATTGACTAAGTACTTGACTAGTAACTAGTGCAATGCTCATGGAATGATTAATAAAACTGCCAACGGATGATGTGGGTTGTTCGTCCTCTTCCTCGTTGGTAAGCGAGGAGGAGGATGGATCTGTTAATTATACTGTTATAACTGTTGTTCTTAATTCACGGACTTCCGTCTATCATTGGTTAGGCGGAAGGTTAGCGAGTCTCTATAGAATTGTTAGGTATTATCTTCTGCTGCAATTGCGTCACCCCAGGTTGTGTCCCCTTTAGTGGCATAAAGACTTGCTGAGTACCCCTAGGGTCTCACATGATAAATTGTTTGATTCAGATGAACAGGTGTACCCGCAAGATGGATACTGGGTGGAAGAGACAGATGATGTTGGCAACGATCATTCGGTGTAGAGATTCCGGGAACGGGGATCCGTGTGATCTGTGGGCGGGATGTGTTTATTTATGGGGCATCTTATGCCAATTTGCTTCTTATCCGTACTCGGATCTTGTTTTCCGCTTCCGCCTGATACTCTGATGTGTGGTGTATGAGGAGCTATCCTAAATTATTATATCTATCTAGGATGTTTGGATCTTGCCATATGGCGTTGCACTATTTCTATTTCTTTTAGATGGAATGGCTCTGATGTACTGTTGTATTTGGCTTGCATACATACTCACTTGTGTATGTAGTTGATCCCTTCGCCTGCCGATTACGCCGCTCGTTCTTGTCCCGTTGTCTGAAAGTGGTTAGGACGGCCGAAAGGTCTACCGTGAGTGGCCCTGGGCCCCACCGTACTATTTTAACCACCTTCGTTCATCCAGGCATTAACTAAGAGCATAATTCACCGAGGTAGTTACAATTGGTATCAGAGCCATCCCGCCCTTCAGGGTCTCAGCCAAAATGGTCGTTGTCAGTCTAGCAAATATTTTGATAGTTATGTATATTAGGGAAAAACAAACGTGAGAGTAAGATTGCTTCCATTTTTCTTCTTACCCACCCACCCACCCTTTTTCTGGTAAGGGAGTGTAACGTTTCAATCCTCTTCTAAACTTCAAACTAGGATTCACGTGTTCTGAGTTCCGTAGTACCATAGGTTGTGTTTGTGTTTGTGTGTGTGTGTGTGTGTAAATTCCTTGTCTATCTGTTGCATCCAATTGTTATCACTATCTGCCTTTGGATATCAACTGTTGGTACATTCCCTACCGACAGCCCTTTGTAAACCGACGCGA
Organism: Avena eriantha; assembly: GCA_910589775.1. NCBI lineage: Eukaryota > Viridiplantae > Streptophyta > Magnoliopsida > Poales > Poaceae > Avena > Avena eriantha. Next base: position 253,578,791 of record OU342746.1, read on the forward strand.
TCTATTCTGATTCATTGTACACCGATGCGATCTATCTTACTCTTTGTTATCCTACGTTATCTTGTTGGGGTGTTCTTTTCCGTAGTTAACAATCTTTAGGTTCATCTAAGAAGAAGTTGTTGGGATATGTGTTTTACTAATTCATGTGCGAAGTAATGATTTGAGTGCGGGATGGAGTCGCGACCATACCACTACTTTTGTCATTTGCTTTTGTATATTGAACTAGTAGAGTTGCTAATCTTGATTCGTTAAGTGGTTTTGCGCATATAGTGGTATTTTAATGCCAAAATTTGCGGAAATTTTTTCTTTGTTAGTTGTGTACCACACTCCTTGTTCAGTCGTGTGCGTTATGCTTTATATCTTCTAATTGCCTTGAACTTTGTTGATATTTTAATATCATCTCAGTGAATTGCATTCCTTAATCTTGATAAATTCCATTTTGGTACTATTTTGGATTATTATCATTCTCCATTATAGTACTGACTTGTGTTTTATATCAATCATAGGATGGCACCACCACGCCGTTCTGAGGAGGATATACCACCTGAACTCGGGGCTGCTTTGGCAAGTATTGCAAATGCTTTGGGCACTATGCAGCAGAACCAACAGCGCTTCGAGGAAAGTGTGAGGAGGAATGAGTTTGCTCCGCTACCTCCACCTCCCAAGCGAGGAGACATCAAGAGTTTTCTCAAGTTCAACCCACGCCAATTTGAGGTGTCTGATCAGCCACTTGATGCGGATGATTGGCTTCGTGAAGTGTCAAGGTTGCTCATGACTGCGGATGTTCCCGAGCAAGAATGGGTCAAGTGTGCTACTCACCTTCTGAAGGGAGATGCAGCTCTCTGGTGGGAAAATTACCTCAAGGCAGATCTTTCTGGTTTTCAGCCTACTTGGGAGCGATTCACTGCTGCTTTCAAAGAGCAATATCTGTCAGAAATTGTCATGGAAAGGATGAAGGAAGTGTTTCTCAACCTCAAGCAGGGCACTGACAATGTCAACACCTACATCAGAAACTTCATGAATCTGTCTCGTTATGGTGGCGATGAGATCTCTGATGACAAGAAGAAGCAAAAGAGGTTTCGGCAAGGCCTCAATGCTTCCATCAAATATGCAATCACTCATGCAAGGCCAGCATCTTTCCTGGAACTTCAGCACACAGCTCTGCAGGAAGAAGCAAGTAGGCAAGTGTTTGAGGAGTCAAAGAAACACATCCGTGATACAGCAAGCTCTTCTGCTATGACAGCTCCTTCTAAGCGTCGTGTCTGGGTTCCTAACACCCCACCGTTGCTCCCTGCTCCACCAAGACCTTCAAGCTACGCACCAAGGCCACCAAACTCCTTCACTGCGGCTCCCAGGGGCTACAACCACAACTACCCTGGAGCGCCTGGCGGAGTCCCTGGCTACGTTGCTCCACGTCCACCTGGTGCTTGTTATACTTGTGGAAACACTGGGCATCAGCAATGGAATTGTCCATTGAACAACAAAGCTCTTCCACCACCACCTCCAAGACCTGCGGCAATTGCTCCTATGATTCGTGCACCTCCACCTCGGGCTCTCAACATCAACACTAAGCCGGGGTCTACGGTTGCTCGTGCTAACTGTGTCAACGCCGCTCAAGCTGAGCATGCTCCTGGAGTTGTCATGGGTATGCTTCTTGTTAACTCAGTTCCTGCACGAGTTTTGTTCGATTCTGGTGCTTCACATTCTTTCGTTTCTCACAAATTTGCAAATGAGCATGAGCTTGTTATGGACTAGCTGGATAAAAAGTTAATGGTTCTTTCTCCCGGGGCAAGATTGTTATCTACTAAGATCAGCCATGGCAATCAAATTGAGATTGGTGGTTCTTCTTTTCCGGCTTCCTTAATTATTCTGGGCAATTCTGATATTGATGTTATCTTGGGCATGGATTGGTTGACAGCAAATGCAGCTGTGATTGATTGTGCTGAACGTTCGGTTTCTCTGAAAATTCCTGAAGGCCATATAGTCTATTCTCCAAGTCTGACTCCTGCAATTCAGCTTTATTCTTTGGCGGCTCTGAATGATGATGCTATGGAAGGTATTCAGAGTGTTCCTGTAGTTTGTGAGTTTCCAGATGTCTTTCCTGAAGAGTTACCAGGTATGCCTCCGGATCGTGAGGTTGAATTTGTCATTGAACTTGAACCTGGTACCGCTCCTATTTCCAAGCGGCCTTATAAAATGGGTCCTGCTGAGTTGGCTGAACTTAAGCGTCAGTTGGATGAACAAGAGAAGTTGGGTTTCATTCAGCACAGTACTTCTTCTTGGGGTAGTCCAACCATCTTTGTGAAGAAGCGAGACAAGACTGATAGACTTTGTGTTGACTATCGGGCACTCAATGCTAAAACCAGAAATTCATAGCCCAGTTGGTGAAGTTGCTACCATTCGCAACAAGTTTCTCTTTCTCCATGAACACATTGAAATTAAAAGCAGGTGGTGCCATCTACAACAGAATTTGTAAAGTTTATTTAGACTAAGTTTATGATAGAGTCAGTTCAACTAATCCAAATTACTAATGAACTCCCACTCAAAAATGACATCCCTCGTGTCCTTTTGGTGATTACATGAACCAAATCCACTACACCAAGTCCGATCATTATGTGAGTTGATGTAGCTTCAAAGGCGAGCATCTATATGGGCATCATATCAACTATATGACTCATTCTTGACCTTTCGGTCTGTGTTCCGAGGCCATGTCTGTACATGCTAGGCTCGCCCATTAAGAACCTTAGTATTCGCGTGTGTAAAACTGTCTTACACCCGTTCCTATGAAAGCGTAGATTAGAGTACACCCGATCATCACGTGATGTCTCAAAACACGATCCACAGAACGGTGCATACTTAAGGAATAACACATTTTTTATCTTGATATCTAAATGAGGGATCATCTTACAATGCTAAAAAAGCACCAAACTAGCAGTATAAGATGCTAACATCTAATGTGTAAAGTGAGATGATATGGTCCATGCATTTGATCTCTATCATTTGCATCGTGGTATGATCTCTATCATTCCTTTGTGTGTAAGGCCAAGGTCTATGGAACTTACACGTTGAATGTGTTGTAAGAGTATTTGTCATACATCTACTTACAACAATACCATATCAATACACTAGCCCAGCAACGATCTAAACTAGACGCCTCTAATTTATCAATTGTAAGTTTTACGTGGCTTAGGGATTTCGGAGATAGAATCGTTCTCACCTACGAACATGAACCACAACGAGGATAACCAAGTTATTAGCAACTCGTTGTAAATAAGATATTGACTATAGTAGGAGAGATAGACACCCGCCAACCACTTATGCAAAACAAGTTGCATGTCAGTCGTGGAACCGGTCTCATGTACGATGACATGTAAGGTTGGTCCGGGCCGCTTCATCCCACTAAGCCACCAATATCCAAAATACATAGAAGATGCAATAACGTGATCATCATCGCCCACATATAAACATATGTGTACTACCCGTGCAAAGCACCTACGCATAGATCAGGCTCTGATACCAATGTTGGGTCCGCAGCATAGAAAACAAAAAAAATTCCTACGATGAGAACTACACGCCAAGATCTATCTACTAGGTACAGAGCAACGGGTGGACATACATCCATCGAGAACTTACCCTCGAAGACAACGAGTTTTGTTAACGAGTAGGAACTCGTGGTTGATGTAGTCGTACACTTGCCGATCTCAAGATCGAGTGGAAGTCCGAGCACCGCAACTCAGCAGCGCATCCGTACTCGCACACACGTTCAAGCCACCGGACAACCTCCACCTCCTCGCTCCAGCGATCCAGCAGAAGCAGCAACTCCTTCCAGACGAAATGCCACCGGGAACATGTATCTCGCTAATCCGAGACCATGGGGGAATAATTCTAGAGGGGGAGAGAGATCCTTCACAAGGAGGTGTGTGGAAGAAGGAGAAAGAGGGTGGCCTTTTATAGGAGGAGGGGGGTGCCCCTCCCCATGGCCAGCGCCTCAAGGGGGTGCCCCTTCACCTCCTCCATTCATGTGGTGGTAACCCCCCCCCCCCCACACACACATTAAAATGCCTCTTCACATTCCCTTTTAAAGTCCCCACTTTAAATGCATTAAAATTCTCTAATGCTCTCTCATTTAATAAAACTCTTCTATTAAATTTATTCAGAATTTTGTTACTTACTTTAATTAACAAACATTCACATATAACCCCTTGCAGTATTTCAATATCACATGCAGAACCACTTTCTGCAATTTCACCCGAAACAATTTTCGGTTTCTATCGAACAATTCATGCGCTTTGCAATTCTTTCGTATGAAACATATGTGCTCCAAAATGGTGTCCGGTAACTCTTAAGTGTGTCACCCTATGGTTCGCGAATAATGCAAACATGATTGAGACTCCTCTCAGATCAATAATCAGAAGCGGGACCTGGAAATCCATACTAACTCCTACATATTCAACGATGACTTTTGTGATCGTGAGAACCTTTAACGCTTGTAATTTAATCCCTTTGTCTCATGATATAATACATGTCCGAGATTTTATCATTGGTATCCAAATACCTAGTTTGATATCATTACTAACATGCACTCTTTTCTCGTTCCCGTGATATAACATTCTAGTGATCACATCACTTGCTTGTAAGCTATCTCAATCTGATCTCACCGAGAGGGCCCAAAGTATATATATCCATCATCGGGATTGAAAAATTCCACTCTTGATCCATGAGCCTCAACATAACACCTTCGTAGCACTGAACCCATCTTTATAGTCACCCTGTTACGGTGTGACGTTTGATGTTATCAAGATACTCTTCCGGTGTTAGCAATTAACATGATCTCATGGTCTAAGGATAAAGATTACTTCGTATGATGTTATAGCAATGTAAACATAATGACTTGATCATAATGCTATACTTCAGATGAATGTTCATCACATGATTTCACAAATGTTGTGACCTTGTTATTAACAACATCCAATGTCCATGATCAGGAAACCTTGATCATCTTGTTAATCAACAAGCTAGTCTATAAGAGAGGCATAACTAGGAACCCTTTTTGTTTATTAAACATACATGTATTGATGTTTCTGATCAATACAATTCTAGCATGCAAAATAAAACATCTATCATATATAAGGAATACATAATAACAACTTTATTATTGCCTCTCAGGGCATATTTCCTTCAATCTAGGGATGGAGATGATGGCGGCTACAGACTTTTTCGTGGATTTTTGATCGGGTACTTAGGGTTTTTGTCTTGAGGGGTCTTTATAGGCCGAAGGGCTAGGTCGGTGGAGCACTAGGGGGCCCAAACCCCCTAGTGGCGCGCCCCCTAGGCCGCGCCGCCCTGGTGCGCCACTTCGTCTCCCCTCCGGACTCCGTGTTGCTTCAGGTAAAATATTGAATTTGGCTTTTGTCCGGTCCAATTCCGAGAATATTTCCTCACTAGCTTTTCTAAAACCAAAAACAGCAGAAAACAGGCAACTAGCATTGTGGCATCTTGTTAATAGGTTAGTTCTAGAAAATGCGTAAAAATACTCCAAAGTGTGGACAAAACATAAGAAAGTAGATATAAAACAAGCATGGAACATCAAAAATTATATATATGTTTGCAACATATCACACACCCACACACAACTGAATTAGAGATGAATGCCATGTTATATGACCAAGCCGACGGTGCCAAAAGTAAGTCATATTCAAATCATTTGGTTTCAACCTTTCACAATTATGTTATAGACCGATTCATCATCAAGATTCAAAATGAATAACCTGTCCTGAACGGGTGCAACGACGTAAAACATGTCATTCAAATATAAAGAACAACCATTTTTGTTAATATTAAACTCATAGCCTTGTCTCATCAAACATTAGGCAAAAATAATGTTTTGACTAAGCACTGGAACATAATAATAATTATTTAGATCCATTAAGAATCCCAAAGGTAAATGAAGTCGCATCATGCCGACTTCCAATGCAATGGCTCTCGCTTTGTTGCTGACTCGAATTTCAACCTCGCCTCTCACCACTCTCCTAGTTCTTACAAGTCCATACAACGAGTTGCAGATGTGAATTACCGATCAGGTATCATATACCCAAGAACTATTAGGTGCATTAGTAAGATAAATGTCTATAACATTGCATACAAGCATACCTGAGTTGGAAGTCCCACCTCCACTCTTGGATTTGTCAGCCAGGTACTTGTTGTAATTCCTCTTCTAATGAGCATCCGCCTTGCAATAGAAGCAAGTGGATCCAGCTAAAGGAGATGGCTTAGTCCCTGAGGAAACGCTTAGGATCGAATCCTAAGCATTACCTCCTGACTTAGTATTCTTCTTAGTCCAAGAACTCTTCTTGAACTTAGCCTTATTATGTACCACCAACACTTGACTAGCACCTTTCTTGAGATCATCCTCTGCCTGCTTGAGCATACCATGTAATTCAGTGAGCTTCTTATCCATACCATGCATGTGGTAGTTCGATATGAACTGACCATATGCACTAGGAAGAGAGTTCAGAATTATATTTGTAGCAAACTCTTCGCTAATGGGGTAGCCCAGCTTTTATAGAGACTGCACGTAACCAACCATATTGATTACATGCGGACTCAGTGGATTGCCATCCTTAAGCTTACAACTCAGCAAAGCTTGAATACTTGATATCTCTCGGTCTTTTCTTGAGCCAGGAACATACTTTTAAGGCTTTCGATCATATTGTAGGCCTCAACATTCTTGAACTACTTCTGCAAGTCCAGTTCCATGTGAGCAAGCATAAGACAACTAATCTTCGTGGACTCATCCTTAGTCCTATGGTAGGCATTGGTTTTAACGACACTCACATTCTCATTTGGCTCATTTGGAAGTGGGTTATCTAGAACATGATCGTTCTTTTCTTATTTGAGAACAATTCTCAGATTACGGTACCAGTTGGTGAAATTACTTCCATTAAGCTTGTCTTTCTCTATGATCAGTCTCAACGCAAAACTTGACATTTGAGGGAGACTGCTACTAGGTGCCATTGATCTACAATAGAAAATATGCAAAACAGTTAAGACATGTATCCATAAAAGAGCAAGCATATTAAACATTTTAATGCTTATGCTCCCACTAGAACCAACACCCCTCCAAGGGTTACTAAGTGATTCAGGATCCTAAATAAGCAAGCCGACTAGTGAGCTTTAGAATCACCGCTAGCCGTCAAGTGATCTAGGTAGGCAACTCCTTGCACATCGCATCTCATATGACTCATGTTGGCCGAGTGACATCACATGCCCCGGCTCCCGACCAACTTTGCCCCGAGTCCCACAACCATTGTGATGGACCCATCTAGCTTACCGAGTGCTTCTGCTGTAAGAGTCTGACTCGAACCCATCTAGTTGGAAAGAATTGGTAGCACCTCGATTTTATGAGCCCACTACCAGGAATGTCCACCTTGTAATGGTGCAACACTTGGCGGGGAAACCGACTAGACCAATAGAGGTAAAACAAAGACATAGACATAACACAAAATAAAGCAGTTATAATGTGAAATGGTATGGCTCTCTTCATGGTGATGTCTATCTCCATGAAGCTTGTAATTCAACTCGTGCCAACTCTTGTCACGTGCCATCTTACCCCATGTCGCTAACATGTGCATCGACTTGCATGCCATCCGGATTCTCCAAAAAGCTACACTAGCTTAGTAAATAAAAATTATATAGAGAATCTCACACATAGGTCGTAATACAATAAAATGACAACACCTAGACTCTAGTCGGATGACCAAAACCATGATATGCATACCACATATGGATAAAAACATCACATGCATATAAGCCATACCATTCACAACATCATCCTGCAAAAAAAGTTATGCATATATATGATATCTACCAGCATTTTGAAACTCGCAACGACATCTAAGGCGCTACGACAGGGCGAACCGGCGGTCCTGCTAGCCGGATAGTGGGCGAGGATCGAAGGGGCGGTGCCCCTCGCAGGTGCGGGTAGCGTCGTACGATTTTTCAGAAAACATAGAGCTCATCTGCATTCCGAACATGGGTTTCTTCATCGGATAAAATAATTTTATGCAAATCCGATCTGTACTCCAATTCAATCAAACTCCTTTCATCTTCGATCACCACATCTGGATTTATGTGTCACGGTCTAAACCGATGGTGGAAACCAACCGGTAGGATTATGTCGTTACACAACCTTAGCAGTATGATCACGGAAACTAGACCATCCATTTCCCCTAGCACAGTTGATCCAACCAACCTCGTACAAAACAAATCTATCTCATAGATCGACCATCAAAACAGCAAATAGATCCAATCTAATACCTACCACATATCACATATGCAAGATCTCAAGCCTAAAACTAGAAACTATTTCTTTGATATCACTGTTGGGCCATGAAGAGATAAAAGAACTTTCCCCTACACGATAGTCCCAAGATCTAGCTGAGGTATAAGGCCACAAGATTTACCACTAGACGCGCATGTGCGGATTATTGATGAAGCGTGTAAATTGATGCAGTGCAGTACAATCCCACGAATAGTACCTTCAGATCCACCCCAAACTCTTTCGTCTTCAGCGTCACACATGCAATGAAGGAGATATGCCCTAGAGGTAAATAATAAATAGGTTTTGATGGTCATATCTCAATTAGTTTATAATAGTTTCATATTGTGCTATAACTGTACCAAGTAGAAACATTGGTACATGTGTGGTATGAAACAACCAAGTCCCTAGTAGCCTCTATTCATACTAGTTCGTTGGTCATGAGGATGATCTGGGTTTCAAGATCATGGGCATTTATGCCAATTGACAACGGGGTCATATCATTGGAGAATGATGTGATGGACATTCCTCAAAGGATTGCAATGCGATCAAGTCATATAAGTTCATTGTTGCAACAGCTATACCTAGACTACTTTTCCTTAGACCGTGAGCTCATATTACTCACTGTTTCCTGAGGCTGCTTAGACTGCATCAACCGTCATCTGGTAACGGTGGCCATAAAGGTGTACGTTGGGTATTTCGAAGGAACAGTAGATGACATGTGACTGCAATACCGAGATTTGGTCACCCACATGACGGGTAAAGATACATACGACCGGCTTGGTGAGATTACATCCATAAATGTTGCAACACGTGACTCGGTCACGGGGATGTAATATCACGGTAACAAGAAAACAAAACTTGTTATTAACAAGATTGAACAAGGTATGTGATACCAATGATCGGATCTCGGAAAAGTCGTATCAAGAAACAAAAGGAATTGGATGCTACATTTAGCGGTTCAAATGACATCGTCATCAGGAATGCATAGGGGTCACATGGATATCCCTGGACCCTCTGTTGATCATTGATACAGATCATGTCTAGAGCATTCCCGAGCCGTGAGAGGATACACTTAAGGGTACGATGAGAGCGATCATTCGTAAGACGGAATCACAATAGAGAAAAAAAGACAGAAATATTCCGCAGAGAGATCCGAAGTTGTTCGGAGAAAGAATAAAGGAAAAGACCAGAAAAGTGTTTTCGGATAAATGATAATTTAAATATATATTTATTATATGTTAATTGTGAATTAATATATTCTAAATAATATTTAGATTAAGATTTATAAAGGCAACTTTTATATTAGGTCAAATCCCCGGAGGGAAATAGCCTAGAAGAAAAGCTGCAGAAAAAGAAAAAGGAAAAACAACTAAAAGGCTACGCAGGCTGCGAATATTAACCACCGCGCGCGCAGCAGGCAGAATGGGCTGCCTAGCCAGCGTAGGGTGCTGCTGGGCCACGACCGGCCAACGGCCCACCCGAGCAGGCTAGCATCAGGCCCACCCGGGGTGGAGGCGCTGGGCGCCAGAAGCCAACAGGCCGGGGAGGCACAGCGGCCCACCCGGGCCTCACACTAGCTGTCGCCGCAGGCGACGCTGGGCCACGGGGGTGGCCAGCCGGCCTACCTGGGCCTCCGGCTACAGTATGCGCTTGACAGGCCACGTGGGAGGCTCCCTGTCCCACCCGGGTTGGTGCTGATTTCTAGCTGGGCTGAAGGTGTTTGGCCCATCTGACTGAGTTGATTTTTCCTGTTATTTCCTTTTGCCTTTTAGTCCCACATGGCTAACCCAATGGAGAGGGCACGCCCCCCTCCACTCATATAAAGGGGTGTCCATGGGTGGGGTTGAAACACACCAATACACCATCAATTGGAGAAATCCTTTGGTTGACTTCCTCCTTCCCTCTCTCTAGCCCTTGTGACCATGGCCCCAAGTTTGGGCTTTGCGAACAAGGCACACCTACAGCACGCCGTTGCGCTGCAGGGATTCCTAGCCGGATATCAACTTTCGCACTCCCAGCGGGATTGGGGAGCTGGAGGTCTCATCGTGCATCGGATGTGTACGAAGACACGAGGCACAACACTTGGGGTGCTTGAATATCGTGAGCCGGAGCTGCTGCACGATGAAGAAGGATCAAGAGGTGACCTGCGACGAGCTTCGCGACCTTGAGGTCGGCTACGAGTACGACTACTTCAACCACGTTCCCCATGGAACGTTAATCGCGTATGGTCTACAAGGATATGTATTCTATACGCATTGGTCCTTACCTTATTACTACCTAGATAGATCCTATGCAGTTTTTAGGGTTCCCACGTAGGAAATTTTTTGTTTTCTGCTGCGGATCCCCTTCAGTGGTATCAGAGCCGATCTATGTGTAGGAGTGTTGTACGGCCAATACGCACAAGTATTGTGAGGGCATTGATCCATTAGTTGTTACCCTCTAACGTGTACTTGTTTATATCGCGGTATTATTTGATGAAGCGGCCGAGACCGACCTTACGCGTATTTGTACGTGAGACAGGTTCCACGCTCAACATACGGCTTGTACCGTATAAGTGGCTAGCGGGCGTCTGTCTCTCACTCGATAGTTGATATAGCATTTACAATGGAGGGCCCCAGAAAGGGGTGTAATAGAGACAAATGTCGGATCCATGTTGTGGTTGGAAAGTTCGTAGACTAGAAGCAGTTCTATTGAGAAAGCCCTAACAACCACGTAAAACTTGCAATAGATAAAGTAGAGGCGTCTAACTTTATTTTGTAGAAGGGCATGTGATTATGATATGGCATTGGTCGTTGCGAAGGTAAAGTAGTTTACTTTTCTGTTACTAACTAGTATAGTAATAGTCATCGTTCCGATGGACGACCTGGTGGAGGCATCGTGGACTTGGCGTCAAACCGAGGGCAAGATGGAGATCATGTCGGAGCGCTCGATGGAGATCAAGGCGCAAGAAGAAGCACCATATCATATCACATTATACATATGATGTTGATACTTGTTTTACATCTTATTGTGTGCTAGTATTAAGATATTCAACGGTAGCAAATAAGATAATCCCTATTTAATTCCAATGTTCCGTGTTCCTCTTGTGTGTGCACCACCAAGAAAGTTCTTTGTTATGAGGCGCCCTGCGGTGAGTAGGGGTCAGACATATCTATGTTCGCATACAGTGGGTGTAAGCCATGTTGCACAGCGAATATACACAAGTTAGATTTGGTGAGCCTAGCATGTGCAGACATGGCCTCGGAACACAAGAGATCGAAAGATCGAGCATGAGTCACATGGATGATGTGATTGACATTAGGGAATGTCTACCTTTGATGTTGCACTGATGGCCGTGACGATTTGGGGAGGTGCAGAGGATAGGGATCATGCGATCACTAAAACCGTCCAGGAGATGACAATTTTAGTGGAGACCAATTATAAATTGATCTCTTATTATGAACTTAGTCTAGATGTCTGTTTGCAAATATCTTAGTAGATCATGGCCTATCCCATTAAGGTCCTTTGCGACCATGGGAATATATTGCGTAATTTGGAACTTAGGGAAAGGGTCCAACTTCATAGATTAATACCCACGCCTGAGGGATATCCTCATAAAAGGTGATCTTCTCTTCTTGATACAATAACCATTAGGAGATAATTCGATGACTCCACAATGTTTGTGTTTCCTCCATAATCATCCAATAAGCCATTCCCCATTCGATGGAGAGCTGGACTGCAATTTTTTATTATGCAAAATCTGGCGCATAAAGTATGAGCCGTTGGATGGGTTTTCCTCCATCATGGATGAAAAGAGAATGTTTGGAAAAACAATTAGCGATCTTGCATTAGAGTTGAGAACTCTTGGAAGGGCTTGATTGCAATGGAGGTCATGGATGAAAAGGTATATGTAAGATATACAAGTTATAAATGTAATTCTTGCAAAAACTCGTTGCAGTTTGCAAAGTATTTGATACTTGTCCCATTTTGTGAAAACAGGAGGATCTGCTTGAGAATTGCTGGTTTTGAGGCAACGTGACTTGATGATGGCAAGCAAAATAGTTGATGGCCGACATCACCTCTTTTCTCAAAGTTTGTCATTTGGATTAGTGGACTTGAATATAATTTTGTAATCCTAGTTTGTGTGTCTTGCTTTTGGCAAGACGATTATTTATATGAACAAGTTACAAGCCAGTTTTTACTATTCTTATGAACAATACCGTCATGGTCACATTACGATTACAAATAAGTTATTCGCATCACTATGTTAATGATAATAGTTTAAACATTTATAAAGGATTAGAATGCTAAAAGATATCCAAAGTTTAATAATGAAATGACACTATAGTTTAAGTCATTTTTGTTATTGCATGTTCTTTATGAAGATTGAGGTCCTAGATGCTTAATCTAGAGACTTTGCAAAACCATGCCTCATTGGGCAGAATGACTAAAACTCCGCATTCTGGTAAAACAGTGATATGCGAAGAAATGTTGAATCTTATACATAGTGATGAATCGTATTTTCAACAAGTAGTGGAAATCATTTATTGTGGACTTAAGTGAATAAGCGTATTTACTTAATGAAACATAAGTTCGAAATGATTTGAATTGTTCAAATTAGTTCACATTAAAGAGGATATTGAATTAACAAGTCTCTTCGATTTGATCGACATGACTAAAGTATTCAAGTTAAGTTTAGCATAAAAGGGACTTGTGAAAGATGTTTCACAAATTATGATAATTGGACGAATTCAAACTGTGTTGAAATGTCTAAACATCATAATCATTATGTATTGGATACATATGGTATAATATTATCTCTTATCGGGGTTATAGTTGTCATTTAGAGTTAGAGATCAAAATAAGCAAACACTCATTTGAAATACAAAGGAACATCTAAAAGAATCGTGGAAACAACACCATAAGTGTTATGACAATTTGAGTTTTTGGAGATTTCGACAAGTCGAAATCGTGGCGAATAAACAAGTCTTTGTAGAGTATTTTTAGGAAGCTACTTAGATGTCATTCTATGGCATGAGATTGAAGATTAGCACCCCTCATTAGTGCACACTCTTAACCTTAGTGGCTAGTGCTAAGTATAAAATTTCATCACTTTAGATGGGAATACTTGGTGAAAATAATTATGAAAACCTTGGAATGATGAGTCATTCTATTGAAATGTTTTGACATGTGTTGAGAAAATCAAATGAATTTGATTATGAAAATGTTGAGGCATGAGCCTTAGCCCTTTTACCAAAAACTGATGGTTGGGTTCGGATGCGATACCATTCCAATTTTACCGTACAACCACTGAACTGGGTAGGGCTTAGCCGGAAGTTTATATGCATTAGTATGGGTTCCTTCGCAGGAGAGGTTTGAGCTGAGGCCACCTCTTGATGTGTGTCCACCTATGTAGTGCCCAGGATGGCAGATGGGCATGGCTGGCAGGCCAAGCTCATAGAGGAGGTGCCTATATTAGAGTGTGTAATTGAAAGGTTATGATTGATTATCCTCATACTAAGTATGATGATTCAGGGTTATCCCTGACGGATGTATCGAATTTGGTGGTGAAAGTATACCACCTCTGCAGAGTGTCAAACTATTCGAATAGCCGCGTTCGTGGTCATGGACAGTTGGAGTTGCCATACTGTTCCGTCGTCAGATGTTTTCAAAATGACTTGTGGGATGAATTGGGACTTTGAATTGACCACAATAGGATTGTGAATATGAAAACTAGGTTCCCACTTAAAGTTATTTTAGAACATTAAATTAACTTTCTTTACTTCTGAACTCAGTTTAAATAAATCTGGTTTTTGTAAACAAACCTAGAGCTTAAGATTCCTACTAGAACTACCTTACTTATTAGTGATAGTTTGCGAGTACTTAAAGAGTACTCATGGCTTTGTCCATGGCTATTCCCATGGCCGGACCATGAGGATGACTATCCGGAGGATGGACAGCAGGACGGCTACGACAACTAGGATCATCTCCCATCGTCGGCATTGCCTGTGACCATGAAGATGGAGCCCACTACTACGCTTTATTATTCCGCTGCTTGATTGTATTAAGACTGGATCATAAGATCCTTTATTTGTGTAAAACCTTATTGTGGTTTGTAATGGATGATGTACTGTGATATCCAATCTGTTATGTCTCGTAAAAATGGTAATCCTGGGATTACGGGATATGACATAACAGACATCTGGGATTAAAAATCCAGGTATTGACACAAGTGGCGGTAGAAGAGGCTGGAGAATGTCGTTCAACTCTCAACCCACCTTGTGGACTACAGCAACTAGCTGCTCCCGCCGTCGCTGCCGGAGGGGTGGCCTTCCCACGTGCAGGTGTGGGGGCAGGAAGTGTGAGCGTTGCCACCACACGCCCCACCCGCGCCCATGACGACACCACCACCACCGTCGCACGAGAGCGTACTATCTGCCTAGGCATGGTTGCCGTCGGTGTTCATCAACCTCTCCAACGAGCCCAATGACTAGGCGGCGCCGTCGCCACCTCCGCCACTCCGCCCATGCTGATTTGTAGTTATGTTTTTTTATTTTTTTATTATGTAAATTAAGACTATTATATAATGTATCTAAGTTTTTATTTTTTTTGTTCTTTTTTGTGTTTTGTTGTCCGCGGACCGATCCAAACTGACCGGACACATCTCGTATCTGAAAACGTGTCGGCCGAGTAGCTAAATATTTTAAGGACTTTGTCTTCCCGGCAGAAAAAAAGAGAGCAGGAGAGCACGATCCGAGCTTCTATTCGGAGATACGCCCCTTGAACACACGGAACGCGGCATGGAGTCTTATTCTTGCGATCTGGGCCTGTACTACTGTGAGATCTGACACACGTCCTGGCGCATGCGCAACACGTCCGAGCCCACGTATTCAGCTGCCATTAATTCGCATGCAGACTGATAGTCATTTTTTTAGATGGAGAGTCATTCATGCTCCAGGCCAGTAGACGCACACATGTGTCATTTTTTTTAGATAGTCATTCATGCTCCAGGACCAGTAGATGCACACATGTGTACCACAGCTAAGAGCAAGTACGGTATAATCAACTGACTATAAACAGTAAAATAATATAATTTGAGTGAGGGGAGGAGAGAACCGGAGAGAGAATGTAAGTTAGAGCAAGTACAATAGGCTAGGCTGATGTAAACGAGCTACAAAAGGTTAAATAATATATTTTTGCTTAGTTAGAGGAGAGAGAATTAGAGTTGGCTCTTAGCTAAGAGCCAGCTGCAGCCTAGGCACTATGTTAGAATGAAAGGTAGACCATGTCACTAATAAAGTAGTATTATTTATTGTACTACCTTTGTTCGGGATTATAGGTGCGGGGAGTTTTTTATATATTGCTTGAGATTATAAACGTTATCTCATTTATTAGTCTGTTTCGTCCAATGCATGTTCTTCTCTTTCTCTCACTTCTCTCATGCATATAAATCTATTGGTGCATGCATATATTAATTAATGAGAGAGAGTTATGTAGTGTTTTGGTATTAGCAATTTGGCTATTAAGACTAGTAATCCCAAACAGAGGTAGTACATGTTAGCTCTTAGATTGAATTTAGATGACGTGGACAAGGCTTATAGCCAGCTGGCTCTACTATTTTTCTTGCTCTTAAGAGTCAGCTCTAGCACGTGCTCCTAGGCACCTTATGATAGACGTGGACCACGTACTAATTAAGTAGTGCACTTTTATATCTAACTATTTTACATAGTAGCTATAGAGCTGACTATGACGTGTCACTTTTTTATAGTCAAGACTGTATTATTAAACTTGGTCTAAACAGTGCTGACTTACCCCACGGCAAGCTCCGCTGGCCCCAATTGCATTGCATCTTTGCATGTGTACACGTGTGTGAGTCAGGGCGGTCGCCGCTGGTCACGTGGCTCGGAGAAGGACATTGACGCTAGCTATTGCTCTCAGTCTCAGGGAGCGTACGCGTGGACCTATGCAGCTGCGCCTCCTTGCTTGCCTCCATGTGTGTACTCTCCATTCTCCAATCATTTGATCACAGCACGGTGCGTGCAGGTGGAGTCCATGGGAACGGTCGAACATCGCACTGTCGGAGAGGGACTGGCAGGGACCGTGCGGCCTGCCCATTTCGGCTCGAATGCCTTACCGACGGCGCGCAAAAGGCCCATCCCCAGCTGCTGTGTGAAATATGATCACGTCACTGAAGCCCGAGCATCATTTGGGCCGAGTTTAGCTCAGGAGTTTTTACTCCCCCGCGGCCCGTATAGGTCCGACTCCGGAATCATCTCCCCGCCTCGCAGTTTTTCTTTTGACTGTCATAGCTTTGCATCCACGACATGATTATCTAGCGGAAGTATAGTTTCGGCCAAGTGGATTATATTATAAATAATAGAGCACTCAAGCATATGCATGATAAGAACATGTGCACACCCAGTATCTATGTAAGCTACAGATGTCCACCTACAGACCTACTCGCACATGCATGCACACGTACTTAGACTTAGGTCCAACACGTGTTGAGTGACTCGATCAGATGATTGATCAAGCAATCGATCAAAAGTCTTTCGTTTGGAATAGTTGTGCGGAATACTTCGTGGCAAAGCAATTAATTTAATTTAATCGGCGAACGAAGCTAGCTAGGGGCTTTATCTACCTTATATATAGTCAACTTGTAGAATCGTGCTTTCATAACCAAGTACCAAGCCAACTCTAACCAGCTACCAAGCCACAGGGTCAAGTTGGCGGAGGATTTTTGGCCAGCAAGGGCCAGAGTCGTCACTGCCAACAAGAAAGGCCGATGTATACATGATGGGGTGCTCGTCCATAAGATTATCCATGAGGTCAAGTTCAGAAAGTTGAAGGGAGTATTTCTAAAACTAGATTTTTAGAAAGCCTACGACCGACTAGAGTGGCGGTTTCTACGTCAAGTCCTCCAGAAGCGAGGATTTGATGACGCCTGATCACATGAATCATGCAGTTTATCATGGCTGGAAGCAACTCTATTAACATCAACAGAGAGATAGATCCATATTTCCACCCCTCGTGCGGAGTGAGACAAGGGGATCCCATATCTCCCTTGCTCTTTAACTCCGCGGTGGATGCCCTCGCGGAGATCTTAGGGAAAGCTAAGAACGTCGGCCACGCCTCTGGTGTGGTAGGGAACCTTATTCCAGGAGAAGGGTCACTCACCTCATGATCATGATTGAAGGCTCAGACATGGAAAACCTCAAATTCCTGCTCCTTTGCTTACAGGTAATATCTGGCCTCAGAATTAACTTTGACAAGAACGAGGTTGTTGCAATAGTGTTCACACCCGAGGATAGCAGACGACCTCAATTGCCGGCTGGCCTCATTCCCCATTACGTATCTCGGGATGCCGATACGTGACACTAGGATCCTTATCAAGAGTTTGGAACTATTCGTGGGCAGAGTTAGATTGAAGTTGAGCGCTGGTGTGGCAGGTTCACATTGATAGGTAGCAAGACGGTGCTGATTTACTCCTACCATCCTATGATGGGCTTTTACCTCCTCCAGGAAGGGGTGCACTGCTCTTTAACAAGGAAGTTTCACGCTTTTTCTGGCAGGATCCAAAGGGGCACTAGAAGTAGCACGTGGCCAAATGGGCGAACATATGCAGGCCCAAGGAGCTTGGAGACATAGGAATTCTAGCCTCCTACATATTCAATAAGGCATCGATGCTAAAATGGGTGTGGTGGATCCTTAGAGACGATGGAGGCTTGTGGCTACAACTCATTAAAGCAAAATACCTGAGAGGCCGCCCTCTTTTGGATTGCAATCTCCAGGATGGCTCCCAGTTCTAGCACTTCATCCAGGAGATTAAGCACGAGATTTAGCTAGGGATCACTTTATCCATAGGGAATGGAGAAGGTACCATGTTTTGGTTGGACTCATGGTTGAGGGAAAGCCCCCTATGTGAGGTACACCCTGGCATGTTTCGATTTGTTCTAAACCATCGCTTTAGGTTGCCACCGTGGTCTAGGAGGGGACATGGAATATCTCGTTCCGTCGAACCTTCGGCCTAGAGGAAACCGAGGCATGGTTAGAGCTTAGGACGGCGTTGCCAAATGCACTCTCTGACGTAGCAGATACTATGTCCTTGCACCTTACCCTGCCAGAGGTATTCACGGTCAGCTCCGCTTACCGCTCCCTCTTCATAGGACCGTTTTTATCGTAGAACAAACCGTTCTGGAAGGCTCCTTTACCCCTGAAAACGAAGATCCTTTCTTTGGCAATTGCTATGGGACCGCCTTCCTTCTAGGGTAGAAGTCATGAAACAACATGGGCCATGGGATGGGTTATGTCCAATATGTCGGATCCCTGAATCGGGAACTGACACATTGCAAATGTATCTATAATTTTTGATGCTTCATGCTTGGTTTTATCCACTTTCTTGTGTTTTGTTCCAACTCTAGAGTACTTTTCTTATGATTTCTTGGACTAACCTATTAACAAGAGTCATAGTGCCAGCTGCCTGTTTTCTGCTGTTTTTGGTTCCAGGAAAGTCAGAAAATAAATATTCTCGGAATTGGACGGGACAAAAGCCAAAGTGCCTATTTTTCCGGAAGGGATCAAGTGCCAGAATACGAGACGGAGAAGGGTCAGGGGGCCACCACACCACCTGGCCGCACGGCCTAGCCTGGCCCGCGCCAGGGGGTGGTGTGGCCGCTCTCGGCACCCCCTCGGCCTCCCCTTCCACCTATAAGATGCCCTCAGGATGAAAACCCTAAGTAACCGATCAAAAATCCATGAAAGAGTCTTTAGCCGTCGTCATCTCCATCCCTAGATCGGGAGGGATCTGAAGCTCTTCCCGGCACCCTGCCGGAGAGGGGAATTCATCCTGGAGGCCTTCTTCATCACCATGCAAGCCTCCGGTGTGATGCGTGAGTAGTTCATCCTTGGACTACAGATTCATGTAGTAGCTAGATGGCTGGTTCTCCTCCTTTGTTCTTTCATGTTTAGATCTTGTGAGCTCCGTTCATGATCAAGATCATCTATTTGTAATTCTGCATGTTGTGTTTGCGGGGATCCGATGGATATTGAGATGCTATTTCAGATTGATTATTTATTCTATCATGTCTTTGTTATTTGTGATATTGCATGCTTTCCGTTGTTAGTAGCTATCTTGGCCAAGTAGATGCTAGCAACTCCAAGAGTTAGTATTTATGCTCGATAGTGGGTTCATGCCTCTGGTAATCTGGGGAAGTGACAGAAATCTCTAAGGTACTAGATGTGCTATTGCTACTAGGGAGAAAACAACAATCCTTTGTTCATAGAACAATCGTATTGTTTACTTTACACGCAGTTTGTAAAGCAATAATCTGTTGCTTGCAACTTAATACTAGAGGGGGTTCGGATGATAACCTGAAGGTGGATTATTAGTCATAGATGCAGTTGGATAGCAATCTATGTATAATGTTGTAATGCCCAATCAAGTCTCAAAGGAGTCAAGATGATTAGTATATGCATGTATTTCTTTCCCGGTGTTTGTCAATTGCCTCGCTGTAATTTGTTCACCCAGCATCTTATCTATCTTAAGGAGAGCCACCTCTAGTGAACTATAGATCCCGGTCCTTTTTCTTTACATACAATCTACAATCTTTTACTGCTTTATGTTTACTTTCTGCAAACTTTTACTTCTTTCCATTCGATACATTTAATCCTTTGTTTTCCGCAAAACACGGTGAGATTGAAAACCTCATCGCAAGTTGGGGACAAAGTTCTGTGGTTGTGTTGTGTAGGTCTCCACGTTGCTACTAGCACCGGTAGTGCGCCCTGCTAAAGCTCAGATAGTAACACCTTTGGGGTGTTTCCTTGCTCCTACTGGTTCGATTAAACCTTGGTTTCATAACTGAGGGAAAACTTACTGATGTGCTCATCGTACCTTCCTCTTGGGGTTCCCAACGAGCTCTACGTCGAACGACGAGCACATCAAGATTTTCTGGCGCCGTTGCCGGGGAGTCAAGGACATCTTCACAAGGGGAGTCCCTCATAACCAATCTCTTTATTTTATTGTTTTTGTTTTGCTTAGTTTCTTTTTGCTTTGTTCTTCAAAAACACACAAAAATTAAGTCTCCTATATTTGTTGGTATATTATTTCCTTGCTTTGTCATGCTTCCTATCAATGGTTGGTTTCTTTGAAAATGAACCTTATTGGCATGGTGGGTTCATGGAAGAACAAAAATATTATTATAAGGAACACCGCTTGTCACAAAAAGAGAAACACTTATGGGAATAAATTGATAAATTGAATACCATTGCTAGAAATGTGTGCTCTACTTACAATGTTACTTATTGCTTTGATAAATCTTGTTGCTGTAGGAGGTATAAACACCTCCCTTTTCAATGTGAGTGTAATGATAATGTTACCATATCTTCTTATGTTAAAGGAAATTATGACTTTTATGATGTGGAACAAATTGAAGAATTTATTGCTTGGAAGGGTGCATTCGAACTAGCTTATTTGCTTGAAAATACTGATGATGCACCTTATAAATATGAGGTTTATGATATACTTCAATTTTGATTTGATAATTACAAGGAAGAAAATGGCTATATTCGTGAATATCTTAATAGATGCTCTCCACCTATGGAAGAGACTAATGCCTTGCAGGAGCCTATGGAAGAAGAAATTGCTGAAACTGGAAGCTCATTGGATGAAAAAGAGGAGGAGAGTGATGATCAAGGGGAGGAAGAATGGATATACCCATCCCTACCTTCTAATGAAAGTAACTCTTTACCCCTTACATTATTTGATTGTCCCCCATGCTTATCAAAGGAGGACGAATATCATGTTCCTGAGGATTCTTTTGAAAATGTTTATAATAAAGCTCTGGTGTTTGTAGATCATGAAAATCATGCTTTATGTGATAGCTATATTGTTGATTTTATTCATGAGGCTACTGAAAATTATTATGAGAGAGGAAAATATGGTTGTAGAAGTTTTCATGGTATTGAAACACCTCTCTATGGGCTAAAAGTTTTGAAGTTATTCTCGTTTTATATTCCTATACACGTCACTTTGTTCTTTGTAAATTTATTTGCATACGAGATTTCTATGCATAGGAAGTGGGTTAGACTTAAATGTGTTTTTAATTTGCTTCTTGATGCTCTCTTTTACTTCAATTCATATTTTTTTATGTGAGCATCTTCTCAAACTATCATGCCTAACTTAAAGGCGTTAAAGAAAAGTACTTATTGGGAGATAACCCAAAAGTTTTAGATGAGTCTTGGAAGTTATTAACTCTGTAATAACCACTCCTTATCCTTTTTATTTGCTTTTTGTGCCAATATTAACCTCTAATGAGAGAGAAGTAATGATTGGGAAAGTTGATGTGCCGAAACAGATTTTTGTGCTTCACCGTAAAATTTTGTGAGAGAGCTCTGTATGTCGGATTGAGCTGTAATTTTT
The DNA here is from genome assembly GCA_910589775.1 of Avena eriantha. NCBI lineage: Eukaryota > Viridiplantae > Streptophyta > Magnoliopsida > Poales > Poaceae > Avena > Avena eriantha. The sequence continues at coordinate 253,600,507 of OU342746.1, forward strand.
TGTGCTTCTGCCCCAGGTTGTTATCTAACTTTAGTTAGCTCAATACTTTTTGATTTGAGCAACAGAAGGTCTTCGAAAAAATTCGTCTTTACCTGCTGGTCTGTTTTGACAGATTTCTGCCATTTTCTGCATTTGCTTCTTGTTAGTTTCTTCTTGAGTTCTTTTGGGGAATTGAGCTTTTTGAGGGAAGTGATACAGTAGCTAGTGTTCTAATGGAAGTTTATTTGGTGTTAGAACTGAACCTTGAGACTTATTTTGTTGGAGATATGCCCAAGAGGCAATAATAAAGTGGTTATTATTATATCTTTATGTTTATGATAAATGTTTACATCTCATGCTATAATTGTATTAACTGGAAACATTAATACTTGTGTGTTTTGTAAACATAAAAGAGTCCCTAGTAAGCCTCTTGTTAAACTAGCTTGTTGATTAATGGATGATCATGGTTTCCTGATCATGGACATTGGATGTCGTTAATAACAAAATCATATCATTAGGAGAATGATGTGATGGACAAACACCCGTAGTAAGCATAGCATAAGATCAAGTCATTAAGTTCGTTTGCTATAAGCTTTAAAATACATAGTAACCTAATCCTTCGACCATGAGGTTATGTTAATCACCATCACCGGATGGATACTTTGATGACATCAAACACCGCTTCGTAACTGGGTGGTCATAAAGGTGTCATTGGGTATTCTGAAAGTATGTGTTGAAGCGCATGAACCAAGATTGGGATTTGTCCATCCATATGACGGATAGATATGCTCTGGGCCCTCTCGGTGGAATGTCATCTAGTTAGCTTGCAAGCATGTGACTAGGTCACAAGGGATGACATATCACGGAACGAGTAAAGAGTACTTATCAGTGACGAGGTAGAACTAGGTATAGAGATACCGACGATCAAACCTCAGATAAGTAAAGTATCGCGTGACAAAGGGAATTGGTTTCGTATGTTAATGGTTTTGTCGATCACGAAGTCATCGTTGAGTATGTGGGAGCCATTATGGATCTCCAGGTCCCGCTGATGGTTATTGATAGGAGATGTGTCTCTATCATGTCTACATATTCACGAACCGTAGGGTGACACACTTAAGGGTCGAAGTTGTTTTTAAGTAGATATGGAATGTGTGTTGGAGACCGAATGTTGTTCGGAGTCTCGGAATGGATCCGGGACATCACGAGGAGATCCAGAATGGTCCGGAGAATAAGATTCATATATTAGGGATCATTTTCTAAGTTAGGAAATGTTTCAGAGTGTTTGTATGGAGATTCTAGAAGGTTTCGGAATGTTCTCGAAGGTTCTAGAGGATTTCTTGGAGTTTGCTTGAAAACCAAGAAAGGGTCAAAGGAAACCTAGTGGGGCAAGACACGGATTCGTGGGGGAGGAGGACTCCTCCCCCCTTCCCACCGCCGGCCATAGGAGGGGAGTCCTACTAGGACTCCCCCTCCCCAGGCGCGCCTCCCCCCCTTAAATAGAAGGGCAGGGGCGCCCCCTCTTGCCCTCTCTCCCATAACTCCCAATCTCTGCCGCCTCTCTCCTCCACCTTTCTTCTGCACAGGCATAGGCGAAGCCCTGCAGAATTCTCTACTCCACCTCCACCACCACGCCGTCGTGCTGCTGGGATTCCATGGAGAAGATCTACTACCTCCGCTGCTCGCTGGAACGGGGAGAGGAAGGTCTGCTTCGACTCCGCACGTGTGACCGACTGCGGAAGCGCTGCCAAAACGCAGCGCCGGAAGGATCGTCAACTTGACCGACTGCGGAAGCGCTGCCGCAACGCGACGCCGGAAGGATCGTCCACACGATCTTGAGATCGGCAAGTGATCGACTACATCAACCACGAGATCTAATCTCGTTAACGCTTTCGGATCTACGAGGGTTAGTTCCTATCTATCTCGTTGCTCATGTCTAATAGATTAGATCTTGGCTTTTATCTAGATTAGATCTGGGTTTTGTTCATTCTTGCGGTAGAAATTTTTTGTTTTCCATGCTACGAACCCATCATATTTATCTTAAGTGCACTAATGTTGCTAATGAGATTGTGTGAAGTTTTGTATGAAGGGAAAATTTCAGGTGTATGAAAGGAATGAGTAATGAGATGAAGGATGGACTAAAGCTCAAGATTGGGGATGCCACGCGTGTCACCCCAAGAAATATCTAAGAAGTACAAGCGTCAAAGCTTGGGGATGCCCAAGGCATCCCCTTCTTTATCAATAAAAATTACAGGTTTCTTCCAAACACTTCATTTTTATTGTTTCATGCACAGTTGTGTTTTTCTTGGAGCGTCTTCTTTTTCGTTTTGGTTTTGGTTTTCGTTTGCCTTGGTTTGCTTAGTTTGCTGAATAAATTGGTTGGACCCCCTCTTTCATACTTTGGTTTGCAAATAGTTTGGTTTGGTTTGGAAAAGAGTAGGAAAGTTCATGCTTATGTGGTAAAAAGAGCTCATTTTGACTGTGGCCTATGCTTTGTCATGCCATGCTTGATATTGTTTTGGCTTTATGCTTAGTATTCTTTGCTGTAGCATGACTTGTTATAAACAATTGAGGTTGCTTAATGTGCCTTGGATGAATCATGCGTTGTTTTAGCATAGTATAGTGGTATTCTCCTTTGATGCTTTATTTGGGTTGACTTGGCGCATGCTCACACCATGTTATGACTATCCAAAGTCACCATAGCCTTTATGATCCTTTAGTTTTCAACTAGTAGTATCACTTTATGCTTTGATCAATGATGTTTTGTCGCTCTACATGATTATGGCCATTATTGCTCTCTTAGTTTGTCGCTCTCAGTCTTTTGCTAGCCTCCACAACAAAGTATGAGTTCCACTCATGCATCCAACTCCCTAAACCAAGTTATTCTAAAGAGTCCACCATACCTACCTACTAGCTTATGCTATTCCAAGTATATTCATGCTTTTGTTTACCTTCCAAATTAAACTTGTTATGAGAAAACTAGTGATTAAAGCTCTCACGAACTTGATGGCACACTTTACTTTTTGCATCTAATAAACTTGAACCATTGGGTCCTTCTTTGTTGCGTATATGCTTGTGCTTTATAAGTTGAAATTAGCAGAACCATGTTTCACGGGGAACGCTTTCAACATTGCACTTGTACTTTGTACCCCGTTGATATCATGTTCTTTTGCTTACGGATCCCGGCGGTGTGAAATAAAAGTGGAACTTGTAAGATCATGGAGTTTGTATGTGTGTTAGAGAAACGCTTGGGCCGCTAGCCTAAGCCATGCCTAATCATGGTGGAAACTTGTAGCATCACCATAATGAGCACTCTATGTAGCATCCTCAATAAAAACCTATGCAAATAGCAAATAAAAAGATCGCTAAGATGCTCATTGTCTCCTTGCCTTGTCATTTTGATTATGGGAAAGCTCCCGTATCATGTGCAAGGGGTACCCCGTTGGCGGTTCTTAATGATACACATATACTTACAATGACAAGAGTTTACTCGTGACTAAAGTTGAGTAGCATGAGGATCGGTCTTCGTAAGTAAGGGGCATGAGATTTCGGTTTATAACTTGTCAAGCATATCCTCTTAGTTGTGTCACTTTAACCTTAATCACCTTCAAGATGCTTATGATAGGGGCAATGAGAGCTGAAAACTACAAGTACCATAATTTTTGGAAGCTCTTTATGAGACTTGAATCCTTACTTCCTTTTACAAAAGGCCTTTCTTCCACCATTATATTGAGTCTCCATCTTCTATCTTTATGCACCTACTTTGAGAGCATAGTGGCCATTCTTAGTTCTATGTGCATTGTCCCAAGACTAGTTGATTGATGCATAACTTGTTATTGCTTGTTTTAAACTATTGTATCTAGTCACTCTTATGAACTTTGAAGGTGTCCTATGCATTTATATTTGCTGCTCTATTGAGGGACAAGCTAAATACTACTATGCTATGTTTTCTTTATGTGAAACAAACAAACGTCTTGCAAAGCATTGTTATTCATGAATCTTTTGTTTGTGCCTTTTCATGTTGCATCATAATTTGTTTGCTTATTGCTAGAACTTTGTCTTTCATGTTATGATTGAAGTACTATGATCCCAGCTTTGAATGTTTTGCGAATACTTTGATCAAGTCTTTGATGGTGTATGTCACCTCAAAAATTATTCTTTCTTTTTATCACTTACCTACCCGAGGACGAACAGGAGTTAAGCTTGGGGATGTTGATACATTGCAAATGTATCTATAATTTTTGATGTTCCATGCTTGGTTTTATCCACTTTCTTGTGTTTTGTTCCAACTATGGAGTACTTTTCTTATGGTTTCTTGGACTAACCTATTAACAAGAGCCACAGTGCCAGCTGCCTGTTTTCTGCTGTTTTGGTTCCACGAAAGTCAGAAAATGAATATTCCTGGAATTGGACGGGACAAAAGCCAAAGTGCCTATTTTTCTGGAAGGGACCAAGTGCCAGAATACGAGACGGAGAAGGGCCAGGGGGCCACCACACCACCTGGCCGCACGGCCTAGCCTGGCCCGTGCCAGGGGGTGGTGTGGCCGCTCCCGGCACCCCCTCGGCCTCCCCTTCCGCCTATAAGATGCCCTCGGGACCAAAACCCTAAGTACCCGATCAAAAATCCACGAAAGAGTCTGTAGCCGTCGTCATCTCCATCCCTAGATCGGGAGGGATCTGAAGCTCTTCCCGACACCCTGCCTGAGAGGAGAATTCACCCTGGAGGCCTTCTTCATCCCCATGCAAGCCTCCGGTGTGATGCGTGAGTAGTTCATCCTTGGACTACGGATCCATGTAGTAGCTAGATGACTGGTTCTCCTCCTTTGTGCTTTCATGTTTAAATCTTGTTTCATGATCAAGATCATCTATTTGTAATTCTGCATGTTGTGTTTGCGGGGATCCGATGGATATTGAGATGTTATTTCACATTGATATTGATTCTATCATGTCTTTATTATTTGTGATCTTGCATGCTTTCCGTTGTTAGTAGCTATCTTGGCCAAGTAGATGCTAGCAACTCCAAGAGTTAGTATTTATGCTCGATAGTGGGTTGATACATTGCAAATGTATCTATAATTTTTGATGTTCCATGCTTGGTTTTATCCACTTTCTTGTGTTTTGTTCCAACTTTGGAGTACTTTTCATATGATTTCTTGGACTAACCTATTAACAAGAGCCACAGTGCCAGCTGCCTGTTTTCTGCTGTTTTTGGTTCTAGGAAAGTCAGAAAATGATTATTCTCGAAATTGGACGGGACAAAAGCCAAAGTGCCTATTTTTCCGGAAGGATCAAGTGCCAGAATACGATACGAAGAGGGGCCAGAGGGCGGCCACACCACCTGGCCGTGCGGCCAGGCCTGGCCCGCGCCAGGGGGTGGTGTGGCCAGCCCAGGCACCCCCTCGGCCTCCCCTTCCGACTATAAGATGCCCTCGGGACGTAAACCCTAAGTACCCGATCAAAAATCCACGAAAGAGTCTATAGCCGCCGTCATCTCCATCCCTAGATCGGGAGGGATCTGAAGCTCTTCCTGGCGCCCTGCTGGAGAGGGGAATTCATCCTAGAGGCCTTCTTCATCACCATGCAAGCCTCCGGTGTGATGCGTGAGTAGTTCATCCTTGGACTACGGATCCATGTAGTAGCTAGATGGCTGGTTTCTCCTCCTTTGTGCTTTCATGTTTAGATCTTGTGAGCTCCGTTCATGATCAGGATCATCTATTTGAAATTCATACATGTTGTGTTTGCGGGGATCTGATGGATATTGAGATGCTATTTCAGATTGATTATTGATTCTATCATGTCTTTGTTATTTGAGATCTTGCATGCTTTCCGTTGTTAGTAGCTATCTTGGCCAGGTAGATGCTAGCAACTCCAAAAGTTAGTATTTATGCTCGGTAGTGGGTTCATGCCTCTAGTAATCTGGGGAAGTGACAGAAATCTCTAAGATACTAGATGTGTTGTTGCTACTAGGGAGAAAACAACAATCCTTTGTTCATAGAACAATCGTATTGTTTACTTTACACGCAGTTCGTAAAGCAATAATCTGTTGCTTGCAACTTAATACTGGAGGGGGTTCGGATGATAACCTGAAGGTGGATTATTAGTCATAGATGCAGTTGGATGGCGGTCTATGTATTATGTTGTAATGCCCAATCAAGTCTCAGAGGAGTCAAGATGATTAGTATGTGCATGTATTGCTTTCTCGGTGTTTGTCAATTGCCCCGCTGTAATTTGTTCACCCAGCATGTTATTTATCTAAGGAGAGCCACCTCTAGTGAACTATGGATCTCGGTCCTTTTTCTTTACATACAATCTATAAACTGTTTCTGCTTTGTGTTTACTTTCTGCAAACTTTTACTTCTTTCCATTCGATACGTTTAATCATTTGTTTTCTGTAAAACACGGTGAGATTGACAACCTCATCGCAAGTTGGGGACAAAGTTCTGTGGTTGTGTTGTGCAGGTCTCCACGTTGCTACTAGCACCGGTAGTGCGCCCTGCCAAAGGTAGTAACACCTTTGGGGTGTTTTATTACTCCTACTGGTTCGATTAAACCTTGGTTTCATAACTGAGGGAAAACTTACTGTTGTGCTCATCGTACCTTCCTCTTGGGGTTTCCAACGAGCTCTACGTCAAAAGTCGAGCGCATCATGGGTTCATGCCTCTTGTAATCTGAGGAAGTGACAGAAATCTCTAAGGTACTAGATGTGCTATTGCTACTAGGGAGAAAACAACAATCATTTGTATTGTTTACTTTACACGTAGTTCATAAAGCAATAATATGTTGTTTGCAACTTAATACTGTAGGGGTTCGGATGATAACCTGAAGGTGGATTATTAGTTATAGATGTTGTTGGATGGCGGTCTATGTATAATGTTGTAATGCCCAATCAAGTCTCAAAGGAGTCAAGATGATTAGTATATGTATGTATTGCTTTCTCGGTGTTTGACAATTGCCGTGCTGTAATTTGTTCACCCAACGTGTTATCTATCTTAAGGAGAGCCACCTCTAGTGAACTATGGATCCCGATCCTTTTTCTTTACATACAATCTACAATCTTTTACTGCTTTGTGTTTACTTTCTGCAAACTTTTACTTCTTTCCATTCGATACGTTTAATCCTTTGTTTTCCGCAAAATACGGTGAGATTGACAACCTCATCGCAAGTTGGGGACAAAGTTTTGTGGTTGTGTTGTGCAGGTCTCCATGTTGCTACTAGCACCGGTAGTGCGCCCTGTCAAAGCTCAGCTAGTAACACCTTTAGGGTGTTTCCTTACTCCTAAACCTTGGTTTCATAACTGAGGAAAAACTTACTGTTGTGCTCATCGTACCTTCCTCTTGGGGTTCCCAACGAGCTCTACGTCGAACGACGAGCACATCAGGAACCCACATACTGTTCACTTTCCACGTGGCTCGGTTTGTCTAGAACTTCACTAGAGAAGCACTTGTCCCAGAATGGCACGCCCACACGATCTCGGTGAATTCCTTTAAACCCGGGCAAACCGTGTCAGAAAGGGTTGTCGTATTTTCTGGCTAGTGTTTGCCGCGTTGTATTGGTCCCTATGGATGATGCGCAATAAGATGGTTATTGAGAAGATTCTCCCACTTCTGACTCGGTATTCAAATTCCTGACGTTTTTGCAGCTCTGCAGGCAGTGAGACAAGGACAGAGCTGGACGTTCTCCTTCGCCATTTGCTAGAGGCAGCACGACGGTTCTCCCCTTCGTCTAGCTAAGCGCCATAGTGCTTCTTTTGTTTTCCATCCTTTGAGAGCCTATTTTTTGCTCTCCTTCCATTTAGGCTTATTTGTGTTGTAGCGGGGCGAAATCTACTTTCGAGAAAAAACCAGTTTGATATATAGTTATGAAGCTATTAAACAACTTGCCCGAAAAAGAAAGAAAAAATCTGATAGGTGTTAGAATACTTGTATGGTTGAGATTAGGAGATAGGGTTAGTTCAAACGATGACCTTCTTGTACTCCAAGTCTCTCTCCCTCTTGTACGTCTACATATATCCCATATGGATCAACTGAATAAATACAACACAATTATCAATTATAGAGATAAATATTTTCCACATGACATCAGAGCAGTTAGCCTCACGGTGCTCATCCTAGACCTTCCACCACTTTTGCATCGCGCACTGCCCTGTTGATCGAAACCAGGGGCGGTGCGCGATGCGGAAGTGATGGAAGGTCTAGGATCGGCGCCGTGAGGCTAACCGCTCTGATACCATGTGGAAATTTATGAATCCCGAATATTGTTGTTGTGTATGTATCGGTCTACACTACATCAAGTCAGACCATATCGTCCTAAATCACGACATCAAGTTGTACGACTACACCAAGATCTCCGTCGAGTTCTACATCGCCAACAAAAAATTATCGCCAAGGTCTACATCACATAGTCCAAAAAAAACATCCTCTGATGTGGAAATTTATGAATCACAAGTTCTTTTTTGCAATTCTTCTTTCTTTTTAGTTGTGTGCATCCGTATGGCCGCTAGGGCAATGCGTTGTTGCAGAGGTTGGGTGTAATTGGTATCCTATGATATTAATATATGCTCCTTTTCAAAAAAAGCATCACATAGCCCAAAACCGTCGCCGCCACAGCTTGACACTCTGCTCGGGCGATCACACAATCGCCTCGCCTGTCTAGTTAAAACCCCGTCGCCGCCGCCATAAAATCCTTGCCGCCGTTGTTTGCCTTGTGCCCCGGCCGCCGCATTCAAAACCCTACAACCAAAAACCTGCCGCCGCAGATCTCTATCGTGGCCGCACCAAAACCCGCCCCCGCGGCGGATTCTTGCCGCCGTCCCACGAAAACCTCAAACCCTATGATACAAATCTTGCAATTTTTTGCGCCTCCGACGCTATCGGCTACAATGACCACGACAACCTCGACCACGGCTACATCACCAGCTACCTTGACATCGACATCAAGAACAACATCTACAACAACTCAAGAACTTCAGTCAAGAGCGTCCGCGTCATCATTTGTCTCGACACCGCTCCTGTTGTGACCGCGGGAGGGAAGAGAGGCACTACCAGGGGACACAGTCACTACACCTATGTGCCAGCCATGATCATGTCCACGCAGGTGATGATGGTAATGAGTAGAAGACGGCGGAAGCGCAAAATTTTAAATTCAGTCACAATCGTCTGCTTCACTCCCGCTACGACTGAGGGAGATGTTAGAATACTTGTACAATTGAGATTAGGAGATAGGATTAGTTCAAATGATGATCTTCTTGTACTCCAAGTCTCCCCTCCTTCCCTGTACGTCTATATATACCCCTTATGGATCAACGGAATAAATACAACACAATTATAGGGATCAATGTAACTATCTTCGCTTTTGTGAAAGAGAAGTCCATATGCCTGAATGTACGCAACAGCTAGGCTCACAATTATAGCGCGCTAGCTATACCCTACCTCCAGCTCCAGTACACTGAAGCAAAGGATGTAAGCACGGTGGATGGACATGACGCAACCTGGTGCGCGCGCCACACTGTAAGACTTGCCGCTTCGCTCCCATCATTCCATGAATCTCCAGATTGATGCCCTCCTCAGTTGGGAATAAAGGCACCGACGATTCGATTCGAATCGTCGATCGACCACTACGGCCGCCTGGTGGAGGCAGTACCTCCAATTAAGCTATAACCAGAATATATACGTAGTGGATGCGAGCATCCCAGTCCCTATTCGAGACAATAGATTCCACAACGCATTGCCGCTCTGTGTGCAGTGTGCCCCAGGAAGGAAGAGAGGCGAGAGGTCAGCCTTCCGGTCACCCAGGGGCATCGGTCGGGCCGGACATCATCTGCGCTAGCTAGACTTAGGGTATCTCCACCGGGTCGATTCAACCCGTCCTGGCTCGTCCGCGCGGACACGCGCGGCGTCGTAGCGGCACGACCCATCCGTCCTGACGTGTTCGGCTCGATCCATCCGTGCACCTAATTTACGTGACCACTGGATCGGTCCGGACACGCTCGGGTCGCAGGCGTGTCCTCCACGCACGCGGTAGTGGCCCACCGGCCAGCGACAGACGCAAACGCGTCGCCGATTCAGACGCAACCACGGCACCGATTCAAACGCAAAGGCCGCGGCACCGATTCAGCACGGCAGACTGAATGGCGGCACCAAATCAGACGCAACCGCGGCAGTGTTCGCCATCAATGACGACGGGACGGGGCATTGCCTGGGTTCCCGCGCCGGCATTGATGGCAAAGGCACGAGAATCTGCGCGCGCTCCCACTGGCAGGGACTACTTAAGCTGCCCTCCTGCGGCCGTCGGTGCCGCACACCTCCCCTCCTCTCGCCATCACCATCGTCATCGTCGTCGCCGTAGCCACTGACCAACTAGCCGCCGCAGCCACCGCCACCAGCACCACCGCCGCCGCGATGAAGAAGCCAGGATGGCTCAAGAAGTCGAAGAACGACCACGAAGCCGGCGGATCCGGCTCGAGCGGCCGGCGCCGCCAGAGCGGCACGCCAGCATTCGGTCGGGGGGTGCTGCCACCGCCACCCCGGGTGCAGGACTTCATCGGCGTCTGAGCCGAGCACCGGGAGGATACGGAGCAAGCCCGTGACCGCCGGTACTTCCGCATTGCGGAGTGCGAGTAGCGATGGAGGAAGGGGAGAGGCATCGCCCACCACGATGTCTCCCTCCCCACGGGCTGGCACCTCAACCAGGACCGGGTGCCGGTGCCGCTCGCCCCGAAGGACGACAAGGCGCTGGCGGCGGAGATGGTCTGCCGCATCCGCAAGCTCCCGCAGGCCTTCTGGTACGACCGCGTGTACCACAACCCGGTCTTCTGGAGGAAGTTCCTCGACTGGGAGCACACGGCCCGCCGCCTCAGCATCTACCACGGCGAGTTTGACCCGTTGGGCCCCCGCGACCTCCCCACCATCGAGGCCGCCTTCGACAGTGTCGTCAACCACTCCGATGCCGACCTCGGCGGCGACGACGACGACACCGTCGTCAAGGAGGAGGAGGATGAGGCGGAGGGGTCGTCCTCCGCATCCGCCGCCGTGCACCTGCCCCCGGAGTACCAAGCGGTCCTGGCGTGAGGCTACAACGAGGACGCCATCCTCGAGCAGGTCATCGCGGCCAGCGCCAGGGATAAGGAGGCCATGTGGGTCGGCTACCAGGAGGTCGTCCAGCTCACCGGCCTGGTGGCGCAGGTGAACACGGGGCAGCCGCTGCCACCGCCACCGCCGTAGCCGCTACGGGGGTGGGTTGCTCCGCCCTCATCGGAGTGGTCTGCTCCACCCACACTGTGGTGGTACGCTCCGCCCGCGCCGGCAGAAACTGACGTGTGGCCAGGCCAGGTGATCGACCATCCGGCACCTCCCGTGCCGGCGCTAGCTCCGGGTCTGCCGCCGCCACACATCTAGACGCCGTCGGAGTACATCGACATTGATCCATAGATGGACGGGGCGGCGGTGACAGCGGCGGCAAGATCGTCATTAGCTATTTTTTCTTCCTTTTATATCTTTTTGAATATAATATATTTTATATAATTATGAATGAACTTTGCCAGTTTATTTTACGCGCGAATCGTGCCGGTTTGAATTTAGAAAACAACAACGTAGCAGACGCGGCTGGCCAAACCGCGACCCCATAGTGACCGCGAGCCGAGCCAGACGTGTGACTGAAACGGCGTTTGGGTCGGGCCGACGGTGATGCCTAGCCTAAGCAAGGACAGTAGGATTAGCAGTTATATACTAGCAGTAGCACTTTGTAGGGCGAGGTGATTGGGCCGCATGATGCAAAAAGGCTATGCTTAGGTCGATTACGCTAGCCAGAGACGGCCTGTTTAACTAGGTTAAACGACGGTGCCTTTTCACCGGTGCTTTGATCATTTATGGTAATGCTCGGCTTTCATGCCGGAAAAGACGCAGGCAGCCCAGCCGGGCAACACTAGTGCGCGTGCTCTGCCTTTGACATGGCCGCTAGATTCGAGAAGGAAGAATCTCCTCTGCATATACCCTGACCAAGACGGCAAGTAGCTAGCACCAAGTGGGAATCACTCAGCCGGAGGCACGCTGCGTTTGAGGAAAACATACCCCGGCCCGGCCTGGGGGCACCGAGCGCGCACTCAGCTAGCTGACGGCCGCGCGCGTCTGGGTGGGCATGCCCGGGGAGGCCAGTACCGACGGCTCTGCTGGCGCGGGAAAGCGATCGAGGTCCCGAAGAGGCACGCCTTTGCCTTCCGAGGACCTTGGAGATGCATGCGCGCCATTCGGAGGTGCACGGCAATGCCGCAGAGAAGCATGGGACGATCGAGATCGATCGAGGATGGGCTATAGCTGGGGGAATGAGGCTTGTTGCTTGCTAGCTAGGTAGCGCGCGATAAGGTCGATCGGTGAGGGCCGGCGCCGCACTTGCGCGCCATATGCGTGCGTGCGTGCGTGCGTGCAGGCGCGCATGTGGCCGCGCGCGCCTCGGGCTTCGCTCTCTGCCGCGTGTACCTGAAACTTTTTCTCGCAATTTGCCGGGAATGCATGTGCTCGCCCAGCTGCCGCGCCGTGCCCGGCTCCCCCGGGCGGCCATGTCCACTCCTTTTCGGTGGGTCTGGTCTCGTCGCGACCCTTTTCTTGCTTTGTTTAATCGTCCGTCCGCGGGAACGGATCTGCGCCGGCGGTGGAGCGCTCCTGTTGCCCTGTTGGGTTGGAACCCACGTAGTACTAGCCACGTAGGTACAGTCCATCGACGGCGTTGTTGGAATGACATGTACCGCCGGAGATCGAGTTCGGCACTCGGGCCACTACTGTGGAAGAACAGGGCAGGTCGCCGTCGGCCTAATCATCAGCTCCAGCCTCCAGAGATATTATGTGGTTTGCTGACAACAAAAGGGCGGCTACGCATCCTCGGGCCATATGCTTGAGATCGATGCTACAATGGCCGCACTCTCTTGCTCGTTCCTTTCTCCTTGTCTCCACAGAGTACGTGTCGTATCCAATCCAAGGCCGTAACTCCGTACCCGATCCACCGATCCAGGACGGTTTGCTTCAGCTACAGATAAGCCAGACGACACGGCTGGGAGATAAGTCAGGAACCAAAGACATGATCCCAATCAAGCTGCTGCTGCTGCAACCTGATTGCAACAGGCCACTACTGCAACCAACGCTCTCCAATGTTAAATGGTTGCCCGTCTTCGTTCGTCGCTACTAGCTTACTAACTGGCACCTGAGTTGATCGCTACCACCACATTCAATGGCTACACCATCCTGTTCGTTCCCTTCTGTTTGGCCACGATCGAGCACGGGCGAACATGCCAGCTGCAGCGATCGAGCGCACTGACACATGAACGATGCGCTTTGCTCCGGTTAGTCACACCAACAGTGGAACAGAGAGTGCCGATGTCTTTCAGACATGATTGGTGTGATGCGCACAGGTCACGAGCGACCGATGTACCCACCCGTCGTGTGTCGTATCAAAAAGTGTAGTCAACGTGCTTATGGGAGGGAGCTAGCTAATCCATGCATCATCAGATCAGATGCATGTGATTGCACTGTGCCTGTCATCATTACAAAATGTATATGGAATTCTCTCTCGTTCCTGTGCATCGATCTGGACAGGAGGACTACTAGCTTTCTGGTCTTCGTTATCAAGCATGAACCAGTCTTATCCCCGATCGAATGCTAGCAGCTCCTTGCTTGACGTGGTTAGAGCGAGAGCGACTCTCAGTTCAGTTCAGTTCAGTAAAGCAGCCTCTCTATTACGGCATGATCTGCTTTTGTGATGTGGAGAGTTTTTACCTTGTGTTGGTGAAGAGAGAGATACAAGAGAAACAGAGGAAATACTATGTGATAGCAAAGATTGAGGAAGAGATACTAGTGTCGTCGCAGGCCGTCCTGTCCGGTGTCCACAGTGAAAGGAAATCCATGGAATATTCCTCTTGTCTTTGCAGTTGCAGTACCAAGATTTACCTCGTCGCCCCCAAGTGACTCTTTGTAGGACCTCATCTTCTGTACCGACTCCGTTGCTGTCATTTCGCCAATGATACCCCAGGCAGCAGTAGCGGCTGCCCAGCAACCAAAACTTTTCCTAATACAAACAGGGAAAGGAGGAGGGACCTCTTCTTAAGCTTAGGCCTAGCCGAAAGTGAACTCGATGATGGAGCAAAGCAATTGTTCAAATGTAGTAGTAGCCGTGTACTACTAGTATACTATTACATAAGCTAGCCACCGGCCGCGGCCAGAAAATGTTCGGAATCTTGACCAACTTCTGAAACTTTCAGTTCCTCCTAGCTGGCTGGTAGGTTTGATACAAACTACTATGCACGAGGAAATATAGAAGTAATATACACGTGATATAGGGAAAACACAATCTAGATTCATTGATCAGTCGAGGCCAAACAGAGCCCGCTCGATTGTTGAACATGGGCACTTGGATCGATATTACCCCTCCCAGGATGATACACCAGCTGCCTATAGGATGGTTAGTCATCAAAACCAAATAACACAGGATCGACAAATACAATACCCGGCCTATACATACAAGCACTAAAAAGGCAAGCAACACAGCATGCGGCAAATGCATTACACCCCTTTTGTCACTTCGCAATACCATTCTCGCCAAACCTACACATATACACCACGCCCCTTCTCCTCCCATGTCACTGGGGCAAACAACAGAGACACAAGCTAGAGCAACACGCCTGGATACCTCCCTTCGGCACGCAACTGCTGCTCGATGTCATGAGCGATCCGCCTCGCATCCAGAGAGGTTCCCATCAGACCGCGTCGAGTGAGTCCGACCGAGTAGAGTCCTCTCTCGCCCTTCCACCCGTTTGGAAATGCTTTTCTTGGCAAGCCATCTTTCTCCGAAAACAACTCCTGGTCCTGCCCATTCACAGCAAAACACGGTTTAGAGATCATCTCACAACTTTTCTCATTCAATGAGAAAAATTCACCACTACAATATTACACACTCCATGAAATTAATAGATATATGCCACTGTAAAAATGCAATGCACCTTTAACCAGAAGGGGACGTTGCTCTTGTAACCAGTGGCAAGCACAATTGCATCGAAGTCCTCCGACAACGTGTCCAAAAACTCTACCTGTCGTCCCGATATATGTTTTATGTCTGGACGCACCTGCATAGTTCAACCAATGGGGAAAATTGCAGCTCAGTACTTAAATTAAGGCGGAGAGACTGGTCGATGGACTCCCTCAAACGATCAATTTAGTGTTACTTTATACAGTACTTCAGTGGTATGAAACAGACCTTGATATCCCCAGACCTAATCTTTGCAAATGTGCCAACATCAAGAACTGGGGTCTTCCCTGAGAGTGACTTGAGCTCCAGGGGACCGACGGTAGGCCGCTTTAGCCCAAGCCGAGCAGTATCCCCAAGCATGGCCCGTGCTACCAGCAGTAGAAACAGGTCCACCACGTGGACTGGCAGCCACTTGAGCAGCCACATTGACAGCCCAAAGGTGGACTGACCCAGCATCTCCCTGGGCAAGATGTGTACCTGCCAATGATGAACAAAATCTTAGCTAGCGCTCACAAAAGGCAACACAACATTTGTACTAATGATTGGATCATAAAATTAATCCTGTGCCAGTTTCTCTTTTCCAAAGTATGCTTTCTGCATGCCACAAGAAGCAACATGACCAATTTGGTCCCTGGACCAAACTTATTCCCTTATCTCCAAAGAAAACCCCAGCTTGCATTTATTTTCTTTTGGAAGCCAAGCTTTGCTTTTTTTTAAATCTCACTAAGCTCTTTGAAAGCTGAAAGAGCTGTGAGAAAGGAATGCACCTAGTCATGAAAGGTAGGTTCTCAAGTCATTTTACTAATGTTTCTTTCTAAGTGACAGACTTATGCTATGCTCTGATGGTGGTGATGAGGACCCATAGTTAAATGTGCAAATCATAGTTTTCTCATGAAGTATAGACGAGAAAGCTCTTCGCACCACCCTTGGGGCAAGAAAACTATTAGCATGGAACTAATCAAGAACCAAAGAAAATGGAGATGCAAGACGCGGAGATGGAGAAAAAAGATGCAAATACACACGAGAAAGAAAGAACATAAAGGCTAACAGGCAGCAATACAGAAGCCTCTCGTCTCAGGAATCCCCCTCCCTTTCCTCGAGTGACAGCTTGTTACTAACCCGGAAATTCGCATAATAAAGCCAACTGTGCTGCAGGCAAGAGCCAATTTTGCCTTGAAAATCCTGATTTTGATGCGCACTAGTTATTTCAGACACTAGGCCTTCCTTAAATTGATGAGCTAGAGTCTACAGATAAGCACACTCAAGGTGCTGACATAGGCGGAACCAAGGCGACTCATTAACGAGGATGGCACCTGCTGTAACTAGTGTAGGTTTATAATTTCCAAGGGTTAAACTTGGGAAACATATAAAAGTAATGAACAGAAGTCATGGCATAGTGACTGAATAACATTGTCAAAATAATAATGACAGAGAAGTAGAGAAAGTCACGTACAGTGTCTCTTACTACAATATGAGGCTGTGCATTGTTGTTGCAGAGATCTAGGCAGACCTCCATGCCAGAGTTGCCACACCCAACAACAAGAACACGCTTCCCAGCAAACATGCGGCCAGTTTTATATGCACTGGTATGCATAACCGTTCCCTTGAACTCTTTTAGGCCATCAATCTCTGGCTGCACAACCTCAGCGTTCTCCCCCGTCGCCACAACCAACCACTGAGACAAATATTCCACCTCCTCTCCCATTCTGCCTGTAGCTTGCGTCCTCACCCGCCATAACAAACGCTTCTCATCGTACTCTGCACATACCACCGTGTGGTTGTACGTAGGGCGGATGCCGAACCGTGCAGCATACTTCTCCAAGTATGCTACAAACTCCTTCTTTGAGGGGTAAACAGGGTAATCTGCAGGGAAAGGCATGAGAGGAAGCTCACAGAACCGTCGTGGAAGATGAAGGCTCAGGCGATCATATGTTTTGAGCTGCCACAGAGAAGCTATGCAGTTGGAGCGCTCCAAGATAAGGCTATCGACCCTCTTCTCCTTGAGACATGCAGCAACCGCAAGCCCTGATGGTCCTGCACCAACGATAATTGGACCTGGAACCAAGATGGATCGCTGCGAAGGAGAAACAACAGCATCTGCACTCCTCTCCTTGCAGAAATCTTCAACATGTTGGCGGCAGTTTTGGCTGAAGTAGGTTTGGAAGATAGGATCATGGGCTCTCTTGCCCTCACTTTCACTCCAATGGTCCATGCACGTAGTAGGCTTCTAATGGTGTTTCCTTGATGTAGGTGTAGCTAGTAGTATATGGTTGTGTTTGCTTCAACCCCAACTCTGTTG
This sequence comes from Avena eriantha, assembly GCA_910589775.1. Classification (NCBI taxonomy): domain Eukaryota; kingdom Viridiplantae; phylum Streptophyta; class Magnoliopsida; order Poales; family Poaceae; genus Avena; species Avena eriantha. Next base: position 253,617,788 of record OU342746.1, read on the forward strand.
AACATGAATGCATGCACCACAGAGAAGATAAAGAGGAGGTAAGTTGTATCTGAAGAGTTGGTGCAGATGGGAGTGGTAGAGAAGAAACCTCGTTATTTCGAGAGGGTTGGTGCCTGATATAGTCGGCCTCCTCTTTGTTAGATAAGTTGAGAAGAGAAGAGGAAAACGGATGAAAGAAAGAAGAGAGGAAGTTCTGAGGGTGGCTGTCTTCTATAGAATGCATGCCCTAGCTAAGTTCATTTGCCCTATATACCCACCATGTAAGCAGTCATGACTTTGAATGAGATCAACTACGCCAATTTGAAAGGTAACATAAAAAAGTAACTTGAACACTCAGCGGACGTGTGGCAACGTACGAATAAAAAAGCATGCATAACAGATTATAACCTATTAGTAGTGGCATAGTTTAATCACTGAACTGCCCATGCTGCGTAATCCTGATGGAGCATGTCAATCATGATGAGCTGACACTTTTTTTTCATAACAAGAGGAATTAAGTACATTGTTGCTACTTAAACTGCAAAAGCTACACTAAAGTAAGATTTCTAAAAAGGAGTGAAGTCTATATATTAGCCAAAGCAGCTACAATAGGTAACATCGCGTGCCGTGATATATTCTCCCCTATCGAGTGCCCTAGCAATGAACTAATGCAGTTCAAAAGAAATAATTCTCAGGAGTCTAAGTTCAACTGTAACTTTGGGTTCCTGCTGTGTGTGCTATTCTTAAAGCTCACCTAGGATAATAGGACTGTTCACCTGCAAAAGATCACCTTTAAGTGTACATAGACCATAAGCATCCATCAGTTTCTGGGGCAAACAGCTCCATCAGTTTCTAGCAGCCTAGCACCATGGAAACATCTAGCAAAGAGAGATTTACGAAGATTCTTTGAATTGGGACGCTAACTGGTAGGGCCATGGCAGATCAGAAATTTTGGAGTTGAACTTTCCCAATGATTGTTCAAGGTGCACCTAGCTTCTAACAAAATGCCCATCCGAAGGAATTATTAGACCACAACAGTTGCTAGCATCAGCTCTTCGTGTTGAAACCATCAATGGGGTACTATATCTGACAAATGACTTCCCTAGAGACTTACAAAATGTTGTACCAACTTTCTTTTCGCATTCAGAAGATCCCAAAATCTCTCCATGGTAGGGTCCCAAAATCTCTCCATGGTAGAGTAACAACTAGAAAGGTCAAGTAAATAAGGATGCACAGAATTGGCATTGCATCTATTGGTACGCACTCAGTAACTGGAGTTAGATGCAATATGGACAATAGGTAAAACCAGATGGGAAGTTACAGGGGCAACCAAGACATATTCTCTAGCTGGCCAAACAGGTTGATCACAGCAAAAAAGATAAGAGAACATACAAACAGGGCCAGATGTGCAGCGAGTAAAACAAATGATGCAGCAGTTCTTGTGGGGGGACAGCAATGGTGTGGTGAGATCTGTGCAGCAACCAGCTATGTAGCAAGTATTAGGACAGATCTATTATTCACATCTTACTGATATGCAGACTACACATATTTTGCTATGTTGCTACAGTTACCAAGAGATGCATGCTGCGGGGTTTTCACAAAAACTTGATGTCCACCTTGCAAACCAAACACTCACCTGCTGTGGGGTATCAGAAAATGGGATGTCAACAACTAGCCTCAGTGGGGGCAAGCAAATTGTGGCCTTTTATGCCCTAGACAAGAGCAGCAACCTGCTTGGTGCCAATCAACCCCGAAGTACTGCTGTTGCACACTCAGCACATATAACAAGGATCCATCTTCCAATGATGAAGGACCCTGAGACGTAGCTCATGCCTGCCATCCTTCCAGTATACTTCCTCCTGGATTCTTTTTAAACACCCCCACCATCGTACAACGCAATCTCTTGAACCACCACTTTTCAGGATTCTTGCAGTCAGGGCACTCCCACAATGATATTGCTTTTACTTTGGTGAATGAATAGCTCAAATGTACCTTTATGGTAAGACTATACAGTCCTTTTACATGTCATGGACCCAAAGTCTGAAAACCAAAATCCTTACTGTTACTACAGGATGTGACTTGGAGAAGTATATCCCTCCATCAAGAGGTCAAGGTTGAGACAACAGAAGAGCTCTGGTGCAAGTAGTGGCAAGGACCAGTCACCAGGTACATAATACTTCTTTTCTAAGAGCCTCAGAGAAGTTTGGAATCCACTAGTTAGATGGCCTTGTCGATTTGACACAACCATCCTTCCCTCCAAAGCATGAGGCGCACAACATTGGTTGTGTGCATGTTATTTGGTGATTCCAATGAATTTGATCATCTGAAGATCCAATGCTGAACCATGGACAAACTGTCATGCGTCTATGCTCTATTAGTCTCATGATGCACGCCTTGGCGTGCGCCTATGGGTCAGATCGATTTGTGGTGTGGTCTTGGTGCATAACAATGGTAACCAATATATGTGAACAATAAACGGAGCATGCATTAACTCGCAGCCTTCGCAAAGAGGGCCCTAAGCCCTAAGGGAGTGCATCGCTAATAAGGTCGATAAGCTAAGGCGTAGCAAACAACAGACACAAAGCATGATTAGGAAGAAGCACTTACATGGCCAGAGGCTGCAAATCATCACAAGATCACAATGAATAAGGCAAGTCCCAAGAATCTCGCAAGGAGTGTTTCAAATGGCAGGGTTTTGACAAAACATATAATGAAGGCACATGGCAGTATTCCATAGTAGAAGTCAAACAGATGTTATGGATTTCATTCCTTGAACTGCTGCAAGAAAAAAAGTACTGCATATTAGATTAATTAAAGAGAACTGATATGTTTAATTAAGGTTTACAAAATTAAGCAACTACACATTAGCTGATATAGCCCAGTTGGAGCATCATTACTTTGTACTCCCTCTGTCCAGAAATAAGTGACCTCAATTTGTCTAGATTCGAATGTATCTAGACATATTTTAGTGTATAGATACATTCGAATTTAGACAAATTCAAGTCAGTTATTTATGGACGGAGGGAGTAGCTTAAATGCTACCGATAAGAAGTTCAACGGAACAGCAGTACACAGAGAAAAGTTCTAAATTTTCCGTTTGCTAAATCATGAAGTTTACAAACTGTAATTATAGATTTTTCCCTAAAAAAGGGCATCTCATAATGACAATAATAGTAATATAATATACATAATATAGTATAGTTTAATAAAATATAATATAATTATATATAAATGGTATTCAGCACCCAGGGTGCATAGTATGTTATTTTGCACCCAGGTATTTTTTTACATTGTTACATTCAGAATTGATGTTTGGAATACAAACAATTACTTTCATATTGACCCACAGCAAAAAAAAATGACATAAGAAACACGAATTGACTTACAGGGTAACACAAAATATATGTGATGCAAAAATCATGTACAGTTGCAAAGAAACAGGGTGAGTGTGGAATAACTATTCTTCGCCCTGGGAGTCAAATATTGGTAATATAATAATGGCAATGATAGTGATAATAGTAAGGGTAGTGCCTAAGGGTGCAATAGCTTTGCACATTTCCACTGTAGCTATCTGCATAAAAAGACATACTCCCTCCAATCCAAATTAATTGACTTGGATTTATCTAGATTCGGATGTATCTAGTACTAAAACATGTCTAGATACATCCGAATCTAGACAAATCCGAGTCAATTAATTTGGATCGGAGGGAGTAGAGTTTATTGGTTGTTCAGAGGGTAAACAAAAGGTCTACTAGAGAACCATGGTCTTCACAGATCACAAGTCAAGAACAGAAAAGCTCGCCAGAAAGTACAAGGCACATGTCTCTTTGAGAAAACAAGAAGATGCAGCAGCAAAGTACTCACTGCCGTAACTTGTGTTGATCAAACAAGAAGTACACGATCATATTTATATGATCCATCATAATGATGTGGAACAAAACCACTAGGAAAAGTGAAAGCTTTGGGTATCCAAACTGTAATGTAAGGAGCCAGAGCCACCAAGAATGCAAAAAAGAATTTTCTTTTCACTGCTTTTGACTGTTGGGTTTTGATAAGCGATTACAATAACAGCAAAGGTGCACTCTTGTTGCTTAAAATATACAATCCAGCTTTTTAAAGCTAGAGAATCTATCCTGTGGAGCAGTATAATTAAATAAAACAATCTAAAATGAAAAACACATGAGAAACTTTCCAGTCTTTTCTCCGCACTGTTGACTTTTTAAGCCAAAAGTTAGTTTTTTATTGTAGAATGTCACAGATAGAAACTCTACCAGATAAGATCATACTATCATTGATTATGAATGCAAATGTACGCTTCAAGCATATTTCCATCAAATATAACTCAAACATCAAACACTAAATATTGCTTCACTAAAATCATAATTCTTTCTTCTCCAACATAAGCTTCACAACTATGTTGATCAATATAGCACTTAGACCTCTTGGCTCTTAACCTATGAAGGACACAACTATTTTTATTAACAGCATGTTGGCCAGGTCCTGAACTTGCCTCTTGGCTCTTAACCTATTGAATGCATGCACCAACCAGCTCACCCCAAAGTCCGAACTGATGGTGAAGGGCGGGCAAATATTTCAACAAAAGGTAATGTAACAAAAATAAATCTTCAACTCCAGAATGGAATACTGATTCACATCACCACACGGGGACAATTAGCACATTATCAAAACTGACATGGACATTTAATACTAATGACTGCTTGTGTAGGTGAACATGTCAAATAATGAAACAAGAATGCTAACCGATAGCAGAATTCACTCTGAACATGCTGCAGGGAAAGAAACATCACTTGGTAAATGAATTACGAAAAGGCAGAGCTGAGATTGCATAATATTTTTATATTACTTATAGCTAGAACTGATAAACAAGATCGAAGGAACTGGGTGACGACCAGCTGGCTAGTGGGGTGCGCCCGGGTGCGCATCCAGCCCACCATCCACGTTCGAGCCTTGACTCCACAGGGTGTGTGCCTGGGCTGTTTCTTCTTGAATAAAAAAGCCACAAGAGCTAGTTCCTGTAGGTCGATTTTTTGTATATAAACAACAAGATCAGGCAATGAAATAAAATAATGAAATCCCACTGGAAACAACATTAATGGCATAAAGATTGCACATGATGTAGCTATGTATGGAAATAATCTCTGCAGTTTTTCTTCCTGGACTAAATTTATCAAGCATGCGAATATACCCTATATTCCATCATACCCTCCACTTCTCCTAAACTTCTCGAGAGAATCTAAGCTGACACCAGATAGCAACTTGCACATCAAAATAGCAATTTGGTGGACCACCTAAGCAACTATTCTTTGTGGAAATAACCATATATTACTCCCCTACAAAAAATATGAACAGGATTTGATAAAACATAAAGATTACTAAAATGGAGAAAACTTGTGATTGTTATTTCTAATAAGGCACCTAATTGGTGCATTAATGCCATGTGCATGTACATGGGTTGCATGGCTTCATGGCTAGGCATGAGCGCAGCGTGTAACTGTGTGTGCATGGGCCACATTGACTTTGTGAAAAGAAAAATGGGCGCTGGTATATGCTTATCTCGAGCTTGCCGAAAAATAATATATACTGCTCCATGGCCCTAATCCACAAAACCTTAACCTATGTATCCTGGCATAAGTAATAAATTGACAACTTCATATTCCAAACTGGTCTTTACGCAGTCAAGAAAATACCTAGTAGTGTAAATTTAAAGTTGTTGAAAGGAGGACCAAAACAAACTAGGAACAGGATATCTGCCATTTGGTTGCGAACGGTCATGGGTGGCACAATTTCTTTACAAGAACAAAAGGCAGTAAAATGTTATGTTACAATTTTCTTGGGAGCCTAGCGAAGGTGGTTAACGTTTATTGAGCAAAGGGACAACAGAAAACGAGATCTATAACTCACAGCCAGAGTTTTCATTTCGAACCAGGTTTTTTTTTGGCTGAAACTGGATACGAGATGGGTGCTACTGTGCTATTGTGCAATCGTAGGTAGAATGCAAACATAGACTACATACAGTTAAAACATGCCTAGGGTGCTAAGTTTGCTTAGATATAGAATACAAACATAAACCACAGAGAATCTCTGAACAAGTATGCTTAGTGGCAGTACAAGTAAAACTGCTACTGGTGCTGGTTACAATCACCAAAGCTGGTTAATTAGTTTATGAATAGTTAAGTAATGTTGAGGAGATCAGGAGACAATACAAACTAACTGAATCTGCAAAAGGATAGATATTTTGGGAAAGATAGCCTAGCCTATCACTTGAACAAGTATTGAAGCTACTAAGGTTCCTTGTTTCTTCAATTAGACTTTTGCAGGTATAACAATCGTTATATAATGGAAAGGTTATTGTACACGCATAAGCTCATGCGCAAGCACCATAATTTGGGCATCTCCATTTTCGGCCGTTGTTGAAAAATATGGTAAAGAAAGTGAAGAACCATGTTCCATACCATGTACCAGGGCATACTCGTTTATTTAAGCACGAAATGGGGCCCTTATAGGTATGGTGTGAACAAAAAATGCTCAGAATCAACTGCTTGTATTCCATCCATGGTTAAATTTGGAGACTTCTGCATATTTCATCATCGACATCTGCATGCAGATAAATTTAGAACAAGTTCACATAAGATTTCTCAAGCCCCACAAGACAGGAGAATACCTTTTCATGGACAATGCATAGCTAGACTACTGATATGATATAAGTGATTTTTTCGGAAAGAAAAAAATTGATGCAACTTTAGTTTCTAGCAGGGGTCTTTGTTGGGCATATTCATTTCAGTTTCTTCGCTTTGTCGCACTATGACCGCTTTGTCAGTAAAGTCATACTATTGCTCCGGAAAAAAATACAAGTTACCGCTATATCAGAACATGCTTACAGTCAGCTAATGCATAACAAATCGATACTGTTCAATTCTCAATTGAAGTGCCATGTAAATCAAGCACGAAAAAAATGCGCGTAGTGCCACCCACCCCTGAGTTTTGGTTACTATAAAAGGAGTGAAATTATAGTAATTGTCCAATCACATCTCAACATCGCAGGAGTAATAACTAGTGTTCATATGCTTTCTCCCACGAGTCACAAATTATTAAGTTAGGAATGGTATGTATACGCACAGCATCAGCATGTTATTCGCTGGCCAGTAAAGGAACAGGCAATGAATAGGAATGTCAACAGGCCTGCATGTTACATGGATTCCCTTAGTTCTGCAGATAAAAAATCGGTAGTTCCGACCAACATCCTGTATTAAGTATAAGACAAACTGACGAATCATAGCACCACAACTTCCTCCAAAGCCATAGAGGGGTGGGAGGGCTTTGGGTCTGATACTCGTCAGCATATACCAAAATTCCACCTTCTGGAAGCAAACCTACCAACAAATACTGGAACTACTCGCGCAACTGGACTTCTGGAACAGGAAAAGTTTTCGCACCAATCCTGCACGATACAGCCGCTACGGACTACTTCGAGAGCAGAATTTTCTCCCAATCGTGCCAAAGCGCGTCGGTACTCAAACTCGCAAACCTAATTTGACACCGAATCACCGATTACGGTATCTAGAAAGAGAAAAAATCGTGCATCGGGGACTCACCTCCTCGCTAGGATCGGAGCATTTTAGGAACCCTAGCCTCGCGAATCAGGTGGCTATCGCGAGCGGCGCCACGCCGCGAGCACCGGACTCCGCGAGCTTCCGATTCCCCAGGCCTCGATTGGATTCGCCATTCGGGCGCCATTACGATTGGATTCTACGCTTCGGGGACAAACGGTTTGGACTGTTTTGCCTGTTTTGGGGGGCGATGAGATATTCAGCTCCTCGCCTCCCGCCCAAAGACCTGCGGCCTAGAAAATGGGCCGAAACGTATAAGAAAATCCTAGCCCAAATTGGGTTGGACAGACTAAACGTTTTTCCACTCCACTCATGGGGGCCTGCGTCGGACCGGCCCATTAGAACTTTTTATTTTCTTTTTCGGTTTTCTTATTTTCTGTTTTCCTGTCTTTTTCTGTTTGTTTTTTATTTAAAAAATCCGAACTTTTCAAATTTGAACACTTTTCGATTTTGAAAATTTTCAAGTTTAAACATTTTTTATATGTGAACATTTTAAAACTGCGAACACCTTTTTAATTGAGCAATTTTATAATTCAAATATTTTCAAGATTTGCACAAATTTTGAATCTGAATAAAATTTAAATGTAAACAAATTTTGACCTTGAACATTTTGAAAATCTGAACAAATTTTTTTACAGGGAAGAAGCGGTGCACCAACTGTACGGTCCGAACAAATAGGATAGCGAACAGAAAAAACAGGCAGGCAACGAGCTTTCAGTTGGAAATGTAAATAGGCCGAAGCCCATCGCCAGAAGAGCGTAAGCGTGCGCTAGAAGTTCCGCTAAAGGTGGAAAATAACACCTCCCGGGGACTCGTATACATAGCTAGCCCCGTCGCACATCCTTTATGGGCCTTTTTTGCATGGCCCATAGACACAGTTCGGTCCTTTTATCCTGGTTTATCGGGTTTTCAGGTTTTGTTGGTTTTTAGTTCTTTGTCTGGTTTTCCTTTATTAAAAAATATTCGAATATTTTTAAAATTTCAGAGCAAACTAAAATCTGAACATTTTTCAAAAAAATTGATATGTTTTGAAATCTGAACTGTTCTCAACTCCAATTTTTTGGATTTGAACTTTTTTTAATGTTAACAAAATTTAAATTTGAACAAATTTTGAATTTTACAATTTTTAAATCTAAAAAAATTTAGAACCTCAACATTTTCCAAAAATATTTTTTAGAAAAGTTAATAAAAAGTATGAAAACCGTAAAAGTAACACTTAAAATAGAAGAAAAGAAAAAAAGAAAATATATAAAAAAGGAGAAGCGGAACGACCTACTAGGTCAGCCCGTATCGCATGCCGGGTGTGCGGCGGGGTATGCCGACCTGGTCAGCATATATGGTTCTCCGTTAGGCAGTCGTGGCCCAACACTGCTCCTAGTGTTTATTTCCGTATAGAAAATTTGTGCATGGATGTAAACCCTAAACAAATATTCCATCCGTCCCCAATTAACTCACATGGACTTATCCAGATTCTTTCGTTTCGCGAAAGTTCTATCCAGATTCTTTTCATTTTGCAAAAGTTCCATTGATCTATTAATAATCATCAACAATATTATAAATAGTCCTAAAAGTAATAAAAAGCATAAATAGGTACATGGAACGCCAAGTGACAACTACAAACACCACCGCAAGCTAACGGCGCACCTGCCATCCTCGCCTATTCATCACTGGAGTCGGACAAACATTGTCGTACTAGAGCTTGTTGTAGTAGATAAACGAAAATCATCATGCTAAGCCTGTAAAGGCCAGCGCAGTAGAGCAACAACCATCGTCAATAATGATAAACGTAGATTGGAAGATACTATCTTGAAATCACACCAACGAACACGAAAAACAACTAGATTCCAGGAGAACTACCGAATAAACGCCTTCATGCGCCCTCAGCCGGCGCTAGACACACCACTCGAGCAAAGATAGGACGGGAAGGAACTTATTCTGATTTGGGGATGTATCAATCTCCTCGCCATTTCAAAAAAAGACACGAAAAATAGCATAAACATAGAACAGACCTTCTCCTGCCAACGAGGGGTCATGGTCTACCACACCTCAATGCCCCAAGACCATCGGAGGTGGAGCGGACAGAAGACGTCACTCTCAAGGGGATGGAACCCTTGATGTGTTTTTCGGTTGTCGCTTTGATCACCTCCCAAGTCACATACGGTTTAAAGAGATGGATTTATCTAGATTCGCATGTGTCTTGTCACACCCTCGCCCTTATAAGGCCGAGTTTCTATATACAGTATTAATCTCTAAATCGGTTTACTAGCACACATTATAGATGAATACCAAATAATTCAACAGTGCATCATTATTACATCGCGTGATACAAAATTTGTAATTATTACCTAACGCTTAGCTCAAAGCTATATCAAATAGTTCAATAGCAACGGAAGCATAAATTAATAATCCTTCATCTTCAAATTTTGCCATAGACGACCAACTTTTGAGTGAAGTATCGTGATCTAATCGATCACTCAGAGTCAGAATAACCCGCGACATGAAAAGTTACACCCAAACAAATCAGGTCAATATTTTGAATGTATTGACAAGTGGAGCTAAGAAGATTATAACAACCTAACAACTACATGCTTATTTTGGCTAGGTAAAGCTTGGATATTTGCAAAAAAGCAATTATAGTTTTATCCTATCATTTGATCAAATATATTTTAATCACACAATCTAATTATGTTCTTCGCAAGTTTTAAGAAATACTAAATATGAAATGGGCAAGAACATGACATAGCCTCAATATCTACTAACTCAATTTGTCCATAACTGAGGACACGACTAAGTATTTAGATTAGACACCCTATAGGGATTGTACATTTTATCCATGTGACCTAGTCGACCCCTTCTACCATTACACGTATTTTGCGCCATGATCGAGACAAATCCAAGACAAGACTATTCAGAAAGTAGCTTCTCAAACCTGGCACGTACTATTCCAACCTAACAATTTACTGCATCTCAACGTGAGTTCGAGTCACCATAACCTACTAAGTCAAATCAGCCACTCATATCTCACTAGCACATGGTTGTACATATAAGCTATCAAATAAAGAAAAGTAAGCATCATTTAGAAACCAGGGTATGTCTTTCCACATTATAATCCATCCGATGAATATCAAAACCATCACACCCAGGAGATTTATTAATTAGGTTGTTTTTAATTTGCAACAAAACAAATAATTTAGAAACAATTTTGACATGATATAATCCTAGCTCTAGTCTAAAAATAGCATGGTTAAGCACATTTACTAATAGGATGGCTCAACTATTAGGAATTCCTACCGCAAATACGTAGCATATAACATACATAAATAAATCATACACCGCATCTACAAAAATAGTACTACAATGCATAGGAAAATAAGTTTACGATAGGCCACTTCGCTTGATAGTTGGTGACGATAGTGCAGTCGTCATGATAGCAAACGTTGTACTCCAAAATCTACATGATATAATTACATACAACATAAACAACCACACATGCAAAACAAAACAATATCAAACATGCATGCATGATAATTTGATAATTACCAGAGATGTATTTAGCTCTCTAGACAATACTGGATCATACTGATGCATGTAGAATTTTCTTAATGCAATAGAACATTTATTATTAAATCTAGATTATAATTATTAAGGTTTTAATAGATTTGTATCAACATGTATTATGAAAATGATCTTAATACAATATAACATTTATTATTAAATCTAGATTATTAATTATTAAGGTTTTAATAGATTTGCAATAGAACATTTATTATGAAAATGATCTTTCCAGTGCCATATTATATACAATTTTTAGATCTATAACTAGTTTTCTATGGATTTTCTAAGTTAATTAATTTTCTAAAGAGAGTAGGTGGCCTAGGTCAAGACTAGCTTTAGGTTTGGACTTTATTTTTTTGTTCTTTTCATGTTCTTTTTCTGTTTTTTCCTTTTAATAATTCTTGTATAGAATTAGCTTTATAATTTCAAATGGAATTAATTAAATTCCATTTTTTTGTAAATTCAAAACACACCAATTAAAATTTGTAGAACTATTTTTTTCTAAAAAAAATACCAAAAATTTCATTTGCATTATAATGCCTCGTATGAAAATTTTGGAAAAAGCAAAATAGGATTTTAGGCTTTTAAATTTAATAGGAAGATATCTAGTTCATTTTTAGTACTCATTCCTATCCAAATTAATTAAAAATAGTATTTTTTAATTAAAGCCTTGGAAGATTATCTTTGGGGATTACAAATGAGATTTCTAATAAAAGCTTTTTGAGTCAAGATTTTGCATGATATGCCATGATGCAATGCCACTACAAGGAATTTGTTGAGGCGTGACCCTCCATTTTCTTCACTAAATCATCATTGTCTACAATATATGATGATCTTATGACGAAAAACATATCATCAAAAAATAAGTATTAGTAATTGCATACAACGATGTTTTTTATAAAATCGTGATAATCGTCTATGACGATATTGGATCGTCACTAGCAGTCTATCCTAGCCACGTCACAACCTACATGGCCAATCCAACGTGGCAAAATTGTGACGAAATAAGATTGTCGTAATGCAAATTCAGCCCAGTCTAGTTTGGTCGCTTATATGGGTCAAGCCCATTAATTCGGCCTTTTTATGTTGTGCACTATAGTCTTTTAGGATCAATTTTTTGGGATTTAGCCTTTTAGATCAATTCCTTTTTCTATTTTCAGTCTTTTCTAACATGTAGATTTCAGCCTATTTATTATTTCAAATCAATTCTTTCATCTAAATGGGCAAAGCCCAATACCAGTTCGTCTCCTTTTTGGTCTTATGCTCCTCATTCTTTGGGCCACTATGGACTTTTTGCAGCTTGGCCACTAAATTTCCATCCAATTGCAGTAACAGAAACAAGATTCACAAACAACTAATTGTATACAGGTTTCTTTATAAAAATTACAATTGTATATAGGTCACATTCCACATGATAGTCATATACAGGTCACAACCATATATACATCACAGCCATATACAGGTCACACATAGTAGTAAAAAATGAACTACCTAGCCAGAATTTTGACAGAACATATAATCTTCTTAACCAAAAGGTTTGTTCCTCTAGTGTGGTCTTATTCTTTAGCAATGATAAGCCAATACAAAACATCTACACATTCAAAGAAAACAAATAATTTGATTAACATGAGAAATAATAAGGTCCACTATTGACATGGTTCAAAACATGCATGTCGGTGTTCTTACTCATTGACGGGGTGAGCCGGGCTGCTGCGCTGTTTCTGCCACAAGGGATGATTCCCTTATTCTCCATTATGTTACTTAATTCCAAACAAAAACATCCTTATACACGGTGCCTACACTCAAAACATAAGAATCAACCACAGTTTTTGGCTTGCCATAACAAATATGAATAAGCAAGACACCGCTAGAATATTGCAGCTACTCTCATGTCCTCAAAACCAAGTACTTGCTTCTAAGTAGCAAAAATAAAACGGTAATTAATACAGTGAAGTCGCTCGCGAGGACCTTCTAACTCACTAGACAACATACAGAGAAGAAGAAATTGCAATGGAACAAAAAAGTGTGGGACGATCATTTATATCATGATCAAGCAATACCTCCTCATTTGCCACAACCAATACACACATTATTAGAAAATATTAGGAAGTAAAAACTACAGTGGTCAACCATACTACCATTACAACAAGAAACAGGGTATAAAGGTCAACCATACTAACTTTACAACTAGAAACAGGGTATAAGGTCACATATGTGCTACTAAACAATAGTGGTGCTTACATTCATCATATTAAACTTAGAACATTGGTAATAAACAACAACAAGCAGTAGTGGTGCTTACATTTAACACACTACTCTTAGATCATTGTGGCTGTACAAAACAACAAGAAACAATGGTGATGCTTACATTCAACATACTAACCATGGATCAACATGAAACAACAATGCTACTAAACACTAAACAATAGTGATGCTTACATCAACATACTAGTCATAGATCAGCAAGACACAGCAGTAGTGGTAAACAACACCAATGCTTGCTTTCAACATACTAGTCATAGATCAACAAAAACAGGAGTGCTACTAAAGATGACCGACTACTATCGGACATGGGACTAGCAAGAACAGCATAAGGCCGAACCCTCAATCATAAATTGGAGAATATCCAAACAAAAAGCGCAGCTCCTATATATTGCCTAAGTAAAAGACAAGCAGCCCCCATTGATTTTTGGTCTACAAAATACAGATTCCTCGTTTCTAAGACAAAAGTAACTCTGCTACTCCAATTAATAACATGATAAGAAATCAACAATGGTGTCGGCCAAAATTACATTGAAAGGAAATAAATGTAATGTGACATGGAAGTAAAGAGGGAACATCCTGAACTTTGAAGAAACTGACTACAGATCGGGCAACGTGCCTTTGTTGGTCCTTCCTGACTTCCAGCACGGGTGACCCCTCCTCGTTGCGCTGGAATCTAGCCCCCTAGTGACCCACTCCTCGTTGCACTACCTCCCTATGACCCCTCACCTGCCAACATCTCCCCCTTCCCCTTGTCCACCCCACTAGCAACGTCCTCATCGTCCATGAGGAATACCCATCCTTATGGGATCTGGAGCCATAATATCACAAAACTTAACATGCATCCAGAGCTAAGATTTTCTATTACAGGTGATGATGCATCCAGAGCTTAACATGCATCCAGATCTTAGATGTTATCCGATAGGAGAAATAGAGATATTCAACATATAGCAACAATCTATAGGTCTCAAATAGTAGGGACACAACCATCCAATAAGTATAAAGAATATTATTCTAGTGACCAAAGGCTGACACTAGACGGGAAAATGATTAATACAAAACTAGGTAGTCCAACCATCCAACTAAGCTACAAAACTAGGTAGTCAAACCAAAAATGTCATAGATAGGGCATGATGTGTAAAGATAAGGTGTTCTACTCCCGTCCATGTATGCTACTAGTCCAATTACCTGAAAATCAAATAATAACCAACAACAACGAAACAAGTGTGATTAAAAATATACTTAGCCAAGTACCATAAGATCTGAAAATTGCAGAATTAATAATAGAAAATTAACACTAAACAAAAGTATATTGAATGCTCTCACAGTTGGGGCTCTAGCCAAACTGTAGATAGATCAATATGTACTAAGATTGAAGCCAAATTTCCACTAAAGCTAACCATGTCCAGACCTAATATGCTCAAATGTTTGCTATAAAGAAAGGAGACTATATGATCGGCTAGGAGGAAAAATAATTGTTATAGGAGCAGCATGTCATTGTGCACCAATTGCTATCTTCAGATTAGCTAACAGATCATGATTCTACAGCAAGAGGCCCAAACAGAACTACTGAACTATTTTGAACTGACGACTTAGGCAATAATCTCGTGATGACCAAGAATTGCATACATTAGCTGGGCTTCAATGATGCCATATGGGAGAGGATAGTCCGAGGATGGAGAAACCTACACGGGGAGAACCGCTACTGGAGAAGGATGGTACATGAAACATGCTCCATGAGCACGAAGCGCTTCCCGTAGTGTTCCAGTGACCAGCGAGTTGTCCTACTCCAGCAGGAAAGGAGAGTGAAGACAGATCCAGCCACTTGAGGTAGTGGGGCCGCCATACTAGCTTGAGCATTGTCGGGAACTAGAGAAGACAAATCCAGCCACTCGAGGCCGTGGGTGACAGGACTAGCCTAGGCAGGAGATGCTAACAGTCTACGAGCGTGTCGAGGTGGCCGAAGGCGGCCTTGACGCACACCTTCGTGGTTATGGCGACAACGATGGAGTACGAGTGGTCCTGACTCGTGTCTTGCCATGGCAAGGTTCCGATGATGAGGAGAGAGTGACGGGATAGGGGCTCCAGCGACATGGATGGGGTTGGCCGTATGGGAGAAATACCTTGAGGGGATATGGGGGTCGATGGTGAGGGTGAGGGGACGGAGGTGGTGGGAAGGAGAGGAGGGGTAGCAATGGTCTGGGGTGGTCGGCGATGTGGCACCGGGGAAGGAGGAGATGGTATTGAGGTGGAGGCGATGCCCGCGGGTTGGTGTGAGGAGAGGAGAGAGGTGTGTGTGCGATGGGTGTAGGTGGGGTTGGATGCGCCCTGACCTGGAAGATATTTTTGGGACAAATATTAGTCTCTTGTAGCCTAAAATCGAGCATCGATACCAGTTTCTGGCAACGTGCCGCCTGAAATTTTCGGTGGGTGAGCATTGGATTCTGGAGCGTTTGATCGAGCAGTGTTTGATGACTTAGATCTACTTCAGTGGGTGATATGTGGCTAGCCTTTTTTCTGCGTTTCTATTGGCTGGCAAGAGTGAGAATGGATGGGGGTGGATAGGTCTATTTCTCTTGTCATCCGCTCAAACAAACACAGAACTGGTTATCCTGATTGCATGTAGCTAGGTCCTTATATGTATATTCAGTGGTGCAAGCGTATTGCATATTGCGAGCCATTCCACTTGTAATATTGGGTTTTTTTTTAAAAAGTTTCATCGAGGGAAGCAGTCGTGGCACCACGATGGCGGAGGACTTAGGGATTCGACACCATACCACATGCATGGGACCACCATCAGAGATCCAACGCAAGTTTAGAGAGACTTAGCCCCTGGCCAAGAACGTTCATGCCCACTGTTTCATGGCTTTCAATCCAAACGACCAATGTTATGGCTAGAATCATGATTATTTGCGAAGGAAGTTTTCCTTTTCGTCATATAGAAAAGCCATTTTCCATTTTCCGAGTGCAAAAAATGGGGTGTTTTGTGAAGCAACCACCAAAGGAATAATTCAAAATGGTACTGATGGCTCTGAAATATAGCTAGATATTAATCATATTTTCGATGAAATGTCTCTCTAAACCCTGCCACTAATGCTAATATTCAGAGGGGTATGCAGTCCTTTGGTCTTGTATTTTTCCTGCGCAGATAATGTCATTTAAAGAAGGGAATCACTACATTAAAGTCAAAGATACGATATTTCCTTTGACCAGAAGAAACTAGGAGTCATCCAACAAAGGCAGACGCCATAACAACTAACTATACGGCCGGAGCAAAAATTCCAACCGTATAGCTCTGGTCGTATAGTTGGCGCTACCTCCGTTAGGTCAAACAGAACAACTTTCATGAAGGGACCCCTATATAAAGAAGCCTCAGGCGACGAGAAAAGAGGGAGACACCACGCCCCAGAAGCCATACCTCGCCAGAAAGCCACCTCCAGATCTCCAACCCCTTCTCCATCTCCATAGCCATCTTCCACCACTTAATAGTAGATCTCTTTTCCGATTGGTGACATTGTAAGACTATTGTTATCAATCTTATGATTTTAATTACAATGTTTGTGATTATTGATCCCATCTCTATGTGTGAGTAATTCTCCTTGAGCTAAGGGCTTCGGCCTAGCCATGTAGCAATTCTGCATGTGATTTATCATAGATGGGATCGTGTATTAATTTGTATGACATGATGATTATTGTATCCTCTCTTGCCTCAATCTAAGGACTTGTCAGGTACCCCAAGACCCCGAGGGTTGAGCCAGGTATAGGGAGTATGAGTTATGACTGATTTGCAGGTTGGGAACCCCAGTGACAGAAGGGGTAGTGCGGCTGTATGTGAGGGATTTGTTTGGGATTAATAGTGAAATCACTATGCATATCATTAGTTCTCTTTCTTCTATGGATGAGACTAGTAGGTTATTGCTATAAGCGGTTGTGGAGGCAATATCAATTATGGATGCACTACCCATATATAATTTATCTTGCTCTAACAAGTACACGCATACTTTATTTCTATCTTTTATTTCCATCAGATGTTTTTGCACAGCTACAGGTGAAACCGAACACCCTAGGCCCTCTCTCTCTCCATCATCGACAACAACAAAAAGACGCAAGCTACTGGTCCGGTAAACACACAAAAGGAATTCTAAAACTCCCGAAGGTCCGTTAAAGTAACTTCACTACACATTCGCTTCCTGTGGATTCGATAACCTAGGTCTAATAGGGAAAAAGGGCTATACTAAATCCGTAATCCGGATCAAATGTATCAACCATTTTTTTAGCGCCATTGCCGGGAAAGCAATAGCTATCCTGGTGAGGTTATTAGGAACCTTGCTAGTTTTAATTCTTGTTTTTAATTTTGTTAGTTTGCTTTTAGTCTTTATTTGATAAACCAAAAAATTAGTTAGTCTTTAAATTCTTGTTTTTACTATTATAATTTTTAATCTAAGAAAACCCAAAAACATAGGAAGTATGGCTGAAAAGAAGCTTGGGGAGTTTGCTACTCCCAATAATGATTATTTGGGTACTCATATTACCCAGCCAACAATTGCTGCCGATGACTATGAAATTAAGCCCCATTATTTAAGTTTGGTTCAATAGAATCAATTTGGAGGCTCTGCTGTTGAAGACGCAAGTATGCACTTAAATACTTCAACTGAAATATGTGATATGATGCGTATAAAATACGTTGACCCTGATATGGTCAAATTATGTCTATTTCCTTTCCCTCTAAGAGGAAGAGCTAAAGAATGGTTGCTATCTTTGCCTAAAAATACTATTACATCATGGGTGGGATGTATTTCTTTATTTATGACTAAAATTTTCCCACCTGCAAAGACTATGCAACTCCGATGTAATATTACTGGTTTTAGACAGGAAGAGCGTGAGCCACTAGCGCTTGCATGGGAGAGGATGAAAGAATGCCTAAGAAACTGTCCTAGTCATGGGATGGAAGATTGGTTAATCCTCCATTTATTTTACAATACTGCAGCTAGAGGAACATTTATGGGTAACATATTACCGAAGCAAAATAGTTGCTAGACAATATGCAAGACAACCATGCCCAATGGCATGTTGAAAGATCAAACACGAAGAAGGTGAACTCCGTCTCACCACAAGAGAACAAAGATCTCAATGCTAAGTTGGATGAGCTCATACTGGCTGTAAAAGGTAAGAAAACTCAGGTAAAAGCCACCCCCAAAACAAATATAGAAGAAATAGACTTCGTAGCTCGTAATGATTATGATCCTGCTTAGAAGAAGAGTTACAATCCTAATTTTTAGAAACATTATGCTAGTCCTACAAATAACTCTAATAATAATATGGGAACTAGTAATGGTAGTCTCCAAGAAATGCTTAGGTCTTTCATAGACTCGCAAAATGAGCAAAATAATATTTTAGTCAAAATCACGGAGAAGCATGATGCTATGCTTGGTAAATTATCTAACCAAGCTGTTAGTTTGAGAAATGATTTGCAGGCCCTTTAAGAAAGAACAAGGTTCGTTGAGGCACAGCTAGGTAAGATAACCGAGAGTCAAACTCTCATTCTAGCTAAATTTGTAGGTAAAGTTGAGCCCAATCCTATTGAAGAACTCAAAATGATGAGAATCCAAAGGGAGCAGCCTGAAGAACTTGATTATAGTAATGCCCCTTCACCAATACACCATCGAAGATCTCGTAAAAAGGATCAACGTCAAAATTCTGGTAAATGATGAAGCCATGTATCAACACTTTGTTGATCAAGTAGCAATTAAGGTACGCGAGCTTGAAGAGGAATACAAGAAAATCGCTGAAAAGTTATCTGTTAAACTAGATGACATATTTGAGCCTACTATCAAGATAAAGATTATAACTAATGAGATAGTTGCACTTTGTGATCTAGGTGCAAGCGTCTCAACAATTTCAAAGAGTCTTTTTAACAAGTTAAATCTTGGCTCCTTTGAAATTACTGAATTAAAATTGCATCTAGCAGATTCTACCTACCACAAGTTGTAGGGATAAAGGAGAACACTTTAGTTTACATCAAAGGTTGTCCTACTCTTATTTATTTCGTTATTGTTGACATGCCTGAAGATACTGTTGCTCCTAAAATATTAGGTTGTCCTTTCTTAAGAACTATAAATGTGTTAATTAACCTCCATGAAGGGAACGTGAAGTTGCAATTGCCTTTGTGGGATCCATTTGTTATTCATTTCCCCAGGAAGAAGAAATCCAAACATGACGAGAAGGAGGTCATCACTTTGAAGGCCAATTACTTTGGAGTGGGTGTTCCACTCATCTGGCCCAAGTGAATATCATCAAGGTCAAGATATTGATCGTAAAAGAGCGCTCCATGGGAGGCAACCCATGTTAAATTCAGGCTTGAGTTAAGTTTTTAGTTTTAGTTTAAGTTCATGTTCAATAAAGACTGCTAGAAAACTCCATCTAAGGAGAAGAAATTTGGTAGTACTTGAATTTCTGCATTATTCATGCTATTGTTGGTCGGCATTAGTTTCTGTCAAAAACAAGCTATATCGCTAAGTTACAGAAAAAGAAATAGTTTACGAAGAAACAATTTTTTATGCATACAGACAGTTTAATGACCAACTATACGGCGGGAATAAAAATTCCGGCCGTATAGTTCCGGTCGTATAGTTATCTTTGCCATCAAAAAAATCTGTAATATGTACTGAGAATTTAACGACCAACTATACGGCGAGAATAAAAAATTCCGGCCGTATAGTCCCGGCCGTTTAGATATCAATGCCTCCGTACAATTTCTTTTCTTATGTACAGACAGTTTAACGACTAACTATACAATGAGAATAAAAAATTCTAGCTGTATAGTTCCGGTCGTATAGATATCAATGCCTCCGTACAAATTTTATTCATATGTATTGAGAGTTTAACGACCAACTATACGGCCGGAACATTTTATTCCGCCCATATAGTTGTGGTCGTATAGCCGCGTCGCTAGGAGGAAGACCTAATATTTTGACAGAACGTCAATTATACGGCCAGAATGCATATTCCGCCCATATAGTTGCACCCGTATAGTTGTGTCCGACCATAAAATCGCACGTGAAGGTACTCCCAACTCCAAAAGCTTCAATCATTTTTCTTTCTTCTACCTCCAAACTCTCTCAAAACCTCAAGGGATCTTCATCTCTACTCAATTTCGTTCGATTTCCTCGCACACACGTGATCTACGGTATGTTTGTCCTCCGATCCTCCAATTACTTTTTGCAAATTCATCTCCGATTTATTGTCATTATCAATTTAGGGTGAGACCTACTATGAACTGATACATTGCAAATATATCTATAATTTTTGATGTTTCATGCTTGGTTTTATCCACTTTCTTGTGTTTTGTTCCAACTTTGGAGTACTTTTCATATGATTTCTTGGACTAACCTATTAACAAGAGCCACAGTGCTAGCTGCCTGTTTTATGCTGTTTTTGGTTCCAGAAAAGTTAGAAAATGAATATTCTCGGAATTGGACGGGACAAAAGCCAAAGTGCCTATTTTTCCGGATGTCATCAAGTGCCAGAATACGAGACGAAGAGGGGCCAGGGGGCCACCACACCACCTGGCCGCATGGCCAGGCCTGGCCCGCGCCAGGGGGTAGTGTGGCCGCTCTTGGCACCCCCTCGGCCTCTCCTTCCGCCTATATATTTCCTTCGGGACGAAAACCCTAAGTACCCGATCAAAAATCTATGAAAGAGTCTGTAGCCGCCGTCATCTCCATCCATAGATCAGGAGGGATCTGAAGCTCTTCCCGGCACCCTGCCGGAGAGGGGAATCCACCCTGGAGGCCTTCTTCATCACCATGCAAGCCTCCGGTGTGATGCGTGAGTAGTTCATCCTTGGACTACGGATCCATGTAGTAGCTAGATGGCTGGTTCTCCTCCTTTGTGCTTTCATGTTTAGATCTTGTGAGCTCCGTTCATGATCAAGATCATCTATTTGTAATTCTACATGTTGTGTTTGCGAGGACCCGATGGATATTGATATGCTATTTCAGATTGATTATTGATTCTATCATGTCTTTGTTATTTGTGATCTTGCATGCTTTCCGTTGTTAGTAGCTACCTTGGCCAAGTAGATGCTAGCAACTCCAAGAGTTAGTATTTATGCTCGATAGTGGGTTCATGCCTCTGGTAATCTGGGGAAGTGACAGAAATCTCTAAGGTACTAGATGTGTTGTTGCTACTAGGGAGAAAACAACAATCCTTTGTTCATAGAACAATCGTATTGTTTACTTTACACGCAGTTTGTAAAGCAATAATCTGTTGCTTGCAACTTAATACTAGAGGGGGTTCGGATGATAACCTGAAGGTGGATTATTAGTCATAGATGCAGTTGGATGGTGGTCTATGTATAATGTTGTAATGCCCAATCAAGTCTCAAAGGAGTCAAGATGATTAGTATATGCATGTATTGCTTTCCCGGTGTTTGTCAGTTGCCCCGTTATAATTTGTTCACCCAGCATGTTATCTATCTAAGGAGAGCCACCTCTAGTGAACTATGGATCCCGGTCCTTTGTCTTTTACATTCAATCTACAATCTTTTACTGCTTTGTGTTTACTTTCTGCAAACTTTTACTTCTTTCCATTTGATACGTTTAATCCTTTGTTTTCCGCAAAACACAGTGAGATTGACAACCTCATCGCAAGTTGGGGACAAAGTTCTATGGTTTTGTTGTGAAGGTATCCACGTTGCTACTAGCACCGGTAGTGCGCCCTGCCAAAGCTCAGCTAGTAACACCTTTGAGGTGTTTCCTTGCTCCTACTGGTTCGATTAAACCTTGGTTTCATAACTGAGGGAAACTTGCTGATGTGCTCATCATACCTTCCTCTTGGGGTTCCCAACAAGCTCTACATCAACACCGCCATCAAGCATTTTTCTAGGCGCCGTGCATTGAGCCATCATGAACCAATTGCCATGATTTTCTTACCTGGATTATTATCTTGAGGAGATTCTTTAGTGTGCTTAGAAGAGGAACATATTATACTTACTGTTGTTGGATCAAAAAGTTTTATTTTTGCCTTTCTTCAATGTTTTAGAAGATGAACACAAGGAGCCAAACTCGTGCTCGTGCTACCGCTAGCGCTTCTTGGGCAATCACCCAGGAACGCATGGGGATACGATTCAGGGATCAGGCTCATCGCGAACGCTTCAGGAAGATCAAGAACCGCGAAGTGAAGGCCACCAAGTGGGCTTGCCCCATTATATTGAACCAACTCGGCATTTCTGATGACTTTAATTTACTTTGCAATAGAGCTGGCTTGCAAAACTTTTATACAATGATGTACCTACTTATCGCTGCTTAACTGTTGAATTCCTAAGTTCATTGCAAAGCACTGTTAAACTGTGGCAATGCGAGGATACTATTTCTTTGCGGATAATGGACAACAACTACACCTTAACGTTAGATCAATGGTGTGCATGCTTTAATTTGCCAAACAATGATGTTCATGCTTTACGCGCATCCTTTACTGGCTTAATTCCTTCCCTCGATCAATACTATAATGGAATGAGCTTCACTAGTAGAGTGAACAAGGGTAAGAATATTCAACATCCTGCAATTCGCTATTTGTTCTATGTTATTGCTAACACCTTGTAGGCACGTAATGAGTTCACGAGACTCAACGAGGAGGACATCCTAGTCCTTGCCAAGGCTGCTTACATCAACTGCAACTTGTCACTCAACTTGGGCGCCATCCTTGTGCGCTACCTGGAGCAGCAAGCCTGCCAAAGCCAAGGGCCAATCACAGGAGGAGACATCATTACCGTGCTTGACACTGTCCTAGACAGCAATCTAGGTGAGTTGCAACCCGTACTAGGTGAGACGCGTGTTGGTTTCTCCACCTTGAGGGCATGTGGAATGCTCACTAGGAGGGGTGATGTTTATTATCTCCATATTGCTAGAGCTGGGCGTATCTACCCTGCTCCTTTTCCTAATGGTCTTTTCTCTATCGAGGAAGGACGTTTGCTATATGATGTGCAGGTTGAGCAACACCAATCCGAGGAGGAGATTCCTAAAGAGGATGAGGACCAAGAGGAGGAGCAAGAAGTTCCTCATCAATAAGAGCAACCACAAACCCGGTTCGCTAGATACCAAGATTTCCAAGGACTTGGAGGGACTATGGAGAGGATGCACAACCTCTCTTTGAACCTCCGAGAATCAACAAGTAACCTCTCCACTCAATTCGCGAACTGGAGTAACGACTTTTTCCTGCCACCACAATGGTTTGAAGGGCTTGCAAAAGCCTAAGCTTGGAGAAGTTTCCTCATGTATCTTTATTTGGCATTCGTTTGCTTTTATTTTTCAAGGTTACGTTTTTATTTGAGTTTATAAGCACTCGTGTTGGTTTCCCCAACACCTTATCTTTAGTTCTTTCTATTTGCTTTCAAAATTTTCTAGCCAAACTTTGCCGCCAATTTTCTATTCTTTATTTCCCTCTCTTAAAAAATCACAAAAAGATTTCTCCATTTTTCCTTATTTTTCCTCTTTCTTTTTTTCGCCTCGAGGTCTTCGTATGTTTGCTGGAGTGTGATCGACTTCGAGTTTCCAAGAAACAGATAAAAAAGGAAGAGAGAAGTGGAACCAAATATGAGAGGTATGCCTTATGACTCCCCACTTTTTGAAGTTTGAGAAACCCATGGTAGTTAGTAGTAAATGTTGAGATATTATATTGGTGGAATGAGTCTTTGTATCATGTAAGATTGTCATTTGCATGGATATTTAATTGGGCTCATTTTGTTCCAGCTCTCATAATTAACCAAGTGTTGCCTAAAAATTGCTAAACAATTGTAATAAGAAAAAGTCGCACAATTGAAGGCTTGGGTGTTGTAGTGTTTAGTCTTAAAGGCTTATTTCTTGAGACACTTGACACCACGGAAAATGTTGATTAACTTAATAGCTCTCTTTGAAAGGATTTGTTCGATTGAATTAATGATTAGCGGTTTTTGTGAGCATGCCAAAGTTTGACTTGTTAATCATAAGAATGATATAGCTTTACGCGTGTCAAACTTCATGGGATGCCAACAACTCCGCTGGCCTACGAACGATCTTCATGGAGGAAACTCCTAGATTTCGGCTATGGGTTGATTAAGCACTTGTAGCAGTAATGCTATAGTGGGTAAGATTCTCGGCACTCTCGGGTAGCTATAATCATGATGGAATCACTCCTCTGGCTATTATAAGTAATCATTGTGCAAAAGGAACAAAAACCTTAGTGATATCACGAGTGTCCATCACAGCCTGATAAACTAATAAAAATCTTTGGCATGCTCTCAATTACTTGAAAACTGAAATTCTTGAAGGACAATGAATAGAAAAGTAGTGCTTGCAAACTCTTGATTCATTGATGTGGGAGAATTGAGATACTCTAGTATATATGCTTTTCATGACAACTCTCACATTCTTAATTTACATGATTATACTTTACTGTTCAAAGGCAAGCCTATGAGTTGATTACTTGACATGGAATAAAATTTACTCATTTGAATCATCCATGCTTACAATAATTTTGCTGCGCTATAAGGATGCATGATACCCGTATGATACGCTTGCCACTACTCTATCTATGCTGAAGTTTTTCAGATTTATGAAAGTGGAGGAAACATGAGACTATTAATCATGAGTAAGATCACCATCTCGTTATTTTAGTTTAAATGCTGAGTTCCTTTTTGATTTTGGTTTTCTTGCTCGGGACGATCAAGTTTAAGCTTGGGGAGGTTGATGGCTCTGAAATATAGCCATCTACATTCACATTGAAACTACATATTAATCATATTTTTTATGAAATATCTCCCTAAACCCTGCCACTAATGCTAATATTCAGAGGGGTATGCAATCCTTTGTTCATGTATTTTTCTTACACAAATAACATCGTTTAAAGGAGGGAATAACTACATTAAAGTCAAAAATACGATATTTCCTTCGACCAGAAAAAACCAAGAGCCGTGCAATGAAGGCAGCCGCCGTAATGACCAACTATACGGCCGGAGTAAAAATTCCGACCGTATAGCTCCGGTCGTATAGTTGGCACCGTCTCCGTTAGGTCAAACAGAACAACTTTCATGAAGGGACCCCTATATAAAGAAGTCTCAGGCGACGAGAAAAGAGAGAGACACCACGCCCCAGAAGCCATACCTCGCTAGAAAGCCGCCTCTAGATCTCCAACCCCTTCTCCATCTCCATAGCCATCTTCGACCACTTGTAATAGTAGATATCTTCTTTGATTGACGACATTGTAAGACTATTGCTATCAATCTTATGATTTTCATTATAATGTTTGTGATTGTTGATCTCATCTCTTTGTGTGAGTAATTCTCCTTGGGCTAAGGGCTTCAGCCTAGCCATGTAGCAATTGTGCATGTGATTTATTATAGATGGGATCGTGTATTAGTTTGTATGATATAATGATTATTGTATCCTCTCTTGCCTCAATCTAAGGACTTGTCAGGTACCCAAGACCCCGAGGGTTGAAATAGGTATAGGGAGTATGAGTGATGACTGATCTGTAGGTTGGAAACCCCAGTGATAGAAGGGGTATTACAGACGTATGTGAGGGATTTGCTTGGGATTAACGATGACATCACTATGCATATCATTAGTTCTCTTTCTTCTATGGATGAGACTAGTAGGTTATTGCTATAAGCGGTTGCGGAGGCAATAGCAATTATGGATGCACTGCCCAAATATAATTTATCTTGCTCTAACAAGTACACGTATACTTTATTTTTATCTTTTATTTCCATAAGATGTTTTTGCACAGCTACAGGTGAAACCGAACGCCCTAGGCCCTCTCTCTCCATCATCGACAACAACAAAAAGACGCAAGCTACTGGTCCGGTAAAAACATAAAAGAAATTCTAAAACTCCTGAAGGTCTATTAAAGTAACTTCACTACACATTCTCTTCCTGTGGATTCGATAACCTAGGTCTACTAGGGAAAAAAGCTATACTACATCTGTAATCCGGATTGAAGGTATCAGGTACAAACCTATTTAAAAAAATACTAGACCACCTTAAATGGAAAATGTCCCAACTAGGGTATCTCAAACCTTTTCGTCCACCCCTCGTAAAAAAGACAAATTCATGCTGAATCGGTAGGAAATGGGTCCGATTTGTACTATAGGTACATGATTTACTCTTCATGATTTTTTGAAAAAAATATATTTTTCGGTTCACAATATGCTATTTTATTAGAGATATAGCGAAAGTTTAGCGAGGGTCAGACCCTAGCTAAGAACCTTCGTACCGGCCGTTTTGACCATAGTTTGAAATATGCATAAGAAATTCATAAACGGTCCGACAATGTAAAACCTTCACATGGTGTCATTTTATGTGACATAGTTGCGAAAAAAATACCAAATTTGGTATATTGATTGCATCTCAAAAAACCTTGTCAGAAATGAGCTTCATGTCCAAGGTTTCATGGCTTTCAGCCCAAACGACCAATTTTATGGCTATAATCATGGCATATTTTACGATAATATGCCCATATTATGTACGCATGTGCATCTTGGGATGGCGAACAATGTTGCAGGAGGAAGTTTTTCTTTTTATCGTATATACAAGTTATTTTCCATTTTCCGAGTGCCAAAAACAGGGTGTTTTGTGAAGCAACTACCAAAGGAGTAATTCAAAATGGTACAACCCTATTTTTCAAATATACTATACCACCTTAAATGGACTTTCCAACTGGGGTATCTCAAACTTTTCTGTCCACACGTCGCGAAAAAGACAAATTCCCGTTGAATCGGTACGAAGTGGGTCTGATTTGAACTATATGTACATGATTTAATGCTCGTGATTTTTTGAAAAAATAATTTTTTGGTTCACAATATGCTATTTTATCAGACATCCAATGCAAGTTTAACGAGGCTCGACCCCTAGCTAAGATCCTCCGTGCCCGCCATTTTGACCACCGTTTGAAACATGCATAAGAAATTCAAAAATGATCCGAACATGTAAAACCTTCACATAGAGTCATTTTATGTGACATAGTTGAAAGGAAAAATATGAAACTTTGTATATTGATTGCATCTTAAAAAAACCTTTTTAGAAATAAGCTCTCATGTCCGAGGTTTCATGACTTTCAGCCTAAACGACCAATGTTATGGATAGAATCGTGGCATAGTTTACGATAATATGCACATATTACGCATGCATGTGCATCTTGGGATGGCGAACAATGTTGCAGGAGGAAGTTTTCCTTTTCGTCACATAGAAAAGCCATTTTCTATTTTCTGAGTGCCAAAAATGGGGCATTTTCTGAAGCAACCACCAAAGATATAATTCAAAATGGCACAAACATATTTTTTTAAAATACTAGACCACCTTAAATGGACAATGTTCCAACCGGGGTATGTCAAACCTTTCGTCCACCCCTCGCGAAAAAGACAAATTCCTGCCGAATTAGTAGGAAATAGGTCCGATTTGAACTACATGTACATGATTTAATGCTCGTGATTTTTTTTGAAAAAATAATTTTTAGGTTCACAATATGCTATTTTATCAAATATCCAATGTAAGTTTAGCAAGGCTCGACCCCTAGCTAAGAACCTCCGTGCCCGCCATTTTGACCATCGTTTGAAACACGTATAAGAAATTTAAAAACGGCCCGAACAATGTAAAACCTTTGCATGGAGTCATTTTATATGACATAGTTGGAAGGAAAATACGAAACTTTGTATATTGATTGCATCTCAAAAAAAACCTTCTCATAAATGAGCTATCATGTCCGAAGTTTCATGGCTTTCAGTCCAAACGACCAATGTTATGGCTAGAATAGCGGCATAGTTTATGATAATGTGTCTATATTATGCATGCATGTGCATCTTGGGATGGCAAACAATGTTACAGAAGGAAGTTTTCCTTTTCGTCACACGAAAAAACTATTTTCTCTTTTCCGAGTGCTAAAAATGGGGTGTTTTGTGAAGCAACCACTAAAGACATAATTTAAAATCGTACAAACATATTTTTCAAAAATACTAGACCACCTTAAATGGATAATGTTCCAACTGGGGTATCTCAAACCTTTTCGTCCACCCCTTGTTAAAAAGACAAATTCCTGCTGAAACGGTAGGAAATGGGTCGATTTGAACTACATGTACATGATTTTTCAAAAAAATAATTTTTAGGTTCATAATGTGCTATTTTATCGGAGATCTAATGCAATTTTAGTGAGGCTCAGCCCCTAGATAAGAACTTTTGTGCCCGCTGTTTTAACCATAGTTTCAAATGGGCATAAAAAATTCAAAACTAGTCCGAACAATGTAAAACCTACACGTGGCGTCATTTTAGGCAACATTTTTGCAAGGGAAAATACCAAAGTTGGTATATTGATTGCGCCTAAAAAACCCTTCTGAGAAATAAGCTATCATGACCAAGGTTTTATGGCTTTCAGCCCAAATGACTAATGTTATGATTAGAATTGTGGTATAATTTATGATAATTTTGCCATATTATGCACACATGTACATCTAGGATGGCGAACAATGTTGCATGAGAAATTTTTCCTTTCCGTTGTATAGAAAATCCATTTTTCATTTTTTGAGTGTAAAGAACGAGGCGTTCTATGAAGCAACCACCAAAGGAATAATTCAAAATGGTACAAACCTATTTTACAAATACGAGACCACCTTAAATGGACAATCTTCCAACTAGGGTATCTCAAACCTTTTCGTCCACCCCTCGCGAAAAAGACAAATTCCTACCGAAACGGTAGGAAGTGAGTCCGATTTAAACTACAAGTATATGATTTAATGTTCGTGATTTAAAAAAAAATTTATTTTTAGGTTCACAATATGCTATTTTATCAGAGATTCAATACAATTTTAGCGAGGCTCAGCCCCTAGCTAAGAATCTTCGTGCCCTTCATTTTGATCATAGTTTGAAACGGGCATAACAAATTCATAAAATATCCGAACAATTTAAAACCTTCGCGTTGCATCATTTTACGTGACATAGTTGCAAGTAAAATACCAAAATTTGTATATTTATTGCATCTTTAAAAAAACTTCTCGAAAATGAGCTATCATGTGCGAGGTTTAGTGGCTTTCAGCCCAAACGACCGATTTTATGGCTAGAATCGCATCATAGTTTACGATAATGTGCACATATTATGCATGCGTGTGCATCTTGGGATGACGAACAATGTTGCAGGAAGAAGTTTTCTTTTTCGTTGCATAGAAAAGTTATTTTCCATTTTTCGAGTGCCAAAAATGGGGAATTTGTTAAGCAACCACCAAAGAAATAATAAAAAATGGCACAACCCTATTTTTCAAAAATACTATACCACCTTAAATGGACAATATCCCAACCGGGGTATCTCAAACCTTTACCTCCACCACTCGGAAAACAGAAAAATTCATGCTGAATCGGTAGGAAGTGGGTCCGATTTGAACTACATGATGTAGCCCGACCTTCGGTCGTTACCACATCATGGTCTCTAACTTATGCCAAGTCGTCATGGACTCCAAAGGTGAATCCGTTCCTCTATGCGAGCCCACTTCCTACCCTCTTGAATGGTATACTACTTCATACTCCGTCCCATATCCATGATAGGTTCATACCGACGAGTACGGAGGCAAGGGAGGAAGCCTGGAGAACCAAGCCCGACAAGACGGAGGCTTGGAAGAGAAGACGGAAGAAGCAGCAGCTGGAGCACCGGAGTCTCCAGCCTGCGCACACCGGAGTCTCCGGCTACACCGGAGTCTCCGGCCTAAAGACACCGGAGTCTCCGGCCTGCGTACCCCGGAGTCTCCGGACCCATCTCCGGACTGACCCCCAGATCGAGCTCGAGGACAGTCTGTCTGCCACTCCGGAGATGGACCGGAGACAGACCGGAGTCTCCGGCCCAGACCGAAGTCTCCCGACCACCACACCGGAGTCTCTGGCCTGAGCGTATGGGCATGTGCGCCACCAACTAGGCCTTCGGCCCATGTACCCGTTAGTCCGCCCAGACTTTCCCCTTTTATTCTTAAAGTACCCTTGAACTAGTGGATGGCCTATATATAGTGCCCCCACCCCCTCATGTAACGCTAGTCATAGATGATAGACTAAAGAAAACCCCCTTTGTGGAATCTCTAGTTTTGCCTCATCCTCTTCTACCAAAGGGGATCGACTATCGTCACCACCTCGTTGGAGTTTGCATCGCGCCTCCCTCGTTGTACAAGGCCTTGGCATCGGTGTCCCTTTTCAAGACGTCGAGACCCTCTCCAAGGTGTTCTTCCCTCTCCGCGTGGGATCGAGGGAGCACGTTGACCGATCTTTCCTTGCGAGGATTCTATCGGACCGGTGGCCACCGGTGAGAGCAATCGGCCTTGTATCGTGTGTGTTTTGTGTGTGTTCATCGTGTTCTTCGCGAGGTGTGCATCCGCTTCCGCTACCTTCTCCCTTTCCCCTCGTGTTCCCATCAATTTGACCACGAGATCTGTGAAGATCGGGCCACCCATGGGGTTACCCCATAACATCTGGTATCAACAGCTTTTGGTTGCCACAATTTTCCCTCGATTTGGTCTTTTTCCCCATAAATTCGAAAATTCCACCAAAAACAGCCCCAATTCGTGTTTTGGATCGATCTGTGATTTGAGTGTGTTTTGGTAGGTTTTGATCCGTGGATTACTTGCTAAACTTGTTGATCTACCTTCCCCTGCGTTCCCATGGCCTAATTCCTTGATTTCCCCCACCAATTTGGTGTTTTGGTTCGAGATTTTCCGACAAAATCGTGTCCTGGACGAGTTTTGCACGTCCTGGAACCCCCGGACCGGAGATTCTGGCCCCCCGACCAGAGACTCCGGTCCAGACTGGAGATTCCGGCCCCCAGACCAGAGATTCCGGTCTAGACCGGAGTTTCTAGCAAAGTCTCTGCCCCTCCTACTGACAGCAAATCTGTTTCATGGTTTTGAGCATAACTTTTGCATACGAACTCGGATTTTGGTGTTCTTTAGCTCGTTTTGAAGAGGAGAAATAGCTCTACATCATAATATCTGTGGTTTATGCTATCTAATCCATCCAAATTCCGTGAGAAAGGCGGAATCCACCAATAAAGGTTGAAGATCAGCGAAGAAAGGTATAAAAATTCCGCCACTTCTCCCCACTTGCATCCCTTTTGTTAGCTTTGCGACAAGTAAATAACGAAGAACAAAAATAAAATCACAGCAAGGGGGACACAGATTTAATGTGGAAAACCCTCTCCAACAAAGAGAAGGGAAAAACCGCGGGCGCCAGCCAACGGAACTTCACTATAACGGAAAGTGTTTACACAACGCTGGGGATTTCACAGATGCAACTCATCCCAACCGGCGGCTTACAAGAAGTATATATAGCGGTGGTAACCTAGGTCATCAACGATCCAAGAAAAACCACAGGCGACAGCCACGAAACTTCACTATAATCGGCCCAAGCCTCCGGCGACGGGCCTCGCTCCGCTACGTCAGAAGTTGGCCTTTACTTTGTAGAATTTGGATCAACATATAACAAACTCCACCTTGAGACAAATTCCTTCTTGTAGCATCAACAATAATCATCTCCCTGAACAAACAAAGAAAACACCTTCGGTGCCAACAACCACTTGGGGTAAGCAGTTATACCAACTAAGCTTGAGCATAGCTCAAACTTAGCAACACGAACAGGCTTTGTCATCATATCAGCAGGATTATCATGAGTGCTTATCTTGCATACCTTTAGCGTACCTTGTGCAACAACATCACGGACATAATGGTACTTGATATCAATGTGCTTTGTTCTCTCATGGAACATCTGATCCTTAGTAAGGTAAATAGCACTTTGACTGTCACATGACAGGTTAATGCAAGAATCATCCTGACAAAGCTTAGCATACAAACCTTTCAACCAAACAGACTCTTTGCAAGCTTCAGCAACAACCATATATTCTGCTTCGGTTGTAGATAGAGCAACAACTGGTTGCAGCGTTACCTTCCAACTCACGGCACATCCACCTACCGTGAACACATAACCTGTGAGGGACCTCCTCTTATCCAAGTCGGCAGCAAAATCTGACTCCACATAGCATGCGAGTCCCTGACCAGTCTTGCCAAACTTGAAGCAAGTGTTGGATGTGCCATAGAGGTACCTGAAAATCCACTGAACAACTTTCCAATGTTCTTTACCAGGATTAGCCATGTAACAACTCACCAAACTCATAGCATATGATAGATCAGGGCGAGAACAAACCATGGCATACATCAAGGAACCAACATCACTAGAATAAGGAACTCGAGACATGTACTCAATATCTTCATCAGAACTAGGACATTGCAATGCTGACAATTTAAAGTGAGGAGCAACAGGAGTACTAACTGACTTTGCATCATGCATATTAAAACGTTGAAGAACTTTCTCAACGTAACTGTGCTGACTAAGAAACAACAACCTAGATTTTCTATCCCGTTTAATTTCCATACCTAGGATTTTCTTAGCAGCACCAAGATCTTTCATCTCAAATTCACTACTTAGGTGTGCCTTCAAAGTAGTGATTTCTTTCATGCTCTTGGCAGCAATTAACATATCATCAACATATAACAGCAAGTAAATAGGTGATCCATTAACAAACTTTATATAAACACAACTATCAAACTGAGACCTCTTAAAACCTTGTGATATCATAAATGAATCAAAACTTTTGTACCACTATCTTGGAGATTGCTTTAAACCATAAAGCGACCTCTTCAATTTGCACACAAAATCCTCTTTTCCAGGAACTATGAACCCTTTAGGTTGGTCCATGTAAATCTTCTCCTCCAGTTCACCATGCAGAAAAGCAGTCTTTACATCTAGCTGCTCAAGCTCAAGATCATGCATAGCAACAATACCACAAAAAGCACGAATAGAACTATGCTTCACAACCGGAGAGAAAACATCATTATAATCAATACCTGGAATCTGGCTGAAACCTTTTGCTACTAACCTTGCCTTAAACCTTGGAGGCTCATTAGGAGACAAACCTTCCTTTCTCTTATATATCCACTTACAGCGGACGGCCTTCTTCTGTTTAGGCAAGCGCACAACTTCCCATGTGCCATTCTTATCAAGTGATTGCATCTCTTCTTGCATAGCAGAAACCCACTGCTCGCGGTCAACGGATGCAACGGCCTCATTGTATCATGTTTCACATGTTCAGCAACACTCAAAGCATAATGAGCAAGAATACACTCTTCAATTAAACGACGAGGTGGAACTATGTTACGCCTCGGTCTATCAGCAGCAATAGATTCATGTGGCTGCTGCAAAACAGTAGGTGAGTTTTGAACAACATCATCATCAATATTTTCCTCATGAGTATCATCAACAACAACATTATTATCAACAGTTTTCTGCAGGTGCTCCACCTGCACACGAACTCCCTCCTCTCCAATAGCAACAGGAGAGGGATCTGATGGCAAGTTGTCATGATACATAACGGATTCATTGAAAACAACGCTTCTACTCAACAAAATCCTTTTAGTTTTAGGATTCCATAATTTATATGCCTTAACTCCTGAACCATAACCAAGGAACATGCACTTAACAGCTCTAGGCTCTAAATTTCCATTATCAACATGAGCATAAGCAGTGCAAAGAAAAACTCTCAACTGTGAATAATCAACAGACGAACCTGACCATACCTCAATGGGAGTTTTCTTCTCAAGTGGAATAGAAGGTGACCTGTTGATGAGGTAACACGCTGTGTTGGCTGCTTCAGCCCAGAAATGTCTATGCATACCTGCATTGGACAACATACAGTGAGCCCTCGAGATGATGGTTCTGTTCATGCGCTCAGCCACGCCATTCTGCTGAGGAGTGTAAGGGATGGTGTGGTGCCTGATCATACCATCATTACTGCAAAACTCCTCAAACTCATTAGAACAGAATTCCATACCATTGTCAGTATGTAGTACCTTTACCTTCTTTTCAGTTTGCTTTTCTACCATAACTTCCACTTCTTAAAAGCATCAAAAACATCAGATTTATGTTTCAGAAAATATGGCCACACTTTTCTTGAGTAGTCATCAATGATAGTAAGCATGTAATTAGCACCACCAATAGATGTCTTACGGGAAGGCCCCCATACATCAGCATGCACATAATCTAAAATGCCTTTGGTGGTATGAACAGAAGCATTGGACTTAACTCTTTTATGCTTACCAAAAACGCAGTGCTCACAGAACTCAAACTTACCCAAGTTGCAACCATCAATCAGTTCTCTCTTAACCAACTCTGCCATGCCATGTTCACTCATATGCCCAAGACGCATATGCCACAGATTTGTTTTACCACAATCATCAGAATCATTAGAAGTAACAGCAGCAGCAATACTAGGCAAAGTGCTACCTCTAAAAACATATAGCTTAGCAGAATTCATATCACCTATCATGTGAATAAGAGAGCCTTTCGATACCTTTAACAACCTATGCCCACCGGCGTACTTGTATCCATCAATGTCCATGGTACTCAGGGAGATCAGATTTCTGGCCATTCTTGGTATGTGCTTCACCTCAGTCAACGTACGTGTCACGCCATCATGTGTCTTGATCTTAATAGATCCAACTCCGACAATATGGCATGGGTTGTCATTTCCCACACGTACAAAATCTCTAGTCAGCACAGACTCATATGAACTGAACCAATCTTTGTTACAGCAAATATGAAACGAACATGCAGTATCAAGTATCCATTCATCATCATGAGAAGCACAAGCAGCAAAAACGACTAAACATTCACCGTCAGAACTATCACCAGAAACAACAGCAGCCTTACCATTACCTTGATCCTTATCTTTCGGTTGGTAAGTACCGTTCCTTTTCTCCTTATTCTGCAGCTTCCAACAATCATCAATAACATGATTAGATTTTTTACAATACCTGTAGAACTTGTCCTTTCCCTTGGACTTCGAACGACTTCTGTCGTCTTTGCTCTTATCTCGGTTGCCTTGATTGTTAAATCTCTGCTCGGTCCTGCCACGAACCTGCAGAGCTTCAGCCTTGGAAGATGCCCCATCTGCCTGCACCATAGATTTCATCTTTTCCCTCTGTTTGAGGGCATCTTGCACTTCATCAAGGGTTATCTTATCACGGCTCAACAACATTGTATCACGAAAGTGAGTATAAGAACTAGGCAGCGAGCATAAGAGTAATAGAGCTAGATCCTCATCATCATATTTTACTTCCATAGATTGCAAATCAGAAATAATCTCTCTGAAAAGAGATAAGTGATTCATTACTGATCCACCTTCCTGCAATCTATGCGAGAACAACTTTATATTCACATGCATCTTACTAGTTAGATCATTTGACATGCAGATCGATTCCAGTTTTCCCCAAAGGGCAGCAACAGATTTCTCCGTCAAGACTTCCTACAAAATATTATTAGATAGATGAAGTTGAATCAAAGACAAAGCCCTTATGGTCCTTCCGCTTCTCTTCGTCA
Source organism: Avena eriantha (assembly GCA_910589775.1). NCBI lineage: Eukaryota > Viridiplantae > Streptophyta > Magnoliopsida > Poales > Poaceae > Avena > Avena eriantha. The sequence goes on from OU342746.1 coordinate 253,653,633, forward strand.
GACCAGCTCTTAACATCCTTTTCCCCGAATCCATCCAGCGCATCATCCAGATCTGAAGTTTGGGCGAGAATCGCCCGCATCTTCACCTGCCACAAGCAGAATCTTGTGGAGTAGTCCAGCTGCGGTAGATCGAACTTCAATGACGACATGTCGCAAACCCTAGATTAGAACCTGGGGCTCTGATACCACTTGTTAGCTTTGCGACAAGTAAATAACGAAGAACGAAAATAAAATCGCAGCAAGGGGGACACAGATTTAATGTGGAAAACCCTCTCCAACAAAGAGAAGGGAAAAACCACGGGCGCCAGCCGAAACTTCACTATAACGGAGAGTGTTTACACAACGCCGGGGATTTCAAAGATGCAACTCATCCCAACCGGCGGTTTACAAGAAGTATATATAGCGGTGGTAACCTAGGTCATCAATGATCCAAGTAAAACCATGGGCGCCAGCCAGCGGAACTTCACTATAATGGACCCAAGCCTCCGGCGACGGGCCTCGCTCCGCTCCGTCAGAAGTTGGCCTTTACTTTGTAGAATTTGGATCAACATATAACACCTTTGTGAGCTACACTATCTTTGCGTTCAAAAAGCACCTATTGAGACTAGTTCCTACTATGATTGCTTGGGCTATGCACATTTGATACCTTGTAGAATTTCGAGCAAAAGTTGTGACCGCTCTATCTCATATAGTTATCTAGTATAGTTGTTGGCACAAGGAAGGGGCAAGTGAAAAAGAAAAGAAAAGTGAAAAAAACGGAAAAAATAAAAAGAAGAAAAAGAGAAAGAAAGAAACAAGTGCCTCATAGAATAGGAAGCGCAAGCTCGATGAACATCAAATAGGTGGTACTTGTTGTGCATATCTTGTAGCCCACCAATATAATTGCAATCGAACTAGCGTATCTCCTTACACTTGTGCGACATGAGCTTATAGTCTTCGCTAGGTAATCATTTGGTTCTTAGCTCACTTTCTCCGTCGCACGAGTCCCATTTATCCCACCGTGTGTGTTTCCTTGTATATATTCCTATCTTGTGGATTGACTTGTTTTGCTTTGTGATCATCGTGGTTCTTTACTTGCCATTACAATATCTTGATTTCGGATTGTTCTTGGACACGCCACCTTCCATACCTATCCACCATAAGCTTTGTGTGTGTGTGTTTTTAGTGGTTAGTTGGTTTTGGTGTTCCACGTGAACTTCACTTTGCTTGGTTTTGATTGCTCTCAAGTGTTGCCACTTGCACGATACTATCTTCCAAGGTAAAGTAAGGTCTGACGTTGCATCCCTAGCCCCCTACCACTTCCATATACACCACTTGGTCTTGTGAAACATGTCTAGGGACTCCAGAATCGAGGATGATTTCTATGAAGAATCCATGATGAGCCAACATGCATATGCCTCCACAAGCATGGATGACATGATGGAGCACTACACCGACAATGGCTCCACATGCTTGGGTGATATGGAGTTCTACAACAACAATAACTCCCCAAGCATGGAAGACTTCGAGAACGACAATGACAAGCTCCTCAAGTCGCATCGACCAAGAGGGAGCCTCCACCTCAAGAGCAACAAGGTCCACCATCAAATGGACAACTTCAAGCGCGACATGGACAACAACTTCACCAAAACCATAAGCATGATGGCCAAGACAAATGATGCTTTACGCTCATTAAAACGCCTCACCAATAAGAGTGCCAAGGACAAGGAGCATCGTCGCGAGCGTCATGTGGATGACCAAGTGCGCCATCTACATCAACCTTTGGCAAGGAACGCCAATGACCTCCGTCGACACCATCAAAGGGCACCTTCAACTACTCGTGCCACCACCAAAATGGCACCAAGAGCAAGCTCTCCTTCATGCCATCAAGCTTCAACGCCCAAACTTGACGTCCTAGATGACGCATGCACCTTCATGGATGAGGAGGACGAAGACCTCTACTTCGCCAAGTTGGACAAGTACGTCAAGAGGACTACACAAGCCAAGGTGCAAGACGGCGATGACAAGATCGAGAATGGTGAGCATGGGACTTTCCCTTCACCAAAGTAGGCGCATGGTGTTGAGAGAACCGAACCTACCCCTACATGCTTGAGTGATGATGTGGTACCAATCCCATGTGAGTATGAGAGCCACTTAACCCACTTGAGTGAAAACAAGAGTGAGATGAGCGACTCCACCATACGTGAGATTGAGTGCTTCCACTTGGAGGGCATGAGTGATACACCGAGTGAGTTGAGCGTGGTAGTTGATAGGTCATGTGAGACCACTTTGATTTCTAACGAATTACCCTCTACCTCTAGTGTGTTTCCTCATGATGTGCTAGGTTCCATGCATCAAGAAGCGCCAACCTTGGAGATGATGATGCCTCTAACCAAGAATATGTACATGGTGGATGAAGATGATGCCATCCCCTTACATGATGAAGAAGTCCTCCACATGGAGACCAATGCTACCACGACACCCACTTCATATGAGAGGTATGGACAAGGTAACAATATGGGTGTTGATGATGCCATGATCCCACTAGTGGACATGATGATTTGTGATGACTTGCATGCTATGGATGATACTTGTGACATGGCATATGTTCCACTCTTAGTCCCATGTGTTAATCTTGCTATGTATCATGATGACCATGTGGATTTCCTTTATTGCCATGATATTGCCATAGACATGATATGCTCTAAACGTTACGTTGATGATATCATTGCTTGCACTTTGTTGAACAATTGATCTTTCCAATGTTTTGCTTGCAATGATGTTACCAATGGTACCCCTCGGACCATGCTTTGTCATGAATGTTTTACAATCTCTCCCGTTGCTTGCAATAAGATGAACAATTGCTCTTTCACATGTTTTGCTTGCAACAATAATTCTCATATGGTTTATATTGAGACGGCCCCCATAGCTTTCTCAAATTTTGGAGATTTTGATGATTGCCATGATAAGCATGTTCCCCACTTGCATACTCACCATGCACCTATGTTATACTTGATTGACACTAACGGTGATGTGCACAAGAAGAGATACATCACGATGGATGATATGTTTCTCTACCATGCACACACGTTCTTCCTTTTGTGTATGATGTGTGTAGGTACCCGCACAACAATGTCAACCTTGGTTGAGCACGAGTTGACAAAAAGAGCTCTAGAGAGCATCCTCCAAGTGAGTTCAAGATCGAACCCAGCTCTAATACCTTTTGCATGCTTTGCATCTTTCATGTTGACAAATTGCTCTTTCCTATGGTTTGATTGCAAGCATGTTGATGGTATTCTTTCACCTTGTGACAATCATGTCTTATTTCTTTTGGATATTGATGCTTTGTGTGTTGCCACAAAAATGTTGAACAATTTCTCTTTCCAATGTTTTGTGTGCAACTATAATGCCATTTTGAGCATGTATTGTCATGAGAGCTTCCAAGTCTCTCGTATTGTTGTTGCAACAAACATAAGGACCACTTGCTCCTTCATATGGTTTGTTTGCAAACACGTTGCTTTTGCTTCCGCTCGTGATACTCATATCCCAATGATATTTTGTTTTGATGATTTGTGTGTGGCATCCAACATGTTGACCAATTGTTCTTTCCAATGGTTGGTTTGCACACATAATGATGTTGTTTTGGATGTTCTTCCACATGTGTTCTTGGCGAATTCTCCTACTCTTGCATCAACGATGTTAACCAATATTGTCCATTGCTTTGAGTGCCATAGTACAATGTTTTATGGAATTTTCGAGTTCCCATATTTGGATGATGTTCAAGCAATTTCCATGCACTTTGACCTTGCATATGCATCCCGTTTGCTATACTTGAGTTGTGTTAATAGTGTTGTGAACAAGAATGGACATGCCACAAATGACATGCTCCTCTATCACACACAAACATATTTTTCTTGGTCTTTGTTGTGTCAAGGTACAAGAATATACACGTCAACCTCTATGGACAAAGAGTTGACAAGACGAACTGTAGAGAGTTACCTCTGACTGCCCTTCAACGAGCTATCTCTACACCATAAGGTGACTTCACTCTACTTGAGGACTCATGTTATTATCTTCATGAATTGGCTATGCTTTGAGTGTTGCTTCGCTTTTGTGGTGAGCTTTGTAGGCTTCGTTGAAGGTGAAGGAACATTGAGGTATTGTCAATTCAATCATTCCGAGGATGACTATATGGTGAACCCTAGGATCAAGAAGGTCTCTCAACATCTTCTACTTTGTGATGAGCATGTAGAGTCGAGGACGACTCTTTTTGAAGGGAGGGGAGATGATGTAGCCCGACCTTCGGTCGTTACCACATCATGGTCTCCAACTTATGCCAAGTCGTCATGGACTCCAAAGGTGAATCCGTTCCTCTATGCGAGCCTACTTCCTACCCTCTTGAATGGTATACTACTTCATACTCTGTCCCATATCCATGATAGGTTCATACCGACGAGTACGGAGGCAAGGGAGGAAGCTTGGAGCACCAAGCCCGACAAGACGGAGGCTTGGAAGAGAAGACGGAAGAAGCAACAGCTGGAGCACCAGTCTCTGGCCTGCGCACACCGGAGTCTCCGGCCATACCGGAGTCTCCGGCCTGAAGACACCGGAGTCTCCGGCCTGCGTACCCCGGAGTCTCCGGACCCATCTCCGGACTGACCCCCAGATTGAGCTCGAGGATAGTCTGTTTGCCACTCCGGAGATGGACCGGAGATAGACCGGAGTCTCCGGCCAGACTGGAGTCTCCCGACCACCACACCAGAGTCTCGGGCCTGAGCGTATGGGCCTGTGCGCCACCAGCTGGGCCTTCGGCCCATGTACCCCTTAGTCCGCCCAGACTTTCCCCTTTTATTCCTAAAGTACCCTTGAACTAGTGGATGGCCTATATATAGTGCCCCCACCCCCTCATGTAACGCTAGGCACAGATGATAGACTAAAGAAAACCCCCTTTGTGGAATCTCTAGTTTTGCCTCATCCCCTTCTACCAAAGGGGATCGACTATCGTCACCACCTCGTTGGAGTTTGCATCGTGCCTCCCTCATTGTACAAGGACTTGGCATCAGTGTCCCTTTGCCAAGACATCAAGACCCTCTCCAAGGTGTTCTTCCCTCTCTGCGTGGGATCGAGGGAGCACGTTGACCGATCTTTCCTTGCGAGGATTCTATCGGACTAGTGGCCACCGGTGGGAGCAATCGGCCTTGTATCGTGTGTGTTTTGTGTGAGTTCATCGTGTTCTTCGCGAGGTGTGCGTCCGCTTCCGCTACCTTCTCCCTTTCCCCTCGCTTTCCCATCAATTTGACCACGAGATCTGTGAAGATCGGGCCACCCATGGGGTTACCCCATAACACTACATGTACATGATTTAATGCTCGTGATTTTTTAAAGAAAAAAATAATTTTTAGATTCACAATATGCTATTTTATCAGAGATCCAATGCATGTTTAGCAATACTCGGTCCCTAGCTAAGAACCTTCATGCCCGCCAATTTGACCATCGTTTGAAACAGACCGAAGAAATTCAAAAATGCTCTGAACAATGTAGAACCTTCACATGACATTATTTTATGTGACATAGTTGCAAGGAAAAATACAAAACTTGGTATATTGATTGCATCTAACATTCTAAAAAATGAGCTATCATGTCCAAGGTTTCATGGCTTTCAGCCCAAATGACTAATGTTCTGGCTAGAATCGCGGAATAGTTTACGATAATGTGCCCATATTGTGCACGCATGTGCATTGTGAGATGGCGAATAATGTTGCAGGAGGAAGTTTTCCTTTTTATCGCATAGAAAAGCCATTTTCCATTTTCTGAGTACAAAAAAGGGGTTGTTCTGTGAAGTAACCACCAAAGGCATAATTTAAATTTGTACAAACATATTTTTCAAAAATAATAGACCATCTTAAATGGACAATGTCCCAACCGGAGTATCTCAAAATTTTCTGTCCACCCCTCACAAAAAACACAAATTCCTACCAAATCGGTAGAAAGTGGGTCCAATTTGAAATACATGTACATGATTTAATGCTCATGATTTTTTGAAAAAATAATTTTTAGTTTCACAATATGCTATTTTTTCAGACATCCAATGCAAGTTTAGCGAGGCTCGACCCCTAGCTAAGAACGTCCGTGTCTGCCATTTTTTACCATCGTTTGAAACAGGCATAAGGAATTTAAAAATGGTCCGAACAATGTAAAACCTTCGCATGAAGTCATTTTATGTGACATAGTAGCAAGGAAAAATACAAAACTTGGTATATTGATTTCATCTCAAAAAACCTTCTCGGAAATGAGCTATCATGCCCGATATTTCATGACTTTCAGCTCAAACGACCAATGTTATGGCTAGAATCGCGACATAGTTTATGTTAATCTACCCATATTGTGCATGCATGTGCATCTTGGGATGGCGAACAATATTACAGGAGGAAGTTTTCCTTTTTGTCCCATAGAAAAGGCATTTTCTATTTTCCGAGTGTCAAAATGGGATGTCTTGTGAAGCAACCACCAAAGACATAATTCAAAATGGTACAAACATATTTTTCAAAAATACTAGAAGAGCGCAAATGGACAATGTCCCAACCGGGATATCTCAAATCTTTCCTTCCACCCCTCGCAAAAAAGACAAATTCCTGCCGAATCGGTAGGAAGTGGGTCTGATTTGAACTACATGTACATGATTCAAAGCTTGTGATTTTTTGAAAAAAATATTTTTTAGATTCATAATATACTATTTTATAAGAGATACAATGCAATTTTAGCGAGGAGGCTTGTCCGCTAACTAAGAACCTTTGTGCCCACCATTTTGACCATAGTTTGAAATGGGCATATGAAATTCAAAAACGGTCCGAACAATGTAAAACCTTCACATGACGTCATTATAGGTGACATGTTTGCAAGGAAAATATCAAACTTGGTATATTAATTGCATCTCAAAAAACCATTCTAAAAAATAAGCTATCATGTTCGAGGTTTCATGGATTTCAGCCTAAACAACCAATTGTATGACTAGAATCACAGCATAGCTTACGATAATGTTCCCATATTGTGCAGACATATACATCTTGGGATGCAAACATGTTGCAGGAGGAGGTTTTCCTTTTCGTCGCACAGAAAATGCATTTTCCATTTTTAGAGTGCAAAAAATGGGGGGAGGGGGTTGTGAAGTAACGACCAAAGGAATAATTCAAAATATTGTGAACATATTTTTAAAAAATACTAGACCACCTTAAATGGCCAATGTCCCAACCAGGGTATCTCAAACATTTTCGTCCACTTCTCGTGAAAACATAAATTTCTACCGAATCTGCCAGAAATGGGTTCGATTTGAACTACATGTACATGATTTAATGTTCATGATTTTTTTGAAAAAATCATTTTTAGGTTCACAATATGCTATTTTATCAGAGATTCAATGCAATTTTAGCGAGGCTCATCCCCTAGCTAAGAAACTTTGTGCCTGCCATTTTGACCATAGTTGAAACGAGCATAAGAAATTCAAAACCAGTTCGAACAATGTAAAACATTCGCGTGGCTTTATTTTATGTGACATAGTTGCAAGTAAAAATACCAAACTTGGTATATTAATTGCATTTTAAAAAAACTTCTCAGAAATGAGCTATCATATCCAAGGTTTCCTGGCTTTCAGCACAAATGACCAAAATTATGGCTAGAATCGATGCATAGTTTACGATAATATGCCCATATTATGTATGCATAAATGTGCATTTTGGGATGACGAATAATGTTGTAGGAGGATATTTTCCTTTTCATCGCATAGAAAAGTCATTTTCCTTTTCTGAGTGCCAAAAACGGGGCATTTGTTAAGCAACCACCAAAGGAATAATTCAAAATGGTACAACCCTATTTTTCAAAAATACTACACCACCTTAAATGGACAATGTCCCAACTCGGGTATATCTCAAACCTTTCCATCCACCCCTTTCAAAAAAGACAAATTCCTATCGAATTAGTAGAGAGTGGGTTCAATTTGACCTACATGTACATGATTTAATGCTCGTGATTTTCTGAAAAAACATTTTTATGTTTACAATATGCAATTTCATCAGAGATCCAATGCAATTATAGCGAGGCTCGACACCTAGCTAAGAACCTTTGTGCCCGCCATTTTGACCATCGTTTGAAACGGGCATAAGAAATTCAAAAACTCTATGAACAATGTAGAACCTTCGCATGGCGTTATTTTATGTGACATAGTTACAAGAAAAAAATACGAAACTTGGTATATTGATTGCATCTAAAAAAAACTTTTTAGAAATGAGCTATCATGTGCGAGGTTTCATGGCTTTCAACCCAAATGACCAATGTTATGGTTAGAATCATGGAATAGTTTATGATAATGTGCCTATATTATGCACACATGTGTATCTTGGGATAATGAACAATGTTGCATGAGGAAGTTTTCCTTTTCGTCGCACAGAAAAACCATTTTCTATTTTTCGAGTGCCAAAAACATGGCGTCTTGTGAAGCAACCACCAAAGACATAATTCAAAATGGTACAAACATATTTTTGAAAAATACTAGACCACCTTAATTGGACAATGTCCCAACCGGGGTAACACAAACCTTTCCGTTCACCCCTCGCAAAAAAGAAAAATTTCTACCGAATCGGTAGGAAGTGGGTCCGATTTAAACTACGCGTACATGATATAATGCTGGTGATTTTTTGAAAAAACATCATTTTTATGTTCACAATATGTTATTTTATCAGAGATCCAATGTAATTTTAGCGAGCCTCGGCTCCTAGCTAAAAACCTTCGTGCTCGTCGTTTTAACCATATTTTGAAACGAGCATAAGAAATTCAAAAACTGTCCGAACAATGTTAAATCTTCGCGTGGCGTCATTTTAAGTGACATAGTTGCAAGAAAAAACACCAAACTTAGTATATTTATTGCATGTTAAAAAAAACCTTCTGAGAAATAAGCTATCATGACCGAGGTTTCATGACTTTCAGCCCAAACGACCAACGTTATGACTAGAATCGTGGTATAGTTTATGATAATATTCCCATATTGTGCACACATGTGCATATGGGGATGGCAAACAATGTTGTAGGAGAAAATTTTCATTTTCTTCGCACAGAAAAACCATTTTCTATTTCCCGAGTGCAAAAAAAGGACGTTTTGTGAAGCAACTACCAAAGGAATATTTCAAAATGGTACAAACCTATTTTTTAAAATTAGTAGACCAACTTAAATGGACAATTTACCAATCATAGTATCTCAAACCTTTCCGTCTACCCCTCTTAAAAAGACAAATTCCTGCCGAATCGGTAGAAAGTGGGTCGGATTTGAATTCTAGGTACATGATCTAACGCTCGTGATTTAAAAAATATATATTTTTAGGTTCACAATATGCTATTTTATCAGAGATCCAATGCAAGTTTAGCGAGGCTCATCCCCTAGCTAAGAGCCTCTATTCGCCTTTTTGACCATAGTTTGAAACGGGAATAAAAAATTAAAAATGATCCGAACAATGTAAAACCTTCGCGTGGTGTCATACTATGTGACATAGTTTTAAGGAAAAATTTCAGACTTGCTATGTTGATTGCATCTCAAAAAAACCTTATCAGATATGAGCTATCATGTTCGATGTTTCATGGCTTTTGGGCCAAACAACCAATGTTATGGCCAAAATCATGGCATAGTTCGTGATAATATGCCCATATTATGCACATATGTGCATCATGGGATGGCGGACAATGTTGCAGAAGGAAGTTTTCCTTTTCGTCGCACAAAAACCCTATTTTTCATTTTCCGAGTGCCAAAAACGGGGTGTTTTGTCAAGCAACCACCAAATCCAACTTAAAAAATGGTACCAACCCATTTTCCAAAAAATAATAGATCAAATTACATGGACAATGTCCCAACTGGGGTATCTCAAACCTTTTCGTCCACCCCTCGTGAAAAGGACAAATGTCCGCCTAATCTATAGGAAGTGGGTCATATTTGAATTGCGGGTATATGATCTAGTGCTCATGATTTTTTGCAAAAAATAATTTTTAGATTCACAATATGATATTTTATCAGAGATCCAATGCAAGTTTAGCGAGTCTCGACCCCTAGCAAAGAATCTTCATCCCCACTATTTTGATCATAGTTTGAAATGGGCATAAAAAAATTCTAAAATAATCCGAACAATATAAAACCTTCATGTCGCATCATTTTATGTGACATTGCAAGGAAAAATATCAAACTTCAAATATTGCAAATATCCATTGCACTCACCCAAAATTTTGAATTAAAAATCCTAATTTCAAAATCATATTTTGAATTATTCTAGTGTCCCTACTATGGACTAATATGGAATTATTAAATCCACTATTGTTAAATAATAAAAGTAACCCTAATTAACAATCTAAGATCTAGTGAATTTTATAAAAATAGAGAGACAAGAATCAATTCTTTTGAACTTCATATGAAAGAGATACAAAAGAATTAAGAAAAAAATAAAATATAAAATATAAAACATAGCCGGACCAACCGAGCTGGCCCGAATATAATATACCGTGTGACAAGTCAAGCCATCCCAAGAAAATATTTCCTACTTCGCGGGATTGACCTAATCGACTTCCGTGGCCAAGACCCAACATACGAGATACACTTTAACTAGGGCGCGTTTTGTAGGCTACATCCGGTCTAGATAGGACCACTGGCGCAGAAAACAACCTGTTTGGTTACCTGGGTTACCCCGTGTTGTGTCCAGCACGAGTATTAAAGAAGCCCGTGGCTAGGCCCAGGGACAATGACCGAATCAGCCGTTTCCGTGGAGCCAGCCTCGGTTGGGCGCAGAATGGGCTGCCGCCGCCCAACGGTTGCATGCGTGGGGAAGTGCAAGAGATGCGAATAACTCCCTCCGCACTCTGCCTCGCTTCCCGTCACCGCCCTCTCCACCAGTCAGAGCAGCCATGTACCGTACCATCGCAGATACTGATGCCTCCTCCTCTCCTCTTCCGCCGCCTCCTCCAGTCAGCCTTCCTGCCAGCAAGGTAGTGCCGCGGGTCAAGCACACACCTCGCAAGTAGGTGGGCCGTCCCGTCTAGTACGCCATCCAGCGCGTTGTTGCCGAGTACGAGGCGAGGGGATTTAGGAGTACAGCGGCTCCAGGTGACCCCGATGTACTCCCCTCTCTACGGTGGTCGTCGCCACTTTCGAGGGTGCCGCGCGAGGTGCTGGTTAGGGCTACGACGGTCGGGGCAATGCAATCCATGGGGATTGCATCGGGCTTTTTCCCCGTCCTGACACGCTTCAGCACTGACCCCTCCGCCAGCGCATTAAAGGTGGCGACCATGATGGAGGGGGCACCGGGGTGGAGCGGCGACATGGCTGGGCCGTTCGCATTCATGGTCGTGCCGCCGAGCCAGGACATGTCGTTCCCGTCGGGGTTTGGTCCGATCCCGGTAGGGTTTCCTACCGTGCCCTCAGCATTTCTGCAAGGATTATCCGTGGCAGTAGCGGGCAGCGCCCCCTCCGGGCAGGATGCTCCCGGCACAAACGCTCCTGCAGCCGTCGCTACGGCCAGATCCGTCGCTACTTCACTAGCACCTCCGACGATTAGGTCGTCCACTGCTCCGCCGTAGGTAAGGGTTCTCTTTTCCCCATTTGTTCTTGTTTCTTGTATACAAATTGATATGCTTGCTTGATAGAATGTGTTACATACGAATGCTAGGAATGTATATTACAATCTATTGCTTGATATGTGACCATTGCACAAGGAAAGATCAAATTTTGTCATGTTTGCTTATCGAGATGCTTGGGAGCAGCATTATGCATGTGTAGATGAATGTCATTGCCATTTTGCTTGTCTAGATGCTCGGCATCACCATTAAGCATGTGTAGATGAATAACATTGACATGTTTGCTTGTGTACATGCTTGGCATGACCATTAAGCATGTGTAGATGAATGACATTGCCATGTTTGCTTGTCTAGATGCTTAGCATCACTATTAAGCATGTGTAGATGATGGTATTGCCCCGTTTGCTTGTGTACATGATTGGCATGACCATTAAGCATGTGTAGATGAATGTACCAATCTCCGTACAACTGTCATTTATCTGTGATTTGCACAATGCATTTTGCTAGATGAATGGGACACCTTGTGCAGGAACACAATTACTCCTATGCCTGGGTACGAGGACTTCATCCATGACCTCCCTCCCTCAACGGCTAGACCAACCCTCAACAGCTTGCTGGTGGAAGCACAGACAAGGAAGAAGAAGGGTCGTTAGGACCGCAAGTCGTGCCTTGGTCACCGCATAAATGAGGACCTCCCTCATCATTTCTACGTCCAGATCAAGGCCACGAACCTGACTGCACTCCAGCTCCTGGAAATCATGAAGGAGGTTGTGCTGAAGTAGTTGCAGATAAGGCAACAGGTCTGCACTCTCCCCCTGAAGACCTCCTCCTTCTATGAGTACGGCATGCAGCTATAGATGTTCGAGCGGCAGATGTACTTTATGAAGGGCTGGAGTGAGTTTGTGTCGAAGATCAAGCTCTGGGTTGGGGACGTCCTCGCCTTCAAGTACATCAACAAGCAAAAGGGCTTCAAGGTGACTCTCTTCAGGGCTTTCAACAACACAGAGGAGTTGATCACCTACGACATGGTAATCTGAGTACCTTCTGTTGTTCGTTGTACATATTAAGTAGTCTCCGTTTTGTGCTTCGTGGATGTATATGGAATCACGATCTTTTGACTCAGGGGTGTACACCCCTAGAGTGAATAACTTATCACGTAGCATGGGATGCACCTGACTATGAACTACCCTAACTAACTAGCTAGTATCTATGATATGTTCTTGTTTGTGCTATGTTCATATGAATGTGGTGTGTTCATGTGTTGTCTTGATGTGTTGTGGTAAGATCATCACATTTGAATATGGTGAGTGCATCAGCTTGTGTTTGCAAAGAGAGAGAACCTGGTTGGGCACCAAACACCCTTCTTTTGCATCTGCTGGAAAAAACAGGCAACCAAACGGGCTACAATTCGAGCCCAACAGATGCAACCCAGGTTACCAAACGGGCTGCAGAAGTTGGCCCAAGGTATGTATGAGGCTGGCAGTGCCACCGCCAGCACTGCCGTGTCGGGCCGAGAATCGGCTGCAGGCTACCAAATGCGCCCCTAAGGAATTGTTGCCTGGTGGTTGCCTTCGGACGATGAGTGCGTGCGGTCGCGGGTTCGACCCCCATATTGACACGGCCACATAATTTTTGATGTGGCCGACCAGTCATTTCAATATATCATATTTTACAAGCTATGACGATTTAAATTGGCCATAGTCAGCTATAAATAATGTTCTTAGTTGTATCGTGCATGTTATGACGATTTCGTATGATAAACTTATGACTATTTTGACACAAATCATAGTAAACCTATAGCATTTTGACCTTTTCAAATGGCCTATGACCATCTTGTGCAAAATCGTCATAGATTTATGACGATTTCATTTCCCGTCACTATAAGAAGATCACAAGTTAACAACACAGAGGAGTCTTGCCGGAGGGGCGGCAGCCCACGACGAGGCAAGCCCCGCCGCCACAGGATGGTAGTGCAGGCATCAAGACCCTTCGGTACAAGGTGCTAGTTCATATGTCGAGGGTTGAGGAAGATGTGGGGGACGCCGGGCGCATGCAGCGCATTTCTGGCAGCGGACCAAGCGGCGCTCCGGGTCAGGGCCCCGACGGCGGCGGCGGCGGGGGTCGTGGAGGAGCTTGGAGACAGGTGTGCAACATCCCTTGGCAGCAGGGGCTTCCAGACCGTAGTGGTGGGCCCGGAGGCTGGGGCCAACTGAGGAAGGGGTCAATGCAGGTGGGCGTGGTGCCTGCAGAGTGGCTGCTGCCTCCCTTGGCTGGACCCGCCCCTCTTGTGTTTCAAAGGGCAGTGCCAGCTCTGAGCCAGTTGTGGACAAAGTTAGTGAGGTAAAGTCTGCTGATAAAGCAGCTTCTTTGGTGCCTGACCTACCAGAGAAGGTGGTCCGGTCGGTACAACCAAGTCAGAAGGGGTGCGTCTTGGTGAACAAGGATGCCACAACCAAAGACGAGGAGTTTTGCAGTGCGGCGAACAATGTGCTAGACCCTGTGCGGATACAAAAAGTCGTGGAGAATATAGAACAGACGAGAGTTACGCCTTTGCGTTGGGAGGATGCATCTGTTTCTCTTCCAGGAGCAGAGGATCCCGAGGAGGTTGGGACAGGCCAGGACCAAGGGTTGCCAGAGGGAGCCACGATTCTTTTGAGTTTGGGCGAGAAGCAGCAACAGGAGGTTGTCTGTAGCACGGTTCCTGAGTGCACTTTGCGTGGTGGGAGTAGCACGCTGAGAGGGGACCAGGTGGATCCCGTTTCATCCACTGCTCCATGCATGGCTGGTAGTGGGTGGGCCCCTTTGGTAGACGTGCATGCAGCTGAGTACGTGCAGGTCTCCCTGTCTGGTACGTGCGTGGTTTCTGAGACGTTTAACACTGAGGAACCAACGCGCGTGGTTTCTGAGACGTTTAACACTGAGGAACCCGTGGATTCGGTGCTGCCAGTACAGCCAGAGTCCAGCGGGCAGTGTGGTTCGCCGGGTGATTCGTACACGGGTCCGGATGGTGACATGCAGATGGTGCTCCGTAGAGCACAATCGAAGGAGAGCCTAGTAGCGGACAGAGGCATGTCGCCACAGGAAACGGAAGCCTTCACACGCATTAAGGCCTTCTACACAACGATCCTGAAGAAACTTGCGCCACCGCTGCTTCTGGAGATAGAGTCCTCGTCCAGGCTAAGGGCGGAGGCGGAGCCTTTCACTCCGAGGCGAGTGACGAGGACCACTACGGCTGCGCCGCCCGGGCGCGTAGACACTAGAGTGAAGCAGCCATCAGCCGCGGATACTGTGCTGCTAAAAACTCTAGGAATCACACCTAGGGACTTGACAACGAGTGAGGAGGACATGCAGCGCTTCAGGGATTTCTTCAACTCACCGTTGCACGAGCAGCACCTCCGGGCCGTAGCTACCATCTTCGGCAAGGTCATGCCTTCGAGTTTTGAGCAAAGCGAGCCAGCTGGCAGTCCCGGCTCAGTAGGGGGGATCCTGGAGGAGAGTTTCCACGCTTTATGGATCTAAACCTAGAGTTGTTGTGCTGGAACGTTCGAGGTTTGAATGATCCAGCCAAGAGGAGTGCGATTAGGGAGTTCGTCTTTTCATTGAGAGTTAACCTGGTGTGTTTCCAGGAGACAAAGTTGAATGTAATAGATAGGTTCTTGGTTATGGATTGCTTGGGCCCGTCTTTTGACGGGTTTGCTTACCTCCCAGCCCAAGGTACCAGAGGGGGAGTGTTGTTGGCTTGGGACACGACAGTGCTGGACGTGTCTAGCATCAGCCTGGATACTTATGCTATTACGGGGGAGGTGTGCACTATAGACAATAAACGATGGTGGATCACGACGGTGTATGGGCCACAGGAAGCGTGTGACAAAATCGCCTTCCTCAATGAGCTTGCTGAGAGGAGAACCCTATGCTCGGACCATGGATAGTGGTTGGAGACTTCAACATGATTCTTAATGCCTCCGAGAAGAATAACTCGAATTTGGACCACAACATGCTGGCCAGGTTCCGAGGTTTCGTGAACGAGCATGAGTTGAAAGATGTTTATATGCATGGGCGGCTGTATACCTGGAGCAACGGGAGAGATACACCCACGCTCACGAGGATCGACAGAGCGCTGGTATCGGTAGACTGGGATATTTTAAACCCAGATGCGGTACTACAGGCATTGTCTTCTTCAATCTCATATCATGCACCACTACATCTCTCGCTCAATGCGGCGTTCAGGCCAAAGAGGAGGTTTAAATTTGAGCTTTTCTGGCTAAAACTGGAGGGGTTTGAGGAGGCGGTGAGGGAAGCCTGGAACTGCAACCTGGAAGTTGTGGATCCATTTAAACGCCTCGACGCCCTATTTCGGAACGCTGCCACGTATCTTCAAGCGTGGGGCCAACGTAGGGTGGGTAACGTGAAACTACAAATCGCCATCGCCAACACGTTGATCTTCAGACTCGATGTGGCACAGGAGAGAAGGGCCCTATCCCCAGGAGAGTTGTGGTTGCGCAGGTCTCTCAAGCATGCGGTCTTAGGCTTGGCTTCGCTAGAGAGGACGATCGCGCGACAGAGATCGCGATTGAGATGGTTGAGAGAAGGAGATGCCAACACCAGGTTATTCCATGCCGTGGCTAATGGTAGATGAATGAGGAACTTCATCGCAACAGTTAGGGTTGGAGAGGAACTTGTGACCAATCAAGAGGAAAAAGTCAAGGCTTTCACTGATGCTTATGTGGGCCTGCTGGGCACGGTGCAGAACAGGGCGCACAGCCTTGATCTGGAGGTGTTGGACTTGCAGCAGCGTGAGCTATCCGACCTTGATGGGCTCTTCACTGAGGATGAGGTTTGGAGTGTTGTGAAGGAGATGCCACCGGATCGCGCGCCTGGGCCGGACGGCTTCATAGGGGCTTTTTACCAAAAGGCCTGGGCCATCATCAAGAACGACATCAAGGCTGCGCTGCTCAAACTGGCAGTAGGAGATGGCCGAGGATTCGGCAAGCTTAACAAGGCTCTGATTACGCTCATTCCCAAGAAACAGGATGCACAGGAGATTGGGGACTTTCACCCAATTAGCCTAGTTCACAACTTTGCTAAGTTATTCTCCAAGATCCTATCTAATCGTCCGAGGCCCAAACTTGGGGAGCTTGTGAGCAAAAACCAATTGAATTTTGTGAGAGGAAGGTGCCTACACGACAATTTCGTTTTGGTCAGACAGGTTGCGAGAAAGATTAATATGAGGAGACAAAAGGGAGTGTTGATCAAACTAGACATATCGAGAGCCTTTGACTCAATCTCCTGGGCCTTCCTGTTCGAGGTTCTGAGGAGGATGGGCTTCAACGACCTATTTCTAAAATGGCTGGTTATACTACTATCATCAGCTACCACCAGAGTTACCGTGAATGGAGTGCCAGGTAGTGAGATACGGCATGTGCGTGGCCTGAGGCAAGGAGACCCAACATCCCCAATGTTGTTCGTGTTGGGGATGGAAGTGCTGACGAAGATAGTGGTGAGAGCCGTGGAGTCCAGAATCTTTAGGAGTCTTGCAGGGATTGAGGCTCTCCAAAGGATCTCGATTTATGCAGATGATGTGGTACTCTTCGCTAGACCAGAGGAGAATGAGTTACAGGCAGTGAGGAGTATCCTGGAGGTGTTCGGAGAAGCATCGGGGCTGCGGATAAATTACAGGAAATCCACAGCTACTATGATTAGAGGGACAGAGGAGGATAAGGAGAGAGTGTGCTCTGTGTTGAGATGCGATCTCGCCAATTTTCCGATCAAGTACTTGGGTCTGCAGCTGGCCTTGAGGCCATTGACTAGAGCGGAATGGCAGCCTGTGCTTGACAAAGCTAGCGAGTTCATCCCAGCATGGCAGCGAGGCCTAATTGCTAGAGCAGGAAGACTCACGTTGGTGAAGGCGGTCATTGCAGCCAAACCGATACACCACCTCCTAGTCACTGAGGCTCCGGACTGGGTCATAGAAGAGCTTGAGAAGTGGGAACGCGCGTTCTTTTGGGCAGGGAAGGAGAAGACCAATGGAGGTCTCTGCTTAGTGTCATGGGAGGCAGTTTGCAAACCAACTTGCTTCGGAGGCCTAGGTGTCAAGAACCTACGCCTGCAAGGGCTTGCGCTACGTGCCAGATGGGAGTGGCTACGTCGCACTGACCCCTCACGACCATGGGCAGGGCTGCCAATGCTGAAAGACAAGGTAGCGGAACAAGTATTCAAAAGCCTGGCTGTGGCCCGAGTAGGGGACAGAAGGTGCGTGCTTTTCTGGAAAGACCGATGGGTGAAGGGCCGGACGGTGACGGAGATCGCGCCGATGGTGGTGGAGGGCGTGAGCACCCGGAGCCGGAACACCCGACGAGTTAAGGATGCACTCCTAGATAATAGGTGGATGCTGGATGTGAGCGGGGAGCTGGATGATCAAGGATACAGACAATGGGTGAGGCTTTGGCTAGAGATCAACGATATCCAGTTGAGGGATCAGGAGCAAGATAGCTTCTCTTGGACAAGCTCGAGTTTGGGACAATATTCGGCTAAAGAGACGTACAAGTTGCTGTGCCAGGGGCAGGAGAGAGCTAAACTAGCCACGCCGATCTGGAGGTCCCATGCACCCCTGAAGTGCAAAATCTTCTGCTGGCTGGCCACGAGATATCAGTTGTGGACGTCGGACAGACGTAGGAGACATGGCCTACAAGATCAATCTTCGGAATGCTACACTTGTTTGCAAGAGGAAGACACAGTGGACCACATCCTGATCCAATGTGTATTTGCAAGAGAGGTTTGGATGGGATGTTTGCAACGAGCAGGCCTGGAGATCATGCAGCCCCAACAGGGGGGAATCTAGAGTCCTGGTGGCTAGAGGCGAGAGAGACTATTCAGATCTCGGACAAACGCAAGTTCGACACGATGGTTATTCTCACGGCGTGGATGTTGTGGAAACAACGAAACGCGCGTGTGTTTGGTAACCTGAGAGAGCAACATAGCACGTCACAACTGCTGGAGCGCATTCACGAGGAGTTCCAGAGTTGGATCTTAGCAGCGAGAGGAGGCTAATCATGCCGCGAGAGTAGGCTTTAGAGCCACAGGCAGAGTTAGAGAGAAGCGTGTGTGTGGGTTGGCCGAGCCCTTTGTTCGCAAAGTGTCCCCGGCCTCTTGTAAATTGTTGCTGCCTTCTATAAAAATATGGTACGTACTCTAAAAAAAAAATTCCAATTTCTAAAATCTTGCGATGTTCGCTAAAACGCGTTTATGTGTGTACCTAGATAAAAATGCGCCAATTAATTTGGGATGGAGGGGGGTCAACTTGTAAGTATTTAGCGGAAAACCATCGTACGAGTGGCAAGCATATGTTACTAGTGCAATGCCCTGCGCTGTGGAGTTTCGAAACGGACAGAACCAAATTGATTTGCAAGTTCAAAACGAATGGAAGCAACCAAGACAAATATTGTTGTCTCCGAAACCTGGCAGATTTCGCCGTCTCTGAAACCGTGCCACCTTACCCCACGAAGGTCTGGGAACGGCCAGGCAACGCCTCGAGCTATATCCCATGACGCTGAGCTACCGGCATGGCTGTCCGCCCTGGTCCCGGTACACCCACGCCCTCTAGCTAGCCATGTTCGTCGACACCGAGGTACCACTGGACATTACGGCAGCAGTGGGCAACGGCAACTCAAAGGCACCCCAAGGACAAGGAACGAGACGTGAGTGACATCCCGGAGGAGAGAAGAGCAGAGGATGGATGGGCGTGGGCTCCTGCTGCAGTCTTCGGTGCTCACCTGGTTAAATTTACGACCTCGATAATCAGCTGTATATAAACTGTGACCTGAATTTCTCGATCGACCGACCGACCGACGTATTCTACTGAACACGGACTAGGTAACCGCATCATCATGCCGCGGCTGAAAGATATGACGAAGTCATACGGTTTCCGAAATCATTTTGATGGATGGAATGCGTCGTGCAGGGTACAAGCCGATCGGCGATCGGTGGCATACGGTCGGAGGAGACGGATGGGCCGTACACGTACATGTTTTCGGATGGACCGACGAGGTAATAAGGTATGGTACAGGAGTACAGACCTACGAGGAGTATACACTGAACGAGAAGCACTCAAGCAGCGGGCGTGCAATCATAAAATAGAAATTTCCTGATGGGCCAATGCTGGGCCCGTTCATTCATTCTTCAGGGTAGTACAGGGGTAGAGGTGTGGGGTGGGGCGAGGCCCTATGACAGAGAGCAAGGCCAACACTAGTAGTGTCTGGTGGGTAAAATCAATGTGGTGTCATCTCCTGAAAACCGGAGTAGCGCAGGACAGCGTAGGAGCACTGCTGCGCGTCCTTCTCTTTCGCCCACTGCTGCACTGAAACGCGCGTTGTAGTACATCCGTCCTGAGTGAGTGAGATTCCAGCTCCAGGGATCACAATCACTATCTCGCAAAGCGGAAATGCAATACCACACATAGGTTAGGTCTAACGGATTTATCTTACCGTTTATTTGTTGAAGATTCGTGCAAACTATTTTAGAAGCAGACTAGTCTAGATTCATACGTGATTTATTAGAGATCTAAAACTGTTTTAAATCTTGCAGATACATACACGATTCAATATCAATCGTAGAATAAACAAGAAAAATAACCAAACTAACAATATTTTTTTTAGAAAAAAACCAAAATTAATAAATTTTTGATGATACATACAAATTTCAGCAGACCCAGTCAATAAACATACAAGTTTCACTGCCAGATGGAACTCGGGTTGTTTCCAACTTTTTAGGGGGACTTAAATGTAAATGTGTGGCAGTTGTTGACTTTATAGACTTTACATGAATCTCCAACAATCCTAGGATATATGTGATGTCGGGGGACAAACATACGAGTGGTAAATCGGCTCTCCCTCGCAAAGCCGTTTGTCGAGACTTGATCAGAATTCAGAACCCGATCTCGTCTCCCACCATATATATACATATTATCCATTTCAAGTCTCTTTGATCGACAGAGTCAATGCAAATTAGTGGCACAATAAGATTGTGTTACTGTAGATGATCCTCCGGCTGCTGCTTTTATGTCAACGTCCATCATGGATTTGAGATGTCGATCAGAGGAGCGAGCGCTGCACCTGCACCACACGCAAAGCGGAAAGGGCTGTGCTCACGTCAATCAGCTTAGGCCAATCACAACTCAAAAGTAGTAGGCCAATCCTGCTTCTATGCGGATCTCTTTGGACGTATGTGCGGCATTGCAATCCGCGCCAAGGGCATGTTTGTTGTACACGATGCCGATGGACCTCAGATGCTGTTCCAGTTGTACTACAGGTCCACAGCCTCCCTCTCTTCAGCGGGGTGTTAGTCCACGTTCGGTGATTCTTACAAAAGTCAATCTTGTTAAAAAACAATTGTACGAAAGTACGAAATATATATTTTATCATCACAATAAGTCAATTAAATAATTTTAACGTATTTTGTCTCGTATGTTTGAATGGCAAAGGAGAAATATACGTCTGGCCAGTTCTACGAATTAATTCATGCACATCTGACAGTTCCTAGTGTATACAAGTGGCTCTCGAAGTCTTGCTGCGTTATGAAAACCGAAGTTTTTTGCTTGGTTGCTTTTATCAGATCGATTTAACACTAGGGACTTGCTGCAGCGAAGGCAATGCAATTTTAGTGTACGTATCTGCAGATCTCTTCGCAGTCAAATGATAATATTCATGCGGTGGTGGCATCTGCAAAACAAAGTTTTTGTCATCCTGTTTTCATGAAGGTGGTCTGACGAGGGTTTAACTCATCAATGTCCATTGTTATGGACTTAAGTTTTGAATAAGGAGGGAGCGCTGGAGACATCTATCGACTAGCAAACAAGCACACAGGGGACTCGAAGATTTACCCAGGTTTATGCCTCGTAGAGGTCCCTACTCCTGCTTGTCTGCTCGTGGAATTATCGAAGGAATCGAAGATTATAATGGTGCGCAGATGTGATCTGGCGAGGGTTGTGGAAACTAGGGTTGCGTGTGTCCTCCTCGCCGCCCCCTCCTAGCCTTTATATAGATAGGCTAGGTCTCGGGCAGCAGGTCGAGTCGGTTACAGGTTAGGGTTTTCCCCTTTGAACTTTCTATCTTTAGCTTCTTCTTGTTCTTCAAGCAATCGAGAGTCCGTAGGCTACTCGAATTTCTATCTTTAGCTTCTTCTTGTTCTTCAAGCAATCGAGAGTCCGTAGGCTACTCGAGTCCTTCGTTTGGGCCCTGGCGACACCGTGGGCCTCTGTGTATGCATGCCGTATATACCAAGCTCGAGTACCTGTAGGGTATACCCATGTCAGTAGCCCCCGAGTGTCCAGTGGAATCGCAGATTCGACTAGAGACTTTATGAATCCTTTCGAGTGCATGACTGAGTATGTTTTTCGACTGCTTTGTTTATGTCATAGGGATTGTTGATATGCGTGCCTGATTTAACCGATGTATCGGTGTCAGTTAACTACCTTAGGGTAAAACAACGCAATCTACTCGAACTCGAGTCCCCGGACTCGAATCCGGAAAAGTGCTGGCGTAATTCGACTCAAGCCACGGGGGTCTTACAGGAGTCGAATTCCAGTTATATGGGTGTGAGCACTCGACGCGTCCGTCAAGGCATGTTCATCGTACCTGTAGGCACGGATACATTTCTGGTAGTGCACAGCTAATGCGTTGCCAGGCCTTATTCAGGTCTTACTTTCATGCTGTAAGCGCAACATCCGAATTTTATCATCGCGGAGACGATTCGGGTGACCCAGGAGACGCAGTCTCTTTGTAGGGAAAAATTATGAGGCGGGATCACCATGAGCTTCGAGTGTGGATATTATCAACACACCGTTTTTGTACAAATAATAATAGGGTGCGCGACCAGCGCTCCCTATGGGAGTAGCCCCCGAGTGCATGGTTGAGTCAAAGACTCAAGCAGGGACTAAAGAACCTTTGCGACTGCTGTCGTCTTTTGTTTGCCTGTTTTAATCGAATTTATTTCCGGTGCTCCCTATGGGAGTAACCCATGTCCATAGTCGAACCGTGTTTCGAGTGGTTGGGTTTTCCTTTGATTGTCCATGTTCCTGTAAAAAGAAGAGAAAAAAATCATAGGGTGCGCGACCAGCGCTCCCTATGGGAGTAGCCCCCGGTTGCCTGGTTGAGTCGAAGACTCAGGCAGGGACTAAAGTAGTCGAAGCCTTCTACTGCGTAGCTTTGATGATGTCAGTGCTGACGATTTCATGACCTCAGTTGCTCGTGTGAGCGAGTTTAACGGGACGTGACGAGCAGTGGGTCCCACTCTCTGACTTTGATTTGACTGGGCGTGCGTAATCTTTTATTTTAACTGCGCCTCCTCGATTTCCGCGCGTAATGGGAGCAGTGGAGGGACGGTTCGCGTTTCCACTCCTCCACGTGTCTAGCACGATGTTTTCCACGCGTCTAGTAGGGTTTTTCTGAGCCGTTGGATTGCATCTTCCAGGGATTAAGTAGTGGTGTTGCGACGGTAATTTTCTCATATGCTCGCATTCATCCTTTGCTTCCATCGCCATTGCCGCTACTCCTCTGCTTTCTCTGTGCTTGTTTCTTCCACGATGCTGGACTAGCTCCGCTCGTTTCTGAGCTACTTCCTTCGATCGCATCGCCACCGCGCAATGGGGAAGAAGAAGGGAGGTGTTGCGGCAGATTCCACAGCTACCACTGCTGTGGCGAAGAAGAAAGGCGGCTCCGCCGCTGCGGGCACCAGCACTACCGCCGGCGGGAAGAAGAAGGGCCCGGGCACCCGCGTCACGAATGGCGCGTGGTGTCCCTCCATCATCAAGTC
The DNA here is from genome assembly GCA_910589775.1 of Avena eriantha. Classification (NCBI taxonomy): domain Eukaryota; kingdom Viridiplantae; phylum Streptophyta; class Magnoliopsida; order Poales; family Poaceae; genus Avena; species Avena eriantha. The sequence goes on from OU342746.1 coordinate 253,677,015, forward strand.
ATCGGATCTCCGTCTTCTTCGCCAAGACGGAGTGCTGTCTGACGCAGTCGACAACGCGCGCGTCCTCGACGGTGAGATAATTCCGTCTCCCCTTGCTGGTTTTCGAGTGATGTTCTTGGCTTTCATCATTCGTGGCCTTTCCTTGCCCCTGCATCCTTTCTTCAGGGGCCTCCTTTGTTTTTACGGGCTTCAGCTCCATCAGATGTCCCCAAACTCTATCCTCCATATCTCTTGCTTCATCACCCTCTGCGAGTTTTGGCTCGGAATCGAGCCGCACTTCGGCCTCTTCAAGCGCCTCTTCAAGCTGAAGCACCAATCCGCTTCTGGCTCCTTAGTATATGATGTAGGTGGTTGCGGCATTCATGTCGACCCATCCGCCACCTATTTCAATATCAAACTCACAGCGTCCATCCAAGGGTGGAGGGACAAGTGGTTCTACATTCGCGACCAGAAGGCCGATGGAGACCACTTTGGTCTCGCGCCCTTTGACCCCGCGACGCCATGCAAGAGGAGGCGCTCCTAGAAGAATGTGATTATGCCTGGCGAGTCTGCGGTGACAGATGTGCTGTACGAGCGCGTCTGTGACCTTGAGAGTCGCATAGGCAAAGAGGAGGGAGGATGCGCTCTTATTCGCACGTGGTTGCGCCGTCGCGTTCAGCCCCTGCAGGCCAGAGTCCACCCCATGTTTCAGTGGGTTGGCGCTGACGATGCCACTCGCGTGTCTGCCGATGGCATGTCCGCGAGTGAGGTGGAAAAGAGAGGTTCGACTGGTCACCAAGTACACCATCAAGGATGTACTCCCCAGTGAGCCAGTTGTTCCTCCATTTGATGCTACTAATCCTCCTCCCGAGGTATAGTTGTGCTACGCAGTAGCTAAGTTTGTCGATTGCTTCTCTATTGTTTACTTGCTTTTTGCTGAATTTGTTGTCTGTATGCAGGATTGGGTAGTGTCACCTTGTATGCCCCCTCTTCTTGAGGGGATTATCCCTCGCGAAGTCTTGGAAGAGGACGAGTCAGAGTCGACCGTCCCATCTGATGTGGAGGAGGAAGCCCCCGAGTCCGGTAGTCTAGATACTCGCAAGCGTTCGTGCAGCGAGGATTCCGATGCATCGTCTCCTTCGACTCCGGAAGGTACATGTGTTGGTGCGGAGTCGCCGATGCCTGCCATTCCTGTGAGCGCTGTGGCACCGTCTTCTCGCAAGAAGATGCAATTTCCCAAGGAGTCTTCGTTAGAGTCGGGGGATCCCACTTTTGATTTTGACAAGTTTGATTGGTAAGTTTTCTAGTTTGTTTGCTCTTATCTGGATTTGCCCTTGTTGGCTCGTCTCTGGATTTTTTCCTTGTTCTTGATGTTGATTTTGTCTTTGCAGTCAGGAGGCATCGTCATCTTCTGGCGAAGTCCAATTTTTGAAAGAATCGGGAGTCGCAACCTCAAGGGCCAAGAAAGAGGTCGAGCGCGCTCCTTTCCCTCCATTGGCGGCCCACTCCGGGCACAACTCTTCCAGTTCTCCTCATGCAAGGGAGCATCGAATTATTGCCCGGATGACGGTACAACAGACATCTTCGGAGTCATTGGAGGATCATGTAAGTGTAAATTTTCTTCTTTTTATGTTGCAGTCGATGTTATCTATTGCTTCTGCTGATCCCTTGTTGTGTGATAGATCCTTGTGAAGGAAGCCACTCACTTGGCGGAGCAAGTGCTTGCAATGGGCCGCCAGCATGCAATGCTGGAGACACGTCATCGCATGGTTGAGAGTGAGTGTTCTGCACTTCTTCTTCTTCTCCTTTTTATATGGTCGACTGATAGTCAATTCTTGTTTGTTGTGTAGCTGAACATAATGCCCTCTTTCGTGACGCCGCCACCCTGGAGAAGACACTCGCCGCGGCTGTGAAGGGTCGCGATGAAGTAATCACGGCGCGTGACGCGGCGCAAAGGCACGAAGAGGATCCGTGTGCCTCATTCGCAGCCAGGGAGAAGTTGTTCGAAGAATAGCTTTCTCGATTGCCAAGGCCCTCTCAAGTACTTTGCTTTGGATATCGTTATCCTTCTCTGCTCGATTTTTTTTTGCTGGTGGTGCTGATGCTTTGTCCATGTATGGATTTATGTACAGATGTTGGCGACTTGAGTTTCGACCTGCAGGCCCTTCGTCGCGATGATGCTCTGGCGGGTGCACTGTCGGCAGTCGAAGACCGCAGCACCACCGTTCAGGATACGCTCTCCAAGGCCAAAGGCATACTCAGTCGCCTTTGGGAGGAGCTAATGCCCAAGGCGGAGCTAGTCGAGAACATAGACGAGCTGGTGGAGTCACTCGCCGGGGGTGTGCCTTCCAGCTTCAAGAACTCACTCCGTGCGGCCGGCGTGTCCATGTCGCTTGCCATGGTGCAGGCCCACGGAGTCGAGATTGATCCTGCCGTGGTGTCGAAGGCGATGCCTATTAGCGCGGACGGCCAGCAGGTAGTCTTCGCTCCTTTCACAACTGCCTATGGAAAATATGGGCATCAACTGATAAACACTATTACGAAGTATTCTGAGGAGCTGCAACGTGCCAAGAAGGCGGCGAAAGCTGCGGCATCAGGGGCTGGTGGAAAGTCAGTGGCATCTGGCACTGGCACGGACTCGATGAAGCCCCTGAAGCCGTCGAACTCGAAGAAGCCAATCGCTCCTTAGTAGCTTTGTAATAGTTAACTAGTTTATGTCCTTTGTTAAGAACATGCCTGCTGGCAAGTGTATCTGCTGATACTTTTGCTAGTCTTGAATGCACTTGAATCTTTTGCCTTTGTGTTGATTTGGTCGTCTTATTTGTTTCTGCTTGACTTGTGGTAGGTTCATCAAGTGATCCTTTGAGGGAAACTCAGGACTCGCCGCCTCTTGATGATACTTTGGCACCGCCGCGCTCCAGGGTAGATGAACTGTCGCTGTTTTCGCGACTACGTGACCGCGTGAAGCAGCTGGAGCGTGAGTTGCCCGTGCTCCACGATAACGCGGATGTATGGAAGTCGAAGGCGGAGAAAGCCGCCGCCCGAGAGCAGTATCTGCTTGGCGAGGTGATGCAGCTGGGCGACCAATTCAAGTGTTAGTTTGCTTGCTCTTAACTTTTCCTTGTAGTCACTCGTGATGGTGCGTTGTACTTATGCTGCTGTTGCTGCTTCGTGTAGTTATCAGCGCGCGTCATCCGCAGGATGAGAAGGATAGAATTGCCATTCGTATGCATGATCTTACCCAAGAGCAACTTCAAGAGAGTGGATACTTCTGGGTAGATCATGATCGTGCGATTGCGCTGGCGACCCTGTGCTGGCTCGTGATTAATGTAGAGCTCGTTGGGAACCCCAAGAGGAAGGTATGATGAGCACAATAGCAAGTTTTCCCTCAGTTATGAGACCAAGGTTTAATCGAACCAGTAGGAGCAAGGAAACACCCCAAAGGTGTTACTAGCTCAGCTTTGGCAGGGCGCACTACCAGTGCTAGTAGCAATGTGGCGACCTGCACAACACAACCACAGAACTTCGTCCGCAACTTGTGATGAGGTTGTCAATCTCACCGTGTTTTGCGGAAAACAAAGGATTAAACGTATCGAATGGAAAGAAGTAAAAGTTTGCAGAAAGTAAACACAAAGCAGTAAAATATTGTAGATTGTATGTAAAGTAAAAGGACCGGGATCCATAGTTCACTAGAGGTGGCTCTCCTTAGATAGATAACATGCTGGGTGAACAAATTACAGCGGGGCAATTGACAAACACCGAGAAAGCAATACATGCATATACTAACATCTTGACTCCTCTGAGACTTGATTGGGCATTACAACATAATACATAGACCGCCATCCAACTGCATCTATGACTAATAATCCACCTTCAGGTTATCATTCGAACCCCCTCCAGTATTAAGTTGTAAGCAACAGATTATTGCTTTACGAACTGCGTGTAAAGTAAACAATACGATTGTTCTATGAACAAAGGATTGTTGTTTTCTCCCTAGTAGCAACAACACATCTAGTACCTTAGAGATTTCTGTCACTTCCCCAGATTACCAGAGGCATGAACCCACTATCAAGCATAAATACTAACTCTTGGAGTTGCTAGCATCTACTTGGCCAAGATAGCTACTAACAACGGAAAGCATGCAAGATCACAAATAACAAAGACATGATAGAATCAATAATCAATCTGAAATAACATCTCAATATCCATCGAATCCCTGCAAACACAACATGTATGGATTACAAATAGATGATCTTGATCATGAACGGAGCTCACAAGATCTAAACATGAAAGCACAAAGGAGGAGAAACCAGCCATCTAGCTACTACATGGATCCGTAGTCCAAGGATGAACTACTCACGCATCACACCGGAGGCTTGCATGGTGATGAAGAAGGCCTCCAGGGTGAATTCCCCTCTCCGGCAGGGTGCCGGGAAGAGCTTCAGATCCCTCCCGATCTAGGGATGGAGATGACGGCGGCTACAGACTCTTTCGTGGATTTTTGATCGGGTACTTAGGGTTTACGTCCCGAGGGCAACTTATAGTCGGAAGGGGAGGCCGAGGGGTTGCCGGGAGCGGCCACACCACCCCCTGGCACGGGCCAGGCGTGGCCGCGCGGCCAGGTGGTGTGGTGGCTCCCTGGCCCTTCTCCGTCTCGTATTCTGGCACTTGATCCCTTTCGGAAAAATAGGCACTTTGGCTTTTGTCCCGTCCAATTTCGAGAATATTCATTTTCTGACTATTCTGGAACCAAAAACAGCAGAAAACAGGCAGCTGGCACTGTGGCTCTTGTTAATAGGTTAGTCCAAGAAATCATATGAAAAGTACTCCAAAGTTGGAACAAAACACAAGAAAGTGGATAAAACCAAGCATGGAACATCAAAAATTATAGATACATTTACAATGTATCACCCTGCAGGATCGCGAGTGCTGCACTTTCTGAAGAAGTCTCGGTCATGCTTGAAGAACATTTATCGGACGATGTTTCTGCTGGATGTTACTCCATCAAGCCTGTTGGCCCTCCTTGCCAAGTTTCAAGACCTGGCCACGGTTCGCGAGTGCGTGAGGCAACAGTTGGTGGCTTGTGCCAAGGCCGCTTTATCCCTGGTGCGACTGCATAGGCCTGACGTAGATGTTGCGGCAATTGCGGTTGGGCCGCCCGCGCCATCAGCAGGTTCTGCCTGGAATATGGTGCCGCACTACCAGGAAGTGGATCGCCCAGCAGAAGAGATTGTCGACTTCTTTGAGGAGCAAACCGATGTTCCTTTGTTGCAGTAGTAGCTTGATTTTTGTATCCTGCACATAAGTATACTAGTGTTGTAAAGTTCATATATACGGTGTATATAACTGACTATAGATTATTTATGAAGAGCTTGTTAGCGTGTGAGTGCATTGCACTGTGTGATTCCTTTTCGTTAGCCTGGCCATGTGGTTTTATCTCAGTCCCTTTGTCAACCTGTCAGCTGCGTTGCAATTGGGTTGGTGTTTGCGTCAAGGGTTTCGATTGATGTGCTACCTACTTAGGATATCGCTTTTTAGTTCATAGAACAGATGTGTATAGGGTGGCGAAGCCCCTGAGTAGAGAAATTATGGAAAAATAAAGAAAAACACAGAGTTTTGGGGCACTTAGCTTTATTCATTCGGGGGACAGTACGAAGTACAATGTGTGGCTAAGTAGCCTTGGCTGATAGCCTTATTGGTAATGTAAAAGGAAAAATGACTAAGGGTAGAAGCGTCGCAGTTGTGCGACGTTCCAGGGATTGGAGTATGCGACTCCTATCTCTAAATCTTGAAGGCGATAGGCGCCACCTGGGATTACTTCTGTAATCACGTATGGTCCCTCCCAGGGGGATTCGAGCTTGAGATGCCTCGCCTTTGACGAAGGATCTGGGGCGTAGCCTCCTACTGTGGTAGTTGCGCAGGTTCTGCTAATAGATCGTTGATCTCTCCGCTGTGATTTCTCTTGCCTTGTCAAGGAGGTCAATGGAATCTTCGAGTGCGAGGGATGACTCTTGTTCGCTGTAAGCGACCACGCGTGGCGCCTTGTACCATACCTCGGGGGGTAGCACTACTTCGGCTCCGTGCACCATAAAGAATGGCGTGTAGCCTGTGGTGCTATTTGGAGTTGTGCGTAGGCTCCGGAGTACTGATTGCAGTTCGTCTGGCCAGCAACCCGCGGCTTGCTCGAGTGGCCGGAGGAGTCGAGTTTTGATGCGACCACAGATGAGCCCGTTTGCTTTTTCAACCTGACCGTTGGTCTGTGGATGTGCTACCGAAGCGTAGCTGATGTTTATCCCTAGATTTTCGCATAATCCTTGGAACTCCTTGGATGTGAAGTTCGTCCCATTGTCGGTGATGATGTTGTGCGGTACACCGAAGCGGTAGATGATGGATTCGAAGAACTTAACTGCGTTGTGTCCTGATTGGTTGGTCACTGGCATGGCCTGGTGAATTTTTCGACTGCGACCAAGAGGTAGACGTAGCCTCCTTGTGAGGACCTTGGGAGTTTGCCAACCATGTCGAGTACCCATTGCGTGAAGGGCCAGGCCAATGGAATTAGCTGGAGCTCTGCACCAGGTGCGTGCGGCTTGTCCGTGAATCGTTGGCAAGCGTTGCATTTTTGGACAATGTCCTTGGCGTCGCGCATGGCTATAGGCCAATAAAATCCAGCTCGCAGAGCTTTGGCAACGAGGGCGCGACTGCCGGTGTGGTGCCCGCAGGTCCCCTCATGGATGTCGAGGAGAACGGCTCTTCCATCGGCCGTGGAGATGCATCCTGTGATGCTGCGTTTATACAGTTCGCCGTTGATAAAAGCGAATGCTTTGGATCGCCGCGCGATGTGTCGTGCATCGGTCGGGTCGTCTGGTAGCCTTTTGCTGAGGAGGTACGTGATGTACGGTTGCGTCCAGGATTGTTCAATCATCATGACGCTCATTGGTCCCTCGAGTCCTGTGTCCAGCTCCAAGTCATCGAGTGCCATTGACTCATTGGGCGGCGTAGCCCCCGAGTCCGTTGCTGCGCTTGTTTTCTTCTCTGCGGCCTTTGGCTTGATGGAGCATTCGCAGATACGCTCGAGAAATACCCTAGGTGGTATGGGGGCGCAGGTAGAGCCTATGTTGGCAAGTGCGTCCGCCTCTTTGTTGCTTTCGCGACCTACGTGCCGCAGCTCACAACCTTCGAAGTCTCCTTCGAGTGTGTCGTAGAGGTCGCGGTACGCGATCATGTTGTCGTTCAGTGCGTCGCACTCATGCATTGTTTGGTTGACGACCAACTTGGAGTCGCCGTATATGATGAGCCTCTTGGCGCCACAGGCTTTTGCCATCCTCATCCCGTGCAGCAGAGCCTCGTATTCAGCCTCGTTGTTGGAGGCCGTGAACTGCATTCGCAGGATATACTTCAACTTGTCCCCTTGAGGTGTGATGCGCTCGACTTTCGACGGAGAGCTCGTTGGGAACCCGAAGAGGAAGGTATGATGAGCACAACACTAAGTTTTCCCTCAGTTATGAAACCAAGGTTTAATCGAACCAGTAGGAGCAAGGAAACACCCCAAAGGTGTTACTAGCTGAGCTTTGGCAGGGCGCACTACCGGTGCTACTAGCAACGTGGAGACCTGCACAACACAACCACAGAACTCTGTCCCCAACTTGCGATGAGGTTGTCAATCTCATCGTGTTTTGCGGAAAACAAAGGATTAAACGTATCGAATGGAAAGAAGTAAAAGTTTGCAGAAAGTAAACACAAAGCAGAAACAGTTTATAGATTGTATGTAAAGAAAAGGACCGGGATCCATAGTTCACTAGAGGTGGCTCTCCTTACAAATTACAGCGGGGCAATTAACAAACACCAAGAAAGCAATACATGCATATACTAATCATCTTGACTCCTCTGAGACTTGATTGGGAATTACAACATAATACATAGACCGCCATCCAACTGCATCTATGAATAATAATCCACCTTCAGGTTATCATCCGAACTCCCTCCAGTATTAAGTTGCAAGCAACAGATTATTGATTTACGAACTACGTGTAAAGTAAACAATACGATTGTTCTATGAACAAAGGATTGTTGTTTTCTCCCTAGTAGCAACAACACATCTAGTACCTTAGAGATTTCTGTCACTTCCCCAGATTACCAGAGGCATGAACCCACTATCGAGCATAAATACTAACTCTTGGAGTTGCTAGCATCTACTTGGCCAAGATAGCTACTAACAACGAAAAGCATGCAAGATCACAAATAACAAAGACATGATAGAATCAATAATCAATCTGAAATAGCATCTCAATTTCCATCGGATCCCCGCAAACACAACATGTATGAATTACAAATAGATGATCCTGATCATGAACGGAGCCATCTAGCTACTACATGGATCCGTAGTCCAAGGATGAACTACTCACGCATCACACCGGAGGCTTGCATGGTGATGAAGAAGGCCTCCAGGGTGAATTCCCCTCTCCGGCAGGGTGCTAGGAAGAGCTTCAGATCCCTCCTGATCTAGGGATGGAGATGACGGCGGCTACAAACTCTTTCGTGGATTTTTGATCGGGTACTTAGGGTTTTCGTCCCGAGGGCAATATATAGGCGGAAGGAGAGGCTGAGGGGGTGCCGGGAGCCACCACACCACCCCCTGGCGCGGGCCCAGCCTGGCCGCGCGGCCAGGTGGTGTGGCCGGCCCCTGGCCCTTCTTCGTGTCGTATTCTGGCACTTGATCACTTCCAGAAAAATAGGCACTTTGGCTTTTGTCCCGTCCAATTCCGAGAATATTCATTTTCTGACTTTCCTAGAACCAAAAACAGCAGAAAACAGGCAGCTGGCACTATGGCTCTTGTTAATAGGTTAGTCCAAGAAATCATATGAAAAGTACTCCAAAGTTGGAACAAAACACAAGAAAGTGGATAAAACCAAGCATGGAACATCAAAAATTATAGATACATTTGCAATGTATCAAGGTGATGTCAGTATGACACCTGCGCCTGCTCCGTCCTTCCGCTTGGACCCATCGAAGTGCATTGTCCAGAGGTAGGACATGTCTGGTTTGTCCGGTAGATGGTTCTCCATCCAGTGCACGAGGAAGTCAGGGAGAACTTGCGACTTGATTGCGTCGCGCTTTTCGTATGTGATGTCTCGTGGAGACAGTTCTATTCCCCAAAGCACGACTCGTCCCATGGCGTCGGGGTTATTGAGGATATGTCCCAACGGGGCGTCGTTGACCACCACGATTGGGTGTTCCTGGAAGTAATGGCACAGTCGCCAGGCGGTCATGAAGACACCGTACGCCAGTTTCTGGTAGTGCGGGTACCGCTGTTTTGTTGGCGTGAGGACCTCGCTGAGGTAGTATACTGGGCGTTGTACCCCGTGGACCTTGTTTTCCTCGGCTCGCTCGACGACGAGCACTGTGCTGACCACCTGGTTAGTGGCGGAGATATATAGCAACAGTGGTTCCTTTTCTCGTGGGGTCACTAGTACTGGCGAAGTGGATAGCAGGCGCTTGAGGTCTTCGAATGCTTCTTGCGCTTCATTGGTCCACTCGAATTTTTCAGCTTTTCGGAGGAGTTGGTAGAAGGGCAGCGCCTTTTCACCCATCCGACTGATGAATCGACTGAGGGTCGCGATTCGCCCAGCCAGCTACTGGACGCCCCTTATGTTTTTCGGCTTCTCCATGGCCAGTATGGCTTTTATTTTCTTCGGGTTTTCCTCGATTCCCCTCGCGGATATGAGGTACCCGAGTAGTTGCCTAGATGGCACGCCAAAGGTGCATTTGTCCGGATTGAGCTTGATCCGGTAGCGGTCGAGGTTGGTGAAGGTTTCACGCAAATCGTCGATTAGGGAGGCTTCCTCCTTGGTCTTGATTACTATGTCGTCGACATAGACTTGAATGTTGCGACCTAGTTGTTCCTTGAGGCAAGCCTGCATGCACCGCTGGTAGGTGGCTCCCGCGTTCTTTAGCCCGAAGGGCATTATGTTGTAGCAGAACACACCAAAGAGCGTTGTAAACGCTGTTTTTTCTTGATCTTCCTCCTTCATTCGAATTTGATTATAGCCTGAGTAGGCGTCGAGGAAGCAGAGGCGTTCGCATCCCGCGGTGGAGTCAATGATCTGGTCGATTCTCGGTAGCGGGAAGTGATCCTTTGGGCAGTGCTTATTTAGAGTGGTGAAGTCCACGCACATCCACAGGATATCCGTGTCCTTTTTGGTACCAGCACCGTGTTGGCGAGCCAAGTGCTTTCCTTGATCTCGCGTATGAACTTGGCTTCGAGGAGTCTGTTGATCTCCATTCTAACTACTTGCGCTGGTGGCTGAGACAATCGCCGAATTGTTTGCTTGACTGGCCTTGCGTCGGGGTTGACATTGAGTGCGTGCTCGGCGAATTCCCTGGGAACTCCTGGTATGTCCGCAGGACACCAGGCGAAAATTTCCAAGTGCTCACAGAGGAATTCTACGAGCGCGAGTTCCTATGCGGGACTCAAGTTGTTGGCGATGAGGGCCGTCTTGGCGGGATCCGATGGGTGGACCTGCACTTTCTTTGTGTGCACCGATGAGTCGAAAGAGAGATCATGTGAACTTGGCCGGCTTAGGGGAGGCAGATTGTTGTCTGTTGACTCCTTTAGTCTCGCGAGTTCCTCCTGCATGCCGAAGGATTGGGAAATTCTGTTGAATTCCCTGTCGCAACTGTCTGATCTCTCGAAGCTCCCGTTGATCGTGATGACGCCATTGGGACCTGGCATTTTCATCTATAGGTAGGCGTAGTGCGGTACTGCCATGAACCTAGCGAACGCGACATGTCCGAGGATGTAGTGGTATTGTGAGGGCCAGTCGACGACCTCAAAGTCGATGCGCTCGCGTCGAAAGTTCCTTGGCGTGCTGAAGATGACGTCGAGGTTGATTTTGCCCAGGGGGTATACGCCTTTCCCTGGGACGATGTCGTGGAATGTTGTGTCCGAGGCCTCTAGGCAAGTTAGAGGGATCCTCATTGCTCGCAAGGTGCTTGCGAATATGAGATTGATGCCGCTTTCGCCATCCATGAAGACGCGGCTCATGTCGAAACCTCCGATCTGCGCCTCGAGTACGAGGGGGCAATGGCCTGGATGAGGTACTTGAGGCGGATGATCGCGTTTGTTGAAGGTGATGCAGGACTCGCTACCACTGAGGTACTCAGTAGTGGATGGTGGAGAGTGTGTGGCCAAGTTGACTTGGCGAGCGATGGCCTTCTGCACCTGATTGGAGGGGCGTCCCTTTTGGATCATCATGGTGCCCATGGCTCGTGGTATGGTTCACCTCCGTGGTGCTGGTCCGGCACAGCTGCATTTGGGGGTGGCCCAGGTGCTGGTGGCGGAGCGCCATGCGCCACGACGCCTGGAGCGGCTCCGTAGCCTCTTTCGACTATGTTACGGTTCATCTGAACCAATCCCTCGTGTAGCTTGAGGAACTCACGGCAATCCTTGAGGAGGTGGCTGGACTTCTTCTTGCCATCATGCTTGTCAATGTAGAAGTGTACCGTACATGGCCCGGACAGTTTGTCCTCAATGGATGTTGTGGGTGCCTCATCGCGATTGCGGCGTTGCCACACTTGCGTGGTTTTCCGGGAGTCGCGGTATCCACCGCTACGGTATCCGATGTTGCGGTTATCGTCGCGTCTATCGGCGTAGCCGGCTATGACCATGTTGACGTCGCCGCGATCGTCGTAGATGCGCATGCGACGTTTGCCTCGGCGATCGCGTCTGCGCTCGAGTTCTGCCTCCTCGTCAGAGTGAACGCGATTTTTCAATGAATCTTCTCCATCGGCCCACCGATTCGTGATTTCCATCAGGTGGTCGATGGTTTGGGGTTTTGAGCGGCCTAGATCCTCCCTGAGCTCTAGGCGGCGAACGCCGCCATTGAATGCGTCAATCGCGTGATCCTCCGAGATGTTCTCTGTGGAGTTCTTGATGATAGAACACCTTTGGATGTAGGAGCGTAGAGATTCGCCCGATCTTTGCTGGAAGCACCTCAGTTCTTCCATTGATGCGGGTCGCTTATACGTGCCCTTGAAGTTGCGCATGAAGCTGTAAACTAGCTCATCCCAGCTGCGAATGGATCCACGTGGGAGGTTGTTGAGCCATGCTCTAGCGGTGCCTTGCAGCTGTAGCTGTAAGCAATTCATGGCCGTGCTTCGACTGCCGCCGTGGAGCCTGACGGAGGAGATGTGGTCCTCCAGCCAGATCTTCGGGTCCTGTAGGCCGTCAAACTTCAGGTTCTTCGATGGGAGTTTAAACCCTTTAGGCATTCGTTTTTGCCTGATGGATCTGTTGAAGCATCTGGCGCCGCAGAGCTCCACATCTTCCTCTTCCGAGTCAATCGACCGGGCATGTCGCGCCCTTGATTTATCGATCTGTGTTGCGTGAGGTCGTTGCGCGCATCATAGTCGTGGTCATGTCGCCGTGAGCGGCGACGTCGAGACAGGTCGTGACTGTCATCGTTGGATGAGGGCAAGGAGTAGCGCTTTGCCCTTTTTCGGCTCTGGTGTTGGCTCCTTGTCGAGGGCGGCCTCGATTAATCCCAAGCCTGCGATCGTAGATCGGTGGCGGCTCGGGGATCTCCAGCTGGCGGCTGATTGTTAAGGAGGTACATGGTGGCCGCTGTCACCGCAGCATGCGGCATCTTGGGGACCACATTGCCCCGCGTATCGACTGTCATAGAGCTGAAGTCGAGGACTTTTGCAGCTTCTATGCGTTCTTGCTCGGTAAGATGGGCCATCCGGGATTGCCTCTTCTTGGCGAGGTATTCGTTGCCCTTTGAGGAGGATCCTCCGTGAGAGGAGAGCCCAGCACGACGAAGGCTCGACTCGTTTGCTGCTTTTTTACGCGCCTCGAGTTGCGCCATTGTTTGCACTTGGCGCATGCATTCTTCCTTCAGGAGCCAGTGGTAGCCCATCAGTAGCTCTTGCGGGGATCCGAAGGGTAGAGGAGTGCCTCGCAGGGCCTCGCGGCAGCGGGCCCATTCTTGCTCGTTGAGCCTGATTACGACGCGTTCGCCTGTTTGCTCGTTTATTATGGTTGGAGGTTTGACTGTTCCTCCGTTGTCGACGGGGACGCGATTGCCGCCGTTGCGGCCGTTAGGCGTTGGTCCACTATTGGGTATGCCGCCGTTAGGCGGGTCGGCTCCGTTACCGCGATTGCCACCGTTGTCGCGGTTGGCAGAGGTATCGCCTGCATTGATGATGACACACATGAAGTGATTGGGGAAGCTGTTGTTTCCACAACTTTCGGATCTGGAGCCGTAGGCCCCGTCTTCCGTGGCCAGATCGCTCAGATCAGAGTCGCGACTGCTGTCGTTGACCGTGTTCTCGACTGTTGTCGGGGCGTTGAGCTCGCTGAGGGTGCCGATCGATGGAGGGAACCATGATGCTGGGGCAATCGCCGGCACTGTCGGCTGATCAGGCATGCGAAGCGTGCCCATCTGACCAACTTGGAAGTGGAAGCTCCCGATCGCCAGGCTGATCCCATCGCCCACGGACTCGAAAGCCGGGCGAGTAGCCGGCGTGTGGACGGTGAAGTCGAACGCGCCGAAGAGCTGGCGAATCTCCGCTGTTGCGGAGTTGTAGATCGCGGTTGATGGGGCCAAAGAAGCCACAACATCAGCACTCCCAATTCCCACAGACGGCGCCAATTGACAAGGGTTTAACTCATCAATGCCCATTGTTATGGACTTGAGTTTTGGAGAAGGAGGGAGCGCTGGAGACATCTATCGGCTAGCAAACAAGCACACAGGGGACTCGAAGATTTACCCAGGTTCATGCCTCGTAGAGGTCCCTACTCCTGCTTGTCTACTCGTGGAATTATCGAAGGAATCGAAGATTACAATGGTGCACAGATGTGATCTGGCGAGGGTTGTGGAAACTAGGATTGCGTGTGTCCTCCTCGCCGCTCCCTCCTAGCCTTTATATAGATAGGCTAGGTCTCGGGTAGCAAGTCGAGTCGGTTACAGGTTAGAGTTTTCCCCTTTGAACTTTCTATCTTTAGCTTCTTCTTGTTCTTCAAGCAATCGAGAGTCCGTAGGCTACTCGAGTCCTTCGTTTGGGCCTTGGCGACACCGTGGGCCTCTGCGTATGCATGCCGTATATACCAAGCTCGAGTACCTGTAGGGTATACCCATGTCATGGTCATTACTGCATGTTACAACTTATGGTTGCTCCGTAATAGGAAAGTCTTCATGAAGGAGAGGCCTTCTTTTGCTAATTGGAAGGGCGAGTTTATTCATGATATTACCCTGCTTTAATACAAGGATTAAAGCCAAGCATAAGGACAAGCTTCTGTCCTGGATTAATGGGCTGCCTAGGGTTTTTTTTGCTATCTGGTGTACTTTGTTGGGTTTGTGTTTCTGTAACTTTTCTAACTTTTTTTAACAAAATTTTACTGTGGGGCTATGCATCACGGTCCTGGGTAAAAAATAAATATTTTTATGATGTAAATTTTCTCGTTCTATATGGTCAGTCATACAAGCACTTATTGGTTGTATCCTCCACGTAGTTTTCTATATGGTCAGGCATACAAGCACTTTTGGGTTGTATCCTTCACGTAGTTTTGCTAATATATTTGGCAATTGGCCATACTGTATCGATAACAGGTTCAGAATTCTTATCAGGATAGGAGCGCTTTGATCACTATGGCTACATAGAATTAACAAGATTTTTAATAATAAAATTGTTCTTTTATATAGATATTTAAGTGTATACATTAAAAGACGTGTAGATACATTAGTTTTACAAAATAAATGTATCTAGATATTTAAGTGTATACATTAAAAGACGTCTAGATACATTAGTTTTACAAAGCTAAAACGTGTTATGTTTCTGAATCGAGGGAGTAAGTTAGAATTGCAGAGGGTTCACCTTCTTGGGTTGCAAGTGTACCGCAAGCACACCAATAGTTCGTCAGATCGTTAGCTACCACCTTAGTATACGTACCTGTGCTGCTGAACTACGGACGACGGTGCAAGCGCTACGTACGCGCGGTACGCGGGGGTCCAGGGGAAGACAAGATCGGTGGTTCGTATGGTTGTCGCTACGTACGTGCGTACAACTCATGCTCACGATCGATGGAACACACAAGCGCGCACACACACACGTAGAATTGTGGTAGAAAGGACAAACGTACCGAGACCACATACTATAACACACGTAGCTAGCTAGCTTACCTACGACAGCAATTATTGCATACAGTAGTATACCTAATCCTATGTTCTTTATCTCCTTAATCTGGAAAAAACTAATCCTGGATACTCTCTAGCTAATCCTATAGTAGCTGCTATATGCTGACATGTTGCTGTGCGTTTCTCTTGCTGCATCGGGGTAAGAGACACAATTCATCTTCGCTGTGCATGCGTTGAATCTGGTGTTTTGTCACTTTGGGGAGTACGTACATGGAGCTAGCTTGCACGGACGGAGAAGAAATTTCGCCTCGCCAGCTGCTTCGCCTCGCATGCGCGCGGCGGAATCTTGGTTGGGGCTTGCGCTTGGCGCTTGGCGAGACATGCATCAACTCCAGCCATTTCCAAGGCATGCGGTAGCGGTACAGAGATTAATTAGGCCGTGCTTTGCTGTTCTCACGGCACTGTAGACACGCACACCGTAGCCCTACCTAGTTGGGCGCCGGTCGGCTTTACCAAACTCAGCTGCCGATCTAATAGCGATTTTTTTTAAATAATATTTTTTTTAATGAATTTGAGAAGTGTTGCACGAATTTAGAAATTTACAGGTGTAGGTCTTTGTCGGCCTGGGCCTCACCGAGTGGAGCCAGTCGGCCTGAGCCATGCCGAGTGGGCTCTCGACTAACGTGCAAACTGCTTTCGGTCAGGCCGTGGCCGATTAGTTCATTCGGTCAGGGCGTAGCCGACTGTGCAATCGGCCATGCAGACTGCTCCTTTCGGTCAGGTCTAGGCCGAATGGATCAATTGGTCAGGCCCAGACTGAATGGATCAATCGGCCAGGCCCCGGCCGACTGCACGTAATTCGGCTTGCCCTGACCAAATCCTGCATGATCAATGCAAGTACTAAACAGTTGCATCTCCGCTAAATGCGACGTGTTAACCTAAATTTTAGTTTTCGATTGCCGCCATTTATCTCCCGCCAGCCGATTCCCGCCACTATTTCCCGCCCTTTTTCCGCCTATTATTTCCGTTCCCTCTATAAATCCGGGCATCGAGATGTTCTCTCTTCACCCAGTTCATCTGTTCCTCCTCTTTCTCTCGCATTTCTTCTCTTCTCCATCGTGAGTGTGCCTTGTTCGGACCTAGAGTATAGGCCTAGGAAGATGAAAGATGCTAGGTTGCCACAAGGGGTGACACACGAGCGCTGTTGGTGCGGCCATCTCGCCAAGGTCAAGGAGTCGATCGATTTCTCCACATGCATGGGCATGAAGTTTTTCATGTGTCCCAACTACGACACAAGCCCGTCCTGACAAGCAAGTTCGTCGTACGAGAGGCCTCCGGTATGTTCCCAGAGCATGGTTAATATGAACAATTTATATTATTATGTGTTCTTCTATTCATTCTATTGATTTGCTTGCAATCTCCTCCTCCACTTTGCAAGTGGTACTATTGAATTGACACGGAGCAGCCAGCCTGGGCCGTGCAGGAGATTGCGGACAGGAGCCGGCATGCAAGGGAGAGCTTTATTGATGAGGAATGTGCTGAAAGGATAGTCGCGAACGAGAAGAAGGCGAGGAGAGAGAGAGAGAGAGAGAGAGAGAGGAGAGAGAGAGAGAGAGAGAGAGAGAGAGAGAGGAGAGAGAGAGAGAGAGAGAGAGAGAGAGAGAGAAATGAAAGAATTCAGAGCGGAACAAGCTCGAAACCGCGAGCTGAGCAGGAAGAGAAGGGAGGAAGAGGAGCGGTAGGAACAGGTGCGCAAGGAGGACCGTGAGGCGGAAAGAAAGATATTAAGAGAAAGAGCTGCTGAGGTGCGGAAGGCAGAGGAACGTGGGAACAAGACCGGGAAGTACCCGCGCTGGACTCAGGGCAGGTAGACATATGTATCAGTACCGATGTATCTTCACTTCAGTTGTAGTGTCCCGATGTATCTTAATTTTAGTTGTAGTGTCTTGATGTATCCTCATTTCAGTTATAGTGGCATGATGTATCTTCATTTCAGTTGCAGTGTTGTGATGTATCTTAAATTCAATATTAGTTTGTACTTGTCAGTTAATTTCGGAGACAATATATCTTAGTTCTTCCCGCCAAAATTTTTCCTGCCAAAATGTTTCCTGCCATTTTTTGTTCATTTACCCTATAAAACCCCCTCCTCACGAAGTTGTGTAAGCACAGCCATCACGTTTTAGCTAGTATGTTTCCCGATTTTCCCTATGACCGCAGTTTCGAGACAAACATGTATGTCGACCTTTTTCATTTGGCCACGAACTTTAGGATAGACAATAATCCAGCATCATTGGAGGAACTCATTGCTAGTGATTATCTCCTCACTGAGCTGGGTGAGGGATTATGTAGAAAAGGGTGGCCGAAAAGGACCCTAGAGGAGGTACGGCAAGAGCTTCTTCAGATCAATGCTAGGTGGGGCAAGCAAAGATTCTTAAACGAAGAGGTAAGGCAGAGGGAAGCCAAGAACCCTTGGCTGTGTTTACAAGAGAGTGAAGACTCCGACGATCTCTTCATGCCACCGGTCGGTGGTACCAGGGATAGAGCAGAGCGTGACAAGGCGTAGGCCTTGAACAAGGCGCAGGCCAAGAAGAGCAATGACAATCTAGAAGAGAGTGAAGATGAAGATGATATATTCATGCCGCCTGCTGTTGGGACTAAGTGGAGAGCTGAGTGGGACAAAAGTCAGGCCAAGAAGAAGGCATTGTCGGAGGGTAAGGGCAAGGAATCATCGAAGGGTAAGAGCAAGGCATCATCGGTCGAGGCATCGTCGAAGGGTAAGGGCGAGGAAGAAGATGAAGATGATATCCTCATGTAGCCCCCATTGGGACCAAGGCGAGGGCTGATTGGGACAAGGCACATGCCAAGAAGAAGGCATCGTCGAAGGGTAAGGGCGAGGCGTAGGCCAAGAAGAACTAGAACAATGCTCCCTTGTAGTTCGTTTGTATATCTTAATTATCTCGTTTGTATCCAAATTATCTGTTGTAGTGTTTGTTAGCGATCTCGTCAGTGAAATGAATAACATTGCGAAATGTCTCACACATAGATAGGTGCATGTCCTAGGGCCATATTGCATAGAAAACACTGCCGCGTTGGGCCTCTAGCTTCTGATTCATCCATGTCATTCCGGATGCGCCTACACTAGCGTCTTCCTCTGCTTGTTCGCATTAGAGCAGGGTGAGGGATGTATTGCCTTTCACTAGGGTTTACCATGTTGAAATTTCCCACTACATGAAATCCTGATATCTCACCGGTCCAGATATTGACCACAGATTCTTTTAGGTAGTAGGGAGACACGAACGAGATTGCGTCCAACTCCAGCTGCCCACAAGCAGCAAGCACATGCGAGCAAGGCAGGTGAACCAACTTGTGTTTGTTGCACGTGCACTCATAGGTTGGCCATTGCTCATTTCCAATCTTCACCTCATGCGTTCTTAGCTCATTACCACAGCCAAACTTATCGGTGGGTAACCGCACCTCAAACCTTCTTTTTTCATTACCGATGGCCACGACATTGTGTGTCTGAGATTTTGCCATCTTTTATCCATGTATTCCATAATATTTTCACAGAAACATGTGTTCGGATTGTTCAAGATATGCAACTGAGCTCTCTGTCGTATGTCTGAGAAATATTTGATCATGCCATACAAAATATCCTCGACAATAAGTGGCAGAGCCTTGTTACCTTAAGGACAAAGTTATATGACTCAGCTAGGTTTGTAGTCATGACACCATACCTAGCTCCATGGGTGTCGTGTAGCAAAGGCCACCTCTCCAAAGGCTCCGTGCTCTATCCATTGTTGAAAGTTTTTAATCTGTCTCCCGAGCCTTCTCCTAGTACCAGGTGGATCAAATCATGGCAAGTCACAAAGCCCTACATGCTCTTTCTCCACATGCGCTTCTCCAGTAGCAGCCTAGGCAGTCACTGTTGCTTGATGTGCAGCTATAGCTCTGGTTTGGGCCGCTTTCCTCGCCCTAACATGTTTCTGAGTGAAGTCACCGACATATGCAGTATGAAATCATACTTCCCTTCTTGGTTCTGCTTGCATAGTTTTTTTTAAAAGATTCATCGGGTTCTTGTTCCAGAACTGTGAGAAAAAAGAGCTCCCAAATGGCGCATGCACCAATGGCTCCGCATGTCGATCCAAGGTGTTTGTTCTTCAGGTCCTGGCTGTGTCAAACACTTGACCGCATTTAGTATACCTGCATGCATATCATGAATGATGCACACATTAGGCTTATCTTTCACAACTGCTATCTTGAGCTGCCTGAAGAACCATGTCCAACTTTAAGTGTTTTCGCCCTCAACAAAAGCAAAGGCGAGTGGGACAATTCGATTGTTGCCATCTTGAGCAATGGCGGTAAGGATATGACCCTTATACTTGCCAGTGAGAAACGTTCTGTCTACACATATAACTGGTCGGCATTAAGTGTAAGCTTGGATGGATACAGAGAAAGAGAAGAACACTCGATGAAGCACTTTTACAGATGGGTCCTCTGGTATCACATAGTGCTGGATGTCGACATAGGTGCTTGGGTTCCTAGCCTGCAGTGTAAAGAGTTGTCTGACTATAGAGTCGTACGCATCTCTGAACGAACCAAACCTATCCTCAAGAGCCCTTTGCTTTGCCCTCCAAGCCTTGCCATAAGAAATGTTGTATTTAAACCTGACCCTTACTTTATTGATTATAGCCTTTACTTCCACCGCTTTGCTCTCCACTATCTCTATGTAAAACAACCAAGCCAGAAGCATGGAGGAGAGGTTATGATGATCTGTAGGGATGGATGAAAGTTGACACGTGTGCATCACCATGTTGCTCACCAACCAATTTGTGTCATATTTAGGAAGATATCCATGCACCCTAGCTAGACAATTTATATCCACGCATTCTATTGTCAAGTATTTTTTATTTGACATGGTTGTACTGAGAACTCTCTGTGTAGATAATGTCCAAGCAATGATTGCATCTTGCAAATGTTTCTTGTCTGGATATCTGGCACCCTGCACAATTTTATTCTTGTGATATTCCGATGCAAAATCATGACCGTCATTAACGGTCATGACATTCGAGATGTTTTGATTCTAGGATGCAGGAATCGACACGTCCTCTCTGTTGCCTTCTTCATCGGAACCATCTGAATCATCAGAACCATCACTTTCACCATCCATATAATCCTCATCCTCCATCAAGTCATGCATGTGCCCACCTTCCTTGTCCACATCTACCTCTCCACTATCGTATCCTCCACCTACATCCTGACTGCTCTACCCTAGTGCGTAACCACCACCTCCTCCTCCTATCTGACTGCTCTGCTCTGATTCATAACCACCACCTCCAACATTGTACATAGAGTACATCCCACCACTAGATTCAGCACTATGGCTAGGACCGTGTCCACCTTCAGATGCTTGCGGATCAATCTCCTTCAAGACGGGAAGCACTACTGCAACAGGGTGTATGTGCCTGTCCTGACAACCTTTTAACCACTTAAACCAGTCTCTGTTATAATATACATGCTTCAAACTCCAGAAAATGTTCTTGGTCGACTTTGTCCACAATGCTTGGACACTGATGGTGTATGTTTCGAGATTATATCCTAAACAGTTTGTCAACCATTCCTTCAACTGACTAACACTCCAGGTTTGAGGGGCAGTTAAATCAAACTTCGTAAAATAAAACTCACGCAAATCTGTCCCATAATCATAGTATTGGATATTACCAGGACCATAGTAAACACGAACTTCACTACATTCGACATCTCTGCTGACATAAAAAATCAAACTAAGTAATTAATTATCGACAGTGCGTAAATACATGTACAACTATCCGCAAATATTCTAAATAATATACTAATAGCCTGCCTAATATTCCTACAAATCCACATACCAAATCTTTCTACAAATCCACCTATTCTAAATAAAACTATGTACAACTTATCCGGATTCTAAATAATATACTAATAGCCTGCCTAATATTCCTACAAATTCACCCGGCAAATCTTTCTACAAATCCACCTATTCTAAATAAAACTATGTACAACTATCCACAAATATTCTAAATAATATACTAAAACCCTCCCAATTATTCTAATATCCTCCTAACCACAGCCTGAGTTGCTGCATAACCATATACAATAACTGTGATTAACGATGGATTAGAGTTTACCCTTGAAGCATGAGAAGCCACTCAATACAGCAGCTTCGGTTCACCAAAGAAGCAGGACGGTGCAGCTCATACACGCCTCTGCTCCAAGCTCCACCACAGCACCACCATTGCCATTGCTCCACCGCAGCACCACCACCATTCCTCCAAAAAACGACCACCAAATTGAGTCTTGAGCTAACCCATTAGTAGATCGGGGTTCCCCTACCTCTATAGTGGACTTAGAAGGAAGATTTGGTGGTTAATCTTTGCTAAATCGGGTGGAACAGCTGCAAAAAAATGAGGCAGCGCGAGGCAGGAGAGAGATAAAGAAGCAGCGCGCGGATGAAGAAGGAGAGGAGCGGGGGCGGCGCACGCGGTGTGGTCCTGGTGGCATCCTTTTGGTCAGGGCCACGCCGAATGAACCTATCTGCTAGGGCTTCGTCGAGTGGGCCACTCAGCCAGCGCGGGCCCCGCGACCCCACAATGGCAGCTAGAATCGGTCAGGGCATCGCCGAATGACGCTGAATCGGCCAGGCCCACACCGATTGCTCTAATCGGCTAGACCCAAGCCGACTGGATCTGAATCAGTCAGGATGAAGCCGACAAAGCACTAGATCTTTAAATTCCTAAATTCATGTAACACTTCTCAAATTCATTAAAAACGTATTATTTGAAAAAAATCACGATCTAATGTTCCGGGAGCCTCTTTGATTTGTACTAGTAAAAACAAAATGTTATAATTTCTATACAGGTGTTGTTCTCCTATAGCACCCGCTTCATTTTTAGGAATGAGGCAAACAAAGAACACGGAAATATCATTTGGATACTTAGAGCATCATAGCCACTTGCCCCAAAGGGCTATTGAGTGTGCTAGAAGAAAAAATGAAACCAGTCGCGCTCCAACCCGTCGCATTGTGATGGCTGTGAAATACCACCTCTTTTAGCCACATAAAATGTTCTATTTACCTCTCATGTCATGTTTCTTCCAGCTATAGCTATGCCTTATATGCATGACTTCTAGTTCTCATTTACTTTCATATGAGCTTTGCACATTTAGTAGTTTAGGTAGAATTTTATCACTTTCCTTGTTTATGACATGTGTGTAGGTGTTGGTGAAAATTATGGATAAAAAGGAACAAATAGAGCATAGTACGGAGGAGCTGCAGGGACCAGACTTAGCCATTTGAGAGGTTGGAAAAGTGAAATTTTCCAACTTATCAAAATAAATATCCAAGACCATGAGGTTGTAGCCCTCAACGAGACGAACTCAACGAGCCCAAGAACACCCAAAACGAAGTTTGTATGAAGAAATGATGATCAAATACTAAATGATCTACAAGTTCAACGATCAACTATACGGCCGGAACTAAAACTTCCTGCCGTATAGTTGGTAAAAAGGTCGCAAACGACGGGATTTCGCCCCAGAAAAGCTCCAGAACCTTTCCTAAGTCATATGACGGTATTGGGGAAACCCTAGGGAACCCCCAAGGCCTATATAAAGGAGGGATGATCCAAGACAGAGCCACGAAGCCATATCCTCCCCCACAGCGGAGCCCTACTGCCGTGCTACTGCCATAGTTGCCTCCAATCAGATCTACACCATCACCATCACACAGAGGAGAAGGGACTAGGATCTTGAAGGCCTCCACATCGATCTACATCATCATCTTCATCAACAACATCTCCATCACCGATCCCCTTTGGTTACTTATTGTAATTCTAGATTGAATCTTGGACTTGCACTTGTCTTCAATTGTATCATCATACTTCATCCATATTCTATCCATGATGTTGATTGCCTTCATGTGTGAGCAGTTTTCTTTGTTCTTGGGGAGATGGAGAAACCCTAGTATGAGATTGAATTTAGATAAAGATTATTATGTGATATTGTTCATTATGTGTCTGTGTTAGATTTCCTTCCTCTTGATGTTGGGTGAAGCGCGCCACTCAGTGTTTGCCTCACTAAGGACTAGATGGAGGAAACTAATTGTTGGTAGACGGAGGGATTATAGCACTTACGGTGATTATAAAGTTGTTGTCATTCCTTATGTATCAACTTGGGAACCGAGGAGAACTCACGGAACATTGTCCATGCCATGGGATACATCCTACGGGTTAAAGTCCCTTAATAGCACAGTAATTCGATTAATGTCGATTGATGTCTGCTGTGGTTATGACGGATGATGTGTGCAGTGGTTGTTGCCTATTCATCCATATATGAAGCTCCTCCCACACATATCATAAATGGTCTTATTCATAATAATAATTTTGATCACACTTTTTAATTACTAGCGGTGGATCCACTACTCCCTGAGAACTCTTTCCATCATCTTGCAAACTTTCGTAAGCATACTTGCATGCTCTTGTTTACTTACAGCTTTAGTTTACTTATTGTTATCTTATTTGAAAACCCAAAAATATCTTTTACACAAAACTCGCATTTTATCTTGTTACTTAGAACGTTATTTTGCATTACTATTTCAGTATTTAGTTTAAACAGTTATTCGACTTCAGACTCCTGCTCTCTGTGGGATCAATATCTTTATTTCGAAACTAGCTACAAACGATCTGTATACTTGCAGTCATCATGTTGCGGAACCCGTCGGATACAAGCTGCTACCGAAGGTACGTAAGATTTCGACTTTCGGGTCAATCTTGTCATTGGCACATCCGAACACTATTTTCTTTCTCTTTCCTCCTTTCCATCTTAATTCTCCTGCACACCCCATGTCATTGTCTTGACACAACCCATTTTCCCTCTCGGTCATGGCGTTGAATGGTCCAAGGGGGAGGGGGCGAAGGGGGCCTTCATCGGGCCACACAAGAAGCCAGTACAGAAGACGAAACGGGATGACAGAAGACGGGGGGACATTATATGCATCCGACAGACGTACTCAGAGAAAGGAACGGCAGGTAAAAGCGTTAAGTCTAACATCAAGAAGGCGGCGACCGTGGCCTCCCTCAGGGATCGAACGAGGTGCGAGGAAGAGGTCCCAAGGGATACGGTGCCAAGGCGAACCATGTCATCAGATTGAAGACACGTACGCCATGAGAGGGTACTCGAGGCGTGGGAAAAGGTGGGGGTGTGAGACGTACGGTTGTCCGGGACGGTGAGCACACAAGTTTACCCAGGTTCAGATCCGACTGCGGGGGACGGATCCTACTCCTGCTAGCAATCTAGTATATCGACAAAGCCAGAAGTAATAGAAGATTCCAAAGGGTGGTTTCTCCTGTGCGAGTTGAGTTCGGTAGCTATGATTGTTGTGCCCTAAAGGCTAGTCCCTATGACGGCTTATATAGTCATCCGGCCTAGGGTTTACAAGAGAGTCCTATCTGGCTACGATATAGATTCGGTACAGATTACATCTTGGACTATAATTATTCCTACAAGCCTAAGTCGGTAAGTCTTTTAGGCCTTCCCGCAGCCGGATGGGCTTCCATCTTTTCTCCCTAACTGGGCTACCCGTGGAACATAGCTCTAACCCAGAAGTGGGCCACCCTGGTCAGTGAATCACCGTGGGTATACCTAGAAAGTATATCCCCAACAGTAGCCCCTGGTAGCCTCCAAGATCCAAAGTCGAATGCCATCATATAGATTGATCATTCTTCGGCTGCCGAATCTTTGGTAGGCTTCAGCTTGATGGACTATTCGCATATTTTCTCTAGGAATACGCCTGGTGGCTGATACGTCCATTTTGCATCAATATTTTATATCATAATTTACTGTTATTCATTGATATATTTCATATTAAGAGATGATACTTATGTTATTTCATCTATTTTTGCATGGTTGATGGCTTTTGGAGCATGGACCGCTGCAGTCAAGATTCTGATGGAAAATGTGCTGTTTGGAGGCAAAATTCGTGAAGATCAAAAAATCCAGGAAAATACATGGAAAAATCTATATTTCTAGAAGACGAAGATTGCTAGAAGGGGAAGTAGAGATGGGCCACAGGGGGGCCACACCACCCCCTGGCACGGGCAGCCCTAGGCCGCGCCAACAGGTGGTGTGGCCACCTTGGCCCATTCTAGGCTCTCCCCTCTGGCGTATATTATCCTCCTGAAACCTTAATACTTGGGGAGTGACCACAGAAAGATTCCGCCGTCTCTGCGGGGTGGAAAACACCAAGAGAGAAAGATCTCTCCGGCAGACAGAATTCTGCTGAGGGAATTCCTTCTCGGAGAGGGGAGATCGTCGCCATCAACACCACCATCAAGCTAGACTTCATCGGGATCATCATCATCATCACCACCATCATCTCCACCAGCACCATCATCACCACTTCATACCGCTGTAACAATTGGGTTGAATCTTGCATAGTTCTTAGGGGAAACTTTCCCGGTGTTGATTACTCCTTGTAGTTGATGCTATTGAGTGAACCATTGGATTATCGTTTATGTTCAGATTGTTACACATCATTATTTCATCTTTGATCATGTCTTGTGAGTAGTTCGTTTTGTTCTTGAGGACATGGGAGAAGTCATGTTGTTAGTAGTGGAATTGTGTTGAGACAGATTCAATGGTTTGATATTTAAGTTGTGGTGTATTTCTTATAGTGGTGTCATGTGAACATCGACTACATGACACTTCACCTATATGGGCCTAGGGGAATGCATTGTGTATTTGGCTACTAATCGTAGGGGTTGCCGGAGTGACAGAAACCTGAACCCCCGTTAGGAAACCTTTGCACAAGGGACATCA
Organism: Avena eriantha; assembly: GCA_910589775.1. Lineage (NCBI taxonomy): Eukaryota > Viridiplantae > Streptophyta > Magnoliopsida > Poales > Poaceae > Avena > Avena eriantha. The sequence continues at coordinate 253,702,971 of OU342746.1, forward strand.
GGGTCTTAGAGTTTAAAGTTGTGGTTAGGTTTCTACCTTAATTACTTTCTTGTACTTGCGGATGCTTGCAAGGGGTATAATCACAAGTATGTATTAGTCCTAGGAAGGTTGGTACATTAGCGCAGGTTCACCCACACAACACTTAGCAAACTAAAGAAGATTAATCAACTATATGAAGCGAAAACACTTGACGATATTCCCATGTGTCATTGAGAACGTTTGGTCATCTTAAGTAATGCAACCGGCTTGCCCTTTGCTAAACAAAGGATTAGGCCACTTGCTGCATTTATTCTTATTGTCTTTTATTTACTCGTACTTTATTTACCTGCATTATCAAAAACCCCTAAAAATCCGTTTGCTAAGTATTTACAGAGAATTCCTTCTCCAAGCCATTTGCCAACACCTTCTGCTCCTCTTTGGGTTCGACACTCTTACTTATCAAAAATACTGCGATACACCCCATATACTTGTGGGTCATCAGTGTCACCGGGGCGCATGTGGAGCCTATGTTGGCGAGTGTGCCGGCCTCCTTGTTGCTTTCGTGGCCGATGTGTCGCAGTTCACAGCCATCCAAAACTCCTTCGAGTGCATTAGAGAGATCGCGGTATGCGATCATGTTGTCAGTTAGGGCGTCACACTTGTTCATGGTCTGATGTAGCACGAGGTTGGAGTCGCCGTAAATGACGAGTTGTGTTGTGCCGCAGGCTTTGGCCATTCGCATCCCGTGGAGCAAAGCCTCGTACTCTGCTTCGTTGTTGGATGCGTGAAACTTCATCCGCAATAGATACCGCATTTTGTCACCCTGTGGAGATGCCAGGATGACACCAACGATGACTCCCTCTTGACGCTTGGATCCGTTGAAGTGCATTGTCCATAGATTGGACATATTTAGTGTATCTGGGAATCGGTTCTCCATCCAGTGGACGAGAAAATCCACCAGTACTTGCGACTTGATCGCTGTCCGCTGCTCATACATGATGTCCTGTGGGGACAGTCGATGCCCTAGAGCGCGACCCGCCCTGTTGCATTGGGGTTGTTGAGGATGTGGTTTAGTGGGGCGTCGGTCACCACGATTATCGGGTGCTCCTGAAAGTATTGGCGCAACCGTCGCGCAGTCATGAAGACACCGTAGGCCAGCTTCTGTTAATGCAGGTACCGCTGTTTTGTGGGTGTGAGCACCTTGCTGAGGTTATAAGTCGGACATTGCACCCCATGGATTTTGTTTTCTTTGGCTTGTTCGACCACAAGCATGGTGATGACCACCTGGTTAGTGGCGGCTATGTATAGCAACATTGGCTCCTTTTCCTTGGGGGTCACCAGGACAGGCAAGGTAGAGAGCAGGTGCTTGAGATCTTCGAATGCTTCTTGTGCCTTGTTTGTCCAATCGAGCCGGTCCGCCTTGCGGAGGAGTTGGTAGAACGGTAGTGCCTTCTTGCCCATTCTACTAATGAATCAGCTAAGCACCGTGATTCGCCCGGCTAGCTGTTGGACTCCCATGATGTTCTTCGGCCTCTCCATGGTTAGTATGGCCTTTATATTTTTCGGGTTTATCTCGTTTCCCCTTGCGGAGATAAGGTATCCGAGTAGTTTCCTGGATGGGACGCTGAAGGCGCACTTCTCCGGGTTCATGTTGATCCTATAGCGATCAAAGTTGTCGAAGGTCTTGTGGAGATCATCGATAAGTGTAGCTTCCTCCTTTGTCTTCACCACTCTGTCATTGACATAGATCTGGATGTTGTAGCCAAGATGGTTCTTCATGCAGGCCTGAATGCACTCGTGGTAAGTGGGACCTGCGCTCTTTAGCCCGAAGGGCATCGTGGTGTAGCAGTAGATGCCAAAAGGCATGATGAACACCGTATTTTCTTGGTCCTCAACTTTCATCTGGATCTGGGTGATAGCCTGAGTAGGCATCAGGGAAACATAAATGCTAGCATCCTGTGGTGGAGTCGATTATTTGGTCGATCCGTGGTAATGGGAAGTGATCCTTCTGGCAGTGTTTATTGAGGAAGGTGAAGTCCACGCACATCCGCAGGATGTCCGTGTCCTTTTTTGAAACGAGCACAGGGTTAGCTACCCAGGTGCTTTCCTTGATCTCGGGAATGAAGTCGGCATCAAGTAGTCTACTAACTTTCATGTAGACTGCTTTTGCCCTTGGTTCTGACAGTTGACGCGTCGACTGCTTGACGGGTCTTGCATATGGGGACACGTTGCATGCATGCTCTACCAGATATAATCTGATGGCCTGGCAATCGCATCCGATGTGCTCTACCAGATAAATACTGTGCCTGCAGGTGTGCTGAAAATCCCAACGGACGCGTTGGGTACATATGCACTAAAACCGGAGTTCAACTCAGTAAGGCCTCCACGGCATGAGTCAAACTACACCAGCAAATACCGAATTCGAGTCTGAGGACTCAGTTTGAGTATGTAATGTTGTATTTGCCTACGAGCAATTAACTAGTCCCGATCCATTGGATGAACTAGAAACATGTACCAAAATCCCTACAAACTAATCAAATGTATTAATCAACCCGATAAACCTTTAGGTTAGTACTACACACCTTATGCGGCAAGAGACTTATGAGTCTCCATCCGAATCTGCGATTTAAATGGACACTCGAGGGCTACTAGCATAGTATGCCCTACGGGTACCTACTATTGTATTATCGGGTCTGGTCTAGGGAGTGGCCGATGATAGCTATGAGATTCGACATATTTTTATGGTTTTATTGATGGTTTTCTCCCAGATTTGATCGTTTTCTAGCTTTACCTAGCGCTAATACTTCGGTAGTGAAGAAAACATGGTTTTTAATATGTGTTTTAGGTTCTGGACGTCAACAGAAGGTTTTAACTAGAGAAAGACAATATTCAGGCGAAAACAAGCAAGTCTCTCTTTGGAAGAAATCGAGGGAAGCGTACAGAGGCTTTATCGAGCAACTATACAGCGGGAACAATTTTTCCGGCCGTATAGTTCCTGCCATATAGCTGTCACCGCCTCCATCTTGTCAAAAGGGACAACTTCCATGAAGAAGCGAGGGACGAAAACACAACACAACAGCCGCCATCCCATCTAGAAAGGAGAAAGAAAAGATCTGGAGAAGAAGGGGGAGACGTTCTTCATCTCGCTCCACGATCCTCGACCTCCTAGCCAATACACCCCATAGCCATTACTTGTACTTGAGAGAGAGAGAGAGAGAGAGAGAGATCTTCACCTTGCAAGACTAGGGTTTGAGATTGTTTCTTCCTATCTTGAATTGTGTTGGATTACTCTTCTATTTTTATTGTGGATCTCCACGGTAATATCGAGAATAACACCCTTTATTTAATTATATCGATGATGCTTTCTTATCTCATGTGTGAGTAAGTTCTTTGGGCATGGGAGATGTAAGATATTGGTGAGATGTGATGTGCCTCTATACATTTTCCATTAGTTTGTGATTTATTCTAACTACTATATTATGTGTGCTTGACTATTTGTGGGATGCCTAATGCTTGTTGTCCAATTAAGGGCCCAGACAACATGATGCTTTGTTCTACATAGATAGGATCTTGTTCGCTAGCAGACCGGCGACCCCCGAGTGATACGGGGATATCAATGGAAAACTAGTAGACTCGAGGATAATGAGGAACCACCGTGCTTATTGCATTAGTCCGATTGAAGGAGCTTAATCGCTAAGCGACCTCAAGGGTCTTAATCGTCTAGTGTTTGACCATGGTTTTGGTAATAGAATAGTAGGATTATTGAAGTTGGGATGAAATCTACCAAGAGGAGTTCCGGCTAATTATGGGTTGCTCGCCTACACATATACTTATAAGATTATAATTGTTACACTCATTATTCGTCCATCTAGCACATTCACTATCACCATGAACTGTATCTCTCCGCGCCTCTTTCGCCATCTGCAGAAAACAACAAACAACCGAATCGTTCTTTACTTTTATGCTTTTTATTTTTGAAGTTTACATTTTAGTTTTATTTAATACAACCAGTTTAATCCAAACTCCATTCTAATTTTTACACTTGCAGTCAATTCACTCGAAGACCTGTGACAACTTTGGGTGTGACAGAGACTTCACCATAAACACTTACCTTTTGGCTCCCCGTGGGATCGATATCTATATTTAGAAACTAGCTACAAACGATTTGTGCACTTGCAGACATCAAGATATTTTCCAGCGCTGTTGGTGGGGAGCTAAGCGCTAAGTGTTTGTCTCCTTGCATTTCAGGTGTTACTACTGCAAAATGTTCTCCCTAGGAGACAAAGGGTCTACACGCTATGGTAGGACCTATTTACCAGATTATATTGATCGCGTGCCTGCTCAGAGACGCGAGGAAATTATTGAAAAACTTTTAAGATCGAAAAAAGTTGAAGTTGAAAACTTGAGTGCTATAAGGGAAATCATGTCTATTTACAGGACAACTCCCAAGAAACCTGAGAAAACTTTCAGAGAATACAGTGCTCCAAGAAAAAGCTTTCAATGGAAGGGAATATGAATACCTAGGAAGACATCTTAGAGAGTTCGACGATGTGATAACATCACTTGCACCAAAAGGTTTGCCAAGAGACTTCTCTCGTCTAAAATTATTCTGTTTGTCTCTTAAAGGTAAGGCTCTAGACTGGTTATATTCTCTTACTCGCCATTACAATAAATGTTGGAAAAACTTCATTGTTAAATTCATAAACAGGTTTAATCCTTTAAAAAAGGTAACCGAACTAAGAAAGAATATAGGCAACTTTAGTCAGAACGTGGGAGAAGACTACCCACAAGCCTAGGATAGATTGTTTGGAATGGTCAATAGTATTCCTAATCATGGCTATTCTGAATCAACTTTTGCCATTTATTTTACCACGGTCTTAATACTCAATGTAGAGAGTTGCTTGACTTCTCAGCGGGAGCATCAATAAATACTTTAACTATTAAAGAATGGTTGGAATTGATGTCTACTAGGGCCAAGAATGATTCTTTATATAATCCTGATTTCGGCACTAAGTTGGAAAAAGGGATACTTCGGATAACTCCTGATCTTATGCCTGAAGTACGCAAAACAATGAAAGAAAAAGGTATACCTTCTGAACTTGTTAAGGAAAACAAAGTAGACATGTTACAAGTTTTAACTGAAGAAGATGAAACTAGGAAAGTTTTTCAAGAATTAAAACATCGACAAGCAAAATCTCATGATAACCTGCATAAGCACTTTCAAAAACATAAAAAGATTTTGGCGGAACTCATGGAAAATTATGATGAGATCGGCCAAGAAATAAAATTATTTCACAAGTATCTTAGTATGATTGAAACATAGTGTGAACAAATAGCATCTAGTTAACAAAGTTTTCTTCGAGATGATATAGATATTTATGTTTCTACTAATATTGTTACAAGAAGAGGTGCAGTTGTTACATGACCATTAGGACCGCCATAATATGAAGCTGAAAAAGAGCGAAAGGAAAAAGCCTTGCTCGAAGCAAGCCAAGAAGATGATACACTGGTGGATCCTCAAGATGAAACTGCTCAAAAAACACAAGATCAAACCAAGAGGGCCAAGATGAAGCATAGGATGACCGTTATGACTCTGATGCAGACATAGTTGATCCAAGAGAAGAAAAAGAAATAAGTAATGAAGATGAAGTTATTGTAGTAGAAAAGCGATAAGCAACAACAAAATAAAGCAACAAAAGAGCCTGCCCCCCCCCCCCCCACAAAAGTTAAAAGATAAGAATAAGAAAGGTGAGAAAAATCTTCCTTATCCAGATCGAAAAAAGAAAGCACTAGATCACGTAATCTATGATTCTTTTACAAAGGCACTTGGTGAGCTTTGTCTAGAAATTCCATTTACGGATGCAATCAAAGTTCCTACCTATTCTAAATTCCTCTGTGATATTCTTAGTAGAAAGAAAGAAATAACTGAAACCGTTGCCATGGTGACTAGTTATCCTACTAATGGGAAGATCCCGGAATACCAACTATTTCATACTCAATAGGCAAAACTGATATTTACAATGACTTGTGTGATTTAGGTGCAGGAGTTAGTGTAATTCCATACTCCCTCTATAAAAGGTTAGGATTAGGGGAGTATTCCCCTACTACTATCACTTTATAGATGGCTGGCAAGTCCACTAAACAACCCACTGGTATGATTGAGGATGTTCTACTTAGAATAGATGAGCATGTTATTCCCACTGATTTTATTATTTTTGAGATGCCAGAAGATGAAAATTATTTATAATACTTGGAAGACCTTTCCTTAGTACTACAGGAGCATCAGTTGATTGTGCTGAGGGGAAAATAATCTTCAATGTTTATGATGCTGAAATCATCCGGTATTTTCCAAAGAAGCTAGAGGTAGGAGAAAGATATATTCCACCAGCAAAACAAGTTCATGTGGTAAGTGCCTTTGATAAGGGGCAACCCAAGGTAAGAATTCGAGAATAGAGAAGGGGTTAAGTTATTCAACCATTCTTAATAAAATGCTTAATGGGAGTTAACCCATCACATCAATAGAATAAACTAAAGAATAAAAATTCCATCGTATTCCTACACTTTTTTCACAGACATTCTTGTGGAAGCGCGCTCGTGAAGATGCAACTGTTAAAAAGTAGTAGAAATAGTATAAAAATAAAAGTTAGAGTTCTATCTACAAAGGTTAAAATTCTGCTTTTTACATGCTGATATTGGTCGATAGTTTCTACTGTCATTTTTTTGGTCAAAAATAAGGTATTTCGTTAAGTTTCGGGATAAGAAGGTATTCTCGAAGAAATAGAATTTTTTTGATAACTACTGATGGTTTAACGACTAACTATACGACGGGAATAAATATTCCGACCGTATAGTTTGGCCGTATAGATATCTTTGCCATCGACAATTTTTTTCTGAAGGAACAAAAAATTTAACGACCAACTATACCGCGGGAATAAAAATTCCGGTCGTATAGATATCGATGATTTCGTACAATTTCTTCTCAAAGGTACTGACTGTTTAATGACCAACTATACGATGGGAATAAAAATTCCGGTCGTATAGATATCGATGCCTGTTTTAGAGAATTTATCTCGAGGGTACAGACGGTTTAACGACCAACTATATGGCGGGATCATTATGATCCGTCCGTATAGTTACGTTCGTATAGCTGTGTTCTGCATAAAGAAATCCTAGTTAGCGGCACTGCCGCAACTATACGAGCGGAACTATATATCCCGCCCGTATAGTTCCGGCCGTATAGTTTGGCGCAACCACAAAGTCGGGCTGGGGCGGCTAGGTTTCTTCTCCTTCCTCATTATTTCTCTCATATTCTCTCTTCAAACCTCTCAAAACCCATCTAAAACTCTTGATTCTTCATGTGTTTCGTTCGTTTGAGTGGGGGAATCAACAGATCGGTATGTTTCTCTCTCTATCTATGCTTTATTTTTAGCTTTCCATGGTTGAAACTCTCACATTGATCTAGTGGATGAACTCAAGCTTGTTTAGCTTTTCCTATTGATTTCTCACGTTAGGATTGAATTTTTCCACGTAGGATCGTTCGTATATCACGTAGAAACTATATGCCTAAGATTTTATGATGAAATTTTTCAGTGCATCAAGATGAACAAAATTGGTAACATTTTTCGCAAGAGCAAGCACCAACGTGGCGAGAGCTCGGGGTTCCAAGCCGAGCGCAACCCCAAGTTGGCCATAGCTTCACCGAGGATGGTGATGCCCACATGTTGGGCCGAACATAGCTTTCTCATCCCGGCAGGGTTGAAGGCGGACTTTGACCTCATGTGTAACAAGGCCGGCCTGACAGTACTCGGCTTTGCAAGCCACAACACCTACGCCGAGCTTACCTATGAGTTCCTTGCCTCCTTCTACGACGACCATAGGGAGAAAGGTAATGTGTGCACTATAAGCTTTACCATGAACCGGTAGCACTATGAAATAACTTTTGAACAATTTTGTGATGCTTTCGGCTTTCCTCATGTTCAGGAGTCAACTGTTACCAACCTCTATAGCGTCACAAGTGGAGAAACTTGAGAGGCTATTTCTGTTAATGGTGACACCGAATTCTACCAGAAGAAGATGTCCACCATTCAGAACCCAAAAATTCGCTACTACGCCTTGTTCCTCACCAAAACACTATTGGGAAGAGGTGATACCGGTTCCATGGCCAATGCGGACATGGCAATGATCACCAAGGCTCACTTTCCCACTTCACCGCAAAGTCCCAATCCTGTAGCTCTACTCATTCAACACTTTCGCCACCAAAGCAACAAGACGAAAGGTGATATTCGCATTGGTGGATTGGTAACCCACCTTGCCCATGCATTAAATATTACATAACCTATTATGAAATCTTTAGACGGCTCCAAACTTATGGACGTCAAGTACTTGACTGCTTGTGGCTTCCTTGGTGTTTACCAAGCTAACGGAAGGCTCCGAGCATATCAGTTTAGTTATCTTGGTGATGCACAAGGTGAGTAGGTTCAGTTGCCATGTCCCCAAGCCTTCTCGATTGTGGAGAAGTACAGTTGGATCCTCACCAAGGACAAAGTGATGGAGATCATGGCTGAACTCCAACCTGATCAAGAGGAAGATGAAGAAGGAGAGCAGCAGGATGAGGATGAGCAAGAGCATGATGATGAGAAAGGATACAAACCTGCTTGGGAGGGACAACAGTAGCAGCAGCAAGGGGGAGCTTGGGACCCGTGGCCCAACCAGCCGTAGCAGGGATACAACTACGTCCCCTATCAAGAATTCCAACAGCTCAACCAGCACGTTGGGGAGATTGATGCCTAAACTTGGGGGAGGTTTGAAAACCTCCAAACCTTGCATTCATATTTTATTTCTTCCTTTGATTTATTTTACTTCTTCAAAATTGCATGTTTACTTTCAGTTTGCATCCCTAAAACAAAAATACAAAAAAATAGTTCCAACTTTTATTGCAAGTTCGTTTCTTTGTTTCTCGCGGAGATTGCTCAATTTCAAGTGACTTAGCAATATGGAAATACAGAGGGGGTTCGACTCAAATACTAGAACGAAGCAAGCAAGAGGAGGTATCATATTCCTTTCATCACCTTTTCTGCAACCTTAAATTTATCCTACAATTATTTACTCGCTTGCACTGGAGTCACTCCCCGCTTAGCTTGTTATCCTATAAATTCTATTCCTTTGCTAGTGTCTCCTTTTTAGCTTTGAAACAATGAGCAATGAACTTGGTTAAAATATTTCCTACATTTTTACAACAAGAAAAAGCATCCAAAATATTACTTGAGTCCATGTTTAGCCCAAAGAATTTGATTTTAGAACTACTCCATCCCGTTTGAGCTTAATATAAATAGACTCGATAGTACCCTTGAATGTAATTGTTTGATAAAATGGATGCTTCGAAGTAGTAGAGATTATGCCACTGCTTTTTCTAATAATTACCATAATATATTGCTTTACGTGTGTCATGTCAATGCTATGGTGCTCCATGGGGAACTATTAACTCTGCTGGCCAATGAACAATCTAAATGTGGGAAACCACTTAATTTCGGCTATTGAGTTATGTAAACGTCTGTAGCAGCAATGCTATGACAGGTAAAATTTTAGTCTCCTCGTGGTTTCACATTCCAAGTGAAGTTGTAGTACTCTGACTCATTATTGCTCAACATATTCATTGGCATGGTCACGAGTGCACAACACAGTTCCAATTAACATGTTAAAAATAGTGGCATGATTTCTTTATGAAAGAGCTGAAGTTTTTGAAAGGCAAAGGAAGGAAAAAGGTGCTTTGAGAGTCTTGAAATTTCGACATAGGAATAGATGAGTTGTTCTTAAATTGAATGTTTTGGTACTAACTTGAGAACTCTTAATTGATTAAAGAAACAAGAGCAAAAAGTTTTCATCTCTCAACAAAGAGAGATACCAAAAGAATTTGTCTCACTTTCCTAGCTAAACTTTTGACACTTGCTCGGGCATATGTTTTATTTGCTAGCAAGATATATGTGGTTAGGAAGTGGACTCAGTGCAATCTTGTGAACACTTGTATGATCATGTTTAATATTGCAGGGATTGTCGAGAAAAGAATTTGACACCAATCCAAGCTTGTAAGTTCTTTTACTTCAGTCTCGAATCTCCGCTATTCTTCTTTATTTCCTTGTCACTCGAGGGCGAGCAACATCTAAGCTTGGGGGAGTTGATAGCTGTGAGATTCGACACATTTTGATGGTTTTTATTGATGGTTTTCTCCCAGATTTGATGGTTTTCTGGTTTTACCTAGCGCTAATACTTTGGTAGTGACATGGGTATACCCTACAGGTACTCGAGTTCGGTATATACGGTCCAGATACGACAGAATTCCACGGCGTTGCCAAGGCCCAAATGGAGAATTTGAGTGGCCCACGGACTCTCGATTTCTTGCGAGACAAGAAGAAGCATAAGATAGAAAGTTTAAAGGGAAAACCCTAACCTGTAACCGACTCGACCTGCCACCCGAGACCTAGCCTATCTATATAAGGGCTAGGAGGGGGCGGCGAGGAAGACACACGCAACCCAAGTTTCCACAACTCTCACTAGATTGCATCTGCGCGCCCGTGTAATCTTCGATTCCTTCGTTAATTCCAAGAGCAGACAAGCAGGAGTAGGGACCACTACGAGGCCTGAACCTGGGTAAAACTTACGTCCCAGTGTGCTTGTTTGCTAGCTGATTGATGCCTCCATCGCTCCCTCCTTCTCCAAAACGCAAGTCCATAACAATGGGCATTGACGAGTTAAACCCTCGTCAATTGGCGCCGTCTGTGGGAATTGGGAGTGCTGATGTCGTGGCTTCTTCGGCCCCAACGACCGTGATCTACAACTCCGCAATAGCGGAGATTCTCCGGTTCTTCGGCCCGTTCAACTTCACCGTCCACACGCCGGCCACTCGTCCGGCTTTCGTGTCCATGGGCGATGGAATCAGTCTGGCGATTGGGAGCTTCCGCTTCCAGGTTGGTCAGATGGGCACGCTTCGCATGCCTGACCAGCCGACGACACCCGCGATTGCTCCAGCATCGTGGTTCCCACCACCAATCGGCACCCTTAGCGAGCTCAACGCCTCAGCAACAGCTAGGAGCACAGACAACGACATTAGTCGTGGATCCAATCTGGGTGACCTGGCCACTGAAGACGGAGCCTACGGCTCTGGATCTGAAAGTTGCGGGAGCAATAGCTTCCCCAACCACTTCATGTGCATAGTCATCAACGCAGGCGACACTACCGCTAATCATGAAAACATTGGCCCCGGATCTGGCACCGAACCGTCCAACGGCGCTGGACCACCCAACAGCAGTACGCCCAATGGTGGCCCCACCAACGGTGGCAACGCCACACCCGTCAACAATGGAGCGGCATGAGAAGCGCCTACCATAGTGAATGAGCACACGGGAGAGCGCGTGGTGATCAAGCTCAACGACAACGAATGTGCCCGCTGTCGAGAAGCTTTGCGAGGCAATCCTCTACCCTTCAATTCCCCGTAAGACATGCTGACGGGCTACCATTGGCTACTGAAGGAGGAGTACAGATGCCAGCTACATGCAATCGCACAACTCGAAGCGTGTAAAAAGGCGGCAGACGAATCAAGCCTTCGGCAAGCCGGGCTCTCCTCCCACGGAGGATCCTCCTCCAAAGGCAATGAGTACCTAGCCAACAAGAGAAGATCTCGACTGGCCCACCTCACCGAGGAGGAGCACGTGGAAGCTGCGAAAGTCCTCGACTTTGGCTCCATGACGGTAGATACACGGGGCAACATGCTCCCAAAGACGTCGCAAGCTGTGGTAACGGCGGCCACCATGTACCTCCTCAACAACCAACCGCTAGCTGGAGATCCACGAGCTGCCATACACCGATCTATGATCGCGGGCTTGGGGCTAGTCGAGGCAGCCCTTGACAAAGAACCTCCACCGGAGCCAAAGAAAAGCAAGGCTCTAGCAAAACACTACTCCTCGCCTTCATCCAGCGACGATAGCCACGACCTATCCCTCCGTCGCTGCTCACGGCGGCACGATCGCGACTACGATGTGCATGATAACCTCACACAGCGCAAAATCGACAAATCAAGGGCAAGACGCGCTCGTTTGACTAACTCAGAAGAGGACAAGACTGAACTCTACGGCGCCAGATGCTTCAGCAGGGCCATCAGGCAGAAGCGAATGCCTAAGGGGTTCAAACTCCCATCGAAGAACCTAAAATTTGACGGTCTACAAGACCCGAAAATATGGTTGGAAAACCACATCTTCTCCATCAGACTACATGGCGGGATTCGAAGCACGACCATGCAATGCCTGCAGCTATAGCTGCAGGGCACCGCTCGCGCCTGGCTCAACAATCACCCGCGCGGATCCATTCGCAGCTGGGAAGAGCTGGTCTATAGCTTCATGCGCAATTTCAAGGGCACCTACAAAAGGCACGCGTCAATCGAAGAGTTGAGAAGCTGCCAACAAAGGTCGAGCGAATCACTACACTTGTTGACATGGGTATACCCTGCAGGTACTCGAGTTTGGTATATACGGTCCAGATACGGTGGAAGCCCATGGCGTTGCCACGGCCCGATGAAGACTTCGAGTGGCCCACGAACTCTCGATTACTTGCGAGACAAGAAGAATCTTAAAGATAGAAAGTTTAAAGGGAAAACCCTAATTTGTAACCGACTCGACCTACTACCCGAGACCTAGCCTATCTATATAAAGGCTAGGAGGGGGCGGCGAGGAGGACACACGCAACCCTAGTTTCCACAACTCTCCCCAGATTGCATCTGCGCGCCCCTGTAATCTTCGATTCCTCCATTAATTCCAAGAGCAGACAAGCAGGAGTAGGGTCCTCTACGAGGCCTGGACCTGGGTAAACCTTGCGTCCCTGTGTGCTTGTTTGCTAGCCAACTGATCCCTCCAGCGCTCCCTCCTTCTCCAAAACCCAAGTCCATAACAATGGGCATTGATGAGTTAAACCCTCGTCAATTGGCGCCGTCTGTGGGAATTGGGAGTGCTGATGTTGCGGCTTCTTCGGCCCCATCAACCGTGATCTACAACTCCGCAACAACGGAGATTCGCCAGCTCTTGGGCGCGTTCGACTTCACCGTCCACACGGCGGCCACTCGCCCGGCTTTCGAGTCCGTGGGCGATGGAATCATCCTGGCGATCGGGAGCTTCCGCTTCCAAGTTGGTAAAATGGGCATGCTTCGCATGCTTGACCAGCCAACAGCATCCGCGATTTCTCCAGCATCGTGGTTCCCGCCACCAATCGGCACCCTCAGCGAGCTAAACACCTTATCAGCTGCTGAGAACACGGACAACGGCAACAGTCACAGATCTGATCTGGGTGACCTAGCGACAAAAGATGGAGTCTACGGCTCCGAATCCAAAAGTTTTGGAAGCAACAGCTTCCCCAACCACTTCATGTGCGTCGTCATCAACACCGGCGAAACCAGCACCAATCGCGAAAACGATGGCAACGGTTCTGATCCACCCAACAGTGGCATACGTAATGGCGGACCACCCAACGGCGGCCCCACCAACGGTGGCAATGGCGTGCCCGTCAACAATGGAGGGGCAGTCGAACCACCAACCATGGTGAACGAACACACCGGCGAACGCATCGTGATAAGACTCAACAACAACGAATGGGCCCATTGCCGAGAAGCTCTACGAGGCAATCCTCTACCCCCCGGCACGCCGCAGGACCTGCTAATGGGCTACCATTGGCTACTAAAGGAGGAGTACAGACGCCAGCTACACATGATCGCGCAACTCGAAGCACGTAAAAAGGCGGCGGATGAGTCGAGTCTTCGACGGTCCAGGCTCTCCTCCCACGGAGGATCCTCCTCCAAAGGCAACGAGTACGTCGCCAACAAAAGGCGATCTCGAATGGCCCATATCATCGAGCAGGAACACAGAGAGGCCACGAAAGTCCTCGACTTCGGCTCTATGACAGTCGACACATGTGGCAACATGGTCCCAAAGACGCCGCAAGCTGCGGTGATAGCGGCCACCATGTACCTCCTCAACAACCAGCCGCCGGCTGGAGATCCCCGAGCCGCCATGCACCGATCTACGATCACGGGCTTGGGGTTAATCGAGGCCACTCATGATAAAGAGCCGATGCCGGAGCCGAAGAAAGGCAAGGCTCTGGCAAAACGCTATTCCTCGCCCTCGTCCAGCGAAGACGATCACGATCTGTCTCGGCATCGCTGCTCACGGCGGCACGCTCAAGATTACGATGCGCGCGATAACCTCACACAGCGCAAACTCGACAAATCAAGGGCACAACATGCCCCGTTGACTGACTCAGAAGACGAAGATGTGGAGCTCTGTGGCGCTAGATGCTTCAGCAGAGCTATCAGACAGAAGCGAATGCCCAAGGGGTTCAAGCTCCCATCGGAGAACCCAAAATTTGATGGTCTGCAGGACCCAAAAATCTGGTTGGAGGACAACATCTCCTCCGTCAGGCTCCACGACGGGAGTCGAAGTATGGCCACGCAATGCCTATAGCTACAGCTGCAGGGCGCCGCCCGAGCATGGCTCAACAATCTCCCGCGCGGATCCATTCGCAGCTGGGAAGAGCTGGTCTACATCTTTGTTTGCAACTTCAAGGGCACTTACAAAAGGCCCGCATCAATCGAAGAACTGAGGAGCTGCCAGCAAAGGTCGGGCGAATCTCTACGCTCGTACATCAAGAGGTGGTCCACTATCAAGAACTCCGCAGAAAACATCTCGGAGGATCGCGCAATCGACGCATTCAACGGCGGCGTTCACCGCATAGAGCTCGAGGAGGAGCTGGGCCGCTCGAAGCCCAAAACAATTGACCACCTGATGGAAATCACGAATCGGTGGGCGGATGGAGAAGACTCGGTGAAAAACCGCGTTCACTCTAACAACGAAGCGGAACTCGAGCGTAGACGCGATCGCCAAAGCAAGCATCGAATGTGCATCTACGATGATCGCGACGACGTCAACATGGTCACAGCTGGCTACACTGACAAACACGACGACAACCGCAAAAGTGGCTATCGCAGCGGTGGATACCGTGACTCCGGGAAAACCACGCAGGTATGGCAACGCCGCACTCGTGAAGAGGCACCCGCAACAACAATTGAGGACAAACAGTCCGGGCCGTGCAACGCGCACTTTTACATCGACAAGCACGACGGCAAGAAAAAATCTAGCCACCTTCTCGAGGACTGCCACGAGTTTCTCAAACTCCATGTGGGCCTGGCTCGGATGAATCGACGCGATCAACAGGGGCTATGGAACCGCCGCAGGCGCTGTGGCACATGGAGATCATCCACCACCGCCCGGACCACCACCGCCCGCGGCTGCGCTAGTCCAGCATCACGGAGGCGAGTCATATCCACGGGCCGTAGGCAATATGATGATCGAAAAGGGGTGTCCCTCAAATCGGGTGCAGAAGGCCATCACTCGCCAAGTCAACTTGGCGACAAACTCTCCGCCCTCCACCACTGAGTACCTCAGTGGAAGCGACTCCTGCATCACCTTCGACAAGCGCGACCATCCGCGCCAAGTCCCTCGTCCAGGCCACTGTCCCCTCGTACTCGAGGCGCAGATCGGAGGCTTCGACATGAGTCACGTCTTCATGGATGGTGGAAGCGGCATTAACCTCATGTTCGCAAGTACCTTGCAAGCAATGAGGATCCCTCTAACGTAGCTAGAGGTCTTGGACACAACGTTCCACGACAATGTCCCAGGCAAGGGCATATATCCCCTAGGCAAAATCAACCTCGACGTCATCTTCGGCACGCCGAAAAACTTTCGACGTGAACGCATCGACTTTGAAGTCGTCGACTGGCCTTCACAGTACCACTGCGTCCTCGGATGCGTCGCGTTTGCTAGGTTCATGGCAGTGCCGCACTATGCCTACCTGCAGATGAAAATGCCAGGTCCAAACGGCATCATCACAATCAACGAGGCTTCGAGAAGTCCGAAAGCTGCGAGAGAGAATTCAACAGAATCTCCCAGTCCTTCGGCATGCAGGAGGAGCTCACAAGATTGAAGGAGTCGACAGACAACAGTCTACCTCCCCTGAGCCGGCCAAGTTCACCCGACCTATCCTTCGACTCGTCGATGCACACGAAGAAAGTCCAGGTCCACCCAATGAACCCGACCAAGACGGCTCTCATCGCCAACAACTTGAGTTCCGCATAGGAACTCACGCTTGTCGAATTCCTCCGTGAGCATTGGGAGATCTTCGCATGGTGTCTAGTGGACATGCCAGGAGTCCCTAGGGAATTCGCGAGCACTCATTCAACGTAAATCCAGACGCAAGGCCAGTCAAGCAGACAATTCGGCGACTGTCTGAACCAAGAGCAAAGGCAGTCGGAATGGAGATCAACAGACCCCTTGACGCCAAATTCATACGCGAGATCAAGGAAAGCACTTGGCTCGCCAACACGATGCTTGTGCCTAAAAAAGACACAGATATCTTTCGGATGTGTGTGGACTTTACCTCCTTGAACAAGCACTGCCCAAAGGACCACTTCCCGTTGCCGTGAATCGACCAGATCATCAACTCCACCGCGGGATGTGAGCGTCTCTGCTTCCTCGACGCCTACTTAGGCTACAATCAGATCCGAATGAA
Source organism: Avena eriantha (assembly GCA_910589775.1). Classification (NCBI taxonomy): domain Eukaryota; kingdom Viridiplantae; phylum Streptophyta; class Magnoliopsida; order Poales; family Poaceae; genus Avena; species Avena eriantha. The sequence goes on from OU342746.1 coordinate 253,719,549, forward strand.
GGAGGAAGACCAAGAGAAAATGGTGTTTACAACGCCCTTTGGCGTGTTCTGTTACAACACGATGCCCTTCGGGCTAAAAAACGCAGGAGACACCTATCATCGGTGCATGCAGGCCTGCCTCAAGAATCAACTTGGTCGCAACATCCAAGTCTACGTTGATGACATCATTATCAAAACAAAAGAGGAAGCCTCGCTAATCGACGATCTACGCGAAACCTTCGCCAACCTATACTGCTACTAGATCAAACTCAATCCGGACAAATGCGCCTTCGGCGTACCATCTGGGCACCTACTCAGGTATCTCATCTCCGCGAGAGGGATCGAGGCAAACCCGAAGAAAAAAAGCCATACTGGCAATGGAGAAGCCAAAGAACGTAAGAGGCGTTCAGCAGCTGGCTGGGCGAATCGCGGCGCTCTGACGATTCATCAGTAGAATGGGCGAAAAGGCACTACCCTTCTACCAACTTCTCCGCAAGACTGACAAGTTCGAGTGGACTGACGAGGCGCAAGAAGCATTCGAAGACCTCAAGCGTCTACTATCCACCTCGCCAGTACAGGTGACTCGATGTGCAAAGGAACCACTGTTGCTCTACATCTCCGCCACCAACCAGGTAGTCAACACGGTGCTCGTGGTGGAACGTGCCGAAGAAAATAAAGTCCACGGGGTGCAGCGCCCAGTCTACTACCTCAGCGAGGTGCTCACGCCAACAAAGCAGCGGTACCCGCACTACCAGAAGCTGGCATACGGCATATTCATGACAGCCAGGCGACTGCGCCACTACTTCCAGGAGCACCCAAACGTGGTGGTCAACGATGCCCCGCTTGGGCATATTCTCAACAACCCCGACGCCACCGGACGAGTCGCGCTTTGGGGGATCGAGCTGTCTCCATGAGACATTGCATACGAGAAGCGCGACACGATCAAGTTGCAAGTCCTCCCTGATTTCCTCGTACACTGGATGGAGAACCAGCTCCCCGAAAAGCCAGATATGTCCTATCTCTGGACAATGTACTTCGATGGGTCCAAACGAAAGGATGGAGCTGGCGCAGGTGTCATACTGACATCACTGCAGGTAGACAAGTTGAAATACATTCTGTGAATGCAGTTCACTGCCTCCAACAATGAAGCTGAGTACGAGGCCCTGCTGCACGGGATGCGGATGGTGAAAGCCTGCGGCGCCAAGAGACTCATCATCTACGGCGACTCCAAATTGGTGGTGAACCAAACGATGCACGAGTACGATGCATTGAGCAATAACATGATCGCCTACCACGACCTCTACAACACACTCGAAGGGGACTTCGACGGCTGCGAACTGCGGCACGTAGGCTGCGAAAGCAACAAAGAGGCGGACACACTCGCCAACATTGGCTCCACCTACGCCCCCATACCACTTGGGGTATTTCTCGAGCGTATCTGCGAACGCTCCATCAAGCCAAAGGCCGCAGAGTAGAAAACAAGCGCAACAACGGACTCGGGGGCTACACCACCCAATGAGCCAATGGCACTCGACGACCTAGATCTTGACACAGGACTCGAAGGACCAATGGGCGTCATGATGATCGAGCCATCCTGGACTCAACCCTACATCACATATCTTCTCAGCAAGAGGCTGCCTGACGTCCTGACTGATGCGCGACACATTGTGCGACAATCCAAGGCATTCGCCGTCATCAACAACGAACTAGTGTGTCTCTAACGGGAACGGAAGGGCCGTCCTCCTCGACATCCACGAAGGGACCTGTGGGCACCATGCTGGCAGTCGCGCCCTCGTCGCCAAAGCTCTATGAGCTGGATTCTATTGGCCCATGGCCATGCGCGATGCTAAGGACATCGTCTAGAGCTGCAACGCTTGCCAGCGATTCACGGACAAACCGCACGCACCTGGCGCGGAACTCCACCCAATACTATTGGCTTGGCCCTTCGTGCAATGGGGACTCGATATGGTCGGCAAGCTCCCGAAATCCTCGCGAGGAGGCTACGTCTACCTCTTGGTTGCAGTCGACAAATTCACCAAGTGGATCGAGGCCATGCCGGTGACAAACCAGTCAGGAGCCAGCGCCGTCAAGTTCTTCGGGTCCATTGTCTATCGCTTCGGAGTGCCGCACAACATCATCACAGATAATGGGACGAACTTCACCTCCAAGGAGTTCTAGAAATTCTGCGAAAACCTGGGATTCAGCATAAGCTATGCCTCAGTGGCTCACCCGCAGACCAACGGTCAAGTCGAAAAGGCCAACGGCCTCGTCTGCGGTGGAATCAAGAAGCGACTCCTCTAGCCACTCGAACAAGCCGCCGGATTCTGGCCAGACGAGCTACAATCCATACTCTGGAGCTTGCGCACAACTCCAAACAGTGCCACGGGATATACCCCGTTCTTCATGGTGCATGGCGTTGAAGCGGTGATACCCGCAGAAGTATGCTACAAAGCCCCACGGGTGGTCGCTTATAGCGAGCAGGAGTCAACTCTGGCACTCGAAGACTCCGTCGATCTTCTTGACGAAGCACGAGAAATCGCAGCGGAAAGATCAACGATCTACCAGCAAAGCCTCCGTAACTATCACAGCAGAAGGCTACGCCCAAGATCCTTCATCGAAGGAGACCTAGTCCTGCGACTCAAGCAACAAGGGCATCTCAAGCTCGAGTCTCCCTAGGAGGGACCTTACGTGATTACAGAAGTAATCCCAGGTGGCGCCTATCGCCTTAAAGATTTCAAGACAGGAGTCGCATACTCCAACCCCTGGAACGTCGCACAGCTACGTCGTTTCTACCCCTAGTCATTTTTTACATTACAAATAAGGCTATTCAGCCAGGCTACTTAGCCACACATTGTACCTCGTACTATTCTGTGAATAAATAAAGCTAAGTGCCCCGAAACTCTATGTTTTCCCTTATTTTTCTGGCAATCTTATCACTCGGGGGCTACGCCACCCTTTACATCCTCGTTCTACGAACAAGTCGCAGTATCCCGAGTAGCTGACACAACATCAATCGAACCCTTGATAAAAAACCAACCCAGTTGCAACCCACCTGACAGGTTGGTAAGGTGCTGAGATAACACTAGCCAGGCTAACGAAAAGGAACTGCAGAGTACAAATACACTCGCAAAATATATAAGCTAGCAAGCTCTTTACATATCAATAGAAATTAATTACACCCAACATATCTATACGAACTTTACAACACTTGTACAATTATGCGCAGGATACAAGCTAAATCTACTGCTGCAACAGAAGAATGTCCGTTTGCTCCTCGAAGAAGTCGACGATTTCTTCTGCTGGGTGATCAACTGCTTGGTAATGTGGAACGATGTTCCAGGTCGAACCTTCCGGCGGGGTCAGCAGCCCAGCGGCAATAGCTTCAATGTCTACATATGGACTATGCAGTCGCACCAGCGACAAAGCAGCCTTGGCACCAGCCAATAACTGCTGCCGCACACACTCGCGAACTGCACTCAGATCTTGGAACTTCGCTAGAAGAGCCAACTGGCTTGAATGGACAGCGTCCAATGGGAACATCGTTTGATAGATATTCCTAAGACACGATTGCGCCTTCTTCAAAAAGTGGAGTACTCGCGAAGCACGATCCTGCAGGGTCACAAGTGCGATCGCACGATCATGGTCCACCCAAAAGTACCCACTTGCCTGAAGCTGCTCCTGGGTCAAGTCATTCATTCGAATGGCATTCCGGTCTTTCTCATCCTGCGGATGACGAGCACTGACAACTACACCAAGCAAAAAAGGGCAAAGTATGAAGACAAGGCGTTGCCATGACTGACTAAAAGAAAAGATAAGAGGGAAGAAAGCTAACATTTGAACTGATTAGCCAGCTGCGTCACCTCCTCCAATAGATATTGCTCGCGGGCGGTAGCCTTCTCCACCTTCAACTTCTATACATCCGCGCTACCACGGAGGATGGGCAACTCACGCTCCAGTTGCTTAATGCGATTGTGCAATCGCGAAAGCAAGGACAACTCGTCCACCTTTGAGCGTGGCTGAGCCAAGATCTCATCGGTGGGTGGAGGATCGTGAGGACCACTCGAAGGACCACTCGACGTACCCTATCACAAACCAAGAAAAAGCAAATAAGAGACCAAGAATGCATTGACAAAAGGCATAGACACATTCCAACTCAGCAAAAGTCTCGACTGGGACACTGCCATAAAAGCATTGTTCCAACACAAAAGTTAAACTACAACTATTACAAGATAGCTACTAAGGAGCAGCCTGCTTCTTCAACTTCAACTTGGACTTCGGGGGCCTCATCGAATCCGTGGCGGTCTCTGACGCCACAGACTTTCCGGTGCCGACCCCTGATGCCGCAGCCTTCGCCACATTCTTCGCTCGTTGCGGCTCCTCAGAGTATTTGGCGACTGTACTGATGAGTTGAGGCCCATATTTACCACAACCAGTAGCAAAGGGAGCAAACACTACCTGTTGGCCATCTGCGCTGATGGGCATCGCCTTGGAAATCGTGGCAGGGTCCACCTCCACGCCATGGGCTTGCACCATTGCGAGTGCCATGGTGGCGCCGATGGACCGTTGGGAGTTCCTGAAGTCCATGGGAATACCCCTAGAAAGGGATTCCACCAGGTCCTCCAGGTTGCCAAGCAGTTCAGCCTTGGGAGTTAGATCCCTGCGTATGCGACTGAGCACATTCTTGGCCTTCATCAGCGTCCCTTGAAGAGAAGCGCTGCAGTCTTCGACTGCGACAATGGCACTAGCCAATGCATCGTCACGACAAAGGGCCTAGGCATCAAAGCTCAGGCCACCGGCATCTACATACATCAAAGTGTTGGTACAACAGCACGATGTAGAAGCAAGAAGCAAAGAAAATTCAGCTGAAAGAATACTTGAGAGGGACTTAGCAATCGAGAAAAGCTGCTCCTCGAGCAACTTCTCCCTCTCAGCATTGGAGGAATGCAAGTCCTCTTCGCGCTTCCACAAATCCTCCTCGCGATTTTGCGATTCTTCCGAGGCCGTGATTGCTTCGTCGTGACTCTTCGCCGCCGCGACAAGCGCCTTCTCAAGTGAAGCAGCATGACGCAGAAGTTCGTTATGCTCAACTGCAAGAGAGGACGTATCATCAATCGCATCTAGACACTTCACCAAGACAAATACAAAGGCAATACTAACCTTCAACAACACGATGGCGATTGTCCCGCCACACATGTTGTTGACCCATCTCTAGGACTTGCTCTGCTAGGCGAGCAACCTCCTTCACGATGAGCTGCATTAGAAGAAAACAAAGTTCAACAACAGCACCAAGTATATATTCGACTGCCAAAACAGCAAAGAGATGCTTACGTGGTCCTCCAGAGACTCCAAAGATGACTGTCGCGCAGTCGTCCAGGTAACAATTTGGTGTTCCCCAACATGCGGGGAACTCGAAGAATTGTGCCCAGAGTGGGCCGCCAATGGAGGAGAAGAAGATTGTTCGGCCACTTCTTTGGCCTTGGAGTCTGCGACTCCGGATTCTTTCACAAATTGGACGTCGCTAGAAGACGACGACACAGCATGACTGCAAAACACGTCAAGCAAAAACCTCAGGGAAAGCAACTCCAAAAAAAGAAACTAAGGCAATGCCGCGAACTCACCAGTCAAATTTATCAAGGTCGAAGGATTGCTCCTCCAATTCCGATGACTCCTTTGGCAGCCGCAGCTTCTTTCGGGTAGGAGGAGCCATGGAGCGCACAGGAACGGCGGGGATCGGCTCCTCTGTAATAGCAGAAGGGCCTTCTGGCGTCGACGGCGACGAGGCATCCGAGTCCTTGCTGCGGGATCGCTTGTGAGTGTCCTGGACGCTAGACTCAGGGGCTCCCTCCTCCTCTTCAGTTGGGACGGTCGACTCCGACTCGTCCTCTTCATTCACTTCGCGTGGGATAATCCCTTCAAGTTGAGGGGGCAAGTTGGGAGACACCTTCCAGTCATACATTCAGAAGCTAGAACATTATATATCAAAAAACATCATAAAGGCAGTCGCAAAAGGACACTATTTCGTAGAATAACTCTACCTCAGGAGGGGGGTTAGAGGCGTCCACAGGAGGCACGACTTGTTCGCCTGGGAGAACCTCCTTGGCGGTGTATTTGGTAACCAGTCGCACCCTCTTATCTACCTCACCCGTAGAAATGCCCTCGACAGACACGCAAGTGATATCGTCAGCACCGGTCCAACAGTACATTGGGTGCACTCTAGCTTGCAGAGGCTGGACGCGGCGGCGCAACCACGTGCGAATAAGGGCGGCGCCACCCTCTTCTTTACCTATGCAACTTTCGAGGTCGTAGACGCACTTGTACAGCACCTCTGTTTCCTCGGACTCGCCAGGCATCACTATGTTCTTCCAGGAGCGCCTCCTCTTGCATGGCGTCGCGGGATCGAAGGGCGCGAGTCCGTATTGATCTCCATTGGCCTTATGGTTGCGGATATAAAACCATTTGTCCCTCCACCCTTGGACGAACGCAGTGAGCTTGATGGCAAAGTAGGTGACAGAGGAGTCGACGTGGATTCCGCAGCCTCCTACGTTGTAGACTACTGAACCGGACGCCGACTGGCATTTCAGCTTTAAAAGCCTCTTAAAGAGGCAAAAGTGTGGCTTGATCCCGAGCTAGCACTCGCAAAGCGTAATAAAGCAGGAGATGTGGAGAATAGAATTTGGGGACAGCTGATGCAGCTAGAGCCCGTAGAAGCAAAGGAGGCCCCTGAAGAAAGGATGCAGGGGCAGAGAAAGACCTCGGATGATGAATGCAGGGAACATCACCCGGAAACCAGGAGGAGGACATGGAATTACCTCCTCGCCAGGCACTCGCGAATCGCCCTCCGCGGATGGAAGAACTCCATATTGACGATGAAGATGAAGCTCAGAGGATTTGATGATAGACGCTCGCCAAGCGCCATTGGTAATGCGGGTACCTGCGCCCTTCTTCTTCCCAGCACCGGCGGCGCTAGTACCCACAGTCGCGGAGCCGCCCTTCTTCTTGGCGGCGGCAGACCCAGCGGCGGCGCCTCCCTTCTTTTTGCCCATCTTCCAATGGCGGTGAGAACGGAGGAAGTAGCTCGGAAAGATGCGGAGCTGGTCCATCGCCACAACGAGAAGGTGCACAAAGAAGCAGAGAGCAGCAACAATGGCAATGGAGGCAAGAACAACGAAGAGAGATAGGGAAATTACCGCAGCTGTGCTACTACTTAACCTCATCGTAGACACCATCCAACGGCCAGCAGAAACCCTACTACATGCGTGGTGTACATCGCCATCGACACGTGGCAAAGCTGAAGCACGAACCGTCCCCCACTATTCCCATTACGCGCGGAAATCGAGGAGACGCGGTTAAAACAGAAGATTACGCATGCCCAGTCAAATCGAAGTCAGAAAGTGGGACTCACCACTCGTCACGTCACGTCAATGCCGCTCACGCAGGCAACCAAGGTCATCACATCGTCAGCACTGACATCATTGATTTCAGCAGCAGAAGATTTTGACTACTTTAGTCCTTGGTCGAGTCTTCGACTCAACCAAGCACTCGAGGGCTACTCCCATAGGGAGCGCTGGTCGCGCACCCTACGATTTATCTTTATGCAGGTATAAGAACATTCAGGACATACCCACCACTCGAATCTACGATTCGATTGAGGATTATGGGTTACTCCCATAGGGAGCGCCGGAAGCAAATTCAACTGAAACAAGCAACAAAAGAAGACAGTAGTCACAAAAAGTTTTTAGTCCCCGCCTGAGTCTTCGACTCAACCAGGCACTCGGGGGCTACTCCCATAGGGAGCGCTGGTCACGCACCCTATGATTATTTGTACATCGTACTATGTGTTGATAACATCCACACCCGAATGCTATGGTGACTCTGCCTCATACTTTCCCTACAAAGAGACTACGTCTCTTGGGCCACCTGAATCATCTCTGCGATGACAAAAAAATTCGGATGCCGCGCTTACAGCGTGAAGATAAGACCTGAACAAGGCCTGACAACGCATCTGCTACGCACTACCAGAAACATATCCGTGCCTACAGGTACGATGAACATGCCTTGACGGACGCCTCGAGTGCTCACACTTATACACTGGAATTCGACTCCTGTAAGACCTCCGCGGCCTGAGTCGAATTACGCCAACACTTTTTCGAATTCGAGTCCGAGGACTCGAGTTTGAGTAGATTGCGTTGTTTTTCCCTAAGGCAGTTAACTGATACCGATACATCGGATAAATCACGCACGTATATCAACAATCCCTATGACACAAACTAAACACTTGAAATATACTCGGTCATGCACTCGAAAAAGACTTCATAAAGTTCCTAGTCGAATCTGCGATTCCACTAGACACTCGGGGGCTACTGACATGGGTATACTCTACAGGTACTCGAGTTCCATATATACGGTCCAGATACGACGGAAGCCCACGGCGTTGCCAAGGCCCAAATGGAGAATTCAAGTGGCCTACGGACTCTCGATTGCTTGCGAGACAAGAAGAAGCTTAAGATAGAAAGTTTAAAGGGAAAACCCTAATCTGTAACCGACTCGACCTACCACCTGAGACCTAGCCTATCTATATAAGGGCTAGGAGGGGGCGGCGAGGAAGACACACGCAACCCTAGTTTCCACAACTCTCGCCAGATTGCATCTACGCGCCCTTGTAATCTTCGATTCCTTCGTTAATTCCAAGAGCAGACAAGCAGGAGTAGGGACCTCTACGAGGCCTGAACTTGGGTAAAACTTGCGTCCCTGTGTGCTTGTTTGCCAGCTGACTGATGCCTCTAGCGCTCCCTCCTTCTCCAAAACCCAAGTCCATAACGATGGGCATTGACGAGTTAAACCCTCATCAGGTAGTGAATAAAACTTGGTTTTTAATGTGTGTTTCAGGTTCTGGACGTCAATAGAAGGTTTTAACTAGAGAAACACAATATTCAGACAAAAACATGCAAGTCTCTCTTTGGAAGAAATCGAGGGAAGCGTACAAAGGCTTTAACGAGCAACTATATAGCGGGAACAATTTTTCGGCCGTATAGATCCTGCCGTATAGTTGCCGCCGGCTCCGTCTTGTCAAAAGGGATAACTTTCCTGAAGATGCCAGGGACGAAAACACAACACAACAGCCGCCATCCCATCTAGAAAGGAGAAAGAAGAGATCCGGAGAAGAAGGGGAAGATGTTCTTCATCTCGCTCCACGATCCTCGACCTCCTAGCCAATACACCCCATAGCCATTACTTGTACTTGAGAGAGAGAGAGAGAGAGATCTTCACCTTGCAAGACTAGGGTTTGAGATTGTTTCTTCCTATCTTGAATTATGTTGGATTACTTTTCTATTCTTATTATGGATATCCACAGTAATATCGGGAAGAACTCCCTTTATTTAATTATATTGATGATGCTTTCTTCTCTCATGTGTGAGTAAGTTCTTTGGGCGTGGGAGATGTAAGGGATTGGTGAGATGTGATGTGCCTCTATACATTTTCCATTAGCTTGTGATTTATTCCGATTACTATATTATATGTGTTTGGCTATCTGTGGGATGCCTAATGCTTGTTGTCCAATTAAGGACCCAGACAACATGATGCTTTGTTCTACATAGATAGGATCTTGTTCGCTAGCAGACCTGCGACCCCCGAGTGACACGGAGATATCAATGGAAAACTAGTAGATTCGAGGATAACGAGGAACCATCGTGCTTATTGCATTAGTACGATCCAAGGAGCTTAATCGCTAAGCGACCTGAAGGGTCCTAATCGTCTAGTGTCTGAACATGGTTTTGATAATAGACTAGTAGGATTATTGAAGTTGGAATAAAATCTACCAAGAGGAGTTCCGGCTAATTATAGGTTGTTCTCCTAGACACATACTTATAATATTATAATTGTTACACTCATCATTTGTCCATCTGGCACATTCACTATCACCGTGAACTGTATCTCCCCGTGCCTCTTTCGCCATCTGCAGAAAACAACAAACAATCGAATCTTTCTTTACTTTTATGCTTTTTATTTCTGAAGTTTACATTTTAGTTTTATTTAATACAACCAGTTTAATCCAAACTCCATTCTTATTTTTACACTTGCAGTCAATTCACTCGAAGACCTGTGACAACTTTGGGTGTGACAGAGACTTCACCATAAACACTTACCTTTGGGCTCCCTATGTGATCGATATCTATACTTTGAACTATCTGTGCACTTGCAGACATCAGCCGACGTGATGATCCTCAGGTGATGATGCAACCCACGATGATTCGGGTTAGGCTAAGCCCATGAAGGATTCGACTCCTTGATAGACACAACAAGACTAGATAGGAAACCTTAGGGTTACGCTCTCAAACCTGTAACAGACTCGGACGTCTCTCGAGACCTAGGCTCCCCATATAATGGCCAGGAGGGAACTGTGGCAAGGATCATCGAAACTCTCACACATACACCTGCCAGATCTAATATGTGCAACATTGCCATCTCGGCGCTCTTGTAACCTTTGGTTCCACAACCAATCAAGAACAGACAAGCACGGGTAGGATTTTCCCTCTAGGAGCCTAAACCTGGGTAAACCTCGATTTCCCTGTTGTTTGTTTGTTAGCCGACGAAGTCTCTAGCACGTCGCACTTCCTAAAAACCCAGGTCCATCAAGTATGGGCATTGATATGATCACCCCATGTTAGTAGGACTCTCGTAAACTGGCGAGGTGGGACTAAGACGTCCCACACTATTCCGTGTAATTCCACAATGAACAGAATAGTCCGGTTTATCAGCCGACCATTTTGGACCATGTGGAATAAAATATCACACATCATCAACCTGTTAGGAAAAACGTGTAATTCCACAACGAACAGAATATCAACCACATGGTATGAAATATCGCAGAGCATCAACCTGTTAGAAAAAACGTAGCGACCATCAGCATGTTAAGCAAAACGTGGCGAGTGAAATGTTTGAACCCATAAAATTGTTACTCAATACATGTCCAATATAATATGATCATTTCTGGCTTCATCGTTTCAATGAAACCGCACGATGTATCAACATGCCTTAACATCTGGGAAAATCTAACGGGTATAAATAATCGATGACGAGCGTTAGTTCTGATGTTTCTTTTTGATAGTTTAACACGTGTTTCAACTGAATTAAACGAACCATGTGTCTGTGAGATTGATCTAGGACATGTTTTTAGGCAGACAATATTGGTAGAAGAGAAAGCTAGGCAACTCATGATAAGATGACTTTATACTATATAGAGATAAGACAAAGATTCACGACAATTACCTATATTTTGTATACTCGGGTCTATCCTTTTTCGTATTTATCTTACGCTTGTGTTTCTTTGCTTTCTGTTAACTTCTTTGTTCCGTCATTATCGTAATTCGTTCGCATTTCGTTTTATTTTTTGATCTCGTCGATCTCAAAAATCATGATTTGCTATTTTCCTTTCGCTTGGCTATGTCGATTTTCAACGCAGCTGCAACATGATCACATTCAACTTTCTGTCCACTTCAAACACTATAATTTTCTACGTACTCTTCGGCTAGCTATCTCGATTTTCAACACAACCTAGTCAACGTGTTCGTATTCAACGTTTTAGCATTCAACTTACTCGCATTCAGTTATCGTCCCCTTTCTTTTCTGAGCACCGTTAACCCATGTTTGCATGGTTATTAGCTTTTTTTCATTTTACCGTTTCATCTCATCGAGTTTGAACAAACCGATTTGCTACCTTCGTAGTCAACATGCTCGCGTTCGACGTATTTGCACACGATTTACTTGCATCCAACGTGTTTGGTTTTCAACTTTTATTTCGAGCAACGGTAACACATCTCGTTCTTCGTCTCGTTTTCATCGTTATTCGTCCATCTTTCATTTAACCTTTTTCTCCTCGGTGATTTTGTACAACATGATTTGGCACGCTTGCAAGAAACGTTTCGTAGCCAATGTACCCTCGTTCAACGTTCACGCATTCCACCTATTCGCATTAAACATTTTTGCTTTTCAACATTTCTTTTATGAGCAACGTTAACGTGTTTCATTCCTTGATCTGCTTTCACCGCTAGTCGTCTGGCTTTCATTTTACATTTTCATCTCGTCGAGTTCGAACATTCTGATTTGGAACGGTCGTAGTCAACATTTAACAGTCAACGTAATCGCATTTGACTGATTCGCATATGATGTTTCCAGGTTTCAAAAAATTTAGAGACACCCTGCAAGAAAGAAAATAGGGGAAAAGGAGAAAATGATGAAAAGATAAATTAAAAAGTTGGAAAAAAGATAAATCGGAAAAAGAAAGAAGGCAGAAGATGGTACTTACCTACAGTTAGCGCCTTGGTCGACCTCCCGTCCTGCGACGTGGGGTATGACAGCGCGCGTGATACCGTCAGCAGTAGGGAATCTTGCGCCCTGGGCAGCGGGGCTTGCCTCCCGGAAGAGCAGGACGGTTGCGACAACGCCTCGTGTTTTTTTGGTCGTCCATCCCATGGCCGAAAAGAATCGGGGCGACGTGGATAGCAGTTTACGTCGAAACATTCTAACGCTATTATTTACTCTTATATATAGTGCATTAATATAGTGCATGTAAAAGTCAAAGGTCATAAACTTTAACCAAGCTTATTGAGAAAAATATCTATATGTATTAACCAAATATATACCCTATGAAAATATACGCCGCGATCAGTCTAATGGTATTGATTTCGTATTTTCAATGTTGATATTTTTTCTACATAGTTAGTCAAACTTTTTATTGTTCGATTATTGTAGAAAATCTTGCGTGAACTACGTTCAGCAAGGAGGGGGTATTATTTTGGTCGCAACCTGACGAGCTGATGGGTTTATTTCTGGACACATCTGAGCATCGACAAGACGCGACGACGTACATAGCGAGAGTTCGTGACCAAAAAACACATCAGCTCCGTGAGGGACAAAGACGTACATGCCCGGCTCCGGTGCGTACTCTCAGGCAGCCAAGCAAGAACTGCCACACCGCATGCGCCGGTTCTGATATATGAACTTCAGTTGGTTCATACACGACGGTCGGGTGATCGACCGAGGGCCACGGAAGATTAGCTTGACGAGTACAGACGCTATACAGCAGCAGCAGCTACGGAAGGCGCCAACGTGGAGTGGACAGAGGCCGGCGCGAGAGAGGAACAGGAACAGGGGCACTGATTGGAGAGCGCGACAAGACGCGACGAACTGGCAACATTCTGGGCTCCTGAAGAGGCCGTCACGTCGGTCGGCCGCGCGCGGGGCCTCTCGCCGTGGTGCGGTCACGTTGCGCGGAAAGGCCGATCGATGCATGGAGCTATATAGCTACGCAGATGCGTCCAGCCGCATGGAATCCGGTGCATGCTCATGCACAGGTACGCCGCTCGCCTGACTCCCACTGCCACTGCCAGTGCCAGCGGACAGCGGCAGTGCTGCTATACTACACTGCGAGATGGGAAGCCACTGGCCCACGGCGCGATTCGATTCGACCGACCGATCGATCGTCGCGCCGGCGCGGCCGACGGCTACGGCGACGGCGACGGCTTGGCCGGCGTACGTGATCTCTTTGTTGTCCACCGTCGCACGGCTTCACGTACGTCGGAATCACGGATGCGTACGCGTATGTGGGTCGTGTCATGTGTGTGTGGGCTGGTTGGTGCGGCTCGCCGGCCGTCGCCCACCCCCAACCGTTCCTACCAATCAGATTGTGGTCACCAACCGCGCCAACCCGCGCGCACATGGCTGCAACTAGCTCGCGACTGATAGATAGATAGATGCTGCCGCTACTTGTATACCCAAGCAGGGGGTACAAACTAGGAACACGTCCTCCTTGGAAGACTTCCTTCTGTTCTGCATATTATAAATCCGGTAATGCCCGCGACATACGCCTGCGTTAGTTTACTTGCAAAGGGAGAGCATGAGGAGGACGTTGCCAGTTTGGCAATTCTTCTCCTTTGTTTGCCGGCTACTCCTTAGTAGAGTATTCGGTTGAAAATGAACCCACATGCACCTAAGACTCTGCGTCGTTTGAACTGTACTATTAGAGTTTTATTTGGCAGCTAGGCTAGTTCAACCAAGGATATGATGAGGCAAATTTCCTGGTGAAATATTGTTGACAGAGAATCGGTTCTTTTAATATCTGAGAGTTGAATCGAGCCAAGACGAGAGATAAGAGCATGTCCGCTCGTGGCCTTCAAAGGCTCCCCAAAGGTCTTTGAGGGCCGTTGGTGTCAATTTTCCCTAGCCGCGTCCTTTAATTTGGTTTTGGCGCCGGCGTGCCCTGTCGAAACCCAGTTCCAAGGGAGGCTAGCGAGGGCGCCGGAGGGCGGGGAAAAGTTCGGCGGACCAGTCTTGTCGGCGACCTAGTTGAATTTTTTTTTTCCCACCAAAAATTAGTGCCTCGGAGGAAGAAGCGGGCCTCGGAGGCTCTGGCTGCGGAGGTACTCATGGCGTAGAGAGCCTCCCACATGGCGGGCATGGCAGGCATGCCGAGCTTTCCCCCGCACACGTGGAGGAGCCAAGGGAGTGTCTCGTCGCCGTCGCCGTCTTCGGCAACAACCTAGGCTGGGCCGATGTCCCAGGACAGCCAAGGTACACCCAAGCTATCTCGCTTCTCACCGTGCGGGCCACTCGGCACGGACGACAACTTCAACCCCAATTCCTTCAGTGCCGTCGACCTCAACGCCAGCTTCAACCTGGCCGCCTCTCCTGCTCTCCGCCGCCCCCTCTTCCACGGCGGTATGTCCACCACCGCTGTTAGCAACGGCAGTAGCCATGGGGTGCTCGACGGAACGACACTGGGCACCGACGCCATCATGACCGACATGATCAACGGTGGGGGGTTGCCACCGTTCTACACGCAGGAGGAGGCGGAGGCCTACGGCGGCCGCGACGACAGCCAAGAGACTTGGGAGAACGAGGCCTACGTGTTCGCCGAGGACGACGAGGAGGAGGTGCAGGCGCCCGCGCCGGTGCCCGAGGCCATGCCCGTGCCCGAGGAGGTTCCCGTGGTCAAGAAGAAGAAGAACAGCGGTCACGGCCCGAAGTGGAGCTCACGGGAGGACGAGTGCCTCGCCGAGGCTTGGAAGTCGGTCAGCATCGACCCCTTCACCGACGCGAACCAGAGCTCCGAGGCCTACTAGCTGCACGTCAAGGCTGCGTACGACGAGCGGCGGCTCTTGGACCCCTACTTCAAGGACTTGTACCACGACCGCAACGACTCCGGCATGTCGCACCGCTGACACATGATCCAGCATGCTTGCAACAAGTGGCATGGCATCGTGGAGGAGGTGTGCCGTGTCCATGTCAGCGGCACCAACTTCGAGGACCAAGTAAGTGAACTCATCGTGTCCACTGTCCATCGTAGCCTAGTGTTTGGTCTCCGGTCATTGATCACGTCTGTTTGTTCGCTGCATTGCATTGCTTTTGTAGATGCGCGCCATGATCACCGCCTACCGCGAGGACAACGACGACGTCGAGTTCAAGTTCATGCATGTGTTCGCCAGGATCGAGATGTGCGACAAGTGGACCGAGACGCGCATGGCGCTCGCCAAGGGAAAGTACGACCCCGACGCGCCGCCGGCTCTCTCCTCGGGAGGTCGTCCGATCGGGCAGAAGAAGGCCAAGACGATGAGGGATGTCGCGCCAGCCATCGAGAAGCTGCACAACTCGATCATGGCCTGCATGGCGGATGCCACCTCGCACGCTGCCGAGAGGGCGGAGCAGGCCGCCAAGATGGAGCAGGTTGCCGCGGTCAGGTGGGCGTCTGTCATCGAGAGACAGGACGCCAAGCTCGAGCTAATCAAGGCCAATGTGGCCGCGAAGAAGAAGATGAGGGAGGACATGTCGATCCTCATGGTCGACACCAGGAACATGGACGCCGATGTGCGGGCGTGGTGGGAGGCCCAGCGCACCGCGATCCTGCACGAGGTCCAAGGTCCACCGGCATCCACTACCCCAGCACTTGTGACATCCACTACCCCAGCACCTGCGAGCGCACCGGCGACATGCACTCCCCCGCTGGTCGTCGATGTCGGCGCCGCCGTGTGATGCGCCGCTATGCTTTGTGATGCTGTTGCGGCTTCTATTGATCGCTAGACTATGATGATTTGCAGCGATTTGCGACGATGGGATCGTCGAGACTTTGTTTTGTAACCATTAAACGCCTAGACTATTTATGTTCGGCTATGCGATCGGCAATCGGTGATCGGCCGTTCTACCCGCCATATTGTTTCTTATTCGAATTTCGAATTTCGAATTTATGGGTGATTTGGGGTTTATGGCTGGAGACGGGCTCCCCCCATAGCCGGTTCTTGCGCTGGCGCTCCCCATATGGTCTTACGTCGGGTTAAACTGAGGGTTGCGAGTGGAGATGCTCTAAGTGTTCGGCATTTCGAATTCAAAAAATATACCATCACACGTATCCACAGTCCACACCAAGCACAAATGTGCTCTTCAAATAACGAAGCAGTACATTCGTAGACAGAGAGCCGACAAGCTAACTAACATCCAGAAACTAAGGTACAGTACCAATACCACTGACAGAACTACTACTACGCTGACAGACTCCCAATCATCAAGCACAAGTTAGCGAGTCGAGATTCAGCAATGAATGAACGACAGAGACAATGCACGTAAGCGCACAACATGGCACATGTCCAACTCTCGCGCCATTAATCTCGCTCGTTCGAAAAGGTTAATAGTAATTCCTATCAACATCATCACACCAGCGCCGCCGTGCCGACCGACCGATCCTGCGACGAGTTCATCACTTCATCAGGGGCAGAGCGTCTCGCGCACGTCGGCGAACGCCGCGAGGATGGCCGGGTAGTGGCGCGGCGAGTTGAGCACGAGGTACGTCTCCAGCAGCCCCTCCGCGTCGTGCTCCCCTTTCACGGCACCGCCGCCCTCGGGCCACTCGGCGATCATCTCCTGCATGGACCTGCGGAAGTCTTCGTACGGGTCGGCGGAGCGCTTCACCACCGCGAACCCGCCGTCCGTGGCGGCGGACGCCGTGGAGCCCCGCGGGAGCTCGAAGCTGTACCTGCAGCTCTGCGACGCGCCGCGGCGCGGGCCGGCGGCGGCGGGCGGCGCGCGGCACGGCGGCCCGGACACGGAGGCGCGCGCCCTGGCGGTGGTGCTGTTCTTGCGCCGCGAGGAGCAGTTGTAGAAGTCGGAGGAGTCGGAGGAGAAGCTCCGCGAGGAGAAGAGGTTCCGCGAGTCCTCGTCGTACTCGTCGTCGGAGGAGGAGCTGCTCATCAGGAGCCTGCGCGAGGAGTGCGTCGAGTGCCTGCGCGTGCTGCTGGAGCTGGACCGTTCCTGCTTCCACCTCGGCAGCGGCGGCAGTGGCGCGACGGCGAACGGCGAGGAAGGCGGGCACTTGCGGCCCTCCCACTCGCTGGTCTCGCGCGTCTTCTTGGCGTCCGCGTCGTCGAGCGGCGCGAGGAGGGACGGGTCCGCCGCGTCGACTGAGCGGCGGCCAGCGCAGTCGATGGTGATGCGGATCGTCGGGACGCTGCGCCGCGCCGATACGGAGAGGCGGCGGTCGTGCTGCCCGCCGACGACCTTCTTGCCGCCCGCCGCATAGGCTCCTCCTATGCGGGCGTAGGAGGGCAATGCCAGCGGCGGCGGCGCGGCGTCCTCGTCGCGGCGCTTCCTGCCGCCACCCGAGCGCCTGGAGAAGACCGACAGGATGGCCGCGAGGCGGTGCTTCAGCTTCTTGCGGCCGGTGCCGGAGCCGTCCATCGCGGTGCGCGGGCACGGGGGTTGCTTGCGTGGATAGAAGAGCGCGCGCGAGGTGCGGGGTGCGCGGGAGAGGGAGAGAGGGATCGAGTGGAGTTGAGAGTTGGTCTACTATCGCATTCGTGCCGTGCTAATGCGGCCTCGCGCCTTTTAACCGCCCCGTGTGCCGCGATGCGAGCTCCGAACAGAACCGCCAAGGCGGGGGGACACGGTCGTGGCCGGGTGCTCCCCACTGCGTGATGATGGGGACAGCCGCCACGTAGCGTAGTGGGGGAAATGGCCCGAGGCCGAGGCGGTTGGGGTTACGCGCGATGCTGCGCTATCGCTGGCTGCGTCTTGGATCCCATGTTTACCCTGGATTTAGCTTGCTGACAAGATTGGCCTAATGGCCCTTGTCAGTGGCGTCTTGCCCTTGCCCCTGTGTGGCGCATGGCGAAATGGTGGCTCGTGAGCCGTGAGCAGCGCACGGGAACAACGGACCGATTAGCTAGCAAACTCCTTTTGGAACTGGTCCAGGCATGAACACGCTGCAGTACAGTCTCAGGACAGAAAAATACTTGGAGAGTAAAATAAAACCGAGAACGAATGAAGTGTAGACACTGCTGTTGGCGATCCGGCATACATTCTCTGCGCGTCCACCAGGTCCTCGCCAAGGCTGCAGCCCTGCAGAGCCGCGCCCAGTTTTACTGCACAGCCACAGCCGGCCATGTCACGGTTTTGACCACGGCAAACTTTTGCAGCCTGTACACCACTGCTACAGTTCAGCCAGTAAGTACATACACGTACCACTACGTACTACTAATATACTTTTACAGTTGCAATCAGAGGGCGTTTCCTTACGCAGACAACCGCGTATAGGCTAGGTTAGGCTGTACGCGCTGTTAACTCTTCTTAAATCGGTGTCCTTCAGTGGCAATAAGTTCGTGTTCACAGAGTTGTTTAGTGGCAAACGCGCCCACCAGCTGAGCTGTTCATTTGGCCTACCAGTATCTACGAACCTATCGCGTAGACGGCGCACAGCTTTTAACGATTTGACCTTACCAAGACAAACGAACATGTGTTGGTACAACTAATACAAAACCGGTGACAGATAGGCCAGTTAAGCCTAACAAACCAAACATGCACGACTATCAGGACCTCAGCCCTCAGGATAAGCGCACGTTACAGTGCTGCAATTATCTGACCAGTGTTCTGCGCCTCCAGGTAGTACCAGCTCAATCTTTTCTTACTAATAATCGACCCACGGCTGAAAAGGAGCAACCGTAGAATAGAACCCAATAATGCTCACTTTCACTGCGCTCTGTACACCACGGAAACCATGGACCAGTCAAGGAGTGCGTGTATCTCCTGCCATTTGTATGATGCAGGGTCCAAGGGAGCAAATATATAGTAATAAACAAAAAATGTTAGATTCCCAATGATGGTTAGCTGACACCAGAGTTTCTTTAATCTACATACAGATTGCACAATCTTATATATATTCAGAAAATAACAAGGAGAAAACGTTGAGATTGTATGTACGGTTACACAAAAATAGAAAACAATATGGTGGTTGATCTCAGCGGCTTGTCTGTAGCCCCAGTCTGCTGATTGAGTAATCATGCACGAGGGCAATTGGGGCAATCAACAGCTCAAAAGGCGGAATTAGTTGTTGATGAAATTCCTGATTGCAAAGGTGCTGATGCATCATCAAAAGCATTAACAGTTTGCTGTTGGTGCAGGTCCTATTGCTGTTATTCCATCTTAATGCTTGCGCCAATAGTTTCTGAGCTGAGACATGTGCAGAAGTATCTCGTCCCTGCCTTGGTTGGTTACGCTGCTCGTCATTATCCAGGGAGGTGCTGCCTCAAAATATTCACGGATCAGGCTCTGGAAAGATTCTACGTTTTCTTCGGGTCTTTTGCCGCCGTTTTTCTTCTTCTTGCGTTTGTCGCATTTTGTGAACACCAGTGTCATGGGGACCTGAAAAAATGGGCATTGAACTTGATCAGCAGAACACTGATGGCTAATCCATAAAGACTTGCGGTTCAACAAGCTATAATTTCCTCGCATGTCTGAAGTAACAATAAAGCATATTTTGATGTAGTAGTAATTCCAAGATACAGAACACATCTATAACCAGCAGTCTGGACATTGTCAATCAGGCTTAGACATCAATGCAACAAGAGAAGAAATAAATATGGAAGACAATAATGCATTCACTGGAACTTGCTTGTTATTACCTGTACACAAGGGCACTCCATTACTATGTCCGAAAACAAGGAATATGTGAATGGAGGTGCTCAGGACATATGCAATGATGCAAACATAGGTCCTCGTCCAAAGAGGAGTGTTTTGCACTGAATTGCGACAAAACAAGAAAGAGGACGGTCCGAAGCTCTCAAAAAGGAAAATAATGGTTGTGGGGTGGGAAGGCACCAATAAAAGGACAGAAGAGCTTAAAGAAACACTACAGATCGTTATTGACTGGGTAGGACAAGCTCAGGCCTTGTTGCAAAGGGTGGTGGTTGAGTGGGGACACCGCAGTAGCAGTACTACGCAAGGAATGGAACGAAAACTAGTTGCAGGGCCAAAAAAAAGCGAGAAGCATACTGTTACAGAGTACTTGTTAGTGGTGAAACAGAATGCTAACTTCCCAAGGTGAAGTCGCAGTGGAAGGCTTCTATACAAGGAGATATTGCAGCACTTGTCCGACTCATTTTGAGGTGGCCGAGCTAGCTTTCAGGGACATCAAGCAGTGCGACATGGCCTATGGTGGCAGCCAGCCGAGTGTTGGTGTTGGCTAGAGATAATCTGTTTTTGGTGAAATTATAGGGTTTAAACATGTCCCCTTCGAAAACAAGCGACAACTAAGTACACATTACATCTTTTTCATCTAAATCAAAAGGCAGCGCTCCTGCCGGTTCCTCAAAAAAAAGATTGCCATGTTCATCGCAAAAGACAAAGATATAGATACTACTACCATGTTGTCTGACTTGAGTTTGCCAGAACTTTTACGTTTTACTGACAAGATTTAACTCCCGGAAACGAGATAGGGAGTCCCCAATCAGGCACCTTTGTTATATAGACAATATCCAAAAACCATAATAGAAGGCCATGTTATAAGCCCAGTGGCAGCAGCATTCAGCAACAAAGAGAGCACACTGCATACTACAAACAAGAAACTATCCACCGCTTTTTTCGATTGTCATTTGTCACATACTGCATCACGCCCTGTATATTAAGCTTTTAATATTACTCCACCTTGTAGTGTTTCACATATTTTCCGGTCATGGCTGCAGGGAGTAGAGAAGTCGTTAAGACCACTTCTTGGTTGGAGCTGCAGCAGTTTTTTGGTCTATTTGCCTATGCAAAAATAATGTTGTCTTTGACAACAAGAAAGTGCAATCTTGTATGCAGGTGTTACTATTATGTACTAGTTGGTTGCAGTTATGGGCGTTGTTACAGAAGGTGCAGCACAGGAAGGCGATAGAGCTTGGCACCCAAAAGCTAAAGTAGATTACCAGGGAGTTTATGTCCCGGTTTGGACAGCGTGCTAGTGATAGGCTCCTCAGTATCTAGACAGGTCATGTGTGGCCTGTCATGCTCTATTTTTGCTGGCTTGTTTTTATGTCTTTTTGGTCTATCTCTTTTTTTTGTTAGGCCAACGTTTTGTGACTTGTAGTAAACGATATAATAAATTGGGGCGTATGCATCTATGATGCAGAGGCCAGGATAATAAAAGCTTCCATTATCTTAAAAAAATGCAACTAACAACAAACACTTCACAGATGTTACACTCAGAGACTTGTTAGGGGGCTGGTTTTTTCTAATTAACCAGGCAACTCTATTTTCTTCTAAGGAGAAAGGCAGCGCTCCTACCAGTTCCTCCGAAAAAGAAACTTGTTACGGGCTTGTAGATATTTATCTTCACAATGATGAATGGGTGGTCATATTTAGCATTTATCTGTTTGCACTAATAAAATGAAGTAGACTCGGAGCTCTTTACCTACTTGACGAAAACCTACTCCTCAAAGATTGAAAAGAATCTAAAGGTCAACTATGAGAACATTTGTCACAAATATCATTTGAAAATCTGAAACGTTGGCAGGAGTTTGAATATGCAAATTCAACATAACACATTCATTTTAGGCAAACATAGTGATATTGCTTTAATGCTCCTTTTGTTGGGGCACTTTGTCTGATATATTTACGTTCAACTGCATTACTGCACTCTGTTTTTCCAGGGTACTCTATGAAGCCATTTGCTATTTTCATATGTCACTCATTTTGAGCAAAATGATCAATAGTTGCGACTTGATTCATTTTAATTCAATTCATCCGAAGATTTTATCTATTCTCTCTACATGTATTTTCAGAAATATCCTATACAACTTGGAGAAAACTCTCCTAAACCTTGTTTCATGTTTCACGATACACACTACAATGACTAATTTCGTCAGATCTTTATCTGGAGGTTTGGACTGTTCATTTGAAGCACCTCATCTTCATGAGATTTTGCGTGCCTTAAGAAGACTGATTTATGTGTGTGCTTAATTTATTGTATCCACCGAAGACATTACTTCATGTGCTAGTTTATCAGTGGGCTCCTTAAAAGGCTTGATGCCGTGTGCTCTTCTATAGTTCATGGTGTTTTCAGATGGTGGCCCACATTCCATCAATAACTGATTTTCAAATTTTGTCCTCATTATATCGCATAGGGTGAAGGACAAAGCAAGAATGAGGAAGAACTCTTAGGATCACCTATAGTGCTATGGTGTTGCTGATCACACGTTGAGGGCGAAGAAATAGAACAAACTGCTCAAATGAATTGGCCTAGGACAAGCACATCAAAAGTATATTTCAAGTTATAGTAGTGCAAGGCCAAAACAAACCCAGCTCAAACAGAGCGCAGGTGAAAGGGAAAACATAAAAGGCTCAAACAAGGGACCCATCAAAAAGCATGAAAAAATGCTCCTGCATTTTCCTAGAATGGATGTGATTCGTTCTTGTGATATACCCCCACCCCACAGTAAGGAGTACCCCTTGGATGGCCCTAGCAATTCTTTATGCAAAGTATTGTTAAGAAGAGGATGCACAACTCAAGCTCTTGGCCGGCATAGTCGTGAGGTGCCAGGGGGCGTGTGGTCCCCTCGGTGCATGTGGTACCGTGGCGCAGGGAGAGGTAGAGGGTAAGAATTGGTCGGAGGGTAACCTCCTTTTGCTCTGGTACATTAACTGATTGAAACTCCCTAGCACAAGTTATGTCATATTATATAGGAGGACATGACCAAGTCCGTACTGAAAAAAACTGGAAACAATAACACAGACTGCCAAGTTACCAACTATGTGCATCTATTATTCTGGTACTGGCTCCTACTGATAATCTATCAGATGCATGTCCTGATCAGACTGGAATTGGAACAGAAAAGATATCTGGTTACTTGAAGATCAGGTCGTGGGATCCTAAGGCCCCTTATGGTAGTGACAGATTACGTGCCTTTTGACTTATACTACATAGGGAAAGTATTGATTATTGGACACTTTATCAGAACAAGAAAAAGAAAGAAAAAATCATGTTTACAGAAAGACATCTTTCATTGTGATGGGTAAACAGATTAACGAGTTCCATGTCAATTCATGTAACATGATAGACTCACATAATAGATAGTCCAATGACTTTTGCTTTTACACATTATTAACAAAACACTTTTCTGTGGTTAAGATAAACTTGACCTACTCCTAACATTATGAAAGAAGAATTGAACACATAGTTACTTGACATACGAAGATTTAGTTACTTGGGAAAGATGGCTTACCTTGTTTTGCCCAAGCCAACTAGCATAGTCAAGATCAATCTTCTTGGCAGGAATACTTGCATCTATAAGGAGAAAAACTGACACCAAATTATCCCTGCTGAGGAAATAATTTCTAGTAAATTCGTCCCAATCTTTACGAGCTTCCTGCGGCGCTGAAGCATATCTGTTCGATAGAGGCTCTCGTGAAAACCAAAAGTCCAAGAATATTTCACAAAAACAATAAGCTTCAACAAAAGTTCAGTTGCATTTGCTACTGTCATGAATCCATTCACCATTTCTGGTATGTTTGAATATGCACATATATTTTGGTTATTAACTTACATAAAGCAGGTTCAGAGAAACACAGACCGAGTATTTTTCGCCATATATGATACATCAGTAAGTAACGCAAATTAATAAAGATACTGGGTATCAGGGTATGCACATATCACAGTCAATACTTGTGGTGTGAACATTCTTCTGAACTTCCAAATATCAACTAGATTCGAAGTGATTGGCAAAATCTTGGTCACCATAATCATGTTTATTACAGAGCCTAGAACTCCAGGTTAAGGTTACCCTGCTTTCACTAAAAGTGTAGCCTTGATTTAATCAAATCATTCCTTCTTCCTGCAGATACTACCTATAAAGCTTAGCATTTATGCATTAACATACTCTTCGATGTTAGGCAGTAAATTTAAAATAGGCATCCGGTAAGTCATTAAATCAAAAAGGATACCTATATTCACTATTTAAGATTTAAGAATCCAGTTAAGCTAGTCTATCCATTTCAATAATATTGATATTTGGAAGTAATGGGAAAGTAACATGTATTTGTAACATCGAAATTGATGAGATATCACTAAGTTTCATGGCAACCAAAAAGACTTAAGTTCAACGCTCAAACATTTTAAAGCTGTCTGTCCACATGGTTAAGATTTAAGAGTTTATTTTGAAATGCAGAAATTGAAAGTAAAGTGGGTCAAGAGCAGTAGTGTACCCATAACCAGGCAAGTCAACAAGGTACCAGCTGTCATTTATTATAAAATGATTGATACACTGGGTCTTGCCTGCAATGATAAAAACAAAAAGAAAATTAATGAAATCAGCGAGAGCTGGATTCATAATACTGAACTTCTACTGCAGCATATCTGCGAAGTGTAAAGAGGAACAAAAATCGTAACACATTTATAGAGTGAAATATTGATGCTAGACAGCACAACTCCATGTGATTTCGGTAACTTCAGTGTTACAAAAGGAAGACAATTGCAGTTTCTTACATGGTATTATAGCTCTGAACAGTTGGGCAAATAAAAAATGATATAGAACTTAGGCAACACAGTTTCATGGTCTTTCGGCTAGTCCAGTCTCAGATTCCATTTGGGCTGACAATTAAGCTCTTAGAAGATAAACGTGTGGCAAACGAAACAAACCTCAAAGACCATATTATCATACCTTCTGAAAGCGCAAAATTACAACGATAAGCATGTACAACCAGATAACTGTGTAATAGTATGCATGACCGTTTAAAAAAAAATCATGTCTGCACAAGAACAATCAACATTTCTGTGTATGAATGGCATTGAACAGCCTAATGTAGGACACAAACGCATAAGGTCCAGCTTTAGAGCTGAACACCAAAACCCAAAGTAAAGTCAAACACATCCTGTAGAAGGTACTACCTCCTATGAACACAATTGGGCACTCAAATCCCAGAATAGCCCTATTCTACCAGATCCAGAAGTACTGGCAAAGACAGTGTATCAACTAGGAATCGCCTCCTTCAAAAAGGAACAGATGTCCTATCTTAGCCACTAAACCCTAAACCCCGATAGCATTACATTTGCAGCATATAATGAGGCAACGAAAACAATGAAGCGCAACCTACCAGGCTTTTTGGAGGTGAGCGCGAGGCGCTTGCGGCGGACAAGCGAGTTGAGCAGTGACGACTTGCCGACGTTGGAGCGGCCGACGAGCGCGAACTCGGGCCGCCCATCCTTGGGGCAGTCATCGGGTCGCACGCTGCTCTTCACGAAATCCGCGTTAACCACCTGCGCATCGCCTCGCGCGTAGGTGCCCAACACGATGTTGGAGCCCTTGAGGACCCGCGCGGTCACGCCCTCCTCGTCCCCCGGTGTCACGCTCGCCCCTGGTGGCAGGAAGAGTCGGTCGAGGGGGAGTTTTACCTGCACATCCCCCAGGGGCTCAACGGCATCGGAGTGGTCTTCAGGTTCTTCGGCGTCGGAGTGGTCTACTGTTTCCGGGGGCGCGAGCTGAGAGAGCGCAGCACAGCGAGGCAGGAAGGGGCGGCGGGGTGGGAAGCGGGAAGGGCAGAGGAGGAGTTGTGAGGTGGGTCTCGAGGGGAGGGTGAGGAGGCGAGGGAGGATTCGTTGGCAGAGAAGCATAGCCGCCGGCGGCGGCAGGGGTTTGGGCTTTGGAGGCGGGGAGAAGTGTGCGGCGTGTTTGGGGACGCACGGAGCAGAGCAGAGTGGGAAAGCTAGGGAGAGTGGATTGGGTGGGACCGGATTCCGGAAGGAAGAATGCGATTTTTTTATAACTATACCCCTCTGCGCTTTGTATTTGTCAAACTTACCCCTAAACACAATTGTTAAACATACCCTGGCCGCAAGCGGAAAAAGCAACACGCATCTTGAGTGGCAGAAAGTAGTTCCCGCCAACTGAGGTAGCGGAAAGTTACGGGAAGTCGTCTACATATCCAACGACACAACCACTTTTTTCAGCCAACTAGACTAGCAGAAAGTCACTTTCGTCATCTTAGTTGGTTGATTATACACTGTCATCCCAGTTGGCGGAAGGTGGCACCTGTCTTTTTTAGCTTCCTGTAAAGACAATTTTAGCAATCGCGATTAGATGGGGTATTTTAACAATTGCAGAGCGCATATGGGTATATTTGCAAAAGGCCCATATGCATAACCGTGTGACTGGTAATTTGAGTTCCAGGCGGATCGAATGTGTGGCCTTCTCATGTTATTATTAGCAAACAAATGATTACGCTATAGCAAAAGGAGGAATACAGTTATTCTGTAAAATAAAGGAGGAAGAAAGTTAGGGATGCGCGAAAAGGAAAAGGAAGATACTTAATGATGACTAGAGAAGAAATTTTTATGTCCTGCTAGTGCTAATAGTGAGGTGGCCTGATCAGATGGAGGAGATGCGTGACAAATAGAGTTACAAGATATTAAGACACTCCTAATAAGTAGTTGTTAAATTTCAACAATAAGAGTGAAAGGAGAAGAAGTTGAAGAAAGAAGCTTGAGATCAAACAACGAGTTTTTCCTACAAGCTTGTGAAGTCCATTTTTACTACCTTTCCTCCATTAAGTCATGCATCCATCATCTTTTATGAGATTGTTCCATCTCTACCTCTTGTGTCCAAATCTTGTTGTTATCATCCAAGATATATGATATCTTGATGAATGAGATTGTCAACACCCGTATTTTTAATCCCAGATGCATGTTATGCCATACCTCGCAATCTTAGGATTATCATTTTTGCGAGACATAACAGATTGGATATCACAGTACATCCTCCATTACAAACCATACATAAGGTCTTACACAAATAAGGATCTCATGATCTAGTCTTAATACAACAAGCAGCGGAATAAATAATAAGCATAGCGGTGGGGTCCATCTTCAGGGGCACATGCAATGCTAACGAAGGCAGATAGTCCTAGTTATCATAGCCGTCCTGCTGGCCATCATCTTGATAGTCTCCTTCATAGTCTGGCCATGAGAATGGCCAGGGACAAAAGCCATGAGTACTCTTTAAGTACTCGCAAACTACCACGAACAAGTAGTATAGTTCTAGTGTAAAGTGCTAACTCTAAGCTTTAACTAAAAGGTTAAATTGGAAACCTAAGCTGAGTTCAAAAGTAAAGAAAGATAAAATAAAGTTCTAGAATCACTTAAGTTGGGAAGCTAGTGTTATAGTCACAACCCTGTTGTGGTCAAGTCAAGATTCATCATTCATTTCATAAGTCATTTTGAAAACATCTGACAACGAAACAGTATGGCCACTCCAACTGTCCATAACCGCGGATGCGGCTATTCGAATAGTTTGACACTCTGCAGAGGTATTACACTTTCACCACAAGATTCGATACATCTGTCAGGGATAACCCTGAATCATCATACTTAGTATGCAGATAATCAAACATAACCTTTCCTTTACATATCCTAGTATAAGCACCTCTCCTATGAGTATGGCCTCCCAACCATGACTATCTGTCATCTTGGGAACTGCATAGGTGGACAACATTGAGAGGTAGCCTCAGCTCAAACCTCTCCCGCGAGGGAACTAATACTAATGCATATAAACTTTCGGCTAAGCCTTACCCAATTCAGGTATTGTGGTTGTACGGTAAATTTGGAATGGTATCGCATCCGAATACAACCATCAGTTTTGTAAAAGGGTTAAGGCTCATGCCTCAACATTTTCCTCATCATAAACCATTTGTGTTTCTCAACACATGTCAAAACATCTCAATAGAATGACTCATCATTCTAAGGTTTTCATAATTCATTTTCACCAAGTGTTCCTATCTAAAGTAACTCAAGTTTTTACCTACTCTAAACTACTAAGTTAAGAGTGTTAAATAAGGTGGGAAGATGGGATCAATCTCATGCCATAGAATGACATCTAATGTTATCTAAATAGGTTAAATTTTATACTCTTTATGCTACCTTCAAAACAAGTAAAGGACTTTGGTAAAGTAAAGAAGTACAAGCTTGGAATAATACTTGGGGTAAGTAATAGTCAATTGGTATAACCAAAGAATGCCTAATGCATTTGCTTAGATTATTTAGATTGCAAGGGTTAGCTTGCATTGGTAATGGTGGCTTGCCTTGTGCAGTGCAGTTGTTGAAGTTTTCTTCCTCCTCTTGATAAACTCCTCCTCCTCGAAAGCTTGGTCGGTACTATCGTCTATAAATACATACGAAGTACACAATCACCAAACAATACTTAACTAGTCTAATTAGCACTCTAAGGCACACATTTGATGATCTATATCATCACAAGTTTTATTAACTAGCTTCATTCTTTTTATTTAAGAAAAGTAATTTCTACTCATTGAAAAATTAACTGAGATTTAATATTCACCACTTAAAACATGGGATCATGTGGACATAGGTCATCACCACATATTCTAACATGTGGGAATGTGATTTAGGGGTTGGATCACATTTACTTAAGTTTAAGTTTATTATTAAATGATTTAAAGTGACTAGAAATGCCTATATAGCATTATTGTGGTACTAGTCCAAAGTCACTGCATGTAAACCTTAGTATTATTTCATATTCAGATAGGTATGGTTAAATGTGATTTTTGAGAGTTGGAATCACCTCAAAAGCTGACATGGTTGATTTTATAAAAATGTTGCAAGGTGCAAATGCTTCTGTTTTGTTATTTTTACTAGGAGAGATCTCTAGATCTAAATGAATTAAATCCAACGGGCTTGGATAGATCTTTTTAGAAGCTTTCCAACACAATTGGAATCACTCCATTTGGATTTGTACATCTCTCTGAAATGATTTTCAAACTAGGGGACAAACCTAAGTTCAAACTAAATTAGAAAAATCTAAGTTTGAATTGCTAGGCTAGTGCGGGAAGGAAAACGGGCCGGCCCAGTGGCGCTCAGCGGCGCAGAGGGCGGCTGACAGGCTGGTCTCGCTTGTCAGCGAGACTTAAAACCTGAAACGGTACGAGGCAATGTGGACCGCTAGATTAGAATCTAGATCGACGGCTGGGGCTCGTCATCGACGACGGACATGTCACCGACGAGGGATAACCCTAGCGGCTCGGTGGGGGTGCGGTGAGGGCATACCAGGACTCCAGCTACTGCGGCGAAGCGGGCAAATGAACTGGTAGACGAGGCGATCCTCCTGGTACCGGCGGCGTCCCGAGGGGTGACCTTGATCAACGGCGCCCTTCTCCTCCTTCTACGGCGGGTTCCGGTGAAATTCCGGTGAGTGGTGGCTCGCCTTGCTCCAGCTAGAGGTGGGGAAGGATCAGTGAGAAGAGGAGAGTGGATTGGTGTGAGTAGTTTGTGCTGGGGAGGGCTCCTTTTATAGGGCAACGAGGGGACCGAGCGGCACGACGGCGAGCTCGTCGGTGACGCTGATACAGGCTGCTAGAGGCATGGGCGGTGTAGGCGGACGGTGGCCCGCCTCCTGGCAGGGCTCTACGGCTTGAATGCGCGGCTAGGGGCGGTGGCGTTTGGTCGGGAGCATCCCACGCTCTGGGAGACAGAGGCGGTGCTCAATGCGGCGCACGGCGACTGTGGGTTGCACGGCGGTGCACGACCGTGTCTAGCGGGGTGTTGGGGTCGAGGCGGAGTGGCGTGCACAAGATTGGGTCGAGGGACGGTTTGTGGCGTGCTGGCAGTGAGGGCGCTCTGGCGCGCTCTGGCTGCGCACAGAGAGAATGGGCGACGGTGCTGGGGAGTGGTCCAGTGGCTGGCAGTGGCCATGGGGTGGACCGTGGGCAGCGGTAGGGTGGCGCCTAGCTTCCTGGAGCGGCGGAGAGGGGCTGGCAGTCTGCTGCTGCGTTGGCAACGTTGGCCGGCGAGGCATGGCGTCGGGGCGGCGTTGTACTGGCGCCATGGGCTAGAACTAGGGTGGGTTTTGGTCTGGTGGGGCTCAGGGGAGACAAGAATGATCAATGCAATTCAAATTGCTCGACAAGATTTGATCAAAAACAGTAATAGTTAGGCTAATTTGATTTTGTCTGCAAGGTGTTCGACACAATGGCCGCATGAGAAAAGTTTTTGAATTTTGGGCTGAATTTTGGTGGAGTTATTGATCACATGCTTGAGCCTCTGTGGTTTCTTGGGTTTTGAAAATGGAGCTCATTTGATTGGTTTTTGAATAAGTGGGATCTTGATACCTACACTAGATTCAATTTTCAAATGCCTTTTAAATTTAGTGTTTGAAAGTTTTTGGCAGATCACAAAGTGGGCCTTGGTACATTACTACATGTACTAGCAAGGGGTGCAAAGGTCCATACTTGTTTCTGTTAAGAATTAAGTTCTAGGAATAGCCAAAGTAGGCATGGTAGTTAAAATGGCACAAATGACCATTTCCTTCTTTTATTCATTTTGATTTGTTTTTCTTTGGGATTCGTTTGGGAATGGTCTATATGATGTTTATTTCACCTAAGAATCATTTTACAAGCAATGGATCACTTAATCATGGCAATTCAAATCAATTCCTAATTAAATGCACACACATATAAATGCTTTAATAATTTTAATTGGAAAAGTTTTTGTTAACCCTAATTTTGATGATTTGGATCTTAATAACCTTGGATTGAAGTTTTGGGATGTTACAAACCTTCCCCCCTTAAAAAAAATCTCGTCCCGAGATTTATGAAAGAAAACTAGGAACTAAAGAGATCTGGGAACTCTGTCCTAATGTAATCTTCTCGCTCCCAAGTGGCTTCCTCCTCGGTATGATTGCTCCATTGAATCTTGAGAAATTTGATACTCCTGGTCCTGGTGGTTTTGTAAGCTTCTTCCAAGATACGGATGGGTACTTCACGATATGTCAGGTCCTTGTTGATTTCCATAGCTCTGTGATCGATGTTCTTGAAAACTCCAGTCTTCTCTGGCACTTCCAGGCATTTGCGAAGTAACGAGATATGGAATACATTGTGGATGGCTGACATCTCTTCAGGTAGTTCCAGTTGATACGATACTTATCCTCGGCGATTCAGAATTTTGAATGGTCCGGTATATCTGGGGGCTAACTTTCCTTTCAGACTAAAGCGTTGGGTTCCCTTCAATGGCGAAACCTTGAGATATACAAAATCTCCGACATTAAAAGTCAGGTCTCTCCTTCTCTTGTCAGCATAACTCTTCTGTCTGGATTGGGCGGTCTTGAGGTGCTCACAGACTTTGTGAACCTTCTCTTCAGTTGCTCGGAGAGTGTCAGGTCCAAAAATATGACTCTCTGCTACTTGCGACCAATTCAAAGGGGTACGGCACTTCCTTCCGTATAGGAACTCAAATGGTGCCATCTGCAAACTAGCTTGATAACTGTTGTTATATGAGAATTCTGCGAAAGGCAGGCAGTCTTCCCATTTTGAGACGTATTCCAACACACAAGCTCTTAACATATCCACTAGGATTTGGTTGACTCTCTCAGTCTGTCCATCAGTTTGCGGGTGATAAGCGGTGCTGAAGTTCAACTTGGTTCCCAATTCTTCCTGGAATTTCTGCCAAAACCTCGAGGTAAGGTGGGTTCCTCGATCTGATACTATAGTCTTGGGGGTTCCATGCAGACTAACAATTCTAGAAATGTACAGTTCTGCTAGCTTAGAACTCTGGTAGGTAATCTTGATAGGTATGAAGTGAGCTACCTTGGATAGTCTATCAACTATGACCCAGATTGAGTCATTTCCCCTACTAGAAGTAGGCAAACCGGTGATAAAGTCCATTCCGACGGAATCCCATTTCCATTCCGGAATTTGCAAAGGTTGCAACAGTCATGCGGGTCTCTGATGCTCTGCTTTGACTCTTTGACAGATGTCACACTTGGCGATGTAGCTTCCGATTTCTCTCTTCATCTTGTGCCACTAGAATTGCTCCTTCAAATCTTGATACACCTTTGTTCCGCCGGGGTGGATAGAATAAAGAGTATCATGAGCTTCCTGCATGATAACTTGCTTCAGCTCCGAATCTTCTGGCACACATATACGTCCTTTGTACCACAGAACTCCTTCTTCGTCTTTACTGAATCCAGGTACCTTTCCTGTACCAATACAACGTTTGATTTCGTCGATACTTTCGTTCCCCTTGTAGGCTTCCTTGATCTGGCCAATCAAGGTGGGTTGAAGTTCAATGCTATCTAATAATCCTTTGCTAACCAGCTCAGTCCTAAACTGCTCCAACTCATCATACAAACTTGGATGCTTCTCTTTAATCATGGTGTTTAGCCTGCAAGGCAATCTGCTAAGAGCATCCGCTACCACATTGGCTTTGCCGGGGTGATAGTGAATGTCAAGGTCATAATCCTTGATTAACCCTATCCATCTCTTTTGCCTCATATTCATCATCTTCCGAGTGAAAATATACTTCAAGCTCTTGTGATATGAGTAAATCTCATAGCGATTACCCATCAGATAATGACGCCATGTCTTCAATGCAAAAACTACGGCTGCTAGCTCAAGATCATGGGTCGGATAGTTCTGCTCATGCTGCTTTAGCTGTCGAGACAAATAGGCGATGACTTTGCCTTCTTGCATCAATACACATCCGAGGTCAATCTTGGATGCATCACAATACACATCAAATGGCTTCTTGATGTCTGGCATGATAAATATTGGGGCTGATATCAATCTCTTCTTCAGCTCTTGAAAACTGGCTTCACATTTGTCAGTCCATTCAAACTTCTTGTCCTTCTTCAATAATTGGGTCATGGGTCTGGCGATGCTCGAGAATCCTTCTACGAACTTGCGGTAGTATTCCGCTAATCCGAGGAATGCACGGACTTGGGTTTGAGTGGTTGGGGCTTCCCATTCTTCAACATCTTTGATCTTGGCGGGATCAACAGAGACTCCTCCGGTAGACACAATCTATCCTAGGAATCCTACTTCTTTCAGCCAAAACTCACACTTGCTGAATTTGGCATATAACCTATGCTCTCTCAAGGTTTCTAGGATGATTCTCAAATGTTGCTCATGCCCTTCTTCTGACTTGGAGTAGATAAGGATGTCGTTGATAAACACAACTACAAACTTATCTAGGAAATTCATAAAGATCTTATTCATGAGATTCATGTAATAAGCAGGGGCATTGGTTAATCCAAAAGACATAACCGTATACTCATATAAACCATAGCGAGTAGTAAAGGCGGTCTTTGGAATATCCATTGCACGAATCTTAAGTTGGTGATAACCAGTCCTAAGATCAATCTTTGAGAATACCTGGGCACCAGTCAAATGATCAAATAGATCTTCTATCTTCAGCAAAGGGTACTTGTTTTTGATGGTGACATCATTTAGCTTCATGTAATCGGTGCACAAATGGTTGCCTCCATCTTTCTTGTCGATGAATAACACTGGTGATCTCCATGGCGAAGCGCTTGGTTGAATCAAGCCAATTGCTAACATGGCATCCAACTGCTTCTTCAGCTCCACTAACTCTGAGGGGTTCATGCTATAGGGTCTCTGGGCTATGGGTTCTGAGTTCCGGGGATTATCTGGGGGCATACCTGGCAATTCATCTAGGAATACGTCGGGGTATTCATAGACTACTCGGACTTGGTCTATGGTGGGCAGGGCTAGACTCTTGTTGCACTTGAATTGACGAGGTAAGGTTTCAGAGATATGCTCTACTATGACTCCAAAGCTACTGGTCATGGTGATGGCTTTCTTAGCACAGTCTATTAGTCCTTTATGCTTTGACATCCAATCCATACCTAGTACTACTTCCAATCCTTTGGTTTCAAGTATGATTAGGTTGGCATAAAAATCCATCCCATGTATTCTGATAGGCACAGCTTTGCAAATTTTTCTAGCTTTTGTAGTTGTACCGGGGATTTGAACTATCATGACATGCTCCAAGTTGGTTGGGTGAATCTTACTAGTGCATGCAAATTCTTCGGTGACAAATGAATGCGATGCTCCCGAATCAAACAATACCCTTGCTAAAACTGAGTTGACTTAAAACATACCCAACACTACATCTGGCGCTTCCTGGGCTTCTTTGGCGTTCATGTGGAAGAGACGACCGTTGCGGCTGTGAGGGTTCCTTGGGGGAAAATCTTCTCCCTAGTTGAACATGACGCTGCTGTTGAGCTGGGGCATTCACATTGGCAGTGGCGGCAGTCTTCTTGGGGAACTCATTGGAATAGTGGCCCTTCACTCCACACTTTAAACAAGTGATTTGGGACTTGTCCTTTGCTGCGACAGGCACATCGTTGCTGCCAGTTCTGGGTGCAGTGTTATTGTTGTTGTTGCTCTTGGGAGGGGCACGGTTGAAATTGTTGGTGTTACCGGAGTTGTTGTTGTTTCCTCCGGACTTCACATTGCCTCCGCTACGGTTGGGGTAGCTTGGGCGAGACATTGGGGGTCGATTGTTTCTGGGTGCATATCCTGGTGAGGGGTTGGGACAGTACTTCTGGTGAGTGCTGGATCCAGATTGCTGCATCATACGATGTTTGCGGTTGTCGTTTGCCTGATTAATCTTCCCTTCCATCTGAATGGCAGAGTCGACTAGCTCTTCGAGATCCTCGAAACGGATGTTGACGAGGATAGTCTGCATCTCATCATGCAGTCCGTTCAGGAATCTCTCCTTCTTCTTGGCCTCCATGTTGATCTCATCAAGGGCGTACCTTGCTAAGGACAGGAACCTGTCATGGTACTCCACCACAGTCATTCTGCCCTGCTTCAACTCTCTGAACTCATCCCTCATTTGGGTGACTAGACCTTGCGGTACGTGGGTGCGGCTGAACTTGATCTTGAAGGCTTCCCATGTCATAACTTGACCATGGTTCATCAGGCGGATACTGTTCTACCAGGCTCTTGCGTCTCCTGCCAAGTAATGGGTGGCAAAGATAACTTTCTCGTTGTCATCAACTCTGGCTACCTCCAAATTGTTTTCCATCGTTTGCAACCAGTCATTGGCATCTAAGGGGTTCTCCGAAGTGCTGAAGATTGGGGGATTAGTATTCTGGAAGTTCTTCAGCTTGGATCCTTGATGATCCTGATTTCCATGCCCTTGGTTATTGAGAGCCATCTGGGCGATCTATTGCAGTGTTGCTAGATTAGCTTGGCACTCTACCCTGCTTGCTTCTCTGTCTGCGATGAGATTCTACAAGATCTGCAGCATTGGGTATTGCGACGAGCTGCTCCCTCCTTGGTTTCCATGAGTCATCTGAGGATTGAGGTAGATAAAGGGGGTAAGAGGGAAGGTTCTAGGGTTCATGGTTTTGGTTTCACAACTAAAACTTTGAGTTTGACTCAGGTTTTTGGCAACTAACTTCATTTCATTCACGCAAGCAAACACATGATACAAACACACACACATCACAACAAATAAAAACAGATGGTTTTAAGAACCATTCTGCAAGCTATGATACAGTGGGACCGATACATCTCATGCTACGACAGTGCTCTAGTGCATCTACTCATCGTTGATGAAGTCGGAATCATCATCGTCAGTGTACAAGTCCACAACATCCTCCTCTAGAAAGTCGTCATCATTGCTAAGGTAAGAATCCATGTCTCCCTGGATGTCTTCACCCTCTTCTTCTTCCTTCGCGGTAAGCTGAGCTTCTTCTCCTTGACGGTCTTCTCGAGGTCGACCACCTTCTTGCGAAGACGGGCGATGATGTGATCCTTCTTCTCGCGCTGGCGGCAAAGGGACTGACGGTCCTAGACAAGTAGTGAGAAAGTCTGGGCCTTCTGGTCGGCGATGGCACGGTTGTGGTTGGCGAATTCCCTAGCATTGTCCAACTCCTTGTGACGATTGTACAATAGGAAATCAAGGTTCTCCACTTGGCGCTTCAGTTCTGGATGACTTGGCATCTCCATCGGCATTCCCATGAAGTCACGTCTTGGATAGTGAGCAAAACGGGTTCCTTGGATCTGGTTGACACTGAGGGCACATAGACGTGCGAGAGCTTCATGCATTGCCCTGGCTAATCCATCTAGCCAGTTGTTCTCTCTCACGGAGAACTGAATTCTCCCGGACATTGGTGTTTCGATGCTTCCTCAAAGATCAGCGGTGACGAGCCACTGCAAATCTCCTCCTGGGGGTCCTGGAAGTTGAGCTCCAAGAAACTCCGGATGTGGGCGTCCCAATAACTTAGACAGTGAATCAAGATCCCTCTCGAAGATCAGCTGACCTCCATTTCCTAGCTGGTAGAACTTGCTGAACTGAGACTCCATCTACAAGAATTAAGGATGAGGGAGTTAGTGAAGTGATCAAGTGTGTCAATTTTTAGGTAGTAATGTAAGAATTTGAGGAACATGAATTTTTGAGAAAGAATGAATTCCCAAGGATAAGAGAGGAAATAGTTTTTCATAAATACTCACTTTGGTTTGGAAATTAAGTTTTTGTTTGGACGTCCATTCTAACTAAGGTCTCCTACGGTTAGGATGGCTCTGATACCAACTTGTCAACACCCGGATTTTTAATCCTAGATGCTTGTTATGCCATACCTCACAATCCCAGGATTACCATTTTTGCGAGACATAACAGATTGGATATCATAGTACATCATCCATTACAAACCATACATAAGGTCTTACACAAATAAGGATCTCATGATCCAGTCTTAATACAACAAGCAGCGGAATAAGTAATAAGCATAGCGGTGGGGTGATACATTGCAAATGTATCTATAATTTTTGATGTTCCATGCTTGGTTTTATCCACTTTCTTGTGTTTTGTTCCAACTTTGGAGTACTTTTCTTATGTTTTCTTGTACTAACCTATTAACAAGAGCCATAGTGCCAGCTGCCTGTTTTCTACTGTTTTTGGTTCCAGGAAAGTCAGAAAAATGAATATTCTCGGAATTGGACGGGACAAAAGCCAAAGTGCCTATTTTTTCGGATGTCATTAAGTGCCAGAATACGAGACGGAGATGGACTATAGGGCGGCCACACCACCTGGCCGCGCGGCCAGGCCTAGCCTGCGCCAGGGGGTGGTGTGGCCAGCCTAGGCACCCCCTCAGCCTCCCCTTCCGACTATAAGATGCCCTCGGGACGTAAACCCTAAGGACCCGATCAAAAATCCACGAAAGAGTCTATAGCCGTTGTCGTCTCCATCCCTAGATCGGGAGGGATCTGAAGCTCTTCCCGGCACCCTGCCGGAGAGGGGAATTCACCCTGGAGGCCTTCTTCATCATCATGCAAGACTCTGTTGTGATGCGTGAGTAGTTCATCCTTGGACTACGGATCCATGTAGTAGCTAGATGGCTGGTTCTCCTCCTTTGTGCTTTCATGTTTAGATCTTGTGAGCTCCGTTCATGATCAAGATCACCTATTTGTAATTCTGCATGTTGTGTTTGCGGGGATCCGATGGATATTGAGATGCTATTTCAGATTGATTATTGATTCTATCATGTCTTTGTTATTTGTGATCTTGCATGCTTTCCGTTGTTAGTAGCTATCTTGGCCAAGTAGATGCTAGCAACTCCAAGAGTTAGTATTTATGCTCGATAGTGGGTTCATGCCTCTGGTAATCTGGGGAAGTGACAGAAATCTCTAAGGTACTATATGTGCTGTTGCTACTAGGGAGAAAATAACAATCCTTTGTTCATAGAACAATCGTATTGTTTACTTTACACGCAGTTCATAAAGCAATAATCTGTTGCTTGCAACTTAATACTGGAGGGGGTTCGGATGATAACCTGAAGGTGGATTATTAGTCATAGATGCAGTTGGATGGCGGTCTATGTATAATGTTGTAATTCCCAATCAAATTCCAAAGGAGTCAAGATGATTAGTATATGCATGTATTGCTTTCTCGATGTTAGTCAATTGCCCCGCTGTAATTTGTTCACCCAGCATGTTATCTATCTTAAGGACGGCCACCTCTAGTGAACTATGGATCCTGGTCCTTGTCTTTTACATTCAATCTACAATCTTTTACTGCTTTGTTTTTACTTTCTGCAAACTTTTACTTCTTTCCATTCGATACGTTTAATCCTTTGTTTTCCGCAAAACACGGTGAGATTGACAACCTCATCGCAAGTTGGGGACAAAGTTCTGTGGTTGTGTTGTGCAGGTCTCCACGTTGCTACTAGCACCGGTAGTGCGCCCTGCTAAGGATGTTGATACATTGCAAATGTATCTATAATTTTTGATGTTCCATGCTTGGTTTTATCCACTTTCTTGTGTTTTGTTCCAACTTTGGAGTACTTTTCTTATGATTTCTTGGACTAAACTATTAACAAGAGCCACAGTGCCAGCTGCCTATTTTTTGCTGTTTTTGGTTCCAGGAAAGTCAGAAAATGAATATTCTCGGAATTGGACGGGACAAAAGCCAAAGTGCCTATTTTTCCGGATGTCATCAAGTGCCAGAATACAAGATGGAGAGGGACCAGAGGGCGGCCACACCACCCCATGGCATGGGTCACCAGGCCGCGCCAAGGCATGGTGTGGGCCCCCTGGCCGCCCACCGACCTTGCCCTCTAGCCTATAAGAAGCCTCCCGAGGCATAAACCCTAAATAGTCAAGCCTCCAGCCACGAAAAGTTCCACAACACCGCCGCCACCGAAGGGGACATTCGGGGGATAGAAAGTCTCTGTTTTGGCACTCTGCCGGGACAGGGAAGTGCCCCCGGAGCCATCTCCATCGATCTCTACCACCATCTCCATCACCATTGCTGATTCCCATGATGATGAGGGAGTAGTTCTCTCTCGAGGATAAGGGTTCTACCGGTAGCTATGTGTTCATCTCTCTCTATGCACGATCATATTGTGATCATGATCTTGTAATCTATAGATCTACCTTGCTACTCAAGTGCTTTAATAGATCTCTGCTTTCCCCATGTGTGTGAAAGTGACAGCGTGCTCACCATGGTGGCACTTAGGCTAGAGATTACAAATACTTGTTATGAGTTATATTTGGAGTTGGATGTTTTTATGAAATTGTGGTGTTTGTTGGACTCATCTAGTGCTCAAGGTGACAGTGTGGGGTTTTCTAGATGGGAAAGGCTTACTTTGAGGTGTGCTGTTATAGCCCTACCACGGATTAGAGTGTCCAACCGGAGAGTAGTTAAGAGTAGTATCATGAAGATAAAATATTTGTATGAGAGTGTTCACTAGTGAAAGTATGATCCCTAGGCCTTGTTTCTAAGCACTGAAACACCGTTTGCTATTAGATCTATTGCATGTTTGCTTGCTTCTATCTTTATTTCAGTTTGCCTTTAGTCTTCTCCACGCCATCAAGCTATTTTCTACCACCATTACCACTTATAATTATCTATACCACTTGTATTACACTATCTCTTCGCCGAACTAGTGCACCTATACACCTGACAAGTGTATTGGGTGTGTTGGGGACACAAGAGACTTCTTGTATCTTGATTGCAGGGTTGCTTGAGAGGGAATACCTTTGACCACTTCCTCCCTGAGTTCGATAAACCTTGGGTGATCCACTTAAGGGAAAACTTGCTGCTGTTCTACAAACCTCTACACTTGGAGGCCCAACAACTGTCTACAAGAATAGAAGTGCATAGACATCAAGCTATTTTCTGGCGCTGTTGCCGGGGAGGAAAGGTAAAAGGTATTCGCACCGGAGGATTAAAAAAGAAGAACCTGCCATGGCAAACGCCTATTTTCTGGCGCCGTTGCTGGGGAGGTAAGGTAAAAGGTACTCACATCCTCCGGTGTGAGTGCTCGAAGTTATTTCCTTTAGATTCTGCAATTTTTTCTTTTTGTTTCTTGTTTTCACTAGTTAGGCTTAATGGAAAACAACAACAAAATTAGAGAGTTTTATAGTATTTATCTTGAGTTAGGACATGAAGTGTTTGAAGAGAAAATTAAAAAACATATGGAACTTTATTTGCATGCTAATAGCAATGTTATTAGTATGAATTCTTTGAACACCATTATTGCTAATGCTGTGGAAAAGTCTAAGCTTGGGGAAGCTTGTTTTTATGAAGATGATCTTTTTAGTCCCCCAAGCATGGAGGAGAAAATTTACTTTGATGATACTATGCCTCCAATATATGATGATTACAATGAAGAATATCATATTTTCAGTCCACCTACTATTGAGGAGAATATTAATGATTACAATATGCCTCCTATATTTGATGATTATGGTCATGAGAATAATAATGATAGCTATTTTGTTGAATTTGCTTCCACTACGATTGATAAGGATGACTATGCTTATGTGGAGAGTAATAATGATTATATGCATGTGGCTCATGATAAGAATATTTTATGTGATAGTTATATTGTTAATTTTATGCATGATGCTACTGAAAGTTATTATGAGAGAGGGAAACATGGTTTTATGTGTCTCAACAATATTAAGTTTCTCCTCTTTATGTTGAAAATTTTGAAGCTGCACTTGTTTTGCTTTCCTATGCTTGCTGTTTTGTGCTTTCATGACTTGTTTGTTTACAAGATTCCTATGCATAGGAAGTGGGTTAGACTTAAATGTGCTTTGAATTTGCTTCTTGATGCTCTTTTTTACTTCAATTCATATTTCTTATGTGAGCATCTTCTCAAACTATCATGCCTAACTTAAAGGCGTTAAAGAAAAGTACTTTTTGGGAGATAACCCAAAAGTTTTAGATGAGTCTTGGAAGTTATTACTTCAGTAATAACCGCTCCTTATCCTTTTTATTTGCTTTTTGTGCCAAGAGTAACCTCTAATGAGAGAGAAGTAATGATTGGGAAAGTTGCTGTCCCGAAACAGATTTCTGTGCTTCACCGTAAAAATTCGTGTAAAATCACTGAACGTCTTTTTGAGGCGTGCATTTTTTTCTTCTGCCCCAGGTTGTTATCTAACTTTTTTTAGTTCAACACTTTTTTATTTGAGCAACAAAAGGTCTTTGAAAAAATTCATCTTTAGCTGCTGGTCTGTTTTGACAGATTTCTGGCATTATTTGCATTTGCTTCTTGTTGGTTCCTTTTTGAGTTCTTTTGGGGAATTGAGCTTTTTGAGGGAAGTGCTACAGTAGCTAGTGTTTTAATGAAACTTTTATTGGTGTTAGAACTGAACCTAAAGACTTATTATCTTGAGTGCACTAATGTTGCTAATAAAGATTGTGTGAAGTTTTGTATGAAGGAAAAAAATTAGGTGTGTGGAAGGAATGAGTAATGAGATGATGGATGGACTAAAGCTCAAGCTTGGGGATGCCACGCGTGTCACCCCAAGAAATATCCAATAAGTACAAGCGTCAAAGCTTGGGGATGCCCAAGGCATCCCCTTCTTCATCAATAAAAATCCCAGGTTTCTTCCAAACGCTTAATTTTTATTGTTTCATGCACAGTTGCGTTGTTCTTGGAGCGCCTTATTTTTCGTTTTTGTTTTGGTTTTTGTTTCCTTTAGTTTGCTTAGTTTGCTGAATAGATTGGTTGGAACCCCCCTCTTTCATACATTGGTTTTCAAATAGTTTGGTTTGGATTGGAGAAGAGTAGGAAAGCTCATGCTTAAGTGTTAAAGAGAGTTTGTTTTTGACTGTGGCCTATGATTTGTCATGCCATACTTGATATTGTTTTGGCTTTATGCTTAGTATTCTTTGCTGTAGCATGACTTGTTATAAACAATTGAGATTGCTTAATGTGCCTTGGATGAATCATGCGTTGTTTTAGCATATTAAAGCATAGTATAGTGGTATTATCCTTTGATGTTTTATTTGGGTTGACTTGGCGCATGCTCACACCATGTTATGACTATCCCAAGTCACCATAGCCTTTATGATCCTTTAGGTTTCAACTTGTAGTATCACTTTATGCTTTGATCAATGATGTTTTGTCACTCTGCATGATTATGGCCATTATTGCTCTCTTAGTTTGTCGCTCCCAGTCTTTTGCTAGCCTCCACAACCAAGTATGAGTTCCACTCATGCGTCCAACTCCCTAAAGCAAGTTATTCCAAAGAGTCCACCATACCTACCTACTAGCATCTGCTATTCCAAGTATATTCATGCTTTTGTTTACCTTCCAAATTAAACTTGTTATGAGAAAACTAGTGATTAAAGCTCTCACGAACTTGATGGCACACTTTACTTTTCTCGCCCTTAATAAACTTGAACCATTGTGTCTTCTATGTTGTATATGCTTGCACTTATTTGTTAGGGATTAGTAGAACCATGCTGTCATGGGGAACGCTTTCAACATTGCACTGGTACTTTGTA
This sequence comes from Avena eriantha, assembly GCA_910589775.1. Classification (NCBI taxonomy): domain Eukaryota; kingdom Viridiplantae; phylum Streptophyta; class Magnoliopsida; order Poales; family Poaceae; genus Avena; species Avena eriantha. The sequence continues at coordinate 253,761,874 of OU342746.1, forward strand.
CCTAGTTGATATCAAGCTCTTTTGTCTATGGATGTCGTCGGTGTGAAATGAAAGGGGAGCTTGTAAATCCATGGAGTTATGTATATGTGTTAGATAAACGCCTGGGCCGTTGGTCTAATCCATGCTGACATGGTGGAAACCTGCAGCGTAACCATAATGAGCCATCTATGAAGCATTCTTCTTACAAAAAAAGAATCCTATATTGAGAGAAAAAGAGAAAAAGAAAAAAAGATATTATGAAAAGAGGAAAGAGAGAAAAAAAAGCACCATATTCCCATGGTAAATAAGAAGATTGCTGAGATGCTCGTTGTCTGCTTGCCTTGTCATTTTGATATGGGGATTCTTTCATATCATCGGGAAAGGGGTACCCCGTTGGCGGTTCTCTATGATACACACGTACTTACGATGACAAGAACTTACCGATGACTAAACTTGAGTAGCATGAGGAGCGGCCCTCGTATTCAAGGGACATGAGATTTCTAACTTATACTTCGTCAAGCATGTACACCATAGTTTGTTCACTTTAACCTTAATCACTTCAAGATGCTTATGATAGGGGCAATGAGAGCTGAAAGCTATAAGTACCATAATTTTAGGAAGCTCTTTATGAAACTTGAATCTCTGCTTCCTTCTATGAAGGCCTTTCTTCCACCATTATATTGAGTCTCCACCTTCTACCTTTATGCACCTACTTTGAGAGCATAGTGGCCATTCTTAGTTCTATGTGCATTGTCCCAAGACTAGTTGATTGATGCATAACTTGATATTGCTTGTTTTAAACTATTTGTATCTAGTCACTCTTATGAACTTTGAAGGTGTCCTATGCAATAATAATTGCTACTCTATGAGGGACAAGCTGAATGCCATTATGCTATGTTTTCTTTATGTGAAACAAACAAACATCTTGCAAAGCATTGTTATTCATGAATCTTTTGTTTGTGCCTTTTCATGTTGCAACATAGTTTATTTGTCTTATTGCTAGAACTTTGTCTTTCATGTTATGATTGAAGTACTATGATCCTAGCGTTGAATGTTTTACAAATACTTTGATCAAGTTTATGATGGTGCATGTCACCTCAAAAATTATTCTTTCTTTTTATCACTTAACTACTCGAGGACGAGCAGGAGTTAAGCTTGGGGATGTTGATACATTGCAAATGTATCTATAATTTTTGATGTTCCATGCTTGGTTTTATCTACTTTCTTGTGTTTTGTCCACACTTTGGAGTACTTTTCATATGATTTCTTGAACTAACCTATTAACAAGTGCCACAGTGCTAGTTGCCTATTTTCTTCTGTTTTTGGTTCCAGGAAAGTCAGAAAATCAATATTCTCAGAATTGGACCGGACAAAAGCCAAGTTGATATTTTCCGAAAAACTCACGGAGCCAGAAGGAGAGTCGGAGAGGGGCCACGGAGTGTCCACACCACCCCATGGCGTGGGTCCCTCCAGGCCGCGCCAGGGCATGGTGTGGGCCCCCTGGCCGCCCACCGACCTTGCCCTCTAGCCTATAAGAAGCCTCCCGAGGCATAAACCCTAAATAGTCAAGCTTCCAGCCATGAAAAGTTCCACAACACCGCCGCCACCAAAGGGGAGATTTGAGGCACAGAAAATCTCTGTTTCTGCACCCTTCTAGGACGGGGAAGTGCCCCCGGAGCCATCTCCATCGATCTCCACCACCATCTCCATCACCATTGCTGATTCCCATGATGAGGAGGGAGTAGTTCTCTCTCGAGGCTAAGGGTTCTACCGGTAGCTATGTGTTCATCTCTCTCTCTCTATGCATGATCATATTGTGATCATGAGCTTGTAATCTATAGATCTACCTTGCTACTACAGTGCTTTAATAGATCTCTACTCTCCCCATGCGTGTGAAAGTGATAGCGTGCTCACCATGGTGGCACTTAGGCTAGAGATTACAAATACTTGTTATGAGTTAAATTTGGAGTTGAATGTCTTTATGAAATTGTGGTGTTTGTTGGACTCATCTAGTGCTCAAGGTGACAGTGTGGGGTTTTCTAGATGGGAAAGGCTTACTTTGAGGTGTGCTGTTATAGCCCTACCATGGATTAGAGTGTCCAACCGGAGAGTAATAAAGAGTAGTATCATGAAGATAATATATTTATATGAGCGTGTTCACTAGTGAAAGTATGATCCCTAGGCCTTGTTTCTAAGCACTGATACACCGTTTGCTATTAGATCTATTGCATGTTTGCTTGCTTCCATCTTTATTTCAGTTTGCCTTTAGTCTCTTCCACGCCATCAAGCTATCTTCTATCACCGTTACCACTTATAATTATCCATACCACTTGTATTTCACTATCTCTTCGCCGAACTAGTGCACCTATACACCTGACAAGTGTATTGGGGACACAAGAGACTTCTTGTATCATGATTGCAGGGTTGCTTGAGAGGGGATACCTTTGACCACTTCCTCCCCGAGTTCGATAAACCTTGGGTGATCCACTAAAGGGAAAACTTGCTGCTGTTCTACAAACCTCTGCACTTGGAGGACCAACAACTGTCTACAAGAATATAAGTGCGTAAAAAACAAGCTATTTTCTGGCGCCATTGCCGGGGAGGAAAGGTAAAATGTATTCACACCGGAGGATTAAAGAAGAAGAACCTCCCACGACAAACGCCTATTTTCTGGCGCCGTTACCGGGGAGGTAAGGTAAAAGGTACTCACATCCTCTGGTGTGAGTGCTCGAAGTTATTTCCTTTAGATTCTGCAATTTTGTCTTTTTGTTTCTTGTTTTCACTAGTTAGGCTTAATGGAAAACAACAACAAAATTAGAGAGTTTTATAGTATTTATCTTGAGTTAGGACATGAAGTGTTTGAAGAGAAAATTAAAAAACATATGGAACTTTATTTGCATGCTAATAACAATGTTATTAGTATGAATTCTTTGAACACCATTATTGCTAATGCTGTGGAAAAGTCTAAGCTTGGGGAAGCTTGTTTTTATGAAGATGATCTTTTTAGTCCCCCAAGCATGGAGGAGAAAATTTACTTTGATGATACTATGCCTCCAATATATGATGATTACAATGAAGAATATCATATTTTCAGTCCACCTACTATTGAGGAGAATATTAATGATTACAATATGCCTCCTATATTTGATGATTATGGTCATGAGAATAATAATGATAGCTATTTTGTTGAATTTGCTTCCACTACGATTGATAAGGATGACTATGCTTATGTGGAGAGTAATAATGATTATATGCATGTGGCTCATGATAAGAATATTTTATGTGATAGTTATATTCTTAATTTTATTCATGATGCTACTGAAAGTTATTATGAGAGAGGGAAACATGGTTTTATGTGTCTCAATAATATTAAGTTTCTCCTCTTTATGTTGAAAATTTTGAAGCTGCACTTGTTTTGCTTTCCTATGCTTGCTGTTTTGTGCTTTCATGACTTGTTTGTTTACAAGATTCCTATGCATAGGAAGTCGGTTAGACTTAAATGTGCTTTGAATTTGCTTCTTGATGCTCTTTTTTACTTCAATTCATATTTCTTATGTGAGCATCTTCTCAAACTATCATGCCTAACTTAAATGCGTTAAAGAAAAGTACTTATTGGGAGATAACCCAAAAGTTTTAGATGAGTCTTCGAAGTTATTACTTCAGTAATAACCGCTCCTTATCCTTTTTATTTGCTTTTTGTGCCAAGAGTAACCTCTAATGAGAGAGAAGTAATGATTGGGAAAGTTGCTGTCCCGAAACAGATTTCTGTGCTTCACCGTAAAAATTCGTGTAAAATCATTGAACGTCTTTTTGAGGCGTGCATTTTTTTCTTCTGCCCCAGGTTGTTATCTAACTTTCGTTAGTTCAACACTTTTTTATTTGAGCAACAGAAGGTCTTGAAAACTTCAGTCTTCTCGGGCACTTCCAGACATTTGCAAAGTAACGAGATATGGAACACATTGTGGATGGCTGACATCTCTTCAGGCAGTTCCAGTTGATATGATACTTCTCCTCGACGGTTCAGAAGCTTGAAAGGTCCGATATATCTGGGGGCTAACTTTCCCTTCAGACTAAAGCGTTGAGTTCCCTTCAATGGTGAAACCTTGAGATATACAAAATCGCCGACATTGAAAGTCAGGTCTCTCCTTCTTTTGTCAGCATAACTCTTCTGTCTGGATTGGGCGGTCTTGAGGTGCTCATGGACTTTGTGAACTATCTCTTCTGCTTCCCGAAGGATGTCGGGTCCGAAGATCTGACTCTCTCCTACTTGCGACCAATTCAAAGGGGTACGTCACTTTCTTCCGTATAGGAATTCAAATGGTGCCATCTGCAAACTAGCTTGATAACTGTTGTTATATGAGAATTCTGCGAAAGGCAGGCAATCTTCCCATTTTGATCCATATTCCAACACACAAGCTCTAAGCATATCCTCTAGGATCTGGTTGACTCTCTCAGTCTGTCCATCTGTTTACGGGTGATACGTTGTGCTGAAGTTCAACTTGGTTCCTAATCCTTCTTGGACTTTCTGCCAAAATCTTGAGGTAAACTGGGTTCGTCGATCTGATACGATGGTCTTGGGGGTTCCATGCAGACTAACAATCCTAGCAATGTATAACTCTGCTAACTTTGCACTTTGGTAAGTTGTCTTGACAGGTATAAAGTGGGCTACTTTGGACAGTCTATCAACTATGACCTAGATTGAGTCATTCCCCCTACTAGAAGTAGGTAAACCGGTGATAAAGTCCATTCCGACGGAATCCCATTTTCATTCCGGAATCTGCAATGGTTTTAGCAGTCCTGCAGGTCTGTGATGTTCTGCTTTGACTCTTTGACAGATGTCGCATTTGGCGATGTAGCTTCCGATCTCTCTCTTCATCTTGTGCCACCAAAATTGCTCTTTCAAATCCTGATACATCTTTGTTTCTCCAGGGTGGATAGAATAAAGAGTATCATGAGCTTCCTTCATGATAACTTCCTTCAGCTCCGAATCTGCTGGCACACAGATACGTCCTTTGTACCACAATACTACTTCTTCATCTTTAGTGAAACCAGGTACCTTTCCTGTACCAATACGATGTTTGATTCCGTCGATACTTTCATTCCCCTTCTGGGCTTCCTTGATTTGGATAATCAAAGTGGGTGAAGTTCAATGCTAGCTAAGAATCCTTTGCTAACTAATTTGGTCCTGAATTGCTCCAACTCTTCATACAAACTTGGTTGCTTCTCCTTGATCATGGTGTTTAGCCTACACGGCAATCTGCTAAGAGCATCCGCTACCACATTGGCTTTGCCGGGGTGATAGTGAATGTCAAGGTCATAATCCTTGATTAACTCCATCCATCTTCTTTGCCTCATATTCAGCTCCTTCTGAGTGAAGATATATTTTAAGCTCTTGTGATCTGAGTAAATCTCATAGTGATTACCCATCAAATAATGACGCCATGTCTTCAATGGTAGAACCACAACTGCTAGCTCAAGATCATGGGTCGGATAGTTATGCTCATGCTGCTTCAGTTGTCGAGACAGATACGCGATGACTTTGCCTTCTTGCATCAATACACATCCTAGACCAATCTTGGATGCGTCACAATACACATCAAATGGCTTCTTGATATCAGGCATGACCAATATTGGGGCTGATATCAATCTCTTCTTCAGCTCGTGAAAACTGGCTTCACATTTGTCTGTCCATTCAAACTTCTTGTCCTTCTTCAACAATTGGGTCATGGGTCAGGCGATGCTTGAGAATCCTTCTACGAACTTGCGGTAATATCCCGCTAATCCGAGAAATGCACGGACTTGGGTTTGAGTGGTTGGGGCTTCCCATTCTTCGACATCTTTGATCTTGGCGGGATCAACAGAGACTCCTCCGGCAGACACGATATGTCCTAGGAATCCTACTTCCTTCATCCCAAACTCACACTTGCTGAACTTGGCATATAGCTGATGTTCTCTCAGGGTTTCTAGGATAACTCTCAGATGTTGCTCATGCTCTTCTTCTAACTTGGAGTAGATAAGGATGTCGTCGATAAACACAACTACAAACTTATCTAGGAAATTCATAAAGATCTTATTCATGAGATTCATGAAATAAGCAGGGGCATTGGTTAATCCAAAAGACATAACCGTATACTCGTATAAACCATTAGCGAGTAGTAAAGGCGGTCTTCGGAATATCCGTTGCACGAATCTTAAGTTGGTGATAACCAGTCCTAAGATCAATCTTTGAGAATACCTGAGCTCCGGTCAACTGATCAAATAGATCCTCTATCTTTGGCAAAGGGTACTTGTTCTTGATGGTGACATCATTCAACTTTCTGTAATCTGTGCATAGACGGTTGCCTCCATCTTTCTTGTCGACGAATAACACTGGGGATCTCCATGGCGATGCGCTTGGTTGAATCAAGCCTTTCTCTAACATGGCATCCAACTGCTTCTTCAGTTCCACTAACTCTGAGGGGTTCATGCTATAGGGTCTCTGGGCTATAGGTCCGGTTCCGGGGATTAGTTCGATAATGAACTCAATATCCCTATCTGGGGGCATACCTGGCAATTCATCTGGGAATACGTCGGGGTATTCACATACTACTCTGACTTGGTGTATGGTGGGCAGGGCTACACTCTTGTTGCACTTGAATTGACGGGGTAAGGTTTCAGAGATATGCTCTACTTTGACTCCAGAATTACTAGTCATGGTGATGGCTTTCTTAGCACAGTCTATCAATCCTTTATGCCTTGACATCCATTCCATGCCTAGTACTACTTCCAATCCTTTGGTTCCAAGTACAATTAGGTTGGCATAAAAATCTATCCCATGTATTCTGATAGGTACAACTTTGCAAATTTTTCTAGCCTTGGGTTGTTGAACCGGGGATTTGAACTATCATGACATGCTTCGGGTTGGTTGGACGAATCTTACTAGTGCATGCAAATTCTTCGGTGACAAATGAATGCGATGCTCCTGAATCAAACAATACTCTTGCTAAAACTGAGTTGACAGAAAACATACCCAGCACTACATCTGGCGCTTCCTGGTCTTCTTTTGCGTTCATGTGGAAGAGACGGCCATTGCGGCTGTGAGGGTTCCCTGGGGAAAATCTCCTTCCTGGCTGAACACGACGCTGCTACTGAGCTGGAGCATTCACATTGGCATTGGCTGCAGTCTTCTTGGGACACACATTAGAGTAGTGACCCTTCACTCCACACTCAAAACAAGTGATCTGGGACTTGTCCTTGACTGCGACAGGCACAACATTGCTGCCCGTTCTGGGTGCAGTGTTGTTGTTGTGGTTCTTGGGAGGGGCACGGTTGAAATTGTTGGCGTTACTGGAGTTGTGATTGTTTCCTCCGGGCTTCACATTGCCTTTGCTACGGTTGGGGTAGCTTGGGCGAGACGTTGGGGGTCGGTTGTTCCTTGGTGCATATCCCTGTGAAGGGTTGGGATGGTACTTCTGGTGACTGTTGGATCCAGACTGCTGCATCATACGACGCTTGTGGTTGTCGTTTGCCTGATTAATCTTCCCTTCCATCTGAATGGCAGAGTCGACTAGCTCTTCAAGATCCTGGAAACGGATGTTGAGGAGGACAGTATGCATCTCATCATGTATTCCGTTCAAGAATCTCTCATCTTCTTGGCATCCGTGTTGATCTCATTAGGTGCATATCTGGCAAGTGACAGGAATCTGTCATGGTACTCCACCACAGTCATCCTTCCTTGCTTTAATTCGCGGAACTCATCTCTCATTCGGTTGACTAGACCTTGTGGCACGTGGGTGCGTTTGAACTTGATTTTGAATGCTTCCCATGTCATCACTTCACCATGGTTCATATTGCGTATGTTATTCCACCAAGCTCTTGCATCTCCTGCCAGATAGTGGGTGGGGAAGAGAACTTTCTCATTTTCATCAACTCTGGAAACTTCTAAGTTGTTTTCCATGGTCTGTAACCAGTCATCAGCATCTAATGGGTTTTCTGATTGGTTGAAGATTGGGGGATTGGTGTTCTGAAAGTTTTTGAGTTTGGATCCCTGGTGATCCTGATTTCCGTGCCCTTGGTTGTTGAGGGCCATCTGGGCGATCTGTTGAAGTGTTGCTAAGTTGGCTTGACATTGTGCCCTGCTTGCTTCACGGTCTGCTATGAGATTCTGCAAGATCTGCAGCATTGGGTCTTGCGACGAGCTGCTCCCTCCTTGGTTTCCACGAGTCATCTGAAGATTGAGAAGGATATAGAGGTAAGAGGGAAATTCTAAGGTTCATGGTTTGGGGTTTTCAAAGCTAAAACTTTGAGTTAGACTCAGGTTTTTTTCAACTAACTTCATTTTCATTCATGCAAGCAAGCACACGATACAACACACACCACAACAATCAAAGGGAAAACAGATGGTTTGAAGAACCATTCTATAAGCTACGATACAGTGAGATCGATATATCTCATGCTACGACGGTGCTCTAGTGCATCTACTCATCGTTGATGAAGTCGGAGTCATCATCATCAGTGTAGAAGTCCACGGCATCCTCCTCCAGAAAGTCATCATCGTTGCTGAGGTAAGAATCCATGTCTCCCTGGATGTATTCACCCTCATCTTCTTCTTCTTTTGCTGCAAGCTAAGCTTCCTGCTCCTTGATGGTCTTCTCGAGGTCGGCCACCTTCTTGCGAAGACGGGCGATGGTGCGATCCTTCTTGGCACGCTGGCGGCGAAGAGACTGGCGGTCTTGGACAAGCAGTGCGAAAGTCTAGGCCTTCTTGTCGGCAATGGCAAGGTTCTGGTTGGCTAACTCTCTGGCATTGTCCAGTTCCTGCTGTCTGTCATGCAGCAAGAAGTCAAGGTTCTCCACTTGACGCCTCAACTCGGGGTGACCCGGCATCTCCATCGGCATTCCCATGAAGTCACGTCTTGCATAGTGAGCAAAACGGGTTCCTTGGATCTGGTTGACACTTAGGGCACATAGACATGCGAGAGCTTCATGCATTGCCCTGGCTAATCCATCTAGCCAGTTGTTCTCTCTCACGGAGAACTGAATTCTCCTAGAAGTTGGTGCTTCAATGCTTCCTCTAAGATCTGCGGTGACGAGCCACTGTAGGTCCTCCTGGAGGTCCTGGAAGTTGAGCTCCAAGAAACTCCGGGTACGGGCGTCCCAGTAACTCCGACAGTGAATCCAGATCCCTCTCGAAGATCAGCTGACCTCCGTTTCCCAAATGGTAGAACTTGCTGAACTGAGTCTCCATCTACAAGAGTTAAGGATGAGGAAGTTAGTGAAGTGATCAAGTGTGTCAAATTTTAAGTAGTAGTGTAAGAATTTTGAGGAACATGAATTTTTGAGAAAGAATGAATTCACAAGGATAAGAGAGGAGATAGTTTTTCATAATTACTCACTTTGGTTTTGAAACTAAGTTTTTGTTCGGACGCCCATTCTGACTAGGGTCTCCTATGGTCAGGATGGCTCTAATACCAACTTGTCAACACCCGGATTTTTAATCCCAGATGCCCGTTATGCCATACCTCGCAATCCCAGGATTACCATTTTTGTGAGACATAACGGATTGGATATCATAGTACATCATCCATTACAAACCATACATAAGGTCTTACATAAATAAGGATCTCATGATCCAGTCTTAATACAACAAGCAGCGGAAATAAAAGATAAGTGTAGTGGTGGGGTCCATCTTCAGGGGCACAAGCAATGCTGACGAAGGCAGATAGTCCTAGTTATCATAGCCGTCCTGCTGGCCATCCTCTTGATAGTCTCCTTCATAGTCTGGCCATGATAATAGCCAGGGACAAAAGCCATGAGTACTCTTTAAGTACTCGCAAACTACCACTAACAAGCACTATAATTCTAAGTTAAAGTGCTAAATCCAAGTTTAACTATAAAGTTAAGTCTGAAACCTAAGCTGAGTTCTGAAGCAAAGAAAGATAAAGTAAAGTTCTAGAATCACTTAAGTGGGAAGCTAAGGTCATAAACACAACCCTGTTGTGGTCAAGTCAAAATTCATCATTCATTTCAAAATACTTAGAAAACATCTGACAACGAAACAGTATGGCCATTCCAACTGTCCATAACTGCGGACGCGGCTATTCGAATAGTTTGACACTCTGCAGAGGTGGTACACTTTCACCACAAGATTCGATACATTTGTCAGGGATAACCCTGCATCATCATACTTAGTATCCAGATAATGAAACATAACCTTCCCTTTACACACCCTAGTATAAGCACCTCTCCTATGAGCATGGCCTCCCAACCATGACCATCAGTCATCTTGGGCACTGCATAGGTGGACAACATTGAGAGGTAGCCTCAGCTCAAACCTCTCCCGTGAGGGAACTAATACTAATGCATATAAATTTCCAGCTAAGCCTTACCCAATTTAGGTAGTGTGGTTGTACGGTAAATTTGGAATGGTATCGCATCCGAATCCAACCATCAGTTTTATAAAAGGGTTAAGGCTCATGCCTCAACATTTTCATCATCATCAACCATTTTTGTGTTTCTCAACACATGTCAAAACATCTCAATAGAATGACTCATCATTCCAAGGTTTTCATAATTCATTTTCACCAAGTTTTCCCATCTAAAGTGACTCAAGTTTTGATCTACTCTAAACTACTAAGTTAAGAGTGTCCACTAAGGTGGAAAAGATGGGTTCAATCTAATGCCATAGAATGACATCTAAAGCTTAGCTAAATAGGTCAAGTTTTATACTTTTTATGCTACCTTCAAAACAAGTAAAGAACTTTGTGTAAACTAAGGGAGGTAAAACTTGTAAATGAGACTTTGGGTACTAATAGTCAAAGGAGTGTGATCAAAGCAGGCCTAAGGCATCTTTGCTAAACCATCTAGTTTGATCCTAGCTTGGTAAGCACTCTTGCAAGGGTTAACTTGGATAGTGCTAGCTTGCCAATAGTAGCTTGCCTTGGGTAGTGCAGTGGTTGAATTTTTCTTCTTCTTCTTCTTCTTGGTAGAACTCCTCCTCCTCGAAAGCTTGGTCGGTACTATCGTCTATAAATACATATGGAGTACACAATCACCAAATAATACTTAACTAGGCTAAGTAGCATTCTAAGACACATATTTGATGATCTATTACCATCACAAGCATCACAAGTTTAATTCAATGGTTTCATCCTTTTTATTTTAGAAAAGTAATTTCTACTCATTGAAAAATTAACTAAAATTTAATATTCACCACCTAAAATATGGGATCATGTTGACACATTTCATCACCACATATTCTAACATGGGGGAATGAGATTTAAAGGTTGGATCAATATTACTTTGGTTTAAGTTCATTATTTAATGATTTAAAGTGACTAGAAATGCCTAAATAGCATTATTTTGGTACTAGTCCAAAGTCACTGTATGTAAACCTTAATATTATTACATATTTAGATAGATATGATGAAATGTGATTTTTGAGAGTTGGAATCAACTCAAAAGCTAAATTGGTTGATTTTATAAAAATGTTGCAAGGTGCAAAAGCTTCTGTTTAATTATTTTTATTAGGAGAGATCTATAACTCTAATAGAATTAAATCCAACAGGCTTGGATAGATCATCTTAATATCTTTCAAACAAAACTGGTTTCATGCAATTTGGATTTGTAAAACTCTCAAAATTGAATTTTAAACTAGTGGACGAAAACTAGATTCAACTTAAAAAGAAAAATCAAAATTTGAATGGTTGGGCTAGCGCGGGAAAGAACTTGGGCCGGCCTAGTGGCGCTCCGCGGCGCGGTGCTCAGATGATAGGGGGGTCTTGCCTGTTAGTGGGTCTTAACACGTGAAACGGTACGCGCGTTGTGGGCCATAGGATTAGAAGGGGGATCTACGGCTGAGGGTCGTCGTCGACGATGAATAGGTCACCGGCGAGCTCGAACCCTAGAGGCTCGGCGGGGTCTTCTGGGGACGTACCAGGGCTCCAGCGACGACGGCGAGGCGGGCAAACGAACTGGGAGACGACAGCGAGCTCTGGGACAGTCGAGATAGCTCCAGGGGTGGTCGCAATCAGCGGCGCCCTTCTCCTCTAGAGGCGGCGGCTCCGGCTCCAATTCCGGCGAGCTGCTGCTCCCCTTGCTCCGGCTAATGGTGTGGGGTGGTCAGTGAGAGGTGGGGAGTGAGTGGGTGTGGAGAAAAGAGGCTGGGGAGGCCGGTTTATATAGGCCCGGTGGTGAGACCGAAGGGTATGGGCAGGCGACTCCGGCGACACGACTATGGGTGGCTAGCGGCATGGCTGCGGGTGGCGATCGACAGGTAGTCTCTTGGCGGTGCTCTAGGAAGTGAATGCGGGCGTAGGGGCGGTGGTGTGCGGTCTGGGCAAGGTGGCTCTCTAAGCGGTAGAGGCGGCGGTGTCCACGGCAAGCGGTGGCTGTGAGGCGTTGGGCGGCCAGCGGGGGTGTCTGGGGTGTTCCCCAGGTCGTGGCGGAGCGGTGGGCGCGGGCTGCTGCCAATGGGCGGTCTGTGCACGCGGGGACAGAGCGTGCTCTGCAGGCGGTATCGGCATGGTCGACCAGCTCCGGGCGCGGCGGTTTTTGGCTGTTCCTGTCTCTGGCTCTGGCATGGGGCTGGTTAGACGGCGGCAGTGGACCACTAGCGACGTGCTAGACATGGCGAGAGAGGCTGGAGAGGTCTGCTGCTGCGAGTGCACGGTCGACCAGCGAGCAGTGGCTCGGGATGGCAATGTAGTGCAGCTAGGAGGTAGGGGATGTGCTGGCGTGGGTCTGGTTGGGCTTGAGGGAGACAAAGATGATCAAAGCACTTCAATTTGCTAGACAAAAATCAACCCCAAACAGTAATAGTTAGGCCACTTTGATCTTGCCCACCAAGTGTTTGATGAAATGGCCGAAAGAGAAAACTTTTGAATTTTGAGTTCAATTTTTTTGGGTGATCTCCACTGGTGCTAGGTACTCTCTGGTTACAAGGGTTTTGGAAGTGGATCTCAAATAGGTGGTTTTTGAAATAGGGGTGATCTATGCATATGCATTGGATTCAATTTTCAAATGCCATTTAAAATAAGTAAAAGAATGTTTTTAGCAGATCAAAAGGTGGGCCTTGGTACCTCATTATGTGTACTAGCAAGGGTACAAATATCATGAATTGTTTCTGTTAAGAAATGAGTGCTAGGAACACTCAAAGTAGTGTAGTGGATTAAAATGGCCAAAATGACCATTCCTCTTTTTTAATTCTTTTTTATTTGATTTTCTTTAGGAAAAGTTTAGGAAAGATGTAGATGATGTTTAAATCACCTAAGAAACATTTTAAAAGCAAAGAATCACAGAACCAAGGCAATTCAAATCAATCCCTATTTTAAATGCACAAACACATGAATGCTTTCATTTTTAATTTGGAAAAGTTTTTGTTAACCCCAAATTTGATGATTTAGATCTTGATAAGCTTGGATTGAAGTTTTGGGATGTTACACGCAGGTCCCCCCAGGCCGCGCCAGGGCATGGTGTGGGCCCCCAGGCCGCCCACCGACCTTGCCCTCTAGCCTATAAGAAGCCTCCCAGGGCATAAACCCTAAATAGTCAAGCCTCCAGCCACGAAAAGTTCTGCAGCGCCGCCGCCACCGAAGGGGAGATTCAGGGGATAGAAAGTCTCTGTTCTGGCACCCTGCCGGGACGGGGAAGTGCCCCCAGAGCCATCTCCATCAATCTCCACCACCATCTCCATCACCATTGCTGATTCCCATGATGAGGAGGGAGTAATTCTCTCTCGAGGCTAAGGGTTCCACCGGTAGCTATGTGTTCATCTCTCTCTCTATGCATGATCATATTGTGATCATGAGCTTGTAATCTATAGATCTACCTTGCTACTCAAGTGCTTTAATAGATCTCTTCTCTCCCCATGTGTGTGAAAGTGACAGCGTGCTCACCATGGTGGCACTTAGGCTAGAGATTACAAATACTTGTGACGAGTTATATTTGGAGTTGGATTTATTTATGAAATTGTGGTGTTTGTTGGACTCATCTAGTGCTCAAGGTGACAGTGTGGGGTTTTCTAGATGGGAAAGGCTTACTTTGAGGTGTGCTGTTATAGCCCTACCATGGATTAGAGTGTCCAACCAGAGAGTAGTTAAGAGTAGTATCATGAAGATAATATATTTATATGAGAGTGTTCACTAGTGAAAGTATGATCCCTAGGCCTTGTTTCTAAGCACTGAAACACCGTTTGCTATTAGATCTATTGCATGTTTGCATGCTTCTATCTTTATTTCAGTTTGCCTTTAGTCTTCTCCACGCCATCAAGCTATTTTCTATCACCATTACCACTTATAATTATCTATACCACTTGTATTTCACTATCTCTTCGCCGAACTAGTGCACCTATACACCTGACAAGTGTATTGGGTGTGTTGGGAACACAAGAGACTTCTTGTATCTTGATTGCAGGGTTGCTTGTACTTCCTCCGTGAGTTCGATAAACCTTGGGTGATCCACTTAAGGGAAAACTTGCTGCTATTCTACAAACCTCTACACATGGAGGCCCAACAACTGTCTACAAGAATAGAAGTGCGTAGACATCACTGACCATCATCTTTATAGTCTCCTTCATAGTCTGGCCATGAGAATAGCCAGGGAAAAAAGCCATGAGCACTCTTTAAGTACTCGCAAACTACCACGAACAAGTAGTATAGTTCTAGTGTAAAGTCCTAACTCTAAGCTTTAACTAAAAGATTAAATTGGAAACCTAGGCTGAGTTCAGAAGCAAAGAAAGATAAAATAAAGTTCTAGAATCACTTAAGTTGGGAAGCTAGTGTCATAGTCGCAACCCTGTTGTGGTCAAGTCAAGATTCATCATTCATTTCATAAGTCATTTTGAAAACATCTCACAATGAAACAGTATGGCCACTCCAACTGTCCAAAACCATGGACGCCGCTATTCGAATAGTTTAACACTCTGCAGAGGTAGTACACTTTCACCACAAGATTCGATACATCTGTCAGGGATAACCCTGAATGATCATACTTAGTATGCAGATAATCAAACATAACCTTTCCTTTACACACCCTAGTATAAGCACCTCTCCTATGAGTATGGCCTCCCAACCATGACTATCTGTCATCTTGGGCACTGCATAGGTGGACAACATTGAGAGGTAGCCTCAGCTCAAACCTCTCCCGCGAGGGAACTAATACTAATGCATATAAACTTCCGGCTAAGCCTTACCCAATTCAGGTATTGTGGTTGTACGGTAAATTTGGAATGGTATTGCATCCGAATCCAACCATCAGTTTTGTAAAAGGGTTAAGGCTCATGCCTCAACATTTTTCTCATCATAAACCATTTGTGTTTCTCAACACATGTCAAAACATCTCAATAGAATGACTCATCATTCTAAGGTTTTCATAATTCATTTTCACCAAGTGTTCCCATCTAAAGTGACTCAAGTTTTTACCTACTCTAAACTACTAAGTTAAGAGTGTTCACTAAGGTGGGAAGATGGGATCAATCTCATGCCATAGAATGACATCTAATGTTATCTAAATAGGTCAAGTTTTATACCCTTTATGCTACATTCAAAACAAGTAAAGGACTTTGGTAAAGTAAAGAAGTACAAGCTTGTAATAATACTTGGGGTAAGTAATAGTCAATTGGTATAACCAAAGCATGCCTAATGCATTTCCTTAGATTATTTAGATTGCAAGGGTTAGCTTGCATTGGTAATGGTGGCTTGCCTTGTGCAGTGCAGTTGTTGAAGTTTTCTTCCTCCTCTTGATAGAACTCCTCCTCCTCGAAAGCTTGGTCGGTACTATCGTCTATAAATACATACGGAGTACACAATCACCAAACAATACTTAACTAGTCTAATTAGCACTCTAAGGCACACATTTGATGATCTATATCATCACAAGCATCACAAGTTTTATTAACTAGCTTCATTCTTTTTATTTAAGAAAAGTAATTTCTACTCATTGAAAAATTAACTGAGATTTAATATTCACCACTTAAAATATGGGATCATGTGGACATAGGTCATCACCACATATTCTAACATGTGGGAATGTGATTTAGGGGTTGGATCACATTTACTTAAGTTTAAGTTTATTATTAAATGATTTAAAGTGACTAGAAATGCCTATATAGCATTATTGTGGTACTAGTCCAAAGTCACTGCATGTAAACCTTAGTATTATTTCATATTCAGATAGGTATGGTTAAATGTGATTTTTGAGAGTTGGAATCACCTCAAAAGCTGACATGGTTGATTTTATAAAAATGTTGCAAGTTGCAAATGCTTCTGTTTTGTTATTTTTACTAGGAGAGATCTCTAACTCTAAATGAATTAAATCCAACGGGCTTGGATAGATCTTTTTCGAAGCTTTCCAACACAATTGGAATCACTCCATTTGGATTTGTACATCTCACTGAAATGATTTTCAAACTAGGGGACAGAACTAAGTTCAAACTAAATTAGAAAAATCTAAGTTTGAATTGCTGGGCTAGCGTGGGAAGGAAAACGGGCCGGCCCAGTGGCGCTCAGCGGCGCAGAGGGCGGCTGACAGGTTGGTCCCGCTTGTCAACGAGACTTAAAACCCAAAACGGTACGGGGCAACGTGGACCGCTAGATTAGAACCTAGATCGACGGCTGGGGCTCGTCGTTGACGACGGACATGTCGCCGACAAGGGCTAACCCTAGAGGCTCGGTGGGGGTGCGGTGAGGGCATACCAGGGCTCTAGCTACTGCGGCGAGGCGGGCAAACGAACTGGTCGACAACGGCGATCCTCCTGGTACCGGCGGCGTCTCGAGGGGTGGCCTAGATCAACGACGCCCTTCTCCTCCTTCCGCGGCGGGTTCCGGTGAAATTCCGGTGAGGGGTGGCTCGCCTCGATCCGGCTAGAGGTGGGGAAGGATTACTGAGAAGAAGGGAGTGGATTGGTGTGAGTAGTTTGTGCTGGGGAGGGCTCCTTTTATAGGGCGACGAGGGGACCGAGCGGCACGACGGCGAGCTTGCGGTGATGTTGATACAGGCTGCAAGAGGCATGGGCAGTGTAGGCGGACGGTGGCCTGCCTCCTGGCGGGGCTCTACGGCTTGAATGCGCGGCTAGGGGTAGTGGCGTTTGGTCGGGAGCGTCCCGTGCTCTGGGAGACAGAGGCGGTGCTCGACGCGGCGCACGGCGACTGTGGGGCGCGCGGCGGCGCACGGCCGTGTCTGGCGGGTTGCTGGGATCGAGGCGGAGCGGCATGCATAGGATTGGGCCGAGGGGCGGTCTATGGCGTGCTGGCAGTGAGGGCGCTCTGACGCGCTCTAGCTGTGCAGAGAGAATGGGCGGCGGTGCTGGGGAGTGGTCCAGTGGCTGGAAGTGGCCGTGGGGTGGACCGTGGGCGGCGGTAGGGTGGCGCCTAGCTTCCTGGAGCGGCGGAGAGGGGCTGGCGGTCTGCTGCTGCGTTGGCAACGTTGGCCTGCGAGCATGGCGTCGGGGCGGCGTTGTACTAGCGCCATGGGCTAGAACTAGGGTGGGTTTTGGTCTAGTGGGGCTCAGGGGAGACAAGAATGATCAATGCAATTCAAATTGCTCGACAAGATTTGATCAAAAACAGTAATAGTTAGGCTAATTTGATTCTGTCTGCAAGGTGTTCAACACAATGGCTGCATGATAAAAGTTTTTGAATTTTGGGCTGAATTTTGGTGGAGTTGTTGATCACATGCTTGAGCCTCTGTGGTTGCTTGGGTTTTGAAAATGGAGCTCATTTGAGTGGTTTTTGAATAAGTGGGATCTTGATACCTACACTAGATTCAATTTTCAAATGCCTTTTAAATTTAGTGTTTGAAAGTTTTTGGCAGATCACAAAGTGGGCCTTGGTACATTACTACATGTACTAGCAAGGGGTGCAAAGGTCCATATTTGTTTCTGTTAAGAATTAAGTTCTAGGAATAGCCAAAGTAGGCATGGTAGTTAAAATGGCACAAATGACCATTTCCTTCTTTTATTCATTTTGATTTGTTTTTCTTTGGGATTTGTTTGGGAATGGTCTAGATGATGTTTATTTCACCTAAGAATCATTTTACAAGCAATGGATCACTTAATCATGGTAATTCAGATCAATTCCTAATTAAATGCACACACATATGAATGCTTTAATAATTTTAATTGGAAAAGTTTTTGTTAACCCTAATTTTAATGATTTGGATCTTAATAACCTTGGATTAAAGTTTTGGGATGTTACAGAGATCTTCTAGTACTTTGCACAAAAGAACTTGTTGTGGCCCATATTCGAAAATAGTGAAACAATATTTGTGTAGCCACCAGTGGTTTTTCTCTCAAGTTGAGTGCTTACAACGTAAAAGGATTGGTTTGCCTAAATATTGATTTACTAAGAACAACTAAGTAAAGTTGTGTTTCTAATATATCTAGCATGTACACTTATTTCTCAAGAAAAATGAGATGATTTTTGTAGGTAACTAAAAACTTCCTTAATGGTATTCATGTATCCTTGTTTTGCACATGCTTTATGCAGTCTATCAAAAGTAAAAACCAAGTGGACCCTATATATTCATGTATGTTGATCACTATGTTGATGGTTTACTCAATATAATTCAGACACATCTCTCTATTTACTAGCATAGTGAATAGAGGGATTGTGAACCCATTTGTATGTATGACAAAATTAGGAGCTATATCATTATACTTAGGAGCTATATCAATATACTTGACAACATTTATGCATTGATCAGTTTTTTACAAAAGAATCACATATACAAAATGTGATGCTAAGTGGATCTAAGTTATTTTAACATCACTTTGTTAATTTCCTGGAATTGGAACAATCAAGGTGCGTTGGGCATCACAATATATTTTACTATGATTTATAAAAATACTAGATAGTTTAACACAATTTGCGGTGTTTGGATCCAACAAATATTGCAGTTTTGAAAACCATGGTATTCTCGAAAACTTTTTTTAACTAAGAAATAAGAACTGAAGTACTTCATGACTGAACACTGAACTGCTCCGTTAGCTTTTCTGAAACGAGTTTATCTAGATATATTTGTTTCCCAAAAACTAAAACATCTTATATTCTGGAATGAAGAGAGTCTGTAATATTGATGTACCTTGGTTTTGAAAGCGTGCAAACAAAGCCTTAACACATTGCTACTTCGGCACTTCAATATCTCAATTAGCACGAGCAAAAATATACTCCCTCTGTTCAGAAGTATAAGACGTTTTAGTTTTGTGAAATGAATGCATCTAGACTTTTTTAGTGTATAGATTCACTCTGAACCTCTAGGAACCTATACACTAAAAGACGTCTAGATACATTCGATTCACAAATCTAAAACGTCTTATATTTCTGAACGAAGGGAGTAATTGACAACACCAGAACACAAATGGGCTCTATCCATGACCAACCAAACCCAGTCTAAACTCTGAATATAAGAGAGATGTCAATTAACAAGAAGAGCCGAAGAGGGTTCGGTGGTGGAGCGCGCTTATGAATCTGCGGACGATCTTGATCCACAGTTCTCATTCACCTCCATTCCCCTCTTTTCTTCCTTCCCTCGGGCATCGTCGGCCGCTGGAGAGTTCTAAGATGCGGCGGATTCAGGTGGGAGGGTCGCGCTCGTGCCTGCGCATGTGCCTTCTCCCATGTTCGTATCAGAGTATCTCTAGCAGATCCCGAGAACAACCGGCCTGAAAAAAAGCGTTTTCAGGCCACGGAAAACGCGTTTCTCAGGCCCAAAATTGCTCCCGCGGAACAAACACCGAAAACCTGCCCTATGAACAGAATATTCCTAAAAGGATAGAGATGTCGCCTAGAGGGGGGGGGGTGAATAGGCAATTTCAAAACTATTACGGTTTTGGCTTGATAGAATGCGGAATTACACTAACATTTATTTTACAAGCACAAAACCTAAATACACTAGGCTCAACTAAGTGCACCAACAACAAGATAAGCTAAGAAAGATAGCACAAGATAAATATACCACAAGTGATAAGCAAGATATAAGTACTTCAAGCTCGATGGCTATCACAAGGAAAGTAAGCTCGGGTATAGAGATAACCGAGGCACGCGAAGACGAAGATGTATTCCCGTGTTCCCTTACAAGTAAGGTACATCACGTTGGAGAGGTGTGGGATTCCACGAAGGATTTCCCAACACCACGAAGTCTCACCTTCTTCTTTGAGTCTATCCCACAAAGGAATAGGCCCTTTCCTTATGGCTAGCTTTTCCTCCACTCCGGAGATGGCAAGTTCCACAACCACTTCACAAACTCCACGAAGGAGAAGCACGGGTCTCTTCACAATCTTCCACGAAGAGGACACCGCGGCACCAACCGCCAAGCCAACTAGGAGGTCACCCTCCAAGAGAAAAAAGCTCACGATCTCTCACTCGAAAAAATCGTAGTGGAGAGCTCAACACTTCTGCAATAATGCAAAGCAAGAACACCAAGGGCATTCAAATCCCTCACTCTCAAATCCCACCAAAGCAACAAGTGCTAGGGAGGAACTAGAGAGGAAGAAGAATGGTGGAAATCAACAAATGACTTCAAGATCTAGATATAATGGGTTCCCCTCACTTAGAGGAGGAATTGATTGGTGTGGATTGTAGATCCAGATCTCCTCTTCCAAAGACCTCAAAAAGATGCAAGAATCATAGGAGGGAAGGGGAGGAGGCAAGCTCAAGAGGGTCAATAATGGAGGTCAATTTCGTGCTCAAGAACACCCAAAAACGTTGGGGGAAGAACCCCCTTTTATAGGGAAAAGCAAATATGGCCGTTGGAGAGGAAACAACGAAAACTCGGTTTCAAAGTCGGTTGGACCGGCCCCAGAACCGGGAAACTCGGTCCTAGGCCAGAGGACTGACCTACAAACCGGAATACCTCTGTTTGCCAACTCGGAATAGACTCGGTCACGAAAACCAGAAAATCCGGTCTACCGGCGCTGGCATCGGACCGTCTGGTGTGGGACTCGGTTGAACTGGATCCACAACCGGGATGAAACAGACTTCACGAAAAACGCAATAACTTTTGCATCTGGACTCCGATTTCGATGATCTTGGGCTTGTTTTTATGAGGACAACAAGATCTAAAATATGGTGCATGAAAAAAATCATAGTACAACAAAGGAGGGTAGAACCAAATGAGTAAATGTATGAAGCCTCCCTATAAGAAGAACCGGTAAAACCTTCAAACTCGAAAACGCCATAGAAGATGCATACGAATTCCGTTTTCGATGAAGTTGGGCTTGTTGAAGAGCTAACAACAAGCTCAAGAACCACACATGGAGAAACACCAAGAAGCAACAAAATAAGAAGATGCAAAGTATGCAAAGGATTGAGCTCCCTACAACGATGTGATCAAGTTACCCAACCGAAAGCCCCTCTTGATAGTGCGGCTATCTATCATATAACTCGGTCTCCCAACAACCACCTTGAGACCGGTAAAAGGAAAACCTAGGAAGGACATACCTTTGCCTTGCGCATCCCGCTTGATCTTGATGACAACGCTTCAAGCTCCATCCAAGCCGGAATGCATTACTTGATCTTTGTTGCTTCGTGAAGACTCATAATTTGCTCCCCCATACACCACTATGGGATTGCTTCATTAAGACACATCTTAACATGTACATTATCACCAATATGGACAGCAAGCTTCAAGCAAATGATCTTCTCGAGATGCTTATCTTGAACTTGCCCTTCTCAAACTTGATGACGATCACCACTTGATGTCATCCTCTCATGGGCTATATGAGATCTTCACTTTTGAAGCATGCCCACGGAAAAATACTTATCCCATATAGAAAACACAGAGGCACATATATAATGGGTTAGTTCATGATGCATAAATGACAAGGCTTACCATACCACAAGATCCATGTGGTACATTCTTTATGCTTCATGTGTTGACCAACTTGAAATCACTCTTCGCTCTTTGTATTGATCAACCAAGTATATTCTCATGCTCCATCTCAATATCTTGAGGTACATAAAGAATCCTTCATTTGATTATGTCATGGCCTGAACCCGATAAGGTACAGGTCCCTGTGTTTACAGTGCTAGTCCCTGGATCGAATAGCTAGCACCCACAGTTTAAGATGTAATATCAAGAAACACAGGTCATATTACATCACATATCCAGGAATAAAAATAGTTCATTACAACTTACATAGCTCATATGACTATCTTATTACAAAGCAGCAGATATAACTATAAAGCATGGAGTCCTTCATCTTCATGTGCCACAGGCAAACATGTTGGGTGCAGAGTCGTAATCCCTTACTCATCAAACTTCACTATCATCAAACAATCCTGCAACATGATAAGTTATAGCCACAAGGGTCAATACATTTTGAATTGTATTGGCAAGTGTCACTAGTATGTGGATGTAAAGTGGAACCTATTACTACATGCATATCTGGCCAGGTAGAGCTTTGGCTAGTTTGCAGCAAGAAAGTTTTTTCCCTATCTTTTTATAAATAGTTTGCAACACTTATTATCAACTAAGTTACACTGGATACCCTCTAGGTAATATTTCCAATCACAACATAGTGGTACCACTGATAGAAATCAGTGAACCTAGGTTCCATTGATAGAAATCAATGAACCAACAACCCTTGTTCACCCATCAAGTTTTAACTTAGAGAAATTAGAATGATGAGATTCTTGATTCTGCTTCATTGTCTTGAGTCTCAGAAGTTGTCCGTAACCAGGGACACGGCTAAGTACTTAGTTTTACCCTCTCGAGAGGTGGTGCACTTTCCCCACAAGACTCAACATGCATCGAGACGAGACTTTTCAGAAGCAATCCCTCAGACCACCACGGACGCGTTCCATCCTATCATCACTACCACCCTCTGTCCGTCTGGCTGAGTTCTCACTACTTAGTCGGTCAAGGCAGAGCCCATATGCCATGTGGCTGCACTAGAAGCTTCGCGACAAGAACGTCTCCAATCTCTTTGTTCCTGGGTGTCCGTCCACAAGTGCGATACACCAGCCGACCATAGATATGGCCCTTGAGTAACCACTCAACATAATCCAAGCAAGTCCTATTTCCACCTAGGTGTTTCATTAAGTACTTGTTTTATTATAGAAAACATATATTTTCCAATAGTCCATATAATCATAATATGATATTCCACCCCGAAAACTATAGTAGGGCCAAGCATTTCTAATATTACGATGTTTCACCTACCAAGTAGAAACTACCATTCCGTATTCTACATAGGAGACATAACATAGCATAATAATATAGTCTATCATGAATATACTAAAACAATCCACTAAGTATAATGAAAAAAAGTAGGACTTGATGATAGTGCCACTTGCCTTGATAGTGGAATATTTAGGTACTCTCCTTGATCTTGCAAAGATTACACTCCTCAAAGTCTACAACAATACAATCAAGCAAAAAGCACTCTCAAAACTAGCATCACAAAACAACACATGAATACAATGAAATGCATGCAAGCATGCAACAAGATCACTTTATTCAACAAGTTGTTAAAACAAAGTTCTGAATATTACACACACCTACTGGTATTTTTATATAGGTAGAATTCCAATTGGAACCATTTTAGTGCAATTTGGTTATTTAAAGTAATTTTGTTTTACTAGAATAAGGCATATTTATTGTGATATTTTCTACTGCCATAAAATTATAAGTTTAATTTTTGGTGTTGATGTTTCTGGTCACGTGGTTCAATATACAACCAAATGCAAGAGGATTCACTCAAAAATAATTTATAGAACACTTTTTATACTCAAATTACTCCACAAATGGTTCTATATAAAAAGTGACTTTAACCGTCAAAAAGTACCAAATTATTCGTCCACTGTGTTCTACTTATTTTTCTGAATCCATAGACACCAAATTTGTATTTTTCTGATTTGTGGATCAAAAGTTATTGAATTTCTAAGTTTAATATATATTCTGTCTATTTTCTAATTTAAACAGATGCTCTGGCTGACGTGGCGCTTTCCTATTGGCCCGTACCGATTCGGTCGGATCGGTCACTGTGGGCCATTAGATTCTAAGTGGCAACGGATGAACCAGATCAACCAGTACATGTTCGATTAAAGATCTAATCCTAGCCGTTGAAACTAGATCGAACGGTGCTCAGCGCGTGGCCACGAACTGGCGGCGCTGACCTACTGCGCGGCGGCGGCGCGACGGATGGCAGTGTGCCGGTGATTCTAAAGGGGGTAGGGGTCCGAGGACTGTTACCAGAGGTCGTGGCGGTCGAGGTGGTCTCGGTGATGGTCGCGGTGGAGAGAGGGATGCTCGGCTTCGTCCTGTATTCCTCGCCGGAGTTCTTGCCGATGGCGGAGCTCACGTCCTCGAGGCGGTGGCGTTGTTCGTAATTCGTCGGTGAATGGCGATGGCAGAGGAAAATGTCGGCGACGATCGTGTCGACGACCTGGGGCTAGAAAAAGCGTGTGGCCAAGGTTAAAAGGTGTGCCAGGACATGGTAAAGGGGATAGGATAGATAGGAGGGATATGGGATTAAGAGGCTGGGGCCGGAGTAGGGATTAATTCGTGCAAACGCTCGAATTTACTCGAGTTTAATCGAGTCAGAAACTGAAGGGGGAGGGGAACGAGCTGCTCGTCGCGCGTGGAAGAAGATGAGGTGGAGGTGACGTGGAGGTGGGGCCAGGGTGTAAGTGGGAGGGGGCGTGCAGGGGGACGGTGAGAAAAGGAGAGAGAGGGGAAGGGGTGGCCCGGGTGGGCTGTTGGGCTGGGTTGGGCCGAGCAGGCTGCTGCTGCTGTGTTTTTTCTTCCTTTTGTTTTTTTCTTTTACCAAGTTTTGAATTAGCAAATGAGTTCCAATTTGATTTAAATTTGTTCCAAATCTTTTCAGAATATAAGTTGCCAGGTAGTGCAATTAGAGTATTTTGAATTTGTTTTCTTTTTGAAGTAATATTCATGAGCATGGCACATATGCCTAAGTTTTATTATTTTATAATCCCTTTTCTTATAAAACTATATCTTTATATCTCCAAAAAGGTTCAAAAATATTTCCTTTAATTTTATTCAATACATCTTTATCATTATATAAAATTACTTTTATTCCCTTTAAGTATTTATTTTCCTCTGGAGCTTTATTGACTTGAGATAATTTCTTTGGTCTTATAAAAATCATAACTTTTTATCCATGGCTCCAAATAGTTTGAAACCAATTCTTGTGGCTTTATAATTTTGTTTACAAGTATAGATCACTTAGATATGCTTATGCCCAATTTCTATATGGAACATAGCCATAGAATTGAATTGAACTTGATGTGGTGACTTTCTTATTAGGGTTTAGGTTTTTGGTTTATCCTTTTTCCAAAGGTTTAAAATGTAAGTGTTCAAGATCAAGATACATTTGATGCATGAATGCATTTGATTTGTTTGTCACTTCCTTATTTTTAAAATTCATTTTGTTTAAATAAGGTTTTGGTATTTCCATTTAGAAACAAAAAGTTTCTTTTCCCCCTAAATTTTATCCTTTATTTCTTTTGTTTGTTTGATTTTTCACATTTCAAAATTTGGAAATTTTTTGGGATGTGACAGGTTACATGCTCCAATTCCTAGTCAATCATAGCTCAACTAATTAGGCTATCATGACACCGGCTTAGAGCCATATCTTGAATTCTTATATTGAGATCACACTCTCAAGATCTTGAACATATCATATTCTTCGCTTCAATTTGATGATCTTGATGCCAAAACTCAAGGTATATCTTTATCTTCATGGCATCCATACTTGAATCCAACATATGGACTACAAGCATGACCTATAGAATATTCCTTCATATAAAACTCAGTGAAAACATTAGTCCATAGGGATTGTCATTAATCACCAAAACCACACATAGGGGCAATTACCCTTTCAATTCCGTTTCACGGGTCCAGTTTGCGATATCTATTCTGCGCGAGCATGCATCTGAACCGTAAATTGAACCATAAATCAGGATTTCATAGTTTAAACATAAGCAAACGACGATGTGATAGTTCAAAGTTTTACATCATATCTACAATCATCCTACGCCACCAAAAAGTTACATGGCATCAACACGTAGAGATTGGCCTCAAGCAACACCATGAACGGCAGGGCTACCGCGCGCCGAAGCACCACCACCATGAACAACATCACCAACTTCATCATCATATGGCCAGAGTGCGGATCCAACAATATCCACCTCGATTTTGTTCAACAAATTTGTGAACGAGGCCGGGACGTGGCGAGCATCGTAACTACCAACGAGACGAGTAATGAGATCAAACACGATTGAAATGAATTAAGACAAAGAATTTTCCATACATTTCACTTGTTTGCACAAGCACGTCTTGAGTGCTGGTGTTGACAGGCACGGGCGTGTCTACTAGCCGCGGGCACGGAGGCACGACAGGAGTGCGACGGCTGGCCACTATCTTCTTCGGCGTGGGGTGCCCTTGACAACCGCTTCTTCTTCGCCTTCTTTGTTGCGGGGGCGGAGGCGGGAGCCGGTGCTCCTTCAAGGGTTGCGCGCTTCCACTTCGCTGCGGCGGAGCCCGGGTTTGGTAGCCCAACGGCATGGACACACACAACCATTAGCGGTGGCGCCAGCTGAGGGGATGGGTCGACTGGGCCGCCGCAGCGTCTCCGGTAGCCGTCGGGAGGTCGGAAGGATCCATTATGGATAGATCCGAAGCGCGGCGAGGCAGGACGGCGCCGAAGGAGGCAGATCTGGTGGCGGTAGAGGCGGGAGGCGGGAACTGGCGGCTGTGAATCGTCCCTCCTGGCAAAGTGAAACGCGTCTACGGGTCGCGCTCGGTTTGGCCTCCCCAACCCGGGCATATGGGGGCGCGAGGGAGGTTTTCTCGGAGGCCCGAAAAATATTTTTGGATTCGACCCCGTTTTTGATATCTATTCTGCCAGTTTTTTGCGACGAAAACTGAAAAACGAGGGTTAGTTCTCAATTAGAGCGTGTTTTCGGGATCTGCTAGAGATGCTCTCGGTTTATCTATTTCAAGTAATAACTCTTCGGTTATTGCAAACTAAGCCTTCTTTTTTGCCCAAAAAGACAAACAAAATCTTGTGTACACATAGAGTACTGATTAATGTGCAAAGAACCCCCTCATCAAACGAGCCCAATCCCACCACAATACCACATCCTGACATCACACCCCATCTCCTCCCATCACAGGCTGAAATTCCCAAATCTTCCTCCTCTCGGCAGAGGCGGCCATGGCATCGGCGGCGACGGAGAAGGGGAAGGCCCCAGCGGACGCGGCGGAGCCGGCGGCGGCGAGCGCGGTGCGGCTGGCACGTGAGTGGAGCACTTGGGCGATGAAGAACGCGAAGGTGGTCGCCCACTACGGCTTCATCCCACTCGTCATTCTCGTCGGCATGAGGTCCGAGCCCCGGCCCAGCCTCGCCCAGCTCCTCTCCCCCGTGTAGCGCTCTTCCTCCGCGAGGATGCGCGCGCACTGGGTTCATTCCATGTTGTATTTTGCTCCCTGCGTAATTACGGTTCCTTTCTGTTCTGTTTGTTCTAATTTTTTGTCTCTCCCCGGTTGCCATTCAGAGTCTACAGAAGCCTACGGGCTAATGTATCGGTTACCCTAATAAAAGATTGTGCATCTGTATGTTCTTATTATATATTAAGACTAGGTCTGTATTCACTTGCAGATGCTGGTATTTCGTGGTGCGTTGTAGCCTTACAGTGGGCGTTCTTGTTTCATTGCACATTCTGGGAGGCCAACGCAGATGCACTTAGTTAGTTTAGGCACCTAATAAAACATATTTTATTCCTAATTTTATTCTATTTATTTAAGTTTTGTCTGGACTTTTTTTAGCACGAGGAAGATTGTGCTAGCAATATTTATCCCGACAACTACGTCTTCTATTTAACCATTGTTCGTACTTCGTACTCTCATCTTCCAACGACTACGTTCTTGGGTTGCTTTTCCTTTTGCGGATGTTGGTTGGTTAATTTAATAGCTACGTGCAAGCATATAGTCTTCACATTTCAGCACTAATTAAAATTACAGAAAAAAGCCTCCTTGGTATCTACATGTTTGTGTTTAATCTATACTATTAAATCAAAAGATGCGGATAAACAACCTTCCCTTCATTCTCTCTCAGTCTAACGCAATTAACAAGCCTCCTCTAGGCTGAGTATAGTACCTAATCGCCACACATACAGCCCCTAGCAAGTTCGGGTTGATTCCTCCTACCGCCCTAGAGTATGTTTAGCCGTGCCCGTAAATAGTCCAAAACCGTAAAATAATCACCGTTTATCGGTTTCCCGGAAAAATCGCGTGCCGATTAGTGCCTGTAAACATCCCCATCCCGAAAAAAGTTTTACAGGGCGCGCCAAATATCGTCCGCGGAACCTGTGATGCGCGGGGCGAGAGGACGAACCGAACGGCAGCCTCTATCCGCGAGGGAGCGTTGGCGCGCTAAAGTTTCAGCCGGCCATATCTTCTTCCTCCCCAAATCCATTTCTCCCGCGCCGCCGCTGTCGCCGACAGCCGCCATGTGCCCACCACGCCCAAGTGCCCCACACCTCGCCGCGTCCGCGGAAGCTTGGATCTCGCGCGGGGACCAGATTCGGCGAGCTAGGCGACCGGATTCGGCGAGCTAGGCGACGGGATGTCGACCTCGCTGACCATGGAGTTCTTGGTGGACGACTCATCGTCGTCCTCCTCCGACTTGGACCCCGAGGAGCTTCTCAACGACGACGACACAGAGATGATGGTTATGATCCTCGCCGCCAAGCAGATCCAAGACAAGATCAGCTTCATGCGCCGGCGCCGCGGTTCGTAGTTCAGTCGCGCTTGCATCCCGCGGAACCGAGCTCTCGGCCATCAATTCGTTGAACCGCGCTTGCATTTCATTCATTGAATATTGTAATTGTGGATTTGAACAATTGTCGCATTTGCTGTCGAAACTGTCGAAACAATGTTTACGGTTTTGTTTGCAGTTCACCCCGCCGAGCAGTCCGGTTTACAGGGACTGCTCGGAGTCGCCCGTGAAGAGGTGAATCGCGGATTCATCGCCCCAAACTCGAACATTATGATTTGCTATTTACGGACGCTGCTAGAGATGCTCTTACGTTCAACAATGGCAAGGAGGCGGTGAGCTGTGACGACTACAACGGGTGCGCACTATGTCTGGGGCATGCATGCCTCCTTCTCCTGCCACAACTGCAAGTACAAGCATGCCCCCACGTCTACTGACGAGACCAAGGTCACCGCGCTGCCCACCACCGTCCACCGTCTCCCTACCACAGGTGGGCCGAGGTCTAGCTCCCCACTTGCGTCCACGTCCACGGCGGGACCGACGCCGCCCTCTTCCGTGGGGTTGCTCCTCCCCGTCTTGTTCGTTGCTCTGTGGCGTTGCGCCGGCCACGTCCCTAAGAAATTCAGCTACTGGCTACTCCTATGATAACGCTGGCCGGAGAGAAGTGGAAGGAGACACCCAGATTTCCTTTCCCGCTTCAAAATAAGGGAAACAATAACATTCAAATCCTTGACATTGCCGATTTGAGGAAGGTTGCATGTTGTAATGGATGAGATGCACGGGATAATAGATTTCACGTGAAAGGGGGTCTTAAGATTGTTGATATCACACATAAGGATTAGTTTGCCGACATACTCAATTCCGATTTTCATGTAGTTGAAGCTAATAAGAATTCGAAGGAATCCTTGAAACAAGAGGGGAGACGAAGAGTTCAAAGATAAATTGAAAAATGATGAACCTAAGGAGTCCATGAGAGTGGACAATGGAGATATCCTCCTGAACATTAGTCCTGGCAGAACAAGAGGTGCACTCACGGTTTGTCATGGCAAAGGTTAGTATCTCGTATGTAAACTGCAAGTTGAAGTATGATCCAAATTCATTAAGTAGGCTAGCTTCTGGAGAGCGAAGCGGTACGGGTCATTGAAGAACTAGGTTTCCACCGCTATATATATCTCTTCTAAGCTGCCGGCTAAGATAAGTCGCATCAGAGAAATCCCCAGCATTGTGTAAACACTCCCTATTATAGTGAAGTTTCGCTGGCTGGCGTTCGTGGTTTTTTCTCTTTTGGTGAAGAGGTCTTTCCATGTTAAATATGTGTCCCCTTGCTGTGATTTCCTTTTCGTTATTTGTTATTTGCTTGTCGCGTTTATATCAAGTGGTATCAGATCCTTAGGTTCTAATCTAGGGTTTGCGAGATGTCATCATTGAAGTTCGATCTACCGTAGCTAGACTTCACGGGGTTCTCCTTGTGGCAGGTGAAGATGCGAACGATTCTCGCCCAAACTTATGATGTGGATGAAGCGCTGGAAGGATTTAGAAAGGATGCAAAGGGGTGGTCCGACTAAGAAAACCAGAAGGATGGTAAGGCTTTATATTTGATTTAATTCATCTATCCAATAATATTTTGCAAGAAGTTTTGGCGGAGAAATCTGCAGCGACACTGTGGGAGAAATTTGAAACGATCCGCGTCTCAAAGGATCTAACCAGTAAGATGCATGTGAAGATGAAATTGTTCTCGCATAGGCTGCAAGAAGGTGGATCGGTAATGAATCAAATGCATCACTTATCTATTTTTAAAGAGATTGTTTCATACTTGCAGTCTATGTAAGTAAAATATGATGATGAGGATTTAGGTCTTCTACTCTTATGCTCGCTGCCCAGTTCCTATACAAATTTCTTTCATACAATATTGTTAAGCCGTGATGAACATACCTTTGCCGAAGTACATGAGGCCCTCAAACAGAGGGAAAAGATGAAAACTATAGTACAAGCAGATGGGTCGTCATCCAAGGCTGAAGCTTTGCAGGTTCGTGGCAGGACCGAGCAGAGAAATAACAACTATGGAAAGAGAGATAAGATCAAGGATGACATAGGTTGTTCAAAGTCCAAAGGAAAATACAAGTTCTGCACATATTATAAGAAAACTAATCATGTTATTAATGATTGTTGGAAGCTGCAGAACAAGGAGAAAAGAAACATAACTTACCAACCGAAAGATAAGTCTGAAGGTATTGGTAAGGCTATTGTTGTTTTTGGTAAAAGTCCTGATGGTGAATGTTTAGCCGTTTTTGCTACTTGTGCTTCTCGTGATGATGAATGGATAATTGATATTGCATGTTCGTTTCATATTTGTTGTAACAAAGATTGGTTCAATTCATACGAGTCTGTGCAGACTAGAAATTTTGTGTGTGCGGGCAATGACAACCCATGGCATATTGTTGGAGTTGGATCTGTTAAGATCAAGACACATGATGCTGTGACGCACACGTTGACTGAGGTGAAGCACATATCAAGCTTGGCCAGAAATTTGATATCTCTAAGTACCATGGATGTTGATGGGTACAAGTATGCCGGTGGGTGTAGACTTCTGAAGGTATAAAAAGGTTCTCTTATTCACATGATAGGTTATATAAATTCTGCTAAATTATATGTTTTTAGAGGTAGCACTTTGCCTGGTATTGTTGCTGTTGTTACTTCTAATGATTCTTATGATTGTGGTAAAACTAATATGTGGCATATGAGTCTTGGGCATATGAGTGAACATGGTATGGCAGAATTGGTAAAGAGGGAGCTGATTGATGGTTGCAACTTGAGTAAGTTTGAGTTCTATGAGCACTGCATTTTCGGTAAGCATAAAAGAGTTAAATTCAATGTTTCCATTCAAACCACCAAAGGCATATTATATTATGTGCACGCTGATGTATGGGGACCTTCCCTTAAGACTTCTATTGGTGGTGCTAATTATATGCTTACTATTATTGATGACTACTCAAGAAAAGTATGGCTATATTTTCTAAAACATAAATGTTGTTTTTTATGCTTTTAAGAAGTGGAAATTTATGATGGAAAAACAAACTAAAAGGATAATGGTATGGAATTATGTTCTAACGAGTTTGAGGAGTTTTGTAGTAACGATGGTATGATCAGGCACCACACCATCCCTTATACTCCTCAGCAGAACGGTGTGGCTGAGCGCACGAACATAACCATCATCTCGAGGGTTCCTTATATGTTATCTGATGTAGGTATGAGCATGCGTTTCTGGGCTTAAGCAGCCAACACAACATGCTACCTCATCAACATGTTACCTTCTATTCCACTTGAGAAGAAAACTACCATTGAGGTATGGTCAGGTTTGCCTCCTGATTATCCACAGTTGAGAGGTTTTGGTTGCAGTGCATATGGTCAAGTTGATAATGGAAAGTTAGGTACTACAGCTGTTAAGTTCATATTTCTTGGTTATGGTTTAGGAGTTAAAGCATATAAATTATAGAATCCTGAAACTAAAAAGGTTTTGTTGAGTAGAAATGTTGTTTTCAATAAATCTGTTATGTATCATGATAGCTTGCCCTCAAATCCCTCTCATGTTGCTGTTGGAGAGGAGGAAGTTAGTGTGCAAGTGGAGCACCTGCAGAAAAGTATTGAAACTGTTAATAACGATGCTATTGTTGAAGATACATATGATGAAAACATTGATGATTTTTGTTGTTCAACACTCACCTACTGTTTTGCAGCAACCACATGAGTCCATTGCTGCTAATAGACTGAGGCGTAACAAAGGTCCTCGCCCTCGTTTAATTGAAGAGTGTAATCTTGTTCATTATGCTTTAAGTTGTGCTAAACAGGTGGACAACGATTTTGTTCCTGCTACATATAATGAAGCCATTGCATCAGTTGACCTCGAGAAGCGGGTTTCTGCTATGCAAGAAGAGATGCAATCACTTGAGAAAAATGGCACATGGGATGTTGTGCGCTTTCCTAGACAAAATAAGGCGGTCCACTACAAGTGGATCTTCAAGATAAAGGAAGGTTTGTCTCCTAAAGAGCCTTCAAGATATAAGACAAGGTTAGTAGCAAAAGGGTTCAGTCAGATTCCAGGTATTGATTATAATGATGTGTTCTCCCCAGTTGTAAAGCATAGTTCTATTCGCACTTTCTTTAGTATTGTGGCTATGCGTGATCTTTATGATCTCACATGGCTTTAAGAGGTCTCAATATTATAGATGTCTTTATATTAAGGTTGTTGATGGATCACCTATATAATTACTGTTATATGTTGATGATATGTTAATTGTTGCCAAGAACATGAAAGAAATCACTACTTTGAAGGCACACCTAAGTAGTGGGTTTGAGATGAAGGATCTTGGTGCTGCTAAGAAGACCTTAGGGTATGGAGATTACCCTATATAGAAAATATGTTTTGTTATTTCTTAGTCATACATTAACAAATTTCTTCATCGTTTTAATATAGATGGTGCCAAGTCAGTTAGTACTCCTATTTCTCCTCAATTTAAATTGTCAGTTTTGCGATGTCCTACTACTGATGAAGAGTTTGAGTACATGTTAAAGGTGCCATATTATAGTTGAAAGATCGCGAATGTCGCCGAGAGGGGGGTGAATATGCGGTTAAAACCTTTTACGAGATGTGCTTAACAAAGGCGGAATAAAACTAGCGTATTTTTTGTCAAGCACAAAGCCTAGATATAATAAGGTTCACCAATGTGCACCAAAAACTTATGCTAAGCAGACAAGCAACAATGTGATAGCAAGATAGATTACTTCAAACATGAACATTATCACAATGTAAAGTGCATAAGTAAAGAGCTCGAGCATAGAGATAACCGAGGCACGCGGGGACGACGATATTTTACCGAGTTCCTCCCAACAAGGGAGTATGTCTCGTTGGAGGGGTGGGCGGTACTAAGACCACCAACGCCACAAGAGGCCTCACCCTATTCTCCCGAGCACCCACCACGCGGCAAGCACCCGTTCCACTATGAGACACTTGAGGGCAGTCACCAAACCCGTACAAGATTGGGGTTATCTCCACAACTTAATTGGAGGCTCCCAATAATCTCCACCAAGGCCTCAATCTTGGGGAGAGCTTCACAACTTAATTTAAGGCCCCAAGAACACGCCATAAAGGCCACACAACCGTCTAGGGTTCCAAGAACCCAGGAGGGACAAGCTTCTTGATTTCACCAACCAAATCCTCCGAGGAGAACTCAAACCGATGCACCTAATGCAAATGGCAAGAACACCACAAAGATGCTCCAATCCTTTACTCTCAAATTCAAACAAAGCTACTAAAAAAATTGGGAGAATAAGAGAGGAAGAATCAAAAGGGAACACAAAATCCCCTAAGATCTAGATCAAAAAGATTCACTCACAAAGAGGTTATTTGGTTTGGTCAAAGTGTAGATCTAGATCTCCTCTATCTTTATCTCAAATATGGGCAAGAATCATTGGAGGGGAAGAAAGAAATCAAGCTAGAAGAGGTT
Organism: Avena eriantha; assembly: GCA_910589775.1. Classification (NCBI taxonomy): domain Eukaryota; kingdom Viridiplantae; phylum Streptophyta; class Magnoliopsida; order Poales; family Poaceae; genus Avena; species Avena eriantha. The sequence continues at coordinate 253,796,067 of OU342746.1, forward strand.
GCAACAATATGGCAAAGTGATACGTTGCTAACGTATCCATAATTTTTGATGTTCCATGCTTGGTTTTATCTACTTTCTTATGTTTTGGTCCAACTTTGGAGTACTTTCTATACAATTTCTTGGACTAACCTATTAACAAGCGCCACAGTGCCAGCTGCCTGTTTTCTACTGTTTTTGGTTCCAGGAAAGTCAGAAAATGAATATTCTCGGAATTGGACGGGACAAAAGCCAAAGTCAGTTTTTCACTGAGGGACACCCGGAGCTAGAATACGAGACGGAGAGGGGCTAGAGGGCGGCCACACCACCTGGCCGCGTGGCCAGGCCTGGCCCGCGCCAGGGGGTGGTATGGCCAGCCCAGGCACCCCCTCGGCCTCTCCTTCCGCTTATAAGATGCCTCCGATAAAGAAACCCTAAGAACCCGATCAAAAGTCCATGAAAGAGTCTGTAGCCGCCGTCATCTCCATCCCTAGATCGGGAGGGATCTGAAGCTCTTCCCGGTACCCTGCAGGAGAGGGGAATTCACCCTGGAGGCCTTCTTCATCATCATGCAAGCCTCCGGTGTGATGCGTGAGTAGTTCATCTCTAGACTACGGGTCCATGTAGTAGCTAGATGGCTGGTTCTCCTCCTTTGTTCTATCATGTTTAGATATTGTGAGCTCCATTCATGATCAAGATCATATATTTGTAATTCATACATGTTGTGTTTGCGGGGATCCAATGGATATTGAGATGTTATTTCAGATTGATTATTGATTCTATCATGTCTTTGTTATTTGTGATCTTGCATGTTTTCCATTGTTAGTAGCTATATTGGCCAAGTAGATGCTAGCAACTCCAAGAGTTAGTATTTATGCTCGATAGTGGGTTCATGCCTCTGGTAATCTGGGGAAGTGACAGAAATATCTAAGGTACTAGATGTGCTGTTGCTACTAGGGAGAAAACAACAATCCTTTGTTCATAGAACAATCGTATTGTTTACTTTACACGTAGTTCGTAAAGCAATAATCTGTTGCTTGCAACTTAATACTGGAGGGGGTTCGGATGATAACCTGAAGGTGGATTATTAGTCATAGATGCAGTTGGATGGCAGTCTATGTATAATGTTGTAATGCCCAATCAAGTCTCAAAGGAGTCAAGATGATTAGTATATGTATGTATTGCTTTCTCGATGTTTGTCAATTTCCCCGCTGTAATTTGTTCACCCAGCATGTTATCTATCTTAAGGAGAGCCACCACTAGTGAACTATGGACCCTGGTCCTTTCTTTTACCATCAATCTACAATCAACTGTTTACTACTTTGTGTTTACTTTCTGCAAACTATTACTTTCTTCCACTCAATACGTTTAACCCCTTATTTTCAGCAAAACCGGTGAGATTGACAACCTCATCGCAAGTTGGGGGCAAAGTTCTGTGGTTGTGTTGTGCAGGTCTCCACGTTGCTGCTGACGCCGGTAGTGCGCCCTGCCAAAGTCCAGCTAGCAACACCTTTGGGGTGTTTACTTACTCCTACTGGATTGATAACCTTGGTTTCATAACTGAGGGAAAACTTGCTGATGTGCTCATCATACCTTCCTCTTGGGGTTCCCCAACTAGCTCGATATATTTTGGGCCATCAAGCTCTTTTTCTGGCGCCGTTGGTGGGGAGTCAAGGACTTCTTCACAAGGGGAGTCCCTCATAACCAATCTCTTTACTTTGTTGTTTTTGTTTTGCTTAGTTTACTTTCGCTTTGTTTGCTTGTTTCTTTATCAAAAACACACACAAAATTAGTTTTACAAGTTTGCTTTCTTTATTAAAAACAGAAAAAAGTTACTATCTTATGTTGCCATTATGTCTATGTCGTGGTGGTGTTATGGCAGATGCCATGTATAGGCTAAAGGTGGGGACAAGATGCACTAGAGGAATCCAGGGAGGGATAGTGTGGTGATTCCACACGCAGATGCTTTGTATTCAATAGGTCTCCAAGGTTACAAATGCTCCTTGAGCTATATTGGGGAGAGGAGGAAGTAGAAACTCTCTTACTATCACCACTGGCTAGCTCTCAGGAACCAAGAATCAACCAAGTAAAACCCAACCCTTACTGCAGATGCCCTAGCCCTCCTTATATAGGGGTGGCTAGGTCTCCAATTAGGGCATACGTGGAGGCATATTCTTCCCAAAATAATAAACCGATCGGGTCACTTTCCCCATCGTAAGCCATGCAGAGGCTACGTGAGCCTCTGCGGCGCTAGCGTCATCCGACATAGGTAGCGTCACCCTTGTCGGCCACGCCTCGGTGGTCCTAGTCTCTGTCCTCTTCGCTCACGCTCCAGCGTATAGTGACCTCCTTTTGACCAGCGAGATACCTTCCTTCTCTTGTAAGCTTGAAATAACCCGGATCATGCCTGGTTAATCCGGCCACACCGGTACCTGCATACAAGTTAGATAAATCCTGCCGGCATACGACATAGGTCGGCTGGGACTCAGTTAGGTGGACATCCTCCAGTCCGGGTTACTCCGTGATTCGGCCTGCCTTGAGGTGACTCGGCGAGCACTTGCTTAGAACTTGACGTACCTCGGCTAACTCGGCCGTTATACCCCGGCGTGACCCTACCCGGGGGTATCCCCCCAACATTAGTCCCCGAAGCTGGTGTGGTCTCGGCAGCTCCAGCTGCTAAGGCCACAGCAGGTTCAATTTTACCAAGCCTTTTGCTCCTTTTTCCGAGTTATCTCACAGTCCGGATTCCATAGGCTAACTTTCCCTTGGCACATTCCGAGTCTTCACTCGCTGGCCGGGTCATCCTTTGGTTATCCGGGTTATCCTTCCTTCTCTCATACGCTTCCCCACGTCCCACGTGGAGGGTAATCATTATTTTGCCTCATTTTAAGGGCCTGCGCTAGTTACTGTTGCAGTTAATGCCAGGTGTTACTGTTGCACACGTCACATCGCGTCTGTCTCCTCGTTAACTGTATCACCACGTCGTGTCGTGGGATCCGCCGCGCCCTGTGGCCCTTCCTGTGTGGCCCTGCCGCAGCGCACGATCCCACTGCCCCCGCTGGGGCGTGGTTAAATAGGGGAGGGGCGCGCCCCTTGGTACTTTTCCCTATTCTCGCGCCCCTCTGCCTCTTCTTCTTCTTCCCAGCGATAGCGCCGCCGCTGCCGCACCTGCTTAGCAGCGCCGCCACCATCCCGTGTCTTGCACCTTCCTTGTTGCCGTTCCCTTGCATCCCACCGCCACGGGTCCGCACCAATCCAAGGTACTGCCCCCACCTCCGATAGGGCCGGTGAGGACAACGACCTAGATATGACAGAGGAAGAGCTCGGCGTCGCGGAGGCGGAGATAGAGGAGGAGGCAGAGAACGCCGAACACGGTGCCTGGGCTGGCTCCTGGGTGTGCCAGGACGAACTTGACTGGTTGTATCGCACCCGGCGCATCCCAGAGGGCATGGTCGCTCGTCTCGCCGCCGAGGAGCTTGCTCCCTCACCTAATCCAGGTGAGTTCGTAGTGTTCCTCTCCCACTTCCAGCGCGGGTTCGGCCTCCCCGTTAGCGATTTCTTCCATGATTGGCTCAACATCTATGAGCTTCAACCGCACCACCTTCCGGCGAACGCCATCACGTCCCTTTCTTCCTTTGCCTCCACCATATAGGGGTATGCCGGATTATGGCCCACTAAAGAGCTCTGGATCCGGTTTTTTGGTCTTCACCAGAACATGATTCCGAATAAGGAGCTTGACCCGGAGGACAAACAACTTACGCAGTTCGGTGCGGCTTCCATTTCTCCCTGGAAACAGTCCGTCTTTCCCCGGGTCACGGGGATTCATTCTTGCAAGGGCTGGGCCCAAACCTTCTTTTATGACAGAAATGGCACGAATGAAGATCTGATACGGCTGTGGCCTACACTCCGGGTCCTCCTAATCCAGATCTCTGGGACCGGATCCCCAAGAAACCCACTGTCCTGGCGAACCAATTCAACAAACGGTTTGAGGAGCTGAAAGATGCTAAGCTGCGCAACGAGGATGCGATGATCACTTTCGTCCGCAACCGGATCTCCCCTCTCCAGAAACGCACACACAAGTTGTGCCATATGAGCTGGCGACGTGACCCCAGCCGGACTTCCTCATTTGAACTGAGCAACACCGAGATATTCCGCCGGGTCAAGGCCCTCTTCACCACTCACAAAAACTTCTCCGCTGATTAGGAGTGGGGAATTGAACATTTCTGCCGAGACAGGCTTCCTCCTGTGGAAATTCTTGTGTTCTAATTTCTTTCCGAGTTATATTCTATGTCGGAGTATGTTGTTTATCTGATATTTTTGTATTTCTCTCGAAGCTGTTTCTCAGCAAACTCTCGAAGATGGCGCCGAGCCTTCGCTCAAATGGGCGAAGGATCGAGATGCCCCAGACGAGGAGGAGCCGGATCAGGAAATGTTCCTGCCACTCCCCGACGCGACCAAGCGACCCACCGGTAAATTCTCTTCCTTAAGAGATTGGCCTGACGATGAAGATGATTCCGACATTGAGGTGATGGAAGCATTTGACATTGTCCCCCTTTCTTACGCCTTTCCGGCATCAGCTAACCCGGGTGGAAAGATCCATGAAGATCCTCCTCTCACCACGGGCGAGCCTATCCCGGTTGCGTCAAAGAAAAGGGGAGATGCTTCTGCTTCTTCTTCCGGACCTCCTAAGCCAACCAAGAGGTGAAAGAAGTCCGCAGACAAAGCCGCCACCAAGCCTACAACTAAGGCCATAACTCAAAGGGCTCGGAAGCACAAGGAGCCATTCACCTCGGATGAGCAAGTTATTTTTCTCTCTGTCCAATCCTTTGGTTCACGCTTTTCTTCTGTTGTAACTTATTATTCGTCATTTGATTTGGCAGGGCTGCGGTGGAGGTTCCTCAGAGCGGATCTAGCATCGCTTCGCCCCTCCGGCATAGCCCTTCTCCCCCTCGCGGTGACGATTCACGCCCGTTGAGCCCCATTCAGGAGGGTTTAGCGGTTGCTCCGGGTTCTAGCCCACCTCGTCCAGAGGAGGGCAACCTCGGAGCAGGGGGAAGTGGTTCTGCCGAGAAAGCGGTTACTCCCAGCTCCTCTTCGGCTCAGCCGCAACCAGCCACCACTGAGGTACCTATAGCACCCCCGCCAAGACCAACATCAGCGCCAGTACCAGCGCCAACAATACCAACTCCATCCGCCTCGTCCGAGTCTTCCAAGACTCGGCGAGAAGACACAACTAGCACGAAGGCTAGCACCAAGGCTATGCCCAAGGGCAAATCCGCTACACAAACTTCAACTTCTCAACAGCAGCCTAAGGCCAAGAAAACCTCTGATACCGCTTGGGCAGCATCTATCGAGGCTGGACAGCGCACGCTCGTGTACATGCTTCCGAAGAAGACCCCTTCGAAGAAGGATGTCTCCCCCGGGTCAGCTAGCACACAACTTGCATTGCACACCAGCCCCGCTGCTGCCCAAATTGAAAGAAGGGAAGCCCATGCCAAGGGTTTGATAGTGCCCCATATGTTTAGCGGAGAGCGTTATCCTCCGGCCTTGATCGAGTTTGTCAATAACTGGAACAAGGCGGAGTTCGTCCATAACGACGATCTCCCGGAGAAATTTGGGCCTGCCGAGCTTGTCGCGCAGATGAACACAGCCGCCAAGGCTATCAAACTTACCGGCCGGATGATGGAGGTACGCTACCTTGTCCTTTCTTTAACATGTACTAAATATTAGTGATATAACCATTAGTCCCCGAGCCTTCGGGGGAGTAACTTGTTACTTGGCCAGATGCTCCTTAGAGAACCAGCGTATCTCCTTAGTAGCTCCGAATATGCACACACCTAGAGCCGGGTTAAGTTCCACTTGGCCCGGATCTTGTACGCTTCGAATATGTACACACCTAGAGCCGGGTTAAGTTCCACTTGCCCGGATTTTGCACCCTTCGAATATGCACACACCTAGAGCTAGGTTAAGTTCCACTTGGCCCGGATTTTGCACAATTCGAATATGCACACACCTAGAGCCGGGTTAAGTTCCACTTGGCCCGGATTTTGTACACTTCGAATATGCACACACCTATAGCCGGGTTAAGTTCCACTTGGCCCGGATTTTGTACACTTCGAATATGCACACACCTAGAGCTGGGTTAAGTTCGCTGGACCTGTCCGCCTTGTTCTTCTCCTGTGGTTTTGCATTGATGAGGTAATACGAGTCATTGTGCAATGCTTTGCTCACAATGAATGGCCCTTCCCATGGGGGGGATAACTTATGCATGCTAGCAGTATGTTGTACCAACCGGAGTACCAGATCACCTTTCCAGAAGACTCGGAGGTTTACTTTCCAGCTATGATAGCGTCGGATATTTTGCTGATATATGGCGGATCTGGACAGTGCCACTTCTCTCGCTTCTTCCAGCAGATCAACATCATTTTGCCGGACTTCTTGCACTTCGGCTTCTGTGTATTGGGTGACCCTAGATGAATCATGCTCTATGTCGGCTGGTAATACAGCTTCTGCCCCATATACCAGAAAGAATGGCGTATAGCCTGTTGATCGATTCGGAGTTGTTCTTAAACTCCACAGTACCGCTGGTAGTTCTTCTATCCAGCACCCCGCTGATCTTTGCAGCGGCTCAATGAGCCGGGGTTTTATTTCGGATAATACTAATCCGTTGGATCTCTCCACTTGTCCGTTTGATGCGGGGTGGGCTACCGAGGCAACATCCAGCCGGATCTTCTTATCTCGGCAGAATCGCGCAAATGCTCCTTCAACGAAATTTGTGCCATTATCTGTTATGATACTGTGAGGATAACGTATCTCAAGATGATATCTTTGAGGAATGTCACGGCGGTAGCTCCATCACATTTTCTTATTGGCTTCACTTCAATCCATTTTGTAAACTTGTCAACCATGACTAAGATGTGGGTCATGTTTCCTCTGGCTGGTTTAAACAGGCCAACCATATCCAAACACCATACGGCAAATGGCTAGGTAATTGGTATGGTCTTGAGCTCCGACATTGGCATATGTGTCTTGGTTGCATACCTCTGACAACCATTGCATTTTCTTACTAGATCTTCTGCTTGTTCCAAGGCACTTGGCCAATAGAAGCCATGCCGGAAAGCTTTGGCTACCAACGCTCTGGATGAAGCGTGATGCCCACATTCCCCTTGATGTATATCCCGGAGGATATCAAGCCGTTCTTCCGGGTCAACACATCGTTGGAGGACGTTTGTCACACTCCTCTTGTATAGCTCGGAATTGATGATCGTGTATACCTTTACCCTCCTCCGAGTTTGCCTTGAGAGCACTTCCTCGCTGGGCAACATTCCATCCTTTAGGAATTGAAATATGGGCAGTGCCCAAGCTGGGATAGCTCGCACTGGAAACACATCCTCATCAATTTCCGTCTGATCCACTGGCATAACCTAGGCCGAATCACGCTGCACAGTCCCTGGGTCTTGCGAAGCAGTCCCCGGGTTTGCCGAAGTAGTCCCTAGGTTTGGCGAAGCAGTCCCCGGGTTTCGTGAACCACTTCCTACATCAATGTCCATGGGCACAACTTCCGATTCAGGATTTGCCGGGATATAAATTGACTCGGACTCTGGGGATGGCCTGATAGACGGTTTTCTGAGGTCCTCTAATGCTACCCCTGGTGGGATTGCTTGTCGGGTTGATCCGAGTTTTGATACTACGTCGGCAGCTTCATTTTCCAGCCGAGGTACATGGTGAATCTTCTACACATGAAATCTGTACAATGCCATATTTGCATCCAAAGCATCCCAATGCCCTAAGACTTGCTGGACTACCAGATCGGAATCACCGAAGCATTAGATCCAGCGTATCCCAATTTCTTTTGCCACTTTGTGCCCATGCACAAGCGCTTCATACTCAACCACATTGTTTGATGCTACGAAGTGGATCTGTAGCACGTATTTCAGCTGGTCCTTCTTGGGCGAGGTAAGCACAACTCGGCTCCTAACCCGGTTTTTGTTTTTGACCCATCAAAGTGCATTCTCCAGTAGTTCGGATCTGGCAATGGTGGCTCGTATTGCACCTCGGCCCAATCCACAAAAAAGTCTGCCATAGCCTGAGACTTGATTGCTTCTCTCCTGTCATATTGTGGCGCATAAGGGGCTAGCTCAATTGCCCATTTTGCTATCCGGCCGCTTGCATCCTTATTGCTCATTATCTCGGATATGGGGGCTTCACATATTACTTTGATGGGGCGCTCTTCAAAATAGTGCTTTAGCTTCTTAGCCGCCATATACACACCATATGCCATCTTCTGATACTGGGGATAGTTTTGTTTCGAAGCTGATAATACCTCGCTCAGATAATATACTAGCCTTTACACTGACTTACCCTCTTTGTCGCGCTCTACCACAATTATTGCACTTACAACTCGGTTGGTGGCGGCTATATAGAGCAACATTGGCTCCTTTGATAGTGCAGAGGCTAACACTAGTGCCGTGGCTAACATTTTCTTTAATTGGATAAAGGCTTCATTGGCCTGCGGGGTCCAAATGAACTTGTCCGACTTTTTCATGAGTTGATAGAGAGGCAGTGCCTTTTCTCCCAACCGACATACGAACCGACTTAAAGATGCCAGGCAACCTGTGAATTTATGGACATCATTAAGGCACTTCGGTAATTCCATTCGCTCTATGGGTTGGATTTTAGTTGGGTTAACTTTGGTACCTCGGCTAGAGACAAGAAATCCGAGTAATTTTCCAGCCGGGACACCGAAGGTACATTTCTCCGGGTTAAGCTTCATTCGGAACCTCCTTAGGTTCGCGAATGTTTGCGTGATATCATCAAGGAGCGTTTCGCTTTCCTTGGTTGTTATAACCACACCATCCACATATACTTGCACATTTCGGCCAATTTGGTCGTGCAAACATTTTAGCATACATCTTTGGTACGTTGCCCCTGCATTACGTAAACCAAAAGGCATGGTGCGATAGCAATAAGCCCCATACGGGGTGATAAATGCAGTCTTTATTTGATCATTCGGATTCAGAGGTATCTGGTGGAAACCAGAATATGCATCTATGAATGACAACAATTCACACCCAAAAGTAGAATCTATGACTTGATCTATCCTTGGCAGTGGGAATGAATCTTTTGGGCACGCTTTATTCAGGTTCGTGTAATCGATGCACATACGCCAAACCACTGCCACATTCGGATCATCTTTTTTCTTTTCCACCAGTACCGGATTATATAGCCAATCCGGGTAAAGCACTTCCATGATAAACCCAGCTGCTAGGAGCCGAGCTATCTCATCTCCAATGACCTTTCTCCTATCTTCGACAAAGCGGCGGAGAGGTTGCTTCACCGGCTTTGCTCCGGGTCTCACGTTCAAAGAGTGCTCGGCCAACTCCCTCGGAACACCTTGCAAGTCCTGTGTGGACCAAGCAAAAATATACCGATTCTCATGGAGGAAGTTGACGAGCTCGCTTTCCTATTTATCATTTAACCCGGCACCAATTGTTACGATGCGCTCTGATAACAGATCATCAACTGGCACTTTCTTTGTATCTTTCGTTTCTTGACATGAAACACTTCCATGCGGGTTACTCAGCGCCGGCATATACTGCTGAGCGGACTGAGCCAATGCCGCCACCTCCTAGATCTTTCTCTTCTCTTGCGCGATTACGAGTGACTCGGCCAGGTTAGACCCGGCAGGCGCACACTCAATGGAACGTCGGAAATCTCCAGCTATGGTAATTACCCCATTTGGCCCAGGTAGTTTCATCTTCAAGTAACTGATGTGAGTACTTGCCATGAATTTGTTCAGGGCCGGCCTGCCGAGTAATGCATGATACACACTTTCTAGGTTCACCACCTCAAACTCCAAATTTTCAGTTCGGCAGTTATCTCTTGTACCGGATAACACGTCTACCCGGACTTTGCCAATGGGTTCGCAGGAAATGCATGGCACAATACCATGGAAAGTTGTTCTCGTGGCTTGGAGCATGTTTTCCGAGATACCCAACTTGCGCATTGTATCCACATACATGATATTGATGTTGCTGCCATTGTCAGTCAGCACCTTTGAGAACCTCACATTGATGTTTGGTCCAATAAACATTGGGTCCAGCACTAGCGCATACGAACCAGGGCTGGGCATAAGTTTGGGATGATCTTTGATGCTCCAGGTAATTTCCTGATCCGACCAAGGCATATACGTCGTCACTGCCGGCATAACCGCGTTCACCTCCATATGTCGGCGCTGCAAGCTCTTCCTATCCATTTCTTCCGTGGTAAACACACAGTAACTCTGGTGATGTTCTCTGTACTCATTTCTCCCCTCATTGCCGAGGTACCTTTGATCTGGCTGATGCTGATTTTCCACCTGATGCACTGCATCCCTTCTCTCATGGTTTTCATACCTCGGCGGAGGTGGTGGCAACATTAGCTGTTGCGTGTTCGCTCTAGAGAGTAATTGCTGTCGGGGTAACTCCTGCCGAGGTTGATCATTCCGAGGTGCCTGAGCATTCCCCGAACCACTTTGCTCTATCTTCCTCATCCACTCACATTGCCGAGTTGTGTGACCCGCCGGGTTACTCGGATTCGGCGTGTGAAATTTACACGGCTGATCCTGAAGGGAATATGCCCGAGAGGCAATAATAAAGTGGTTATTATCTTATTCCATGTTTATGATAAATGTTTATTTTACATGCTATAATTGTATTGATCGGAAACGTCAATACATGTGTGTTTAATAAACAAAAAGGGTTCCTAGTTATGCCTCTCTTATAGACTAGCTCGTTGATTAACAAGATGATCAAGGTTTCCTGATCATGGACATTGGATGTTGTTAATAACGAGGTCACAACATTGGTGGAATGATGTGATGAACATTCATCCGAAGTATAGCATTATGATCAAAGTCATTATGTTTATATTGCTATAACACTATACGAAGTAATCTTTATCCTTAGACCATGAGATCATGTTAATTGCTAACACCGGAAGAGTATCTTGATATCATCAAACGTCACACCGTAACAGGGTGACTATAAAGATGGGTTCAGTGCTACGAAGGTGTTATGTTGAGGCTCATGGATCAAGAGTGGAATTTGTTAATCCCGATGACGGATAGATATACTCCGGGCCCTCTCGGTGATATCACATTAATATAGCTTGCAAGCAAGTGATGTGATCACTAGAATGTTATATCACGGGAACGAGAAAAGAGTGCATGTCGGTAATGAGATCAAACTAGTTATGGAGATACCGATGATCGAATCTCGGACATGTAATATATCGTGAGATAAAGGGATTTAGTTACAAGCGTTAAAGGTTCTCACGATCATAGAAGTCATCGTTGAATGTGTAGGAGTCAGTACGGATCTCTAGGTCCCGCTGCTGATTATTGATCGGAGAGGGGTCTCGATCATGTCTGCATTATTCGCGAACAGTAGGGTGACACACTTAAGGGATACCGACACCATTTGGAGCAAATATGTTTCAGATAAAGATTTAAGAAAGCATTGGAATTATTTCAATAGACACCGAAACTGTTTCGGGTGAAATTACTGAAATTGGTTCTGCATGTAATATGGAAATGTTGCAGGGGGTTTTATGTGAATGTTTGTTAATTAAAGTAATTAACAAAATTCTGAATAAAAATAATAAAAGAGTTTTATTAAATGAGAGAGCATTAAATTTGGAGAAATTTAATGCATTTAAAGTGGAGACTTTAAAAGGGAATGTGAAGAGGCATTTTAATGTGGAGGGGTTACCACCACATGAATGGAGGAGGTGAAGAGGTACCTCCTCCATGCGCCGGCCATGAAGGAGGGGCACCCCCCTCCTCCTATAAAAGGCCACCCTCTCCTCACTTCTCACTCACACCTCCTTGTGAAGGATCTCTCTCCCCCTCTAGTATTATTTCCCCATGGTCTCGGATTAGCGAGATACATGTTCCCGGTGGCTTTATCTGGAAAGGAGTTGCTGCTTCCGCTACTTTGCTGGAGCGAGGGACAGAGGTTGTCGAGGTACCGGACGTGTGTGCGATCACGGATGCACCGCTGCTTTGCGGTGCTGGACTTGGTGGTGCTGGAGCTGGATCTGAAGGACGTGCTGGAGCCGGACCTGCTCGGACTTCCTCACGATCTTGAGATCGGCAAGTGTACGACTACATCAACCACAAGTTCCTACTCGTTAACAAAACTCGTTGTCTTCGAGGGTAAGTTATCGTTGGATGTATGTCCACCCATTGCTTTGTACCTAGTAGATAGATCTTGGCGTGTAGTTCACACCGTAGGAAATTTTTTGTTTTCTATGCTGCGGACCCAACAGTGGTATCAGAGCCTGATCTATGCGTAGGTGCTTTGCACGGGTAGTACACATATGTTTATATGTGGGCGATGATGATCATGTTATTGCATCTTCCATGTATTTTGGATATTGGTGGCATAGTGGGATGAAGCGGCCCAGACCAACCTTACATGTCATCGTACATGAGACCGGTTCCACGACTGACATGCAACTTGTTTTGCATAAGTGGTTGGCGGGTGTCTGTCTCTCCTACTATAGTCAATATCTGATTTACAACGAGTTGCTAATAACTTGGTTATCCTCGTTGTGGTTCATGTTCGTAGGTGAGAACGGTTTTATCTCCGAAAGCCCTAAGCCACGTAAAACTTGCAATTGATAAATTAGAGGCGTCTAGTTTAGATCGTTGCTGGGCTAGTGTCTTGATATGGTATTGTTGTAAGTAGATGTATGTTAGATACTCTTACAACACACTCAATGTGTAAGTTCCATAGACCTTGGCCTTACACACAAAGGAATGATAGAGATCATACCATGATGCAAGTGATAGAGATCAAATGCATGGACCATATCATCTCACTTTACACATTAGATGTTAGCATCTTATACTGCTAGTTTGGCGCTTTTGGTAGCATTATAAGATGATCCCTCATTTAAATATCAAGATAAAATGTGTTCGTCCTTAAGTATGCACCGTTTTATGGATCGTGTTTCGAGACATCACGTGATGATCGGGTGTACTCGAATCTAAGCTTTCATACAAACGGGTGTAAGACAGTTTTACACATGCGAGTACTAAGGTTCTTACTTGGCAAGCCTAGCATTTACAGACATGGCCTCGGAACACGGACCGAAAGGTTAAGCATGAGTCATATAGTTGATATGATGCCCATATAGATGCTCGCCTTTGAAGCTACATCAACTCACGTGATGATCAGACTTGGTGTAGTGAATTTGGTTCATGTAATCACCAAAAAGGCATGAGGGATGTCGTTTTTGAGTGGGAGTTCATTTCTAATGTGGATTAGTCGAACCAAATTTGTCATAAATTAAGTCAAAGTGAATTTGCATAGTTTGTTGTAGTCATTGGCATTCATTTTCTACCTTATGCTTAGTTTTTATTTGAGATATTAGAACTATAGAATTCTGGATATTTACTTTACGGACTGGTATCGTATTGTTTTGAATGTCAATTTAAAGTTTATAAGTCCTATTGCAAACTTTCAGCAAACTCTATTTACTCCATGAAGTTTAATAAGTAGTATTAAATCAAGAGTAAGAATTCCAATGTTAGTATCTAAAGTATCATGTTTGCCTCCATGATTATTGATCAAAAGTTGTTTTAATATCAAGATTGTATTGGAGCTGAAAATTGTTTCAGAAACCATCATGTGTGAAAGATATTGTGATATATGAAACAATGTTTTTGGTTGCATTATGATAGAGTATAATTTAGTAAAATACATGTTCTCATATTGTATGAGAATTTGTGAAGGTTGGAGATGCTAGGCATCCGAATCTACCAAAAAGGTTTTGGGAACTGATATTATACTCGCGATTCTTCCTTATGGGCTATAGTAGCTTGATCATGAAAGTTGTCATGATAAGGATGAATAGAAGATGTAAGTAAAATGTTTACTACACTAATAGATTACTAAAGAATGAATTTTTGAAAGAACACCAAACATTTGATGATGGTGATCCACTTCAAAGTGCAAGTCCAAAGGTATTAGTATTTGACTATATACGCTTTGTACCATGTGTCATGTTGATGACACCACTATTGATGTTGATAGATTCTTTTAAAAGAAAAGGAATTGCTGAAAGAGAATCTATAAAATATTTGGCAGAAAATAAAAGGTTGGAGATGTCCAACTTAGGCATATAGAAGATATACATGTTATGGTTGTATTCCTTGCTTGTTAAACAATGTGGTTCTCCGGTATTGGATACCGAATTTGTTGGTATGCTATGTCATACAGGACAACGCAATTCATGAACTACAATGGCCTAAGTAACTAGCAAGAGAATAAGTGATGATGTTCATCGAAAACAAATAAAGTGTTATTGTGTTTTTCGTTGACATCAAACCTAGCCTTCAAGATTTGTTATTTTTTTCCGGTATTACGAGAACAATGGTTGTTCAAATAATTACCGTATTCCATAAAGGATGGATGAACTTTTACAAGTCTGGTGGGAGAAATCACATCCATAAACACTATTGCTAAAATGTCGCAAGACAAATGATTGAAAGATCACTTATGAAGTGACATCGCTGTTTAAATTATATTTGAAAGAAAACATGAAGAAACTCCATGTTGATGGAATTTTGGAGTCTTTGATTTTGATCAATTGACGCATGTGAGACTTTCCTCGAGATAATTGAAACTCCGTCCATAGGCCAGAGAGGAACGGATGACTAGCTTATTGGAAATTGTGCATGCTGATGTGCATAGTCCATTATGTGTAGCCATATGCGATGGATCTTTTTGCTTCATATGCTTTCTCTGAAAATTTGAGTGAATATATCTGTATATTTACTTAATAAGGAGGAAGTATGAAACATTTGAAAGTTGTTCAAAGACTTTCAAGATGAAGTTGAAAATCATTGTAACAAGAAAATAAAGAGTTTATTATTCGATCATAAAGGAAGATATTTGAGTTACATGTTTAGCAAAAACACCTAAGACTTGAGGAATTGTTCTATGATTTGTGTTTCCCGATAAACCATAGGAGTATGGCATATTCGAGAGATAAACTCAAACCATGTTTGAGATGGTAAGATCCAGGGTGTCATTTATAAAACTGCCATTATATTTTAAAGATTAAAGCTTTAGTGACTACCGCTTTTACACTGAAAAGAGCTCCATCGTGATCCGTTGAAATGACACCATATAAGTCATGGTTTGGGATAAAACCCAGGTTGTCCTTTCTTAAATTGTTGGTATGCTAGGCATAAGTAAAATGTTTACAACCAAAGTCGTATAAGCACGTCTTTGTAGGTTATCCCAAAGAATTTGTTGGGAATTTCTCCATAACACCGAGGACAAAAGAGTTTGTTACTTGGAACGTCAAGTTTCTTGAGAAGGAATTTTTCGTGAAAATTTAAGTGGGAGGACAATAGAACTTTGATAAGGTTGTTGAACCTTAGCTATATGTGCTAAGTAGTGCAGCGCCGGAAAGTGTCCCGGTGGCGGCCACAATGCTCATGGCTCTCGTGATTATAAAAGGTGTGATCTCGGAGATTAGAGTTCCTATAGAACCGTGTGGGTCAGTAAGAATCAAATAGTAAGATTTGATAAGCAAGTCATTATTGTTTTGACAATGATGAACCGACTACATGCAAAGAAGCGATGATGAGCCCTGACTCCATAAAATGACTGGAAGTCATAGAATCCATGATAGTATCCATACACGAGAAATCAAGTTTCTGAACTTCGAAGACCCTCCGGAAAGCCATGCAGAGGCTATGTGAGCCTCTGTGGCGCCAGCATCATCTGACACAGGCAGCGTCATCCTTGTCGGCCACGCCTCGGTGGTCCTAGTCTCTGTCCGCTTCGCTCACGCTCCAGCATACAGTGACCTCCTTTTGACCAGCGAGATACCTTCCTTCTCTTGTAAGCTTGAAATAACGCGGATCATGCCTGGTTAATCGTCCACACTGGTACCTGCATAAAAGTTAGATAAATCATGCCGGCATATGACATAGGTCGGCCGGGACTCAGTTAGGTGGACATCCTCCAGTCTGGGTTACTACGTGATTCGGCCTGCCTTGAGGTGACTCGGACAACACTTGCTTAGACCTTGCCGTATCTCGGCTAACTCGGCCTTTATACCCCAGCGTGACCCTACCCGGGGGTATCCCCCCAACAGTCTAGCATTGCTCCAATCACTATGTCACCTGAGGAAATGATTTTCACTTTTAAACAAGGAATTGAAGAGAGTTTTAAAGAAGCTTGGTCTAGAATCTTTGATCTACATGAAAAAACTGAACCTAAAATGACTCAAACTTGTTCCTTAGCAGCTTTTACCTTCGAATTGCTCTTTGCTATAGATATGCTTTGGATGCTGTAGTGGGAGGAGATTTCCTCCAATGCAATGAGGATGATATTGTTAATGCCATAAAGAAGTTGGTCTTTACTTACAACTTGCCTAGCTAATCTGATTCTTCCTTCATAAACATATTTGCTAGATTGAATACTCTTGAGACCAGCACTGCTAGTTTAAAAGATTGATGTAATACACTTAAAGAGCATCATAACTATGTTCCAATAAATTCTAAACCCTCAAAATGGCTCCCCACAGTAAAGATTGCTATAAAGAATGAAACTTTTCATCTGTCTGAATTTTGTCTTATGCCCAAAGATATTTATAAATCTTTGAATTTTGGGGGCTTTCTGAAGGAGGAGAAGAAATATTTCTTGCTAACAATGCCACAATATTACCCATTGGAATAGTTGAAGGAATATTTACAAAGATCTTAGGGAAAATGGTTTCTACCGATTATCTTGTCATTGAATGTGTAGGAAAAGAACAAATTACACTTGGAAGATCCCTATTGAAACTTCTTGGAGCAATAATAGATGTGGAAAAGGGCACCATGCACTTTGTTTCTCCACCAAGCATTCATATGTTCCCCAAGGTTAAGAATAAAAGTAAGAGAGGTAAGGGCAAGAAATTTGGTTTTAATGCTTCTTTGAGCACTTGATTCTTTTTCTTGCTTCTTATGCCTAACTTAAAGGCGTTAAAAAAAGTACTTATTGGGAGATAACCCAAAAGTTTTAGATGAGTCTTGGAAGTTATTATTGCAGTAATAACATCTCCTTATCCTTTTTATTTTCTTTTTGTGCCAAGAGTAACCTCTAATGAGAGCGAAGTAATGATTGGGAAAGTTGCTGTCCCGAAACAGCTTTTTGTGCTTCACCGTAAAAATTCGTGAGAGAGCTCTGTAAGTCGGATTGAGCTATAATTGTTTGTCCTTCTGCCCCAGGTTGTTATCTAACTTTCATTAGTTCAACACTTTTCGATTTGAGCAATAGAAGGTCTTTTAAAAAAATTCGTCTTTACCTACTGGTCTGTTTTGACAGATTTCTGCCATTTTTTGCATTTGCTTCTTGTGGGTTCCTTTTTGAGTTCTTTTGGGGAATTGAGCTTTTTGTGGGAAGTGCTACAGTAGCTAGTGTTCTAATGGAAGTTTATTTGGTGTTAGAACTTAACCTTGAGACTTATTTATCTTAAGTGCACTAATATTGCTAATGAGACTGTGAGAAGTTTTGTATGAAGGAAAAATTTCAGGTGTATGGAAGGAATGAGTAATGAGATGAAGGATGGACTAAAGCTCAAGCTTGGGGATGCCACGCGTGTCACCCCAAGAAATATCCAAGAAGTACAAGCGTCAAAGCTTGGGGATTCCCAAGGCATCCCCTTCTTCATCAATAAAAATCCCAGGTTTCTTCCAAACGCTTCATTTTTATTGTTTCATGCACAGTTGTGTTGTTCTTGGAGCGTCTTCTTTTTCGTTTTCGTTTTGGTTTTTCGTTTGCTTTGGTTTGCTTAGTTTTCTGAATAAATTGGTTGGACCCCCCTCTTTCATACATTGGTTTGCAAATAGTTTGGTTTGGTTTGGAAAAGAGTAGGAAAGTTCATGCTTATGTGGTAAAAAGAGCTCGTTTTTGACTGTGGCCTATGCTTTGTCATGCCATGCTTGATATTGTTTTGGCTTTATGCTTAGTATTGTTTGCTGTAGCATGACTTGTTATAAACAATTGAGATTGCTTAATGTGTCTTGGATGAATCATGCGTTGTTTTAGCATATTAAAGCATAGTATAGTGGTATTCTCCTTTGATGCTTTATTTGGGTTGACTTGGCGCATGCTCACACCATGTTATGACTATCTCAAGTCACCATAGCCTTTATGATCCTTTAGTTTTCAACTTGTAGTATCACTTTATGCTTTGATCAATGATGTTTTGTCGCTCTGCGTGATTATGGCCATTATTGCTCTCTTAGTTTGTCGCTCCCAGTCTTTTGCTAGCCTCCACAACAAAGTATGAGTTCCACTCATGCATCCAACTCCCTAAACCAAGTTATTCCAAAGAGTCCACCATACCTACCTACTAGCTTATGCTATTCCAAGTACATTCATGCTTTTGTTTACCTTCCACTTGTTATGAGAAAACTAGTGATTAAAGCTCTCACGAACTTGATGGCACACTTTACTTTCCTTGCCCTTAATAAACTTGAACCATTGTGTCTTCTATGTTGTATATGCTTGCACTTATTTGTTGGGAATTAGCAGAACCATGCTTTCATGGGGAACGCTTTAAACATTGCACTTGGTACTTGTACCTAGTTGATATCATGCTCTTTTGTATATAGATGTCGTCGGTGTGAAATGAAAGGGGAGCTTGTAAGTCCATGGAGTTATGTATATGCGTTAGAGAAACGCCTGGGACGCTGGTCTAATCCATGCTAACATGGTGGAAACCTGCAGCGTAACCATAATGAGCTGTCTATGAAGCATTCTTCTTTAAAAAAGAGTCCTATATTGAGAAAAAAACAGAAAAATAAAAAAATTATGAAAAGAGGAAAGAGAGAAAAAAGCACCATATTCCCATGGTAAATAACAAGATTGCTGAGCTGCTCGTTGTCTGCTTGCCTTGTCATTTTGATATGGGGATTCTTCCGTATCATCGGGCAAGGGGTACCCCGTTGGCGGTTCTCTATGATACACATGTACTTACAATGACAAGAACTTACCGGTGACTAAACTTGAGTAGCATGAGGAGCGGCCCTCATATACAAGGGACATGAGATATCTCTGTACGTCCTTTTGAGGCCCTTTTGAGGCGTGAATTTTTGTGCTTCTGCTCCAGGTTGTTATCTAACTTTCGTTAGTTCAAAACTTTTCGATTTGAGCAAGATAAGGTCTTCGAAAAAATTTGTCTTTACCTGCTGGTCTGTTTTGACAGATTTCTGCCATTATTTGCATTTGCTTCTTGTTGGTTCCTTTTTGAGTTCTTTTGGGGAATTGAGCTTCTTGAAGGAAGTGCTACAGTATATTTTGTTTTAATGGAAGTTTTATTGTTGTTTGAACTGAACCTAAAGACCTATTATCTTGAGTGCACTAATGTTGCTAATAAAGATTGTGTGAAGTTTTGTATGAAGGAAAAAAATTCAGGTGTATGGAAGGAATGAGTAATGAGATGAAGGATGGACTAAAGATCAAGCTTGGGGATGCCACGTGTGTTACCCCAAGAAATATCCAAGAAGTACAAGCGTCAAAGCTTGGGGATGCCCAAGGCATCCCCTCCTTCATCAATAAAAATCCCATGTTTCTTCCAAACACTTTATTTTTATTGTTTCATGCACAGTTGTGTTGTTCTTGGAGCGTCTTATTTTTCGTTTTCATTTTGGTTTTTAGTTTGTTTGGTTTTATTAGTTTGCTGAATAAATTGGTTGGACCCCCTCTTTCATACATTGGTTTTCAAATAGTTTGGTTTGGATTGGAAAAGAGTAGGAAAGTTCATGCTTAAGTGGTAAAGAGAGATTGTTTATGACTGTGGCCTATGCTTTGTCATGCCATGCTTGATATTGTTATGGCTTTATGCTTAGTATTCTTTTTTGTAGCATGACATGTTATAAACAATTGAGATTGCTTAATGTGCCTTTGAAGAATCATGCGTTGTTTTAGCATATTAAAGCATAGTATTGTGGTATTCTCCTTTGATGCGCTATTTGGGTTGACTTCGCACATGCTCACACCATGTTATGACTATCCCAAGTCACCATAGCCTTTATGATCCTTTAGTTTTCAACTTGTAATATCACTTTATGCTTTGATCAATGATGTTTTGTTGCTCTGCATGATTACGTCCATTATTGCTCTCTTAGTTTGTCGCTTCCAGTCTTTTGCTAGCCTTCGTAACCAAGTGTGAGTTACACTCATGCATCCAACTCCTTAAACCAAGTTATTCCAAAGAGTCCACCATACCTACCTATTAGCAATTGCTATTCCAAGTATATTCATGTTTTTATCTACCTTCCGAATTAAACTTGTTATGTGAAAATTAGTGATTAAAGCTCTCACAAACTTGATGGCACACTTTACTTAGGTCGTTCAAAGTCCAAAGGAAAATACAAGTTCTGCACATATTATAAGAAAACTAATCATGTTATTAATGATTGTTGGAAGCTGCAGAACAAGGAGAAAAGAAACATAACTTACCAACTGAAAGATAAGTTTGAAGGTATAGGTAAGGCTATTGTTGTTTTTGGTGAGAGTCCTGATGGTGAATGTTTAGCCGTGTTTGCTACTTGTGCTTCTCGTGATGATGAATGGATAATTGATATTGCATGTTCATTTCATATTTGTTGTAACAAAGATTGGTTCAATTCATATGAGTCTGTGCAGACTAGAAATTTTGTGCGTGCGGGGAATGACAACCCATGGCATATTGTTGGAGTTGGATCTGTTAAGATCAAGACACATGATGCTGTGACACACACGTTGACTGAGGTAAAGCACATATCAAGCTTGGCCAGAAATTTGATATCTCTAAGTACCATGGATGTTGATGGGTACAAGTACGCCGGTGGGTGTAGACTTCTGAAGGTATAAAAAGGTTCTCTTATTCACATGATAGGTTATATAAATTCTGCTAAATTATATGTTTTAAGAGGTAACATTTTGCCTGGTATTGTTGTTGTTGTTACTTCTAATGATTCTTATGATTGTGGTAAAACTAATATGTGGCATATGAGTGAACATGGTATGGCAGAATTGGTAAAGAGGGCCTGATTGATGGTTGCACCTTGAGTATGTTTGAGTTCTATGAGCACTGCATTTTCGGTAAGCATAAAAGAGTTGAATTCAATGTTTCCATTCAAACCACCAAAGGCATATTAGATTATGTGCACGCTGATGTATGGGGACCTTCCCTTAAGACTTCTATTGGTGGTGCTAATTATATGCTTACTATTATTGATGACTACTCAAGAAAAGTATGGCTATATTTTCTGAAACATAAATGTTGTTTTTATGCTTTTAAGAAGTGGAAATTTATGATGGAAAAACAAACTAAAAGGATAATGGTATGGAATTATGTTCTAACGAGTTTGAGGAGTTTTGTAGTAACGATGGTATGATCAGGCACCACACCATCCCTTATACTGCTCAGCAGAACGGTGTGGCTGAGCGCATGAACATAACCATCATCTCGAGGGTTCATTATATGTTATATGATGTAGGTATGAGCATGCGTTTCTAGGCTTAAGCAGCCAACACAACATGCTACCTCATCAACATGTTACCTTCTATTCCACTTGAGAAGAAAACTACCATTGAGGTATGGTCAGGTTTGCCTCCTGATTATCCACAGTTGAGAGGTTTTGGTTGCACTGCATATGGTCAAGTTGATAATGGAAAGTTAGGTCCTAGAGCTATTAAGTTCATATTTCTTGGTTATGGTTCAGGAGTTAAAGCATATAAATTATAGAATCCTAAAACTAAAAAGGTTTTGTTGAGTAGAAATGTTGTTTTCAATAAATCTGTTATGTATCATGATAGCTTGCCCTCAAATCCCTCTCATGTTGCTGTTGGAGAGGAGGAAGTTAGTGTGCAAGTGGAGCACCTGCAGAAAAGTATTGAAACTGTTGATAACGATGCTATTGTTGAAGATAGATATGATGAAAACATTGATGATTTTTGTTGTTCAACACTCACCTACTGTTTTGCAGAAACCACATGAGTCCATTGCTGCTAATAGACTGAGGCGTAACAAAGGTCCTCGCCCTCGTTTTATTCAAGAGTGTAATCTTGTTCATTATGCTTTGAGTTGTGCTAAATAGGTGGAGAACGATTTTGTTCCTGCTACATATAATGAAGCCATTGCATCAGTTGACCGCGAGAAGCGGGTTTCTGCTATGCAAGAAGAGATGCAATCACTTGAGCAAAATGGCACATGGGATGTTGTGCGCTTTCCTAGAAAAAGTAAGGCGGTCCACTATAAGTGGATCTTCAAGATAAAGGAAGGTTTGTCTCCTAAAGAGCCTTCAAGATATAAGACAAGGTTAGTAGCAAAAGGGTTCAGTCAGATTCCAGGTATTGATTATAATGATGTGTTCTCCCCAGTTGTAAAGCATAGTTCTATTCGCACTTTCTTTAGTATTGTGGCTATGCGTGATCTTTATGATCTCACATGGCTTTAAGAGGTCTCAATATTATAGATGTGTTTATATTAAGGTTGTTGATGGATCACCTATATAATTACTGTTATATGTTGATGATATGTTAATTGTTGCCAAGAACATGAAAGAAATCACTACTTTGAAGGCACACCTAAGTAGTGGGTTTGAGATGAAGGATCTTGGTGCTGCTAAGAAGACCTTAGGGTATGGAGATTACCCTATATAGAAAATATGTTTTGTTATTTCTTAGTCATACATTAACAAATTTCTTCATCGTTTTAATATAGATGGTGCCAAGTCAGTTAGTACTCCTATTTCTCCTCAATTTAAATTGTCAGTTTTGCGATGTCCTACTACTGATGAAGAGTTTGAGTACATGTTAAAGGTGCCATATTATAGTTGAAAGATCGCGAATGTCGCCGAGAGGGGGGTGAATATGCGGTTAAAACCTTTTACGAGATGTGCTTAACAAAGGCGGAATAAAACTAGCGTATTTTTTGTCAAGCACAAAGCCTAGATATACTAAGGTTCACCTATGTGCACCAAAAACTTATGCTAAGCAGACAAGCAACAATGTGATAGCAAGATAGATTACTTCAAACATGAACATTATCACAATGTAAAGTGCATAAGTAAAGAGCTCGGGCATAGAGATAACCGAGGCACGCGGGGACGACGATATTTTACCGAGTTCCTCCCAACAAGGGAGTATGTCTCGTTGGAGGGGTGGGCGGTAGTAAGACCACCAACGCCACAAGAGGCCTCACCCTATTCTCCCGAGCACCCACCACGCGGCAAGCACCCGTTCCACTATGAGACACTTGAGGGCAGTCACCAAACCCGTACAAGATTGGGGCTATCTCCACAACTTAATTGGAGGCTCCCAATAATCGCCACCAAGGCCTCAATCTTGGGGAGAGCTTCACAACTTAATTGAAGGCGCCAAGAAACGCCATAAAGGCCACACAACCGTCTAGGGTTCCAAGAACCCAGGAGGGACAAGCTTCTTGATTTCACCAACCAAATCCTCCGAGGAGAACTCAAACTGATGCACCTAATGCAAATGGCAAGAACACCACAAAGATGCTCCAATCCTTCACTCTCAAATTCCAACAAAGCTACTAAAACAATTGGGAGAATAAGAGAGGAAGAATCAAAAGGGAACACAAAATCCCCTAAGATCTAGATCCCAAAGATTCACTGACAAAGAGGTTATTTGGTTTGGTCAAAGTGTAGATCTAGATCTCCTCTATCTTTATCTCAAATATGGGCAAGAATCATTGGAGGGGAAGAAACAAATCAAGCTAGAAGAGGTTGCAACAATATGGCAAAGTGATACGTTACTAACGTATCCATAATTTTTGATGTTCCATGCTTGGTTTTATCTACTTTCTTATGTTTTATTCCAACTTTGGAGTAATTTATATACGCTTTCTTGGACTAACCTATTAACAAGAGCCACAGTGTCAGCTGCCTATTTTCTGTTGTTTTTGGTTCCAGGAAAGTCAGAAAATGAATATTCTCGGAATTGGACGGGACAAAAGCCAAAGTTAGTTTTTCACCGAGGGACACCCGGAGCGAGAATACGAGACGGAGAGGGGCCAGAGGGCGGCCAGGCCTGGCCCGCGCCAGGGGGTGGTGTGGCCAGCCTAGGTACCCCCTCGGCCTCTCCATCCGCCTATAAGATGCCTCCGATACAGAAACCCTAAGAACCCAATCAAAATTCCACAAAAGAGTCTATAGCCTCCGTCATCTCCATCCCTAGATCGGGAGGGATCTGAAACTCTTCACGGCACCCTGTGGAGAGGGGAATTCACCCTAGAGGCCTTCTTCATCATCATGCAAGCCTCAGGTGTGATGCGTGAGTAGTTCATCTCTAGACTACGGGTCCATGTAGTAGCGAGATGGCTGGTTCTCCTCCTTTGTGCTATCATGTTTAGATCTTGTGAGCTACGTTCATGATCAAGATCATCTATTTGTAATTCATACATGTTGTGTTTGTGGGGATCCGATGGATATTGAGATGCTATTTCAGATTGATTATTGATTCTATCATGTATTTGTTATTTGTGATCTTGGATGCTTTCCGTTGTTAGTAGCTATCTTGGCCAAGTAGATGCTAGCAACTCCAAGAGTTAGTATTTATGCTCGATGGTGGGTTCATGCCTCTAGTAATCTAGGGAAGTGACAGAAATCTCTAAGTTACTAGATGTGTTGTTGCTACTAGGGAGAAAACAACAATCCTTTGTTCATAGAATAATCATATTGTTTACTTTACACACAATGCGTAATGCAATTATCTGTTGCTTGCAACTTAATACTGGAGGGGGTTCAGATGATAACCTAAAGGTGGATTATTAGTCATAGATGCAGTTGGATGGCGGTCTATGTATAATGTTGTAATTCCCAATCGAATCTCAAAGGAGTCAAGATCAGTAGTATATGCATGATTGCTTTCTCGATGTTTGTCAATTGCCCCGTTGTAATTTGTTCACCCAACATGTCATCTATCTTAAGGAGAGCCACCACTAGTGAACTATGGACCCCAGTCCTTTCTTTTAGCATCAATCTACAATCAACTGTTTACTACTTTGTGATTACTTTCTGCAAACTATTACTTTCTTCCACTCGATACGTTTAACCCTTTGTTTTCAGCAAAACCGGTGAGATTGACAACCTCATCGCAAGTTGGGGGCAAAGTTCTGTGGTTGTGTTGTGCAGGTCTCCACGTTGCTACTGACGCCGGTAGTGCGCCCTGCCAAAGTCCAGCTAGCAACACCTTTGGGGTGTTTCCTTTCTCCTACCGGATTGAGAACCTTGGTTTCATAACTAAGGGAAAATTGCTGCTGTGCTCATCATACCTTCCTCTTGGGGTTCCCCAACGAGCTCGATATATTTTGGGCCATCAAGCTCTTTTTCTATCGCCATTGCCGGGGAGTCAAGAACATCTTCACAAGGGGAGTCCCTCATAACCAATCTCTTTACTTTGTTGTTTTTGTTTTTCTTAGATTACTTTCGCTTTGTTTGCTTGTTTCTTTATCAAAAACACACAAGAATTAGTTTTATAAGTTTGCTTTATTTATTAAAAACACAAAAGAGTTACTATCTTAAGTTGCCATTATGTCTAGAATTGCTCCAATCACTATGTCACCTGAGGAAATGATTTTCACTTTTAAACAAGGAATTGAAGAGAGTTTCAAAGAAGCTTGGTCTAGAATCTCTGATCTACATGAAAAAACTGAACCTAAAATGACTCAAAGCTTGTTCCTTAGCAGCTTTTACCTTGGAATTGCTCTTTGCTATAGATATGCTTTGGATGCTGTAGTGGGAGGAGATTTCATCCAATGCAATGAGGATGATGGTGTTAATGCCATAAAGAAGTTTGTTTTTACTTACAACTTGCCTAGAAAATCTGATTCTTCCTTCATAAACATATTTGCTAGATTGAATACTCTTGAGACCAGCACTTCTAGTTTGAAAGATTGCTATAATACACTTACAGAGCATCATAACTATGTTCCAATAAATTCTAAACCCTCAAAATGGCTTCCCACAGTAAATATTGCTATAAACAATGAAACTTTTCATGCTCGCTGGGATATCATGTCTGAATTTTGTCTTATTCCCAAAGATATTTATGAATCTTTGAATCTTTGGGGGCTTTCTGAAGGAGGAGAAGAAATATTTCTTGCTAACAATGCCACAATATTACCCATTGGAATAACTAAAGGAGTATTTACAAAGATCTTAGGGGAAATGGTTTCTACTGATTATCTTGTTATTGAATGTGTAGAAAAAGAACAAATTACACTTGGAAGATCCCTATTGAAACTTCTTGGAGCAATAATAGATGTGGAAAAGGGCACCATGCACTTTGTTTCTCCACCAAGCATTCATATGTTCCCCAAGGTTAAGAATAAAAGTAAGAGAGGTAAGGGCAAGAAATTTGGTTTTAATGCTTCTTCGAGCACTTCATTCTTTTTCTTGCTTCTTATGCCTAACTTAAAGGCGTTAAAGAAAAGTACTTACTGGGAGATAACCCAAAAGTTTTAGATGAGTCTTGGAAGTTATTACTTTAGTAATAACCGCTTCTTATCCTTTTTATTTGCTTTTTGTGCCAAGAATAACCTCTAATGAGAGCGAAGTAATGATTGGGAAAGTTGCTGTCCCGAAATAGATTTCTGTGCTTCACTGTAAAAATTCGTGTAAAATCTCTGTACATCCTTTTGAGGTGTAAATTGTTGTGCTTCTGCCCCTGGTTGTTATATAACTTTCGTTAGCTCAACACTTTTCTATTTGAGCAACAGAAGGTCTTCGAAAAAATTCGTCTTTACCTGCTGGTCTGTTTTGACAGTTTTCTGCCATTATTTGCATTTGCTTCTTGTTGGTTCCTTTTTGAGTTCTTTTGGGGAATTGAGATTTTTGAAGGAAGTGCTACAGTAGCTTGTGTTTTAATGGAAGTTTTATTGATGTTTGAACTGAACCTAAATACCTATTATCTTGAGTGCACTAATGTTGCTAATAAAGATTGTGTGAAGTTTTGTATGAAGGAAAATTTTCAGGTGTATGGAAGGAATGAGTAATGAGATGAAGGATGGACTAAAGCTCAAACTTGGGGATGCCACGCATGTCACCTCAAGAAATATCCAAGAAGTACAAGCGTCAAAGCTTGGGGATGCCCAAGGCAACCCCTCCTTCATCAATAAAAATCCCAATTCCAAACACTTCATTTTTATTATTTCATGCATAGTTGTGTTGTTCTTGGAGCGTCTTCTTTTTCGTTTTTGTTTTTGTTTTTAGTTAGTTTGGTTTTATTAGTTTTCTGAATAAATTGGTTGGACCCCCTCTTTCATACATTGGTTTTCAAATAGTTTGGTTTGGATTGGAAAAGGGTAGGAAAGTTCATGCTTAAGTGGTAAAGAGAGATTGTTTTTGGCTGTGGCCTATGCTTTGTCATGCCATGCTTGATATTGTTTTGGATTTATGCTTAGTATTCTTTGCTTTACCATGAAATGTTATAAACAATTGAGATTGCTTAATGTGCCTTTGAAGAATCATGCATTGTTTTAGCATATTAAAGCACAGTATTGTGGTATTCTCCTTTGATGCGTTATTTGGGTTGACTTGGCACATGCTCACACCATGTTATGACTATCCCAAGTCACCATAGCCTTTATGATCCTTTAGTTTTCAACTTGTAGTATCACTTTATGCTTTGATCAATGATGTTTTGTCGCTCTGCATGATTATGGCCATTATAATGTGATATAATGTGATATACCTCACTTGGTGAGGATCCATAAAACCTCCAAGAACAAAACCGCAATAAGATATAAAGAGGAGATTTGAATTTTATGAACTAGAGCTTGTATTAAGCACAAGATCTAGAACCAAACATGGATAATATCTAACTAACAACCAAGAAAAATGATGATAAGAATGCAATGATTTGAGATCTCTCCAAAAGATATGATCGAGCTACTCACTCGAGAGCCCCTCTAGATAGTACATTATCTATCCTAAGCCCGGTCTCCCAACTACCAATATGAGATTGGAAAAAGGGGAAACCTATCAAGATTATACCTTTGACTTGAGCAATCCACTTGAGCACGGTGTACATGGCCGTGTCCTTCTCAATATGGAACATCTTTCTTGATTACTCTTCCTTGCGCTTGCTAGATGAAGACTTGCACTTTGCTCCCCCATACACCATGGGGAAACCTTTACTTTGACCTTGTCTTTATCGATCCATGATCATCGAGGATGACAGGCATCAAACATGACATCTTCTAGAGATGGCGCATGTTGAGCTTGAAAAACACATCTTCTTCATTTCTTCTACCTTGAAGCCAACACATGCTCCAAGCGATGCCAATGGAAAAATCCTACAAGTGCAACTCAATGCAAAGATTAGTCCATAGAGATTGTCATTAATTACCAAAACCACACATGGGGCCCCACATGCTCTTTCAATAGTGTTGTTGGTTCTTTGATGTATGCCATGGTTTGTTTTCGTCCTGATTTATCATATGATATGAGTATTATAAGTAGATATATGGCTAATCCTGGTAAAGAACATTGGATAGTTGTTCAGTGTGTTGGGGATATACTTTCCGGGTATCCTCATAGTTCCTCACTGACCAGGGTGGCCCACTTCGGGTTAGAGCTTTGCTTCACGGGCGGCCCAGTCAGGGAGAGAAGACGGAGTCCAATCCGGCTATGGGAAGGACCAGAAGACTTACCGACTTAGGCCCATAATGTTACTTGTAGTTCAAGATGTACTCTGTAACCAACTCTTAGTCGTAGCCGGATTGATCTCTCCTGTAAACCCTAGGCCAGATATCTATATAAGCCGTCCTACGGAGAGCCTTTATGGAAACACCTTACTACACAATAGTCTACAATCTCAAATCGCACATGCGATACCCTTGTAACCCATATTCCGTCTCTGCCGTATTACTGGATTGCTAGCAGGAGTAGGATTCGTCCAAAGCCGGCGAATTCGAACCTGGGTAAACTTGTGTGCTCACCGTCCCGGAATACCGTACGTCTCACACCCCTCTCTTCCGCACGCCTCGAGGACCCCCTCATGGCGTACTTGTCCTCAATCCGACGGCAGTTGGCGCACACCGTGGGGCAAGTGAGCTTCGGATCTGCGTTTCGAGCGGAGTCTGCAAGAATCGGAATCGGCGAGACCATCGCCGTCGGTCACATCCTCTACGCCAGCGACGTCCCTCTCATCGTTCTCGACGAGACTTGGATTCCGGCTAGGGAGGCTGTGACTGCCTATACAATCATGTCTTTTGGCGAGATCGATGTTTACATCGATTTCGCTGAACCTGCCCAACCCACCCCAGCGGTGATGATAGAGGCAGAAGAATCTTCTGGGTCCCCTTTGTCCGCGGAGGCGGCAGAGTTCCGGATCTCAGAAAACCCAAAACCCACCCAGCCTGCACCAGTTGCGGAGATAGTGGAGAAATCTGAGCCTGAAGAAGACCTCACGGTCCAAGTAGAATCTGGAGTGGATCTCCCTGGAGAAGCCGGATCCCAGATCGACCCACCCGTGGAAGTCGAAATCCAGGAGGAGCATATCAACGACACTGATTCCGGCTCTGACGATGCCGGGACAGACATGCCTTTCCTCAGGTACACATTAAGACGTATGATACTGCAAGGCGAAAGCGCAGATGCAATCCTCGAGACCATTAAAAGTTTCGATATGGCTGATCGCGAAAGCCGCAGGTACCTCAGGAAGCACGCATCGCACTTCGTCGGATACGTGGGATCTGGATCCAGCTCTGCCGATGCTGGAGAAAACACCGACTCGGTGCTGGAGGCAATTGGAACAAACACCGACGTTCCCGCATTCTCGGATGAATCTATGACGTCGGCAGATTTCCGAAAGTTCTCCGCGGAATATGAAGAGGAGTACAACTCCAAAGCTGCAGAAGAAGGAGAAGCCATGGATGATGGATCCGGGGAACACTCTCCCAAAGCGCAGGATGACATGGACTTTGGAGATAATCCCAAAGTCCAGATGTCCGAAAGTACCGATCAAAGCTTGACTCCGGGAAATGGACCCAAAGCCGTCTTTGCTTCCGGCGCTGCCAAGAAGGCAAAGAAGAAGAACAAGAAGAACAAGACCCCGACAAAAGACCCTCTCACAAAAGAGGTGATTACCGAGGAATACGAGGAAGACTCGGATGGAGCACTTATCCCAGACGAGCCAAAAAAGAAGCATCGGTGGATGGACACGTGATCACAGAAGGTGTGCGTAAACTCATCGATGCCGCATTAACCACAGCTATCCCTACAGCTGCAGAACTTACTGAAGATGAGCTGGACGAAAGGGCTCAAGCCCTAGAAGCGCGTCATCAACAACTCCTCGATGAAGCCAAAAACATCGAGGTGGAGAAGAAACGCATGTCAACCAAGGAATACATGCCTCGGTTGCATCAGAAGACACGGAAGCGTCACACCAATGATGACCAATTCCCACGTGTCCGTGCCGTCCTTTTTGGGGATGAGATGGGGAAGCCACGGAAAGATAGCAACGGAGATTGGGTATACCCAACCCCAGTACAGAATACCGTGGCAGCCCGAGAAATTCTATTGGCTAATCCAGGACCAGAGGAGATCTGTTTGGGTATCAAGCTACTCAACAAGGGACTGGAGCAGCAGAAGGTCGCCCTATCCGGAAGTCAAAAACTGGTCTCGGATTCTGACCAATGTCGCACAGATCCGGCATGGGCTGACGTAAGATCCCATTACGTTCGGGCGCAGTACCATCACCCCGAACGCAGGGAAGACAATTATTCAAGAATCGGATCGTCGGGACAGCATAGCAGAGCTACGCATAACTGGAGCAATGTCACTCCAACATCTGAGAAAGACGCGATCGCTGCACTGAATCCGAGGAATCCTCCCCAACGAGAATTCAATGATCGAAAGGGAGAAGATAAGGAGAAACGTCGGGAGGAGGATCGTCAGAGAATGCCACCTCCTAGACATGAGAGTCGTCTGGCTGAGCCTCACCATGGTGGGAACGATGGACGAAGGAACGACGGAAACCATGCTGGAACAAGCCGGCAGGGGGCTCGTCATAGTCAAGAACCTCCCTGGAACCGGAATAATGACGCTCCGGACCGAGACCGGCGATCAGCCAAAAACAATTCATCTACCCCACCCCCTCCACCAGGTAGTTATCACAACGGCCCCCAAGGAGGGCAAGGAGGACGACATGGCGGAGGAGGTGGTGGCAGAAGCCGAAGTCCGACTCCAAGGCACCGTAGCCACAACCGGCATTCGGGACGATCTCTATCCCCAAACGACGCAAGGCACGGGATCAACTCCAATATAGAGGCGCTGCGCTATGAAAACGACGATTTCTACGTGGGCCCAAAGTGTTTTGGACCACGCGTTAGAGCTACAAAATTCCCAGAAGGATTTGCTATCTCAAGGCACATCCAAGCCTACGACGACATTGCTCGGCCAGATACCTGGCTACAGGATTTCTTCCAAGCTTGCTGCATCGCCAAAGGCGGAAACAGCCTGGTTGCAACCCGATATCTCCCACTTATGTTGCGGAAGACGGCGTGATCATGGCTCAATGAACTTCCGGAGAACACCATCCACAACTGGTATGACATGCAAAGTGCGTTCTTTCGGAATTTCGAAGGCACATATCGGAGGCCCTATTCGGTCGGAGACCTACAGCGTTGCATGCAGAAAGCCGGAGAAACTTGCCGGGATTACCTCAGACGATGGATCGACACCAAGAACTCCTGTGAAGGAGTAAACGATCAAACCGCGATTGAAGCTTTCATCGCAGGACTCCCAATTGGTCTACTGTGTCACCGCTTGAAGTGTGACAAGGTCACTGATTTGGGAGAGATGATAGAAACAGCGAGCAAGTATGCAGATGCTGACGATAATGTAGAAGGATTACTCAACGTCCTGGCTGTACCTCAGTCAGCAAAGACAAAGCAACAAGCTTAGAAGCGCAAAAATACCTCGGAAGAAAAACCCAACGCGGAGACAGCGGTGGTCACTACTATTTCCGGGTCTGGAGGACGTGGCGGAGGCCACGGGCGTGGCCATGGTGTTGGGTCCACAACATAGAAAACAAAAAAATTCCTACGATGAGAACTATACGCCAAGATCTATCTACTAGATACAGAGCAACGGGTGGACATACATCCATGGATAACTTACCCTCGAAGACAACGAGTTTTGTTAACGAGTAGGAACTCGTGGTTCATGTAGTCGTACGCTTGCCGATCTCAAGATCGTGTGGAAGTCCGAGCGCCGCAAATCAGCAGCG
Source organism: Avena eriantha (assembly GCA_910589775.1). Taxonomy (NCBI): domain Eukaryota; kingdom Viridiplantae; phylum Streptophyta; class Magnoliopsida; order Poales; family Poaceae; genus Avena; species Avena eriantha. Next base: position 253,828,340 of record OU342746.1, read on the forward strand.
CATCCGTCCTCGCACACACGTTCAAGCCACCGGACAACCTCCACCTCCTCGCTCCAGCGAATCAGCACAAGCAGCAACTCCTTCCAGACGCAAGGCCACCGGGAACATGTATCTCGCTAATCCGAGACCATGGGGAAATATCTAGAGGGAGAGAGAGATCCTTCACGAGGAGGTGTGAGGATGGAGGGAATGGGTGGCCTTTTATAGGAGGAGGGGGTGCCCCCTCTCTCCATGGCCGGCGCATGGGGGGTGACTCCTCACCTCCCCCATTCATGTGGTGGTAACCCCTCCACATTAAAATGCCCCTTAACATTCTCTTTTAAAGTCTCCACTTTAAATGCATGAAATTTCTCCAAATTTAATGCTCTCTCATTTAATAAAACACTTTTATTTATTTTATTCAGAATTTTGTTAATTACTTTAATTAACAAACATACACATAAAACCCCTTGCAACATTTCGATATCACATGCAGAAACACTTTCTGCAATTTCACCCGAACCAATTCCGGTTTCTATCGAAACAATTCCTGTTTCTATCGAAACATTTCCTGCGCTTTGCAAACCTTTTGTCTGGAACATATGTGCTCCTAAATGGCGTCCGGCAACCCTTAAGTGTGTCACCCTATGGTTCGCGAATAATGCAGACATGATTGAGACTCCTCTCAGATCAATAATCAGAAGCGGGACCTGGAGATCCATACTGACTCCTGCACATTCAACGATGACTTCTTTGATCGTGAGAACCTTTAACGTCAGCAATTTAATCCCTTTGTCTCATGATATAATACATGTCCGTGATTTGATCATCGGTATCCAAATACCTAGTTTGATCTCGTTACCGACATGCACTCTTTTCTCGTTCCCATGATATAACATTCTAGTGATCACATCACTTGCTTGCAAGCTATCTTAATGTGATATCACCGAGAGGGCCCAGAGTATATCTATCCGTCATCTGGATTGACAAATTCTACTCTTGATCCATGAGCCTCAACATAACACCTTCGTAGTACTGAACCCATCTTTATAGTCACCCTGTTACGGTGTGACGTTTGATGTTATCAAGATACTCTTCCGGTGTTAGCAATTAACATGATCTCATGGTCTAAGGACTAAGACTACTTTGTATGATGTTATAGCAATATAAACATAATGACTTGATCGTAATGCTATACTTTGGATGAATGTTCATCACATCATTTCACAAATGTTGTGACCTTGTTATTAACAGCATCCAATGTCCATGATCAGGAAACTTTGATCATCTTGTTAATCAACAAGCTAGTCTATAAGAGAGGCATAGCTAGGAACCCTTTTTTTTTATTAAACACACATGTATTGATGTTTCCTATCAATACAATTATAGCATGCAAAATAAACATCTATCATATACAAGGAATATATAATAACAACTTTATTATTGCCTCTCAGGGCATATTTCCTTCAGTCTCCCACTTGCACTAGAGACAATAATCTAGTTCACATAGTGATAAATCTAACACCCATGGAGTTCTCGTGTTGATCATGTTTTGCCCTAGGGAGTACTTTAGTCAACGGATCTGCTACATTTAGGTCCGTGTGCACTTTACAAATCTTTATATCTCCATCCTTGACATGCTCGCGGATGGAGTGAAACCGGCGCTTAATATGCTTGGAATTCTTGTGAGACCTTGGTTCCTTTGCGTTGGCTATGGCTCCATTGTTGTCACAATAGATCACCATCGGGTCCAACGCACTGGGAACCACACCCAGTTCTGTAATGAACTCTTTCATCCAAACTGCCTCCTGCGCCGCTTCTGAAGCAGCAACATATTCCGCCTCCGTTGTTGATCCAGCCACCACAGGTTGTTTGGAACTCCTCCAACTAACTGCTGCTCCGTTCAAGAGAAATACGTATCCGGATTGAGACTTAGAGTCATCCGGATCGGTGTCAAAGCTAGCATCGACATAACACTTAGCGACTAGCTCTTCTTCACCTCCGTATATAAGAAACATGTCCTTAGTTCTTCTCAAGTACTAGAGGATGTTCTTTACCGCTATCCAGTGTTCCGAACCTGGATCAGATTGGTACCTACTAGTCAAACTAATAGCATGTGCCACATCCAGTCTTGTACATAGCATGGCATACATTATAGAGCCTATGGCCGAGGCATAGGGGATCTTATCCATCATCTATCTTTCTTCCGCCGTAGCCGGACTTTGAGTCTTACTCAATGTCTTGCCTTGCAACATAGGTAAGAACCCCTTCTTACTTTCGTCCATATTAAACTTCTTTAATATCTTATCAAGGTATGTACTCTGCGATAGCCCAATTAGGCGTCTTGATCTATCTCTATAGATTTTAATGCCTAATATATATGAAGCTTCACCAAGGTCTTTCATCGAAAATTTGCTGTTTAGATAACTTTTAACACTGTTTAAAAGATCTATATCATTTCCAATCAATAATATGTCATCCACATATAATATCAGAAATGCCACATTGCTCCCACTAACTTTCTTGTAAATACAAGTCTCTCCATAAGTTTGGACAAATCCAAACTCTTTGATCACCTCATCAAAGCGGAGATTCCAACTCCGGGATGCTTGCTTCAGTCCATAGATGGATTGCTGAAGTTTGCACACCTTATCAGCATCCTTAGGATCGACAAAACCCTTTGGTTGTATCATATACAACTCTTCTTCAATATTACCATTGAGGAATGTAGTTTTGACATCCATCTGCCATATTTCATAATCAAAATATGCAGCAATTGCTAACATAATCCTAACCGACTTAAGCATCGCTACGGGAGAGAATGTCTCATCGTAGTCAACTCCTTGAATTTTTCGAAACCCCTTTGCGACAAGTCGAGCCTTATAGATGGTTACATTACCATCAGCATCAGTTTTTCCTTTGAAAATCCATTTATTCTCAACGGCCTTTCGATCGTGAGGTAAGTCCACCAAGGTCCAAACCTGGTTTTCGTACATGGATTCCATCTCAGATTTCATGGCTTCTAGCCATTTGTTGGAATCAGGGCTCATCATCGCTTCTTCATACGTCGCAGGGTCATCTATTTCATCAATCATGAAATTCATAACAGGATTGCCGTACAGTTCAGGAGCTGCACTTGTCCTGCTTGACCTGCGAGGTTCGGTAGTGTCCTATTTCGGAGTTTCATGATCAATATCATTAGCTCTCTCTTCATTAGGTGAAGTCAACTCCGAAACAACTTCCGGTGCTGCGCTACTCGCCATTTCATGAAGAGAAGGTTCAATAACCTCTTCGAGTTCTACCTTCCGACTACTCACACGTTTCGAGAGAAACTCCTTCTCAAGAAAGGATCCATTCTTGGCAACAAAAACCTTGCCCTCGGATCTGTGATAGAAGGTATCCCAATCGTTTCCTTAGGGTATCCTATGAAGACGCATTTTTCCGCTTTGGGTTCGAGTTTATCCGGTTGAAGTTTCTTCACATAAACATCACATCCCCAAACTTTAAGAAATGACAGCTTAGGTTTGTTTCCAAACCATAATTCATACGGGTGTCTTTTCAACGGATTTAGATGGTGCCCTATTTAAAGTGAATGTAGCGGTTTCCAGTGCATAACCCCAAAATGACAGTGGCAAGTCAGTCAGAGACATCATAGATCGAACCATATCCAATAAAGTACGATTACAACGTTCTGACACACCATTACGTTGTGGTGTTCCGGCAGGCGTGAGTTGTGAAACTATTCCACAATCTTTCATGTGTGTGCTAAACTCGTAACTTAGATACTCTCCTCCACGGTCAGACCGTTGAAATTTGATCTTTCTATTACGATAATTTTCCACTTCATTCTGAAATTCTTTGAACTTTTCAAAAGTTTTAGACTTATGTTTCATCAAATAGATATACCCGTATCTACTCAAATCATCCGTGAAAGTAACAAAATAACGATATCCACCTCACGCCGACACACTCATTGGTCCACACACATCAGTATGTATGATTTCCAATAAATCTGTCGCCCGTTCCATTGAACCGGAAAACGGCGTTCTAGTCATCTTGCCCATAAGGCATGGCTCACATGTATCAAATGATTCAAAATCAAGTGATTCTAAAAGTCCATCAGAATGGAGTTTCTTCGTGCGTTTAACGCCAATATGACCTAGACGGCAGTGCCACATATATGTAGATATATAATTATCAAGTTTAATCCTTTTAGCATCAACATTATGAATATGCGTAATACTACTATCGAGATCCAATAGAAATAAACCATTCAACACAGGTGCATGACCATAAAAGATATTATTCATATAAATCGAACAACCATTGTTTTCAGATTTAAACGAATAACCACTTTGCATCAAACATGATCCGGATACAATGTTCATGCTCAGTGCAGGCACCAAATAACAATTATTTAGGTTTATAACTAATCCCGACGGCATATGGAGAGGCAGCGTTCTGACGGCGATCACATCAACTCTTGATCCATTGTCGACCCGCATCGTGACCTCATCCCTTGCTAGTTGTCGCTTGTTCCGTAGCCCCTGAACCGAGTTGCATATATTAGCAACCGATCCCGTATCAAATACCCAGGTGCTACTGCGAGTACTAGTCAAGTACACATCAATAACATGTATATCATATATACCTTTGTTTGCCTTGCCGGCCTTCTTGTCCGCCAAATACTTGGGGCAGTTGCGCTTCCAATGGCCAGTCCCCTTGCAATAGTAGCACTCGGTGTCAGACTTAGGGCCAGCTCGGGGTTTCTTTTCAGGCCCGGCAACAGATTTGCCGCCCTTCTTTCCCTTCTGCTTGCCTTTCTTGTCCTTCTTAAAACCGGTGGTCTTATTGATCATCAACACTTGATGTTCTTTCCTAATCTCCACTTCTGCAGTCTTAAGCATTGACAGAAGCTCGGAAAGAGACTTCTTCATGCCCTGCATATTATAGTTCATCACGAAGCTCTTGTAGCTAGGTGGCAGAGATTGGAGAACATGATGTATGCCTAAGTCAATGGGAATCGTTATTCCCAAGGACACAAGCTTATCGGCGTACCCAGACATTTTGAGTACGTGCTCACTAACGGAGCTGTTCTCTTCCATCATGCAGCTAAAGAACTTTTCAGAAGCATTATAACTCTCTACGGCAACATGGGTATCGAAAATCATTTTCAATTCTCCCATGGTATCAAAGGCATTGCCATTTTCGAAACGTTTTCGAAGTTCTGGCTCTAGCCCATACAGTATGCCGCAATGAACTAAGTTGTGGTCCTCCTGACGAGTTATATAGACGTTCTTTTCCTCGTCAGGGGCATCAGGAGCTGGTGGGGGGCCTAGCGGCGCCTCTAGCACATATTGCTTTTGTGCAGCAGTGAGGAGAATCCTCAAATTCATAGCCCAATTGGTGAAGTTACTACCATTCGCAGCAAGCTTCTCTTTCTCCATGAACACATTGAAATTAAAAGCAGGTGGTGCCATCTACAACAGAATTTTTAAAATATATTTAGACTAAGTTTTATGATAGATTGAGTTCAACTAATCCAAATTACTAATGAACTCCCACTCAAAAACGACATCCCTCGTGTCCTTTTGGTGATTACATGAACCAAATCCACTACACCAAGTCTGATCATCACGTGAGTCGGTGTAGCTTCAAAGGCGAGTATCTATATAGGCAACATATCAACTATATGACTCATGCTTAACCTTTCGGTCCGTGTTCCGAGGCCATGTCTGTACATGCTAGGCTCGTCAAGTAAGAACCTTAGTATTCGCGTGTGTAAAACTGTCTTACACCCGTTGTATGAAAGCGTAGAGTCAAGAACACCCGATCATCATGTGATGCCTCAAAACACGATCCACAAAACGGTGCATACTTAAGGAAGAACACATTTTATCTTGATATCTAAATGAGGGATCATCTTATAATGCTACCAAAAGCGCCAAACTAGCAATATAAGATGCTAACATCTAATGTGTGAAGTGAGGTGATATGGTCCATGCATTTGATCTCTATCATTTGCATCGTGGTATGATCTCTATCATTCCTTTGTGTGTAAGGCCAAGGTCTATGGAACTTACACGTTAAGTGAGTTGTAAGAGTATCTATCATACATCTACTTACAACAATACCATATCAAGACACTAGCCCAGCAACGATCTAAACTAGACGCCTCTAATTTATCAATTGCAAGTTTTACGTGGCTTAGGGCTTTCGGAGATAGAACCGGTCTTACCTACGAACATAAACCACAACGAGGATAACCAAGTTATTAGCAACTCGTTGTAAATCAGATATTGACTATAGTAGGAGAGACAGACACCCGCTAGCCACTTATGCAAAACAAGTTGCATGTCAGTCGTGGAACCGGTCTCATGTACGATGACATGTAAGGTTGGTCCGGGCCGCTTCATCCCACTATGCCACCAATATCCAAAGTACATAGAAGATGCAATAACATGATCATCATCGCCCACATATAAACATATGTGTACTACCCGTGCAAAGCACCTACGCATAGATCAGGCTCTGATACCACTGTTGGGTCCGCAGCATAGAAAACAAAAAATTTCCTACGATGAGAACTATACGCCAAGATCTATCTACTAGATACAGAGCAACGGGTGGACATACATCCATGGAGAACTTACCCTCGAAGACAACGAGTTTTGTTAACGAGTAGGAACTCGTGGTTGATGTAGTCGTATGCTTGCCGATCTCAAGATCGTGTGGAAGTCCGAGCGCCGCAAATCAGCAGCGCATCCGTCCTCGCACACACGTTCAAGCCACCGGACAACCTCCACCTCCTCGCTCCAGCGAATCAGCAGAAGCAGCAACTCCTTCCAGACGCAAGGCCACCGGGAACATGTATCTCGCTAATCCGAGACCATGGGGAAATATCTAGAGGGAGAGAGAGATCCTTCACGAGGAGGTGTGAGGATGGAGGGAATGGGTGGCCTTTTATAGGAGGAGGGGGTGCCCCCTCTCTCCATGGCCGGCGCATGGGGGGTGACTCCTCACCTCCCCCATTCATGTGGTGGTAACCCCTCCACATTAAAATGCCCCTTAACATTCTCTTTTAAAGTCTCCACTTTAAATGCATTAAATTTCTCCAAATTTAATGCTCTCTCATTTAATAAAAAACTTTTATTTATTTTATTCAGAATTTTTTTAATTACTTTAATTAAAAAACATACACATAAAACCCCTTGCAACATTTCGATATCACATGCAGAAACACTTTCTGCAATTTCACCCGAAACAATTCCGGTTTCTATCGAAACAATTCCTGTTTCTATCGAAACATTTCCTGCGCTTTGCAAACCTTTTGTCTGGAACATATGTGCTCCTAAATGGTGTCCGGCAACCCTTAAGTGTGTCACCCTATGGTTCGCGAATAATGCAGACATGATTGAGACTCCTCTCAGATCAATAATCAGAAGCGGGACCTGGAGATCCATACTGACTCCTGCACATTCAACGATGACTTCTTTGATCGTGAGAACCTTTACGTCAGCAATTTAATCCCTTTGTCTCATGATATAATAGATGTCCGTGATTTGATCATCGGTATCCAAATACCTAGTTTGATCTCGTTACCGACATGCACTCTTTTCTCGTTCCCATGATATAACATTCTAGTGATCACATCACTTGCTTGCAAGCTATCTTAATGTGATATCACCGAGAGGGCCCAGAGTATATCTATCCGTCATCTGGATTGACAAATTCCACTCTTGATCCATGAGCCTCAACATAACACCTTCGTAGTACTGAACCCATCTTTATAGTCACCCTGTTACGGTGTGACGTTTGATGTTATCAAGATACTCTTCCGGTGTTAGCAATTAACATGATCTCATGGTCTAAGGACTAAGACTACTTTGTATGATGTTATAGCAATATAAACATAATGACTTGATCGTAATGCTATGCTTCGGATGAATGTTCATCACATCATTTCACAAATGTTGTGACCTTGTTATTAACAGCATCCAATGTCCATGATCAGGAAACTTTGATCATCTTGTTAATCAACAAGCTAGTCTATAAGAGAGGCATAGCTAGGAACCCTTTTTGTTTATTAAACACACATGTATTGATGTTTCCTATCAATACAATTATAGCATGCAAAATAAACATCTATCATATACAAGGAATATATATAATAACAACTTTATTATTGCCTCTCAGGGCATATTTCCTTCACGTGGGACATCAAGGGTCCAAGGTAGAGGAGAGCAACAACCAAGAAAAACCTACACTTGGGCCGACATTGCCAATATCCCATGTGTGCATCACTTGGACGCCAATGGGGGCTCGTCCCACACCAACGCTGAATGTCGTTTTAATGACGACATCAAGAGAGATGATACCGCGGGCTACAAAGCTAAGTGGAAGAAGGGAAAGAAAAATCCTGAAAAGGACAAGGAGACCAAGGAAGATTCTGACATGGAGGAAGCCGATGCTTCAAATCCCAAGTCGGAAGGGAAGAAAATTTTCCCACCAAGAAAGACACTTACGTCACCCTGATACATTGCAAATATATCTATAATTTTTGATGTTCCATGCTTGGTTTTATCTACTTTCTTGTGTTTTGTTCCAACTTTGGAGTACTTTTCTTATGATTTCTTGGACTAACCTATTAACAAGAGCCACAGTGCTAGTTGCCTGTTTTCTGTTGTTTTTGGTTCCAGGAAAGTCAGAAAATCTATTCTCGGAATTGGACGGGACAAAAGCCAAAGTTCCTATTTTACCGGAAGACTCACGGAGCCAGAATACGAGACGGAGGAGGACCAGGGCCTGGCCACACCCCCCTAGGCGCGGGCAAGCCCTAGCCGCGCCACCAAGTGGTGTGGGCCCCCTGGCCGCCCACCGACCTTGCCCTCTGGCCTATAAGAAGCCTCCCGAAGCCAAAACCCTGGATCGTCAATCAGAAATCCACAAAAAGTTCCGCAGCGCCGCCGCCACCGAAGGGGAGATTCGGGGGATAGAAAGTCTCTGTTCCGGCACCCTGCCGGGACGGGGAAGTGCCCCCGGAGCCATCTTCATCGATATCCACCACCATCTCCATCACCGTTGCTGATTCCCATGATGAGGAGGGAGTAGTTCTCTCTTGAGGCTAAGGGTTCAACCGGTAGCTATGTGTTCATCTCTCTCTCTATGCATGATCTTATTGAGATCATGAGCTTTGTAATCAAGTAGATCTACCTTGCTACTCAAGTGCTTAATAGATCTCTGCTCTCCCCATGTGTGTGAAAGTGACAGCGTGCTCACCATGGTGGCACTTAGGCTAGAGATTACAAATACTTGTTATGAGTTATATATGGAGTTGGATGTTTTTATGAAATTGTGGTGTTTGTTGGACTCATCTAGTACTCAAGGTGACAGTGTGGGGTTATCTAGATGGGAAAGGCTTACTTTGAGGTGTGCTGTTATAGCCCTACCGTTGATTAGAGTGTCCAACCAGAGAGTAGTTAAGAGTAGTATCATAAAGAGAGGATATATTTATGCGAGAGTGTTCACTAGTGAAAGTATAATCCCTAGGCCTTGTTTCTTAGCATTGATACACCGTTTGCTACTATATCTGTTACGTGTTTGCTTGCTTCCATCTTTATTTCAGTTTGCCTTTAGTCTTTTCCACGCCATCAAGTTATTTTCTAGCACCATTGTCTTATATCCATACCACTTGTATTTCACTATCTCTTCGCCGAACTAGTGCACCTATACACCTGACAAGTGTATTGGGTGTGTTGGGGACACAAGAGACTTCTTGTATCTTGATTGCAGGGTTGCTTGAGAGGGGATACCTTTGACCACTTCCTCCCTGAGTTCGATAAACCTTAGGTGATCCACTTAAGGGAAAACTTGCTGTTGTTCTACAAACCTCTGCACTTGGAGGCCCAACAACTGTCTACAAGAATAGAAGTGCGTAGACATCAAGCTATTTTCTGGCGCCGTTGTCGGGGTTTGAAGAAGAAGAAGCTCCCACGTCAACCACGCGCCAGCAGCTATTTTCTGGCGCTGTTGCTGGGGAGGTAAGGTAAAAGGTACTCACATCCTCCGGTGTGAGTGCTCGAAGTTATTTCCTTTAGATTCTGCAATTTTGTCTTTTTCTTTCTTGTTTTCACTAGTGAGGCTTAATGGAAAACAACAATAAAACTAGAGAGCTTTATAGTATTTATCTTGAGTTAGGACATGAAGTGTTTGAAGAGAAAATTAAAAAACCTATGGAACTTTATTTGCATGCTAATAGCAATGTTGTTAGTATGAACTTTTTGGACACCATTATTGCTAATGCTATGGAAAAGTCTAAGCTTGGGGAAGCTAGTTTTTATGAAAATGATCTTTTTAGTTCCCCAGCTTTGGAAGATAGCTATTTTGTTACTTATGATGATACCAAACCTCCAATATATGATGATTACAATGATGAATATGATATTTTCAGTCCACCTACTATTGAGGAGAACATTAATTATGATTACAATATGCCTCCTATATTTGATGATTATGGTGATGAGAATAATAATGATAGCTATTTTGTTGAATTTGCTCCCACTACAATTAATAAGAATAGCTATGTTTATGTGGAGAGTATTAATTCGTTTATGCATGTGGCTCGTGATAAGAATGTTTTGTGTGATAGTTATATTGTTAATTTTATTCATGATGCTACTCAAAGTTATTACGAGAGAGGGAAACATGGTTTTATGTATCTCAACAATATTAAGTTTCCCCTCTTTATGTTGAAAGTCTTGAAGTTGCACTTGTTTTGCTTTACTATGCTTGTTGCTTTGTGCTTTCGTGACTTGTTTCTTTACAAGATTCCTATGCATAGGAAGTGGGTTAGACTTAAATGTGTTTTGAATTTGCTTCTTGATGCTCTCTTTTACTTCAATTCATATTTCGTATGTGAGCATCTTCTCAAACTATCATGCCTAACTTAAAGGCGTTAAAGAAAAGTACTTATTGGGAAATAACCCAAAAGTTTTAGATGAGTCTTGGAAGTTATTACTTCTGTAATAACCGCTCCTTATCCTTTTTATTTGCTTTTTGTGCCAAGAGTAACCTCTAATGAGAGAGAAGTAATGATTGGGAAAGTTGCTGTCCCGAAACAGATTTTTGTGCTTCACCGTAAAAATTCGTGAGAGAGCTCTGTAAGTCGGATTGAGCTATAATTGTTTGTCCTTCTGCCCCAGGTTGTTATCTAACTTTCATTAGTTCAACACTTTTCGATTTGAGCAATAGAAGGTCTTTTAAAAAAATTCGTCTTTACCTACTGGTCTGTTTTGACAGATTTCTGCCATTTTTTGCATTTGCTTCTTGTGGGTTCCTTTTTGAGTTCTTTTGGGGAATTGAGCTTTTTGTGGGAAGTGCTACAGTAGCTAGTGTTCTAATGGAAGTTTATTTGGTGTTAGAACTTAACCTTGAGACTTATTTATCTTAAGTGCACTAATATTGCTAATGAGACTGTGAGAAGTTTTGTATGAAGGAAAAATTTCAGGTGTATGGAAGGAATGAGTAATGAGATGAAGGATGGACTAAAGCTCAAGCTTGGGGATGCCACGCGTGTCACCCCAAGAAATATCCAAGAAGTACAAGCGTCAAAGCTTGGGGATTCCCAAGGCATCCCCTTCTTCATCAATAAAAATCCCAGGTTTCTTCCAAACGCTTCATTTTTATTGTTTCATGCACAGTTGTGTTGTTCTTGGAGCGTCTTCTTTTTCGTTTTCGTTTTGGTTTTTCGTTTGCTTTGGTTTGCTTAGTTTTCTGAATAAATTGGTTGGACCCCCCTCTTTCATACATTGGTTTGCAAATAGTTTGGTTTGGTTTGGAAAAGAGTAGGAAAGTTCATGCTTATGTGGTAAAAAGAGCTCGTTTTTGACTGTGGCCTATGCTTTGTCATGCCATGCTTGATATTGTTTTGGCTTTATGCTTAGTATTGTTTGCTGTAGCATGACTTGTTATAAACAATTGAGATTGCTTAATGTGTCTTGGATGAATCATGCGTTGTTTTAGCATATTAAAGCATAGTATAGTGGTATTCTCCTTTGATGCTTTATTTGGGTTGACTTGGCGCATGCTCACACCATGTTATGACTATCTCAAGTCACCATAGCCTTTATGATCCTTTAGTTTTCAACTTGTAGTATCACTTTATGCTTTGATCAATGATGTTTTGTCGCTCTGCGTGATTATGGCCATTATTGCTCTCTTAGTTTGTCGCTCCCAGTCTTTTGCTAGCCTCCACAACAAAGTATGAGTTCCACTCATGCATCCAACTCCCTAAACCAAGTTATTCCAAAGAGTCCACCATACCTACCTACTAGCTTATGCTATTCCAAGTACATTCATGCTTTTGTTTACCTTCCACTTGTTATGAGAAAACTAGTGATTAAAGCTCTCACGAACTTGATGGCACACTTTACTTTCCTTGCCCTTAATAAACTTGAACCATTGTGTATTCTATGTTGTATATGCTTGCACTTATTTGTTGGGAATTAGCAGAACCATGCTTTCATGGGGAACGCTTTAAACATTGCACTTGGTACTTGTACCTAGTTGATATCATGCTCTTTTGTATATAGATGTCGTCGGTGTGAAATGAAAGGGGAGCTTGTAAGTCCATGGAGTTATGTATATGCGTTAGAGAAACGCTTGGGACGCTGGTCTAATCCATGCTAACATGGTGGAAACCTGCAGCGTAACCATAATGAGCTGTCTATGAAGCATTCTTCTTTAAAAAAGAGTCCTATATTGAGAAAAAAACAGAAAAATAAAAAAAATTATGAAAAGAGGAAAGAGAGAAAAAAGCACCATATTCCCATGGTAAATAACAAGACTGCTGAGCTGCTCGTTGTCTGCTTGCCTTGTCATTTTGATATGGGGATTCTTCCGTATCATCGGGCAAGGGGTACCCCGTTGGCGGTTCTCTATGATACACATGTACTTACAATGACAAGAACTTACCGGTGACTAAACTTGAGTAGCATGAGGAGCGGCCCTCATATACAAGGGACATGAGATTTCTAACTTATACTTCGTCAAACATGTACACCATAGTTTGTTCACTTTAACCTTAACCACTTCAAGATGCTTATGATAGGGGCAATGAGAGCTGAAAGCTATAAGTACCATAATTTTTGGAAGCTCTTTATGAAACTTGAATCTCTGCTTCCTTCTATGAAGGCCTTTCTTTTACTTTTATGTTGAGTCTCCACCTTCTACCTTTATGCACCTACTTTGAGAGCATAGTGGCCATTCTTAGTTCTATGTGCATTGTCCCAAGACTAGTTGATTGATACATAACTTGATATTGCTTGTTTTAAACTATTGTATCTAGTCACTCTTATGAACTTTGAAGGTGTCCTATGCATTTATATTTGCTACTCTATTGAGGGACAAGCTGAATACTATTATGCTATGTTTTCTTTATGTGAAACAAATAAACGTCTTGCAAAGCATTGTTATTCATGAATCTTTTGTTTGTGCCTTTTCATGTTGCATCATAGTTTCTTTGTCTTATTGCTAGAACTTTGTCTTTCATGTTATGATTGAAGTACTATGATCCCAGCTTTGAATGTTTTACAAATACTTTGATCAAGTTTATGATGGTGCATGTCACCTCAAAAATTATTCTTTCTTTTTATCACTTACCTACTCGAGGACGAGCAGGAGTTAAGCTTGGGGATGTTGATACATTGCAAATGTATCTATAATTTTTGATGTTCCATGCTTGGTTTTATCTACTTTCTTGTGTTTTGTTCCAACTTTGGAGTACTTTTCTTATGATTTCTTGGACTAACCTATTAACAAGAGCCACAGTGCCAGTTGCCTATTTTCTACTGTTTTGGTTCCAGGAAAGTCAGAAAATCAATATTCTCGGAATTGGACGGGACAAAAGCCAAAGTTCCTATTTTACCGGAAGACTCACGGAGCCAGAGTATGAGACGGAGGAGGGCCAGGGCTTGGCCACACCCCCCTAGGCGCGGGCAAGCCCTAGCCGCGCCACCAGGTGGTGTAGGCCCCCTGGCCGCCCACCGACCTTGCCCTCTGGCATATAAGAAGCCTCCCGAAGCCAAAACCCTGGATCGTCAATCAGAAACGAAAAGTTCCATAGCACCGCCGCCACCGAAGGGGAGATTCGGGGGACAGAAAGTCTCTGTTCTGGCACCCTGCCGGGACGGGGAAGTGCCCCCGGAGCCATCTCCATCGATCTCCACCACCATCTCCATCACCGTTGCTGATTCCCATGATGAGGAGGGAGTAGTTCTCTCTTGAGGCTAAGGGTTCAACCGGTAGCTATGTGTTCATCTCTCCTCTATGCATGATCTTATTGAGATCATGAGCTTTGTAATCAAGTAGATCTACCTTGCTACTCAAGTGCTTAATAGATCTCTGCTCTCCCCATGTGTGTGAAAGTGACAGCGTGCTCACCATGGTGGCACTTAGGCTAGAGATTACAAATACTTGTTATGAGTTATATATGGAGTTGGATGTCTTTATGAAATTGTGGTGTTTGTTGGACTCATCTAGTACTCAAGGTGACAGTGTGGGGTTATCTAGATGGGAAAGGCTTACTTTGAGGTGTGCTGTTATAGCCCTACCGTTGATTAGAGTGTCCAACCGGAGAGTAGTTAAGAGTAGTATCATAAAGAGAGGATATATTTATGAGAGAGTGTTCACTAGTGAAAGTATAATCCCTAGGCCTTGTTTCTTAGCATTGATACACGGTTTGCTACTATATATGTTACGTGTTTGCTTGCTTCCATCTTTATTTCAGTTTGCCTTTAGTCTTTTCCACGCCATCAAGTTATTTTCTAGCACCATTGTCTTATATCCATACCACTTGTATTTCACTATCTCTTCGCCGAACTAGTGCACCTATACACCTGACAAGTGTATTGGGTGTGTTGGGGACACAAGAGACTTCTTGTATCTTGATTGCAGGGTTGCTGGACAGGGGATACCTTTGACCACTTCCTCCCTGAGTTCGATAAACCTTGGGTGATCCACTTAAGGGAAAACTTGCTGTTGTTCTACAAACCTCTGCACTTGGAGGCCCAACAACTGTCTACAAGAATAGAAGTGCGTAGACATCACACCTTCCTCGGATCTCAACCAGCAAAGGTCAAGAAAGCAGTTCTCCACGAGCTCAATGCAATAGTTCCGGCTGTCCCTCAATATCTGGACTGGTCGGAGGTGGCAATCACATTTGACCGCGCTGATCATCCGCCTAAGCTACACAGGCGAGGAAAATACGCCTTAATCGTCAATCCACTTATTGACGGTTATGGTTTCTCCAAGACCCTCATGGAAGGTGGTAGCAGCATCAATATTCTCTATGTCGAAACGCTACGCCGGATGAAGATCTCGGAAACACAGCTGAACCATAGCTCTGTGATCTTTCACGGAGTTGTCCCGGGAAGACAAGCTAATTCCCTGGGAGAGATTACTTTGGATGTTACCTTTGGAACACCAAAGAATTATCGGACGAAGGCACTTTCCTTCGAAGTGGTCCCGTTCAAGAGCGCATACCACGCTATATTCGGACGTCCGGCTTATTGGGATTTTATGGCTCGTCCGTGTTACATTTACAATATGATGAAAATTCCAGGTCCCAACGGCGTGATCACCATCATGGGAGACCCGAATAAAGCGCGAGAGTGCGAGGATGGAAATGTCGCCTTTGCCGAAGCCGTGCTACACGCCCAGGAGTACCAGGAGATCAAGAAGAGCATAGATCCGTCCGAGATGCCCGCGACAAAGAAGGAGGTGACAAAGCCAAATCCGGAGTTCAAGGCATCAGAAGAGACGAAGACGACGCCATTGAAGGATGATGGCCCCTCCAAGGTGACCCAGATAGGCGTAGGCCTAAGTAGCGCATAGGAAAGCGCGCTCGTCAAGTTCCTCCAAGCAAATCAAGATATCTTCGCATGGCAGCCATCTAACATGACCGGAGTACCTAGGGAACTTGCCGAGCACTCTCTAAATGTAAACCCGAACGCTAAACCCGTTGAACGGTCCTTACAACGGTTTGGCGATGAAAAGCGTAAGGCAATAGCTAAGGAACTAGCACGGCTCGAGTTAGCCGGATTCATAGAAGAGGTCATCCAGACTGAGTGGTCGGCCAATCCTGTAATGGTCCCTAAAAAGGACACCACTGATTTAAGGATGTGTGTTGATTATACTGCCTTGAACAAGGCTTGTCCAAAAGATCCGTTCGCTCTGCCTAGAATTGATCAAGTCATCGATTCTACGGCAGGCTCGGAACTCCTCTGTTTTCTCGATGCATAGTCCGGTTATCACCAAATCCGGATGAAGGAATCTGACAAAGTCAAAACTTCATTCATAACCCCCTTGGGAACCTTCTGTTTTGTTACAATGCCCTTTGGGCTAAAGAACGCAGGAGCTACGTACCAGCGCACGATGCAGCGTTGCCTCCATGACCAACTGAGACGCAATGTACATGCATACGTGGATGATATCGCGGTGATGTCCAAAAAGAAGGAAACACTGATTTCTGACTTGGAGGAGACGTTCGCCAATCTACGAAAATACAACATCATGCTTAACCCGAAGAAATGCTTCTTTGGAATACCAGCCGGAAAATTCTTAGGTTTCATCGTGTCTCAAAGAGGTATAGAGGTGAACCGAGACAAAATTAAGGCTATACTCAATATTTCCAGGCCAACTCGCATGAAGGACGTACAAAGATTAACTGATTGCATTGCTGTGGTCAGTCGATTTGTAAGCCGGCTTGGTGAAAGAGTCGCACCATTATATAAACTCCTGAAAAAGACCAAGGATTTTGTCTGGACGGACGAAGCTGAAGCTGCACTACAAGATCTGAAAAGAGTACTCTCATCTGCTCCTATCCTTGCAGCGTCGGAACCTCAGGAACCGACGTTGCTTTACATTGCTGCGACAAATAGGGTTGTCAGTATCGTCATGGTGGTGGAGAGACCAGAGGAAAATCAGGAACACCTGGTGCAGCGTCCGACGTACTTTGTTAGCGAGGTCCTGACAGAATCAAAGCAGCGGTATCCGCACTATCAAAAATTGGCTTACAGTGTTTTTCTAGCATCTCGTAAGTTACACCACTATTTTCAGGAGCATCCAATTACTGTGGTGAGCAAGGCTCCCATGAGAGACATAATCAATAATAGTGACGCCATAGGACGCGTCGCCAAATGGGGAATAGAGCTCTCAGCTTTTGACATTGAGTATAAACCTCGGACATCAATCAAATCCCAGATCCTTGCTGACTTTGTCGCTGATTGGACGGAGACGAAGGAGAACATGATCCTCCCTGAGTCGGAATATTGGACCCTCTTTTTCGATGGGTCTAAGGCTCGAGGGGGCTCGGGGGCTGGCGTGGTGCTCAAATCACCCCAAGGAGATAAACTTTTATACGTGTTGCAGTTCCACTTCACAGCGACAAACAACATTGACGAGTATGAAGCACTACTGCATGGAATCCGGATTGCTAAGGATATCGGCATCTGACGTTTGATGTGTTATGGAGATTCGAATCTTTTTGCTCAACAAGTCTCGGATATTTGTAATGCAAATAAACACATGGCAGCATATAAAGCTGTCGTGGATGATCTATCTAAATCGTTCGAAGGGTTTGAAGTTCAACACATCCCTCGAGTATAAAATGAGGAAGCAGATGCACTATCTCGCATAGGTTCTGCGCGGAAAGAGGTCCCGGATGGCGCTTTTTTAGAGCACCTCAAAGTCCCCTCGATAAAGGGAGTAGATGAGGAATATCCGACCAAATCCGACTCACCTTTGATAGCAGTTCTGGCTGTAATTCCCAGCTGGACTCAACCCTACCTCGATTATTTGGTAGATGGCAAATTACCCGAAGACGAGGTGCTGAGCCGGTAGATCATCCGATGAGAAAAAGCCTATACTATTGTTAAAGGTGAGCTCCATAAACGGAGTGTTTCTGGGTCTTTCAGCACTGTGTATCTTCGGAAGAAGGAGTGGAAATCTTAAGGGAAATCCACGAAGGCGAGTGTGGTCATCACGCTGTAGCCAAATCTTTAGTGGCAAAAGCTTTTAGACACGGATTTTTCTGGCTTACAGCTCAGGCAGATGCCGAACGATTAGTCAAGACGTGCAAAGGCTGCCAAAAATACGCCAAGCAAGCTCATATTTCGGCTGATCAGCTGCGAACAATACCTATAACATGGCCCTTTGCGGTCTGGGGGCTTGATATGGTAGGACCATTTAAACGAGCTCCAAGTGGATTTACTCACCTCTTAGTGATGGTGGATAAATTCACCAAATGGATCGAGGCTAAACCTGTCACTAGTTGTGATGGAGCAATAGCCAAAAGATTTGTCGAGGATGTTATAATCCGGTATGGTTATCGCATAGCATTATCATGGACAACGGGAGTAACTTTTCCATGGGAGAATTGGTTGAATTCTGCGACGAGCAAAATATCCGGCTTGACATTGTGTCAGTCGCACATCCACAGGCTAACGGACAAGTCGAAAGAGCTAATGGTTTAATCTTACAAGGCTTGAAACCGAGACTCGAAGCACCACTACGACGTGTTGCGGGGGCTTGGGAAGAGGAATTACCCTCTATAATTTGGAGTTTACGAACAACTCCGAACAGGTCAACAGGATACACACCTTTCTTCTTGGTCTATGGTGCAGAAGCAGTTCTTCCTAGTGATTTAATTCATACTTCTCCTAGAGTGGCCGCGTATATCAAAGAGGATGCCGAGATTTCTCGACAAAATGATCTCGACTTAGTCAAAGAAGTTCGCGTCGTTGTTGAAATGAGATCTACAGCCTATCAGCAGAAGTTACGCAAGTATCATAGCCAGAGAGTCTGAAATAGATCTTTCAATAAAGGTGATTTGGTTCTCCGGCTTGTGCAACAAAGAAAGCACAAACTATCCCTAGTATGGGAAGGGCCCTTTTTAGTTAGTCGAGTATTGCACAATGGATCGTACTACTTAACTGACATGAGGCCATTCAAAGAAAGACTTGCTACTAAGAAGAGAAAGAGAGCTGGAGGCAGTACAAATCCAGATAAGTTAGACAGACCGTGGAATATTGCTCAGCTACATCCCTTTTATTCTTAGTTTATCCTTCTTTGTAATCATATATATGTACATGTTCTTTGAGAAATAAAAGTTTTGGTTGCCTCAAGTTTTTCTGAGAAGTTTTTACCATCTTATTTCCAAATGATCATGTTATAGTCGAAAATCCTAGAATGCTTGAAAGTACTTTATGCTCATGTTCGTTCTGGTCTAGATTTCCGATTCTAAAACTGCTACCTTCGGGTATAACTCTAAAATTTCTAGTCTTTACTTTGGTTATTTGTCTGATTGCTGGATGCGGGTATTTTCCGAGTAGTGAATTGTTGGTACTGGAAGCCAGATTTGTTTCCGAGTTTAAACTGGTTTAGCAAGTGAGCTTCGTTGCTCGGCAAAGTTTCCGGCTGAAGGTTTAGCCGCCTCACGAAAGGGACGAGGCGGAAAGCCAGATAAACGATAAGTAGAGACGAAAAAATTCAAGTGCTTATGAAAAATATTTCAGGCACACAAAAAAAAGTCAAAGCCAAAAGTGCTGAATAGATAAAAAGCTTAGCATTAGCAAAATCAAATAGTACTTAATATTTACAAACGCATCATGTTCTTTCTGGAATAATACATAAGTTTTAGGTCTATGATGCAGGAGGAGATGAAGGAGCTGCCGGCTCGCTGGTTACTCCGCCTTGGTATCGTTTCGAGATGTCTGGATCTAAGGTGGTCCGTTCATCATCGGAAACTTCTTCAGCTTCTTCTGGAGGAGGTGGCAGAGTAGCTACGCGAGTGAAGAAGGGGATCTTGTAGCTGGTCAGATCAGCTACGTGACACCCATATCCGGCGCAGGAGTGCATGATGGCTTGAAGGTCCTGCTCCTGGCCATCTTCGTCTACCTTGCAGTACCCTCTGGTCACTTGCCATATCTCCATGTTTCCATGGTGGCTCATGACCATGGTGAGAGCGTTCTGTGCAACAGTCCGTGCGTAGGACATGTTCCAGTCCCGAACAAGCTGCGGCATCTCCTTGGCCTTGTCCCGCACCTGAAAATCCGACATGCTTGGCATGTCCGGAATCCTGAGAGACTCGCCAATGTCCTCAAGGGACTGGCGGAAGTCATGAAGAAGATCACCGACTTGGGTAAGCCGGTGGGTGCGGGGCTCGGAGGAGGAAGAGTCCATCAAGTTTAGAGGACCTATACACAAAACAAGTCAAGAAAAATCCGACATTGATAAAAGTCGAAGAAAAGATAAGTCAGACAAATGGAACGTACCTCCTCCCGGAGACTCTGGAGTTCAGCCCGCAGCGCCTAGGAGATGTCCTTTTCTCTGCCAAGCTCATTTTTGAGGTCCGAGATTATTTTATCTTGAGCAGCAATCTTGTGATCACGCTCTTCGGTGGCCATGGAGGAGGATTCAAGGACTTGAGCTATACTCCTTTCATGATCCGCCTTGAGCTTATCCAGCTCTTGGCGAAGTCCCTTGTTCTCCACCACCAGGGTCTTGAGGTTCTCGGCCTCTTCAATCATAGCGATGGATTTTTTCACCAGCGCTGTAAGTCAAAAAGAACAATAGTTCAGAAAAATTCGGTATTGAAAAAGCAAAAGACAAGGTTTGAATCTCGGAATGTTTACCTTCGGCTTCATCCTTGGCTACTTTAAGTTCAGCATTTTTAAGCCGGAGAGCCTTGATCTCTCTCCGCTTATTGCAGACATTGGTCAGTAATTCCTGGTTATAGGAACATACTTTCTGTAAGTCAGAATACCCAAAGTCAGAAAGCTACTTAAGACTCGGGCTAATATTTTTTGCTAAATATCAGCACGAGCCTTGGGGGCTACACTAGTTCGTTCTTTGGCATCCTAATGAAGCATAAACCCGGATTATAAATCCTACTTCATGCTTGGGGGCTAGAGGATATGATATAACATAATGTAAAAACAAGAGTTGGAATTCCGACTTACATATTGCTCGCGGGTGAGTTTATCTAAACCCGCGTTTACTTCAGCTGCCACCTTCTCGGCAAGAGTAAGAGGGATTACTGGGGCTGTTGGAAGCTCGCCAGTCCTAATCCTCTCGTCGCGAAGGCGGACTTGAGCGAGAAGGTCAGAGAACTTGACATCATCTGCTTCTTACGCTTCCTCTTCGGGGGATAAATGGCTTTTGTCCAGGACTTGCCTGGCTAGCCGTTGGATTTCATCTGCAGATTTCCGGGACAGGCCAAACTTGGCAAGTCCCGGATTGCCGAGGAGGTTTTTGGCGAAGGTTTCAGCCGAGGGATCATTACCCGAAGAGGGTTCACCCTTATCTTGATCTGACGCACCCACGGTAACGTCAGTTTGCGACCTAAGGATCACAGGCTCTATTGGGGGAGCCGGATCTTCTGCAACCACCGGAGAAGGAATGATCGCCGGAGTTACAGAAGGTTGAGGGGCAGGAGTTGGAGGAGCCACGGCAGGGGAAGCTATGGTGAGCTTCGTCTGTCGCAGGGGCTTTGAAGGAATCCCTTTCCCCTTGCCCTTTATGAGAGGATTTTCTCTGAGAATGTAGTAAAGTCGGAAACATTACATCTTAGAAAGAAATTCGAGAAAGGTACAAAGGCGGAAATTGTGAATGAAAGTTACCTCTTCACAACAGGCACTTCCTTTGTGCCAACAGCCACTGTCGGAGCTTTGCGCTTCTTGAGCGCAAGATCCGCCAATGGGACCACTTTTGTCTCCTGAGAAAACTCAGGAGGATATCCTTCGAGTGGAGCAAGCTCCGACTCGGGGAGGTCAGCAAGCTGAAAACAAAAAAGCATATCAGTATTTCAGTATAACTTGAAGATTGAAACATATAAAAGGTGTACTGATGGAAGCTTACCAGCACCACGGGGTTTTCCGCCGTGTGCATATCCAGAGAAATCTCCGGAATTCTCCTCTCGATCCGCTCCTTGATCAGCCACTTGATCTGGCTGATGTAGCCTTGAGTGGTGTAGGCTTTGGGGCTGATGCGGAGGGAGTCTTTTTTGGATGACGTGATGGAGTGCATCAGTCTATCCCCGTGATACTGAAGTGGCTGGATCCGATGTGAGACCCAACACTGGACCAAGTCGGATCCCTTCTGATCCTTGTGTTTAATCAAATATTCGATCCGCCTCTTAGCAAGGATCAGATCATCGGTGAGAGCCGGAGCAGCCTCGTCCCAAGAAGGTTGGGCCATGGCAGCTCCATCGATAAAAGCCGGCAAAACAGTAGCTTTGCTGGGAGCCGGAATATCCCTATGGTAGAAAAAGGTGCCTGGCCATTGTTTGACCGAGTCACTGGTAGAAATTTTGAGATATGCCCGATCACGTCTAAGTGAAAAGCTAATAGTACCGGTGATGTAAGGAACACCGGCAGTGAAGGAATTTCTCCCGACATGAAAGTAGTACCGGAAGAGAAGCAAACTCAGCCTAATGCCGAGAAAGCCCTCGCAAAGCGATGCATACGCGCTCATCTCTAAGATAGAGTTGGGAGGAAGATTGTGGATTTGAACTCCATAATGATCTATCACCTCGTAGAAGAACTCCGAGGGAGGAAAAGACAGACCTCGGTCGAGATGGGTGCCGAAGTGGACCCGCTCGCCATCGCGCGGGTTGGGGACGGTTTTGCCGGAGCCACTCTGCCAGTCGCCGGCGACAAGAAGCCCCTCCTTCTCCACGTTCTTGAGGACCTCCTCGGTGAGGGCGCAGGGGATCCAGATTCCCCGGAAGCTCTCCTTCTCCACTACTGCTTCCGCCGTCGCCACCGCCGCTCCCGCCACCAAACCGGAGGAAGAAGATGATGAAGCCATTTCTCTGGTGAGAAGATGACCTAAAAGGGGCGGTGTTGGGAGTTCTATGGGGGAAGGACGAGGGAGCTCTGTGCGTGCAGGAGGATTGGGAGGAAAGGAAACGCCAAAGGACTGGTGGAAGGGAGAAGGAGAAATCCAAACCCCTTATATCCACCTAACTACGCCAAGATTCGTGCAAATGCTACAGTGTAACCGCCACGCGTCGTGGAAAAAACTGGGAGGGACCCACGGGATGATTGCGTCTCCTCCATCTCCATGCATGCATTGAAACGGCGCCTCGGTTCCGCAAACCGCGGACCCACCAACGGTTATGCTGACGGCACGCCTGTCAGATGACGTGACTTGACCATGCTTGTGTCAGGTGGCGTTAGAGACCAAGTTCCGGCTTAGTTTGAAATCGAGCTGGAAAATTCGAGTAAACCTGTTGATAGGTCTGAATTACTTTTAAGACCCGGATCGTATTTTTTGTTGTAAAGTTTCAGAAACCCTTCAAGATTCTACAAGCCGAAGATCAAGCTAGACGATGATAAAATCCGACTTTGGATCTTGGAGGCCTCCGGGGGCTACTGTTGGGGATATACTTTCTGGGTATCCTCACAGTTCCTCACTGACCAGGGTGGCCCACTTTGGGTTAGAGCTTTGCTTCACGGGCGGCCCAGTCAGGAAGAGAAGACGAAGTCCAATCCGGCTACGGGAAGGCCCAGGAGACTTACCGACTTAGGCCCATAATGTTACTTGTAGTTCAAGATGTACTCTGTAACCAACTCTTAGTTGTAGCCGGATTGATCTCTCCTGTAAACCCTAGGCCGGATATCTATATAAGCCGTCCTAGGGAGAGCCTTTAGGGCAACACCTTACTACACAATAGTCTACAATCTCAACTCGCACAGGCGATACCCTTGTAACCCATATTCCGGCTCTGCCGTATTACTGGATTGCTAGTAGGAGTGGGATTCGTCCAAAGCCGGCGGATTCGAACCTGGGTAAACTTGTGTGCTCACCGTCCCGGAATACCGTACGTCTCACACTCCTCTCTTCCGCACGCCTCGAGGACCCCCTCATGGCGTACTTGTACTCAATCTGACGACACAGTGGGTTTCCAGGTACCTTCTTGGCACTTCTAATGCTTATTTGAAGTTTGGTAGGACCGGTGAGGGACTTGTTTGGCTATGTAGATTCAGATTTTATTATCGATTTGGATAAGAGAAGATCCTCACAAGTTATGTGTTTAATGTTGGTAGTTGTGCTGTTAGCTGGAAGGATACATTGCAGGCTATTGTTGCATAATCTACTAGTGAAGCTAAATACATGGTTTTTGTTGAAGCTTGCAAAGAATCTGTTTGGTTGGAAGGTTTGTTTGTTGAGCTTTGTGGAGATGATTCTTGTATTACTATGTTTTGTGACAGTTAAAGTGCCATATACCTTACAAAATATTAGATGTTCCATGAGAGAACTAAGCACATTGATGTCAAGTACCATTTTCTTAGATACATTATTACTCAAGGTAAACTAAAGATATGCAAGATCAGGACTCATGATAATCCTGCTGATATGATGACTAAATCTGTTCCTATTGCTAAGTTTGAGCTATACTCGAACTTGGTTAGTTTAACCGATTAACCCAAGTGGCTATTGGCGCCAAAAGTTTTTGCTTTGTTTATTTAGGGAGATGGTTGTTGTTGATGCTACAAGAAGGAATTTGTCTTAAGGTGGAGTTTGCTAAAGTATGATCCAAATTCATTAAGGAGGCTAACTTCTGAAGAGAAAAACGAGGCCCATTGTCGAAGGATTGGGCCGAGGTTTCCATCGCTATATATACCTCTTGTAAGCCGCCGACTGGGATAAGTCGCATATAAGAAATCTCCGGCATTGTTTAAATACTCTCTGTTATAGTGAAGTTTTGCTGTCTGACACCCATGGTTTTTCCCTCTCTTTGTTGGAGAGATTTTTCCACGTTAAATCCGTGTCCCCTTGTTGTGATTTCATTTCCGTTCTTCGTTATTTGATTGTCGCGTTTATAACACTTCATATTACTGGATCTATTACCTTCATTAAAGCATGGCAGTGCCATTCGCTAATTGAAAAGCACAAATCCACAGAGTTTTTAGTAGTCATATAAATCGGTTTGTGTTGCTAGCTCATACTTAGTCTATTGTAAATTTAATTATACTTTAAATGTTCTGATCAACTTAACCAAATTTGTTTTAGAATTAGCCTACCTTTAATAATTTTCTTCTTTGCATGCACACCACATTTCCCGTTATTTCCCCCACTGGCAATGTATCTTCATCTCAAACAGTGGTGATGTTTGGCATCCATGGGATCCTAAGCAAGGTATCATCCGCAAGTCGTTTAATGTTAATTCTTCCTTCCAAAAGTCCTAGACCTATGATTTATTCCTTTCCAATGATCAGATCAGTGGCCGAGAATAATGCACGAACATGTTCTTGATTAATATCAAATTGCAGCTAAAAAATCTTGCTTGGATATTTTATTTGTATCATCACCGTCTAGGTAGAGCCAATCCATCAAAAAACCTTGCTTAAATTTCTCATGAAACAAAAATTATTTTTCTGAATAAACATGAAAAAGGGATTGGAGTTATAAACTATAATGTCTGGTTTACACAACACTTTTGCTTAGTTTCGTGTGTATTGTAATTGAATAGTTGTTGTGCATTTCCTTGTTGTCTCGTTGTCAGCGCGACTATAGCTACGTATTTTTCTCGATCATGTGTTTGTAAGTTTGCTCTTTGAGGATACACAAAATTGCACACATTAAATACATTTTTTTCCTTTTTATGACCCTAATAATTTCTCTTTGCCCAACGGGTTTTAAAGACTCAAAAGTTTAGAATGCGAACAATATGTGGTTTAACTGTGAAACTTCATGGACAATGCAAAGAAGGCATAAGAGTGCTAACAAATAAAGGTACCCAGTGTATCCTCCTCCATGGACATGTGGATATTTGTGTTTCCCCTAAAGTGTAAAAATCTTTCGCTTAAAGCACTAAACGACAACCAACTTCGTAATTTGTAAGTTCTAAAGGCCTAAACCATGAGGCTCGAGATCCAAAGGTTTTTGGCAAATGGGAATATGCATATTGTTTGCTTTTGAATTTGTACTTTTCAGGAAAGTACATATGAACTGGCCATTTTTAGAGGATGGTTGTTTAGAGTATTTGCTCTATATAGTCACTCTTAGTCAGGATTATGTCTGTATTGAAAAGTACAATAATGTGATTTCATGTTCATTGTTCACAAATAGGTTACAAGAGTCTACTTTTAAATTAATAGATGATCAAACTCTACCATGAGATTGATCTGCATTTGAACAGGGTGACATCCAATATATAGAGCCGGTGATGGGTGGAGTATAGAGGGAGAAGGAGGAAGACGCATGGAAATGCAATATAGAGGCCAACATTTGTCGTGAAGTTGTGAAATCTTGTATTTATGCACATGTTTGAGTCAGAGTAACTCACACTTTGGTCAATTCATTTATATATTATTTTAGTTCATAGCTACATTATGTAGTCTTAATATCTCGCTACTCCATATAAAAGGATGGGTATTCAGCTATAGTATCTATGTAATATTCAGAAAAGTATAAGATTGTGTCACAAAAGGAGAATTTGAAGACTTCAAAATTGTATTGGTTTCTTTTAGACTTTATTTCATAATTGCTAGAGAAAAATTATATATCTCTATCATGTACTATTCACTACTATAAATATCGGATGTACTAATATTCAGTCACTCTCAGTCATCTTGTAAGCCATTAAATTCTGTGTGCCAAGATTTGTGCATTCTGTTTCTTTCCTTTGCCCCGCTGGTAGCTTCTATTGTATTCATGACTCTGAGTGTTCTTGTGGTCCGTTGGCTGCTTCTTGTGTTGGACTGTGCTTTGAGGTATGTCGTCCTGTTTTGTACCTTTACTTTTTCTTTTTCTTTTTGTTGAGGCGCATGAAAATTATTGACCTACAATAACTAATAGTGTGTAAATGTGTCTTTTATTTTACAGAAGTGTGTAGCCGAGACTTGGTTACTCTTTGTGCAATATGAGGTTTAGTTACATACAGTTTTTAAATGAAGCACAATGACTTGCATTGCCTAGTCAAGTCTATATATTACAAAACTTAGTTTTCTCACCCATCATATGTGTTGCACCTAATATGTGTTGCACCTGTCTTTGAACAAACTTTTGTCCCGGGATTATACCTTAAGAGTCATGTGTTGTTAAAACGATTGGTATAATTCTCATCTAACCGGTATTTAAGTTAGAACTTGTTCAACTCTAGAACATTTAATTGTGTCGTGGTTCGTGCTTATATTGGTAGCAACTAAGATTTTTTAGTTGCAACTACGATTTTTTCAGTTGCAAATGAGAATTTTACAATTGCACGTAGGTTGCAAATGAGGATTTCTCCGGTTGCACATGAGTGTGATTTTTCCAGCCACACATGGCTAGTAACTATGTTTTTATCAGTTGCACATGGGTTGCAACCGGTTTTTCCTTAGTTGCACTTGCACATGGGGTTGCAAACAGTAGCGGACCCAAGAATATTACAAAGCCTAGGCAATCTCTAAACTAAAAAGGCCTAAATTGCTAATTATTAGCCAAACAACCATGAAATTACGCTGCACAGCGTGCCGGAAGCCCGAGCAACTGCCCGAGCAACATGGATGATGGATCCGCCCTTGGTTGCAAATTTGATTTCCCCACTTGCACATGGGTTGCAACTTAGATTCCCCCACTTGCACATGTGTTCCAACTTTATTTATTAGTTGCACATGGTATTCAACTGAGATTTCTTCATTGTACATGTGTTGTAAATGTGATTTTACTCAGTTGCACATGGGTTGCAATTGAGATTTTCTCAGTCACACATGAGTTACAACTGTGATATTTAGATTTTTCCAACTGCTTGAAATTGTGATTTTCGAGTTGTACATTGGTTGCAAGTGAGACTTTATCTAGTTGCATAATACAAGTGAGACTTTATCTAGTTGCATAATACAAGTGAGACTTTATCTAGTTGCATAATACAAGCGAGATTTTCTAGTTTGTACCTCTCCAACTAAGTGTAGGTTATCCTCCGTGTACAACCAGACCCTAGATTGCATGTAGTGTGTAACTAGAAGATAATAACACATAGTGTGTAAGCGAGGCTCATTTACACTAGGTGATGTACAACTCGGAAAGTGCCGATGTACAAAACTGCCATAGCGCTTACACAATACAACCTCTGTTCCTAAATGCAAGCCGTTCTAGCAGTTCAAACTGAACTACTAAAAAGGCTTACATTTCTGAACGGAGGGAGTATTTATCTCCTATTTAATTTTGTGGATCAACGATTATAGCATGGACCATCTGTTTTTTCAATAAAAGGAAACACGTTTCGGCTATAGATTATCATCGTCTCATGTCCGTTTATTTGTTTGTGGGCCGAAGCATGGTTAGAATCCCAAGGCAACCATGCTGGAGGGATCCCATCAGCAGAATGGCCTCGTACTGCAAGGGAGTGTTTAGGGAGCGGAAGAGTGTCGAATCTTCTTGGTGTTTATTGCGAGGCCTCTGGGCAAAGGATAAATAAGGAGAAATCATCAATCTATTTTACTAAAGGATGTCCACAAAGTGTGAGAGATGTGGTCAAGGGTATCTTGCATGTTAACATGGAGGCACTATCGGACCGGTACCTAGGAATGCCAACGGATGTGGGAAAATCAAGGTATGCCACTTTTAAATATTTGAAGGATCATGTCTGGAGAAAAGTCAAGGGATGATTAGAAAAGATTTTATCTGTGCGGGGGGCAACGAGGTGTTGATCAAGTTAGTCGCACGAGCTATCCCGGTGTATTCAATGGCATGCTTCAAAATTCCTTGGAGTCTCTATGAACACATTAACTCAATGTTCAGGAATTTTGGTGGGGATCCAAGAACGGGAAAAGGAGCCCCTGCTGGGTATAATGGGACGTTGTGACGCACCCTAAACACTTGGGAGGACTGGGATTCAGGGACCTAGAGCTGTTCAATCTATGTTTGCTTGCCCGACAATCTTGGAGGCTATTACAAGAGCCTAATTCGTTGAGTGCAAAGATCCTAAAGGCGGTCTACTACCCGAATTCTTCAATCCTTGAAGCCGAGCTAGGCCCCCACCCCTCTCAAATATGGTTCTCAATTTTAGATGGAAGAGAGATTTTGCGTCAAGGCTTGATCCGTCATATAGGTGATGGTAGAAGGCCGAAAGTGTGGACGGATAACTGGCTGCCCCATGATTACATGCTGAGGCTGATAGTATCCCTCAAGGGCAACCAACCCTAGATGGTCTATGAGCTGATCAACCACTCATCGACTTCATGGAAGGTGGATCTTGTGAAGGAACACTTCCTCCCGATGGATGCTGCAATGATCCTGAGCATACCCGTTTGTACTCGGAGGTCCTGGAGTCAAGATAACATGGGAAGTTTCACTGTGAGATTAGCTTACCGCATGATAATAAACACTAAAATTAGCAGAGAGAACTATTTTGATGGTAATGCAGGATCATCTACAGCTAGTGTTGAGGAGAAAGGATGGTCAATGGTATGGAAAGTAGCAGCTCTTTCCAAAGTCAAGATTTTTCCATGGAGACTAGCCCAACAATCTCTACCAACTTATGATGTTCTCGAGCATAGGAATATGTCAAATACAAGCAGATGTTCTCTCTATGGTGCACCCGGCTCCTGGAGGCACTCCCTTGTGGAATGTAACATGGCGATGAGCATG
Organism: Avena eriantha; assembly: GCA_910589775.1. Taxonomy (NCBI): domain Eukaryota; kingdom Viridiplantae; phylum Streptophyta; class Magnoliopsida; order Poales; family Poaceae; genus Avena; species Avena eriantha. The sequence continues at coordinate 253,857,953 of OU342746.1, forward strand.
TGGGCTTTAGAGGAGGATTTACTGGTTGAACATATTACATCCAATGGGGAATCAAGAGCTAAGCAATGGCTATCCGAGATGATTGAGTCATTATCACATGATGACTTCACATGCCTCTCTATCTTCTTATGGGCAATCTGGACAGCTAGGAGGAAAGCTATCCATAAGTACATCTTCGTCCAATACTACTTGCAGGAGCTGAAAGATGTCTACAAGCCATCACCAAGTTCGGCCAGTGTACCTATCATCAGTGGCCACAACTCCTGGCTTGCTCCCTTGCTCGGTCTCTTAAAGATCAATGTCGATGCTGGAGTTTCTAGATCGGGAAATAGAGGATCAGTGACAGCATTCTGTCGCGATTGGCATGGCACATACACTAGCGCTTTGGCCATGGTATTCGAGAGTATTGCCAATCCTGCCATTTTGGAAACACTTGTTTGCCGCGAGACGATGGCGTTAGCTCGTAACCTAAACGTTGATATGATCCAAGTGGCTTTCTGACTGCAAACAAGTGATCCGTGATATCTCTAAGGGGACACTGGGCAAGAATGGGGCGATCATCACTGAAATAAATTACAGAGCTCAAAACCTCGGTACCTGTAATTTTGTTTTCGAGGAAAGTCTTCAAATTATAAAGCACACAATTTAGCTAAGTGTGTGCTTAATAGCCGAGCATGTCGTCATCTATGGCTAACTGCTCCTTACGAGCCTCCCTCGTTGAATAAAACGAGCGGGCCTTTAATTCCGCGTTGAATAAAATAAATAGCGGAAAAAAGACTTTGCAATCCAAAACTTTGTTATGCCTGACGGTGAGACACACGGCAAAGCCCTGCTATCACCACGGCCCGTCAACTGCGCCGAAATGGTGGGCCCCACGAGATGGTGTGCCGTGAGACTTCTTTGTCGTGGGCCGTTTTTGGCTTTTGTTGTGAGAATTTTCTTTGCCGTGTGTTTTCTGGGCTTGCCGTGTCATTTCTCTCTGCCGTGTATCATGTATCGTGCCACTATGTAGCCCTTCTTTACCGTGCGTCTTTCTGTGGCCTTACACTGCAAAGAGATCTTTGCGGTGGTGCAGGCAAAGCCAGTAGTGAATGTAAGGGTGCCTATAAAGATTGTTATCAATTAATAAAGTTTGGCAGGTTGTTCTAAAAAAAAGATGGAAGTCCTTCTAAATAAAAAAGTCGTGCACTCTCCGGTGTTCCCGAAAAGAAAAATCAGTGCACCAGTGTGCATGCCCTGCCATCTCCTGACGGACTGGGCGACTGGCACTGTCCATCGTTCGCCACTATTGCCGTGCTCGTACGGGCGCCCCGCACGTCGTCTCCGCCGGCTTGACGCCTGCCCCAAGCTTCTTCTCCCGCTTGACGCGTCCATACTCGAGTTAGGGACAATAGTGAACCCAAGCCGTCGCCGCACGCAGCCTCTCTTATACCACCTCCCGTCCCCGTCGGCCGTCGCAGCCCCACCCGCTAGCCGTACACTTACCCGAGAAAGCCGCGACCGACCGGCTCGCCCCGGCCTAACCCAAGAGGGATGCGGCGAGACGCGGCCGTAGCCGCGCAGCCGATAGCGGCCGCTGCGGTGGAAATAGGGAAGGCCGAGGCGGTGGTCATCGACGTCGATGCGGGGGCCGCGGCCCACGGCGTGGCGTGCCGGATCTGCCACCTCAGCCCCGAGGGCGGCGAAGGGTCTGCGACGGTGCCCGGGTCGGAGGTGATCCGTCTCGGCTGCGGCTGCAAGGAGGAGCTCGGCGACGCGCACCGCCAATGCGCCGAGGCATGGTTTCGGATCAAGGGCGACAGGTATGTATATATCTCTCGCTCGATCATCTTGTTCAGCCTCCTGCCACTCGCTTCTCTGATTGTCTCAAATGTGGTATGAGTTGTTGTCGAAGTGCATGTTTGGTGCTTGTTGTAATTCCGCGCTGAACTGCTTACACGCACCCAACGTGCATCATCATCTTGAGGATAGCAGACGAAATTTCATAGCAGACTAGCATTCAGGGATAGTACTTGCTCTGAGTGGCTCCAGGGTCATAACTTCACACCAATTTCTGCTACGGCGAGAGTTTCAGAGTTCATAAGGCCACAAAAAAAACAATAGTAGCCAATTAGCCTAAGTTGTTACACAACTAAGAATGTACCGATGTTACTGCTGCCATACGGTGATTATGATCTCTCAGCTAAAGCTTCTCTGTTGTTGCTATTTGCAACGATTTAGGTTTGATGGACCTGAGGGCAAATGTATATCATGTGTTGTTTCGAATACGTGAGGGCAAATGGGGCTGAAGGAAAATAACTTGATATACTCCTAAGGCCTTGTTTGGCTGTCTGGTTTAAAAAGGAATCCACGTGTATTTTACCAACCCCGGATTTTACCCAAAAATACACCTAACAGCCCATTTGGCAGCCCGGTTTGCGGTTGTGTAAGCCCAGGTAAAACCTTAGAAACACGTCGGATTCACAAGTTTCCGAAACGCGAGGGTCCTGTCGCGTTTTTTACACTCGGGAGTATCTGGAAGGAGAAGTGTATCGGGTGAGTTGGGTTGTTTCACCAAAACCACCGGGTATAATACACATCGGGACACTAGGAAACATAGCTGCCAAACGAGGCCTAAAGGCATAATCTCGGGGAAAAAAACACGTAAGGGCATTCCTTGTTTTCTTGAAAGGATTCTTATCCTGGATGAAGCAACGAAGTAAATTCGTTCCTTCTGGATGCTTGATGGGTTTCACTTTTCAGTCCTCTATGTTGGTGTTCCGTGACTATCTAAGCCTTTGTGTCACTTCTTTCTCAAAAAGAAAAGCCTTTGTGTCACTCTCGACATGTGAGTGGCTTTCTTTTGGTGCCGGACAAGAATTAGATATTATTATGAGATTAACCAACTGACTTTTTCTCTTTGCTTGGGTGAAATCAAGCAACAGTTTTCATAGGCGTACCAACCTGTATTTTTTTTTTTAATTTAGGAGCAGTTTGCAATATTTTGTTTTTATTTATCAACTAGCCAACTACCAGGTTCCCTGTTATCTTATAAACACTCATGCTTTGACAATCTCGTCTCAACTTGTTGTGCGCTCTCTGGACCTTGCATCAAGTGACTAAGGATTGTAATAAAACTTTAATTACTACACAGGCGCTGTGAAATTTGTGGTTCAGATGCCAAAAACATTACTGGGTTGGAAGTGAAAATATTCATGGAGGAATGGCATGGGCGAACAATTGCAAACACCAGAGCAACTGTAGAGACAGAAAGTACATGCTGGAGGCGGCAGCCGTTCTGTAACTTTTTGCTAGCTTGCTTACTGACTGCTTTCATGCTTCCCTGGTTTTTTCGTGCAAATATATTCTGATTTATGCTGCTGCAGCTGGGTCATGTGGATTCACACAATTTGTACATAATTTTATTAGCAAAATCACAACACAGCTCCTTAAATATACGTACAAAAGATTCTCCGTCTGGGTAGTTTCCTCTTAATTCCATTACCTAAACTCCCAAAAACCTCGGTTTGATAATAATGTTGATTTGAAATTCTGCAATATTTCCTTCATTTTTTTGAATATACAATATTCCTTTGAATCAAAGAGGCCAACCAGAGGAATTTTTTACCTTTTATATTTCTTCCGTTATCGTTCTTCAACAAGTTTAAGTTCCTTATTCCTGCTTCACTGTTATGACTTGGCTTCTTATTCTGTCTTCACTGCTGACATTGGCTGAGATTATCCTTTCCGTGAAAGTTAGGTATTGTAATAGACTAATACTCCCTCCATTTCATAATATAAGATGTTTTAGCTTTGTAAAGGAAATATATCTAAACTACTTTTAGTACATAGGTTCATAGAGATTCATTCCGAACCTACACATTAAAATGAGTCTAGATACATTTACTTCACAAAGCTAAAACATCTTATATTTTGAAACAGAGGGAGTAGATAGTATCCAAATGGCACACCCTCTTGCTTCCCAAAGTGTTGGACTCCGGCAAATATTTTACTCCATGAGACGATGTGCGTTGATAAGGCTTACACAAGCTTGTAGACTTTATTGAGCGCAATTTTGTCTTCTTTTTATGGCACACCCTCTTGCTTCCCAAAGTGTTGGACTGCGGTAATTTTCTAATGGGACTATCTTGACTGTTTTTCGCACCCTTTTATTTTTTTCTTTTCATTGTAGAGGAACTATGGCCAAGTTTTGTTCTAACTTGTAAACCAAGAAAATGTAGATTCACAGTTTCACACGTTTCTTGTTGCTATCATATACCGTATGTTTTTCTTTTGCTCATCTAGCAAGATCTACAAGTTTCAAAGGAGGGAGAGATCTGATCCTCAGACAATGATATATGTAAGTTTCTAATACGATAAATATGGGGTTCTTTTGATACTTTATCCTGTCTCATTTGTATTGTTTGTGCATAGTGAGAATGCCAGAAATATTAACTTCGTCATGGCATTTGATGTGTAAGACCATCTTACCACAAGTAGGACATCTGTAGCTCACAGCAGAGAGTTAAGGGCCTGTTTGATTCGCATGATTGGAAAAACACGGGAATAGGAAAAGTGTAGGATTAGAATGTCATGTCCAGTTGAATCATACAAGATTTAGATCCTACGTGAATTTTTCTTTAAGGAGTGTTTGAATCCCAGGAAAGGCAAAGGAATTTAATATGAGGTTTGGGTGGATGGAAATTTTTCTCCAAAACTTAGTGCAATGCGATACTATGGGAAAATTCCTAAGGATCTTATCTTACGAATCAGATCGATGCACAAAGAAAAATTCCTAATGATCAAAATCCTCCAAATTTTCTATGAGATTTCTTTGAATCAAACAAGCCCTTATCTGGATGCATAGAATCTTGTATTGGTCATCAATTTTCAAAATGTAGTTATGACCAAATGAAATTACTAGCATTATTGGAAGGAGAAAAATAAGAGAAAATTTGATAACTTATAACCACTGCAATTCATGCTTGCCATGTAAGTGGAGCACTGCAATTTGTACGGTCATGTTTATGCTTCTTATGCCTAATTGATTCCTCTGGTAAAAGGATATCCTAATTGATTCCCACATAAACAGGTTCTTCTTCACCGGAGGCAAGCTATCTTGCCTAGTAAGACTAGAAGAATGACAATAATAGTATACTAATCCATTTAAGAACGTCCTGGAAACAAGAAAAGGAGCCATTGTGAACAAACTAGGGTCCTCATGGGCCATGGGCGCAAGAATTTCACGATAATTTTTAGAACTTGAAGGAAAAAAAGTACTCTCCTTCGATCCATAATAAATGTTGCTGATTTAATACAACTTAATTGTTTATGTTGTGTAAAAGAAAACTTCCAAATTAAATGAATTGAAGTTATAACTTAGATGAGCAAAAGCCTCCTTATCCTTTAACTTCTCATGTCTGCTCATCTAAAGGAAGAAGTTTTAGCCGAACTTCTATATTTAGACGAGCACAATTTTGTTTGTTGCAAGAGAAATCATTTGAACCAAACATAGCATTCACAAACCGAATTAATAAATGTAACAAACCAAATTATTCAACATTACAAACTGAATTAATAAAATGTAATAAATCAGATTGTCCCAAATCAAATGAATGATGAAAGTCCTCGTTCAAAATCATAATCATAGCCATTTCTAAATCTTCTTCTTCTTCCTCCTCTGACGAGGAGTCATCGAGATCATATCCCTCAACCTCTTCATCTACGGCCGAAGATCATCTTGGTCAACCTCAGTTGAAAAAGATAAAAACTCACCTAGTGAATTCGTCGAACACCTCGCGGGCGAAGGAGTTAAGAACCGCGGCCAGCGGCTGGGGCACTGTGGAGGAGGTTACGGGATCTTGGCGGAGGCAACAAGCAGTCGCTGGTGTGAACACCAATGGGAATGGGCGGCGTAGCAGGGAGGATGTGCGCGAGGCTAGCGGAGGAATATTTTTGCTTACCTATGCCGACTCCTAAAAAATTGCCCATCTAAAGAGTGGGACTTCGGAGAAGTCTAAATAGAAATTTATTTTTTGCTCGTTTAATTTTTCTATAAGTTCCGCTAGAGAGCTAGAGATGCTCTTACTCCATTAATTTTGTGCTCATGTCATCCTACAATCATCTCGAGCCTCAGGTCGTTCAGAACCACTTTGCTTCTTCCCATGTCCATGAGTCGTCGTCATCCTCAGATTAAGAACATGGTCGTTATCCCCGTCCCTGTTCCAAAGTTGAAACTACAAGGAAGCTACTGTACGGACGTAGCTGAAGATTCGCCATCGTTATCGCTCTTGCGGTCATGACTTCTGTTACTCGTGTTAAGAGTTGTCGGAATTATTATCGCTCCGGTTCATATTAACCGCTCTCAACTTTATCTAAATTCAGTATATATCTAGTTAACAATTTAGACTAGATGTATTTGTATCTAAATAAAATTAAGGCCATTGATATGAACTCAATCCTTAGCTAATCATGCCAGAACTCAACACATAATTCTAGTGCTTACTTCTTAGCTAATTATGCCTGACATATTGCCTAAATCATTGTAATCCTTGATTATTGTTGAGTGTTCGCTAAAAGGAAAAATTATCCCCCATTGCGGTTGTTGGGCTTGGATAATGTGTTTGTCATTGCTATCCGATCCCAAATGTATCTCCGCATTCGCCGGCGCTACCGTTGCTTCTGTGACACACGACGGCGACGCCGTACGAACTCCCAACCAAAGCAATCAATAGGTGGGATCGATTTATAGTTGGGATCGATTTATTGTTGAGTGTTCGCTAAAAAGAAAATCTTATCCCCCATTGCAGTTGTTGGGCTTGGATAATGTGTTTGTCATTGCTATCCGATCCCAAATGTATCTCCGTATTCGCTGGCGCTACCGCTGCTTCTGTGACACACGACGGCAACGTCGTACGAACTTCCAACCAAAGCAATCATTATGTTTCCAATAGTATTGATTTAATTTTGGAAATGATTATAATTTTATATTTATAGTTGGTCAAACTCGATAACGTTTAACTTTGACTAAACCTAATATGCGGAGTAATATGAAACAGAGGGAGTATAAGATATGAAGGAGAGTTCAGCTTAGAGCATCTCTAGCCGAACTCCTATAATTTAGATGAGCAAAAGCCTCCTTATCCTTTAACTTCTCATGTCTGCTCATCTAAAGGAAAATAGTTTTAGCCGAACTTCTATATTTAGACGAGCACAATTTTGTTTGTTGCAAGAGAAATCATTTGAACCAAACATAGCATTCACAAACTGAATTAATAAATGTAACAACCGAAGCAATCATTTGAACACCAATGGGGATGGGCGGCGTAGCAGGGAGGATGTGCGCGAGGTTAGTGGAGGAGGATGTGCGCGAGGTTATGCCGACTCCTAAACAAATTGCTCATGTAAGGAGTGCGAGTTAGGAGAAGTCTAAATAGGAATTTTTTTGCTGGTCTAATTTTTTTATGAGTTCCAACCAAAGCAATCAATAGGTGGGATCGATTTATTGTTGAGTGTTCGCTAAAAGGAAAATCTTATCCCCCATTGCGGTTGTTGGGCTTGGATAATGTGTTTGTTATTGCTATCCGATTCCAAATATATCTCCGTATTCGCTGGTGCTACCGCTGCTTGTGTGACACAAGACGCGACGCCGTTTTATATATACATGCGGTGTAGTACTCGTGTACGAACTTCCAACCAAAGCAATCAATAGGTGGGATCGAATCGTCGGCGCCGCTCACGGCGTGATTCGGACAAACCCACGTTTATGCTTGTCGTCGGAACCTGACGAAGCATCGTAGGAGTACTAGGTAGTTGCCACAACACGACAGTCTTTGGCCGGTGCATTTGTTGCTTGTTCGTACGTACGTACGGTTTTTTTAATAGAGAGATTCGTACGTACGGGCTGATCGACGCGACGTGCCAACCGCGATTCGTGCTGTTTGAGGGACTATTTCTGTTTCATTTCCTGTATTTTGCCTGTGAGCTTAGAGCACCTGCATGCAATGCTTGGCACTTAAACACAAAAAGAAATGTTCAAGGAATCTGATACTGCCGGAAGTATAAGAAAGTACTATGTACCAGGAGTATTTATAAGTAACATGTACAGGAAATACACGAGGGCTGGCTGGCATAAAGAAATTGTACGAAATGTTTAAGGAATCTGATACTACCAACTACCGAGAGAGTATAAAAATATCTACATACGTGGCAGCTCATGGTTGGCAAATGGCAAGGTGGACACCGGTAACTACCGGTGCCGCTAGAATTGCGTTTGCGATGAACGGTCAGGGTGAGCGGTTCATGCATGCATGCTGCTACCAGCATTATTACGGTAGCCGCCGGTACGGTAGGGCAATTTTTTTACTGTACCAGATATGGTGCGCTCAACTTGAGTACGTCCAAAGGGTTTTACTGCCTGCCAGAGGATGATCATAGGCTCTCGCCGCCTTTTAACCGGGCTTAGCCGCCGGTGCATATGATATTATGCATTTATGCTGTCAGATCAGATATCTTAACGAGGCTAGCCAGGCCTCGATCTGTCTGCGCAGACGGTGCTTAGACGCCAGGTGCATGTTACCGTGGATAGGTTAAAGCTGGATTCTTGTCAAATCCTCGAAATAGATATCGTCCCTCTTTATAAATAAAACCACACAACGGCCAAAGTGATGAGGGAAACCAACTTATAGAGCAGATCAAAGATATATCAAGAACAATAAGGAATAAGCCGAACTTGCCACCGAAGAAAATGGGCAAGACTGGCGGATACTGGAGCTCCACGACAACGCCCTAGGAGGGTAACGAAGTAGCGCGCCACCGTCATCGAGACCGAGACGGTAAAGGTTTTCACCCGAAGCTCACACGAGAAGAAGGTAACCAGACCGACGTTCCCAAGGAGGTAACGACACCCACGGGCATTGCAACCGCTGGCACCTAAGCGCTGAGCTTTCGTCCAAAAAACCTTCAAACCCGCATATATCTCAGTCTAGCCGCTGGCCCCGAGCCCGGCCTCCAACACGCGGTCTGGGTACCATCTTCGCCGAAGCGCCGCTAGCACCAGGAATCCCCTTCGCCCGCTCCTCGCCACCCACATGGTCAAAGAGAAGGCCATCACCACTGCCACGTCGCTCCTCGTAGAGTCGCCCACGCAGTCCACCTTCCGAGGCCGCCGCCTCGGCATCCAAGGTCTCCCACCTGTGACACAGCAGACGCCATGACAACAATCCACCGGGCGGATGAGCGAGGTTTGAGTTAGCCAACCAGCCCTCAAACAATGTGGGGCTCAATAGACAGAACACATTCGTTAATTAAGCATGTAGACCCAACGGGACTGCTAGGCAGACGCCAGATCTAGGCCTATGGACCCGGATCTGGCACCCTAGCCACACCATGGCTGGGTGATGGATTCACATGGGCTGGGAACCCCTGAAATCCTTGTAGGACCAGCTCCACCACTAGTAGAAAAAGGGTCTTTGGTCCAGCCCCAAAAGCCATTGACCCCGGTTCTAATAACAATTCGGGACCAATGCCAGGCATCGGTCTCGGTCCATGCCGCCAAGACATTGGTCCCGGTTCATCTCGAGGTATTGGTCCCGGTTCATGCCATGAACCGGGACCAAAGGGTCCCTTTTTAGTCCCGGTTCAGGACATAAACCGGGATAAAAAAATTCAGAAATTCTCTGCCACCTCTGCCGCGGCAGGAAAAAGGCCCAAAATCCTGCCGCGGCAGGAGAAAATCCCCCCCCCCCCCGAATCGCCTTCACATGTCGCAGAAAATTGTAAAAAAATCAAAAAATAAAATCCTTTCAACTCTAGTTGTATTTACTGATACACTTGTCATGAAAATTAACAAACTTGAATTTCGACTTATTTTGCAAAAAAAACATTACAAAAACTTCAGATGGCCGCCATTTGTGCATACGATGTCGGGAAAAAACGTATAATATATCAAATTGATGGGAAAAAAATTACGATACCAATGGCAACCGCCTTAGGCCGTTTGCAATTTTTTTAGATTTTTGAAATTCCAAAAGAGTCAAAATTCAGATTTTTATTTTTTTAAAATTAATTTAAAAAAATAAAAAATGACATATTTGGATTCCTCACATTTTCTTATAATAATGGACATATTATTTGTGGAATTTCGATTTATGGATTTGAAGATATGAATTATGCCATATTAAATGAATTAATGCAATAATAATAATAAAACATATTTTATTTCTATATTTATTCAATATTAGTATTACTTAGTCATTTTTGTACATTAAAATCATGTTTGTAACTCAAATTATAAGAACTTGTGACTCACAAGATGCATGGGTTAATATCATTAATAGCATACTATAGACGTAAGGTTATAAGTGGTACATAGGAAGAGGGATGTTAAGCGTTTAGGATGGGTGACCGACCAGAAAGTTAAATCAAAGATTGGAATTTGACCAAAAACTAAGTGTGATTGAGAGGCTTCGGGTGAGAGATTAACCAGTCCAAATATTCATAGATTTAAAATTTTTTGAAAAAAAATAATTTTTTGAAAAAAATAGAAAAGACCTTTGGTCCCGGTTCATGCCACGAACCGAGACCAAAGGTCCTACGGCGAGCACACGCAATGGCGGGCCACGTGGAGACCCATTGGTCCCAGTTCGTGCCAGAACCGGGACCAGCATTAGTCTCGAGTGATTGGTCCCGGTTCAACATCCAAGACCAATGGCCCTTATGAACCGGGACCAAAGGGGGGGGGGGGTTTCTACTAGTGCACCATCCATTCTCTATGTGCTTGTCGGCCATCCCAATCCTAGCCACCTCCAACGCCGGTGAGGGGCGTCGTCTTCGCACCACACCGTGACATCCTGGTCGAGATCTCCGCAACTCCATTGGGATGGACGAGCACTGGGGGTTGCATGCAGCCGTCCGCAACCTGCAAACGCGAGATCTGATTTGGGCCCGCCTGATCCAGATCGGCCCTATAGGGTCCTAGATCTAGGCCTACAATCCCACAACACAGATCAGCCGCAACAGCTCCCCATCCGTCCCAGCTCCGCCATGGTTCCCGGAGGGCAGCCCGCGTCCCACCGACCCGCTCCCAAGCACCATGACCTGGGTCATGGTGCTTGGGAGCGGGTCGGTGGGACGCTGCCTCCGAGAAACGCCGCTGCCACAAGTCCGCCCCGCCACCGCATGCCACCACTCCGCCACCGAAATCGCACACTGCTGCACCCCTTGCCCAGGCGGCGCGACGATGCTATTGCCTTGTGAATAGTGACGACGATGTCATGATTTGTTTCACGAAATTTTAACAATCAATAATCATTAATAGCAGTATAAAGGATATAAATAATATTATAAAAATTATAAATAAGTAATTGGATCACCTACAAAGGATCTCAAAAATAATAAATAGACCATTGAACCATCACTACATACACTAGACAAGATCCTAGGCTTAGAGCTGCGCGCCTATGCTAGCTAACACAAGCCATTTGGTCTAGCGTGTTTGCGGACTCCACGCATACCCTCTTTTCTCTATTAGCCTACATCCTCGAACACTCAAACGGTCTGAAACATTAAGATTATTAGACTTATTTATTTCAAAATAATGTGTACTCCTTTATTGTTATTTCTCAGCGACACTATCAGAGTACATAAGAGACAGAGTTATACGTATGCAATGTCTAAAACATTGCTATTTTTTCATAAAACGGTATATAGTAGGAAAGAAAATCTTCATAAAATTAAAAGTTAAATAAACATTTGACGTTTTCAACACTTGCTAGTTAGAAATAAAGTACCACACAAATTTATAACGTTGGCCTAAATAGAAACTCATTCAGAATTGCACGCAAGGTGGACCATAGAATTTTATTTCTATGATATACAACTCATATGCAAATTTAGCTTTAGAAAAAATCATAATATATTTTCTATGGAATTTTACCCGAAAAAAATGTCTATGGAATTTCTTTCCACCAAACAGGTCTATACCCGACAACAAAGTAAGCTCGGACACTTACCCAGTTAGAATTTTCATTTTTTGTTTGCAGAAAAAAATTACAGCCGAAAGATGAACCACCCATTATATTTTTTGACACACAAGTTTTTTTCCTTTAAGACCTCCACCCCTGGTTCATTCAACCTTGCTAGAAAATAGTCCATAGCAATGGTGAGTGAACACACGAGAGTAAGTAGATTGTATACTTTTCATTGCGCAACTTTTGCCTTTAAAACCTCCACCCGTGGTTTCTGGTTCATAACTTTCGCCTTTGAGATCTTTCTTTTTTAATAAAGAGAATATATTATTATCAAGACGATATCAATTATACTCGGCCTTTGCACCAACACGATATCAAAGGCATTGAGGATCGATACACACAACCAAATTATTAAAAAAGGAAAAGAAAAATGATATCGGCAAAACAGCTCTAAAACCTCTAGCCATGGTGCTTCCCTGCAACCTCTAAGAAGGGCAAGAAGATAGAACCCTATGACTATGAAAGCTCCTCACTTGCTACACTGGCGGGATTCTCACATGGCATATACTGTTGACTTGGCTCACGAGAGACTATAATTAATATTTTCAGTAACTTTTTACCTGTAATAAAGAACAAAAGGTCCATAAAGAGCATATCTAACCACAATCGATTAGAGTATATCCATTTTGGATTTTACATTGATAAAGGGATTTGGTAGCGCGCAAAGACGCCTACTCCCTCCGTTTCATAATATAAGATGTTTTAGCTTTATGAAATGAGTGTATCTAGGCCTCTTTTTATGTAAATTCACTCCGAACCTATACGCCTAAAAATTTATGCACTCCTTTCACAAAGCTAAAATATCTTATATTATGAAACGGATGGAGTAGAGATCATTTAAAATCTCGGCGATTTTTTGTACGGTTGTTCCGATCGTGCGCGTTATACAATTCCTTTTTATTCTTTCATTGTTGTTTCCTTATGTTCTGTTAGTATAAGAAAAAAAGAAAACAGGCGCATGTGCTGTAGACGCACACTATTTTTCCTATTGCATTCAACGGCGAGGCGAGTGCACAAACGAGAGTGAAGTTACGGCACTCCACGCAATCATCGCCCCTGGTGCCGTAGTAGAACCCGCTGATGTCCGTTCGTCAAAAAGGAAAATGTAAAAGAATGTTCTTGATCAAATCAACGATGAGAGGAGTCAAAGGTAGGGTGGGAGCAGTTTTACTTTTACCTCCGCAAGGAAAACTCTGAAAGGAAAACCAAAGTTTGCTGCAAGTAAAACACGATGGCGTGGCCGGTAGGGGCGACTGGCATACGTGGAGCATCCAGATTGGGTGAGCTCTCATCTGGTCGACGCAACAATGTTTCCGACGCAGACCTTTAAAAACCCACCCACCCGTCTCATAATTTCATTCATTCAACGGCAAGCGCACAGAGGAGGAGAGTGAGTAGACAGAGCCCACAGCCACAGGCCACCGCATTCCTCGCCCACCGTTCAGTGTTCCGGCGTGCGCGTCGATGGCGGCACCAGCAGGAGATTCGTCCGGCGGCGACAGGTACCGGTCTCACCTGTCCGGCGAGGGCGAGAAGAACACCGTGTGGCGGCACGGCGCGCCGCCGACGTACGACGCCGTGAACAGCCTCTTCGAGTCTGGGAGTACGCAGGTACTTCCTTCCTTCCTCCGATCTTCACGCCCGCGCACGCGCGTCCCATGAATGGTGTGTCCGTCACGCGGCATGAATGATAGGAAACGGCTCCTGATTTTTCAATTAATTTGGATCGGAGGGAGTAGAATGAAAGGGTAACGGCTGGCTCTGCATCTATCTGCATGCGTCACACGCATCCATGTTCCGATGTTCGTTCTCTGTCTCCTTGCGCAGGAGTGGCCCAAGGGTTCGCTGGAGGAGACGGTGCAGAACGCGATCAAGACGTGGGAGATGGAGCTGTCGCACAAGGCCCGCCTCGGGGACTTCAAGTCGGTGAGCCCCGGGAAGTTCACCCTGTCCGTGAACGGCGGCCGCGCCCTCACCGGGGAGGAGACGCTCGCCATGGGCAGCTACAACGCGCTGCTCGCCGGGCCGATGCTCCCGGCCACCGGCGCGTACGACGCCAAGGCCGAGACCTTCGAGTCCTCGCACGACCTGTTCCGCTCCGCCTTCCCGCGCGGCTTCGCGTGGGAGGTCGTCAAGGTCTACTCCGGCCCGCCCGTGATCGCCTTCAAGTTCCGCCACTGGGGCCACATGGAGGGGCCTTACAAGGGCCACGCCCCCACCGGCGACAAGGTCGAGTTCTACGGCGTCGCCGTCCTCAAGGTGGGTGGGGAACATATATACTTTTGTAGCTGATGATCTTAGCGTGCAAATTTAAGACCCACGCGCTGACACTGATTGGATTGGACTGTCAACTGTTAGGTGGACGAGCAGCTGCGGGCGGAGGACGTGGAGGTGTTCTACGACCCAGGGGAGCTTCTCGCGGGGCTTATGAAGGGCGCCAAGGAGGAGGAAGACGGCGAAGCGGCGGCGCTCGCCGGGAGGCTCAAGGAAGCGGCTACCGTGTCGGCGTCGAGCGCTGACACGCAGCAGCAGGCCTGCCCCTTCCGTGGCTCCGGGAAGCAGGAGTGATCGGTCGAGTGGCCCGACCCAGTGAAACGTGTACACTCTCCACTCTTCAGGGCATTGCTGTTGCGTCGCTGTCTCGCTATCAGCAAGATCATTTACGTCAGCTTTTCAGAACGATTGAAAGTTCAGTCCAACGTGTAATTGTACTGCCAAGTGCTTCTTCCTTCCTTTGGTTTGAAGGTGTCGTCGGAATTAAATAGCAGCACCAGCTTTGTGAAAAAAAGAGTAGCTTTTTGGCCCGCTAATTTCACGATTTCTGATTGAATCGGATTGTGCCTCCCTGGGACAATCACGCGCACCAAATAAATTCTTAAAGTTAGGGGACATAAGTCCACTTATTTGGAGAAAACAAGGGCAAAATGAAAGGAGGGAGGACATAATTTATGGGTAAATCTATACTCAGACCGGTCGGCAGGTGGCCAAACCCGGCGGGTTAACACAAACGCTACGATCTTGATCGGATGGCTCCTGACAAACCCACGCGGGTGGTTGTATTTCAGTGCCACACACCTGATCCGGACAACCCCTTCACCTGGGACCCCATCTGTCATCGTCTCCCACCCCTCCCACTTCTCCCGACTGTTTCGGGGTTTTCTCTGTTAACTCCCCCTCTTCTCCGGCGTTTGCAGCGTGGTGCGGCAGTTCCCTGGCGATATCTGTCGTTTCTGCTTGTCCCCACTGCCGGCGCCGCATGCTCTCCCTCCAGGTCTTCTCGCAGGTTTGATCCTACTGTGATTTCTCCTCACCGACACTCCCATTATTCTCATGTCTCCTTCTATGTTTTCGGTGGTTGCGATTCCGACGGTTTTTCCGTCGGTGTTGCTTCCGGCTGGTTCTAGGCTTTAGGGATGCTTCGAGGAAGTGATTTGAGTCATTCCCCCTCCCCCCGTTTTAATCTTTGATTCCCCCGCGTTCCTCCCTGTTTGAGCCCCCGTTTTCTATGTTTGTTAGTCACTGCTAAGGACTATCCCCTATGCAGATCTACTGCGATACATGTTTGGAGATAGTTATCTGAGCCATTTCTGTAGTATGTGTCTACTATGAGAAACATATGATGGGTTGCCCATAACAGAGCATATATATTGGGTGCTTGCTAATATACATGGTAGAAACATGATGCATTGCTCTAGTTGTTTTTGGTTTTTTGAATTTTTTTGGTTGGTTTTGATATGTGTGGTTGATCTACACTACATATGATCCAAGTGGATAATTTAGTATATCCATGTGGGTAACATTGGAGTAAGTCCCTTGATAACATTGGAGTAAATCCCTTGATAACATCAGCACTTGCCATTTTTAGTAGTGTAAATGATAACTTTTTGATTATCTCTATTGGTAACTTTAGAGTAATTTGCATGATAACATTGGTTTATTGGCATGGGTAACTTTTGTACTGATGGTAGGATAACATTAGAGTGTGTAATTGAACTACACTATATATGATTCAAGTGGGTAATTTAGTCTATCCCTGTGGGTAACATTGGATTGATTCTCTTGATAACAGTAACACTTGCCATGTTTGGTAGTGTAATTGGTAACTTTTGGATTATCTCTATTGGTAACTTCAGAGCAAATTTCATGATAACATTGGCTTATTGGCATGGGTAACTTATGACCTGATGGCAGATAACATTAGAGTGGATAATTGATCTACACTATGTATGATTCAAGTGAGTAATTTAGTATATCCCTATGGGTAACATTGGAATAAATCTCTCGATAACAACAACACTTGCCATATTTGGTAGTGTAATTGTTAACTTTTTGATTATCTCTATTGGTAACTTTAGAGCAATTTGCATGATAACATTGGTTTATGAGCATGGGTAACTTATGTACTGATGGCAGGATAATATTAGATTATCTCTTTTTGTATAACTTCTTTTGTATATTTTATCATTGTAGCATTTATTTCATCTCTACTGTAATTTTTAGTATTGTTTCATTGCTTTATTTTGCATGTTATTAGTTCTTATTCATTTTTATATGAGTTTGTGTGTACTGTTGTATTTTTTGTGCTTGTGTATTATGTTTAGTCCTATGTTTATGTTTTCATCCTTAAATTGTTTGTAGGAGTCACGATGGTGAGGAAATGGAAGGTTGTTTGCTGATGTTGTCGAGGGTGAAGAACCACCTGCATGTAAACATGGGAGGAACATGGCATCTCCTTCTGTTGTTACCAGTCTTCTTACATGGTTATCAAATCATCAGAAGGCAGCAAAAGAAAAAATGGAGTTTGATAGTATGCTAGACATCAAGTGTTCTTCATTGCACGATACACTTATGACATGGTTCGCATGTTTATATGACAAACACACATGTGAATTTATTATCCCAGGGCGAGGAAGGATACCCCTTAATGAGGATACTGTCTTCATTTGTTTTGGATTGCCGCTTGGGAAAGTGCCGGTCCCATATTATTCTAATCCTGATATTCAGGGTGCTCTTGCCCGTGTTCTTTTTCCTAATGATGGTGGCACCCCTCTGAGAACTCGAGTTTTTAAAATCTTGAAGGATATGACTTCAGATGGCGATGATTTCAAGCAATCATATATCATGTACATGGTGTCAACATTATTGTCACCGACCACCCGAAACCATGTTTGCCCTAAGTGCTACCCTATCATGGTTAGTTTCCCTTGGTGTTTCTTTTCTTTTTAATTTCTGACTTGGGGGTAACTTATATCTTTTTGTGTGGATAAATTTTTATTTGCTACGATGATAACTAGTGTGTTATCATGGTGGTAACATTTTTGTAGATGGGATGTGGTTGTGTGTAACACATATGTAAGTGTGATGTTATGTTGATAGCTTCTTTTCCATTTTTCTAATAGCAGCACAATATTGCAAATGTGTCCAAGTTTCAATGGTGCAAATTTGTTGCTGACGAGCTGCATGAGGAGCTTTCTAAGGGTACTCATATGCATGCTTGCCTTTTCCTCTTGCAGGTACACATTTCTGTTTTACGGGAACATGTTTATGTTGTTTTTTATATTGTTTGAATATTAGCTTATATTTTCTAAACTTGATGATATAAACATGTTGTATTTTAGTTAGTGGAATGATTGTATAGTTTCATATGTATTTGGCAGGTGCTTTATGTTGACTCACTTGATGTTAGTGGGTTGGATCTCGATTTGCCGGAAGGGCGGTATGCTGTAAACATTTGGTCTAGAGAGCTAATTGATCAAGTGTTGAAGTTTGATTTGCAGAATGATGGAAAGATCTATGGAAAGCTTGAGGTAGTTTGCTTGTACATTTTGTTTGTTTTTAATATATAGTTTTTTATCTGGTGGATAACTTTTAGCTTTAATGGTGGGTAACTATTTAGAAAACTGGTTGATCACATTTAGCATAAATTATGGGTAACTTGTGTGTCTAGTGAGTGGTAACATGTAGGTCACAAGGTGGGTAAGGAACTTTGTTGGCTCATTTTTATATTTTATGTTCGTGCAGTTGAAGCCTCGGTATGGCACCAACTTCGGATTATTCAGTGGTGCCCAAGGGTTCAACAAATGGTTTGACACTTAGCAGACCCTAATTGTTCAAACGAGGTAACATTTTACATTTTTGAGCTTTTACTGGTTTTTTGGTCCTGTTACTTTGTGTCCCTCCGTTTTTATTAATATTCATGTCATTTCTATTCCTTTCTCTTGTGTAGAAAAAACACAAGTTTCTAATCTTGTTGGCAATTTTGCCTTTGGGATGTTTGGGTTAATGAGACCACTCATGCAAGGGTGGAGTATTGCAAGGTAATGTTGGTGCTGAAATGGCGAAACAATTTACTAGCCAGTTTGGTGGTCAGCCTATTGGACAACCCATGGGAGGAATATTCACAGGTGGAGCTAGCTGAAGTGCTGCTCGTGGTGCTAGGGTTAGTCATGCTGGCACTCGTGGAAGAAATGTTCCACGCAGCAGTGTAGTGATTTCTCTAGTTCTTCCTTCTAATGATACAATTCTGCCAGATTCGGATAGCAGCATCTCTGATGATGATGTTGATGTCCCCCTAGAGCCACAATCATACAACAGTGGAGACGCTGTTGTTGGTCGGTATGACCGTGCTAACAGAAAGGAGAAGGGTCTGGTTGGTGATGGTGTAGGTGGTTATTCTAATCTCCAGCTCTCTTTGACTTACCTGGATTCCACTAAAGACCAGAACAACATTCCAGAACTGATATCACATGTCGCTCTTGATATGTCAGCACCAAAAGATAGGTCACCTGTTGCATATTGTATCTCACCGATTGAAGATACTTGCCACATCAATGTTAACCGAACGACTTAAGCTCTTGCTGATATTGTTGTTTCTAGACAACAACAACCCCCAATACGTGTTTACGAAAGGGCTAAGAAGAAAAGGTTGCGTACAACCAAGCATGTTGAAAATTAAATCAAGTCTCTTGTATGTAAAGAGCTTGGTGTCATGCCTATGATGATGCGGTCTACAGCTTCTGGGAGGTATGAGTCAACATATGTTATTATTTCAGTTTTTTGCTGAATTTTTTGTTAATCACTAGATAACTTTACTTTCTGAGTGTGGATAAATGTAGCATTTTTGCATGATAACTTCTTTATGTTCATGTGTATAACCTTTCTGTTTTTTCATCATAAAGCTCTTGTTTACCCATTGTGAATATCTGTTTTGCCTATTGAGCATGAAATAGTTGGTATTTCAGGATCTCCCGATTTATACAATAACTTCACATTAGTAGGATAACTAGTCACCATGGCAACGGTTTCAACCTTATTTGATCTTAAAAGTTTTTCAATAATTTCCTCGCGCCTTTGAATAGGCACGCGCTCAATATAATCTGGTAAATAGGTCCTACCAGAGCGTGTAGACCCTATGTCTCCTAGGGAGACCATTTTGTAGTAGTAACACCTGAAATGTCAAGAGACAAACACTTAGCCGCTTAGCTCCCCGACAACAGCGTCAGAAAATAGCTTGATGTCTGTAAGTGTACAGATCGTTTGTAGCTAGATTCGAAGTATAGATATCAATCTTATAGGGAGCCCAAAGGTAAGTGTTTATGAATGAAGTCTCGGTCACACTCAAAGTTGTCACAGTTCGTCGAGTGAATTGACTGCAAGTGTGGAAATAAGAATGAAATTTGGATTAAACTGGATGTATTTAAATAAAACTAAAATGTAAACCTAAATCACACAAGGCATTGTGAATATCTGTTTTGCCTATTGAGCATGAAATAGTTGGTATTCCAGGATCTCCCGATTTAGACAATAGCTTCCCATTAGTAGGATAACTAGTCACCATGGCAACGGTTCCAGTTATTTCTTTCTTTCTACTAAGAATATCATGAAGCAATTTTGAATAGGTAGGAACTTTTATTGCATCTACAAAGGGAATTTCTAGACGAAGATTACCAAGTGCCTTTTTGAAAGAATCATAGATTACCTGATCTGGTGCTTTCTTTTTTTGATCTAGATAAGGAGGCTTTTTCTCACCTTTCTTATTCTTGTCTTTTACCTTTTGTGGGGGATCAGGCTCTTTTGTTGCTTTCTTTTGTTGTTGCTTATCATTTTTCTTATTTTCTATTACAACAACATCATCTTTATTGCTTGTCTCCTTTTCTTCTCTTGGATCAACTGTCCTTGCATTAGAGTCATAATGGTCATCTTGTGCATCATTTTGCTCCTCCATGTTTTGATCTTGTGTTTCTTTAGCAGTTTCATCTTGAGGATCCATCAGTGTATCATCTTCTTGGCTTGCTTTGATCAAGGCTTTTTCCTTTCAATCTTTTTTAGCTTCATATTTTGGTGGTCCTAGTGGTCCTGTAACAACTACACCTCCCCTTGTAACAACATTAGTAGAAACAGGAATATCTATATCATCTTGAAGAAAAATTTGATAACCAGATGCTATTTGTTCACATTGGGTTTCAATCATACTAAGGTACTTGTGAAATAATTTTATTTCTTGGCCAATCTCATCGTAATTTTCCATGAGTTCCACCAAAATCTTCTTATGTTTTTGAAATTGCTTATGCAGGTTATTATGAGATTTTGCTTGTTGATGTTTTAATTCTTGAAAAACTTTTCTAGTTTCACCTTCTTCAGTAACAACTTGTAACAAGTCTACTTTGTTTTCCTTAACAAGTTCAGAAGGTATACTTTTTTCTTTCATTGTTTTGCGTACTTCAAGAATAAGATCAGGAGTTATACAAAGTATCCCTTTTTCCAGCCTAGTGACAAAATCAGGATTATATAAAGAATCATTCTTAGCCCTAGTAGACATCAATTCCAAATATGCTTTATTAGTTAAAGTATTTATCGATCCTCCTGCTGATAAGTCAAGCAACTCTTTGCATTGAGTATTAAGACCATGGTAAAATAAATGGCAAATAGTTGATTTAGAATAGCCATGATTAGGAATACTATCGATCATTCCAAAGAATCTATTCCAGGCTTGTGGGAAATTTTCTCCCATGTTCTGACTAAAGTTGCCTATATTCTTTCTAATTTTAGTTACCTTTTTAAAAGGATTAAACCTGTTTATGAATTTAACAATACAGTGTTCCCAACATTTAATGTAATGATGAGGGAGAGAATATAACCAGTCTAGAGCCTTACCTTTAAAAGACCACAGAAATAATTTTTGATGAGAGAAGTCTCTTGGCAAACCTTTTGGTCCAAATGATGTTATCACATCGTCGTACTCTCTAAGATGTCTTCCTGGGTCTTCATCTTACCTTCCACTGAAAGCTTTTTCCTATAAAATTTTAATAATTCCACCATCAAATCGATATTCTCTAACTCCAGGATTAGGAAATTCTATTGGTTGTTTAAAGCAGAATTTGGAGCACTGTATTCTCTGAGAGTTTTCTCAGGTTTCTTGGGAGTTGTACTGTAAATGGACATGATTTCCATAAAATCACTCAGGTTTTCAATTTCAACCTTATTTGATCTTAAAAGTTTTTCAATAATTTCCTCACGCCTTTAAATAGGCAGGCACTCAATATAATCTGGTAAATAGGTCCTACCAGAGCGTGTAGACCCTATGTCTCCTAGGGAGACCATTTTGTAGTAGTAACACCTGAAATGTCAAGAGACAAACACTTTGCCGCTTAGGTCCCTGGCAACAGCGCCAGAAAATAGCTTGATGTCTACAAGTGCACAGATCGTTTGTAGCTAGATTCGAAGTATAGATATCAATCTTACAGGGAGCCCAAAGGTAAGTGTTTATGAATGAAGTCTTTGTCACACTCAAAGTTGTCACAGGTCTTCGAGTGAATTGACTACAAGTGTGGAAATAAGAATGAAATTTGGATTAAACTGGATGTATTTAAATAAAACTAAAATGTAAACTTTAGGGATAAAAAGTACAAAATTAAAGAACGATTTGATTGTTTGTGGTTTTATGCAGATGACAAAGAAGTCACGGGGAGATACAGTTCATGGTGATAGTGACTGTGACAAAAAATTATAGTAAATTTTTTCGACCAACATCAGTATGTATAGAGCGGGATTTTTAGTACTACCGAACTTCTTCTCCTCAACTAGAGATTCACTTTTTAATCTGGACAAAATGATTAAGCTAGTTTTTGTAGATGAAACTCAAACTTTTATTTTTATACTAATTCTACGCTTGTTAAATCCATATTTATACTATGTTTTGACAGCTGCATCTTCACGGGCGCGCTTTCACAAGGATGTCTGTGAAAAAGTTGTAGGAATGCGATGAACATTTTATTCTTTAATTTATTTTATTAATTTGATGGGTTGACTCCCGTTAAGAATTTTATTAATAATGGTTGAATAGTTCAACCCCTTCCCTGTTCTTGAATTCTTACCATTGGTTGCCCCTTATCAAAGGCACTTACCACATGAACTCGTTTTAACATCATTAGAGGTTATTTCCACAATATCTTTTAACTCAACAATAGCTCTAGAGTTTTCCATTAAATGATTTTGCACCCTTTTATTGAAATTATCTTTCTTAACAATAAAAACATCAAATTCTTCTAAGCATTGATCAGGAGGTTTAGAGTAAGGGATATCACCTTCATCAAAATGTTGGAGAGAGTGTACCTCAATAGTGGATGAGTGGGGGATTGGCTTACATAATTCTTCTATAGGAGGAAAATTCTTGACATCTGCAGCTTTAATTCCATTTTCCTTAAGACATTTCTTAGCTTCCTTCATCACTTCATCATTTAGTTCAATAACTCCCCTCTTCTTTGATGTTGGTGTAGGCACAGGGATAGTTGGTTCAGGTGTAGTTGGTTCAGGAGGAGTCCAGTCTTCATAATTCTTGCTTATTTTAGCCATTAATTCCTCAGCTTCCTTGGGAGTCCTATTCCTGAAAACACAATCATCACAACTGTCCAGGTATATCCTAGATTCTTTAGTTAGTCCATTATAATATATATCAAGAAGCTCATTTTTAGGTAATGGACATCCATTCTATGCATGAATCAAAGCACAAAACCTTGCCCATGATTCAGGCAATATCTCTTTTTCTCCCTGTTTAAAATCAAAAAGTTCCTGCAAAATAGCATGTCTAGCACTAGGAGGGAAATATTTCTGAAGGAAGGTACTAATCAAGCAATCAGGGCTATTAATAGATCCAGGAGGTAAATTATTAAACCAAGTTTTAGCTTCTCCTTTCAGTGAAAAACGAAAAAAATTAGCAACAAAGTAGGTGCACATCTTAATATCATCAGAAAACAGGCCACTCATGGTAGAAAGCTCAGTCAAATGCGCTACATCACTTTCATTCTTAGTCCCACAAAAAGGTTCTTTCCCAACAATCGTAATGTAAGATAAATAAAGAGAGAAATCATAATCCTTATCTTTAACGTTTATGGGAGATGCAGCAAACTTAGCATTAGGAGACAATTTAGGTTGTATAGTATGCCTCTCAAGGAGAATCTTAAAAGCACTCCTATCATGGGTGTTTTGACATTCTTTAATAAATTCATCGGTCATCTCTATATAACCATCCTCAATATCATAAGTCTCTCTAGACTCAGGTGAACTGACAGGTGTAGTAGTGCCTTCATTAGGAGTTTCAGTATTTCCAGCTATAGTAGCAATCGTAGCATCTAGGAAAGGACCTAATGAACCACTCTTATCAAGAACAGTAGAAGCAGCATCATAAGTATATGAAGTTTCAGATTCAGCAGTTGTAGCAGTATGTGTAGCATGTGTATGTGGTGGTGTAAGGAGCTTACTCATAACAGACGGTGAATCAAGAGCAACAGAGGTGTTCAGGACCGTACCTCACCTTGTGGTGGATGGTAAAATAGTAACCTTGCCATCACGAGACTTACCCATGATGGATGAATGGTAGCAAACAATAATGATTCCAAGTGAACTTGATAAATAGAGCTATGCTCCCCGGCAACGGTGCCAGAAAATAGTCTTGATGACCCACAAGTATAGGAGGTGTATCGCCGTATTTTCGAGGGAAGTGAAACCCAATTTATTGATTCGACACAAGGGAGCCAAAGAATATTTATAAGCCTTAACAACTGAGTTGTCAATTCAGCTGCACCTGGAAACAATATTGCTCACATCAGTTCATCAGTAGCAACAGTTTTGTAGTAGCAATAGTAAAGTAACAGCAGTAGTAAAAGTAAAAACAGTAGTAACAATTGCAATAAATAGTAGGATTAAAGCGCGGTAGGCATAGGGATGGATGGACGGGCATTGCATGGACAAGACAATTCATATGGCAATCAAAATATAGGGCATTTGCAAATAAATAAGATAAAGCATCCAAGTACTAAATAATCATAGGCATGTGTTCCATATATAGTCATACGTGCTCGCAATGAGAACTTGCACAACATCTTTTGTCTTGCCAGCCCGTTTGCAGCGGGGCCTCAAGGGAACTACTGGCAATTAAGGTGCTCCTTTTAATAGAGCACCGGAGCAAAGCATTAACACTCCGTGAACAAATGTGATCCTCACATCAAAGCCATTCCCTCCGGTTATCCCGATTGCTGTCATTTCGGGGCCTTTGGTTCCAGACAACAATATGTGTATACAACTTGCAGGTAAGACCATAAACAATACTATCATAATGAATCAATAACATGTTCAGATCTGAAATCATGGCACTCGGGCCCTAGTGACAAGCATTAAGCACAACAAGTCGCAACAAAGTCAAAAATCACTAATAATAGATACTAGGCACCATGCCCTAATAATCTGATGCCATTATATGAATGATCTCATCCAATCCCTACCATCCCCATAGCCTACAACGGAGGATTACTCACTCATAGATGGGGGAAACATGGATGGTCGATGGAGAAGCGATGGTGATGATGATGGCGATGATCTCCTCCAATTCCCTGTCCCGGCAGGGTGCCAGAACGGAGTTTCTGGTGCTGTTTCGTGGAATCTGGTGGTGGTGGCGGAGCGGAACTCCTTCTAGAAAAACGTCGAACCCCCCTGAGTTTTTAGGTCAGAAGGCAACTTATAGGCGAAGAGCGAGACCGAGGGGGTGCCTGGGCTGGACACACCACCCCTTGGCGTGGCCAGGCCTGGCCCGCGCGACCAGGTGGTGTGGTGGCCCCCTGGCTCCTCTTCGTCTCGTATTCTGGCTCCGGATGACTTCTGGTAAAATAGGCACTTTGGCTTTTGTCCCGTCCAATTCCGAGAATATTCATTTTCTGACTTTCCTGGAACCAAAAACAGCAGAAAACAGGCAGCTGGCACTGTGGCTCTTGTTAATAGGTTAGTCCAAGAAATCATATGAAAAGTACTCCAAAGTGTGGACAAAACACAAGAAAGTGGATAAAACCAAGCATGGAACATCAAAAATTATAGATACATTTGCAATGTATCAACATCCCCAATCTTAACTCCTGCTCGTCCTCGAGTAGGTAAGTGATAAAAAGAAAGAATAATTTTTGAGGTGACATGCACCATCATAAACTTGATCAAAGTATTTGTAAAACATTCAAAGCTAGGATCATAGTACTTAAATCATAACATGAAAGACAAAGTTCTAGCAATAAGACAAAGAAACTATGTTCCAACATGAAAAGGCACAAACAAAAGATTCATGAATAACAATGCTTTGCAAGACGTTTGTTTGTTTCACATAAAGAAAACATAGCATTGTGGAATTCAGCTTGTCCCTCATAGAGTAGCAAACATAAATGCATAGGACACCTTCAAAGTTCATAAGAGTGACTAGATACAAAGAGTTTAAAACAAGCAATATCAAAGCTATGCATCAATCAACAAGTCTTGGGACAATGCACATAGAACTAATAATGGCCACTATGCTCTCAAGAAAGTGCTCATAGAATGTGTGGAGACTCAACAAGGAAATGAACAGGTTTTGAAAAGTTTGAAAGGCTTCCAAATGCTAAAAGTATGGTACTCGTTAGCTTTGAGCTCTCATGGCCCCTATCATAAGCATCTTTAAGTGGTTAAGGTTAAAGTGACACAACTAAGAGGATATGCTTGACAAGTTATAAATCGAAGTCTCATGCCCCTTACTTACGAAGACTGATCCTCATGCTACTCAACTTCAGTCACGAGTAAGCTCTTGTCATTGTAAGTATATACGTATCTTAGAGAACTGTCAACGGGTTACCCCTTGCACATGATACAAGAGTTATCCCATAATCAAAATGACAAGGCAAGCAGACAATGAGCATCTCAGCGATCTTTTTATTTACTATGTGCATAGATTTTTATTGAGGATGCTTCATAGAATGCTCATCATGGCTATGCTGCAAGTTTCCACCATGATTAGGCATGGCTTAGGCTAGCGGCCCAGGCGTTTCTCTAACATACATACAAACTCCATGATCTTACAAGTTCCACTTTTATTTCACACCGTCGGGATCCATAAGCAAAAGAATCATGATATCAACGAGGTACAAAGTACAAGTGCAATGTTGAAAGCGTTCCCCATGATACATGGTTCTGCTAACTTCAACTTATAAAGTGCAAGCATATACACAACAAAGAAGGACGCAATGGTTCACGTTTATTAAGTGCAAGAAAATAAGGTGTGCCATCAAGTTCGTGAGAGATTTACTAACTAACTTTCTCATAACAAGCAAACATTTTATTCGGAAGAAAACAAGGCATACTTAATATGCACGGAATAGCAAATGATGCTAATAGGTAGATATGGTGGACACTTTTGCAATATTTGGTTTCGCGGAGTTGGAAACATGAGTAAAACATACTCAGTGAAGGTGAAGGCTAACAATAGTAAGGGAGCGACAAACGAGAGAGCAATAATGGCCATAATTATGCAGAGCGACAAAACATCATTGATCAAAACATAAAGTGATACTACAAGTTGAAAACTAAAGGATCATAAAGGCTTATGGTGACTTGGGATAGTCATAACATGGTGTGAGCATTTGCCAAGTCAACCCAAATAAAGCATCAAAGGAGAATACCACTATGCTATGCTTTAATATGCTAAAACAACGCATGATTCATCCAAGGCACATTAAGCAATCTCAATTGTTTATAACAAGTCATACTATAGCAAAGAATACTAAGCATAAAGCTAAAACAATATCAAGCATGGCATGACAAAGCATAGGCCACAGTCAAAAACGAGCTCTTTTTACCACATAAGTATGAACTTTCCTACTCTTTTCCAAACCAAACCAAACTATTTGCAAACCAATGTATGAAAGAGGGGGTCCAACCAATTTATTCAGAAAACTAAGCAAACAAAGCAAACTAAAACCAAAACAAAAACGAAAAAGAAGACGCTCCAAGAACAACACAACTGTGCATGAAACAATAAAAATGAAGCGTTTGGAAGAAACCTAGGATTTTTATTGATGAAGAGGGGGATGCCTTGGGTATCCCCAAGCTTTGACGCTTGTACTTCTTGGATATTTCTTGGGGTGACACGTGTGGCATCCCCAAGCTTGAGCTTTAGTCCATCCTTCATCTCATTACTCATTCCTTCCATACACCTGAAATTTTTCCTTCATACAAAACTTCACACAATCTTTATTAGCAACATTAGTGCACTCAAGATAATAAGTCTTAAGGTTCAGTTCTAACATCAAATAAACTTCCATTAGAATACTAGCTACTGTAGCACTTCCCTCAAAAAGCTCAATTTCCCAAAAGAACTCAAAAAGGAACCAACAAGAAGCAAATGCAGAAAATGGCAGAAATCTATCAAAACAGACCAGCAGGTAAAGACGAATTTTTTCAAAGAACTTCTGCTGCTCAAATCAAAAAGTGTTGAACTAAAAAAAGTTAGATAACAACCTGGGACAGAAGCACAAACATTCACGCCTCAAAAAGACGTTCAGAGATTTTACACAAATTTTTACGGTGAAGCACAGAAATCTGTTTCGGGATAGCAACTTTCACAATCATTACTTATCTCTCATTAGAGGTTACTCTTGGCACAAAAAAGCAAATAAAAAGGATAATAACTTCCAAGACTCATATAAAACTTTTGGGTTATCTCCCAATAAGTACTTTTCTTTAACGCCTTTAAGTTAGGCATAAGCAAAAACTAAAATGGATAGAATAGGAGTGAACGGGGATAATCATGGTGAAAACATTGTTTTGTTCAATGAAATCCTTTTGTTAACAAGGTTGATCAGGTCTTGTTACCAAAACAATTCCATATGAGACAAAACTTTGTATTCCACTAATGATTATGTTACCTCAACCTTGATAGCAATAGTCCCAATCATAATAGTTTCAAAATTTTCTCTTGGTATGGGACAATATATTTATACAACTTGAATGCCCTCAACATGTTCAATTGAATTCAAACCATAAATCCTTTCAATCTTCTTGGGGAAATAGACAGTATGTTCCTTGTCATTAACATTGAAAGTCACCTTTCCTTGATTACAATTAATAACAGCTCCTGTAGTATTAAGAAAAGGTCTCCCAAGAATAATAGACATATTATCATCTTCAGGAATTTCAAGCACAACAAAATCAGTTAATATCAAGCAATTATGAGCCACTTGAATAGGTACATCCTCACATATACCAACAGGAATAGTGGTAGATTTATCAGCCATTTGCAAAGAAATATCGGTTGGTATTAGTTTTTCTAGTTGAAGCCTCTTATAGAGAGAGAAAGGCATAACACTAACTCTAGCTCCCAAATCACACAAAGAAGTTCTAACATAACTGTTTTTAATAGAGCAAGGGATAGTTGGAATCCCTGGGTCTCCAAGTTTCTTTGGAACCTTACCATTAAAGGAATAATTAGCAAGCAAACTAGAGATTTCTTCATTAGGTATCTTCCTTTTATTCGAGACAATATCTTTCATATACTTTGAGTAAGGAGGCAATTTAATAGCATCAGTCAAAGGAATTTGCAGGAATAAAGGTTTCATCCACTCACAAAACTTACTATAGTGTTCATCTTCCTTTGACTTGTGTTTCTTGTCAGGGAAAGGCATAGGTTTTTGGACCCAAGGCTCTTTTTCACTACCATGTTTCTTAGCAACAAAATCTTCTTTAGTGTATTTTGTATTCTTAGTGTGGTTTTCAGGTTCTTCTTGACCTTTTTCTTCATTAGGAACTTCATTTTCTTCATTACCACTTTCAGTTTCAGCATCAGAGATGGATATGCTATTAAGATCTATAGCAGGTTCAGAGGGTTCTACAACAGTTTTATGTTTCTTTTTCCTTTTCTTACGAGTAGAGCCACTATTTTCAGCTTTTTGAGAATCCTGCTCAATTCTTTTGGGGTGCCCCTCAGGATATAGAGGATCCTGAGTAGCAGCTCCACTTCTAGTTCTAATTTCATAAGCATGTTTCTCTTTAGAAACATTAACTAGCAAGTCTTTCTGCACTTTAATGAGTTGATCTATTTGAGTTTGAACCATTTGAAAGTGTTTAACAATCATTTTAACATCATTAGAGGTTCTTTCAATAATATCTTTCAACTCAACAATATCTCTAGTGTTTTCCATTAGATGATTTTGCACCCTTTTATTAAAATTATCTTGCTTAACAATAAAGATATCGAATTCTTCTAAGCATTGACCAGGAGGTTTAGAGTAAGGGATATCACCTTCATCAAAGTGTTGGAGAGAGTGTACCTCGATAGTGGATGAGTAGGGAATAGGCTTACATAATTCTTCTATAGGAGGTAAATTCTTAACATCTGCAGCTTTAATTCCCTTCTCCTTAAGACATTTCTTAGCTTCCTTCATCACTTCATCATTTAATTCAATAACTCCCCTCTTCTTTGATGTTGGAATAGGCACTGGTATAGTAGGTTCAGGTACAATTACTTCAGGTATAGCTTGTTTAGTCCAATCTTCATAGTTCTTACTTATTTTAGCCATTAATTCCTCAGCTTCCTTAGGAGTCCTATTCCTGAAAACACAATCAGCACAACTATCTAGGTATGTCCTAGATTAGTCCATTATAAAATATAGAAAGAAGCTCATTCTTAGCTAATGGACTTCTAGCCTGTGCACGAATCAAAGCACAAAACCTTGCCCAAGATTCAGGCAATAGCTCTTTTTCTCCTTGTTTAAAATCAAAAAGTTCCTGCAAAATAGCATGTCTAGAACTAGGAGGAAAATATTTCTGTAGGAAGATACTAATCAAGCAATTAGGGCTATCAATAGATCCAGGAGGTAAATTACTAAACCAAGTTTTTGCTTCTCCTTTCAATGAGAAAGGGAAAATCTTAGCAACAAAGTAAGTACGCATCTTAATATCATCAGAAAACAAGCCACTCATGGTAGAAAGCTCATTCATATCTGCTACCGCACTTTCATTCTTAGTCCCACAAAAAGGTTCTTTCTCAACAATAGCTATGCAAGATAGATCGAGAGAGAAATCATAATCTTTATCTTTAATATTTATGGGAGAATTAGCAAACTTAGCAACATGAGACAATTTGGGTCTAATAGTACGCCTATCAAGGAGACTCTTAGCAGCGCTCCTATCATGGGTGTTTTTACATTCTTTAATAAATTCATCGGTCATTTCAACATAACCATCTTCAATATCATAACTTTCACTAGACTCAGGTGAACTAACAGGTGTAGTAGTGTCTTCATTAGGAGTTTAAGTATTTCCAGCTATAGTTCTAGCAATCGTAGCATCTAGGAAAGGACCTAATGAACCACTCTTATCAAGCATAGTAGAAGCAGCATCATAACCATCAGAAGTTTCAGATTCAGCAGTAGTAGCAGTGTGTAGCATGTGTATGTGGTGGTGTAACGAGCTTACTCATAACAGATGGTGAATCAAGAGCAATAGAGGTGTTCAGAACCGTACCTCTTCTTGTAGTGGATGGTAAAATAGGAATCTTGCCATCACGGGACTTACCCATGATGGATGGACAACAACGAACAATAGAGAATCCAAGTTAACTTAATAAATAAAGCTATGCTCCCCGGCAACGGCGCCACAAAATGGTCTTGATGACCCACAAGTATAGGGGGTGTATCGCAGTATTTTCGAGGGAAGTGAAACTCAATTTATCGATTCGACACAAGGAGAGCCAAAGAATATCTATAAGCCTTAACAACTGAGTTGTCAATTGAGCTGCACCTAGAAACAATCTTGCTCACAACAGTTTATCAGTAGCAACAGTTTTATAGTAGGAATAGCAAAGTAGCAGCAGCAGTAAAGTAAAGACAGTAGTAACAATAGCAGTAAACAGTAAGATTCGAGTGCGGTAGGCATAGGGATGGATGGACGGGCGTTGCATGGACAAGACAATTCACATAGCAATCAGAACATAAGACAATTGCAGATAAATAAGATAAAGCATCCAAGTACTAGATAATCCTAGGCATGTGTTCCATATATAGTCATACGTGCTCGCAATGAGAACTTGCACAACATCTTTTGTACTGCCAGCCTTTTGCAACGTGGCCTCAAGGGAACTACTGGAAATTAAGTTGCTCCTTTTAATAGAGCACTGGAGCAAAGCATTAACACTCCTGAACACATGTGATCCTCACATCAAAGCCATTCCCTCCGGCTATCCCGATTTCTGTCACTTCGGGGCCGTTGGTTCCGGACAACAACGTGTGTATACAACTTGCAGATAAGACCATAAACAATACTATCATAATGAATTAATAACATGTTCAGATCTGAAATCATGTCACTCGGGCCCTAGTGACAAGCATTAAGCACAACAAGTCGCAACAAAGTCATAAAGCACTAATAGAAGATACTAGGCACCATGCCCTAACAATCTGATGCCATTACATGAACGATCTCATCCAATCCCTACCATCCCCATAGCCTACAGCGGGGGATTACTCACTCATAGATGGGGGGAACATGGATGGTCGATGGAGAAGCGATGGTGATGATGATGGCGATGATCTCCTCCAATTCCCCGTCCCGGCAGGGTGCCAGAACAGAGTTTCTGGTGCTGTTTCATGGAATCTGGTGGTGGTGGCGGAGCGGAACTCCTTCTAGAAAAACGTCGAACCCCCCTGAGTTTTTAGGTCAGAAGGCAACTTATAGACGAAGAGGGAGACCGAGGGGGTGCCTGGGCTGGCCACGCCACCCCCTGGGGCGGCCAGGCCTGGCCCGCGCAGCCAGGTGGTGTGGTGGCCCCCTGGCTCCTCTCCGTCTCGTATTCTGGCTCCAGATGACTTCAGGTAAAATAGGCACTTTGGCTTTTGTCCCGTCCAATTCTGAGAATATTCATTTTCTAACTTTCCTGGAACCAAAAACAGCAGAAAACAAGCAGCTGGCACTGTGTCTCTTCTTAATAGGTTAGTCAAAGAAATCATATGAAAAGTACTCCAAAGTGTGGACAAAACACAAGAAAGTGGATAAAACCAAGCATGGAACATTAAAAATTATAGATACATTTGCAATGTATGAGAGACCCAATATAATGGTGGAAGAAAGACCTTCATATAAGGAAGTAGGGATTCAAGTCTTATAAAGAGCTTCCAAAAATTATGGTACTTATAGCTTTCAGCTCTCATTGCCCCTATCATAAGCATCTTGAAGGTGATTAAGGTTAAAGTGACACAACTAAGAGGATATGCTTGACAAGTTATAAACCGAAATCTCATGCCCCTTACTTACGAAGACCGAACCTCATGCTACTCAACTTTAGTCACAAGTAAGCTCTTGTCATTGTAAGTACATGTGTATCATAAAGAACCGCCAATGGGGTACCCCTTGCACATGATACATGAGCTATCCCATAATCAAAATGACAAGGCAAGCAGACAATGAGCATCTCAGCGATCTTTTTATTTGCTATTTGCATAGGTTTTTATTGAGGATGCTTCATAGAGTGCTCATTATGGTGATGCTGCAAGTTTCCACCATGATTAGGCATGGCTTAGGCTAGCGGCCCAGGCGTTTCTCTAACACACATACAAACTCCATGATCTTACAAGTTCCACTTTATTTCACACCGCCGGGATCCATAAGCAAAAGAACATGATATCAACCGGGTACAAAGTACAAGTGCAATGTTGAAAGCGTTCCCCATGATGCATGGTTCTGCTAATTTCAACTTATAAAGCGCAAGCATATACGCAACAAAGAAGGACCCAATGGTTCAAGTTTATTAAGGGCAAGAAAAGTAAAGTGTGCCATCAAGTTCGTGAGAGCTTTAATCACTAGTTTTCTCATAACAAGTTTAATTTGGAAGGTAAACAAAAGCATGAATATACTTGGAATAGCATAAGCTAGTAGGTAGGTATGGTGGACTCTTTGGAATAACTTGGTTTAAGGAGTTGGATGCATAAGTGGAACTCATACTTGGTTGTGGAGGCTAGCAAAAGACTGGGAGCGACAAACTAAGAGAGCAATAATGGCCATAATCATGCAGAGCGACAAAACATCATTGATCAAAGCATAAAGTGATACTACAAGTTTAAAACTAAAGGATCATAAAGCCTATGGTGACTTGAGATAGTCATAACATGGTGTGAGCATGTGCCAAGTCAACCCAAATAAAGCATCAAAGGAGAATACCACTATACTATGCTTTAATATGCTAAAACAACGCATGATTCATCCAAGACACATTAAGCAATCTCAATTGTTTATAAAAAGTCATGCTACAGCAAACAATACTAAGCATAAAGCCAAAACAATATCAAGCATGGCATGACAAAGCATAGGCCACAGTCAAAACGAGCTCTTTTTACCACATAAGCATGAACTTTCCTACTCTTTTCCAAACCAAACCAAACTATTTGCAAACCAATGTATGAAAGAGGGGGGTCCAACCAATTTATTCAAAAAACTAAGCAAACCAAAGCAAACGAAAAACCAAAACGAAAACGAAAAAGAAGACGCTCCAAGAACAACACAACTGTGCATGAAACAATAAAAATGAAGCGTTTGGAAGAAACCTAGGATTTTTATTGATGAAGAGGGGGATGCCTTGGGTATCCCCAAGCTTTGACGCTTGTACTTCTTGGATATTTCTTGGGGTGACACGCGTGGCATCCCCAAGCTTGAGCTTTAGTCCATCCTTCATCTCATTACTCATTCCTTCCATACACCTGAAATTTTTCCTTCATACAAAACTTCTCACAGTCTCATTAGCAATATTAGTGCACTTAAGATAAATAAGTCTCAAGGTTCAGTTCCAACACCAATAGAACTTCCATTAAAACACTAGCTACTGTAGAACTTCCCTCAAAAATCTCAATTCTCCAAAAGAACTCAAAAGCAAACCAACAAGAAGCAAATGCAGAAAATGGCAGAAATCTGTCAAAACAGTACAACAGGTAAAGACGAATTTTTTCGAAGACCTTATGTTGCTCAAATCAAAAAGTGTTGAACTAACTAAAGTTAGATAACAACCTGGGTAATAAGCAAAAAAATGCACGCCTCAAAAATACATTCAGAGATTTTACACGAATTTTTACGATGAAGAACAGAAATCTGTTTCGGGACAGCAACTTTCCCAATCATTACTTCTCTCTCATTAGAGGTTACTCTTGGCACAAAGAGCAAAGAAAAAGGATAAGGAGAGGTTATTAAAGAGCTAATAACTTCCAAGAATCATCTAAAACTTTTGGGTTATCTCCTAATAAGTACTTTTCTTTAACGCCTTTAAGTTGGGCATAAGAAGCAAGAAAAAGAATCAAGTGTTCTCAAATGAAAAAGCATTAAGACCAATTTTTTTTCATATAAGAGGCAAAAAAATTATTGCTTTACGAATTGCGTGTAAAGTAAACAATACGATTGTTCTATGAACAAAGGATTTTTGTTTTCTCCCTAGTAGCAACATCACATCTAGTACCTTAGAGATTTCTATCACTTCCCCAGATTACCAGAGGCATGAACCCACTATCGAGCATAAATACTAACTCTTGGAGTTGCTAGCATATATTTGGCCAAGATAGCTACTAACAACGGAAAGCATGCAAGATCACAAGTAACAAAGACATGATAGAATCAATAATCAATCTGAAATAGCATCTCAATATCCATCGGATCTCCGCAAACACAACATGCAGAATTACAAATAGATTATCTTGATCATGAACAAAGCTCACAACATCTAAACATGAAAGCACAAAGGGGGAGAACCAGCCATCTAGCTACTACATGGATCCGTAGTCCAAGGATGAACTACTCACGCATCACACCGGAGGCTTCCATGGTGATGAAGAAGGCCTCTAGGGTGAATTCCCCTCTCCGGCAGGGTGCCGGGAAGAGCTTCAGATCCCTCCTGGTCTAGGGATGGAGATGACGGTGGCTACAGACTCTTTCGTGGATTTTTGATCGGGTCCTTAGGGTTTTTGTCCCGATGGCATCTTATAGGCGGAAGCGGAGGCCGAGGGGGTGCCTGGGCTGGCCACACCACCCCCTGGCGCAGGCCAAGCCTGGTCGCGTGGCCAGGTGGTGTGGCCGCCCTCTGGCCCTTCTCCGTCTCGTATTCTGGCATCTGATGACTTCCGGAAAAATAGGCACTTTGGCTTTTATCTCGTCCAATTCCGAGAATATTTATTTTCTGACTTTCCTAGAACCAAAAACAACAGAAAACAGGCAGCTGGCACTATGGCTCTTGTTAATAGGTTAGTCCAAGAAATCATATGAAAAGTACTCCAAAGTGTGGACAAAACACAAGAAAGTGGATAAAACCAAGCATGGAACATCAAAAATTATAGATACATTTGCAATGTATCAACTGATGGGTTCGTAGCATGGAAAACAAAAAATTTCTACCGCAAGAACGAACAAAACCCAGATCTAATCTAGATAAAAGCCAAGATCTAATCTATTAGACATGTGCAACGAGATAGATCTGTACTAACCCTTGTAGATCCGAAAGCGTTACGAGATTCGGATCTCGTGGTTGATGTAGTCGATCACTTGCCGATCTCAAGATCGAGTAGACGATCCTTCCGGCGCCGCGTTCTGGCAGCGCTTCCGCAGTCGGTCACACGTGCGGAGTCGAAGCAGACCTTCCTCTCCCCGTTCCAGCGAGCAGCGGAGGTAGTAGATCTTCTCCACGGAATCCCAGCAGCATGACGGCGTGGTGGTGGTGGTGGTGGAGTAGAGAATTCTGCAGGGCTTCGCCTAAGCCTGAGCAGAAGAAAGGAGGAGGAGAGAGGCGGCTAGGGCAAGAGTGCAAGGGGGCCAGGGGGTGGCGCCTCCAGCCCTCTATTTAAAGGAGGGGGGCGCCATGGGGAGGTGGAGTCCTTGAAGGACTCCTCTCTCCCTTGGCCGGTGGATCAAGGAGGTGGGGGGAGAGTCCTACTCCCCCACGAATCCTTGTCTTACCCCACAAGGATTCCTTGATCCTTTCTTGGTTTTCAAGTAAACTCCAAGAAATCTTCCAGAACCTTCCGGAACATTCTGAAACCTTCTAGAATCCCCATACAAATACTCAGGAACATTTCCTAACTTAGAAAATGATCCCCAATATATGAATCTTATTCTCCGGACAATTCCGGAGCTCCTCGTGACTTGCACTTTGGACTTGCACTTTGAAGTGGATCACCATCATCAAATGTTTGGTGTTCTTTCAAAAATCCATTCTTTAGTAGTCTTTTAGTGTAGTAAACATTTTACTTACATCTTCTATTCATCCTTATCATGACAACTTTCATGATCAAGCTACTATAGCCTATAAGGAAAAATCTTGAATATAATATTAGTTCCCAAAACCTTTTTGGTAGATTCGGATGCCTAGCATCTCCATCCTTCACAAATTCTCATACAATATGAGAACATGTATTTTGCTAAATTATACTCTATCATAATGCAACCAAAAACATTGTTTCAGATATCACAATATCTTTCACACGTGATGGTTTCTGAAACAATTTTCAGCTCCAATATAATCTTGATATTAAAACAACCTTTTGAATATCAATAATCATGGAGGCAAACATGATACTTTAGATACTAACATTGGAATTCTTACTCCTGATTTAATACTACTTATTAAACTTCATGGAGTAAATAGAGTTTGCTGAAAATTTGCAATAGGACTTATAAACTTTAAATTGACATTCAAAACAATACGATACTAGTTCGTAAAGTAAATATCCAGAATTTCTATAGTTCCACTATCTCAACTATAACTAAGCGTAAGGTGGTGAACGGATGCCAATGACTACAACAAACTATGCAAATTCACTTTGATTGTGTTTATGATAAATTGAGTTCGACTAATCCAAATTACAAATGAACTCCCACTCAAAACAATATCCCTTGAGTTGTTTTAGTGATTACACGAACCAAATCCACTACACCAAGTCCGATCATCACGTGAGATGATGTAGCTTTAAAGGCGAACAATCAACATGTTCATCATATCATCCATATGACTCATGCTTTACCTTTCGGTATTCCGTGTTCCGAGACCATGTCTGTACATGCTAGGCTCGTCAAGGTTAACCTTAGTTTCCGCATGTGCAAATCTGGCTTGCACCCATTGTATGCACACGTAGAGTCTATCACACCCGATCATCACGAGATGCTTCGAAACGACGAGTCTTAGCAATGGTGCCAACTAAGGATGAACACTTTATTACTTGATATTTAGTGAGAGGGATCATCTTATAATGCTACCGTCGCGATCTAAGCAATACAAGATGCATAAAGGATTAACATCACAGGCAATTCATAATATGTGATATGATATGGCCTTTCTTCTTGTGCCTTTGATCTCCATCTCCAAAGCATGGACATGATCTCCATCATCACCAGCGTGGCGTCAAGGTCCGTGGCGCCGCTTCATGGTTGTCCATCACCAACATCAACTATTACAACTACTTGGAATAAAGCTATTACATGATGAATAGACACGCATGTCTTAAACAAAATATAAAGACAACCATTAGGCTCCTGCCGGTTGCCATATTACAATAAGGATCATTGCATACATCAAATATAATCACAATCACATAATGGCCATATCACATCACAAAACCCCTGCAAAAACGAGTTAGACGCCTCTAATCTTCTTTGCATGTTTTACGTGGCTTGGGGCTTTCGAATAAGAACGGATCTTACCTACGAACATGAACCACAACATTGATACAAGTGCTATCAAGTGCAAAGTGTAGATTAGATCTATACTATGGTGGGAGAGACAGACACCCGCAAAGCCACTTGTGCAAAGCAAGTTACACGTCAAGCGTGGAGCAAGTCTCATGTGCGATGACATGTAAGGTTAGCCCGAGCCGCTTCATCCCACCATACCGCAAGATGCAAAGTACACAAAGCAAAAGACGGCACGAGCACCAACGCCCATAAAACCATTGTGTTCTACTCGTGCAACAGATCTACGCATAGACACGGCTCTGATACCACTGATGGGTTCGTAGCATGGAAAACAAAAAATTTCTACCGCAAGAACGAACAAAACCCAGATCTAATCTAGATAAAAGCCAAGATCTAATCTATTAGACATGTGCAACGAGATAGATCTGTACTAACCCTTGTAGATCTGAAAGCGTTACGAGATTCGGATCTCGTGGTTGATGTAGTCGATCACTTGCCGATCTCAAGATCGAGTAGACGGTCCTTCCGGCGCCGCGTTCCGGCAGCGCTTCCGCAGTCGGTCACACGTGCGGAGTCGAAGCAGACCTTCCTCTCCCCGTTCCAGCGAGCAGCAGAGGTAGTAGATCTTCTCCACAGAATCCCAGCAGCACGACGGCGTGGTGGTGGTGGTGGAGTAGAGAATTCTGCAGCGCTTCGCCTAAGCCTGAGCAGAAGAAAGGAGGAGGAGAGAGGCGGCTAGGGCAAGAGTGCAAGGGGGCCAGGGGTGGCGCCTCCACCCCTCTATTTAAAGGAGGGAGGCGCCATGGGGAGGTGGAGTCCTTGTAGGACTCCCCTCTCCCTTGGCCGGCGGATCAAGGAGGTGGGGGGAGAGTCCTACTCCCCCACGAATCCTTGTCTTACCCCACAAGGATTCCTTGATCCTTTCTTGGTTTTCAAGTAAACTCCAAGAAATCTTCCAGAACCTTCCGGAACATTCCGAAACCTTCTAGAATCCCCATACAAATACTCCGGAACATTTCCTAACTTAGAAAATGATCCCCAATATATGAATCTTATTCTCCGGACAATTCTGGAGCTCCTCGTGACGTCCCGAATCCAATCCGAGACCCCGAACAACATTCGGTCTCCAACGCACATTCCATATCTACTTAAAACAACTTCGAACCTTAAGTGTGTCACCCTACGGTTCGTGAATATGCAGACATGATGGAGACACCTCTCCGATAAATAACCATCAGCGGGATCTGGAGATCCATAACGGCTCCCACATACTCGACGATGACTTCATGATCGATAGAACCATTAACATACGAAACCAATTCCCTTTGTCACGCGATACTCTACTTATCCGAGGTTTGATCGTCGGTATCTCCATACCTAGTTCTACCTCGTTACTGATAAGTACTCTTTACTCGTTCCATGTTATGTCATCCCTTGTGACCCAGTCACATGCTTGCAAGCTAACTAGATGACATTCCATCGAGAGGGCCCAGAGCATATCTATCCGTCATATGGATGGACAAATCCCAATCTTGGTCCATGCGCTTCAACACATACTTTCAGAATACCCAATGACACCTTTATAACCACCCAGTTACGAAGCGGTGTTTGATGTCATCAAAGTACCCATCCGGTGATGGTGATTAACATAACCTCATGTTCGAAGGATTAGGTTACTATGTATTTTAAAGCTTATAGCAAACGAACTTAATGACTTGATCTTATGCTATGCTTACTACGGGTGTGTGTCCATCACATCATTCTCCTAATGATATGATCTTGTTATTAACGACATCCAATGTCCATGATCAGGAAACCATGATCATCCATTAATCAACAAGCTAGTTCAACAAGAGGATTACTAGGGACTCTTATATGTTTACAAAACACACAAGTATTAGTGTTTCCTAATAATAAAATTATAGCATGGGATGTAAATATTCATCATAAACACAAAGATATAATAATAACCACTTTATTATTGCCTCTTGGGCATATCTCCAACATCAACATCCCCAAGCTTAACTCCTGCTCGTCCTCGAGTAGGTAAGTGATAAAAAGAAAGAATAATTTTTTAGGTGACATGCACCATCATAAACTTGACAAAGTATTTGTAAAACATTCAAAGTTGAGATCATAGTACTTCAATCATAGCATGAAAGAAAAAGTATGGACAAAACACAAGAAAGTGGATAAAACCAAGCATGGAACACCAGAAATTATAGATACATTTGCAATGTATCAATGGTCGATGGAGAAGCGATGGTGATGATAGCGATGATCTCCTCCAATTCCTCGTCCCGGCTGGGTGCCAGAACGGAGTTTCTGGTTTTGAATCGCGGAATCTGGTGGTGGCGGCGCAACGGAACTCTTTTTGGAAGAACGTCGAACCCCCACTTGGTTTTTAGGTCAAGAGGCAACTTATAGGCGAAGAGGGAGGCCGAGGGGGTGACCGAGGCGGCCACCCCACCCCCAGGCGTGGCCTGGCCTGGCCCGCGCGGCCAGGTGCTGTGGGCCCCTCGTTGCCCTACTCCGTCTCGTCTTCTGGCTCCGTGAGTCTTATGGTGAAATAGGATTTTTGGCATATTTTTCAGGATTTTTCCTGATAGTTGATTTTCTGCACAAAAACTAGACACCAAGGTAATTCTGCTGAAAACAGCGTCAGTTTGTGTTAGTTGCATCCAATTCACACAAGTTTAG
The DNA here is from genome assembly GCA_910589775.1 of Avena eriantha. Taxonomy (NCBI): domain Eukaryota; kingdom Viridiplantae; phylum Streptophyta; class Magnoliopsida; order Poales; family Poaceae; genus Avena; species Avena eriantha. The sequence continues at coordinate 253,898,653 of OU342746.1, forward strand.
AGGAGAAATAATAGCAAAAGTGTTCGCGAAAGTAGATACGTTTTGGACGTATCAATGAGCGACTCCCCCTGTCACTCCCCTTATAAAGTTATGTTACCCGCCAATTTCAAAGTAGCCATTACCCCGTGATAATTGCGCCAAAGTTACCGTTGGGTTACCCAACGGCTAGTTTGACCAAGCTGACGTTCCAACTTTGTTCAGTCGACTCGCCTGCTGGTGCGCTTTGTCCACTCGATAGGGTGCAACGACTTGAGCATAATTCCACTCGCCAATGCTGCGACTGAAGACATGCTGGGGAGACTTCCTCCTTCATTAAGGGAGTCCATCTCCGACTCGACTAGGCGCCAAATTGGACTTACCTACTCCGACTGCCAAATGAACCCCTGCGCCGAACTAACGTTGGCCTTGGGGACTACCGATAGGGATATGCCGAATGAGGTATGCCCAGCAGGACATTTCGACTAGGCTGAGGCCTCTACGAGTGGGCATGTAGGACGGCGACTAGTGAGAGGAATCCTGGTGACTAGAAACTGGAGGCCCATAGGCGTAGCCGAAGCCCAATCGGATTAGGTCAAATCCTCCAAGTCCCAAACTGACTCGGTTGTATATTTGTAAACCCTAGCGAGGTACCCCCTATATAAACCTCCCTAAGGTACTCTCTATACTTATGTTCCATCATACACCCCATCCAAGCGACTCGCTGCCTAGCCGCCGAGCTCGCCACCCTTGTAACTCACTTGCTGATAATACAATCTAGCATGAGTAGCTCTTTACCCTATGGGGGGCGAACCTGGGTAAATCCCTGTGTCTTTTCCCTCATCTCGCTCCGCAGATGGCTGACTGCTCTTGCCCCAAATCTTTCCAATCACTACCCCTGGTAGCGACTGTCGTGGTCATTTTCACGACACTATTGCGTCAAACATCTCATGATAAATGAAATCCATGACATCCAAGGAGAAATCCGTGTCAGGGTTTTCACTAGTAGCACACTCATAAGCAAGACCAAGCAAAGTGATAATAGAACCGCGGATAACATCATTGTTACCTCCACTCAGGGCAATGCAGTCGCGAAAAATAAGAACAAGCTGAGTGTAAAGTGGAAGGAGACCGATGACCTCCCCAACCACACTCGTAGGCCATAACAAGTTGAGAGTAAAGCATCCTTGTTAGGGCGATTAGGACCACATATACTATGTCCAATAGAATGGTCTCGGCCTCCAAAAGTGTAGGAGAGCACCTCACAAAACTGTAGAAATTGGACTCACGGTAGGTGGTCCCGCCATCCACTTCATAGTGCGAGTCAGTAATCACAAGGGTGGAGAAGAATTACGGGACAAGCTTGATGTCGTAGTCACATTGGATGCTCATAATATGGTGTAGCCCCATCCTCTCAGTCACATCAACCACATCCGCAAACTGTGGATTGCTCTTCATATGTGTAATATCAAGTGGACGTATTGGAAGTTCAAGTGCCCAACCTCCGTCAAAGCCTCTGAAGCATTTGCAAGCCAACTGACGGACCTCGATCAAGACCTCAACATCCCCGATAATTAGGATCAATAGTCCTAAGATAGGGTTCCCATGTATTGTGAGTAGATTACTCCTTGGTACCTACTATACGACGTGCGTGCTTGCATAAGGGTATGGCGTGTTGGTGGATGTTTGTCGTGTGCGTTTCTCTTTTGGAGAGAATGTTGCGACTGCGTCACTCCATTCACCTTGTATGTGTGTTTTGTCCCTATCGGCCTTAGTTCATCTCCTAGCGCGGGCGGCTGAGGCGCCACTCCGCCGCATCGAACGAGCGGTGCCTCGTGTGCCGTCCCGAAGGTGCCGAGGCGCCACCATGAATCTCGGCGTAGAAGGTGCCGTTGGGGCGTGTGCACCCCGTGGAAGCCGGAGGAGTTCCATCGGTGCGGTGCCATTCGACGGCGGCGGAAGCGGGCGCTGGACAGGCGACAACGATGGAAGCGGTGAGCTAGACGGGGGAGGGGGCGCAAAGCGGCAAACTGGGGAAAAGGAAGATGGGAAACTTCAGCGGCGGTTAGTGCGTGCGCTCATCCATTTTTTATCCCGCACGTTGGAGTCGACGCCGTAAATTTAGGACGCGCGGCAAAATATTTCTCACGCGCTCTATCTTCTGGAGCACGTCGACCACCCGCGTTATATTGGCGATTTTTATAGTGTTGTATGTTCAAGTTAGGGTTGCGAAGCGCCACCGATCCGCCCCGCTTCGTAAGCAAAAATTATTAGTCTAATTCAATTTTTTCATCAATTTTTTTTACTTTAAACTAAATTTTGCTTTCGTGGGCTCTCGCGGGTTGCCGCTTCACAACCCTAGTTGATTGCTCTTAGCACGTCGCGAGTGCATCCCAGCAAAAGTTTTATTGTGAATGAGCCTGTGGCTCAGTGGTTGGGGCTGGCAGTGGCCACCCAACCCACCCAGGTTCGATTCCCCACGGGGACGAATTTGTGATGTCGCACCAGGTTTATCTCAGCACGCTTTGCACCACAGGAAGAACAACGTACCCGACGTTCACGGAATCCGAGGCTTCGGAAGTCTCTTGAATAGTGTGTGATCTGAGTTGTAGATATAGTTGTTGCAGGTGCATAGGAGTGTGTGTGCGCGTTGTGGTGTGCGTCTACGTGTGTTTGTAATGCTATTCTTGTAACTCAGTGTCGAGGCTTTAAAAAAAGTTTTATTTAAAGAAAAAACCACCACCGCATCGATGCCAGCTATGCCCGCACCGGTTTTTGTTGGCTAGCAGCCTATCATTAGCCACATCCTGAGTTCCTGACACGTTCATCCCCCCCACTCATCCAGTTGCTCTTTCGGTTTTCAGTCCGCCGCCCTCTCCCGCATCGCCCCTAACGCGAGGGGCACATCCGCTTGCAGAAGCTTCTCGAAGTGAGGCTGCCGATGATCGTCTGATCGGCCGTCGCCATGGGCTGCGCCGGATCCACCCCTACATCTGATGGTCTCCTCTTCTTACCCTGCCTTTCTCGATTGTGTTACTGTATGTTTTCTTAGTGGTCAGTTAAGAATTGAGATCTCGGGCAATTTGATTCCCAGAACCGTGATCTGGGACGGGCTCATGCTGCAATAATTCAGCTGCTGGGGTAGCAGAGAAGGGGTTAGGAACTTGGAGCTGCTTATTATGGGATACTGTAACATGCTCCATGTTATATATTTGGTCATATGTGATCATTCTACTTATTGGCAGTTTGCACACATCAACCAATTTTTGGAACAAAAAGGCATTATTACTGTCACCATGATCAACTTATCGGTGATGCAAATTTTGGTGAAGAGAGGATATGTGTACTGTGAAAAGGGAATTGAGGAGTGATATATTCTCATCTCATCTGCACTGTAAGATGACAGCTATAAAATCCAGTTGGTGGGGAGAAAAAGATATGAGTATCAGGGAAGACAGTTGGACTGACGGTTTATTCTTCCTTAGGACAAAGATGTGACATGATGAAAGACGTACTGAAATGATGGTTTATTCTTGATGTAGGAGGGAAGAAGTTTCTTATTGGGGTTCAGTAGTAGGAAATATCAGTTCTGAACTTTTGAATAAGAAAAATTGCTTTAACATCAGTGTCAGACCATTAGCTTGGTTAAATGGGACTGAGACCACTCTTCTCTGAGCACTTTGTTTTTCTTTCCTCATACTGAACTCGCTTAGCACGACTTCTCTTGTAGTTGAGAAAATTGGCATGATTTAATCTTTTGCCTGATTCTGGTCACATCCTTAGTGTTAGTTACACAACTTCAAAATGTTCAGCAAGCTATAAACTGGTTATGTGTTAAGGTGGTGATGATGACATTTGTTTTGCCCGGGTCAGTAAATGAAGGGCCTGAACTCATTAATAAAATAAGCTTATAAAGCAGCAGGTTTGTTGAAAAGGTGTTAGAAGTTCTTGGATGCTAAGTATGTGCTTTTGTTACTTCGTGTAGTTCTGTGGCTCTTATTATAATGTGCATCCTGACTCAGTTCTAAGATCAATGCACTGCTTATTTATAGTGATATCATGTTACTGCATTTGGATACATTCAGTTACTGACGCTTAACACATTATGTTGATCTCAGATACCAGTAAGAAGCTGAAAAAGCCTAAGCCTTGGAAGCACACTCAAGCAATAACACCAGCACAACTCAAACAGATGCGCGAGGAATTCTGGGACACTACTCCTCACTATGGTGGACAGAAAGGTACTGTACAGCTCTCATTGTTGTACTGTGAATGTTTATCTGCAATGGATTTATACCGCTTTGCTAGAGCAGTACTTTTTCCTCAGAAGAAGCACAGCTAGGCTTTGACTTAACTTCACTAAATTCGTATACAATTCGTTACTTTAAACTTTTTTGAAGTACATGTACACTTATGGTGTTCATTTTGCTGTTTTGGAAGCTTAGTCCACTGTTTCTGTTACATTTGTCGCGTCCCCTTCTAGTCCTTGAGGAGCAAACATGTATGAACTATGGGGATTGCAAAACATAAGCTGGGATGTGTTGTCGATTTTATTGATACATATCTCCCCATTCTATGGACATTCCGCTGGATTTTCATGGTGACGACCACACAAATTCGTTGATAAATTACTTATCAGTTAGCATATTTTATACTCCCTCTGTCGGTAACATACACCTTTGGCCATTATTTTTCATACATATATCTTGGTATAAAATATGGAAAATATTGTTGTATGATTCATGAATAATTTAAATATGTATTTTCACCTTACTGATGTGAATACTTTTTAAATATTTCGTTAGTCAAAGTTACACAAGCTTTCTGGGACGACATGTATTCATGAACAGGGGCAGTATTTGTTTAGTTCAGCCAAGGGTTGATCCGAGGCATCTTGAACAGCTGCTTTATCATATTCATGAAATACATGTTTGTTTTCTCATGAAAGCACACCCTTAACATAATTGTTTACAACCAACTAGTTGAAGAAACACTGAATTTTGCATTAAAAAACTGCCATCTGTTTTCCATCAGAGATTTGGGATGCACTTCGAGCCGCTGCGGAAGCTGAATTATCTCTTGCACAGACCATAGTGGACAGTGCTGGCATCATCGTCTCAAATTCTGACATGACACTTTGCTACGATGAAAGAGGTAAAAACAATATCTCTCTTGTATCTCGTGTATCTTCTCCACGGTCCATGCTTTCAGAACCAAGCCAATGCCTTAAAACTCTGCTGTAGGTGCCAAATACGAACTACCGAAGTATGTTCTGAGTGAGCCAAGTAATTTGATCAAGGAGGCATGAAGTCATGGACCATGAAGGATTCGTGTAAATTATGTACATCTCATTTTTGTTCAGTGACATTTGTCGTTACTTGCTCAGATACTTCAATGGAGATACCGCACTTAGGTTCAGTTTGTTGTTGTTTCATAATCCGATTTACAAGATTAGCCTGGTAATAGATAAAAACATGAAAGAGGTAAAAGTTTGTTGAGGATATGGGATTACCATAACCCGGGCGAGATCTCTTGCCGAGAGTGCCAAACGCAGCCTTAGTTTAGTTGTGCTCTAAGTTGGTCTGGCCTCCATTTCCGGAAGAATGCTCTTAAATTATTTTTCTGGGTGTTTTGCTCTGGCATATTCCCTACAATGCAGCGCATGTGTTTTATTTTCTTCCATTTCTCTTCTACTCCCTCCGTTTGAGTTTGTCTAAATTCCCATGTACCTATATACTAAAACGTGTCTAGATACATCTGAATCTAGACAAACTCACGTCACTTATTTCGGGGCGGAGGGAGTATTTGTTATGAACTTGGTTTTAACTCCAATATATCTCATGTCATAAAATTCAAAGCATCACGTTTCTACCGCACACAAAGTTCAAAAAACGTTTCAGAACATCATTTTGATAACTTGAAACTCAAATACGACATATTAGGATTCCACAAAACGTACCAAATAAGGTGGTTGAAACATGGAAGTTGTGATGAAACGTCGCAAAACACATGTGCTCAGCAAGGTTTGTCACGGACCTGCTCATGTGTGATGCCCTCCCTGTCTTTGTGGACGTCGTGATATCTACGGAGTCCGTTAGTTATCCTCATGCATGGGGGTCACAGTTGTTCCCTCGCAGTCGTACACAAAGTCCTCTCTTTTCCATTGCGAGCTTGGAAGGAAAATGCGAGAGCATCTCCACCACCGGCGAGTAGATCGATGGAGTTGGGATCGTCTGTGATATCGTTGTCGTCCATCTCAGGAGAGAATTGGATCCGTGATAGCGGCGGCGTCGAGCTGTACCTCTCTTGGTAGTACGTCGAGTATGTTGGGGAGGAGTTGGTGCTCCCTTGCCTCCCCCGCTACCGCCGCTAAGGACGGCTTTTACGATACAGCGTCTCGTAATCTTGACCCTAGCGGCCTCCTCCTCCCACTCCTTCACAGACATGGTCGGCGACTTCTCCTTGGGCATAGGCTACCACGGCTTCGCCGTCCTTGTCGTCGCCTTCTTTTTCGAAGGCATACTGCGGGCGAGGGCGGAATGGATTTGCAAGCTCTAGGAAATGGGAAAGAATAGGAGAGCCGACCAAGAAACTGGAGCAGCGATGGATGGCGGGGAGGGAGTGCCAAAATGGAGCGAAAACGGAGAGTAGTAGAATTGGAAATAGAGGAAAGAGGCAGGGTTTTCACTCGTGTGCAGCTGCCAGGGTAGTCCAACGGCCGAGATCCGATGTGGTGTGGAGAGCCGGGGGCGCCCCCAACACGGCCCTTGCGGCCGGCGCGGGTATTGTATTGAGACACGCCCGTGTGAGCCAAGCCAAAATTTAGACCGAGGTGAGGTCCAATTGACTTTGAGAGCGCCATGGGAAGGAGCCTCCGGTGAAGATGCTCCTCCGAGTGACAAACATTTCTCGTACTGCACGCTCTTTTCCGCAACCGCTAAAGAGCAAGCACAGCACTGCACAACTGATACTGCGGCATGCATGCTTCACCAGGATAGGTTCCCTGGAAATTGTTGTTGCTGATATATACTGCCTGCTCGATCGAGATGTCTAGCACGTGCATAGCGCACAGACGCTGAACAAACAGGTCTCTCGTCTCCTCTGACCCCCTAGCCTAGCGCGTGCAGTGCCGTGCCGTCCGGTCGTTGCGTGTCTGTCGTTCATACTACACAGATGGCCGTGCGAGACCCTGAATCATTGGATCTCCCTCATCATAATGACAACGTACGTACGGTTGTACCGGCAGCTTGACATTTACTAACTGCACCGTCTCCCGGGGGCAGATGCTTCTTTCGGGCCTGCGCAACCAATGAATGCACGGTGATGGCTGTGTTTCACGGGCGGCAGTACTTTTTTGGATCTTCCTTTGCTTTGCGGTTGGGAAAATCGAAAAAACAGGTTTTCCGTGCACGCGGATGATTATATATAGGAGTAACTGGAAATGGCAATGGAAATTTGGATGTGTGATCCGCCAGACAGAGTGGCACGTAGGACCACGGTTCGAGTGGTTTGTCTAGGATTCCATGCGTGCGTAGGCTTGATCCTGGATCTGAGCCGGGCTCCACGGTTTCTCTCGGCGATGGATCACATGACGATCTCGAAGATTTTTGGGCTCGTGTAGCGCGAAGGACCAGGCTGTGGACGCTCGGTAGTTCGTGGCCGTGAGCTGGAGCGTGGCTTGCTGGACCCCAACAGGTTTGATGCTTTTTTTGTTGGCTTGTTGCAGAGTTGTTCCAAGTATGTTTCATGTGTTAAACTGGGCTTCAGCCCGTGTGTGGTTATTGACCTCCTCTTTTGTCGTTTTCTCTTGTGACTCGGGAGTTTTTTTTTTCGAAATTTCACGGATCTATTAATAATCATCAACAACAGTACAAAGAGCCTTAAAAGTAATAGAAATTACAAAAAGTTCATTGGACCACCTAGCGACGACTACAGACACTAGCACGAGCCGAAAACGCGCCGTCGTCCTCGCCCCTCCATCACCGGAGCCGGGCAAAGCTTGTCATACTTGAGCTTGTTGTAGTAGACAGACGGGAATTCGTCGAGCTAAGGCCATAGGACCAACGCACCAGAGCAGCAACCATCGTCGAATGGTAACCGTAGATCGGAAGAGACTGACCTCAAACCACACTAACGAATACTGAAAACGACCGGATCCCAAGAGATCCGCCGGCGCACGACTCCACGCGTCCTCCGACGGTGCTAAACACACCATCAAAGCGAGGATATGGCGGGGAGGACTTATTCTGACTTCAGGATGCAGTCGTCGCCTCAACATTTCGAAGAAGACACTAAAAAAAGCCTAAACAAAGACGAAAACCCTCCCGCCGGCGAGTGGCCGCGGTCCGCCACACCTCCAAGTCCCTAAGGCCACCGGAGGCGGAGCGAACCGGCGGCGTCGCCGGCGAGAGGACAGAACCCTAGATGGGTTTCGTTGGTCGATTCCTGGCGGCTGCGTTACGTACCCGTTTGGTATGATACCATATTGTCAATCAATTTTACATGCGTGACTCGGGAGTTTTGACTTGTCAAGTAAAGTGGGAAGCAAACAAAATAGCACATTCAGTACCGGTAGATTTCTCCTTCTTGACCTAATTATTTTTTTCATCCTGTTCATATTAGTTTTTTTTGAAGGATACGCCCTGAGAGACATATCTTTTTCATAGAAGGAAAGGCCAAGAGGCCCAAATACAACACGCGGTGGCACAAACACCACAAGCGCAACTCCACGCCGTCATAAGGACAGCACACACACCCTAGCTAACTACTCGCGACACCTCCACCTATCCACCTGTCCCAGGCAGTCGCGGAACAGCCCAGCCGATCTCCACAGGTCTGCCTCCACGGAGATCTTGCGGATGACCTCCATAGGGGATGGGCTGGCCCCCTCGAAGACTATGTCGTTCCTATGCCGTTAGAGCGTCCCGCAGACGAGAGATATCCCAGTCCAAAGATCCCGCTCTTGACCTTTGCCGCCATGCCTATCCTGAATCCAAGTTACCAGCTTGGAGTCGTGGTCTGGTAGCCAATGGCTCTTGTTCCACCAGCTCAGGCAAGTTGTCCAAACCTCATGCGCGAGGACGCATCCCATCAGCAGGTGATATATGGTCTCTCCACATTGGTCACAGAAGGGACAGGCTGTCGGGTGTCGGAGGCCCCGTCGACTAAGCCTGTCGGCAGTCCAACACCTATTTCTGATGGCAAGCCAAAGAGCGATCTTACAGCTGGCAGGGGCACGGGAACGCCAGATCTGCAGAGCTCCCGCCATCGAGGTACGCCCAGCAAAAAGGGCCCGGTAACAGGAGCGTGCAGTGTAGCAGCTGCTTGGGTCCCAGCTCCACCTGAAGACATCTTGCGTACCCTCTGTTAGGGTGATCTCCTCCAACCGGTCCGCAACCTCCAGGAGTTCCCTAATGGCCGTCGCGCCTAGGTCAGGGGGCACATCATGGAGCCAACCTCCTGCCAGGCCATCGCGAACTCGGCGCGCGGAAACCACACTAGTTGGGACCGCCGCGAAGAGGTTTGGAGCTAAATCCCCGATCCGTCCACATTGCATCCACTTGTCCGTCAAGAAGAAGGTGGAGGCCCCGTCCCCCAGCACCGAGCAAGTAGCCGCTTCGAAGAGCTGCCTCGACAACTTTGGGACCCGGATGTCGAGGTCTTGCCATGGCTTGTTCAACTCAGTCCGCTTCAGCCTGTTCATATTAGTTGTCACTGGTTTACTACAAAATTGGCGACAATTAATGTGAATCGGAAAAGTAGCTAGATTATTCGAAATTGTACTGTAAAAAAATCCCAAACGAAACAGTACTCGGATTCAGGAGAGCAGCCGGACGCACATCCGAAACACGCTGGTACTAGCATCAAGGACCAGGTTTACGCACTGAACATCGACTAGATGGCCCGTGGGGCCTGCTGCTGAGAAACAAAGCACAGTTGGTTTGGTGCCCTACGGATGGGGCCATGACCATTCAGTTTCAGCACAGTGCACGTACACACCCCGTTGTCAGTTTCAGGCGAGGCGCCTGCTAGGAAGGCAAAAGGGTGGGCAGGAGGAATAGTAAAAAGCATCGTCACTTGTGTATGAAGTGAAGAGCCTACCCGCAGAAAGCTACTTTTAGCCCGGCCTAGGTGCATGTGCATCGGGGTTCGGCCGGAAAGCACGCTTCTGCCGAGAGGGGGAATCTGGAATCAAGCATCGTCTGATTGGAGCCCTTGGTTCCCAAGTCGTGGCTAGTGTTAGGCAGGATTCTGCCTACTGCTAGTACAATATCCTGTTTATTTATGGTAGCCCACAACTTATCCATATGCAGGTTATGTTATCGTCCTGCCAACCTCTAATCATATCATAGCGTCATAGGTTTAGCAATCGAAATGTGGCTAGGCTGCTAGATACGACGTGCCTCTGCCTGCGACTTTGGGTAGTAGAGAGAAAGGGGATTAATTTTCTACTTAACTATGGTGTCGGGAGGGTGGTTAGGTAGGATCTCGTGAAGGATGTCATGTCGCGATCAGGAAATCGAGTGACCCAAAAGATTTTCGATCTGACTCTCCCCGGCAGGTAATGCACGGCCGCTCCTTTCTGCAATGGTTCGTGTGCCCGTTGATGTTTTGCAGGGCTACTAGAAGTGTGTTTCTGATGAACTGCTGCCTACAACTACAAGTGGTGTCATCAGTGGGCGGATCAAACGAAACTGCTGCATAGTGCAGTGCTTTTCTACTACTTCTCGTCAAAGCTCAGAGAAAAAAACTGTTTTTCTTTTCTCTTTTTACTTCTTTATTACTACTCCCTCCGTTCAGAAATATAAGACATTTTAGCTTTATAAAATAAATGTATCTAAACGATTTTTAATGTATAGTTTTACTCTAAACCTATATATCAAAAGACGTCTTGATACATTTGATTTGAAAGCTAAAACTTCTTATATTTCTAAACGGAGAGTACTACCGACGGATGGAGTGATGGCATGGCATAGGTCGGCCTTGGTTTCGGAAGTAGTGTACCGGGAGCAGCAGCGTGGACAGTACGATGGCACGGCGCTCCTCGCTTTTAGCGCCTCCATGCCAGCCGCAGAGCAGGCATGAGACGAATCTCCCGTCCTGTTCGATTGATGTTGCAGATGTTGGCTGACTGCTGTTTTTCGCACCTCAGCTTGCATAGGGCTCGCATCGTGGTCAGCCTAAACCCTAAGGTTGGTCGTTGCGGGAGTAATTTGACTAGTAACATACTCCCTCTGTTCGGGATTTTTAGGCCGGCTTTAATCACTGCATGCAACCTCTCGATTTCTCTCAGCCGCGTGAAATCCTCCTTTCTCTCCTGCATGCAGCCTATGATACTCACCCACTATAATATCTCACTCAATGCATGCATGCCGAGGATCGGTGGAGAGAAAAACGGGAGTATTAAATCACAGTTATTAATGCCAATTACTAACCGTCTTGGTATCGCTGTTTCAGCCCTCCGGCCTAAAATTCTCGAACAGAGAAAGTACATGCTAATTAGGGGAAAAAGATAACGTGGCAAGTAATTAACGAAGATAGATGGATTGAGTAACATATTATGTTACTGTAAGATCACACTTAGCAATAAAAGAAAAATTCTACTACTAGATCTATGTTACCATTCACTATAGAGGTAGTAACTTAGACTAGTAACATGTCCATGTTACTAGTCTAAGTTACTCCCCACTATGACTAGCCTAGTCATAGTGGGAGTAACTTGGGTAATAACATAGTCTTACATGTATTGCAACTAAGGATTTAGATGACATGACATATAATTAAATGATGAGAGAGATTCTTAGGCTGGTCATAGTGCAAAGTAATATAGAGTAGTAACATGCATATGTTACATAGTGGGAAATAACTTAGGTGTAGTAACCTGCAATGTCATATTAATTAGGTTATAGACATATTTTGCCTTGATATAGTTAGTTACTCTATCCATCTCTCTTCATTAACTCATTGTCACATAAGCAAAAATACTAACTTGGACTCTTAGTTACTACTATAACTAGCTTTATGATAACTAGCTATGTTATCATAACATCACATATTTCAAGACAAAATGAGTCTATATTGTAGTAAATTAGACTTTGCATGATACTACACCTACGTTACTCTCCACTATGAAGGTAGTAGCTTAGACTAGTAACATATGCATGTTTCCACTCTAAGTTTTACAATGGGTGTTTCTTAGCGCCATATACAACCCTTGCACGGTATCATAGGCAAAAAACTTGGCTAGTCCAATCACACACATGCATGTGACCGAAATCAGTAAATGCAACCCTCCTAAGAAACAATATCTAAGATACTCTCTCTGTCTCAGTTTACAGGGTCTAATCTAAAAACAATTTGACTCATAATTACGTCTTTTCTAAGGCTTGCATGTATTTAATTAGAAGTAGTAACCCCTCTAATTACTCCCCATCTTTTCTTTCTCCTTTGTTTTTAAGCTCACTGGTAACAGCCTTGCCGCATGCGGGTGGGAGGGAATCGAGAATTAATTTGCATGCGGATAATTGACCAATGCATGGTCGTCTTACTGGCTCAGCCAAAAATCTTCGAGCCGCATGCAAAAATCTCGTTTGCATGAGGAGTCTATTTGGATCCTCATTAAATGGGCAGTTACATATTCACAGCTGATTGGAGAGTTTAATGTCTAATAGATTTTTACCTTGGTCGTGATGCATATCCTTATGAGTCTAAACGGAGGGAGTATACCCATTGTGATGGTTGTTTCTTAAGTTTTAATGACTTCTATGATAACGTGTTAAGAGACCCTCCGTTGTGGAAGGCCTAAAGCAGCACAGAGACAGACCCGGGAGAACGTTTAAATCAGCCGTTTCTCGTGTAGCCTCTGCCGGGTTAGGGAAAAATACATCCCAGTGCACGTGTGGAACATGTGGGAAACGATGTGTTCCTCGGGAATGCGCACCATAAATTCCCTCACTCCCCACTCCTCTCCTGGACACTCCTCTCTCTCCTCGGCGGCTCCACTGCAGGTGACGAATGTTAGAAATAATGGGCTAAAATATTAGACCCATGTATGATTTGAGATTTTTCCTAAATCTCAAAGTCCATGTGTGTGGAAACCCATGTGTGATTTGGCCCATTCGGTGACAGCTCACATTTGAGTGGAGTGGGAGCTAAAGTTTAGTCTTACATAGAAATTTGGAGAAAAGTTACACCACCTTATAAGGTGGAGTGTTTCACCACTTTGTAAGTGAGTGAGAAGAGAAGCGCTACACGCGCGCTCCTCCTCCGACGACGCTGCTCGTCTCATCACGACGCACGCGCCGCGGGTTGCGGGAATCTCGCCGAGCCGAGCCGGATAGTGGGCTATCTTTAACCGACCCAAACGTGCGCAATCTGGGCTTGGTCCACGACGTATCATGTGCGGGCTTCCCGAGACGCTCTATATAAACGCATGTGTGGCTTTCACCACGGACACACCGAAAAACCAATCTAGGGTTTTGCCTCCTCTCGGCTTGCGCCGCCACCGTAGTCTACTCCATCCCGCTTGCCGGCGGACGGGAGAGCAGGTCTCCGGAACCACTGCCTTTGTGATCCTGTACGGGAGACGACGATTAAGGTTTTTGGGAAGCGCTCCGTACGACTGCTCAAGTTCGTCATCACGGCTCGTCTTCCTGGCGTCAAGAGCATCCGCGTGCTCGATGTCTGCTACGCCGATTTCTTCGACATGCTACATCAACCTCTACACCAACGGCGACTTCATCTGCAACCGATCGGTACGTATATCGTGATTTGATTTGTGGCTATTCTATGGTTGTTCTTGCAGTTGCATACTGTTGTTCATGCTGATTAATACCTCTAGTATGTTAGAGTTTCACGTGTTCATAGTTGGTGTACTCATTGAAGGGTTTGCAGCATAAAAAACAATTTTTTTCCTACGATGAGAACTATACGCCAAGATCTATCTACTAGATACAAGCAACGGGTGGATATACATCCATGGAGAACTTACCCTCAAAGACAACAAAGTTTTGTTAACGAGTAGGAACTCGTGGATGATGTAGTCGTTCGCTTGCCAATCTCAAGATCACGTGAAAGTCCTAGCGCCGCAAACCAGTATCGCATCCACACTCACAAACACGTTCAGGCCACCGAACAACCTTCGCCTCCTTGCTCCAATGATGCAGCAGAAGCAGCAACTCCTTCCAGACGAAATACCACCGGGAACATGTATCTCGCTAATCCGAGACCATGGGGGAATAATTCTAGAGGAGGAGAGAGATTCTTCACGAGGAGGTGTGAGGAACCCTCCATGGGGGGGTGACCCCTCACCTCCCCCATTCATGTGGTTGTAACCGCCTCCACATTAAAATGTCTCTTCACATTCTCTTTTAAAGTCTCCACTTTAAATGCATTAAATTTCTCCAAATTTAATGCTCTCTCATTTAATAAAATTCTTGTATTAATTTAATTCATAATTTTGTTAATTACTTTAACTAAAAAACATTCACATAAAACCCTCTACAACATTTCAATATTACATGAATAACCAATTTCAGCAATTTCACCCGAAACAGTTTCTGTGTCTATTAAAATAATTCCAGCGCTTTCCAATTCATTCGTCTGAAACATATTTGCTCCAAATGGTGTTGGTGTCCCTTAAGTGTGTCACCCTAGGTTCGTGAATAATGCAGACATGATCGAGACCCCTCTTAGATCAATAATCAGAAGCGGGACCTGGAGATCCATACTGACTCTTACATATTCTACGATGACTTCTGTGATCGTGAGAACCTTTAATGCTAGCAACTAAATCCCTTTGTCTCGCGATATATTGCATGTCCGAGATTCGATCATCGGTATCTCCATACCTAGTTTGATCTTGTTACCGACATGTACTCTTTTCTTGTTCCTGTGATATAACATTCTAATGATCTCATCACTTGCTTGCAAGCTAACCAATGTGATATCACCGAGAGGGCCTAGAGAATATCTATCCGTCATCGGGATGGACAAATCCCACTCTTGATCTATGAGCCTCTACATAACACTTTCGTAGCACTGAACCCACCTTTATAATTACCCTTTCACGGTGTGATGTTTGATGTTATCAAGATACTCTTCCAGTGTTAGTGATTAACACGATCTCATGGTCTAAGGACTAGGATTACTTTGTTAGATGTTATAGCAATATAAACACAATGACTTTGATCATAATGCTATACTTTGGATGAATGTTCATCACATCATTCTACTAATGTTGTGACCTCGTTATTAACAACATCCAATGTCCATGATCAGGAAACCTTGATCATCTTGTTAATCAACGAGTTAGTTTGTAAGAGAGGCATAACTAGGAACTTTCCTTTTGTTTATTAAACACAAATGTATTAACGTTTCCAAATTAATACAATTATAGCATGCAAAATAAACATCTATCACATACTTGGAATATGTATAATAACAAGTTTATTATTGCCTCTCAGAGCATATTTCCTTCAGTCTCCCACTTGCACTAGAGACAATAATCTAGTTACATGGTGATAAATCTAACACCCATGGAGTTCTGGTGTTGATCATGTTTTGCTCTAGGGAGAGTTTTAGTCAACGGATCTGCTACATTGAGATCCGTATGTACTTTACAAATCTTTATATCTCCATCCTTGACATGCTCACGGATGGAGTGAAACCGGCGCTTAATATGCTTGGAATTTTTGTGAGACCTTGGTTCCTTTGCGTTGGCTATGGATCCATTGTTGTCATAATAGATCATCATTGGATCCAACGCACTAGGAACCACACCCAGTTCGGTAATGAACTCCTTCACCCAAACTTCTTCATGTGATGCTTCTGAAGCAGCAATATATTCCGCCTCCGTTGTTGACCTTGTTACCATTGGTTGTTTCGAGCTCCTCCAACTAACTGCTGCTCCGTTCATGAGAAATACGTATCTGGATTGAGACTTGGAGTCATCCGAATCAGTGTCAAAGCTAGCATTGACATAACAATTAGCGACCAGCTCTTCTTCACCTCCGTATACAAAAAACATTTTCTTAGTTCTTCTCAAGTACTTAAGGATATCCTTGACCGCTATCCAGTGTTCCAAACCTGGATCAGATTGGTACCTACTAGTCAAACTAATAACATGGTCTTGTACATAGCATGGCGCACATTATAGAGCCTATGGCTAAAGCATAGGGGATCTTATCCATTATCTCTCTTTCTCCTGCCGTAGCCGGACTTTGAGTCTTACTCAATGTCTTGCCTTGCAACATAGGGTGTTAGGTGGGATCCCGCCAAAATCCTACTTCTAGTTCATTTGCCTAAATCTTGTTCAATTTTTTGTTCAAAATTTACACTAGATTTTGACAAATAAACTAGAAGTGGGATTTAGGCGGGATCCCACTTGACACCCTATTGCAACATAGGTAAGAATCCCTACTTACTTTCCTCCATTTTAAATTTCTTAAAAATCTTATCAAGGTATGTACTCTGCGATAGCCCTATTAGGCGTCTCGATCTATCTCTATAGATCTTTATGCCTAATATATATGACGCATCACCATGGTCCTTCAAAGAAAATTTGTTGTTTAGATAACTTTTAACACTGTTTAAAAGATCTATATCATTTCCAATCAATAATATGTCATCCACATATAATATCAGAAATGCCACATTGCTCCCACTCACTTTCTTCTAAATACAAGCCTCTCCATAAGTTTGGACAAATCCAAACTCTTTGATCACCTCATCAAAGCGGAGATTCCAACTCCGTGATGCTTGCTTCAGTCCATAAATGGATCGCTGAAGCTTGCACACCTTGTTAGCATCCTTAGGATCAACAAAACCCTTTGGTTGTATCATATACAACTCTTCTTCAATATTACCATTGAGGAACACAGTTTTGACATTCATCTGCCATATTTCATAATCGAAATATGCAGCAATTGCTAACATTATCCTAACTGACTTTAGCATCGCTATGGGAGAGAATGTCTCATCGTAGTCTACTCCTTGAGTTTGTCAAAACCCTTTTGCGACAAGTTGAGCTTTATAGACGGTTACATTACCATCAACATCAGTTTTTCTTTTGAAAATCTATTTATTCTCAACGGCCTTTCGGTCGTGAGGTAAGTCCACCAAGGTCCAAACCTGGTTTTCGTACATGGATTCCATCTCGGATTTCATGGCTTCTAGCCATTTGTTGGAATCCAGGCTCATCATTGCTTCTTCATACGTCGCAGGGTCATCTATTTCATCAACCATGAAATTCACAACAGGATTCCCGTACAGTTCAGGAGCTGCACGTGTCCACCTTGACCTGCGAGGTTCGGTAGTGTCCTATTTCAGAGTTTAATGATCATTATCATTAGTTCCTTCTTCATTTGGTGAAGTCAACTCCGGAACAACTTTCGGTGCCGCGCCACTTGCCATTACATGAAGAGAAGGTTCAATAAACTCTTCGAGTTCTACCTTTCGACTACTCACACCTTTCGCGAGAAACTCTTTCTCTAGAAAGGATCCATTCTTGGCAACAAAAACCTTGCCCTGGGATCTGTGATAGAAGGAATACCCAATTGTTTCTTTAGGGTATCCTATGAAGACACATTTTTCCGCTTTGGGTTTGAGTTTATCTGGCTGAAGTTTCTTCACATAAACATCGCATCCCAAACTTTAAGAAATGACAGCTTAGGTTTGTTTACAACCATAATTCATACGGTGTCATTTCAATGGATTTAGACGGTGCCTGATTTAAAGTGAATGTAGCGGTTTCTAGTGAATAACCCCAAAATAACAATGGCAAGTCAGTCAGAGACATCATAGATCGAGCCATATCCAATAGAGTATGATTACAACGTTCCGACACACCATTGCGTTGTGGTGTTACGACAGGCGTGAGTTGTGAAACTATTCCACAATCTGTCATGTGTGCACTAAACTTTTAACTAAGATACTCTCCTCCACGGTCGGACCACAAAAATTTGATCTTTCTATTACGATGATTTTCCACTTCATTCTGAAATTCCTTGAACTTTTCAAAGGTTTTAGACTTATGTTTTATCAAATAGATATACCCGTATCTACTCAAATCATCCGTGAAAGTAACAAAATAACGATATCCACCTCGCGCCCGCACACTCATTGGACCGCATACATCAGTATGTATGATTTCCAATAAGTCTGTCGCCCATTCCATTGAACCAGAAAACAGAGTCCTAGTCATCTTGCCCATAAGGCATGGCTCACATGTATCAAATGATTCAAAATCAAGTGATTCTAAGAGTCCATCGGAATGGAGTTTCTTCATGCGTTTAACGCCAATATGACCTAGACGGCAGTGCCACATATATGCAGATATATCATCATTAAGTTTAATCCTTTTAGCATCAACATTATGGATATGTGTATGAGTACTATCGAGATTCAACAGAAATAAACCATTCATCACGGGTGCATGACCATAAAAGATATTATCCATATAAATCGAACAACCATTGTTTTCTGATTTAAACGAATAACCGCTTTGCAATAAACATGACCTGGATACAATGTTCATGCTAAGCGCAGGCACCAAATAATAATTATTTAAGTTTATCACTAATCCCGATGGCATATGGAGAGGCAGCGTTCCGACGGCGATCACATCAACTCTTGATCCATTGCCAACACGCATCGTGACCTCATCCCTTGCTAGTTGTCGCTTGTTCCGCAACCCCTGTATCGAGTTACATATATTAGCAACCGATCTCGTATCAAATACCCAGGTGCTACTACGAGTACTAGTCAAGTACACATCAATAACATGTATATCACATATACCTTTGTTTGCCTTATCGGCCTTCTTGTCCGCCAAATACTTGGGGCAGTTGCACTTCCAATGGCCAGTCCCCTTACAATAGTAGCACTCGGTATCAGACTTAGGGCTAGCCCGGGATTTCTTTTCAGGCGCAGCAACAGATTTGCCGCCCTTCTTTCCCTTTTGTTTACCCTTCTTGTCTTTCTTGAAACCGGTGGTCCTATTGACCATCAGCACTTGATGTTCTTTCCTAATGTCCACTTCTCCAGTCTTAAGCATTGACAGAAGCTCGGGGAGAGTCTTCTTCATGCCATGCATGTTATAGTTCATCACGAAGCTCTTGTAGCTAGGTGGTAGAGATTGGAGAACACGATGTATGCCTAAGTCAATGGGAATCATTATTCCCAAGGACACAAGCTTATCGGCGTACCCAGACATTTTGAGTACGTGCTCACTTACGGAGCTGTTCTCTTCCATCATGCAGCTAAAGAACTTTTCTAAAGCATTATAACTCTCTATGGCAGGATGGGTATCGAAAATCATTTTCAATTCACCCATGGTATCAAAGGCATTGCCATTTTCGAAACGCTTTCGAAGTTCTGGCTCTAGCCCATACAGTATGCCGCAATGAACTAAGTCATGGTCCTCCTGACGAGTTATATAGACATTATTTTCCTCGTCAGGGGCATCAGGAGCTGGTGGGGGGCCTAGCGGCGCTTCTAGCACATATTGCTTTTGTGCAGCAGAGAGGAGAATCTTCAAATTCATGGCCCAGTTGGTGAAGTTGCTACCATTCGCAGCAAGTTTCTCTTTCTCCATAAAGTTAAAAGCAGGTGGTGCCATCTACAATAGAATTTGTAAAGTTTATTTAGACTAAGTTTATGATAGATTGATTTCAACTAAACTCCCACTCAAAAACAACATCCCTCATGTCTTTTTGGTGATTACATGAACCAAATTCACTACACCAAGTCCGATCATCACGTCAGTCGGTGTAGCTTCAAAGGCGAGCATCTATATGGGCATCATATCAACTATATGACTCATGTTTAACCTTTCGGTCCGTGTTCCGAGGCCATGTCTGTACATGCTAGGCTCGCCAAGTAAGAACCTTAGTTCGCGTGTGTAAAACTGTCTTACACCCGTTGTATGAAAGCACAGGGTCGAGTACACCCGATCATCACGTGATGTCTCGAAACACGATCCATAGAACAGTGCATACTTAAGGAAGAACACATTTTTATCTTGATATTTAAATGAGGGATCATCTTATAATGCTACTAAAACACCAAACAAGCAATATAAGATGCAAACATCATATGTGCAAAGTGAAAGGATATGGTTTTTGCATTTGATCACTATCATATGCATCGTGGTATGATCTTTATCATTCCTTTGTGTGTAAGGCCAAGGTCTATGGAACTTACACGTTAGGTGTGTTGTAAGAGTATCAACTATATATCAACTTACAACATTACTATATCATGACACAAGCCTAGCAACGATCTAAACTAGACGCCTCTAATTTATCAATTGCAAGTTTTACGTGGCTTAGGGCTTTCGAAGATAGAACCGTTCTTACCTACGAACATGGAACCACAACGATGATAACCAAATTATTAGCAACTCGTTGTAAATCAGATATTAACTATAGTAGGAGAGACAGACACCCGTCAACCACTTATGCAAAACTAGTTGCATGTCAGTCGTGGAACCGGTCTCATGTGCGATGACATGTAAGGTTGGTCCAGGCCGCTTCATCCCACTATGCCACCAATATCCAAAGTACATATAAGAAGCAATAACATGATCATCACCGCCCACATACTCTTATGTGTTCTACCTGTGCAAAGCATCTACACATAGACCATGCTCTGATACCACTGAAGGGTTCGCAACATAGAAAACAAAAAAAATCCTACAATGAGAACTATATGCCAAGATCTATCTACTAGATACAAGCAACAGGTGCATATACATCCACAGAGAACTTACCCTCGAAGACAACAAAGTTTGTTAACGAGTAGGAACTCGTGGATGATGTAGTCATTCGCTTACCGATCTCAAGATCGTGTGAAAGTCCTAGCGCCGCAAACCAGCAGTGCATCCGCACTCGCAGACATGTTCAGGACACCAAACAACCTCTGCCTCCTTGCTCCAGCGATGCAACAGAAGCAGCAACTCCTTCCAGACGAAATGCCACCGGGAACATGTATCTCGCTAATCCGAGACCATGGGGGAATAATTCTAGAGGGGGAGAGAGATCTTTCACGAGGAGGTGTGAGGAAGAAGGGTGAGAGGGGTGGCCTTTTATAGGAGGAGGGGGGTACCCCTCCCCATGGCCGGGGCCCCATGGGGGGTGACCCCTCACCTCCCCCATTCATGTGGTGGTAACCCCCTCCACATTAAAATGCCCCTTCACATTCTCTTTTAAAGTCTCCACTTTAAATGCATTAAATTTCTCCAAATTTAATGCTCTCTCATTTAATAAAACTCTTTTATTAATTTTATTCAGAATTTTGTTAATTACTTTAATTAACAAACATTCACATAAACCCCCCTGCAACATTTCAATATTACATGCAGAACCAATTTCAGCAATTTCACCTGAAACAGTTTCTGTGTCTATTGAAATAATTCCAGCGCTTTGCAATTCATTCATCTGAAACATATTTTCTCCAAATGATGTTGGTGTCCCTTAAGTGTGTCACCCTACGATTCATGAATAATGCATACATGATCGAGACCCCTCTCAGATCAATAATCAAAAGCGGGACCCGGAGATCCATGCTGACTCCTACACATTCTACGATGACTTCTGTGATCGTGAGAACCTTTAACGCTAGTAACTAAATCCCTTTGTCTGATGATATATTACATGTCCAAGATTTGATCATCGGTATCTCCATACCTAGTTTGATCTCGTTACCGACATGTACTCTTTTCTCGTTCCCGTGATATAACATTCTAGTGATCTCATCACTTGCTTGCAAGCTAACCAATATGATATCACCGAGAGGGCCCAGAGAATATGTATCTGTCATCGGGATGGACAAATCCCACTCTTGATCCATGAGCCTCTACATAACACTTTCGTAGCACTAAACCCACCTTTATAATTACCCTTTCACAGTGTGACGTTTGATGTTATCAAGATACTCTTCTAGTGTTAGTGATTAACATGATCTCATGGTCTAAGGACTAGGATTACTTTGTTAGATGTTATATCAATATAAACACAATGACTTTGATCATAATGCTATACTTCGGATGAATGTTCATGACATCATTCCACTAATGTTGTGACCTCGTTCTTAACAACAGCCAATGTCCATGATCAGGAAACCTTGATCATCTTGTTAATCAACGAGCTAGTTTATAAGAGAGGCATAACTAGGAACTTTCCTTTTGTTTATTAAACACACATGTTTTAACGTTTCCAAATTAATACAATTATAGCATGCAAAATAAACATTTATCATATACTTGGAATATGTATAATAACAACTTTATTATTGCCTCTCAGGGCATATTCCCTTCACTCATGATTTCTATATTAGAATTAATTGTGGAAATTCTGCCTAATAATCCAACAATCCAAAAACCTTATTATAGGCAATTTCCTGAGTTAAACATGAGACATTTGGCCGATGTAATGAAGCCAGAAAAGTTTACCGGTGTTTATTTTAGGAGGTGATAGTATAAGACCACTATGTGACTGCAAGCTCTAAAAGCATTCGAGGCTAGTGGGGGTTTACCTAAAGGAACTATATCTGACGAGGCTCAGAACAAGTTCAAAGAAACCAATCTTGTCTTTGTGGAATGTGTTCTGAGTGTTCTTGACGATAAGATATTTGATGTGTATATGCACTTTAAAGATGGAAAAGAGCTCTGGGAGGCACAGAACACTAAGTCTTGTGTAGAAGATGTTGATACTAAACTATACATCATGGAGAACTTTCATGATTACATGATGGTTAACAACCGTTATGTAGTTGAACAAGCTCATGAGATACAATGCTTTACCAAGTAGCTTGAAATCCTTAAGTGTATCTTACCCGACAAGTTTTTCGCTAGGTGCATTATTGTAAAGTTGCCTTCTTCATGAAAGAACTTTGCCACAACTCTCAAGCATAAGAGACAAGAGATATTGGTTGAAAGCCTGATAGTGTCTCCTGATGTTCAGGAGAAGGCTCGAGCTAAGGACACTGCTGAGAAAGGAGGCGAGGGCTAGTCTAGCGCCAACATGGTGTAGAAGAAGACGTTCGGCAAGAACAAAGGGAAATAAAATACCTCCTTCATTGTAACATCCCAAAACTCTAATCCAAGGTTATTAAGATCCAAATCATCAAATTTAGAATTAACAAAAACTTTTCCATTTAAAATGATTAAGCATTCATATGTGTATGCATTTAAAATAGGAGTTGTTTTGAATTGCCATGTTTGAGTGATCCATTGATTGTAAAATGATTCTAGGGTGAATTAAACATCATCTAGATCATTCCCAAATTTCCAAAGAAAAATAAATCAAAAAGAATAAAATAAGCAAATGGTCATTTGTGCCATTTTAATCACCATGCCTACTTTGGCTATTCCTAGAACTCAAATCTTAACAGAAAAAATGTGGATCTTTGCACCCCTTGCTAGTACAAGTAGTGATGTACCAAGGCCCACTTTGTGATCTACCAAAAACATTCAAACACTAAATTTAAATGGCATTTGAAAATTGAATCTAGTGTATGTATCAAGATCACACTTTTTCAAAAGCCATTCAAATTAACTCAATTTCACAAATCGAAGCAACCACAGATGCTTAAGCGTGTGACAAACAACTCCACCAAAAATCATCTCAAAATTCAAAACTTGAATTGTTTCGGCCATTTTGTCGAACACCTTGTGTGCTAAAATCTGGAAAAACAACAAACACTATTGTGAGTAGTGTTTGGACCAATGTGGTCTCCCATTTTGCAACCAGAGACCCGAGTGCACCCCCCTACCCTTTGCTAGCCCGGCCACCCACTGTGCCCACGACCAAACGGTCATGGCCATTAAGGTCGAGCACCCTCACCGGCGACAGCGCGCCACAGCCGCCGCCAGCCTCGCCTACCTTTCCCCACGTGTCGCTCGTGGTCCACCTCCACCGCCAGGCCAGCCCCAGCCCGCGGAAAGATCGAGGAGCAGCCAGGAACCGCTGTGCCCGGAGCCTGTCTGCCATGCCGACGCCGCTCGTAGAGCGCGCACGGTCCCCGCTCAGCCAGACCCTGCCTAGCTCTCGCCGTCCACCTATATGATCGCCACCGTCCTAGGAAGGTAACGGACATGCCCGTTTCCCCGACCATGCCCCGTAGTCGCCAGCCACTGCAAAATTTGCCATCGGGGACATCATGTGTGACGCGCCACTCACCTCTCCCAACCGCATTTCACTGCATGCGCACCGCCCTGACGACCGCCAGGGAACCGCCCATCGTCCTAGCCCACCGTCCACACCTCTAGCTCGTTGTGTCGTCGGCCCCGTCGAGCTCCGCCCATGCTTCTCTGCCGCCTCGCCGAGCCTATAAATAGATAGCTCCCCAGCACCATTCCGTCACACCATTTCCATCCACTCCACCTCAGAAACCTCCCAGAACCGCACCAGAGCAAGCCCTAGTCCGCAGCGCCGAAATTTCGCAGGAGTCTGCCGCTGAGGGAGAAGAAGGGAGTCGTTGATCCAGGCCATCTCCCGGGATGCCACCAGTACCAGGAGAACCGTCGTCCTCGACTTATTCGTTTGCCTGCCTCGCCGACCCTCGTCGTAGCCCCGGTAAGCTACCGCAGACCCCCACTGAGCCGCTAGGGTTACACCTCGCTGGCGACCTGTCCGTCGTCGATGACAAGCCCGAGCTGTAGATCTTTTTTCTAATCCAACGGTCCACGTTGCCCCGTACCGCTTCGCGTTTAAAAAGCCACTGACATGTGGGACCCCCTGTCAGCTATTCTCAGCACCGCGGAGTGAGACTGGGCCGGCTCATTAGTGTTCCCGCGCGACCCATTTAATTCAAATTTAGATTTATCTATTTTAGCTAAAACTCAGTTCTATCCCTTAGTTCAAAAATAAATTCAGAAAGTTTTGCAAGTCCAAATTGAGTGAATCCAATTTTGTTGGAAAGCCTCTGAAAAGATATATCCAAGCCCGTTGGATTTAATTCATTTAGAGTTAGAGATATCTCCTAGTAAGCATTTGCTCATTCAAACATTTTTATAAAATCAACTATAATAGCTTTTGAGTTGATTCCAACTCTCAAAAATTACATTTAACCATACCTATTTGAATATGTAATAATATTAAGGTTTACATGCAGTGACTTTGGACTAGTACCAAATTAATACTATATAGGCATTTCTAGTCACTTTAAATCATTAAATATTAAACTTAAACTTATTAAAATGTGATCCAACCTTTAAATCACATTCCCATATGTTAGAATATGTGGTGATGACATGGGTCCACATGATCCCATATTTTAATTGGAGAATATTAAATCTTAGTTAAATTCAATGAGTAGAAATTACTTTTCTTAAATAAAAAGAATGAAGCTAGTTAATAAAACTTTGTGATGCTTGTGATGATAATAGATCATCAAATGTGTGCCTTAGTGTTCCAAGTAGACTAGTTAAGTATTGTTTGGTGATTGTGTATCCCGTATGTATTTATAGACGATAGTACCGACCAAGCTTTCGAGGAGGAGGAGTGCTACCAAGAAGAGGAGGAAGAAAACTTCAACCACTGCACTACCCAAGGCAAGCTGTTGTTAGCAAGCTAGAATTAAGTTAGATAACCTAAGCAAGATTCATTAAGCCTGCTTTGGTTATACCACTTTGACTAGTATCTACCCCAAGTTTTATTTACAAGTTTTACTTTCTTTACTTTACCAAAGTCCCTTACTTGTTTGAAGGTAGCATAAAAAGTATAAAACTTGACCTATCTAGATAACTTTAGATGTCATTATATGGCATGAGATTGAGATTAGCATCCCACCTTAGTGAACACTCTTAACTTAGTAGCTTAGAGCTAAATCAAAACTTGAGTCACTTTAGATGGGAGCAGTTGGTGAAAATGAATTGTGAAAACCTTGGAATTATGAGTCATTCTATCGAGATGTTTTGACATGTGTTGAGAAACACAAATGGTTTATGATGATGAAAATGTTGAGGCATGAGCCTTAGCCCTTTACAAAACTGATGGTTGGATTCGGATGCGATACCATTCCAATTTTACCGTACAACCACAATACCGTACAACCACAATACCTAGTATTTGTTCGCTCGCGGGAGAGGTTTGAGCTGAGGCTACCTCTCAATGTGGTCCACCTATGCAGTGCCCAAGATGACATATGGTCATGGTTGGGAGGCCATACTCATAGGAGAGGTGCTTATACTAGGGTGTGTAAAGGAAAGGTTATGTTTGATTATCTGCATACTAAGTATGATGATTCAGGGTTATCCCTGACAGATGTATCGAATCTTGTGGTGAAAGTGTACCACCTCTACTGAGTGTAAAACTATTCGAATAGCCGTGTCCGCGGTTATGGACAGTTGGAATGGCCATACTGTTTCGTTGTCAGATGTTTTCAAAATGCCTTATGAAATGAATGATGAATCTTGACTTGACCACAACAGAGTTGTGACTATGACACTAACTTCCCCACTTAAGTGATTCTAGAACTTTATTTTATCTTTCTTTGTTTCTAAACTTAGCTTAGGTTTCAAACTTAGTTTTATAAATAAACTTAGAGTTAGCAATCCTACTAGCACTACCTTACTTGTTAGTAATAGTTTGCGAGTACTTAAAGGGTACTCATGGCTTTTGTCCCTGGTTATTCCTATGGCCAGACTATGAAGGAGACTACCAAGATGAAGGATAGTAGGACGGCTATGATAACTAGGACTATCTTCCATCGTCAGCATTGCCTGTGCCCCTGAAGATGGACCCCACCGCTACGCTTATTATTTATTTCCGCTGCTTGTTGTATTAAGACTGGATCATGAGATCCTTTATTCGTGTAAGACCTTATTATGGTTTGTAATGGATGATATACTGTGATATCCAATCTGTTATGTCTCGCAAAAATGGTAATTCTGGGATTGCGATGGATGACATAACAGGCATCTGGGATTAAAAATCCGGGTGTTGACAAGTTGGTATCAGAGCCATCTTGACCATAGGAGACCCTAGTTAGAATGGGCGTCTGAACAAAAACTTAACTTCAAAACCAAATTGAGTATTTATGAAAAACTATTTCCTCTCTTACCCTTGGGAATTCATTCTTTCTCAAAAATTCATGTTCCTCCAATTCTTACATTACTACATAAAATTTGACACACTTGATCACTTCACTAACTTCCTCATCCTTAATTCTTGTAGGTGGAGACTCAGTTCAGCAAGTTCTACCAGTTGGGCAACGGAGGCCAACTAACCTTCGAGAGGGATCTAGATTCACTGTCTGAGTTATTGGGACGCCCACATCCGGAGTTTCTTGGAGCTCAACTTCCTGGACCCCCAGGAGGAGATTTGCAATGGCTAGTCGCCGCTGATCTTCGAGGAAGCATAGAAGCACCAACGTCCGGGAGAATCCAGTTCTCCGTAAGAGAGAACAATTGGCTAGATGGATTAGCCAGGGCAATGCGTGAAGCTCTCGCACGTCTATGTGCCCTCAGTGCCAACCAAGTCCAAGGAACCCGCTTTGCGCACTATGCAAGGCTTGACTTCATGGGAATGCCAATGGAGATGCCAAGTCACCCGGAGTTGAAGCGTCAAGTGGAGAACCTTGACTTCCTGCTGTACGAGCGCCAGAAGGAATTGGACAATGCTAGGGAGTTTGCCAACCACAATCGTGCCATTGCCGACCAGAAGGCCCATACTTTCTCACTACTTGTCAAGGACCGTCAGTCTCTTTGCCGCCAGCACGAAAAGAAGGATCGCACCATCGCCCGTCTTCGCAAGAAGGTGGCCGACCTCGAGAAGACCGTCAAGGAGCAAGAAGCTCAGCTTGCAGCAAAGGAGGAAGAAGAGGAGGGTGAAGACATCCAGGGAGATATGGATTCTTACCTCTGCAATGATGATGACTTTCTAGAGGAGGATGTTGTGGACTTCTACACCGACGATGAGGACTCCGACTTCATCAATGATGAGTAGATGCACTAGAGCACTCTCATAGCATGAGATGTATCGGTCCCAATGTATCATAGCTTGCAGAATGGTTCTTAAAACCATCTGTTTTCCTTGTTGTGGTGTGTGTGTGTGTTTGTATCGTGTGCTTGTTTGAATGAACGAAGAAGGGAGTTAGTTGCAAAACCTGAGTCAAACTCAAAGTTTTAGCCTTGAAACCAAAACCATGAACCATAGAACTTTCCCGCTTACCCCTTCATCTGTCTCAATCTTCAGATGACTCGTGGAAACTCCAGAGGGAGTAGCTCATCGCAAGACCCAATGCTGCAGATTATGAAGATGTTAGTTGCAGACCGTGAAGCAAGCAGGACAGAGTGCCAGGCCAACTTAGCAACACTGCAGCAGATAGCACAGTGGCCCAAAACAACCAAGGGCATGGAAATCAGGATCATCAAGGATCCAAGTTGAAAAACTTCTAGAATAATAATCCCCCAATCTTTAGCACTTCGGAGAACCCATTAGATGGTGATGACTGGTTGCAGACAATGGAGAACAATTTGGAAGTAGCCAGATGTCGTGGTGATGGCACAACAGATGCCATGGATAGGCTAAAGAAGGGGCCAATGAGTGTTAGGGGAATCCAGGGAGGGAGAGCGCGGTGATTCCACACACAGAAGTTCTTGTATTCTTTGTATCGATGTTGCTTACAAGTGCTCTCGAGGCCCCTAGCAAGAAGGAGATAATGTCTCTTACCCCTACTAACTAGCCTTGGAGCTCTTCCTTAGATAGAGAATGATTCCTCTATTTGCCGTCCTCTCTCTATGGAGGCCTTGGTGCTCCTTATATAGGGGAGCCCAGGTTAATATTCTAGGGCACAAGTGGCAGCATATTCTACGAATATGCTCCTTTCCTAAAGCAGATGCCTCTTTATT
Source organism: Avena eriantha (assembly GCA_910589775.1). Classification (NCBI taxonomy): domain Eukaryota; kingdom Viridiplantae; phylum Streptophyta; class Magnoliopsida; order Poales; family Poaceae; genus Avena; species Avena eriantha. Next base: position 253,927,481 of record OU342746.1, read on the forward strand.
CTTCTTTAACGGCTCGTCCGGGCTTTGGACGTAACCCACAGCGTCATCCTTGTCTTTTGATGTCACGGGCTACGTCATCAGGCTTTGCCTGCGTCACCATGGTCACCACCGACTCGTTGGTCCTCTCCTTTGCTTTACTTTGCACAGGTTCCAGCTAATAAAGCCACCTTTTGACTAGCGGGGGATTCCTTCTCTTTGAAGCTAAGATAGCACGAATAGCATATAGCCAATCCGGTCTACCCTTTTACCTGCAAAACAGATAGTCATGGCCGGCATAGATCTTATGCCGACCGGACCATTGTCAAGGAAATGCCCCATGGGCCTAGCCACACAGTGATTTGGCCTGCCTTGAGCTGACCCGGTCAGCACTTTGCTTTGACCGTGCCGTACCCCGGCTAACTCGGCCCTTATACCCCGGTGTTGCCCTACCCGGGGTATCCCCCCAACATTAGTCCTCGAAGGTGGTGCGGTCTTAGCAACCTTCTTAGATGTTAAGGCCACAACAGGTTCCCATATCCGAATCTTTTATTCCTTGGGCCGAGTTATCTCGTAGCCCGGAGTTTCTTTTCTTGCGATCCTTTCGCTCTTTTCGGGTTACTCCTCATTGGCTAGGTATCTTGTTTGCTTATCCGGGTTTCTTTTCCTTCTCTCGTATGCTTCTCCACATCCTACGTGGAGGGTAATCATCATTTGCCTCGTTTTAAGGGCCATGCGCATTTACCGCAACGGTTACTGTCGTTGGATCAGGCATAACTGTTGTGAACGTCCCATCACTGCAGCGCCTCGTTAACCGTAACGCCATGTCCCGTCATGGGATCATTTTCTCCCGTGGCCCCTTTTGTGGCCTTGTTCTGATTGGTCGCTTGGGCCGCATACATGCTCGTTGCGTGCGGCCTGCCACCCGCAAAGGATCCCACGACGCGCGTGGCACGATTAAGTAGAGGGTGCGGTGCACTCCCAGGGGAAGTTCCCCCATTCACGCCGCAGTCAACTGCTCTCTTTCTTTCACTGCGACCCTGCCGCCGCCGGTTTTGTTCTCCATGAGCGCCACTGCGACCGTGCTACGGTGGTATTTCACGTTAGAGCCACCGTTTCCAGTGCCAATATCCACCACGGGGCCTTGCGCTTCCCGTTTCCCCTCTTCCGGCTACCATTATTCCGATTACCCTCTCGAGAGCTTCGATCTCACCATGACTGAGGCAAAAGCTTCGATGGTGGCACAACTGGAGGAAGGGGCAGAGGGCCGTGAGCGCGGATGCTGGGATGGCTCCATCATCCACGAGGAAGATTTGGCCTGGCTCCATGCCTCTCGTCGCATCCCCGCCAGCGTCGCCTGCCGCCTCCCCGCCGGTGAGATTACTCCCACCCCCAAATCTAGGGAATACGTGGTTTTCTTGTCGCATTTCCAACGCGGCTTCAGCCTTCCCACCTCTGATTTCTTCTTCGATTTCATCTCTACCTACCAATTGCAACCGCATCATCTTCCTGCAAATGCTATCATCTCTCTGTCCTCCTTTGCCTCCGACATTGAGGGGTACATTGGCCTCTGGCTAACCAAAGAACTTTGGATCAAGTTCTTTGGTTTGCGGAGGAATGTGGTTCTGGATAAGGAGCTTGCCCTGGAGGACAAGCACCTAACCAATGTGGCACCGCCTCCATCTCGCCCCGGAAACAGTCCGTTTTCCCCTGGGTCACAGGGCTCGAATCTTGCAAGGGCTGGGCCCGGACCTTCTTTTACATCCAGAACACCACCAAGCAGGACCAGATCTAGCTGCTCCCCTTTAGACTCGGTCCTCCAGACACCTCGCTTTGGGAAAGCATTTCCAAGCGCGCCATGGCTCTGGCGAATCTAGTGGCTCGTCGGTTCACGGAGCTGCTTAAGGAGCACCTCCGGGGGGAGGATATCATGATCACTTTCCTCCGCAGCCGGGTCTCCCCCCTCCAGAAGCGAGCCCATAAGATTTGCTATCTTAGCGGTCCTCTTGACCCTCACCGGACCTCCTCTTTTGAGCTGGATAACTCGGCGGTTTTTTGCCAGGTTAAGTCCATCTTCAACGTGGAGAAGGGGTTCTCCGAGGCCTGGGAGTGGGGACTTGAGCCCTTCACTCGCGCCAACCCTCCTCCAAAGGTAAGTTAACCTTCTTTTGTGATCCGGATTTTCTTTGTATGTTGATTTCCCTCTGTAACTTGGCGATTATACTTTCAGAAGTTTCTCCAGCAATCGGTGGAGGATGGCGAGGTTCCTACCAGCAAGTGTTTGGAGGACCGCCCTAAGGGAGACGAGGTGGAGACTGACCCGGAGGCCTTCTTGCCTGCCCCGGATGTCATCACACGTAGCGCTGGTAAGGCCTCTTCTCTAAGGGATTGGCTAGACGATGATGATTCGGACGTTGAGGTCCTTGAGGTACTTGATCTGGTTCTTATTTCTTATTTGCATATGGCTTATGTTCGAATGTTCAGCTAACCCGGACGCTCAGGTCCATGAGGTTCCTCCGCTTGCCATCGGTGGCCCGGCCCCGGCCCCTTCCCAGAACCGCGCAGCTACCCCGGCCACAGCTTCGGAGGCGCCGCCGCCCAAGAAGAGGCAAAAGAAGTCCGAGGTTAAACCCTCGGCCAAGCCTGCCGCCAAGAGCACAGTCCGGAGGGCACCCAAACCTCAGGCTCCTCCTACCATTGATGAGTAAGTCCTTTTATCATTGTTACTTCGGATTCTTCCATTGCTTGCCTTAGCCTCTAGTTGGTTCTCTTTTTGACTAGCTGTCCTTCCTTTTTTCTAGAGCTCCTGTGGACATCTCCCAGAGCGGTTCCGACATAGCCTCCCCACTCCGGAGCGATCCCTCTCCCCCCCTGCAGCGATGATCATCGTCCACTTAGCCCTATTCATGAGGGTTTTGCGGCCGCGCCTCACCAGAGTTCACCTCGTCAAGAGGAGGGCAACATCGACATGGGGGGCAGTGGGTCGGATCTGGATGCGGCAATGCCAGATCTGCCCAGCTCCTCGGCTTCTGTGACCATCATTGAGGCGCCAGCTTCATCGGTGCCGCCCCCAGTATCCCCAGTACCAGCAACAGCACCAGCAACACCAGCAGCAGCAGCAACAGCACCAGTAGCAGCAACACCAGCTCCAGCACCAGCAGCAACAATAGCAACAACCGCAACAAGAGCCTCCAAGCCTCCTAAGGGGAAAGCTCCTTCGGCCCCCACCGGGTCTGCCCCTTCCATCATTGACTTCTTTCAACACGCTCCTCAACCCTCACCTGACAAAGCTAAGAAGACTTCCGGGTCAGCTTCGTCCAGGCCAGCTTCCGGATCAGAGGGCAGCAAACAACTGGTTTTGTACACCAGCCCCGCTGCAGCTCAATCTGCCAGGCGCGAGGCCCATGTGAAGGGTCTAGTGACGAGCCAATCTGTGAGCGGCGAGAGTTATAGTCCACATCTCCTTGAGTATGTGAAGAACTAGAACAACGCCGAATTCATCGACCCTCAGGGTGATCTCCCAGAAAGGTTTGGCTTGGCTGAGTTCAGCGCGTGGATGAACTCCGCTACTCAGGCTATCTCCCTGGTTGGCCGGATGATGGAGGTAATCCTTTTTCTCTGTTGTTGATGTTTTTCATAACTTAGCATTTGTAGGTATATCCCAGTCCCCGAGCCTCCGAGGGAATAACTTGTTATTCGGTCGGATGCTCCCTAGCTTTTGTTTATATTGTCATTAATTTGCAATAAATTTTGGGCCGGGTCTAGTTCCCTTGGCCCGGATCATGTAGTCTTCAAATATCCACACACCTAGAGACGGATTAAGTTCCACTTGGCCCGGATCTTGTATACTTCAAATATCCACACACCTAGAGCCGGGTTAAGTTCCACTTGGCCCGGATCTTGTAGATTTTGTTTGTCCACACACCTAGAGCCGGGTTAAGTTCCACTTGGCCCGGATCTTGTAGATTTCGATTATCCACACACCTAGAGCCGGGTTAAGTTCCACTTGGCCCGGATCTTATAGATTTCGATTATCCACACACCTAGAGCCGGGTTAAGTTGCACTTGGCCCGGATCTTGTAGACTTCAAATATCCACACACCTAGAGCCGGGTTAAGTTCCACTTGGCCCGGATCTTGTAGACTTCAAATATCGACACACCTAGAGCCGGGTTAAGTTCCACTTGGCCCAGATCTTGTAGACTTCAAATATCCACACACCTAGAGCCGGGTTAAGTTCCACTTGGCCCGGATCTTGTAGATTTCGACTAATTTCCACTGTCTCTGAACTTTTGTCTCTTCCTTGTTTCAGATTACCACTAACCACCGAACTGTTGAGTTCCAGCACCTGCTGGACTCCTACAAAGACATACGCGGGCGTTATGGTAAACTCATGGAGGAGTACCAGAAGAGGGGTTAGTTTCCATCTCTCTCCCTTCCTTGTTCATTCAAACTTCTTTGAACTTATATGAATGTTTTGTCCGGATTATGCAGCCGAGGTTGAGGCTGAGAATAAAATTATGAGAAAGAATCTTGTGGAGATCAAAGGTAACTTCATCCCCTTTACATGATCATTGTACCCTCCGTGTTGTATCCGGTGGACACTCATACTTTGGGTCCTCCGAATCATGTTGCAGTTGCTCTTGAGGATAGTGTCCCTATGCTTGAACTAATGACCCACTGCCTGGAACAATCAGGGAAGTATGAAGCTGAATTGAAGAAGAAGGACGCTGAGATAGCTCGGCTCCAGCAGAAGGACTCGGAGATTACTCGGCTGAATGCCGAAATCCAGAGGCTCAAGAGCTCTCATCAGTCCGCGCTAGAGAAGGCCGATCAGGAGTTTGCCAAAGAGAAGGAGCGTTTAGTTACGCAAATCTCTAAGGACAAGAGCCTACTGGAGGAAACTGATGTCAAACTTACGTCGGCAATCACCGAGTACGAAAAACTCCGGGTCCACAACGCCAACACTAATTCCGAGCTTCAGCGACTTCTCTTCCAGATTGCGCGTAAGTTCTCCGCTCTTGCTTGATCTGTTACAATTCGGATTTGGTCTAGCCGCTCAACGTTGCTCCTCTTATCCTTAGGCAAATTTCTAGAGAGCGACACATTTGCCGCCTCCGCCATACGCGAGTCCCGTGAGCAGTGTGGAGTTCCTGCTGGCCCTGACGCCGAGCCAATTCCCTATACCACAGAGGATCTCCTGGCGAGTCTCACCGCTCGTCTTGAGATAGTAAAGAACTTCGGTGCGGACATTATCCCAGCTGCAACACAGATGTTTGGCTGCCTCTGGCCCGGTGAGACCATTCCCAAGAAAACCTCAGACTTCATAGCCAAGCTCATGGAATGTGACATGCAACTGCACCTGTGGTGCGAATCTGCGGCACGGGCTGAGCCGACATTGCTCTGAAGTTTACGCTTTCATGGTATGAAGGGATTGACTTGGCCTTGCTCAAGCATATGCGCAACGGGTCTAAGTGCTGCGAGGATCCGGAGTGGACCGCGCGCCACCAGGCCTGTGTGAACAATCTTATCCAGTATTCCTTCTACCATGCCTAGAATGAGGGGCCGAGCTTCCTTGATGTTGCTGATGACGAGATTGTCTCTGGAGCTGAAGAAGAAGGGAGTGAGAGCGAGGGCTCCGAGTTAGGCGATAAGGCTAAAGACCCGGAGAACAACGAAGTTGATTCGGAGGATGAAGCCGAAGCTAGCGCTCCTCCCGCACACTCCGGAGTACCTCCCTCAACAGATGATTCTTCTGCTGCTTCTGCCCCTTGAAAAACACTCATCATATTTATCAGATCCCCGGAATGTCGGGCGTAGATGTAATTAAACACTTTGGTTTGTTTGTGCTACAATTTTATGTTTCGAACTAAGTTTTTATTTCTGGATTATCGTGGGTGAAGTCCCCGAGCTTCATTTTCTTGTTCCACCAATGTTTGACTCGGCTCGTGTCTACCTTGATTCGGTTCCTTGACTTACGAGTCCGAGGTTCAAAAAATTGACTTAACAATACTTGAAACTTTGATATTAGCTCAAAATGATTCGGCACCTTAGTGAAGAAAATAAACTGAGGGTTAGCCAAAAAAACCAACATCGGCCCACTTCAGCTCTTTTTCCTTAGTTGTTTTTCATGTGCTTTGCCATTCCAAACTTGTTCTCTTGCTTGCCATGAAGCCAATTCTTGTTGGACAACAGCAAAGTCGAAGAGTTAGGTTTTTGGTGCTAACACATTACTAAACCAACTAAGAAATAAGCGACTTAACCCGGCCGACACAGAAAAAACGAAAACAAGACAAGTGTTATAATAGTCCCCGAGTCTCTGTCGGGTGGCAAAGTTTTTATTGATAAGCTCACTGCTGACATACATACCGACATACGAGTAGTTCGGATACATTCACCTCTTAGGTGTAGAAAGGACGCAGCAGTGCTACGTTCCATGGTCTTTTGGATTCCTCTCCGGACCTGTCCACCTTGTTCTTTTGATGGGGCTGTGCATTAATAAGATAGTAGGAATCATTGCGCAAAGCTTTTCTCACAATGAAGGGCCCTTCCCATGGGGGGATAACTTATGCATGTCAGTGGTGCGCTGTATTAGCCTCAACACCAAATCACCTTCCCGAAAAACTCAGGGGTTTACTTTCCAGCTATGATAGCATCGGATATGGCAGATCTAGACAAGGCCAGTTCTCTCGCTTCTTCCAATAGATCAACATCATTCTGTCGGGCTTCGCGCACTTCGGCTTCTGTGTATTGGGTGACCCTAGGAGAATCATGCTCTATGTCGGTTGGTAATACAGCTTCTGCCCCATATACCAGAAAGAATGGCGTATAGCCCGTTGATCGATTCAGAGTTGTTCTTAAACTCCACAATACCGCTGGTAGCTCTTCTATCCAGCACCTCGCTGATCTTTGCAGCGGCTCTATGAGCCAGGGTTTTATCCCGAACAATACCAGTCCGTTGGATCTTTCCACTTGCCCGTTCGACGCTGGGTGGGCGACTGAGGCGACATATAACTGGATCTTCTTTTCCTGGCAGAACCTCACAAATGCTCCTTCGGCAAAATTCGTCCCGTTATCAGTTATGATGCTTTGGGGGTAGCCGTACCTTAAGATTATATCCTTGACGAATCTTAGTGCTGTAGCCCCATCACATTTCCGAATTGGTTTCACTTCAATCCATTTGGTGAACTTGTCAACCATGACCAGCATGTGGGTCATCCCTCCTTTAGCTGGCTTAAATGGTCCTACCATGTCTAGGCACCATACAGCAAATGGCCACATAATGGGGATGGTTTTTAGCTCCGACATTGGCAGGTGAGTTTTCGTGGCGTATCTTTGACAGCCGTTACATTTTCTCACTAAGTCCTCTGCTTGCTCCAAAGCACTGGGCCAATAAAATCCATGCCGGGAAGCTTTTGCTACTAATGCCCTTGAGGAGGCATGGTGGCCACATTCCCCTTGGTGAATATCTCGGAGTATGTCAAGTCCTTCTTCCGGATCAACGCACCGTTGTAGTACCGCTGTCACACTCCTTTTGTATAATTCAGCGTTGATTATGGTATAAGCCTTTGCCCTTCTTTGAACTTGCCTCGAACTTATTTCATCATCCGGCAAGATTCCCTCTTTCAGGATATCAAAAATTGGCTTGGCCCAAGATGGTATAGGTCGGACGGGAAATGGCTCCTCGTCTACTTCCATTGCATCGACCGACATAACTCCCGCCGGATCAGACTGCACAGTCCCCGGGTTTGCTGAAGCAGTCCCCGGGTTTGCCGAAGCAGTCCCCAGGTTTGCCGGTGTGCTTCCCCTCTCTATCTCCATAGGTGTAGCTCCTAATCTAGTGAGCGCCGGGATATAAATTGAATCTGATTCGGGTGACGGTGTGATAGACGGTTTTCTCAAGTGCTCCAAAGCCACATTTGGCGGAATGGGTTGCCGGGATGAGCCCAGCTTGGACAGTGTATCTGCTACCTCGTTTTTGCTCCGAGGTATGTGATGGAACTCACACCCTTCGAAAAATCCGCTTATCTTTTGGACATGTAACCTATACAAGGCCATGTTAGCATCCAGGGCATCCCAATTTCCGGGCACTTGCTGTACCACCAAGTCCGAATCTCCAAAGCACTGTATCCGACGTATCCCCATTTCCTTTGCCACTTTGAGACCATGCACCAATGCTTTGTACTCTGCCACATTATTCGAGGCACTGAAATGGATATGTAGGACATACTTCAGTTGATCCTTCTTGGGAAAGGTAAGCACTACCGCAGTGCCTAATCCATCTTTCAGTTTGGATCCATCGAAGTGCATTTGCCAGTAATTGGAGTCCGGCAGGGGTGGCTCGTATTGCATTTCAGCCCAGTCCACAAAGAAATCCGCCACAACTAGTGATTTGATCGCATCTCTTCTATCAAACTGTGGTGCGTATGGAGCTAATTCGATAGCCCACTCTGCTATTCTGCCGCCTGCGTCCTTGTTACTCATGATCTCTGAGATAGGCGCCTCACATATCACCTTAATGGGGTGTTCCTCGAAATAGTGCTTGAGCTTCTTGGCCGACATATATACGCCATATGCTATCTTCTGATAGTGAGGATAGTTCTGTTTTGACGTTGACAATACTTCGCTCAGATAATACACCGGCCTTTGCACCGACTTTCCTTCTTCCTCGCGCTCCACTACGATCATTGCACTTACGACTCAGTTGGTCGCGGCTACATAAAGCAACATTGGTTCCTTTGGTAGTGGTGCAGCTAGGATTGGCGCGGTAGGTAGCATCTTTTTCAATTCTAGAAATGCAAGATCCGCCTGTGGTGTCCATGTGAACTTGTCTGCCGTTTTCATTAGCTGATAGAGGGGCAAGGCCTTCTCACCCAGCCGACATACGAACCGACTTAACGATGCCAGGCAACCAATGAACTTCTGGACATCATTAAGACACTTTGGCAACTCCATTTTTTCTATAGCCCAGATTTTCGTTGGATTAGCTTCAATGCCTCGGCTAGATACCAAGAAACCGAGTAACTTTCCGGCTGGTACACCGAAGGTGCATTTCTCCGGGTTCAGCTTCATTCGGAACCTTCTTAGATTTGCGAATGTCTGCCGGATATCCTCAAGAAGCGTATTGCTTTCCTTGGTTTTTATCACCACGTCATCCACATACACCTGCACATCCGACCTATCTGGTCATGCAAGCATTTTTGCATACATCGTTGGTACGTTGCTCCTACATTACGTAATCCAAACGGCATAGTTCGATAGCAATAAGCCCCGCACGGGGTAATAAACGCAGTCTTTATTTGATCATCCGGGTTCAGGGGTATCTGATGGAAACCAGAATACGCGTCAATGAATGGCAGTAGCTCATATCCGGCAGTTTACTCTATGACCTGATCTATTCTAGGGAGTGGAAATGGATCTTTTGGACACGCCTTATTTGGGTTCGTGTAGTCAATGCACATGCGCCATACCACTGCCACGTTCGGATCATATTTCTTTTTCTCCACCAGCACCGGATTAGAGAGCCAATCCGGATAGAGTACCTCCATGATAAATTCGGCCGCTAGTAATCTTGCTATCTCATCTCCAATTACTTTTCTTCTATCTTCTGCGAAACGCCTGAGAGGCTTCTTTACCGGCTTAGCCCTGGGTCTTACATTCAATGAGTGTTCAGCCAACTCCCTCGGTACACCTTGCAGATCTTGCATAGACCAAGCAAAGATATCCCGATTCTCACGGAGGAAGTTGATGAGCTCGCTTTCCTATTTGCTGCGTAACCCGACACCTATGGTGACGGTGCGCTCTAGGAACATATCATCAATTGGCATTTTCTTCGTATCCTTAGTCGCTTGGAACGATACGCTTCCGTGCGGGTTGGTCAGGGATGGCATATGTTGTTGCGCGGATTGAACCAATGCCACTACCTCTAGTATCTTCCTTTTCTCTTGAGCTATCACGAGTGACTCGGCTAAATTAGATCCGGCTGACGCGCACTCGATTGAACGCTGGAAGTCCCTTGATATAGTTATCACGCCCCTTGGTTCGGGCAATTTCATCTTAAGGTAGCTGATGTGGGTTGTTGCCATGAATTTGTTCAATGCTGGCCTACCGAGTAAAGCGTGATAAGCACTTTCCAGGTTCACTACTTCGGATTCCAAGTTATCACTGCGGCAATTGTCTCTTGTGCCGAATAACACGTCAACCCGGACCTTACCAATTGGTTCACAAGAGATTCCTGGCACAATACCGTGAAAAGTGGTCCTTGTCGCTTGCAACATGTTCTCCGTTATCCCCAACTTGTGCATGGTATCCTTGTACATAATGTTTATACTACTGCCATTGTCAATCAATACCTTGGAAAACCTCACGTTGAGATTTGGTCTGATGAACGCCGGATCCAAGACTATAGCGTAGGTTCCTAGACTTGGCATGATCTTTGGGTGATCCTTTATACTCCATGTGATCTCTTGATCCGCCCATGGCATATATCTCGGCACAGCCGGCATTACTGCGTTTACCTCCATATGCCGGCGCTGTAAGCTTTTCCGGTCATTCTCTTCCGTGGTGAACATGCAATAGCTCTGATGATGCTCTATGTACTCATTTCATCCCTCATTCTCATTGTAGCCTCGGCCTTGTTGCTGGTTATTTCCCACTTGATGTACAACTTCCCTTCTTTTCGGATTTTCGTACCTCGGTGGAGGTGGTGGCAGCATCAGTTGCTGTTCATTTCCCCTGTTAGTAATGGTGGCCGGGGTGTTTCATTTCTAGGTTCTTCGTTCCGAGGTGCCTGAGCATTCCCTAAACCCACATGTTCCAATTTCCTCATCCATTCACACTGCCGGGTCGTATGATTCGCTGGACTGTTCGGACTTGGCGTATGAAACTTGCAAGGTTGATCTATCATAGACTCGAATGTATACCTCGGCCTATCCTTTCGTTCCTGCCATTGCTTTTTCTGCTCCGGGGTCCAAGGCTTTCTCCCTTCGCTTTTCTGCTGCCAGTTTTGCCCTCCAGTCTTCTGGCATTGGCTTGCTTCGGCACTAGGCTGATCCCGGTCTACTGCCGCAACTTGTTGCGAGTTATATCGATAATCCATACGCTCGTCCCTTCTTTTTCCTTGGAAATCATTCCTCCTTGATGATCCAGAGATATCTCGGTTGTAATATTCCTCATTTGCTTCGCTTGACATTAGTCGGGGTTGAGTTGGATCTCCCAAGGCATATGAATCTGCAATCCGGATTGTCTCGAACAGGGTGGTTGGCATATCTCGCTATAACCTTTGCCACAGCATACTTCCATATCTGCATCCCTGAGCGAACCACGCAATTGCTTATGATTCAGTCACCCCTTCGCACGAGTTTCGCACATTGTACCACCGAGTTAGGAAATCTCTATTTGGCTCATTCGGTCTCTGCCGGCATAATGCAAGGGTCTGTGGCCTGTTGGGTCTCTTGTAACTGCTTGAAAAGTTACTAACAAACAGTTCTCGGAAATCCAACCAACAGTTGACACTCCCTAGTGGCAAATTGTTCAGCCAAACTCGTGCTGGTCCTTCCAGCATCTATGGTACATATCTCACTGCCCATCTCAAGTTTCCTGTCGCGATCTTGACAGCTGTGGCATAATCAATCAACCAATCCTCTAGCCTGGTACTTCCATCATAAGTTCGGGTTCCCCTGGCAAGCTGGAAGTTTGGCACTGGTGGCTCATTCATGATCCGGGGCCCGAAACATGCTGGACCCGGTGGACCTTGTAACTCGATTTTCTCCGACCTATAAATCCTATCCAACTTCAACCTTGCATCATCTGGTTGCAAGTTCCTACTTTCCAACCGTGATCCAACTACATGGTGATCCGGTCTGGGGTATCCATCGTTAACCATAGCCGAATAACTATCATTGTATCTTTCTTGATCCGGATGTGCAGGACGCTATTGTGCTGCTTGTCCTGCACTTCCTCCTTGCCGAGGTTCGCGTTGTTGCGCATGAGGCACATTTCCCCCCGCTCCCACAGGATTACGCTGTCTGGCATTGCTGTTGGCAACATTTCTTTGACCGGCATTGCCATGGTCATTGTTACCCTGGGCAGCCATACCCCGGCTGGTACTATGGTGATCCTCCTCAACTTGCATTGCTTTTCCCTTTCCAGCTCTTACCGGGTCATAAGGGTCCATTTGCTTGTTTCTTCTCCCGGAGTCCACCACCTCTTCTCTCCTGGGATCGTGACCCGGAGACGATGCGACTCCTTTGGATCTTGCCGGGTTATTTCTGGCCGAATGTACCACCTATGAGGCCCCTGGTGGTGCCGGGTTAGCTTTGTTTATTTCTTAATTTTGTTGGCATGCGACCCTCAACAAGTGATTCACTCTCTCTTGTTGCCTCTGCCGAGCCTCACCGGTCAAGCCTTCTAAATCGGATGCGGCCGCGTTTGCTGCTCTGAGGTTCTTTGTCGGGGTACTGTACCGATCTAACCCTCCTGTTACTATAGTAGCTGTCGGACCCAGCCTAGGCTCGTACTCCTTGTCAATCTCAGTGATCAGGTTTCTGCCTCGGATTTTCACTCCATCGATACGATATGCCTTAGCGTACTCCCTCAAGGTGATGTTCAGCGACTGATGCAGCTCTACTACCTTCTTTGCTCCTACTAACATTGTCTGCCTAGTTTCCTCTAACTCAACTTGCGCCTGAGCCGGATCTACCACAGGTGCTATTGGTGTTGCTAAGCTATCTATTGCTTGCTGGAGCACATTCTTTGGCTTCTCTAGCGGGGGAAACCTAGACCTGGTCTGTTTGGGCGTTACCTGTGGCTCTGGCGCCGGATCTTCGCTTGGTCCCGCATCTGGCGCGGTCATCAAGACTTCAACGCTGCTAGTGGGGCGAGTGATACGCACTCCATGAGCGGCGCAGAGAGATGGTTCGCCTCCTTCAACGACGTGCCAGGGATGGACACAGGACTCATCCACCCCGACGTAGATCTTGTGCGCGCCAAGTTTGATGAAGACGCCGTTGCACGGTGGAGGACTCCTGCCAAAGCTTCTCGCGTTGTCACTGACGTAGTCCAGCGCTCCAAAGCGCTGAACTAAGCCTGAGACGACACGCTCGCCGGTGCTTGAGAAGTTTCCCGTCTGGATCTCCACCCCTGCTAGCACCGCTAGCCCCACGGTGGGCGCCAACTGTCGTGGTGGTGGCACGGCAGATGCCATGGATAGGCTAAAGATGGGGCCAATGAGTGCTAGGGGAATCCAGGGAGGGAGAGCGTGGTGATTCCACACACAGAAGTTCTTGTATTCTTTGTATCGATGTTTCTTACAAGTGCTCTCTAGGCCCCTAGCAAGAAGGAGACAATGTCTCTTACCCCCTACTAACTAGCCTTAGAGCTCTTCCTTAGACAGAGAATGATTCCTCTATCTGCCGTCCTCTCTCTATGGAGGCCCTGGTGCTCCTTATATAGGGGAACCCGGGTTACTATTCTAGGGCACATGTGGTAGCATATTCTACGAATATGCTCCTTTCCTAAAGCAGATGCCTCTTTATTCTTCTTTAACGGCTCGTCCGGGCTTTGGACGTAACCCGCATCGTCATCCTTGTCTTTTGGTGTCACGGGCTACGTCATCCGGCTTTGCCTGCGTCACCCTGGTCACCACCGACCTGTTGGTCCTCTCCTTTGCTTTACTTTGCACAGGTTCCAGCTAATAAAGCCACCTTTTGACCAGCGGGGGATTCCTTCTCTTTGAAGCTAAGATAGCCCGGATAGCATATAGCCAATCCGGTCTACCCTTCTACGTGCAAAACAGATAGTCATGGCTGGCATAGATCTTATGCCGGTTGGACCATTGTCAAGGAAATGCCCCATGGGCCGAGCCACACCGTGATTCGGCCTGCCTTGAGGTGACTCGGGCAGCACTTTGCTTTGACTGCGCCGTACCCCCGCTAACTCGGACCTTATACCCCGATGTTGCCCTACCCGGGGGTATCCCCCCAACACCAGAGTTGATGACAACGAGAAAGTTCTCTTTGCCACCCACTACTTGGCAGGAGATGCAAGAGCCTGGTGGAACAACATTCGCCTGATGAACCATGGTCAAGTGATGACATGGGAAGCCTTATGAACCATGGAACAGCATTCGCCTGATGAACCAGGACGTGTCGCAGGGCATAGTCACCAGAATGAGGGATGAATTCAGAGAGTGGAAGCAAGGCAGAATCACTGTGGTGGAGTACCGTGACAAATTCCTGTCGCTTGCCAGGTACGCACCTGATGAGATCAACATGGAGGCAAAGAAAAACGAGAGATTCCTGAACGCACTGCATGATGAGATGCAGACTGTCCTCGTCAACATCCACTTCGAGGATCTCGAAGAGCTAGTCGACTCTGCCATTCAGATGGAAGGGAAGATTAACCAGGCAAATGACAACCACAAACATCGTATGATGCACCAAGCTGGATCCAACAGTCACCATAAGTACCATCCCAACCCGTCTGCAGGGTATGCACCAAGAAACAACCAACCCCTAATGTCTCGCCCAAGCTACACCAACCGTAGCGGAGGCAATGTGAAGTCCGGAGGAAACAACAACAACCCCGTCAACACCAGCAATTTCAACCGTGCACCTCCCAAGAGCAACAACAACAACACTGCACCCAGAACTGGAAGCAATGTTGTGCCTGTCGCGGCAAAAGACAAGTCCCAGATAACTTGTTTTGAGTGTGGAGTGAAGGGTCACTATTCCAATGAGTGCCCCAAGAAGACTGCCGCCACTGCCAATGTGAATGCCCCAGCTCAACAGCAGCGTCGTGTTCAACCAGGGAGAAGATTTGCCCTAGGGAACCCTCAAAACCGCAATGGCCGTCTCTTCCACATGAACGCCGAAGAAGCCCAAGAAGCACCAGATGTAGTGATGGGTATGTTTTCTGTCAACTCAGTTTTAGCAAGGGTGTCGTTTGATTCGGGAGCATCGCATTCATTTGTCACCGAAGAATTTGCATGCACTAGTAAGATCCACCCAACCAACTTGAAGCATGTCATGATAGTCCAAATCCCCGGTTCAACTATAAAGCTAGAAAAAATTGCAAAGATGTGCCTATCAAAATGCATGGGATAGATTTTTATGCTAATCTAATAGTACTTGGAACCAAAGGATTGGAAGTAGTACTAGGAATGGATTGGATGTCAAAGCATAAAGGACTGATAGACTGTTCAAAGAAAGCCATCACCATGACCAGTAGCTCTAGAGTAACAGTAGCGCATATATCTGAAACCTTACCTCGTCAATTCAAGTGCAACAAGAGTCTAGCCCTACCCACCATAGACCAAGTCAGAGTAGTCTGTGAATACCCCGATGTATTCCTAGATGAATTGCCAGGAATGCCCCCGGATAGGGATATAGAGTTCATTATCGAGCTAATCCCCGGAACCGGACCCATAGCCCAGAGACCCTATAGCATGAACCCCTCAGAGTTAGTAGAATTGAAGAAGCAGTTGGATGCTATGTTAGCAACATGCTTGATTCAACCAAGCACATTCCATGGAGATCACCAGTGTTATTCATCGACAAGAAAGATGGAGGCAACCGTTGTGCACGGATTACAGAAAGCTGAATGACGTCACCATCAAAAACAAGTACCCACTGCCAAAGATAGAGGATCTATTTGATCAGTTGACTGGTGCCCAGGTATTCTCAAAGATTGATCTTAGGACTGGTTATCACCAACTTAAGATTCGTGCAACGGATATTCCGAAGACCGCCTTACCCACTGGCTACGGATTGTATGAGTATACGGTCATGTCTTTTGGATTAACCAATGCCCCTGCTTATTTCATGAATCTCATGAATACGATCTTGATGAATTTCCTAGATAAGTTTGTCGTTGTGTTTATCAATGATATCCTTATCTACTCCAAGTCAGAAGAAGAGCATGAGCAACACCTGAGGATCATCCTAGAAACCCTGAGAGAGCATCGGTTATATGCCAAGTTCAGCAAATGTGAGTTTTGGCTGAAAGAAGGATTCCTAGGACATATAGTGTCTACCGGAGGAGTCTCTGTTGATCCCGCCAAGATCAAAGATGTCAAAGAATGGGAAGTCCCCACCACTCAAACCCAAGTCCGTGCATTTCTCGGATTAGCAGGATATTATCGCAAGTTCGTAGAAGGATTCTCGAGCATCGCCAGACCCATGACCAAATTGTTGAAGAAGGACAAGAAGTTTGAATGGACCGACAAATGTGAAGCCAGTTTCCAAGAACTGAAGAAGAGATTGATTTCAGCCCCAGTATTGATCGTGCCAGATATCAAGAAGCCGTTTGATGTATATTGTGATGCATCCAAGATTGGTCTCGGATGTGTATTGATGCAGGAAGGCAAAGTCATCTCTTATTTGTCTCGACAACTAAAGCAGCATGAGCAGAACTATCCGACCCATGATCTTGAATTAGCAGCCATAGTGTTGGCATTAAAGACATGGTGTCATTATCTTATGGGTAATCGCTGTGAGATTTACTCAGATCACAAGAGCTTGAAGTATATTTTCACCCAGAAGGAGCTGAATATGAGACAAAGGAGATGGATAGAGTTAATCAAGGATTATGACCTTGACATTCACTATCACCCCGGCAAAGCCAATGTGGTAGCGGATGCTCTTAGCAGATTGCCTTGTAGGCTAAACACCATGATCAAGGAGAAGCAACCAAGTTTGTATGAGGAGTTGGAGTAGTTTAGAACTGAGCTAGTTAGCAAAGGATTTTTAGCTAGCATTGAATTTCAACCCACATTAATCAACCAAATCAAGGAAGCCCAGAAGGGAAATGAAAGTATGGACGGAATCAAATGTCGTATTGGTACGGGAAATGTACCGAGATTCACCGAAGACGAAGAAGGAGTTCTGTGGTACAAAGGACGTATCTGCGTGCCAGCAGATTCGAAGCTGAAGCAAGTTATCATGCAGGAAGCTCATGATACTCTTTATTCTATCCACCCCGGAGGAACGAAGATGTATCACGATTTGAAAGAGCAATTTTGGTGGCACAAGATGAAGAGAGAAATCAGGGGCTATATCGCCAAGTGTGACATCTGTCAAAGAGTCAAAGCAGAGCATCAGAGACCCGCAGGACTGTTGCAACCATTGCAGATTCCGGAATGGAAATGGGATTCTATCGGAATGGACTTATCACCGGATTGCCTACTTCTAGTAGGGGAAATGAATCAATATGGGTCATCGTTGATAGACTATCGAAGGTAGCCCACTTTATACCTGTCAAGACAACCTACCAGAGTTCAAAACTAGCAGAGTTGTACATTGCTAGAATTGTTAGTCTGCATGGAACCCCCAAGACCATAGTATCAGATCGAGGAACCCAGTTTATCTCGAGATTTTGGCAGAAAGTCCAAGAAGGATTAGGAACCAAATTGAACTTCAGTACGGTGTATCACCCGCAAACCGATGGACAGACTGGAAGAGTCAACCAAATCCTAGAAGATATGTTGAGAGCTTGCGTGTTGGAGTACGGATCAAAATGGGAAGACTGCCTGCCTTTTGCAGAATTCTCATATAACAACAGTTATCAAGCTAGTTTGCAAATGGCACCATTTGAGTTCCTATACGGAAGAAAGTGTCGCACCCCTTTGAATTGGTTGCAAGTAGGAGAGAGTCAGATTTTTGGACCTGACATTCTCTGAGAAGCCGAAGAGAAAGTTCACAAAGTCCGTGAGCACCTCAAGACCGCCAAATCTAGAAAGAAGAGTTGTGCTGACAAGAGAAGGACAGACCTGACTTTCAATGTCGGAGATTTTGTATATCTCAAGGTTTCGCCATTGAAGGGAACGCAACGCTTTAGTCTGAAAGGAAAGTTAGACCCCAGATATATCGGGCCCTTCAAGATTCTGAACCGTCGAGGAGAAGTATCGTATCAACTGGAACTACCAGAGGAGATGTCAGCCATCCACAATGTGTTCCATATCTCGTTACTTCACAAATGCCTAGAAGTGCTGGAGAAGACCGAAGTTTTCAAGAACTTCGATCACCGAGCTGTTGATATCAACAAAGACCTGACATATCGTGAAGTGTCCATCCATATCTTAGAGGAAGCCTACAGAACCACCAGGACCCGGAGTATCAAATTCCTCAAGATTCAATGGAGCAACCATACCGAAGAAGAAGCCACTTGGGAGCGAGAAGATTACATTAGGACAGAGTTCCCAGATCTCTTTAGTTCATAGTTTTTCTTTCGTAAATCTCGGGACGAGATTTTTTTTAAGGGGGGAAGGTTTGTAACATCCCAAAACTCTAATCCAAGGTTATTAAGATCCAAATCATCAAATTTATAATTAACAAAAACTTTTCCATTTAAAATGATTAAGCATTCATATGTGTATGCATTTAAAATAGGAGTTGTTTTGAATTTCCATGTTTGAGTGATCCATTGATTGTAAAATGATACTAGGGTGAATTAAACATCATCTAGATTATTCCCAAACAAATCCCAAAGAAAAATAAATCAAAAAGAATAAAATAAGCAAATGGTCATTTGTGCCATTTTAATCACCATGCCTACTTTCGCTATTCCTAGAACTCAAAT
Organism: Avena eriantha; assembly: GCA_910589775.1. Classification (NCBI taxonomy): domain Eukaryota; kingdom Viridiplantae; phylum Streptophyta; class Magnoliopsida; order Poales; family Poaceae; genus Avena; species Avena eriantha. The sequence continues at coordinate 253,946,032 of OU342746.1, forward strand.
CTTAACAGAAACAAATGTGGATCTTTGCACCCCTTGCTAGTAAAAGTAGTGATGTACCAAGGCCCACTTTGTGATCTACCAAAAACATTCAAACACTAAATTTAAATGGCATTTGAAAATTGAATCTAGTGTATGTATCAAGATCACACTTTTTCAAAAACCATTCAAATGAACTCAATTTCACAAATCCAAGCAACCACAGATGCTTAATCATGTCACAAACAACTCCACCAAAAATCATCGCAAAATTCAAAACTTGAATTCTTTCGGCCATTTTGTCAAACACCTTGTGTGCAAAAATCTGGAAAAAACACAAACACTATTGTGAGCAGTGTTTGGACCAATGTGCTCTCCCATTTTGCAACCAGAGCTACCCGAGTGCACCCCCTACCCTTTGCTAGCCCGACCACTGATGACCCACAAGTATAGGGGGTGTATCGAAGTATTTTCGATAAGTAAGAGTGTCGAACCCAACGAGGAGCAGAAGGTGCTGGCTAGTGGTATGGATCAGGAATTCTCTGCAAATACTTAGCAAACGGATTTTTAGGGGTTTTTGATAAAGCAAGTAAACAAAGTATGAGTAAACAAAAGACAATAAGAATAAATGCAGCAAGTGGCCCAATCCTTTATACAGCAAAGGACAAGCCGGTTGTATTACTTAAGATGACCAAACGTTCTCGAGGACACATGGGAAGACTGTCAAGTGCTTTCGCTTCATATAATGGATTAATCTTCTTTAGCTTGCTAAGTGTTGTGTGGGTGGACCTGTGCTAATGTACCGACCTTCCTAGGACTAATACATACTTGTGATTATACCCCTTGCAAACATCTGTAAGTACAAGAAAGTAATTAAGGTAGAAACCTAACCACAAATTTAAACTCTAAGACCCTTACGTCCCTTGTGCAATGGTTTCCTAACAGGGGTTCAGGTTTCTGTCACTCCGAAAACCCCTACGATTAGTAGCCAAATACACAATGCATTCCCCTAGGCCCATATAGGTGAAGTGTCATGTAGTCGACGTTCACATGACACCACTAGAAAAAGTACACCACAACTTAAATATCAAACTATTGAATCTTTCTCAACACAACTCCACTACTAACAACATGACTTCTCCCATGTCCTCAAGAACAAAACGAACTACTCACAAGACATCATATGGATCATGATCAGAGATGGAATAATGATGTATAACAATCCTGAACATAAACAATAATTCAATGGTTCACTCAATAACATCAACTACAAAGAGTAATCAACACCGGGAAAGTTTCCCCTATGAACTATGCAAGATTCAACACAATTGTTACAACAATATGGAGATGCTGATGAGGGTGCTGATGGCGATGATGGTGGTGGTCGTGATGATGATGATGATCTCGATGAAGTCCAGCTTGATGGTGGTGTTGATGGCGACGATCTCCCCTCTCCGGGAAGGAATTCCCCCGGCAGAAATCTGTCTGCCGGAGAGATCTTTCTCTCTCGATGTTTTCCCGTACGCAGAGGTGGTGAAATCTTTCTGTGGTCGCTCCCCGAGTCTTAGGGTTTCGGGACGATAATATACGCCAGAGGGGAGTGCCAGGGGTGGACCAGGGCGGCTACACCACCTGGTGGCGTGGCCCAGGGTGGCCCGCTGTTGGGGGGATACCCCCGGGTAGGGTCATGCCGGGGTATAAAGGCTGAGTTAGCCGAGGTTCGGCAAGGCCAAAGCGGATGCTGGCCAGGTCACCTCAAGGCAGACCGAATCATGGGGTAACTCGGACCAGGGGCGTCCGCCTAACTAAGTCTCATCCGACTTGAGCTGTAAGTCGGAAATGCCTGTTTAACTTGTGTGCAGGAACGGGTGTGGCCGGATCAACTATGATCCAGGTCACATCTAGCTTCTAGGAGAAGGAAGGAATCTCGCTGGTCAAAAGAAGCCTCGGTACGCACTGCATGAGCGAAGCGGACAAGGGGAGGACCACTAAGGCATGGTCGACAAGGGTGACGATGCTCATGTCGGCTAACGCAGGCGCCGCAGAGGCTCACGTAGCCTCTACATGTGTGACGCGGGGGAAAAGCAACCCGGTCGGTTTACTACTTTGGGAGAAGGCATATTCTCAGGAATATGCCTCCACGTATGCCCTAAGTGGAGACCTAGCCACCCCTATATAAGGAGGGCTAGGGCCTCTGTAGAAGGGGTTCTGCTATTCTGATTTGGAAGAGGATTTTAGGGGTGAATAGTGTGTGAGAGTAAGAGAGCTTCTTATTCCTCCTCTCGCCAATACAGCTCTAGGAGCACTTGTAATCTTGGAAGCGAAGCAAATACAAACTTCTGTGTGAGGAATCACCTCACTATCCCTTCCTGGATTCCCCTAGCGTGTATTAGTCCTCACCTTTAGCCTATCCATGGCATCTTCCGTGACACCGCCACGACAGTTGGCGCCCACCGTGGGGCTAGCGGCGCAAGCAAGGGTCAAGATCCGGACGGGAAACTTCATCGGCACCGGCAAACGCATCGTCCCCAGGCTTGTTCAGCGCTTTGGAGCGTTGGACTTCGTCAGCGACAACGCTGGCTGCTTCGGCACGCGCCCACTTCCACACAACGGCCTCTTCGTCAAGCTTGGCGCGCACAAGGTCTACGTTGATGTTGACGTGTCGTGTGTTCATCCGCAGCACGTCGTCGAGGCAGGGGAGCCACCCCTCACCGTGGATCGCGGGGCGCGTACCGCTCGCTCCCCCGACCATGCAGAGGTGATGATGACTACGCCTGGTGCGGGCATAAGCAAGGATCCGGTGCCAGATCCGGAGGTAATGCCTAAGGCACCGAGGAAAGCTAGAGGTCCTCCACTAGAGAGGCCGGAGAATGTGTTGAGGGAAGCGATGGATAGCTTGGCAAACCCTGTAGTAGCAGCAGTAGATCCGGCTCGGGCACATGCCGAGCTAGAGGAAACTAGGCAAAAAATACTAGAGGGTGCGAAAAAGATAGCAGCGGCTCAGCAGTCGTTGAACATGACGCTGCGTGAGTACGCAAAGGCGAACAAAGTTGACGTTGTAAAAGTGAAGGGGAGAAATCTCATGAGCGAAATGAACAGAGAAGGTGATACTGGAATTGAGGGATCAGAGAACTGTTTGTCCGTGGGGCTGCCGAGGTACAATACCCGGGCAAAGAACCTTAGAGCAGCAGATGCAGCTGCATCCGAGTTAGAGGGTCTAACGGGTGAAGCCCGGCAAAGACAGCAAGATAGGGTTAATGAGCTGGTTCGGATCGCGAACAGACAAAATGAGGAACTACTCAGAGCTAACCCGGAGAGGGCTGGGGCCTCCAAGATCGTTCATTCAGTGATCGGTAACCCGGAGAAATCCGCTGGAGCCGCATCGTCTCCTCATGGTGGACCAAGGAGAGAAGAGGTAGTAACCTCGGCCAGAAGAAACAAGCAGATCGTCCCGTATGACCCAACACGGGCAGGGAAAGGAAAAGAAGCACAGAAAAATGATGATCGACGAAGTATGAGCCGAGGTGAAGCTGGCAGAGGTAACCGCGACCAAGGCAATCCCGGTCAAGGGAATGTCGTCAACGGCAATGCCGGACAGTGAAACTCGACGGGAGCAGGACAACCGCAGCAACGGAATATACCAAGGCAAGAGCAAAGTGCCGGCCGAGGTATGCAATAGAGAGGTGCTCCACGAGAGCAAGACCGATACAACGATGGAGATTCAGAAATGGCAAACGTGGGATACCCAAGGCCGGACTATCATGTGATAGGGTCAAGACTGGGAAGCAGGGATTTGATGTCGGATGATGCCAGGCTGAAGCTGGATCGACTGTATAGGTCGGAACAAATCGAATGTCGAGGTCCACCGGGTCCAACGTGTTTTGGGCCCCGGATCATGAAGGAGCCACCGGTACCCAACTTCCAGTTACCCAGGGGCACGAAGACGTATGACGGCAGTACCAAGCCGGAAGATTGGTTGATAAACTATGCTACGGCTGTGAAAATTGCCACAGGCAACTTGAGATGGGCTGTACGATACGTACCCCAGATGTTGGAAGGGCCGGCAAGGGTATGGCTGAACAATTTGCCACCCGGAAGCATTAACTGCTGGATAGATTTCGAGGAGATGTTCATCAACAATTTTTCAAGTAGAGGCCAAATAGGCCACAGACCCTAGCTATGTACAAGCAAAGGCCGAATGAGACGGGCCGGGAGTTCTTAACCCGGTGGTGTATGGTGAGAAACTCATGTGAGGGCATGATAGAATCACAGGCCATAGCATGGTTTGTGCAAGGGTGCAGATATGCAAGCGAATTGTGGCAAAAGTTGCAAAGGAAAATGCCAACCACGTTGGCAGAGATGATCTGGATTGCTGATTCGTATGCTTTGGGTGATCCGACTCAACCCAGACTCGTGTCAAACGAGTCAAATGAGGAATATTACCAGAGATATGGAGCCAGATCATCCCAGAGGAATGATTACAGAGAAAAAAGAAGAGATGACAGACCGGATCATCGATACGGTTCGCAGCAAGTTGCAGTTGTAAATCAGGATCAGCCCGGAGCAGGGGGCAGTCAATGTTAGAAAACTGGAGGGCAATGGACTCCAAGAAATGATGGCAAGAAAACTTGGACGCCAGAGAAAAAAGAAACAGTGGCAAGAAAAGAAGGACTGTCTGAGGTATACTTATGAGTCGATGTTGGATCAGCCGTGTAAGTTTCACACGCCAAATCCAAGCAACCCAGTGGGTCATACAACGAGTCAATATGAGTGGATGCGCAAGATTGAACAAGGTGGTTTGGGGAATGCTCAGGCACCCCGGAATGATCAGCCTCGGCAGGAGTTACCCCGGCAGCAATTGCTCTCCGGAGCGAACACGCAACAGCTAATGTTGCCTCCCCCTCCGCTGAGGTATGATAACAATGAGAGAAGGGATGCGATGCATCAGGTGGAAAATCAACATCAGCCGGATCAGAGGTACCCCAGAAATGAGGGGAGGAATGAGTATAGGGAGCATCATCAGAGTTACTGCGTATTCACCACTGAGGAAACAGATAGAAAGAGCTTGCAGCACCGACATATGGAGGTGAATGCAGTAATGCCTGCAGTGACGAGGTATATGCCTTGGTCTGACCAAGAAATCATCTGGAGCATAAAGGATCATCCCAAGCTTATGCCAAGTCCTGGATCGTATGCGTTGGTGCTGGATCCGACATTCATCGGGCCTAGCATTAATGTAAGATTCTCAAAGGTACTGATCGACAATGGCAGTACACTAACATCATGTATGCGGACACAATGCGCAAGTTTTGTATCTCGGAGAACATGCTATAGGCCACGAGGACAACTTTCCATGGCATTGTGCCCGACATTTCTTGCGAGCCCATAGGCAAGGTCCGAGTTGACGTATTGTTCGGCACGAGAGATAACTGCCGAACCGAAAATTTGGAGTTCGAGGTGGTGAACTTGGAAAGTGCGTACCACGCGTTACTCGGAAGGCCCGCGCTGAACAAGTTCATGGCAAGCTGTCACATTAGTTATTTGAAGATGAAATTTCCCGGGCCCAACGGGGTGATTACCATTGCTGGGGATTTCCGACGTTCCATGGAATGTGCGTCGGCCGGATCTAACTTAGCCGAGTCACTTGTGATTGCGCAGGAGAAAAGGAAGATTCAAGAGGTGGCGACATTGGCTCAGTCCGCGCAGCAGTATATGCCGGTGCTGATTAACCCGCATGGAAGTGTCTCTTTCCAAGCCACGAAAGATACCGAGCAGATTCCCGTTGATGATATGTTCCCAGAGCGCACCGTAACGATTGGTGCCGGGTTAAGTGATAAATAGGAAATCGAGCTCGTCAGCTTCCTTTGTGAGAATCGGGACATTTTTGCTTGGTCCACATAGGACTTGCAAGGTGTTCTGAGGGAGTTGGCCAAGCACTCTTTGAATGTGAGACCCAGAGCAAAGCCGGGGAAGCAACCTCTCCGCCGCTTCGCCGAAGATAGGAGGAAAGTCATCGGGGATGAGATAGCTCGGTTGCTAGCTACAGGATTTATCATGGAGGTTCTTTACCCGGATTGGCTGTCTAATCCGGTGCTGGTGGAAAAGAAGAAGGATGATCCGAATGTGGCGGTGGTTTGGCGTATGTGTATCGATTACACGAACCTGAACAAGGCGTGTCCAAAAGATCCATTTCCACTGCCAAGGATAGATCAGGTCATAGACTCAACTGCTGGATGTGAATTATTGTCATTCATTGATGCATATTCTGGTTTCCACCAGATACCTCTGAATCCGGATGATCCAATAAAGACTGCGTTTATTACCCCGTATGGGGCTTATTGCTATCGCACCATGCTGTTTGGTTTACGTAATGCAGGGGCACCGTACCAAAGATGTATGCAAAAATGTTTGCACGACCAAATTGGTCAAAATGTAAAAGTGTACGTAGATGATGTGGTTATCAATACCAAGGAAAGAAAAACGCTCCTTGGCGATATCAAACAAACGTTTGCGAACCGAAGAAGGTTCCGGATGAAACTTAACCCGGAAAAATGTACCCTCGGTGTCCCGGCTGGGAAATTGCTCGGTTTTCTTGTTTCCAGCCGAGGTATCGAGGTTAATCCAACTAAAATCCGGGCCATCGAATGGATGGAACTGCCGAAGTGTCTTAACGATGTCCAGAAGTTCACGGGTTGCCTGGCATCGCTAAGTCGGTTTGTATGTCGGTTGGGAGAAAAGGCATTGCCTCTCTACCAACTCATGAAAAAGTCGGATAAGTTCCTTTGGACGTCGCAGGCCAATGAAGCCTTTGCCCACTTGAAGAAGATGTTAGCCACTGCACTAGTGTTAGCCTCACCACTATCAAAGGAGCCAATGTTGCTCTATATAGCCGCAACCAACCGAGTTGTAAGTGTAGTGATAGTGGTGGAGCGCGACGAGGAAAGTAAGTCGGTGCAAAGGCCAGTGTATTACCTGAGCGAGGTGTTATCAGCCTCAAAGCAGAACTATCCACACTATCAAAAGGTGGCATATGGCGTGTACATGGCCACTAAGAAGCTGAAGCACTACTTTGAGGAACATCCTATCAGGGTCATATGTGAGGCCCCCATATCCGAGATAATGAGTAACAAGGATGTGAGTGGAAGAATTGCAAAATGGGTAATTGAACTAGCTCCTTATGCGCCACAATATGACAGAAGAGAGGCAATCAAGTCTCAAGCTGTGGCGGACTTTTTTGTGGACTGGGCCGAGGTGCAATACGAACCGCCGTTGCCAGATCTGAACTATTGGTGAATGCACTTTGATGGATCAAAAACAAAAACCGGGCTAGGTGCAGGAGTTGTACTTACCTCGCCAAAGAAGGACCAGCTGAAATACGTGCTGCAGATCCATTTCGCGGCATCAAACAATGTCGCTGAGTATGAAGCGCTTGTGCACGGGCTCAAGGTGGCAAAAGAGATTGGGATACGTCGAATCATATGCTTTGGCGACTCAGATTTGGTGGTACGGCAAGTGTCAGGACTGTGGGACGCCCTTGATCCAAACATGGCACTGTACAGATTTCATGTGCAGAAGATATCTGGTTACTTTGAGGGATGTGAATTTCATCATGTACCCCGGGTGGAAAATGAGGCTGCCGACATGCTGTCAAAGCTCGGGTCAACCCGACAAGCAGTTCCACCGAGTGTAGCATTAGAGCACCTCAGGAAACCATCCATCTGACCTTCCCCAGAAACAGGCTCAATTTATGTCCTGGAGGACACGGAATCCGGAGTTGTGCCCATGGACATTGACACGGGAGGTGGCGCGCGAAACCCGGGGACTACTTCGCAAGACCCGGGGACTACCTCGGCTAACCCGGGGACAGCTACGCAAGACCCGGGGACTGCTCAGCCTGATCCGGTTGAGGTTATGCCGATGGATATGATGGAAATTGATGAGGATGTGTTCCCTGTGCGAGCGATACCAGCTTGGGCACTGCCTATATTTCAATTCCTGAAAGATGGAACGTTACCCACTGAGGAAGTGATGTCCAGGCAAACACAGAGGAGGGCAAAGGCGTACATGATCATCAATTCCGAACTATACAAAAGGAGTGTGACCAACGTCCTCTAGTGATGCGTTGACCCAGAAGAAGGGCTTGACATCCTCTGAGATATACATCAAGGGGAGTGTGGGCATCATGCCTCGTCCCGAGCCTTGGTGGCAAAAGCTTTCCGGCACGGATTCTATTGGCCAAGTGCCTTAGAGCAAGCAAAAGATCTGGTGAGAAAATGTAATGGTTGTCAGAGGTATGCTACCAAGACACATATGCCAATGTCGGAACTCAAGACCATACCAATTACATGGCCATTTGCCGTATGGTGCTTGGATATGTTTGGTCCGTTCAAACCGGCAAGGGGAAATATGACTCACATTTTGGTCATGGTGGACAAATTTACGAAGTGGATTGAAGTGAAGCCTATAAGAAAATGTGATGGAGCTACGGCCGTAACGTTTATCAAGGACATCATCTTGAGGTACGGTTATCCTCACAGTATCATAACCGATAATGGCACAAATTTTGCGGAAGGAGCATTCACGCGTTTTTGCCGGGATAAGAAGATCCGGCTGGACGTAGCCTCGGTAGCCCACCCCGCATCGAACGAACAAGTGGAAAGATCCAACGAATTAGTATTATCTGGGATAAAACCCCGGCTCATTGAGCCGCTGCAAAGATCAGCGGGGTGCTGGATAGAAGAGCTACCAGCGGTACTGTGGAGTTTAAGAACAACTCCGAATCGATCAACAGGCTACATGCCGTTTTTTCTGGTATATGGGGCAGAAGTTGTATTACCAGCCGACATAGAGCATGATTCGCCTAGGGTCACCCAATACACATAAGCCGAAGTGCAAGAAGCCTGGCAAAATGATGTTGATCTGCTGGAAGAAGCGAGAGAACTAGCATTGTCTAGATCCGCCATATATCAGCAAAATCTCTAACGCTATCATAGCCGGAAAGTATGCCCCTAGTCTTTCGGGAAGGCGATCTGGTGCTCCGGTTGGTACAACGTACTACTGGCATGCATAAATTATCCCCCCCATGGGAAGGGCCGTTCATCGTGAGCAAAGCATTGCACAATGAACAAGGCGGACAGGTCCGGCGAGGAATCTAAGCGTCCATTTAATATAGCTCTACTTCGTCCTTTCTACACTTAGCAAAGAAGTGTATGTATCCGAGTCTTCTCATGTGTCGGTATGTATGCCGGCAATGAGTTAATCAATGAAATGTTGGCACCTCGAGCAGTAAATCGGGGACTGCCTTAATAATATCTGTTGTCTTTTGTGCGTTAGCTAGAATAAGTTGTTCTACTTAACTCGGATTAGTAATGTGTGAGCACCAAGAACCCAACTCTTCGACTTGCTGCTGTCCAACAAGAATTGGCTTCATGGCAAGCAAGAGAACAAGTTTGGAATTGCGTAGCACACGAAAAACGACTAAGGAAAAGAACTTAATCGGCCGACATTTGTTTTTCGGACTAACCTTATGTTTACTTTCAAATTGTTATGATATTTTATTTTTGAGCTAAGCCTAAAAGTTTCCAAGTATTGTTAAGACAATTTTTGAGGCTTGGATTCATAAGTCGTAAAACCGAATCAAGGTAGACACGAGACGAGCCAAAATATTGGACGAACAAGAAAAAGAAACTCGAGGACTACGCCCAAGTTAATCCTGCATAGGAACTTAGTAGAAAAATATCACATGTATATGGGATACAATTCCACCCGGCATACCGGGGATTTGACAAATTTTCAAGTTTTTTCGCTCAAAGAGCAGCAGTAGGAGGAAGCTCGGTATCATCTTCGCCGTCTTCGATATCCGAAGCGTCGTCCTCTTCATCACCGTCCGAGCCATCTTCATCGTTCTCAACCTCTTCGTCCCCAGCCGCTTCTAGGAAGCTCGGTCCCTCAACCCATTCATGAATGGGAGCATATTCGATGAGGCTATGGGTGCAAGCCTGACGCCGAGCTACCCACTCCGGGTCATTGGTCCATTTGGATCCGGTGCGCAGACGTGTCAGGAGGTCAAGATCGATCTTCTCATACCATGTAAGTATGTGGTGAAGAACGGTATCAGCTGCAGCGCGTCCAGCGGACTCCCTCTAGAGGTCGAGCCGGGTCTCGGTTTCCATCAGCTTCTCAACAAGAATTGCGGTGGTCTTCGGAGTATCTTCTCCAGGCCAGAACATGTTGAAGATGCGAACAGCAACGTCCAGGATGTCCCTGCCATAATTCTTGATGAGCTCCACGCGAGATGACAAGCTGACCAACAAGTCCTCCATGTCATAGGGAATCTCTTCACCGTCAGGAGCAGCGTCAGTACCCCTTTCTCGGCGGAAGTCCGCAACTGCTGCGCTCGCAATAGCAGTACCCTCTAGAAATTTGCCTGAAAGCAAGGCAAAGGAAGAAGGTAAAGAAAAGACATATGAAGTAACCTGGAGAAGTATGTCGAATAAGGGAAGGATATTACATGATATATGGCTAAGGATCCGGGTCAGCTCCCTGGTATAGTCATCACGCCTTTTGCGAAGCTGCGCAAGCTCAGCATTCCCTGACCCAAGCTGGATGTCGGACTCCTTGAGCAGATCCTGGTCCTTGGCGATCTGGAGAGTGAGGCGCTCGCGCTCTTCTATGAAATCCTGGCCAATCTTTTGGAGCTCGGACTGGCGCTGGACTCTCATTTTCTCCATCTCGGCCTTGAGCCTAGCGATCTCATCGTCCTTGGTCCGGAGGAGGGCGAGCTCATCATCTTTTTTCTTAAGCTCGGCTTGGTGCTGCCTTGCTTGTTCGAGAAAATGCAACATCATGTCAGGCACGGGCACACTATCTTCAACAGATGTTGAAATAGTGTGTTGACCCGGCAGAGCCGAGGTATGAATGTTTGTCGAGCCAAGGAGAAAAGGAGATGGAAAGCACGGTAAGGTCGGACAAAAACGACTTACCCTTGATCTGCTCTAGGTTCTTCCGCATAATCTTGTTCTCAGCCTCCACCCCAGCTGCCGAAACCGAATGATGAGATTAGTTCGGCAGAGGAAGATGAAGAAAAACGGAGCAGCGCCAAGGGAGAAATTTACCCCTTTTCTCGTATTCCGCGAGAAGTGCAGCTTGCTTTGCGCGTAGCATCTTGTGAGTATCCAGGAGACGCTGGAATTCAGCACTCCGGCGATTGGTGGTCACCTGAAATGAGTGCAAAAACATAAATTAGCTTGGTGCATATTCGAAGTGTACAAGATCCGGGCCAAGTGGAACTTAACCCGGCTCTAGGTGTGTGCATATTCGAAGTGTACAAAATCCGGGCCAAGTGGAACTTAACCCGGCTATAGCTGTATGCATATTCGAAGTGTACAAGATCCGGGCCAAGTGGAACTTAACCCGGCTCTAGGTGTGTGCATATTCGAAGTTATGTTGGAGCTACGTTGGTTCTCTAAGGAGCATCCGGCCGAGTAACAAGTTACTCCCCCGGAGGCTCGGGGACTAATGGTTATATCATCATTATCTACAGCATGTAAAGGGGAAGCGACGTACCTCCATCATCCGACCCGCGAGGTTGATTGCCTTAGCGGCTGTGTTCATTTGGGCGGAAAATTCGGTGGGGCCAAACCTCTCCGGGAGATCATCGTCATGGACGAACTCCGCCTTGTTCCAGTTGTTGACGAATTCAATCAACATCGGAGGGTACCGCTCGCCGGTAGGCATATGGGGCGCCACCAAGCCCTTCGCATGCGCCTCTTTCCTCTCAACCAAGGCAAGGGCTGGGCTGGTGTGCAGAACCATTTGTTGTCCATCGGTTGGCTTGGCAGGGGCGTCCTTCGCTGCTGGAGCTTTCTTGGCGAGCATGGATGCGAGGGTACGCTGCCCAGCTTCGACGAATGCTGCCTTAGTAGCGTCAGGAGCCTTTTTGCCCTTTAGCTGCTGGGAAGAGGAAGTAGTTGCAGCGGATTTTCCCTTAGGAGCTGCCGGAATGTTTCCTCGCCGAGATTGAGAAGACTCGGACGAGGCGGAGGAGCTTGGCGCTGGTGCTCTGGTTGCTGGAGCTAGTGTCGTTGCTGATGTTCTTGCCGCCGGAGTTGGTGCTGGTGCCGGGGTCGGTGTTGGTGCTGGTTTGGTTGCTGGTACTAGAGCTGGTGCTGGTGCCGAGGTAGTCTCAGTAGCCGCTGGTTGCGGCGAAGCCGAAGTTGTGGATGCCGCCGCCTCGGCTGGGCCAGTCTCCCCCACTCCGAGGTTACCCCCCTCTTGATGAGGTGGAATAGAACCCGGAGCAGCCGCAGAACCCTCTGGAATAGGGCTCAGTGGGCGTGACTTGTCGTCACGAGGAGGAGAAGGGCTAGGTCGGAGCGGGGAAGAGATGCTAGATCCACTCTGAGGGACCTCCACCGCAGCCCTGCCGAATCAAATCATGTCAGAAAAGAGACTACAACAGTGCAATGAAGAACAAGTTGCAAAGGGAAAAAAGACTTACGCATCCGAGGTTTGGGGTTCCTTGGGTTTCCGAGTCCTTCGTGCTGGGGCCTTGCCCACTTGCTTGGAGGCAGTCTTGTCTCCGGACTTATTTCGCCTTTTGGCGGGCTGAGAAGGTCCGGAGGAGGAACTTGATGCGGCTCCATGCTTCTTCTTCGGCGCTACCGGAACAGGTTCGCCCGTAGCAAGGGGAGGGTCCTCGTGGATATGACCACCGGGGTGAGCTAATGCCGGAAAAGCATAAGAAAGGGGGACAGCGTCAACAGGTTCCATCACCCCCCCTGTGGCCCATCTCCAGCCCCCCTTCTGGCTTCCTTCATCTTCTGCAAAAATAGGATTTTCTGTATATTTTCTCGGATTTTCTGATCTTCGCAAATTTTTCCTACAAACAACACCTTTTCCATCAGAATCCTGACTGTAGCGGTCCATGCTCCAAAAGTCATCAACCATACAAAAATAGATGAAATAACATAAGTATCACCTCTCAATATGAAATATATCAATGAATAATAGTGAATTATGACATGGAATAGTGATGCAAAATGGACGTATCAACTCCCCCCAAGCTTAGACTTCGCTTGTCCCCAAGCGAAACTGAGCTCAATAAACATGGCCTCAGGTTTATGGAGTGAAGAGTCGATAAAAGAATACGGACAAGAAGCATCACATTCATCAATACATAGATAATAATAGAAGACAACTCACTATTACACAACTTTACTTGCAATAAGTAAAGGAAACACAATAAAGATACATAAAGTAAATCATAATTGGTAATGACAAACTTAGCTCTTGGTCGAAGAATAGTTGATAATTTGTTGGAGTTCACAAATAACTGGTTTTCAATGATAGCTTTCAAAGTAGTAAACATCAAGATAAGAGCAATGTGCAAAACAAGGAACATAAGAAACATGAGTGAATAAATCATCATATGAATGAATGAAACACAACAACTCAAAATACTTGCTGAGATAGAAGGGAGTAGGTTTACTGACTCAACTAAAAAGTAAAAGAAAGGCCCTTCGCAGAGGGAAGCATGGATTGCAAGTCTCATAAAGAGCTCCCAAAAATTATGATACTTACTAGCTTTCAGCTCTCATTGCCCCTATCATAGGCATCTTTAGGTGATTAAGGTTAAAGTGATCAAATATGAGGATATGCATTGACAAGTTGTAAGTTGAGAATCTCATGCCCCTTGAATACGAGGGCAAATAAAGAGCTCCTCATGCTACTCAAGTTTAGTCACCGGTAAGTTCTTGTCATCGTAAGCATATGTGTATCATAGAGAACCGCCAACGGGGTACCCCTTGCCCGATGATACGGAAGAATCCCCATATCAAAATGACAAGGCAAGCAGACAACAAGCATCTCAGCAATCTTCTTATTTACCATGGGAATATGGTGCTTTTTTATCTCTTTCCTCTTTTCATAATATCTCTTTTTTCTCTTTTTCTCAATCTCTATCTCTTTTTTATAAGAAGAAAGCTTCATAGATGCTCGTTATGGTTACACTGTAGGTTTCCACCATGTCACCATGGATTAGACCAGCGGCCTAGGCGTTTCTCTAACACACATGCATAACTCCATGGACTTACAAGCTCCCCTTTCACTTCACACTGACGACATCCATAGACAAAAGAACATGATATCAACTTGGTACAAGGTACCAGTGCAATGTTGAAAGCGTTCCCCATGACAGCATGGCTCTGCTAATTCACAACTTACAAAGCGCAAGCATATACGCAACATAGGTGAGCACAATGGTTCAAGTTTATTAAGTGCAAGAAAGTAAAGTGTGCCATCAAGTTCGTGAGAGCTTTAATCACTAATTTTCACATAACAAGTTTAATTTGGAAGATAGATAAAACAAGAATTTACTTGGAATAGCAATAATGTTAATAGGTAGGTATGGTGGACACAAATGGCGTGGGTTTGGTTTAAAGGAGGTGGATGCACGAGAAGAATTCCCACTCAGTATAGGTTTTTGGCTAGCAAGGCTGGGTAGCAAGTATAAGAGTTGAAGGAAACAAACAAACATACAAGTGATAAAGACAAACATGCAATCTTCCTTGGAAGCACAAAAGATCTTAACTAGAGAATACTAGACTCATGAGCAAATCAAGAAAGAAAGATGATGAAATTATTTTTCTTTAGAGTACTTTTATCTTTTTATTCAACTCTCAAAAATAGTGTGCTACTGACCGAGCCAGGTTTGCCAAAACCAACTAAATTAACTCAATGATCCCAAAGTGATACCAATACTAACAACAAGATCAATCATATAACCACGAATTGAAAACTAATATAAGCTATGCAAAAGAGTAAATGATAGAACTTCTCATTAATATTCCATAACGGCAACTCACACCAAGGGATACATATCTAACGAGAGAGGGGACACTTCCATAATGCAAACCATTCTACATAATAACTTCTCTATTCATGATATGACTCTACTGATAAGGTAAAAAAATAGAAGATAGTGATGTGATACCGCGGCACTCCCCAAGCTTGGAACAAACCAAGGGGATGCCAAACCTGATGACGAATTACTCTTTCGGTGGTGGTGGTATCCTCTCGATGAGCTCCCTGATAAGTTTCCCCATCTTCAAGCAACAACTCCTTAGGATGAATCTTCAACTCTCTCATGTATGGGTTGATGATATCCTCTAAAGAATCTTCCTTAGCTGATCCAGAGGAAGACATTGTAGCTCCAAATCTGGGACTCTACCTGTCAGAAACAGATTGAAACGAAAACACGATGAAAACACGATATACGAACCTCGGGGGATCCGAGGGTTATATATTACGAAGTTTCATGACGAAAGGAAGGTACTTGGAGAAAACGGGTCGGAGACGGAGTCTGAGGTGGCCACACCACCTAGTGGCGCGGCCAGGGGTGGGCCCGCGCCATAGGGTGGTGTGAGCCACCCTGGCTCTGTTTCCGTCCCTCTATCGCTTCGTAACTTGCCTTATTGGTTAAAAACTGCAAAAATATAGTCAGATAGTATTTTCATGGAACTTCTCTTACCAGAACTGTTACCTATTTGAAAACAGAGTCTACAGGTCTCTGAATTTGGTCTTTGATAAATTTTTCTAGAGTTATAACTTGAAAGGCATCAACATCTTCATTATAAGAATGCCCAGCAATATAGTGTTTGAGTCGTTTCCCATTCACTACTTGTGTAGTATTATCTTTTAAAGAAGAAATTTTTATTGCTCCTGAACGGTATACTTCTTCAATAATGAAGGGTCTTTCCTTTTTTGACAGTAGCTTTCCTGCAAAAAATATGAGACGAGACCTATACAATATAACTTTCTCACCAACATGAAATTCTCTCTTAAGTATTCGCTTGTCATGCCATCTTTTAACCTTTTCCTTAAAGATCCTAGCATTTTCATAGGCTTCACTCCTCCATTCATCTAAAGAACTTAAGTCAAATAATCTTTCTCACCAGCGAACTTACAATCTCTATTTAGTTCTTTAACTGCCCAGTAAGCTTTATGTTCTAATTCTAAAGGTAGGTGACAAGCTTTCCCATAAACCATTTTATAAGGAGACATCCCCATAGGATTTTTGTAGGCAATTCTATAGGCCCATAAAGCATCATTCAACTTTTTAGCCCAGTTTTTTCTAGATCTATTAATAGTCTTTTGCAAGATGGATTTAATTTCTCTATTTGATAACTCTACTTGCCTGCTAGTTTGGGCGTGATAGGCTGAAGCAATTCTATGATTAACATCATATTTAGCAAGGGTCTTTCTAAAACCACCATGAATGAAATGAGAACCCCCATCAGTCATGAGATACCTAGGCACTCCAAACCTCGGGTAGATAACATCCTTAAGCATTTTAGAGAAGTTTCCCCGTCAGCACTCTTCGTAGGAATGGCTTCTACCCACTTAGTAACGTAATCAACGGCAACAAGAATATGAGTATAACCTTTCGAGGGAGGGAAAGGACCCATAAAGTCAAATCCCTAGCAATCAAAGGGTTCAATAACTAGAGAGTAGTTCATAGGCATTTCATTGCGTCTAGAAATATTACCAACGCGCTGACATTCATCACAAGATAAAACAAATTTTCTTGCATCTTTAAAAAGGATAGGCCAGTAGAAACTTGATTGTAGCACCTTTTGTGTAGTTCTATCTCCTGCATGATGTCCTCCATAAGCACTACCATGGCATTTACGCAATATCTCCTTTTGTTCATATTCTAGAACACATCTTCGCATAATACCATCCACTCCTTCTTTGTATAAGTGTGGGTCATCCCAAAAATAATGCCTCAAATCATAGAAGAACTTCCTTCTTTGCTGAGCTATAAAAGTTGGAGGCAAATACTTGGAGACAATAAAGTTAGCATAATCAGCGTACCAAGGGCTCCCTCGCGAGCTTACCCCTAATGTGGCTAAATGTTCATTTGGGAAACTATCATTAACAGACATAGGGTCAAAAGAGATGTTTTCCAATCGAGATAAATTATCAGCTATAGGGTTTTCAGCACCTTTCCTATCTACTATATGTAGATCAAACTCTTGTAAAAGCAGCACCCATCTAATAAGCCTAGGCTTAGTGTCCTTCTTCGTCATATGGTATTTAATAGCAGCATGATCAGTATGAATGGTGACTTTTGAGTCTACAATATAGGGTCTAAACTTATCACAAGCAAAAATGACAGCTAGAAATTCCTTTTCAGTAGTAGCATAATTCCTTTGAGCAGCGTCTAAAGTCTTACTAGCATAATGAATAACGTTTAATTTTTTGTCAATTCGTTGCCCAAGGATAGCACCTACAGCAAAATCACTAGTATCACACATTATTTCAAAGGGTAAACTCCAATCAGGTGGTTGAACAATAGTGGCTGTAGTTAAAGCCTTCTTAAGAGTTTCAAAAGCTCCCTTACAATCATCATCAAAAACGAAGGGTACATCTTTTTGAAGAAGATTAGTGAGGGGTTTTGAAATCCTAGGAAAGTCTTTAATAAACCTTCTATAGAAACCAGCATGACCAAGGATACTACAAATACCTTTGATGTCTCTTGGGCATGGCATCTTCTCAATGGCCTTAACCTTAGCTCTATCAACTTCTATGCCTCTTTTAGAAACTTTATGCCCAAGGACAATCCCTTCATTAACCATGAAGTGGCATTTCTCCCAATTAAGAACAAGATTAGTTTCTTCACATCTCTGCAAAACTTTATCAAGGTTGTGCAGACAATTATCAAAAGAAGTTCCATAGACAGAAAAGTCATCCATGAACACTTCTACAATTTCCTCACAAAAACCATGAAAGATAGCAGACATGCACCTTTGAAAAGTAGCAGGAGAATTACATAAACCAAAAGGCATACGCCTTTAAGCATAAGTTCCGTAAGGGCAAGTAAAAGTAGTTTTTTGTTGATCTTGTTGTTTAACAACAATTTGAGAGAAACCAGAATAACCATCAAGAAACAAAAATGGGTCTTTTTAGACAACCTTTCCAACATTTGATCAATAAAAGGAAGCGGGTAGTGATCTTTCTTAGTAACTTTATTGACTTTTCTAACATCAATGCACATCCTATAGCCTACTACTATTCTTTGAGGAATAAGCTCATCATTATCATTAGGAACAACGGTAATACCTCATTTTTAGGAACGCAATGAACAGGACTAACCCATTCACTATCAGCAATAGGGTAAATAATACCAGCATCAAGGAGTTTCAATAGCTCATTTCTTACCACTTCCTTCATCTTAGGATTTAAACGTCGTTGGTGCTCTACTACTGGCTTTGCATCTGGTTCTATGTTGATAGAATGTTGACATATAGTAGGTGAAATCCCTTTTAAATCATCTAGAGTATAGCCCATAGCTCCTCGGTGTTTCTTCAAAACCTCCAATAACCTTTCTTCTTCCTTTCCTAAAAGTTTAGAGCTAATAATAACATGATATATCATTTTATCATCAATATAAGCATATTTAAGATCATCAGGGAGAGGTTTTAGATCGAAAACCGGATCCTTTTTAGGTGGCAACGTGGTACCCAAGTCTTCTACATGCAAGTTATGCTTAAGCATCTTGGGTTGACGACGGAGAATCTCATCAATCCCATTCCTTTCTTCCATGAAGATCTCACTTTCGTGATCTTCCATAAATTGCTGCAAAGCATTGTTAGGAGCAAGAGAGATAGAAGCAAGTTGTTCAACTCTAAAATCCTCATTATGGGTTTCCTCTTCACAGGGTTCTTTAGTAAAATTTGAAAAGTTAAACTCATAAGATTCCCCATCAAACTTAGTTAGGATTTTCTCCCTCTTGCAATCTATAATAGCTCCACAAGTACTCAAGAAAGGTCTACCAAAAATGATAGGATAAGTTTTACTAGCAGCTGAACTAAGTACTAGAAAATCAGCAGGATCCTTAATCTTACCACAAAGAACTTCCACATCTCGTACAATACCGATTGGAGAGATGGTCTCTCTATTAGAAAGGTGAATAACCACATCAATCTCTTCCAACTCGTAGGGACTGATTTCATGCATAATTTCTCTGTAAAGCTCAAAAGGAATAGCACTGGAACTTGCACCAATATCACATAAACCATAATAGCAACGATCACCAATTCTAATGGAAAGCACAGGGACACTAGCTTTTTCAACTCTATTAGGATGTGAAACAATATTAGAAGCATCCTCACAAAAACTATGTGTCCATCTTCTATGCTTTTAGTGACAACGTCTTTCACAATTGCTACCATGGGTTCAACATTTATTTGTTCATCAGGTTTTACAGTTCTCTTTTCACTTTTAGTGATTACATTAGTTATCATAGGATGATCCTTTACCTTATCTGGAAAGGGAATCTTCTCGATATAAGGTTTAGGTAAGATGTGATCAATAGTGCAATACTCAGCACTTCCAACAGGAACATAGTCAACAATATCTTTATAAGGTGCATGGTACTTGTTCCATCCCCTTTTTGGAATTTCAATATAAGAAGCAAAAGCCCTAAAGAAATTCATAACAACTTGTAAATCAAGACCATAAGCATTACTAATATTTTGAAAGTCATCAGTTGCCATAAAAGATTCAATGCATTCATAATCATAATTTATACCTGACTTTCTACCTTTGTCATTCTCCCATGCTTCAGCATTGTCTTGAATACAGTCCAGAAGATCCCATTTAGCTTCTTCTTCCATGCAAGTGAATATTCCAGCACAAGAAGCATCCAATAAATCCTTGTCATGTAGAGGGAGCCTTGCATAAAAGTTATTGATAATAATATTGTTGTGGAGCTCATGAATGGGACATTTGAGCATTAGTAACTTCAATCTCCCCCAAGCTTGAGCTGTACTCTCTCCATCAAGAGGCCAAAAGTTGTATATTTGATTCCGATCTTTATGAATCTCACTAGGAGGATAAAACTTTGAATAAAAGAGACGCACTATTTCCTCCCATTCCAGAGCTTGACCATTGATGTCTATGCACTTCTATTCTTGTAGACAGTTGTAGGGCCTCCAAGTGCAGAGGTTTGTAGAACAGCAGCAAGTATCCCCTTAAGTGGATCACCCAAGGTTTATCGAACTCAAGGAGGAAGTGGTCAAAGGTATCCCCTCTCAAGCAACCCTGCAATCAAGATACAAGATGTCTCTTGTGTCCCCAACACACCCAATACACTTGTCAGGTGTATAGGTGCACTAGTTCGGCGAAGAGATAGTGAAATACAAGTGGTATGGATAATTATAAGTGGTAACGGTGCTAGAAAATAGCTTGATGGCGTGGAAAAGACTAAAGGCAAACTAAAATAAAGATGGAAGCAAGCAAACATGTAACAGATCTAGTAGCAAACGAAGTATCAATGCTTAGAAACAAGGCCTAGGGATCATACTTTCACTAGTGAACACTCTCTCATAAATATATTATCTTCATGATACTACTCTTAACTACTCTTCGGTTGGACACTCTAATCGTTGGTAGGGCTATAACAGCACACCTCAAAGTAAGCCTTTCCGATCTAGATAACCCCACACTGTCACCTTGAGTACTAGATGAGTCCAACAAACACCACAATTTCATAAAGACATCCAGCTCCAAATATAACTCATAACAAGTATTTGTAATCTCTAGCCTAAGTGCCACCATGGTGAGCACGCTGTCACTTTCACACACATGGGGAGAGCAGAGATTCATTAAAGCACTTGAGTAGCAAGGTAGATCTATAGATTACAAGCTCATGACCACAACATGATCATGCATAGAGAGAGATATGAACACATAGCTACCGGTAGAACCCTTAGCCTCGAGAGAGAACTACTCCCTCCTCATCATGGGAATCAGCAACGGTGATGGAGATGGTGGTGGAGATCGATGGAGATGACTTTGGGGGCACTTCCCCGTCCCGGCAGGGTGCCGGAACAGAGACTTTCTGTCCCCCGAATCTCCCCTTCGGTGGTGGTGGCGCTGCTGAACTTTTCGTGGCTGGAGGCTTGACGATCTAGGGTTTTGGTGTCGGGAGGCTTCTTATAGGCCAGAGGGGAGACTGAGGGGGTTCCAGGGGCCCCACACCACCTGGTGGCACGGGTAAGGCTAGCCCGCGCTTGGGGGGGTGTGGCCAGGCCCTGGCCCTCCTCCGTCTCGTATTCTGGCTCTGTGAGGCTTCCCGAGAGAGAACTACTTCCTCATCATCATGGGAATCAGGGTGATGGAGATGGTGGTGGAGATCGATGGAGATGGCTCCTGGGGCACTTCCCCGTACCAGAAGGGTGCCAGAACAGAGACTTTCTGTCCCCCAAAGTATGGACAAAACACAAGAAAGTAGATAAAACCAAGCATGGAACATCAAAATTTATAGATACATTTGCAATGTATCAACCATTCTTCAGCAGCTTATACCATTCCTCAGCTCTTCCTTTCAGTGATAATGAGAATAACTTCTTAACTTGATCTGTAGTAATACCTGCACACTTGAACAACCCGCATAATTTGTGTATAAAGAGAAAATGATCACCGGGATGGACAATTCCATCCCCAACATAGTAGTTATCCATAACACGATCAATAATTCTTGTAGGTATTTTAAAAACATCATTCTCAGTAGGTGGTGGTTTATCTACTACTTTAGCAGTGGTAGTAGCATTACCAAATAAGAAACTCAGCGAATTATCCATAACGAAAATAAAGCAACTAACAGAAGTAAACAATACTCACAGTAGAAGTTTCCTTTACCAGTTCCACTCTCCAATAGCGCTTCACTCCCCGGCAATGGCGCCAGAAAATAGTCTTGATGATCCACAAGTATAGGGGGTGTATCGTAGTATTTTCGATAAGTAAGAGTGTCGAACCCAACGAGGAGCAGAAGGTGTTGGCTAGTGGTATGGATCAGGAATTCTCTGCAAATACTTAGCAAACAGATTTTTAGGGTTTTTTGATAAAGCACGTAAACAAAGTATGAGTAAACAAAAGACAATAAGAATAAATGCAGAAAGTGGCCCAATCCTTTATATAGCAAAGGACAAGCCGGTTGTATTACTTAAGATGACCAAACGTTCTCGAGGACACATGGGAAGACTGTCAAGTGCTTTCGCTTCATATAGTTGATTAATCTTCTTTAGCTTGCTAAGTGTTGTGTGGGTGAACCTGTGCTAATGTACCGACCTTCCTAGGACTAATACATACTTGTGGTTATACCCTTTGCAAACATCTGTAAATACAAGAAAGTAATTAAGGTAGAAATCTAACCACAACTTTAAACTCTAAGACCCTTACGTCCCTTGTGCAATGGTTCCTTAACGGGGGTTCAGGTTTCTGTCACTCTGGCAACCCCTACGATTAGTAGCCAAATACACAATGCATTCCCCTAGGCCCATATAGGTGAAGTATCATGTAGTCGATGTTCACATGACACCACTAGAAGAAGTACACCACAACTGAAATATCAAACTATTGAATATTTCTCAACACAACTCCACTACTAACAAGATGACTTCTTCCATGTCCTCAAGAACAAAACGAACTACTCACAAGACATCATATGGATCATGATCAGAGATGGAATAATGATGTATAACAATGTGAACATAAACAATAATTCAATGGTTCACTCAATAGCATCAACTACAAAGAGTAATCAACACCGGGAAAGTTTCCCCTATGAACTATGCAAGATTCAACACAATTGTTACAACAATATGGAGATGGCGATGTGGGTATTGATGGTGATGATGATGATGATGATCTCGATGAAGTCCAGCTTGATGGTGGTGTTGATGGCGACGATCTCCCCTCTCTGGGAAGGAATTCCCCCGGTAGAAATCTGTCTGCCGGAGAGATCTTTCTCTCTCGATGTTCTCCGCCCCGCAGAGGCAGTGGAATCTTTCTGTGGTCGCTCCCCGAGTCTTAGGGTTTCGGGAGGATAATATACGCCAGAGGGGAGTGCCAGGGGCGGACCAGGGCAGCCACACCACCTGGTGGTGGGGCCTAGGGTGGCCTGCACCAGGGGGTGGTGTGGGCCCCCTGTGGCCCATCTCCAGCCCCCTTCTGACTTCCTTCGTCTTCTGGAAAAATAGGATTTTCCGTATATTTTTCCGGATTTTCTGATCTTCGCGAATTTTGCCTCCAAACATCACCTTTTCCATCAGAATCCTGACTGCAGCGGTCCATGCTCCAAAAGTCATCAACCATACAAAAACAGATGAAATAACATAAGTATCACCTCTCAATACGAAATATATCAATGAATAACAGTGAATTGTGACATAGAATAGTGATGCAAAATGGACGTATCAGCCACCTAGTGTGCCCACGACCAAATGGTCATGGCCATTAAGGACGAGCACCTTGAGAACCCTCACTGGCGACACCGCGCCACAGCCGCCGCCAGCCTCGCCCACCTTGCCCCACGTGTCCCTCGTGGTCCACCTCCACCGCCAGGCCAGCCCCAGCCCGCGGATAGAGCGAGGAGCAGCCAGGAACCGCCGCGCCCAGAGCCTGTCTGCCATGCCGACGCCGCTCGCAGAGCGTGCATGGTCCCCACTTAGCCAGACATCGCCTAGCTCTCGCCGTCCACCTATATGATCGCCACCGTCCTAGGAGGCTAACGGACATGCCCGTTTCCTCGACTGTGCCCCATAGTCGCCGGCCACCGCAAAGTTTGCTGTCGGCAGAGACATCATGCGCGCCGCGCCACTCACCTATCCTGACCGCATTTCACTGCACGTGCACCGCCCTGACGACCGCCAGGGAACCGCCCACCGTCCTAGCCCACTGTCCACACCTCTAGCTCGCTCGCCGCCTCCGTTGAGCTCCACCCATGCTTCTCTGCCGCCTCGCCGAGCCTAAAAATAGAGAGCTCCCCAGCACCATTTCGTCACACCATCTCCATCCACTCCACCTCAGAAACGTCCTAGAGCCCCACCGGAGCAAGCCCCAGTCCGCAGCGCCAAAATTTCGCCAGAGTCTGCCGCGGAGGGAGAAGAAGGGAGCCGTTGATCCAGGCCATCTCCCGGGACGCCGCCAGTACCAGGAGAACCGATGTCCTCGACTTGTTCGTTTGCCCGCCTCGCCGACCCTCGCCGGAGCCCCGGTAAGCCGCCCCAGACCCCCACCGAGCCGCTAGGGTTACACCTCGCCGGTGACCTGTCCGTCGTCGACGAGAAGCCCCAGCCGTAGATCTTCTTTCTAATCCAATGACCCACGTTGTCCCGTACCGCTTCGCGTTTAAAAAGCCACTGACATGTGGGACCCCCTGTCAGCTGTTCTCAGCATCGTGGAGTGAAACTGGGCCGGCCCATTAGTGTTCACGCGTGACCCATTTAATTCAAATTTAGATTTATCTATTTTAGCTGAAACTCAGTTTTGTCCCTTAGTTCAAAAATCAATTCAGAAAGTTGTGCAAGTCCAAATTGAGTGAATCCAATTTTGTTGGAAAGTCTCTGAAAAGATCTATCCAAGCCCTTTGGATTTAATTCATTTAGAGTTAGAGATCTCTCCTAGTAAAAATAACAAGACAAAAGCATTTTCTCATTCAAACATTTTTATAAAATTAACCATAATAGCTTTTGAGTTGATTCCAGCTCTCAAAAATTACAGTTAACCATACCTATTTGAATATGTAATAATATTAAGGTTTACATGTAGTGACTTTGGACTAGTATCAAATTAATGCTATATAGGCATTTCTAGTCACTTTAAATCATTAAATATTAAACTTAAACTTATTAAAATGTGATCCAACCTTTAAATCACATTCCCATATGTTAGAATATGTGGTGATGAAATGGGTCCACATGATCCCATATTTTAATTGGAGAATATTAAATCTTAGTTAAATTCAATGAGTAGAAATTACCTTTCTTAAATAAAAAGAATGAAGCTAGTTAATAAAACCTTGTGATGCTTGTGATGATAATAGATCATCAAATGTGTGCCTTAGTGTGCCAAGTAGACTAGTTAAGTATTGTTTGGTGATTGTGTATCCCGTATGTATTTATAGACGATAATACCGACCAAGCTTCGAGGAGGAGGAGTGCTACCAAGAAGAGGAGGAAGAAAACATCAACCACTCGACTACCCAAGGCAACCTATTGTTAGCAAGCTAGAATTAAGTTAGATAACCTAAGCAAGATGCATTAAGCCTGCTTTGGTTATACCACTTTGACTAGTATCTACCCCAAGTTTTATTTACAAGTTTTACTTTCTTTACTTTACCAAAGTCCCTTACTTGTTTGAAGGTAGCATAAAAAGTATAAAACTTGACCTATCTAGATAACTTTAGATGTCATTATATGGCATGAGATTGAGATTAGCATCCCAGCTTAGTGAACACTCTTAACTTAGTAGCTTAGAGCTAAATCAAAACTTGAGTCACTTTAGATGGGAGCACTTGGTGAAAATGAATTGTGAAAACCTTGGAATGATGAGTCATTCTATTGAGATGTTTTGACATGTGTTGAGAAACACAAAAGGTTTATGATGATGAAAATGTTGAGGCATGAGCCTTAGCCCTTTACAAAACTGATGGTTGGATTCGGATGCGATACCATTCCAATTTTACCGTACAACCATAATACCTGAATTAGGTAAGGCTTAGCCAGAAGTTTATATGCATTAGTATTAGTTCCCTCGCGGGAGAGGTTTGAGCTGAGGCTACCTCTCAATGTGGTCCACCTATGTAGTGCCCAAGATAACAGATGGTCATGGTCGGGAGGCCATACTCATAGGAGAGGTGCTTATACTAGGGTGTGTAAAGGAAAGGTTATGTTTTATTATCTACATACTGATGTCTACACACTTCTATTCTTGTAGACAGTTGTTGGGCCTCCAAGTGCAGAGGTTTGTAGAAGAGCAACAAGTTTTCCCTTAAGTGGATCACCCAAGGTTTATCGAACTCAGGGAGGAAGTGGTCAAAGGTATCCCCTCTCAAGCAACCCTGCAATCAAGATACAAGAAGTCTCTTGTGTCCCCAACACACCCAATACACTTGTCAGGTGTATAGGTGCACTAGTTTGGCGAAGAGATAGTGAAATACAAGTGGTATAGATATAAGACAACGGTGACAGAAAATAGCTTGCTGGCATGTGGTTGACGTGGGAAAAGACTAAAGGCAAACTGAAATAAAGATGGAAGCACGCAAACATGTAACGAATCTAGTTGCAAACGGTGTTTCAATGCTTAGAAACAAGGCCTAGGGATCATACTTTCACTAGTGAACACTCTCATATAAATATATTCTTCTTTATGATACTACTCTTAACTACTCTCCGGTTGGACACTCTAATCCATGGTAGGGCTATAACAGCACACCTTAAAGTAAGCCTTTCCCATCTAGATAACCCCACACTGTCACCTTGAGTACTAGATGAGTCCAACAAACACCACAATTTCATAGAAACATCCAACTCCAAATATAACTCATAACAAGTATTTGTAATCTCTAGCCTAAGTGCCACCATGGTGTGCACGCTGTCACTTTCACACACATGGGGAGAGCAGAGATCTATTAAAGCACTTGAGTAGCAAAGTATATCTACTTGATTACAAAGCTCATGATCAAAATATGATCATGCATAGAGAGAGAGATGAACACATAGCTACCGGTAGAACCCTTAGCCTCGAGAGAGAACTACTCCCTCCTCATCATGGGAATCAGCAACGGTGATGGAGATGGTGGTGGAGATCGATGGAGATGACTTCGGGGGCACTTCCCCGTCCCGGTAGGGTGCTGGAATAGAGACTTTCTGTCCCCCGAATCTCCATTTCGGTGGCGGCAGTGCTGCGGAACTTTTCATGGCTGGAGGCTTGACCCTCTAGGGTTTCTGCCTCGGGAGGAATATACAGGCGAAGGAGGCAAGGTCGGTGGCCAGCCAGGGGGCCCACACCATGCCCTAGCGCGGCCTGGGGGTACCCGCACCTAGGGGGTGTGGCCAGGCCCTGGCCCTCCTCCGTCTCGTATTCTGGCTCCGTGAGTCTTCCGGTAAAATAGGAACTTTGGCTTTTGTCCCGTCCAATTCTGAGAATATTCATTTTCTGACTTTCCTGGAACCAAAAACAGTAGAAAACAGGCAACTGGCACTGTGGCATTTTGTTAACAGGTTAGTCCAAGAAATCATATGAAAAGTACTCCAAAGTGTGGACAAAACATAAGAAAGTAGATAAAACCAAGCATGGAACATCAAAAATTATAGATACATTTGCAACGTATCAACATCCCCAAGCTTAACTCCTGCTCGTCCTCGAGTAGGTAAGTGATAAAAAGAAAGAATAATTTTTGAGGTGACATGCACCATCATAAACTTGATCAAAGTATTTGTAAAACATTGATAGCTAGGGTCATAGTACTTCAATCAAAACATGAAAGACAAAGTTCTAGCAATAAGACAAAGAAACTATGTTGCAACATGAAAATGCACAAACAAAAGATTCATGAATAGCAATGCTTTGCAAGACGTTTGTTTGTTTCACATAAAGAAAACATAGCATAATAGTATTCGGCTTGTCCCTCATAGAGTAGCAAATATAAATGCATAGGACACCTTCAAAGTTCATATGAGTGACTAGATATAGATAGTTTAAAACAAGCAATATCAAAGCTATGCATCAATCAATAAGTCTTGGGACAATGCACATAGAAATAAGAATGGCCAATATGCTCTCAAAGTAGGTGCATAAAGATAGAAGGTGGAGACTCAATATAATAGTGGAAGAAAAGCCTTCATAGAAGGAAGCATGGATTCAAGTCTCATAAAGAGCTTCCAAAAATTATGGTACTTATTAGCTTTCAGCTCTCATTACCCCTATCATAAGCATCTTGAAGTTGATTAAGGTTAAAGTGAACAAACTATGGTGTATATGCTTGACGAAGTATAAGTTGGAAACCTCATGTCCCTTGAATACGAAGGCTACTCCTCATGCTACTCAAGTTTAGTCACCGGTAAGTTCTTGTCATCGTAAGTACATGTGTATCATAGAGAACCGCCAACGGGGTACCCCTTTCCTGATGATACAGAACAATCCCCATATCAAAATGACAAGGCAAGCAGACAATGAGCATCTCAGAAATCTTCTTATTTACCATGGGAATATGGTGATTTTTTCTCTCTTTCCTCTTTTCATAATCTCTTTTTTTCTCTTTTTCTTTTTTCTCAATATAGGACTCTTTTTTTATAAGAAGAATGCTTCATAGACAACTCATTATGGTTACGCTGCAGGTTTCCACCATGTCAGCATGGATTAGACCAGCAACCCAGGCGTTTCTCTAACACATATACATAACTCCATGGACTTACAAGCTCCCCTTTCATTTTACACCGACGACATCCATAGACAAAACAGCATGATATCAACTAGGTACAAAGTACCAGTGCAATGTTGAAAGCGTTCCCCATGATAGCATGGTTCTGCTAATCCCCAACAAATAAGTGCAAGCATATACAACACAGACAACACAATGGTTCAAGTTTATTAAGGGCAAGAAAAGTAAAATGTGCCATCAAGTTCGTGAGAGCTTTAATCACTAGTTTTCTCATAACAAGTTTAATTCGGAAGGTAGATAAAAACATGAATATACTTGGAATCGCATATGCTAGTAGGTAGGTATGGTGGACTCTTTGGAATAACTTGGTTTAGGGAGTTGGATGCACGAGTGGAACTCATACTTGGTTGTGGAGGCTAGCAAAAGACTGGGAGCGATAAACTAAGAGAGCAATAATGGCCATAATCATGCAGAGCGACAAAACATCATTGATCAAAGCATAAAGTGATACTACAAGTTGAAAACTAAAGGATCATCAAGGCTGTGGTGACTTGGGATAGTCATAACATGGTGTGAGCATGCGCCAAGTTAACCCAAATAAAGCATCAAAGGAGAATACCACAATATTATGCTTTAATATGCTAAAACAACACATGATTCATCCAAGGCACATTAAGCAATCTCAATTGTTTATAACATGTCATGCTACAACAAAGAATACTAAGCATAAAGCTAAAACAATATCAAGCATGGCATGACAAAGCATAGGCCACAGTCAAAAACAAGCTCTCTTTACCACTTAAGCATGAGCTTTCCTACTCTTTTCCAATCCAAACCAAACTATTTGAAAACCAATGTATGAAAGAGGGGGTCCAACCAATTTATTCAAGCAAACTAAGAAAACCAATCAAACGAAAAACCAAAACAAAAACGAAAAAGAAGACGCTCCAAGAACAACACAACTGTGCATGAAACAATAAAAATGAAGCATTTGGAAGAAACCTGGGATTTTTATTGATGAAGAGGGGGATGCCTTGGGCATCCCCAAGCTTTGACGCTTGTACTTCTTGGATATTTCTTGTGGTGACACGCGTGGCATCCCCAAGCTTGAGCTTTAGTCCATTCTTCATCTCATTACTCATTCCTTCTGTACACCTGAAATTTTTCCTTCATACAAAACTTCACACAATCTTTATTAGCAACATTAGTGTACTCAAGATAATAGGTCTTTAGGTTCAGTTACAACACCAATAAAATTTCCATTAAAACACTAGCTACTGTAGCACTTCCCTAAAAAATCTCAATTCCCCAAAAAGAACTCAAAAAGGAACCAACAAGAAGCAAATACAAATAATGACAGAAATCTGTCAAAACAGACTAGCAGGTAAAGACGAATTTTTTTGAAGACCTTCTTTTGCTCAAATCGAAAAGTGTTGAACTAACGGAAGTTAGATAGAAATCTCGACTCAAAAGGACGTACAGAGATTTTACACGAATTTTTACGGTGAGGCACAAAAATCTGTTTCGGGACAGCAACTTTCCCAAGCATTACTTCTCTGTCATTAGAGGTTACTCTTGGCACAAAAAGCAAATAAAAAGGATAATGCGCGGTTATTATAGAAGTAATAACTTCCAAGACTCATCTAAAACTTTTGGGTTATCTCCCAATAAGTACTTTTCTTTAACGCCTTTAAGTTAGGCTTGATAGTTTGAGAAGATGCTCGCATAAGAAATATGAATTGAAGTAAAAGAGAGCATCAAGAAGCAAATTCAAAATACATTTAAGTCTAACCCACTTCCTATGCATAGTAATCTTGTAAAAAAACAAGTCATGAAAGCACAAAGCAACAAGCATAGGAAAGCAAAACAAGTACAACTTCAAGACTTTTAACATAAAGAGGGGAAACTTAATATTATTGAGATGCATAAAACCATGTTTCCCTCTCTCATAATAACTTTCAGTAGCATCATGAATAAAACTAACAGTATAACTATCACATAAAACATTATTATCATGAGCCACATGCATATAATAATTATTACTCTCCACATAAGCATAGTCATTCTTATTAATTGTAGTGGGAGCAAAGTCAACAAAGTAGCTATCATTATTATTCGCATCACCATAATCATCAAATATAGGAGGCATATTGTAATCATAATTAATTTTCTCCTCAATAGTAGGTGGCTGAAAATATCATATTCATCGTTGCAATCATCATATATTGGAGGTATAGCACCATCATAAGCAATAGAATAGTTATCTTCCCAAGTGTGTTCATTTGTAAACATATCATCATTGGAAGGATCATGGATAACACTAATAGTATAGCAATTACTAATATCATCATTTTCAGAATTGGTACCGAAGAGATTTTCAATATCAAAGGTAGTGTGTTTTTCCCAATCATGATCACTACTATAGGTAATAGGCATAGGAACATCATCGAGTTCAGACTCATCAAAAACTATAATAGGAGCAACATGCTTAGGGGAAAATACTGTTTCCTCTCTTATTTTACTCCTCTTCTTCTTTTTCTTATTCTCTTTAGGAGGGAGAGGCTTGAAAGGAAGCTTCTCCATATACCCTGGTTCATTATTAGAGATAATAGAATAAACTTTGGACGATTCCTCCTTTTTATTAATAAGATCAAAACACATATTAGTCCTATCATAATTTGGTAAAATCTCATCTTCTACAATATTTTGTATGTAAGTATTTGTGTGGCAATTATCAACACAATAAAGATGACAACCATGCATGACACTATTCATATCAAAAGCACTCATATCTACCAAAGAAGTTTTTCTTAATAATTC
This sequence comes from Avena eriantha, assembly GCA_910589775.1. Taxonomy (NCBI): domain Eukaryota; kingdom Viridiplantae; phylum Streptophyta; class Magnoliopsida; order Poales; family Poaceae; genus Avena; species Avena eriantha. The sequence continues at coordinate 253,977,056 of OU342746.1, forward strand.
TTCACACCCCAAAAATAATGTAAGTTCATCATGTTGATTAGGAGTGATCATGTCATCACAATATAAACTTGCAGTACTCATTGGATTAGAAGGGCTATTATTATGGCCTGAGCATTGAAAATTGAAATGACCCACTTCAAAGCAAAGTTCACAAATAAAAGGATAAAGGGAACAAACTTTTTTACCAAGATCATTTAAAGCCCTATACCACATTCTAGTTTTTTCATTCCTGTGGGTGATACAATATTCTTCTTCAATTTGATTATTCTCACAAGGTCTATGTATTCCACAAAAATTAACATGCTTATAAGAAATAGTACTTTCAGAGGTTTGAGCATGTTTATTGCTATCATTAACAACAATTTCATTTTCCATGCAAGTGTCTTTAAAAGTCTCATGATACATGTCCCACTTTTCTTTAGGAGCATTAATATGAGAAGCAAAGGTTTTAAAACAATCAATAATAATTTGAGGATCAAGACCATATTTAGCACTAAGCTCTTGAAAATCAGCAGTTTCAGCGAAAGACTTAATGCAATCATACTCATAGTTTATACCTAGTTCTTTACCTTTGTTGTTATCCCAATCTTCGGTATTCCTTTGAATTGTTTCAAGAAGATCCCACTTAGCTTTGACCTCCTTACTCGTGAAGGATCCCTCTAAACAAGTATCTAGATAGTCCTTGTAATGTCCTGAAAGCCTTGCATAGAAATTATTAATAACAATATTCCCGGGGAGCTCATGAATGGGACATTTGAGCATTAGTGACTTCAATCTCCCCCATGCTTGGGCAATACTTTCTCCATCATGATGATGAAAATTATAAATATAATTCCTATCTTTATGAATTTCATGAGGAGGATAAAATTTAGAGTAAAAGAGAGATTCAAGTTCCTTCCACTCCAAATGATGAGGATCATCTAGTAGCTCATACCACTCCCTTGCTTTTCCCTTAAGTGATAAAGAGAATAGCTTCCTCTTAATTGGTTCATTGAAATACCTGCACACTTGAACAACCCGCTTAATTCATGTATAAAGAGTAAATGATCACCAGGATGGACAGTTCCATCTCCAAAATAAGAGTTGTTCATAACACGTTCAACAATTTTTATAGGTATTTTAAAAGGGATGCTTTCAGTATGTGGATTTAAAATATCACAAGTATCATTAGAGTTACCACATATGGGAGATAAAGTATCATCAGAGCAAATTTTCTTCTTTAAAGTTGGGGAATTAAAAATATCATTTTCATAAAAACTAACTTCCCCAAGCTTAGACGTTTCCATATCATTAGTAACAAAGGTGTTCAAAAGATTCATACTAATAACATTGCTATTAGCATGCAAAGAAAGTTCCATGGGTTTTTTAATTTTCTTATCAGACAATTCAAGTTCTAAATTAGGAAAAATACTAAAAAGCTCTCTAATTTTGTTGTTGTTTTCCATTAAGCCTAACTAGTGAAAAAAAGAAACAAAAAGACAAAATTCCAGAATCTAAAGGAAATAACTTCGAGCACTCACATCGGAGGATGTGAGTACCTTTTACCTTACCTCCCCAGCAACGGCGCCAGAAAATAGCTTGATGTCTACGCACTTCTATTCTTGTAGACAATTGTTGGGCCTCCAAGTGCAGAGGTTTGTAGAACAGCAGCAAGTTTTCCCTTAAGTGGATCACCCAAGGTTTATCGAACTCAGGGAGGAAGTGGTCAAAGGTATCCCCTCTCAAGCAACCCTACAATCAAGATACAAGAAGTCTCTTGTGTCCCCAACACACCCAATACACTTGTTAGGTGTATAGGTGCACTAGTTCGGCGAATAGATAGTGAAATACAAGTGGTATAGATATAGGACAACGGTGACAGAAAATAGCTTGTTGGCGTGTGGTTGACGTGGGAAAATACTAAAGGCAAACTGAAATAAAGATGGAAGCAGGCAAACATGTAACGGATCTAGTTGCAAACGGTGTTTCAATGCTTAGAAACAAGGCCTAGGGATCATACTTTCACTAGTGAACACTCTCATATAAATATATTCTTCTTTATGATACTACTCTTAACTACTCTCTGGTTGGACACTCTAATCCATGGTAGGGCTATAACAACACACCTCAAAGTAAGCCTTTCCCATCTAGATAACCCCACACTGTCACCTTGAGTACTAGATGAGTCCAACAAACACCACAATTTCATAGAAACATCCAACTCCAAATATAACTCATAACAAGTATTGTAATCTCTAGCTTAAGTGCCACCATGGTGTGCACGTTGTCACTTGCACACACATGGGGAGAGCAGAGATCTATTAAAGCACTTAAGTAGCAAAGTATATCTACTTGATTACAAAGGTCATGATCACAATATGATCATGCATAGAGAGAGAGATGAACACATAGCTACCGGTAGAACCCTTAGCCTTGAGAGAAAACTACTCCCTCCTCATCATGGGAATCAGCAACGGTGATGGAGATGGTGGTGGAGATCGATGGAGATGGCTCCGGGGGCACTTCTCCATCCCGGCAGGGTGCCGAAACAGAGACTTTCTATCCCCCGAATCTCCTTTTTGGTGGCGGCGGTGCTGCGGAACTTTTCGTGGCTGGAGGCTTGACCCTCTAGGGTTTATGCCTCGGGAGGAATATATAGGCGAAGGAGGCAAGGTCGGTGGCCAGCCAGGGGGCCCACACCATGCCCTGGCGCGACCTAGGGCTACCCGCGCCTGGGGGTGTGGCCAGGCCCTAGCCCTCCTCCGTCTCGTATTCTGGCTCCGTGAGTCTTTCGGGAAAATAGGAACTTTGGCTTTTGTCTCGTCCAATTATGACAATATTCATTTTCTGACTTTCCTGGAACCAAAAACAGCAGAAAACAGGCAACTGGCACTATGGCATCTTGTTAATAGGTTAGTCCAAGAAATCATATGAAAAGTGCTCCAAAGTGTGGACAAAACATTAGAAAGTAGATAAAACCAAGCATGGAACATCAAAAATTATAGATACATTTGCAACGTATCATATACTAAGTATGATGATTCAGGGTTATCCCTGATAGATGTATCGAATCTTGTGGTGAAAGTGTACCACCTCTGTAGAGTGTCAAACTATTCGAATATCCGCGTCCGCGGTTATGGACAGTTGGAATGTCCATACTGTTTCTTTGTCAGATGTTTTCAAAATGCCTTATGAAATGAATGATGAATCTTGACTTGACCACAACAGAGTTGTGACTATGACACTAGCTTCCCCACTTAAGTGATTCTAGAACTTTATTTTATCTTTCTTTGTTTCTGAACTCAGCTTAGGTTTCAAACTTAGTTTTATAAATAAACTTAGAGTTAGCAATCCTACTAGCACTACCTTACTTGTTAGTAATAGTTTGCGAGTACTTAAAGGGTACTCATGGCTTTTGTCCCTGGCTATTCCTATGGCCAGACTATAAAGGAGACTACCAAGATGAAGGACAGTAGGGCGGCTATGATAACTAGGACTATCTTCCATCGTCAGCATTGCCTGTGCCCCTGAATATGGACCCCACCTCTACGCTTATTATTTATTTCCGTTGCTTGTTGTATTAAGACTGGATCATGAGATCCTTTATTCGTGTAAGACCTTATTATGGTTTGTAATGGATGATGTACTGTGATATCCAATCTGTTATGTCTCGCAAAAATGGTAATCCTGGGATTGCGATGGATGACATAACAGGCATCTGGGATTAAAAATCCGGGTGTTGACATTCAACAAGCCTAAAAAGACTACAACCTTCAAGACGAAGAAGAACCCGAACAAGGCTAAGCTAGGTTACTATACCTGTGGAGAGCTCGGCTAATGTTCCAAGGACTGCCCAGAACGTGCAGATCATAGAGGGAAAAATGGGAAGACTATCAATGTCGTGACCACTAGCAACACGGATGTGTATGGTAATTTGTGTACTGTTCTTTCGATGTTTCAATCACCATGTTGGTGGATTGATACGGATGCTAATGTTTATGTGTGTGCTGATATATCTATATTCACTTCTTATCAGGTCGCTCGGGATTCCTCCATCCTAATGGGGAATGGATCACATGTTTCTGTTCTTGGTGTTGGCATGGTGGATCCGAAGTTTACTTCAGGAAAGATCGTGCAGCTGAGGAATGGGCAGTATGTCCCTACTATGAACAAGAATCTCGTTAGCGGTTCCCTTCTATGCAGAGATGGGTTTAAGGTTGTCTTAGAGTCTAATAAAGTTGTTGTTTCAAAACATGGATAATTTATTGGTAAAGGTTATGAGTTTGAGGCTTATTCTGTTTCTCTCTTTCAGAGTTTTGTAATAAATACGTGAATCATATTTGTGGCGGTGTTAATGATGATACCAGTGTTTGGCATTCTTGTTTATGTCACATTAATTTTGGTTTGATGTCTCGGATGTCCAGTATGAGTTTAATTCTGAATTTCACTATTTCCAAAGGTTCTAAGTGCCATAGTTGTGTGCAATCAAAGCAACCTCGAAAGCCTCACAAGGAAGCTGAGGAGAGAAACTTGGCACCTCTAGAACTCATACATTCTTTATCTATGCGAGATGAATGGTGTATTGACAAAAGGTGAAAAGAGACATTTCATGATATTGATTGATGATGCAACTAGATGCTGTGATTATTTGTTGCGCACTAAATATGAAGCTTTATACTAGTTTAAAATTTATAAATCTAAAGTTGAAAATTAACGAGAGAGAAAGATCAAACATCTTAGGTCGGATCGTGGTGGTGCATATTTTACCAAAATCTTTGAAGAATTCTGTGAGGAACACGACATTATTCATGAGAGGACGCCTCCCTACTCGCCCCAATTAAACAGGGTTGCCGAGAGGAAAAACCGCACGCTGGCTGACTTGGTGAATTCCATGGTAGCCATTGTTGGTTTATCAAAGGCATGGCAGGGGAGGCTTTGTTGACTTCATGTCATGTCCTAAATAGAGTTCCTAACAAGAATAAAGAAGAAAAAACCTTATGAGGAGTGGGCTAGGATAAAACCATCACTTTCTATTTGCGCACTTGGGGGTGTTTGGCGAAGGTCAACATACCGATTCTCGAGAAATGCAAACTTGGACCTAAGACAGTGGATTATATCTTTCTAGGATATGCTCTATGGAGTGTAGGCTATAAATTTTTAGTGGTTAAATCTAAGGTTCCTAATATGCATGTTGATACTATAATGGAATCTCGTGATGTAACATTCTTTGAGAATATGTTTCCTATGAAAGATATGCATAGCTTTAGTAGAGTTTCTTCTGTAATACTTCCTGAATCTAGTGCATCTATTGAGAATTCTGAACAACCACACGAGGAAGTCCTTGAGAAGGATGACGATGAACCTCCCACGAGGAGTAACAGACATAGGATTGCAAAATCCTTTGGTAATGATTTTATCGTGTACCTTGTGGATGATACTCCCAGATCCATTGCTAAGGCATATGCATCTCGTGATGTAGATGATTGGAAAGAAGCTATCCAAAATGAGATGGACTCGATTCTTTCTAATGGAACTTGGGAATCATCAGAACGATCCTATGGTTGTAAACCAATGGGCTGTAAGTGGGTGTTCAAGAAGAAGCTATGGCTTGGCAGTACTATTGAGAAGTACAAGACACGACTTGTAGCAAAGGTCTACACACAGAAAGAAGGCGAAGATTACTTTGTTGGGTTTGTAGCATAGAAAACAAAAAAATTCCTACGATGGGAACTATTATACGCCAAGATCTATCTACTATATACAAGCAATGGGTGGATATATATCCATAGAGAACATACCCTCGAACACCGACAAAGTGTAACGAGATGGAGCTCATGGATGATGTAGTCGAATGCTTGCCGATCTCAAGATCGTGTGGATGCCCTGGCACCATAAATCAGCAGCCATCCATCCTCACACACACGTTCAGGCCACCGAACAACCTCCACCTCCCTGCTCCAGCGATGCAGCGGAAGCAGCAACTCCTTCCAGACAAAATTCCACTAAGGACATGTATCTCGCTAATCCGAGACCATGGGGTAATGATTCTAGAGGGGGAGAGATCCTTCACGAGGGGGTGTGAGTGAGAAGAAGGGAGAGGGGGGCCTTTTATAGGAGAGGGGGATGCCCCCTCCCATGGCCGGTGTCCATGGGGGTGCTGATACATTGCAAATGTATCTATAATTTTTGATGTTCCATGCTTGGTTTTATCTACTTTCTTATGTTTTGTCCACACTTTGGAGTACTTTTCATATGATTTCTTGGACTAACCTATTAAGAAGATGCCATAGGGCCAGTTGCCTGTTTTCTGCTGTTTTTGGTTCCAGGAAGCCAGAAAATCAATATTCTCGGAATTGGACGGGACAAAAGCCAAAGTTCCTATTTTACCGGAAGACTCACGGAGCCAGAATACGAGACGGAGGAGGGCTAGGGCCTGGCCACACCCCCCAGGCGCGGGCTAGCCTTACCCGCGCCACCAAGTGGTGTGGGGCCCCCTGGCACCCCCTCGGTCTCCCCTCTGGCCTATAAGAAGCCTCACGACACCAAAACCCTAGATCGCCAAGCCTCCAACCACGAAAAGTTCAGCAGCGCCGCCACCATCGAAGGGGAGATTCGGGGGACAGAAAGTCTCTGTTCCGGCACCCTGCCGGGACGGGGAAGTTCCCCCGGAGCCATCTCTATCGATCTCCACCGCCATCTCCATCACCATTGCTGATTCCCATGATGAGGAGGGAGTAGTTCTCTCTCGAGGCTAAGGGTTCTACCGGTAGCTATGTGTTCATCTCTCTATCTATGCATGATCTTGTTGTGGTCATGAGCTTGTAATCTATAGATCTACCTTGCTACTCAAGTGCTTTAATGAATCTCTGCTCTCCCCATGTGTGTGAAAGTGACAGCGTGCTCACCATGGTGGCACTTAGGCTAGAGATTACAAATACTTGTTATGAGTTATATTTGGAGTTGGATGTTTCTATGAAATTGTGGTGTTTGTTGGACTCATCTAGAGCTCAAGGTGACAGTGTGGGGTTTTCTAGATGGGAAAGGCTTACTTTGAGGTGTGCTGTTATAGCCCTAGCATTGATTAGAGTGTTCAACTGGAGAGTAGTTAAGAGTAGTATCATGAAGATAATATATTTATATGAGAGTGTTCACTAGTGAAAGTATGATCCCTAGGCCTTCTTTCTAAGCATGGATACACCGTTTGCTATTAGATATGTTACATGTTGGCTTGCTTCCATCTTTATTTCAGTTTGCTTTTAGTCTCTTCCACGCCATCAAGTTATTTTCTATCACCATTACCACTTATAATTATCCATACCACTTGTATTTCACTATCTCTTCACCGAACTAGTGCACCTATACACATGACAAGTGTATTGGGTGTGTTGGGGACACAAGAGACTTCTTGTATCTTGATTGCAGGGTTGCTTGAGAGGGGATACCTTTGACCACTTCCTCCCCGAGTTCGATAAACCTTGGGTGATCCACTTAAGGGAAAACTTGCTACTGTTCTACAAACCTCTACACTTGGATGCCCAACAACTGTCTACAAGAATAGAAGTGCGTAGACATCAGGTGCCCCCACCTCTTCCTCATTCATGTGGTGGAAGCTCTACTCACATAAATTGCCACTCCATTTTCTCCACTAAAAAATCCCACTCATATGCATTAAATTTTCACCTATTTAATGCAACTCTCATTTAATAAAACTCTTTTATTTATTTTATTCAGAATTTTGTTAATTACTTTAATTAACAAACATTTACATAAAACCTACTTCAACATTTCAATATCACATGCAGAACCAATTTCAGCAATTTCACCCGGAACAATTCCGGTGTCCATTCAAATAATTCCAGCGCTTTGCAATTCTTTCGTCCAGAACATATTTGCTCCAAATGGTGTTGGTAGCCCTTAAGTGTGTCACCCTACGGTTCGCGAATAGTGCATTCATGATCGAGACCCCTCTCAGATCAATAATCATAAGAGGTACCTGGAGATCCATACTGACTCCCACACATTCAACGATGACTTCTATGATCGAGAGAACCTTTAACGATAGTAACTAAATCCCTTTGTCTCGCGATATATTACATGTCCGAGATTCGATCATCGGTATCTAAATACCTAGTTTTATCTCATTACCGACATGCACTCTTTTCTCGTTCTAGTGATATAACATTCTAGTGATCACATCATTTGCTTGCAAGCTATCCTAATGTGATATCACCAAGAGGGCCTAGAGTATATCTATCCATCATTGGGATTGACAAATTCCACTCTTGATCCATGAGCCTCAACATAACACCTTCGGAATACTCAAACCCATCTTTATAGTCACCCTGTTACGGTGTGACGTTTGATGTTATCAAAGTATTCTTCCGGTGTTAGCAATTAACATGATCTCATGGCCTAAGGATAAAGATTACTTCGTATGATGTTATAGCAATATAAACACAATGATTTTGATTGTAATGATATACTTCGGATGAATGTTCATCACATCATTCACCAATGTCATGATCTCATTATTAACAACATCCAATGTCCATGATCAGGAAACCTTGATCATCCTGTTAATCAACGAGCTAGTTTATAGAGAGGCATAACTAGGAACTTCCTATTTGTTTATTAAACACACATATATTAAGGTTTCTGTATTAATACAATTATAGCATGCAAAATAAACATCTATCATATACTTTAAATACATATAATAACAACTTTATTATTGCCTCTCACGGCATATTCCCTTCATACTTTTACACATATTCACCTGTCGCTAGACTAGCCACCATTCAAGTACTACTATCCCTTCCTGCCTCTTATGGTCTTCTCGTTCATCAAATGAATGTGAAGGCAGCTTTCCTTATTGGAGAGTTGGAAGAGGAGATCTATATGGACCAACCGGATGGGTTTGTAGTAAAAGGTGAAGAGACAAAGGTGTGCAAGTTGTTAAAATCTTTATATGGCCTGAAATAAGCACCTAAGCAATGGCATGAGGAATTTGACAGAACTCTACTTTCTGCTGGCTTTATCATTATTGAGGCTGATAAGTGTGTGTATTATCGTCATGGTGGGGGCGATAGTGTTATATTATGTTTGTACATGGATGATATTCTGATCTTTGGTACAAACATGAATGTGATAAATAAAGTCAAGTCTTTCCTGTTTAAAGAGTGTTGAGATGAAAGATCTCGGAGAGGCTGATGTGATTCTGAACATCAAAGCTTATTAAGAATGAGAATATGATTACTTTAACGCAATCTCATTATGTTGAGAAGGTCTTGATCCGGTTTGGCTTTATTGATGGCAAGACTTCTCCAATACCTTATGACTCCAGTTTGACATTTTGATAGAATAGGAAGGAACCAACAGACCAGTTGAAATATTCACAAATTGTTGGTTCTCTCACGTACTTAGGAAGCGCTACAAGACCCGATATCTCTTTTGCTGTGAGCAAGTTCAGTAGGTTCATGTCTAACCTGGGTATTGATCATTGGCATGCAGTTGAAAGGGTCATACGCTATCTATGTGGTACAATGAGCTATGGGATTCACTATTCAGGGCACCCTACTATGCTTGAAGGATATAGTGATTCAAACTGGATCTGTGATGTTGATGAACTTTATGCCACAAGCGGGTATGTGTTTATCTTTGGAGGTGGCGCAGTGTAATGGAGATATCGTAGACAGACCATATTGACGAGATCAACTATGTAAGCAGAGCTTACTGCTTTAGACACAACCACTGTTGAGTCAGAATGGCTGCGTGAGCTCTTGATGGACTTACCTGTGGTTGAAAAACATGTGCCGACAATCCTTTTGAATTGTGACAACCAAACTATTATTATCAAAGTGAACAATTCTAAGAATAGTGTGAAGTCATCAAGACACGTAAAGAGACGTTTGAAATCTGTTAGGAAATTGAGAAACCCCAGAGAATAACGGTTACGTATATTCAAACAGACAAAAACCTGACGGATCCCTTTACAAAGGGACTATCACGAATTGTGATAGAAAATGCATCGAGGGAGATGGGGTTGAGACCCATGGGTGTCACACTATAGTGATAACCCAACCTATGTGATCAGAGATCCCTAAATTAGGATCTGGGAAGAACAAGCTAGTAGTTTGACTGAGGAGAGTATTTTGTAACCCTCTTTATGTGAAGATGCATAACTTTCAAAATCAATAAGGTAGGTTGGCAACATGGCTTAATGTGTTTCTGTTGGCTATAACTAGTACAGATGCCATTCTACAGGGCATTCTTGAAAGAACACACCTATATGAGCTTAACTGTAAATGTCGCGATCTATGAGACTTGGGTGGTCTCTAGTAAACTCATGAAGAGACCAGGAAGTATGATGCATATGCTCCAACCCGCGGGGTAGACTACTGACAGCCATGTACTAGTTATGATTTTGAGTGAAATCTATTGGCACCAAACTTGCAATTCAAGGTTCGTCCATTATTTAAGTTACTGATAGACTTAGCTCAAGATTCTAGGCTGAAGTTCAACTTAATAGTCTCTGCTGAAACCCTGGTATATAAACAAGTAGCAAGGATTGGCAAATCTTCAAATGGGCATTTGATATCTGGTGGGGGGTTATTAGAAATAATGGGCTAAAACATTAGACCCGTATGTGATTTCAGATTTTTCCTAAATCTCAAAGCCCATGTGTGATTTGACCCAATTTGGTGGCGGCTCACATGTGAGTGGAGTGGGAGCTAAAGTTTAGTCCCACATGGAAAGTTGGATGAGAGTGACACCACCTTATAAGGTGGAGTGTTTCACCACTTTGTAAGTGAGTGAGAAGAGAAGTGCTACACGCGCGCTCCTCCGACAACGACGTCCTTCGCCCGCCCGTCTCCTCACGACGCGCGTGCGCCGCGGGTTGTGGTTGCGGGAATCTCACCGAGCCAAGCTTTATTTTTGCTGCTTGGGAAAACTGGTATAGTCTTCGACAGGCTACAACAACCTCTACACCAACAATGACTTCACTGCAACCAATTGGTACGTATATCGTGATCCGACCTGTGGCCATTCTATGGCTATTCTTGCAGTTGCACTGCTGCTGTTCATGCTGATTAATACCTCTAGTATGTTAGAGTTTCACGTGCTCGTAGCTGGTGTACTCATGATTTATATATTGGAATTAATTGTGAAAATTCTGCCTAATAATCCAACAACGAATATGTCGCCAACTACCGGCATCGACGCTCATGGGTTTGTCATAGTTTCCAGCGACCTCATGTTTGTCTCCTTCCCGACCGGCTGTACATGTTGCATGTGCTGAACGCACCTCGCCTACTGCAACTACTTCATCGACTCGCCAAGAGTGGTAAGCTCTACCCCACCTTTAATCTAGCTTTCTTGACCATAGACCTGCATCTAGGTACTTAGGGTTAGGGTTCTTGATGACATGCGATGTAAGTCTATAGGGATAACCACTAGTCTATGGATTTTTGGAGTTGGATTTTACTTTTGCTGGTAGATAAATGTGATTTGTGCTCTAGTTTTTTCTTCAGATTTACAGTCTGTGGTTTTTTACCGCATGCACTTCGAAGTTGGTGTATCATTACTATTCACCATTAGATTCTTTGTTAGACAATGATTAAACTTGCGGGCGTTTGTGGATGAATATTTGTACCTAGTTTGCCAATGATTATTCAATGACAACATGTAATTTCGAGATGGAGTTGTCTAACCTAGCAGTGTGTACAAACCACATTGTTTGTGCAAGCGACTTGATTCGCTAACTCCATCCCTGACTATGATATGTGTCTATTGCCACATTCAGTAAGTTTCTAACACTAACAAATGGGCATATATGAGGCAATGTTTCTACTTTTATCCAGGTGCCAATGATTAGGACAATGCCACATGATAATCTGGCTTGTTAACTATCTAACTTCTATTGTCTTAAGGTTCTTATTATTTAATGTCCTTTGTTACAATACTAGCTTATGATACTAATGAATTTAATGCCCCAAATGAATCACTAGTGTTAAGTGGCTTTAGCTACTAAGCTGGGTGTTTTCTTAAGTGATAACTCAAACTAGGTATTAATGAGTTGCCAACAAGATCTACTTAAACTAGAATATAGCTGATGTCATGGTGGTGTCACGACAGATGCCATGGATATGCTAAATGTGGGGCCAATATGCACTAGAGGAATCCAGGGAGGGATAGTGTGGTGATTCCACACACAGATGCTTTGTATTCTCCAAGTTCACTAAGTTTACAGATGTTCCTTGAGCTGTGTTGGGGAGAGGAGGAAGAAGAAGCTCTCTTACTCTCACCACTACTTCCACCCTATCAACAAACTACTCACCGGCCAGCCCCTTCTACAGAGGCCCTAGCGCTCCTTATACAGGAGAGGCTAGGTTGCCAGTTAGGGCATACGTGGAGGCATATTCTAGGGAATATGCCTCTCCCAAAATAGCAAACCGACTGGGTCTCCTTTTCCCTTCGTAAGCCATGCAGAGGCTACGTAACCCTCTGCGGCGCTAGCGTCAGCCGACATAGGTTACGTCACCCTTGTCAGCCACGCCTTGCTGGTCCCTCCCACTGTCTGCTTCGCTCACGCTCCAGCGCACAAAGACCACCTTTTGACTAGCGGGATACCTTCCTTCTCTTGCAAGCCTGGTATAACCCGGCTCAGGCCTGGTTAATCCGGCCCCGTGGGTACCTGCAGAGAAGTTACAAAGAGCCTGCCGACGTACGATATACATCGGCCGGGACGCGGTTAGGCGGACATCCTTCGGGCCGGGTTACTCCGTAAGTCGGCCTGCCTTGAGGTGACTTGGCCAGCTCTCGCTTTGACCTTGCCTTACCTTGCTTAACTCGGAATCTATACCCCGACGTGACCCTACCCGGGGGTATCCCCCCAACATTAGTCCCCAAAGCTGGTGCGGTATTAGCAACTTCAGCTGCTAAGGCCACAACAGGTTCAACCTACCAAGATTTTTGCTCCCCTTTCCGAGTTACCCTGTAGTTCGGATCTCTTGGCTTAACTTTCCCTTGGCACATTCCGAGTTATCACTCGCTGGCCGGGTTACTCATCAGTTTTCCGTGTTATCCTTCCTTCTCTCATACACTTCCCCACGTCCTACGTGGAGGGTAATCATCATCTTGCCTCATTTTAAGGGCCTGCGCCAGTTACTGCACTTATTGTTAGGGGTTACTATTGCAAATGTCGGATCATGGCTGCCTCCCATGTCACGTCGTGGGATCCTCTGTTCTGTGTGGCCCTTCCTGTGGCTTGCTTCTGATTGGCTGACCCGATAGATACACGGCCACACCGTGTGGCCTCGAGGCACTGCCCGATCCCAGTACCCATCGCAAGGGCACGGTTAAATAGGGGAGTGGGCGCGCCCCTTGGCTATTTTCCCCCTTCTCACCCTCTTCTTCTCATTTGTTCCTTCTTCTTCCTTGCGACAGCGCCGCCGCCACCGCTTCTGCTTAGTGCCGCCACCACCGCGTCTCGTTTCTTCGCATTTCCCTCGCCGCCGCTCCCGTGCCGCTTCACCTCCACGGGGCCGCGCCAATCCAAACCTCTGTCCCCCACCTCTGATTGGACCGGTGAGGACAGTGATTTGCAGATGGCAGAGGAAGAGCTCACCGTCGTCGAGGAAGAGGAGATGGAGGGGGAAGGTGAGGTGCAAGAGTGCGGTGCCTAGGCCGGCTCGTGGTTGTGCCAAGATGACCTCGACTGGCTATACCGCACCCCTTGCATCCCCACAGGTGTAATTTCTCGCCTCCCCTCCGAAGAAATTGCTCCCTCGCCCAACCCGGGTGAGTTTGTCGTCTTCCTATCCCACTTCCAGCATGGCTTCGGCCTGCCATTGAGTGATTTCTTCCACGATCTTATCAATGCCTACGAGCTCCAACCTCATCATCTTCCGGCGAACGCCATTACTTCCCTTTCCTCCTTCGCATCTGCCATAGAGGGATACATCGGTTTGTGGCCTACCAAGGAGCTTTGGATCCGATTCTTCGGTTTGAAGAAAAATGTTATCTCGGATAAGACCAGTGCCCCTGCCGACAAATTGCTCACCCATTGCGGCGCCGCTTCTATCTCTCCCCGCAAGAATTCTATCTTTCCCCGGGTTACCTGCATCGAGTCTTGCAAGGGCTGGGCCTAGACCTTCTTTTATGTGAGGAATAACTCGAATGAAGATCTGATGTGGCTGCGCCCCTTCGCAATGGGCCCTCCTAATCCGGCTTTGTGGAACCGGATCACCCAAGAAGCCAACTGTCTTGGCGAATCAAGTAAACAAGCGATTCAAGGAACTGAAGGAGCAGAAGCTACGCAACGAGGATGTGATGATCACATTCATCCGCAGCCGGGTCTCCCCCCTGTAGAAGCGCACACACAAGCTCTACCATATGAGCGGGCATCTTGACCCCAACCGGACCTCCTCCTTTGAGCTGAGCAACACCGAGATATACCGCCGGGTTAAGGCCATATTTACGACCGACAAAGATTTCAACACGGATTGGGATTGGGGATTGGAGCACTACTGCCGGGACAATCCTCCTCCCACGGTAAATTTTCTTACCCAATCCTTCTCCGAGTTACACCCTATGTCGGAACATGTTGTTTATTTGATCCCCTTGCATTTTTCTTTTAGTTGTTTCTCTAGCAGACCCTCGAAGACGGCACCGAGCCTTCCCTCAAATGGGGAAAGGATCGGCTTGTCTCAAACGAGGAGGAGCCGGATCAAGAAATGTTCTTTCCTGCCCCGGACGGATCCAAGCGAACCTCTGGTAACTTCTCTTCCTTAAGGGATTGGCCTGATGATGAGGATGATTCCGATCTTGAGATGTTGGAGGTATATGACCTGGCTCCCATTTCTTTTGCATTTCCGGCTTCAGCTAATCCAGCTGAGCAGATCCACGAGGACCCCCCTCTTGCAACGGGTGAGTCGGTTCCTGCCGCGTCCAAGAAACGGGCCGCCACCTCGGTTGCTTCTTCTGATCCTGCCCAAACAACCAAAAGACGAAAGAAGTCCGCTGACAAGGCTACCAGCAAACCTCCAACTAAGGCCATAGTTTGGAGAGCCCGAAAGCCTAGGGAGCCTCTGACTTGGACAAGTAAGTCTCTTTTTCCTTGTCCAATTTTCTGCTTCATGCTTCTTTGTCTCCATGCCTCTCTTTCTGTTATAACTTGTTACTCATTGTTTGACTCGGCAGGGCTGCCATGGAGGTTCCCCAGGAGCGGCTCCAGCATTGCTTCGTCTCTCCGGAGCACCCCATCTCCCTCTCGCGACGATGACACGCGCCCACTGAGCCTAGTTCAGGAAGGCTCGGTGACTGCTCCGGATCTTGGCCCATCTCGTCCAGAGGAGGACGACCTCGGTGCAAGGGGAAGTGGTGCGGCTGAGGACACGCTAAGGCTGGATGCTCCCAGCTCTTCATCGACTCAGCCGCAACCCGTCACTTCTGAGGTACCAGCAGCAGCAACATCAACACCAGCATCAGCAATAGCACCAGTAGCAACACAAGCACCAGCACCACCAGCAGCACAAGCGTCAACGTCAGTACTACCAGCAGCACCATCATCAACGCCAACACCAACACCAACTCCTTCTGCTTCGTCCGAGTCTTCCAAGACTCGGCGAGAAGACCCAGCTAGCACCAAGGTTGCACCCAAGTCCAAATCCGCAGTTCAAGCCTCAACCTCCCAAAAGCAGCCCAAAGCTGGCAATCAGGCCAAGAAAGGTTCTGGTGCCACCAAGGCATCGTCCATCGAGGCTGGACAGCGCACCCTTGCGTCCATGCTGCCGAAGAAAGATGCCTCCTCCGGGTCAGCTGGCAACAAGCAACTTGCACTGCATACCAACCCCGATGCCGCCCTAGTTGAGAGGAGAGAGGCC
This sequence comes from Avena eriantha, assembly GCA_910589775.1. Classification (NCBI taxonomy): domain Eukaryota; kingdom Viridiplantae; phylum Streptophyta; class Magnoliopsida; order Poales; family Poaceae; genus Avena; species Avena eriantha. Next base: position 253,992,919 of record OU342746.1, read on the forward strand.
CACGCCAAAGGCTTGGTTGCGCCACACCTGGCTAGTGGAGAGAACTATCCTCCGGCTTTGATTGAATATGGCAATAACTTGAACAAAGCGGAGTTCGTCAATCCCAACGACGATCTCCGGAGAAGTTTGGGCCCGCCGAGTTCAGCGCACAGATAAACACGGCAGCTGAGGCTATCAATATTGCTGGCCGAATGATGGAGGTACGCTACTTTGTCTTTTCCTTAATATGCACAAGTGCTTAGAGATGTATCCATTAGTCCCCGAGCCTCCAGGGGAGTAGCTTGTTACTCGGCCGGATGCTCCTTAGAGAACTAGCGTATCTCCTTAGTGGTTTAGAATATGCACACACCCAAAGCCGGGTTAAGTTCCACTTGGCCCGGATTCTGTACACTCCGAATATGCACACACCTAGAGCCGGATTAAATTCCACTTGGCCCGGATTCTGTGCACTTCGAATATGCACACACTTAGAGCAGGGTTAAGTTCCACTTGACCCGGATTCTGTACACTTCGAATATGCACACACCTAGAGCCGGGTTAAGTTCCACTTGGCCCGGATTCTGCACACTTCGAATATCCATATACCTGAACCAACAATGCTCTTTTCAGATCACTACCAATCATCGGACTGCTGAGTTTTAGCGCCTCTTGGACTCACACAAGGTGCTGCGCTCGAAACATGCTTCACTTCTTGCTGAGTGCGAGAAAAAGGGTAAGTTTTCTCTTCGTCTTTTCCCCCATCTTCCTTTGCCTTTTTCTGCCGAACTAATCTGTCATTCGGATTGCACAGCCGAAGTGGAGGCCGAAAATACCATCATGAGAAAAAATTTGGACGCGATAAAAGGTAATTCGCTTTGGTTAAGCCTTTTCCGTGCTATTTCTCCTTTCTCCTTGACTCGGCAGATATTTATACCTCGGCTCTGCCGGGTCAACAAACCGTTGCAGCATCCCTTGAAGATTGTGTGCCCGTGCCTGATATGATGCTGCATTTTCTTGAACAAGAAGGGCAACACCAGGCCGAACTCAAGAAGAAGGACGACGAGCTTACCAAACTCCGAGCCAAGGATGATGAACTTGCCAAGCTCAAGGCTGAGATGAAAAAGCTCAAAGAGCTCCACAAGACTGAGATGGACAAGGCTGGCCAAAACTTCACCGAAGAGCGAGAACGTTTCAGCCTCCAACTTGCAAAGGATCAGGAGTGCTGAAGGAGGCTGACGTCAAGCTCGAGTCAGCTACTGGCAAACTTGAGAGGCTCCGGAAGAGGTGTGCTGATTGCACCAAAGAGCTGACCCGGATCCATAGTCACATCTCCCGTAAGCTCTTTTCCTTCCACCGATGTGTATTTATCCGGGTTAAACTCCTTTACCAACTTCACTTCTTTTGTTTTGAGGCAAATTCCCAGAGGGCGATGCCATTGCGGCTACTGCCGTTGCCAAGTTCTGTCGGCAGAGGGGTACCCCAACTGATCTTGGCTCTGAACCCATTCCTTATGACATGGAGGACCTGCTGGTCAGCTTATCCTCCCGCATATAAATTATAAAGAACTATGGCTCGGGTATGTTGGATTCAGCCGTTCGGATCTTCCGTGCACTTTGGACTGGTGAGGATCCTCCGGAGGGATCCACTGCTTTGATCAATAGGCTGATGGATTGCGAGACCTATCTCGACCTCTAGAGAGAATCCTCCGCGCGTGCCGGAGTTGAGACTGTCCTCCATTTCGTGCTCACTTGGCATGAAAAGCTGGATTTGAAGGTTCTCGAGCGCTTGCGCACCGGGTCCAGGTGGTTGAATGATCCGGATTGGGTTGCTCGGCGCAAGGCTTGTGCCCACAACCTTATCCAGTATGCCCCTGCTCATCAATGGAACGATGGACCAAGCTTCCTCGGCATCGTTGACGACGAATATGTTGAAGATGGTTCGGATGGCGAGGAAGAGGATGAAGCCTCATATCTCGAAGAGAACGAAGATGACGACGAGGCTAAAGCCGCAGCTTCACCCGCTGGCACCGAGTTACCCCCTCCTGCTGCTCCTTGAGCACCAAAAACACTTTGAAATTTATCAAATCCTCGGTATGTCGGGTGCAGATGTATCAATCATACTGATTATATTTTGCTACTAAGTTATTCACATCGGATTAACTTGGGCGTAGTCCCCGAGTTTCATTTTCTTGTTTCTCCAATTTTATGACTCGGCCCGCGTCTACCTTCATTTGGTTTTGTGACTTACGAGTTCGAGTTTCAAAAATTGACTTAACAATACTTGAAAACCTTAGAATTAGCTCAAGATAATATAGCATAGTGAAAGTAAAGCAAACCTAGGGTTATTCCGAATAATAAATGTCGGCTCGATTACGTTCCTTTCCTTAGTCGTTTTTCGTGTGCTACACAATTCCAAACTTGTTCTCTTGCTTGCCATGAAGCTAATTCTTGTTGGACAACAGCAAGTCGAAGAGTTGAGTTTTTGGTGCTCACACACTACTAGTCCGACTTAGGCAGAGGCAACTTAAGCCAGCCAACATAAAAATAAATAACAAACACATAGAACAACAAATATTACTAAGGCAGTCCCCGAGTTACTGCTCGAGGTGCCAAGATTTCATTGATAAACTCATTGCCGACATACATACCGACAGATGAGAAAATCAGATACACACACTTCTTTGTTAAGTGTAGAACAGACGAAGTAGTGCTACATTCCATGGACGCTTAGATTCCTCGCCAGACCTGTCCGCCTTGTTCTTCTCGTGTGGTTGTGCATCAATGAGATAATAAAAGTGATTGTATGCTTTGCTGACAATGAATGGTCCTTACCATGGGGGGGATAACTTATGCATGCCAGCAGTACGTTGTACCAGTCGGAGTACCATATCACCTTCCCGGAAGACTCAGGGGTTTACTTTCCGGCTATGATAGCGTCGGAGATTTTGCTAATATATGGCGGATTTGGACAATGCCAATTCTCTCGCTTCTTCTAGCAGATCAACATCATTTTGCCGGGCTTCTTGCACTTCGGCTTCTGTCTATTGGGTGACCCTAGGCGAATCGTGCTCTATGTCGGCTGGTAATACAGCTTCTGCCCCATATACCAGAAAAAATGGCGTATAGCCTGTTGATCGATTCGGAGTTGTTCTTAAACTCCATAGTACTGCTGGTAATTCTTCTATCCAGCATCCCATGGATCTTTGAAGCGGCTCCATGAGCCGGGATTTTATCCCGGATAATACTAATCCGTTGGATCTTTCCACTTATGCGTTCGATGCGGGGTGGGCTACTGAAGCAACATCTAGCCGGATCTTCTTATCCTGGCAGAATCGCGCCAATGCTCCTTCAGCAAAATTGGTGCCGTTATCCATTATGGTACTGTGAGGATAACCATATCTCAGAATGATATCTTTGAGGAATGACACGGCTGTAGCTCCATCACACTTTCTTATTGGCTTTACTTTAATCCATTTTGTAAACTTGTCAACCATAACCAAGATATGGGTCATGTTTCCTCTTGCCGGCTTGAATAGGCCAACCATATCCAAACACCATACGGCAAATGGCCAGGTAATTGGTATGGTCTTGAGCTCAGAGATTGGCCTGTGTGTCTTGGTAGCATACCTCTGACAACCATTGCATTTTCTTACTAGATCCTTTGCTTGCTCCAAGGCACTTGGCCAGTAAAATCCATGCCAGAAAGCTTTTGCCACTAAGCTCTAGATGCGGCGTGGTGCCCACATTCCCCTTGATGTATATCTCGGAGCATGTCAAGCCCTTCTTCCGGGTCAACACACCGTTGTAGGACATTCGTGACACTCCTCTTGTATAGTTCGACATTGATAATCGTGTATGCCTTCGCCCTCCTCTGAATTTGCCTTGAAAGCACTTCTTCATTGGGCAAGGTTCCATCCTTCAGGAACTGGAATATGTGTAGGGCCCAGGCTGGTATAGCTCGCACCGGAAACACATCCTTGTCAATTTCCTTTTGATCCACCGACATAACCTCTGTCGGGTCACGCTGCGCAGTCCCGGGTTCTGCGTAGCAGTCCCCAGGTCTGCTAAACCACTTCCTATATCAACGTCCATGGGCACAGCTTCAGACTCCGGATTGGCCAGGATATAGATTGATTCAGATTCTGGGGATGGCCTGATAGATGGCTTTCTAAGGTGTTCTAGTGCTACACCCGGGGGAATCGCTTGTCGGGTTGATCCGAGCTTTGGCAATACATCGGCAACCTCATTTTCCAGCCGAGATACATGGTGAAACTCACATCCCTCGAAGTATCCTGATATCTTCTGCACATGAAATCTGTACAATGTCATGTTTGCATCCAAAGCATCCCATTGCCCTGAGACTTGCTGAACCACCAAATCCGAGTCACCGAAGCACTGGATCCGACGTATTCCAATTTCTTTTGCTACTTTGAGTCCATGCACAAGTGCTTCATATTCTGCAACATTGTTTGATGCTGTGAAGTGGATCTGTAGCACATACTTCAACTGGTATTTCTTGGGAGAGGTAAGCACAACTCCGACGCCTAACCCGGTTTTCGTTTTTGATCCATCAAAATGCATTCTCCAGTAATTCGGATCTAGCAACGGTGGCTCATATTGCATCTCGGCCCAATCTACGAAAAAGTCGGCCACTGCTTGAGACTTGATCGCATCTCTTATGTCGAATTGTGGAGCATAAGGGGCTAGCTCAATTGCCCATTTTGCAATCCGGTCGCTTGCATCCTTGTTGCTCATTATCTCGGATATGGAGGCTTCATATATCACTTTGATGGGGTGCTCTTCAAAATAGTGCTTCAGCTTCTTAGCTGCCATGTACACACCATATGCCATCTTTTGATAGTGAGGATAGTTTTGCTTTGACGCTGATAATACCTCGCTCAGGTAATATACTGGCCTTTGCATCGACTTACCCTCTTCGTCGCGCTCTACCACTATTACTGCACTTACAACTCGGTTGGTTACGGCTATGTAGAGCAACATTGGCTCTTTTGAGAGTGGAGAGGCTAACACCGGTGCAGTGGCTAACATTTTCTTTAACTCAATGAAGGCTTCATTGGCCTGCGGCGTCCATATGAACTTGTCTGATTTTTTCATTAGCTGATAGAGAGGCAATGCCTTTTCTCCCAACCGACATACAAACCGACTTAAGGATGCCAGGCAACCAGTGAACTTCTGGACATCGTTAAGGCACTTCGGCAATTCCATTCGTTCTATGGCTCGGATTTTAGTTGGGTTAGCTTCGATACCTCGTCTGGAGACAAAAAATCCGAGTAATTTTCCGGCCGGGACACCGAAGGTACGTTTCTCCGGGTTAAGCTTCATTCGAAACCTCCTTAGGTTCGCGAATGTTTGCCGGATATCATCAAGGAGCGTTTTGCTTTCCTTAGTTTTTATAACCACATCATCAACATACACCTGCACATTTCGACAAATTCGATCGTGTAAGCATTTTTGCATACATCTTTGATACGTTGCCCCTGCATTACGTAAACCAAAAGGCATAGTGCGATAGCAATAAGCCCCGTACGGGGTGATAAACGCAGTCTTTATTTGATCTTCCGGGTTCAGAGGTATCCGGTGGAAACCAGAATATGCATCTATGAATGACAACAATTCACACCCAACAGTTGAATCTATGACCTGATCTATCCTTGGCAGTGGGAATGGATCTTTTGGGCATGCCTTATTCAGGTTCGTGTAATCGATGCACATACGCCAAACTACTGCCACATTCGGATCGTCTTTCTTCTTTTCCACAAGCACCGGATTGGATAGCCAATCCGGGTAAAGTACTTCCATGATGAACCCGGCTACGAGGAGCCGAGCTATCTCATCCCAATGACTTTTCTCCTATCTTCAGTGAAGCGGCGGAGAGGTTGCTTCACCGACTTTGCTCCGGGTCTCACATTCAGAGAGTGTTCAGCCAACTCCCTCGGAACACCTTGCAAGTCCTGTGTGGACCAAGCAAAGTTATCCCGATTCTCTCGGAGGAAGTTGATGAGCTCGCCTTCCTATTTCTCAGTTAACCCGGCACCAATTGTTACAATGCGCTTTGGGAATAGATCATCAACAAGCACTTTCTTTGCATCCTTTGTTGCTTGAAATGAGATGCTTCCATGCGGGTTATTCAGCGCTGGCATATACTGCTGCGCGGTCTGAGCCAATGTCGCTACTTCCTGGATCTTTCTTTTTTCTTGTGCAATCACGAGTGTTTCAGCCAGGTTAGACCCGGCTGACGCACACTCAATGGAATGTCGGAAATCCCCAGCTATAGTAATTACTCCATTTGGCCCAGGCAACTTAATCTTCAGGTAACTGATATGAGTACTTGTCATGAATTTGTTCAGGGCTGGCCTACCGAGTAGCGTGATATGCGCTTTCTAAGTTCACAACCTCAAACTCCAAATTCTCAGTTCGACAGTTATCTCTAGTGCCGAATAGCATGTCAACCCAAACTTTGCCAATGGGTTCACAGGATATACCAGGCACAATGCAATGGAAAGTTGTCCTTGTAGCTTGGAGCATGTTCTCCGAGATACCCAACTTGCGCATTGTATCCATGTACATGATATTGATGCTGCTGCCATTGTCAATCAGCACCTTGGAGAACCTCACATTGATACTTGGCCCGATGAATGTTGGGTCAAGCACTAGCGCATACGAACCAGGACTCGGCATGATCCTAGGATTGTCCTTGATACTCCAGGTAATTTCCTGATTAGACCAAGGCATATACCTCGTCACTGCCGGCATAACCGCATTCACCTCTTGGCCTATTTTAGTGTTTCGCACATGGCCTCAGATTTTGCCGGCTTGGCCTTGAGGTTAACTAGGAGTAATAGGTAACCCTAGGTATGTTTCACTTGAAGTGATGCCAATTCTAGGTCTCACTAGATATGGTGAAGTATAAGTAAACATCAATTCTCAAATGAATAGATGATCTAATAGGTTTGTCTTGTTAATGTATCAAAATTGGGTATAAGCTTTTAGGATGAATACTAATCATTCAGAGTCAATCACTATTTCTTATGGATTAGTATCAAGTACGGGACTCATTTTTCAAAAGAATGATCCTATCAAGTGATACATTTTAAGTTGATTACAATTGGCTACTCAATGTCTACTCAGGATTTTGTTAGATTCTCTATTGTTTATATATCTTGACTAACCATTAGGCTTTCATCATAAAGATGATGGTAGTATTTCTAACATATCTAGATATTTTCCTTTTTGCTTATTAGGGTTGAATGGATTAAATGACTAGGAAGAATAGAGAATGGATCAAGATTTAGATAGATCAAGATTTGGCTTTAAGTGTTCTAGAGAATTGTCTAGCACGTGATAGATTGAGGTTGACCAGAAAAGATAGAATAGATCCTGATCTTTATTCATTAAGGATATTTTTGTGTTATGGTTCATTTTTACTCACGGATATCGCTTCTACCTTCATAAGATAGAGTCTTAGCAAATGTCACAATAAAGTTTCTAACGCTCAACTAGATGACCTAAGTCTAACTCATCAACTTAAGTGAAACTTCAATCACTTTGACAAATTCTAACAAAAAGTTATAATTTTTTTTTAATTTTTTTATACATGGATGCAATGCACACTTCTATGTTCTACCCATTTCGAGTCTGTTAATGTAGGGGATATTACATAGTGGGGTGCGAGGACGAATTCTCGGGCCACCGAAAAATGTTTACCGGCTGGAACTTGTTTATGGGGTCTCTTTGGGTTAGAAATTGGATGTACTGGACCTTGTTTACAGGGTCTCTTCGGGTTAGAAATTGGACTATAAAAACTAAAAAGCCTCCGGATTATCTGAGTTTGTCCGTTAGAGTTGCTCTAAGATGTGTTTAACTTTTGTTTGTTTTTACTATGTTTTCTACTAGAACCCCATCGTTGAAATGATCCCGAGTTCGTCCCATCCAACGGGCAGCGGCCGACCGGGCATTTCCTCTTTCCTGCGGCTGCTGGAGGTCTTCTTCGGCTTGTACTAGCCCGTTTCAGTCTGATCAGTCAGCTCGTGCCACCACTGGGGTCCTCCCGCCTCGCCGGAATCATTGCGATCGACATTTCACCCGATGGCCTGGCTCCACCCCCAGTCTCCCAGAGTGATTACTGCCATCGACCCCGCTCCAAATCGACGCTTCTCCCAGGTCCCATCGTGATCTTTCAGACATCTGCTGGCTGGCCAGGCCAATGCGTGCAATGTAAAATGAACAACCATGCAAAAGAAAATGAAGAACCATGCATAACATCGGCAGGCGGACCACACTAGAGCACGGTTCCTGTAGCGTCTTGTCACCACAGCATGTGTTAAGTGCGACCGAGGAAGGCGCCCACCCAAACCGCTTCTGCCCAACAGGACCTCGGTGTACTGCCATTCCCAAACACACGCCACCGCGGAGGACGCCCACGCCCCAAGGCGCCGACCCGAACCGAGGCCAACCCCATGCCCCCCTCCCCTCCCCTGCCCCGGCGACGCGGGCGCGATCCCCGAAAGTAGCGCGAGTTGCTACACCCGGCACGAGACTCCGCCACTCGCCCAGTCTGGTCGACACTAGGCCTGCCTCACTAGCCATCCCCACCCACTCCCTCGCTGGCTCCGTTCTGTTCCCCCTCTCCTTCCCGTGAAATCCTGCAGCCTCCAACCGAAAAGGCCAAATCTCCGAACCATACACCGCCATAATCACTCGCAGACTGCCCAGATGGCGCAGTAGCGCAAGGCTGCCTGAGAGGGATTCATTCAGCAGTTTTCTCGCACCTCAATCCCGGTGCCGCCGCTCGCAACTACGTGCCGTGCCGCAATGCCAGTGCCGGACCGTGCCGCAGCCGCCGCCGCGGGGGGCGGCGGCCACCTCCGCGGCCACGCGCACCTCACCAACTGCATCCACCTGCGCCACCACCACGCGCACGGGCCAGCAGGCGGGGCCGCGGCGTCGTCGTCGGGCCGGAGGCGGAGCCCCACGTCCGCGGCGCTCATGCGCGACCTCCTCGCGCTCCAGCGCTCGCGGCCGCTCCGAGACCCGTCCACGCGCCGCTCCGTCGAGTCCGCCAAGGTGGCGGCCGACCCGGACCCGTACACCGACGACGACGACGACAACGCCGTCCTCCCCGCCAAGTCCCGACGCAGCGCCACGGCGCTCAAGACGCTGCTCGACCAGCTCTCCGAGAACCCCCACCCCAAAACAACAACCAGGCGCCCCCGCCGCCGCTTCAAGCGCGGGACCGGCCGCCGCGCCGGCACCGCCACTGGCAAGGCCCCAGATCGCATCCTTGCCGCGCTCTCCGCCAACTCCAGCTCCCAGGAGGCCGTCTGCGGCAACAAGTACCTCTTCCGCGACGCCGAGGAGCTGCGGCGGCGTGTCTCGCAGGAGGACGACTCGCGCAACGTCTGCGGCATTCCGTGGAACTGGTCACGCCTCCACCACCGCGGCAAGTCTATCCTCGACCTGGCCGGCCGGAGTCTCTCCTGCGGCCTCTCCGACCCCAAGTCAGCGGCGGGGCGCGAATCTGAGGCAGCCGCCGCCGCAGCCGCCCGCGCGCACCTCAGCGGTCCGCATTCTCTTTTCCTGGTCAAGTCCGAGAGGCTGGCTTCCTCGACCAGCTCTGACTCCGACGCTCTGCCTCTGCTCGTCGAGGCGGCCACCTCCGGTGCACGCAATGGCATTGGCGGCAGCTACTCCGGGGAGCTCGGGATATTCTCAAACCAGGGCAGCGAGATGGATTCCGACCTCTTGTCAGTGCCGCGGTCTGGGCAGAATTCGCGGGGCTCTCACCCAAGCCGCGGCCGGCACCGGAGCTTGACGCAGAAGTTTGCGCCCAGGACATTCAAGGACGTGGTTGGGCAGAGCCTGGTGGTGCAGGCGCTATCCAACGCCGTCCTAAGGAGGAAGGTTGGGTTGGTGTACGTCTTCTACGGGCCGCACGGTACAGGGAAGACATCCTGCGCGCGCGTCTTCGCCAAGGCGCTTAACTGCCACTCCGCCGAGCACCCGCGGCCCTGCGACTCGTGCGCTTCTTGCATCGCGCACAACGTTGGCAAGAGCAGGAGCGTCATGGAGATTGGGCCTGTGGGCAACATTGACATGGATGGAATCGTGGATGTCCTTGACAATGTCATGCTTTCGCCGGCACCATCACACTATAGGGTGTTTATATTTGATGACTGCGACACATTGCCAGCCGACACTTGGAGCATCATCTCCAAAGTGATTGACCGGGCACCCCGCCGTGTCGTGTTTATCCTTGTTGGTCCCGACCTCGACCTTCCTCATATCATCTTGTCGAGATGCCAGAAGTTCTTTTTCCCCAAGTTGAAGGAGTCTGACATCGTCAACACACTGCAGTGGATCTCCACCAGTGAAAGCCTAGATGTTGATAGGGATGCAATGAGGTTAATTGCATCTCGTTCAGATGGATCATTGAGAGATGCGGAGATGACTCTTGATCAGCTCAGTTTGCTGGGGCAGAGGATTTCTCTGTCTCTTGTCCAAGAACTCGTAAGATATCTCACAAACATCTTTATATCATCAACATTTTTATTTTCAAAAATCAAACTATATATTGTACTAGTTTCAATGCCTGCTTTAATTCTGGTTTGAATAGAAGGTATCAAGTAGAAGTAATGATTTTATTTGGTCATTGCTAGTTTTGTTTAATCCTGTAATCTCTCAAGAAGTTATTTTGACCTGGTGTGGTAACTTTAGCTGACCCGCATAATTTAATTAGCACATAATTGGAACAATCGGCACGGTCACTAAATGTTTTAGAAAAAACTATTTACATCTAAAATACCAAATAAATATTATTAGATATATCATGAAATATATTTTCATATTATAGTTTTATAGTTGGTGATTTTTTTTCTATAAACTTCATCAAATTTACAATGTTTGACTTTGGACAAAATTAGACTCCTTTCTTTCAGAAACAGAGGGAGTACCTCTTTGATATGAATTTATCAATTTTCTATTCTTTGCTGACAAGTGGTTTCAAGTTTGGTGCCAAGAATTCATTTAAGGAAGTCATTCATTTAAAGCCTGAAAATGCACTTTGGATCTTGGGCCCAGTGCTCCTGGTGACAGAACATAAAGTATAATATTTATATGTTTTGTGAAAAAATCACCACATAATTCTCACATGTAGTAATCTAAATGTCTATTGGACCGACAAATTTGCATAGAGTAATTCAAGATAATATGACCTGTGGAAAAAATAAGAAGTTTGGCCACGTTTTTATTATTTTAAATTTCCTTTCATGACACCTCTTGCTTGTTACTCATTGAAATATCAAAATTAATTTTTATTCCGATTGTAATGAAGCTTGAGATCTGCATGCATGATTGTTTGGAGAATTTTTTGTGATACTATGAATTTTCTAAAACATTTTTTGCGGGATGGGTGCACTGGTGCCCAGGAGCCAAAAGTATGCACCCTTTAAAGCCCCTAATATTATAATTTTATTTCAGTCCATGCTACTTGTTTGCAATTCTTGTTTGTGGCAACAGTATAACTTAGCTGCTTGTTTATGTCACAGGTTGGTTTGGTATCTGATGATAAGCTGGTTGATCTGCTTGATTTGGCACTATCTGCTGATACTGTGAACACAGTGAAGACATTACGGGACATGACAGAAACCGGAGTTGAGCCTTTGGCGCTGATGTCTCAGCTTGCCACAATAATTACTGATATCCTTGCTGGTTCCTACATATTCGCAAGAGAAAGACTACGAAGAAAGTTCTTTAAACGTCCAACCTGTAAGCAACTTCTAATTCAATCATTAATAGTTCAAAACAAATACTATACACTAATTTATCCTGTCTATCTCTGGTAAGATTATGATGTACTCATCGGGTTGACCTGCTTTTCCTTTCTGTTCTCTTACAGTATATATTTTGCAGCTGCATAATGTACTATTCTGGTATTACTAATTTCAGTGTCAAAAAATGATATGGAGAAACTACGTCAGGCCTTGAAAACACTATCAGAAGCTGAAAAGCAGTTGAGGGTTTCTAATGACAAGGCAACATGGCTTACAGCTGCTCTGCTTCAGCTTGCTCCTGATAAGCAGTATCTGCTGTCAAATTCATCAACAAGCTCAAGTTTGAACCACGGTGTATTGCCTGGTTCTTTTCCTGATAAGGATGTAGCATGGCACTCGGCTATTGAGCATAATGGTAATGTAGCAAGCACTTCTTATGGGGAAAAGAGAACCATTGAACATACATCACATCGAAGTGGTTTGTTAGCCAGTGCTGGCAAAGCAAATGAGCGAGCTAAACATAGCAAAACTGAAAACGAAATGATCTGGCAAGCTGTGCTTGAGAGTATTCAGTCAGATACACTGAGAAAAATGATGGCCAAAGAAGGAAAGCTAAAATCCGTCAGCCTAGGCACTGGTAAGATTCAAAGTCTGATGGCATCCATTTAATTTTTTGGGTGATCTACATCATGTCATAAGTTTTTGAGCAGCTTTTACCTGAAGGCATTTTTCTTTCTCTTTTGTGTTGACAAGATAATCATTCAATAGGATATGTACCAATTGCTTTTATGAACCAGCATCACTTACTCACGTAATTCTTGGCACTTTGTCTAGGTCAGTCGCAATGCTCATGGGTAACTTTTGGATTATAGATACACATTACAATTTTCTTGATGTCATAAAGCATACATGGGGAAGTAGCAATCTATGAAAGAAATCATAGCTAAGCTTGTAACCACATCAGCTTGTAGTTAGGTGGAAGTAGGTCAGCCCATTGGACTTCATTCAGCTAAAAATTCACTTTCATATCAATTGGGTGTTTACCTTATATTTACAAATGAATGAGTTTATGTCAACCAAATGACTAGGATGGACCAATTAAAAAAATGGTTTGGCCTGGCCAGCCTAACCCACTTGCTTCACAACTTGTAGTTGTACTACGTTGAATTATTATTTCCTTGCGCAAACATATTAATCTAAACTGCTTTTAACAACAGTTATAAGTAGCTATGCCATAGAGTTGACAAGCTCAATAGATACACTTATTTGGTCTGTCTTGGTATATTAATTGTGATGAGATGTTAGCCTATTTTCTACCAGATCTTTTTTAACATCAGTTTCTTTTCTTCCTACAGCACCAACAGTGCAGCTGATATTCAGCTCACGTGTAAATAAGTCCAAAGCTGAAAACTTCAGGGGACAAATTCTGCAGGCATTCAAGTCTGTTCTTCATTCTGCTACAATACTTGAAATCCGATATGAATCAGAAAACGATGCGAGAGCAGGTCATGATCCATCTATGTTTACTTACCGGGAGAATGACTCCCCCAACATCACACTAAGGAGGTCCTTCTCTAAACATAGCCCACTTTCTTCTGGAGGTGAAAAAAATCTCATCGGGAGGCTTAAAAAAGACAGACCTGTGAAGGGATCTAGCTCTACTAAAACCAGATGGATGCAATCTGATCCCCATATATTAACAGAAGGCGAGATCATTGAAGTCGTTCCTTCTCATATGCATCGTCATGCTGAAACATATAATGGTGTTCATGACATAAATGAAAGAAAAAAGGATAATATATGGGAAGAGGCTTTGTCATCATCAAACCAAGATGGCGTGATTAATCAAGGAGGAAGAAATGGAAATAAACAGCGTCGACAGAACAGCATAGTAAAAGGAAAGGTATCACTTGCTCATGTTATTAGTAAGGCAGAGGCTTGTTCTCAAGGAGGAGGCTGGTCTAGACGAAAAGCTTTGTCAATTGCAGAAAAGCTGGAGAAAGAGAATTTGTAAGTAACATGTTCTTGTGATCAAATCATCCTGCTCAAATAGCCTAAAATATAGGAGTTGCACTTCAGCATTTGCATCTAAGAAATTAATACATGCCACTTCATGATGTCTCTTTTACTCCATTGTGTTATAAAAACCAATGACATCAAATGAAGATGTCTTCTTTTAGGATGCGCAAAGATCTTGCATGTTCCTTGAAAAAAATTAATACAGAAATGGTAATATCACACAGTAATAATCACTAGAAACCAGTAAGGCTGCGAGGCATGGCAACGAAGAGCAATCAATACCCAATACTCTATATCAGCAAGAATTGTGACTTCATAGGATTTACTATGTTTAAATTCATTTTCCAATTCAGCTTTAGGATTTGTACTGCTCAGAATATGGTATTTAATTATGATATTATTTGTGCACAGGAGATTAGAGCCTAGATCAAGGAGTATACTTTGTTGGAGAACTTCAAAGACTCGACGGAAGGTAATCTCATATTCAAGTTCTGTTGGAAACTATGTGTCAGTAAAAGTCTGAACCATATTGCTAATGAATCTTCTACAATAATGTCTGGCAACTCGAGAAACCATGCTATTGCTCTTATTGCTTATGGACCCAAACCTGGGTGATCTATCCATGACCAGGATTGCTTATTCTGCTTTTCCTGGTACCAGTATAGATAGATCATTGCATGTTAACTTGTATACACCAATGAGTCCCCAAAAAAAGTCAGCACCAATGGGTCTTGAATACAAGTAGGAATGTTAACCTGTATAGCAGTTTTCTGAATGCACCTTATTGCTCACAGACATAAAAGATTTTAGGGAAGCAAAATTAAAGAGCACATTCACCCCAACATACGGCGTGCCAAAACTAGAAGGCTGTACTGCTAACAACCTGTAAATCCACCTCTGCAGTAAAGAAATGTTTCCGACTCTCATATCAGTGAAGCCTGTATTTAAAAGACTTGTTTTTGTGGAACTATACAAACAATCCATCATACATATAAGTGGGCCCCCTTTTGAGCTGACCTTTGCCTAACTGGATATAGTGCTCTCCTTTGGTCACACCTTAAAGAATATAGACCTTCTATCGAGTAGAATAATTTTATGACGAAATCTACTAAAAAACAGTAACATCCACATAGTGCCAAAGGAGGAAATAGTACCTTGTCAGATAGAATTTTCCTCTTGCATTCTTGTGGGATTTTACATATGTTTGGAATGGCTGTAGATTTTCAAGTTAGCATTAGCACTGTGGATACTAGAGCACTCAACATGGTGTTCACACTGGTTATGTGTGTGACCAATTGGCGTTAGAGTTTGTGAACACTGTTCAAATTACAGTTCTTGCTCCAATGTTTCTCTATGATATGTGTTTGTCAATGCTAATCCATTAATTTTTCCACAGCTCTCGTCATTTAGGGTCAGGACTGGTGGAAGGTCACAAGCTGTATCACGGCTTATTTTGTGTGGAAGATGCATTTCCACAAAATCTCCAAGATAAAACTTGGTCCAGAAGTAGTTTTACAGTTACAAGCATTTGATTTAGCATCCTTAATTTATTCACTATGTACCTTGTAGATTATAGCTGTGTCAATCTTTAGGTTCTCTAATCTGTATATTGTTTGGCATGTAAAAGAACAGTAGAAATGACATAGCAATTTTTTTGTTAAATATGCTTTGTAATTCTTTTTTAAGGCCACCAAAGTCTGTACTGGAGGCCTCGGTAATAAATGGAATATTTGATCAATCAATATTAATCACAGAAGAGGGAATAAATTATTATTATCACATACTTCCTCCACAATAAAAAGAGTCTAGATTACACTCCTTTCATAAAGCTAAAACATATTTTGAAACGAAGGAGTAGTATTAAAGATGGTGGAACCAACTTTGATCTTCCTTACTGTATATTCTTCCTTAGTCCTAGTGAATCCTAAAACTTGCCATTTTAAGTGTAAATTCCCAGAAGATAACTCATATTTCTCTTTGAAAATTGCACTTACAACACTGTATTAAGAAGCGTGCACCAATTTGTCTTCGTCATACAAGTGAAGCTGATACATATGTATGATCTATGTTACAACACTTTCCCTACCAAATTAGGGTTGCATGCTCATACATGTTTTGACAAAACTGTAATCTCTCCATCGACTGTATCCATATTGCTAATGAATCTTCTGCAACTATGTATGTCAACTCGAGAAAGGACCGCCAGTATTGCCCAAGAAACAGCCATCATCACATATAAGACGAAACGAACTCCTTCAGATTCCCCTCTGTTGCAGTTGAATGAATCTGAAGAATAAGACGAACAGATCTTTTGTTACAGAGTCACATACAACTGTTGTGCTTGCGAAAACAATGCCTTTTCAGATCCTTCCCTGTTGCAGTTGAATGATTTTAAACAATAAGCGGAGCAGACAATCAGCCTATCACCCATTATGTCAACTAGCTTAATACCCATGTGTTGCTACCGGGTAATAACTAAATTATGCATGAAGGCATTGTTTAACTTTGTGCTTGTGTGATGTTTGACCACATCACAACAAAATCAGTTGTTTTTCTCAATTTTCATCTATAGGGCAAGGAATCAGTAAAAAATCTTTCTATACCTTGATTGATCATTACCATGATTTTCTCGACCATTAACTTGTTGGGTGGTCGAGAAAAGAAATATTGTTATTTTGCACCATTTAATTAATTAGCTTTGATTTTTGTTCCATCGACTCAACTGAAAGGCCCATGTCTCAAAGAAAAAACACGATAAGTCTATACTTGTTATGGCCTCCATTATGATGTGAAAATTTGAAACGAAAAGATTAACAGTAATATGAAACTGAACTTGACACAATAAGCATGCATGCAGCTTTCCATTGTACTCCCTCCGTTCCATAATATAAGAGGGAGTATAAGGTAAGCAATGATGTTCATTGTTCAATAAAAAAGAGTAATAGAAACTAAAACTCACATTAACTAGCATGAATGCAACTTTTCTTTGTAAACGTGTAAATTTTTAAACAAAATCTTATCAGTTCTAACACAGGTTTTGTTTTGGAAAGCAAGATTTGTTCGTTGACTTGACTTAGTTGTTAAGAAAGGCCCATACATCTGGTTTGTGAGGAGGGCTGGGGAGGAGGTGCGGATGAACCACCACCAACTCCCCATTAATAGTAAAGAAGATTGTTTGGCAGAAAGTTTAACATAGAAAGCAACAATGTATGAAACGATGTGTCTGGCACCCAACAGAAGTTCAGTTGATGGCAACAAATGCCGAAAATCAAACTCTACGTATACGTGGGCGTCACGGGCTTATCTCGGACATCCGATCTGCTTTGAAATTCATGCAGCCTCTTTTTGCACATTGCAGAAAACACCCTGAGCCAGCAAGCCCCTCTCCTTTTCCTCACCTCCCAAATTCGTTTTCTCCGTCGGTGCAGACGCACAGTAGCAGGAAGCCAGCGTAGCAGCAAGCAGCGGTAGCAACTAGCAGAGTAGCATGAAACCAGCACAGTGGGCCAGATCTTGTAGGATTTGCTGGCAGCGCATGCGGCCTCGATCTCAGTTCTTAATCCCGTGACAGCCAGCGTGGACATTAGAGAGGGCGTGGAAGGCGAGTAAGAGGAGAGGAGCCGGCCGGTAGACTGGGTTGCTCACGGGAGCACGAGATTGCTTGCCGGAGCACGGAGGATGAAGAGATCGGTGAGGAAGATGGAGAGGGGCTGCGAGGTTGCCAGTGGACGAGCACGAGCATAGTAGCCGGAAACGCGGTACGGTAGGCCGTCCCTCGTACCGGAATCGGATTCGGAAACGTTGTTGGGTACGGTACGATTCGGTAGCGGAAACGCGTCCCCGGAGAGTCAGTATGCGATCCCAATTTAGCGACCCTGGCGACCTGGATACTCACGACCTGGAACATTAGCACTACACGTTTTCAGACTTCCACACGAACGAGTCAGCCGCCGCCGTTTCTTTTCCCCTATCCTTCTCCCCCAGAACTCCTCGAGCTCCCTGCCCATTGAATGCAATCTGCAACTTCCAAAGCATGCACATCAATGGATCTTGTCGTTGGGGAGAAGATGATCCATCTCCTTCTTCCCATGGATTTCTCCCCTCTCAGCAGAGTACTCCCTTCCCAGCAGGGTTCGAGTTTCTCGACCCACGGTACCGTACCGGAGTCACCGTCCCAAAATTGATGGGATCACGTCCCCTTCGTAGAAAATTCGTTCGAGAGATGTATACCCCTGTTGTCCCCTATTTTTGCCAGACTTCGACTCCTGTCCCCCGTTTCCGTCCCCCGTTCCCATCGTACCGGAAACATGGCAACTATGAGCACGAGCAACCGACAGAGCCCGCCGGCGAGCACCAAATCTGAGCATGTTGGCGACAGCCTCGCCTGCATGTCAGCCATGCTCCTAGCCGTGATGCACTGGGAGATAGACAAAGGTTGGGGAGCCGAACTGAAGTGAAGTGTACAATGTACACTTTGGCTGCTATAGGAGTGCCAAGATGTCTACTGTCCAGGTTGAATGTGTAAAATAACCTTGCACGAATCTTGGAGAGATGTAGTCCGTTAGATAAGCCAGGGACTCCCACGCCCTTGTAGAAAAACCGCGTTGAACAAATGCAGTTTTTTTAAGGTGACAATGCATGATTTCTTAAATTACGGCCAAAATCATCCGAGTTAATTAAAATTTTCAATATACCGACACCTAGACAAGAGAAGCTAATCATCAGAGATTCTGAGTTGCAGCAAAAATTATCGTTGTGGTCGGCAATTTAAATTTCCAAAAATGGAACAAGAGGATATGAGGGCAACACAAAATTGCTCTGGAAACATATACCGTGACAATGAAACTGGCACATAGCCTATCACACATTATGTAAAAATGCCACATAAAGAAAGCAACAATGTGTGGAATGCTGTGTCTGTGGCTGCTAAATAAAGTTCAATTCATGGCAACACATGCTGGGTTTTTTTAAGGCAAAGATGCATAACTTCTTAAGTTACAGCTATAATCATCCTGATTTATCAAAATTTAATCTACCCACACCAAGACAAGAGAAGTTAATCACTGGAGAATCTGAGTTCCGACAAAAACTAACCTGAAGATGAGAACTGGGAATTCATTTGTTCATTGTGGTCGACAAATAAAAGTTCCAAAAAATGGAACAGGATGACATGAAGGCAACACGAGCACTCAAAGGAACCATCCTGGCATACAGATTGAAATTAGCACAAGAACAAGGTTAAAAAACTAACTAAACTAGAAACTTAACACAATCTAGACTATTATTAGAAAAAGCTGAGCTAAGCATTAAAAGTAAAGCTAGAAGATAAGGGACTGTACCCAAAGTTAACAATTGACACCGGAATCCAAAATTTAAACCCTGCAATATCAGAACAAAGTGAAGTAACATGCTATAACATCAGCTGTTTTTGTTCAAGTACAATATCAAGAATACGTTTATGCAGAATTACCATTAAGAAGAGTGGGAAGGGCATCGTTCCGATATTTAGATGGCAATTCTGACAATTTCCCTAACCATAAGTTGTTCCAGGCAAAAATTACAGCAATAACACAAGGACCAAGAGCAATCTGGTTCAGCACGACCTGGAATGACAACAGCATAAACAGAGATAATGTATTAATGTGGAAAGAACAGTCCAATGCATTAAGTATACATGGGGAGGATGCAAACTGCACCTTAGTGGACAGAGTTGCCAATGTTTGGTTGGGCATGGACCGATCAAGGAACTGATACCATGCATATGAGCCCGGCCCATAGAGAAGAAATCCATAAGAAGCTATACGAAGCGAACGAAGCAAATCATGGTTCAGCAATAGGTCTGGTATGAGAGCCTGCAAGGAAGACTTCAGCAGGCATCAGAATTCACAACATAGAGTGTCCAAGTTTACACGTAGCAAAGCATCCAAGATCACATAGCGGCAGTGCATTGTGATTCAGCTAAGTGTGGCACGGTGGTGCAGGATTATGCTCACTCTAGGCAGACTGCAGATTTGGACCTTACATCGAAAGTGTGGCAGCACGCACGCGACTGCTTCAGGTTTCAGTTGTCGGAACAATTACAGAACTCCCATCATCATGATTTTCTTCGAAGTCATAGGAATTCCATTTTGATAACGATTTTTAATGGCAAATGACACGAAGAACAGAGGAATGACCTTGGTGTCGGGTTCGGGACCGCGGCTTCGGCGGTCGACGATGCGGCGGTGGACCTGCGCAATTGTGTCTCCGGTGAGGGTGAGACATGCGGCGGTCACGGCCTGCTTGAATGGGAAGTCTAGGGGCCAGCCACTGCTTTGGCCGACGGATTCCGACGACGATGAGAGCGGCTCCCGCGGGGGTCCGCGGCGGCGGCCGCGAGCATCTTGGTTGCGGCGGCCGCGGCGGCGGGAGTCGTTCTTTCGGCGGAGAGACGGGAGGTTCCACCACCACTCGCCGCCGCTTCCAATGGCTTTCATCTTTAGGCGGCGGCGGCGGCGGCGGATGCGCGGAGTGTTCTGAGGCGTGCGACAGTGTGGGGGCAGCTTTCTGTAGATGGAGCATGAGGAGGGTATTCACCAAAAAGGTTTTGTGGCTCCGAATCGTCTAGCCGTTGTCCCTGCAAATGGGCCCGGACAGCGTAAGCGAGGAGATATTTTCTCGGGGACAAACGAACCCGTGTCTGAAAATGTTTGATTTGTGTAAGTTTGGGCCGAACAAGTCGGAATCTGGTCAAACTTTGTCAAGCTTGGTTCACTCGGTCCAATATTTGGTTTGGGCCATCATAGACAACGTGGACGAAGAAAGTCTCGTCTAAGCTTACGCCCAATATTGGTCCGGACCTCTTAAACAAATAATGCCATGGATCAATGTCTATATTCAACACGTGTTCTAATCGTACAAGCAGTACTACATAGATCAGCTCTGATGCTACCGAAGAGGTTCATTCATGACTAACGCAACACCCATTGCCCAAGATCTATTTAGAATTAATGTTGTAACGGACAGAGGTTGCGGTAATATACCCTTATAAACCTAAAGCACTTAACGTGCGTGCGAAACGTGGATGATATAGTCGTACTTGTAGCCGACCTTAAGGTTGTGAACCGGGGCGGACCTAGAACCAAAATGACCCGGTGTCATAGCCTTAGTCGTACATAAATTTTACCTAAAGTTGAGGGTGTCACACACTATAAATGAGTAAAACATAACAAAGAAATCAATTTGCACCGGGTGTCCTGTGACACCTGCTACCATAACCTGGGTACGCCCCTGGTTGCGAAGCTCCTCGCAAGTCACCACAGGTCCTTGCACGACAGTCCAGGTGCCACAAATGGCAGCACCTCTATGGTCTCGCATACATCCGGTGTTTGATGACGGGTCTCATTCTCCTTGATTCAGCCGGGATATAGAACTAGATCTTCTGATCGAAATCACAGCAACACAACGACGTGTCGTAGCAAAGCAGTCTCTTACGCATGCAACCCTTACATGGGGCCACAATTGCAAGAGAAGAGAGAATTTCCTAAAAAATTGCCTTAGAAACATTGGTGTGTCTCACATATAAACCTTTATATATAAGGGGAAAAGGGCACCCCTTCCTTTAAAGTCCCAGGATGTGACTAAATTAGAGGAGGTAGGGATGGCACTCGTAGGCTATGGTACGGGTGGAGTCACCCTAGACCCTTACCCATCCCCTCCAATCATATTCATCACCTGTACGCATATCCATCAATGGGTATAACATTTTCCTATACCCATCACTAGACAGGGTAAATAGTACCGGCGGGTAAAATATCCATCTTTATAACACATAAAATTGGAAAAATAGCAAGACATTATAAACATCGACACGTTATAAATAGCGGCCAAACCTAAAATAGAGGCACCAATAGTCTTGCGGTAACCCTGCCGTTTACGAAGTTGCAGTGGTATGAGAAATACGAGATCGATACTAATCACACGAGAATCAGGATGTGATCATCTCGAGAATCACGATATGATCATACAAAAAAGATATGGATGACGACAATCACTTGGCAGAAGGCGAAGCGATCCTAACAAACCTATGAGTGATCGTGGAACTAGAAAGAACGAGATGACTTAGCTAGATTCAATGCATAATTAAGAAAAATTAAGAATTTTAGCATATTATCGAGGCCACGTCTATCAAATTTTGGATGGGTAAATGAGTACGCGGGTATGGGTTCTACGACCTCACACACGTACCAGCTATACCCGATGGGTATGAAATTTGCCATTTAGATACCCATGGGTAATTTTTATTCCCATATCCGTACTACTAATGGGTTTTTACCTGGTGGGTACGCGGGTCATGGATACCCATTGCCATCCCTAGGAGGAGGAGGTGGAGGCGCACACCATAGGGAAGGAGGGCCGGTCGACCGGGCCAGGGTGGGCTGCGTGTGGCCCAAGGAGAGCCAGCGGCCGGGTGGCCCCACCCTGCACCTGGCCATAGGCGGTGGCGACTCCCCATGCTAGCTTGCCTCTTGGGCCTTGTTCTCTCCGGGGACTTGGACCATTAGGGAAGTTTTGCCAATTTAATTTAATTTAATTTTTAATATGAATTATAGTAATTAATATAAAATACATATTATTAAATTTCTTTTAATCCGAAACATCTTTCGGTTCACTCTGAACTCCTTCGGATCCTCTTAAAACAATTTCGGTTCTCTCACGGAACATTTCCAGCATTCTCATCTCTTTCTTCCTACGATTTTGATAAAACCAAAAACGATCTCCGAGCGTCATCAGACCCTTAGACGTGTTACCCTATGATTCGGGAACATCACAGACATGATCGAGACGCCTCTCATATCAATGATCATTACCGGGATCGGGATGCCCATAATGACCTCTGTGCATTCCACGATTTATTTCAATGTCGTTTGAACCATAAATATTCAGTCCAATTCCCTTTGTTACTTTGATAGTTGACTTGTCCGAGATCTGATCATCGGTATCACCATACTTTGTTCAATCTATTTGAAAGGGTAATTGCCCCTACGTGTGGTTTTGGTGATTAATGACAATCCCTATGGACTAATGTTTTCATTGAGTTTTATATGAAGGAATATTCCATAGGTCATGCTTGTAGTCCATATGTTGGATTCAAGTATGGATGCCATGAAGATAAAGATATACCTTGAGTTTTGGCATCAAGATCATCGAATTGAAGATAAGAATATGATTTGTTCAAGATCTTGAGAGTGTGATCTCTATAGAAGAATTCAAGATATGGCTCTAAGTCGGTGTCATGATAGCCTCATTAGTTGAGCTATGGTTGATTAAGATTTAGAGCATGTAATCAAATGAAGAGTTCCTTATGTACCTCAAGATATTAAGATGGAGCATGAGAAGACACTTGGTTGACCAATGCAAAGAGTGAAGAGTGATTTCAAGTTGGTCAACACATGAAGGATCTTGTGGTGTGTGAAGATCTCAATAGCCCATGAGAGGATGGCATCAAGTGGTGATCGCCATCAAGGTTGAGAAGGGCAAGTTCAAGATAAGCATCTCGAGAAGATCATTTGCTTGAAGCTTGCCATCCATATTGGTGATAATGGACATGTGAAGACGTGTCTTAATGAAGCTATCCCATAGTGGTGTATGGGGAGCAAATTACGTGTCTTCACGAAGCAACAATGATCAAGTGATCCATTCCGGCTTGGATGGAGCTTGAAGCATTGTCATCAATATCAAGCGGGATGCGCAAGGCAAAGGTATGGCCTTGCTAGGTTTTCCTTTTACCGGTCTCAAGGTGGTTGTTGGGAGACCGGGTTATAGGATAGATAGCCGCACTATCAAGAGGGGCTTTCGGTTGGGTAACTTGATCACATCGTCATAGGGAGCTCAATCCTTTGCACACTTTGCATCTTCCTATTTTGTTGCTTCTTGGTGTTTCTCCATGTGAGGTTCTTGAGCTTGTTGCTAGCTCTTCAACAAGCCCAAATTCATCGAAAACGGAATTCGTATGCATCTTCTTGGCGTTTTCGAGTTTGAAGGTTTTACCGGTTCTTCTTATAGGGAAGCTTCATACCTTTCTTCATTTGGTTCTATCCTCCTTTGTTGTACTATGATGTTTCTCCACACCATCTTGTATAGCTTGTTTTCCTCGTCAAAACAAGCCCAAGATCATCGAAATCGGAGTCCGGATGCAAAAGTTATTGCATTTTTCGTGAAGTCTGTTTCAGATCCGGTTCAACCGGGATTCATACCGGGATGCCCGGTTTCGCAACCGAGTCTAACCGGGATTACTCTCTGTTCCCCTTCCCGGATAGATCCGGTTCAACCGGGATTCAACCGGGTTCAAACTGGGATTCAACCGGGTTCAAACCGGGATTCAACCGAGCCTGATACCAGACTGTCCGGTTTTTGGGCCGGTTCAACCGAACTTAAAACCGGGTTCGCGCATATTTCTCCCAACGGCCATATTTGCTTTCCCCTATAAAAGGGGGTTCTTCCCCCAACGTTTTTGGGTGTTCTTGACCATGAAATTGACCTCCATTGTTGAACCTCTTGAGCTTGCTTCCTCTCCCTTCCCTCCTATGATTCTTGCATCTTTTTGAGGGCTTTGGAAGAGGAGATCTAGATCTACAATCCCCACCAATCAATTCCTCCTCTAAGTGAGGGGAACCCATTGGATCTAGATCTTGGAGTCATTGGTTGACTTCCACCATTGTTCTTCCTCTCTAATTCCTCCCTAGCACTTGTTGCTTTGGTGGGATTTGAGAGTGAGGGATTTGAATGCCCTTGGTGTTCTTGCTTTGCATTCTTGCATAAGTGTTGAGCTCTCCACTACGATTTGTTCAAGTGAGAGACCGTGAGCTTGTTGCTCTTGGAGGGTGACCTCCTAGTTGGCTTGGCGGTTGGTGTCGTGGTGTCCTCTTCGTGGAAGATTGTGAAGAGACCCGGGCTTCTCCTTCGTGGAGCTTGTGAAGTGGTTGTGGAGCTTGCCATCTCCGGAGTGGAGGAAAAGCTAGCCATAAGGAAAGGGCCTATTCCTTCGTGGGATAGACTCGGAGAAGAAGGTGCGCCTTCATGGCGTTGGGAAATCCTTCGTGGAATCCCACACCTCTCCAACGTGACGTGCCTTACTTGTAAGGGAACACGGGAATACATCTTCGTCTCCGCGTGCCTCGGTTATCTCTATACCCGAGCTTACGTTCCTTGTGATAGCCATCAAGCTTGAAGTACTTATATCTTGCTTATCGCTTGTGGTATATTTATCCTGTGCTATCTTTCTTAGCTTATCTTGTTGTTGGTGCACTTAGTTGAGCCTAGTGTATTTAGGTTTTGTGCTTGTAAAATAAACGTTAGTTTAATTCCGCATTCTATCAAGCCAAAATCGTAATAGTTTTGGAATTGCCTATTCACCCCTCCTCTAGGTGACATCTCTATCCTTTCAATTGGTACCAGAGCAAGATTTCTCCTTGTTTAGGCTTCACCGCCTAGAGTGTAAAGATGTCGGCTAGTAGTATAGTGCACAATGACACAATTATCTTTGATGGCACAAATCATATTTTTTGGAGAAATTGCTTGCTTTGTAATCTTTGGACCTTGTGTCCAAATATTGAGCATTTTCTAGATGTAGGTTTTTCTCCTCCGATGGATCCTCAAAATCTATCTTTAGAGGACGAGAAAAATTTACATCTCGAAGCTCAAGTATCCAATGAGCTTATTTTCTCCTTGAGCCCCATAGTTAATTTGTTCTTGACAAATGTAAAGCGCAAGTCATCTCATGAGATGTGGACCAAGATTAAAGAAATATTTGGTGGGTCCATTTCTCATAGGGTCGGTGGTATCTCCGAGGAGCTCTCTTCTCCTTCACATCATGAAGAGCTCCAAGTGGCTTCCACCTCTGGCCGCGATGAGATTTCAATTCCCTTCACTTCACCTACATGTGACAAGTCACAAGGTAATGGCATGGTGAGTGGAGAAATCATATGTAATGATGGTAGTGGTTCTCTTCACACCAATGATTCATGTTCTTTAAATGCTAATGGTGTAGAGAGTTTGGACTTAAGCACTTCTTGCAACGATAATTTTATATCCCCTTGTGTTGCTAGTCCTTGCATATTATCTAGAAATTATTTGAGTACTAGTGTAGATGATATGGTTGATTTGTCTTGTTCCAATAAACAAAATGCTTCTATTTCCTCTAGTTGTGTATCTAACAATGTAGAGGAAATCAAACACCCTATGGAGCAAGACACGATCATGAATGAAGATTCAAGAATATCCTCATCTTCATCCTCCCGTGCTCACATGTGCCTTATGGCAAGAGGATCAAATGTATCTCCTACTTTGGATCCCAACATCTCTTCTCTAGATAATAGCAATGATAATGATGATAGTGATGATGACCTTGATGAGGATACTAGAACTCTTGTGCTTGAGCTGACCTTTTTGTGTACCTCTCTTCGTGGTAATAGTAAGGCCGTTGCTTGTATCAAACACGTTATGGACACCATAACTAAACAAACGGAAACCATAGAGGAGTTGGATTTCCAACTTGATGATGGGAGTCAAATATTCAATCTCCTTAAGCAAGAGATTGCCGAGGAGAAGCACACTAATTGTATCCTCATACAAAAAATTGAATCTTATGAGCTTGAAAAGGAAAAATCTATTAATGATGCTAGTGCTACTAACTCTACTTCTTGTGAAGCATCTACCCTAAAGGAGAATGTTGAGCTAAGGGCTCAACTTGAGTTGCTAACTAGCAATTATGGGAAATTGGAAGAAAGTCATGAAAAACTCTTGGCCTCTCATAATGATCTTCTAATCTCCTATGATGGGCTAAAATTAGCTCATGAGGGAAGTATCACTAAGGTAACATCGTGTGAGCCTCTTTTGGACATTAGCACAACTTCTATTGTTATAGCATGATATAAAACTATTATGAACCAATGAAATATAATAATAAACTTACTTTATTATTTGCCTCTAGGGCATATTTCCAACATGTGTTATAATCATTTAGTGATAACAAATATGATCTTGTTTGCTCAAGATAGCACATTTTTTATTTAAACATCATGACAAAGTATCTAAGGCTATACTCTGTTTATTCTTAATTCTAGATTGTATGGAGTTTTCCTTTTTAGTGGAGTATAAGTGAGATGTGTTGCATTATCTTTGTTTTTTTTGACAAAACTGCATTAGCTTTGTAATAGGAAGTGATGCGCATATGAATGCTAATCAAACACTGTATGAAAGTTTTAACAATATTTATGTCATCTGTGAGTTGTTTTATGTCCACCATGATTATGACAGAGTATACAAGTGAACCCATGTAACTACCTCGGTGAATTACGCTCTTAGTTACATGCCTGGATGAGCGAAAGTGGTTAAAATAGTACGGTGGGGCCCAGGGCCACTCACGGTAGACCTTTCGGCCGTCCTAACCACTTTCAGAACATCGGGACAAGAACGAGTGGCGTAATCGACAGGCGAAGGGATCAACTACATACACAAATGAGTATGTATGCAAGCCACATACAATAGTCCTCAGAGCCATTCCATCTAAAAGAAATAGAAATATTGCAACGCCATATGGCAAGATTCAAATATCCTAGATAGAGATAATAATTTAGGATAGCTCCTCATACAACAAACATCAGAGTATCAGGCGGAAGCGGAAAACAAGATCCGAGTACGGATAAGAAGCAAATCGGCATAAGATGCCACATAAATAAACACATCCCGCCCACAGATCTCACGGATCCCCGTTCCCGGAATCTCTACACCGAGTGATCGTTGCCAACATCATCCGTCTCCTCCACCCAGTATCCTTCTTGCGAATACACCTGTTCATCTGAATCAAACAATTTATCGCGTGAGACCCTAGGGGTACTCAGCAAGTCTTTATGCCGCTAAAGGGGACACAACCTGGGGTGATGCAATTGCAGCAAAAGATAATAACTAACAAGGCTAAAGATACTCGCTAACCATTCGCCTAACCAATGATAGACGGATGTCCGTTAATTAAGAACAACAGTTATAACAGTATAATTAACAGATCCATCCTCCTCCTCGCTTACCAACGAGGAAGCGGACGAACAACCCCCATCCGTTGGCAGTTTTATTAACCATTCCATGAGTATTGCACTATTTACTAGTCAAGTACTTAGTCAAATTAAAAGAGGTACTTTAGTTATGCTTGTCTATGATCGAGAAACTGTGCTCCAAGTCATCCATAACCGCGGACACGGCTTTCAGAAAGATTTACCCTGCAAGGGTGCACGAATAGCAACACACACTCGATCAACCTCGAAAAAACCAACTCAAAACCCAACGAGGCATTCACGACAAAGCGATCACAGGATTCAGAAATATTTCAGGGGGCCACCCCATTAAGCTACCCGCAACGAAGTTGGCCGGCTCCGAGACGGACCCAAGGTTTGCGCCAATGGCTGTAAACGACAGGGAACCCGAAAATGTGACTGGGCTTGTCGATACCGCGAAAACACTCCGCATCCAAAACAGTACAGGTGCTCCACGCACAATCTTAAATAAAACAGTAAAACATGGCATAAGTACAGGATAGTAATAAAGCCCCAAACTACTTGTGGCCCCAAGAAATAAGAATGAATCAAGCTCTGGCTCAGGGGGGTCCATAAGGCCTCCTGGATGTGGATAGTGCGAATAGTCAAGGAACAGGAATCAAGTACTCGGGGTCCTACGGGACACAAGTGAGCATGAAAAACCAAATAGCAGATATTGCTCACCGGTGCCTCTTTCATTAGTTATCCCATTACTACTCAGGTTATGTTGTTTAGGTACCTCGTTATCCATCAGACACTCACATACCCTACACATGCGTTTCTACGACTCGCATGGCTCAAACAACTCCTATAGTAATGGCTCATGGGATGGAGGAACAAGCTTCGGTGGGGTGTAAAAGTAAAGGCTATGCAGTAATTGGGATTCAATTTAATGCAATCGCGACTCAATGATGCAAGAATAAGATAGAGGCAATAGGTACTATATGTATGCAAGCATGTGGTAGTGCTTGCCTGGCAGCTCAGTTGAAGCGTGAGATGGATCTGGGTAGTACTCCTGTGATTCCTGGTAATTCTCTTGCTGGGCATCTATTCGAAGAAGAACCAAATAAACAAGGGCCAACATAAATAAAGTGCACAAGCATATGAATTAAAATGCGACAAACAAACAAGCATGTCATGATGAATGATGCACAATTTACATGGCATTAAAGTAGCATGGCAAGGGTGAGGTGTGGTACAAGAATAAAGCATTTTATTAATTACTAGTCCAAGTTTTATTGTCATAAACAGTTATGATTTATAAATATGGCATGATGCATACTTCAATTCAGAACAAGGAATGCATAGATAGAACGGGCTCGTCGCGCTGATCAATTTAGACATATTATTTGTCAAATTTGGAGTTATAGATTTAAAGTTATTAATTTATTAAGAAAAGGGCATTTATTTGTAATTTTAATCACCTCGAAATTTTAAAGTGCTCAAATAATATTTTGAATGGCATATTTGAAATCCTCACATTTTTCTGATTCAAAAACATATATCATTTGTATTATTTGGATTTGTAATTTAAAAGTTATTTAAAATCTGATTTGAATTTGTATTTAACATTTTCTGGAAAAGTTTAATTAAAACAAAAAATTTGCCAGGACTTTTTTGCACCCAATCGAACTCAACCCAAGTCGCTGACGGGTGGACCCGAAACTGACTGCGTGGAAAAAATGGCGTACAGTCTTTTCTCACCCACGGGGAGTTTACCCGCAGCGACCAACAGACGGGCCCGGCCAGGTGCGGGGCCACTCGCGCGCGCGGCCAGTAGGGGGGCGACACGTGGGCGATCCCCGGCAGGCGCGACCAAAAGCGGAAAAACCCAGGTCCCTAACTGTAAAAAGGCAAGGGAGATAGACAGGTGGGCCTCCAGGGACTGCGGGTTGAGGCGGGAAAAAGGGCAGGGGTCTTTCGAAAAAAACGACGACGGCGCCGGACTGTCTACTGCGCGCCGTCAGCAGAGATCAGGGGATCAGCTGGAGTTCTGACGACGATGGCGACTAAACGGTGGCGAATCTCGACAAGCCACAAAAAGGAAAACTGCAGAGGGTGGTGCGGGCTACCACTTTTATTTAGCAAGTACGCACGGAGGCGGACCACATCGACCGAGATCTGCCAAAGAACAGAGGGTGCGCGAGGGTTTTTTTGCTGTTCTGACGTTCGTCTGCTGCTGCTGCTGCGCGGCACGCGGCGGTGCACGGAGGCTGTTCGGTGGAGCGCGGCGGCGTTGCGGCGAGCTAGAGAGGAAAGGGAGATGTCCGGGAGGGAGGAGATGCTCACGTGAGTGCACCCGCGAAGCCATGGCAGCAGGGGTGGCGGGGTACGGTCGTGGTGCTGGCGGTCCGGTCCTTCGGCCACCTCACGGATACGGCGGCGACGGCGAAACTCCGGCGATCTACTGGCCACCTCAACCGCGCGGATCGTGGACGGCGAAGCAGGGGAACCTCCGGCGGGCTTGGCTGGCCTGGGGTGCAGCCGATCAGAAGAGGGAGTGG
The DNA here is from genome assembly GCA_910589775.1 of Avena eriantha. Taxonomy (NCBI): domain Eukaryota; kingdom Viridiplantae; phylum Streptophyta; class Magnoliopsida; order Poales; family Poaceae; genus Avena; species Avena eriantha. The sequence goes on from OU342746.1 coordinate 254,023,275, forward strand.
TTGGCCGAGCTCGGGCTAGGGTTTGGCATGGCTTCGGCCACGTGAAGAAGAAGAAGAAGGGGCTGTGGGGATCTAGAGCTAAGGGAGAGGGGGACGAAGAGGGAGAGGGTGGAGGCACATGGGGAGGTTGGCTGGTTAGGTAAGGAGAAAGGAGGGAGGGATCGGTAGGGTAGGGTTCTCTCTCTCCCTCCTTCTTTCTTTGCTAAGCCCCAAAGGAAAAGAGGGGGACCAGAGGAGGGCAGGTCGCTGATGGGGCATGCTCAAAGGAGAGAGGGGTAGCTCGGGTCTAGCTAGGGAGGGGGCTCGGGTTAGAGAGGGGGGGTTAGAGCTAGGGTGGTTAGGGTTTGAAGAGAGAGGAAAAAGAGAAAAGAGCTAGGGTTAGGGTTTTGCTTAGGGTTTTAGGTTTTAAAACACATGCTTAAGATCAAGTCAAGATGATGGGGTGAGGGAGTGTGTAGGGATTAAAAGATGCATGATCATGACTTGATCAAGTGTGGGGGAAAAGATGGAGATGGGAAGGATTTTTCCATGACCATGCATGGCATTAGACATATAAGAGTGGCTTGATGGGCACAAGGCAAGAATAAACCAAACAAGGTGAAAGATTTGGGAGAGAAGGGAGAGCTCCAAAAGAGATACACCCCCCAAAATCCAAGTAAGTCCAAAAGAATGGAATGGGGTGATGGTTGCATGGCCCATGCAAAGTATTAATTGCCATGTTTTATTTTGTGAATACAATAATAATATAACATGGCATGATTACCATGCATTACCAAAATGTGGAATAAGGCCAAGCAAAGAAAAAGGGATTGGATCCACACTAACCCACATGAGCTAGATTAAATGCCAAAAATAAATAAAAGCCCATGGGTAATTAGGATGGTGGAATAATAAGGTGGTGACAAAGAAAGGTGGTGGAGTTGAATAAAAGATATGCCCCCAACTCAACTTGGGCATTAAACAATATATCAATAGCCAAAAACAATATCAAGAGGCAAATACAATTAATAAAGCATATGAGAGAAGAACCAAAGAAAAAGGGTTTTATATAATGCTCAAATGTAAGGTGGCATGATGACATGAGCATGATATAATTATGATGCAACAAATATCTATATGTTCCCAAGTGGCTTCATCATTGTTAGACAATTGGGATGATGACAGTAGCCATTATATTACTAGACCAAGTAGCATTACCATTGTTAGACAATTGGGATGCTACAACTCTCCCCCACTAAACAGGAATCTCGCCCCGAGATTCTAGGAAGAAGAAGAAGACTCGAAGAGGGTAGGATACTTGGCACGGAGCTCATCTTCATGTTCCCAAGTGGCTTCATCAACAGAATGGTGCGACCACTGCACCTTGCAGAACTTGATGGACTTATTGCGAGTCCTTCTTTCTGCGACTTCTAGAATTTTTATGGGGTGTTCTTAATAAGACAAATCTTCTTGGAGATTGATGAGTTCATGGTCCGCGGTCCTGCCGGGATCCTGGAAGCACTTCTTGAGTTGAGAGATGTGGATAACATCATGGATTTTGAGTTGTTCAGGGAGCTCAAGAGCATAAGCAACTTCTCCTCTTCTTCCACGAATTTTGAAAGGACCAATGTATCTAGGAGCCAGCTTTCCTTTGATACCAAAGCGGTGCGTGCCTCTCATGGGAGTGACACGAAGGTAAACGAGATCACCAGGAACATACTCCATGTCTGTGTGCTTTCTGTCATAATTGCTCTTCTGGCGACTTTGAGCAATCTTCAGGTTTTCAAGAATGATGTGAACTTTCTCCTCCGCTTGAGTTACAATGTCGGGGCCAAACAATATTCTTTCACCTACGCCCGACCAACCAATCGGAGTTCTGCATTTGCGACCATAGAGAGCCTCAAATGGTGCCATCTTTAGACTTTTCTGGAAACTGTTGTTGTAAGAGAATTCAGCATAAGGAAGACATTCTTCCCACTTCATGCCGAAAGAGATAACGCAAGCACGGAGCATATCTTCCAGAATCTGGTTGATCCTTTCAACTTGTCCTTGCGACTAAGGGTGGTAAGCGGTGCTGAAGTTCAATTTTGTTCCCAAAGCATTTTGGAAACTTCCCCAGAACTTGGAAGTGAAGATGCTTCCACGGTCTGAACTGATCTCAAGAGGAACCCCATACAAAGAGACAATTCTGTTGATATAGAGCTCAGCCAACTAAATTGCAGAAATTGTTTTTTTGTAACTACTCTCGATAGGAGTATCTGTTGAAGAATTTTTCACTTGTCTTTCTTTATCAGGTCCGCGCCAGCACTCCTGATAGGAGTAGCCCCCGAGGCTATGTTCGGATATATGTATCAGAACATAGGCTCGAAATCTTGGATTTATGTCGACAGTATTTTTGTATATTTTGTCGGGTGCACGACCAGTGCTCCCGATAGGAGTAGCCCCCGAGGCTACAGTCGCAATATTGTATATTCGATTGTAGTCTGAAATCTTTTACTAGAGGAATTTACTTCGACTCCAATTTTGATCCCTTTGGGTCATATCTCTTATAGTGAGCCGCAATTTCTACGATGTCTCTGTGACGTCAGTAATGACATTTTTATATTGTTGGTTTTCAGAAGACACGTCCTGACAGGATGTTTCGAACGTGGCGCCATGCAGCAGTAATGATGACGCGTGATTGCGTATCCAGCGGAGTTTTCTGACTGCATGTCTGTTGGAGATATGCCCAAGAGGCAATAATAAAGTGGTTATTATTATATCTTTATGTTTATGATAAATGTTTACATCCTATGCTATAATTGTATTATTAGGAAACACTAATACATGTGTGTTTTGTAAACATAAAAGAGTCCCTAGTAAGCCTCTTGTTGAACTAGCTTGTTGATTAATTGATGATCATGGTTTCCTGATCATGGACATTGGATGTGATTAATAACAAGGTTATATCATTAGGAGAATGATGTAATGGACACATACCCATAGTAAGCGTAGCATAAAGATCAAGTCATTAAGTTCGTATTGCTATAAGCTTTCAAATGCATAGTAACCTAATCCTTCGACCATGAGGTTATGTTAATCACCATCACCGGATGGATACTTTGATGACATCAAACACCGCTTCGTAACTGGGTGGTCATAAAGGTGTCATTGGGTATTCTGAAAGTATGTGTTGAAGCGCATGAACCAAGATTGGGATTTGTCCATCCATATGACCGATAGATATGCTCTGGGCCCTCTCGGTGGAATGTCATCTAGTTAGCTTGCAAGCATGTGACTAGGTCACAAGGGATGACATATCACAAAACAAGTAAAGAGTACTTATCAGTAACGAAGTAGAACTAGGTATGGAGATACCGACGATCAAACCTCGGATAAGTATAGTATCGCGTGACAAAGGGAATTGGTTTCGTATGTAAATGGTTCTATCGATCACGAAGTCATCGTTGAGTATGTGGGAGCCATTATGGATCTCCAGGTCCCGCTGATGGTTATTGATAGGATATGTGTCTCTGTCATGTCTACATATTCACGAACCGTAGGGTGACACACTTAAGGTTCGAAGTTGTTTTAAGTAGATATGGAATGTGCGTTGGAGACCGAATGTTGTTCGGAGTCTCGGAATGGATCCGGGACATCACGAGGAGATCCGGAATTGTTCAGAGAATAAGATTCATATATTGGGGATCATTTTCTGAGTTAGGAAATGTTCCGGAGTATTTGTATGAGGATTCTAGAAGGTTTCGGAATGTTCCGGAAGGTTCTGGAAGGTTTCTTGGAGTTTGCTTGAAAACCAAGGAAGGGATCAAGGTATCCTGGTGGGTCAAGACAAGGAGTCGTGGGGGAGGAGGACTCCTCCCCCCTTCCCAATCCGCCGGCCAAGGAGGTGGGGAGTCCTACTAGGACTCCCCCTCCCAAGGCACCCTCCCTCCTTTAGATAGAAGGGGGAGGCGCCACCCCTTGTCTCTCCTCTATAACTCCCAATCTCTGCCGCCTCTCTCCTCCTCCTTTCTTCTGCACAGGCATAGGCGAAGCCCTGCAGAATTCTCTACTCCACCACCACCACCACACCGTCATGCTGCTGGGATTCCGTGGAGAAGATCTACTACCTCCGCTGCTCGCTAGAACGAGGAGAGGAAGGTCTGCTTCGACTCCGCACGTGTGACCGACTGCGGAAGCGCTGCCGAAACACGGCGCCGGAAGGATCGTCCACTTGACCGACTGCGGAAGCACTGCCGGAACGCGACGCCGGAAGGATCGTCCACACGATCTTGAGATCGGCAAGTGATCGACTACATCAACCACGAGATCTAATCTCGTTAACGCTTTCAGATCTACGAGGGTTAGTTCCTACCTATCTCGTTGTCTAATAGATTAGATCTTGGCTTTTATCTAGATTAGATCTGGGTTTTGTTCGTTCTTGCGGTAGAAATTTTTTGTTTTCCATGCTACGAACCCATCAATGTCCCCTCTTCGCACGAAGATCGAGGCGTCACACACTATCTTCCCATTTTTACCGTGGCCATAACTTCTTTAGATTTTTTCCTTTATGGAATCTTTTTAACACGTGTCACCACCGTGTGATCTTCTGTCGGTTTGATTTTGCATCAAACGGTCCAAACTTCATACCGTTTCCTTTTATAAAGGGAAGGAGATTTGTTTTACTATTCTTTACCTCATCTTCCTTGGCTCCATCTTCTTCCTTGCGCTCCTGCCCTCTTGTGAACTCTTGCTTTGTCCTTGTGTCGCTCTTGGCGCCGCCATGGGAAAAAGTAAGGCGGGGACTTCCACCACTGCCGCAAAGTCCACTAGGAAAAGGGCCATCAGATGGGCTCCTTCCAAGTGCACGGTGCGGGATCTCCGTGAGGCGCGGAACTCCGTCCATCTGGCGGAGGGTACCTTTAAGCTTCCTAGAGACGAAGCTGCTCCCATCCCCGAGCCTGGATGGAGGGTAATGTTTCTCCCTTTTCTTCTTCGTGACATTTCTCTCCCTGTCCATGAATTTCTTCGTGGTCTTCTATTTGTCTATGGCGTACAGCTGTATCAACTCACAGCTAACTCTATCCTCCATGTCGCTTGTTTTGTCACTCTCTATGAGTGCTTCCTTGGGATTCATCCCCATTGGGGCCAGTGGAAGCATTTCTTCTATGTTCACCATAACGCCACTAACACCATTGTCCATGACGTTGGTGACGTCATTTTCTCTATCCGCTCCGACATAGATTATTTTGATTTTAAAATCACTGATTCTGTCCAAGGCTGGAAGTCCAAGTGGTTTTATATCAAAGATCAACCACTTGAGGGCCAGTCTTTCGGTTTAGCCCCCTTTGATCCTAAGAAAACTTGCCGCAAACTCGACTCCTAGGACCAACGTCCTTCTACCGAAGAAATGGCGGAAATCCAGCCCTATATTGATCGCATTTCAAAGTTGCGGCACAAAGTTGGCAAGGAATTGTCGGGTCTCCAGATTCTAGCATATTTTTTGCGGATCCACGTCCAACCACTCCAGGCCTGGCTTTCTGGTATGTGGGCGTATACCGGGAAGAAGGACCCGATGAGGATTTCTTCGGAAGACCTTACCCTCAAGGTATATGAAAAGAGGGTTCGAAACTTCACTACTCTTACCAAGAAAAGCCCGGTTCCATCCAACTTTGTTGTGGAGCCCTATGGCAAGAAAAACCGGCTCCCCAAGGTAAATTTCCTTTGCATTCATCTTTCCTTCCTTGTATTTGCAGATGAATTCTATCAATTGACTAGCGCTTTTTCCATATCTTCTGCTTGTGTAGGACTTTGATCACTTGAGATCGCTTCCTCCTCTCCATGGAAGCTGTGAGCCCCCTATCCATCCTTCCGCTTCCAATGACCTCCCTATAACTGGGACTGCCACGGATGAGGAAATGGATTTTTCTACTTCTGACTCTTTATCAAAGACACAATATCTTTCGTCGGCTCGCTCCGGAGATTTTTGCATGGAGCGTGCTGGTGATAAGAGGAAGCACCCCTATGCTGTAGAAAGGGTCGAAGACTCAGATGAATCAATTGCTTCCAAACCTATCGATGTTGCTCCAGTCTCGGATGCTCCTGCCCAGATGAACTTGTTTCGCTTTGTGCAGGATGTATCTTTGTAAGTGTTTTGCTGCTTCTTTACTGCTTTATCAGGTAGTTCTATTGCTGATGATCTTTTCCCAATTGTTTGGTTCTTTTATCTTGAAGTGATGATGATGAAGACCCTCCCGCGTATCCTCTTCGTACATCTATTGCCTGTTCTCCAAAGAAATCTCCTCCACCATCGACGAAGCCCAAGGAAAAGGTCACATCTTCTGTGGAGAAGATTATCCAGAAAGATGTTGCCACTTCGTCAAGGCCGCCGCCGCAAAAAGGGAAGAAAATGGCTGGCAAAGGGTGGTGATATCCGCAAATCCTGTTGATGTGGATATGAAAGATGTAAGTCACTCTATACTTCAGAATTTTTCCTGCCCATAGCTTCTTTTTATTTTTCCTGATATCCCCTTCTGTGATGCTCTTCTTCAGCCTTTGATGCGTGATATGGTCGACATGGCCTCTCGCTTTATAAAAATCCGTGATGAAGCCGAAGAACTGAAGGGTATGTCCTGTTTATCTTCGGGATTTCTTTGTGAATTTTCCTTCTCCACTTTTCATGATTTATTCGCGCAGCTGTTGCCAAGGAGTCCAGAATTATTCGGGACGAGGCTATGAAGCGTGCCGCTGATCTGGAGGCCAAACCGCGGGTTGCTGAGGAGGCTTTGGAGGAGGCCAAGAAGAAGGCGAAAACTAACGCTGAAGGAGTGGCCAAGCAAGTCGTTGTTCAAGATGAAAATCTTCGATGGCGCCTGGAGGCCCTAAATGATTCTTTGAACCATAAGTTTTTTGTCTTGTGTGGATTTACTTTATTTCTTTCCTTTAGTCCTCAATCTTTTCCCCCCTTTTTTATTTTCAGAGTTGACTGGCCAGAACCTGATGCTGCACGAAGGCAAGAAGGTTGATCCTTTGTCGGATGTTGTTAGCACCTTGGAGGCCAACAACGTTCGTGGGCGCAACCTTCTTGTCCGCTCCCACCGTGCCTTCAAAAGCCTTCATGCCGAAGTATTTCCAACCAAGGAGGTGACGAACAACCTGAATGATCATGTCACTGTCTTCGGCGCTGATTCCAACCCCTTAGTTCGTTATAGCTTGACACAGTCGAAGAACGGTGCCAAAACTTCAATGGCTCTGGCAATGGCGCACAGCGAGATGGTCGACTGGGAGAAGGTTAGCTTCTTTGTCCCAGTCACCTCCAATGGCCAAGAAATCGACTTGAAGCCTCATATTAAGAGGGCCAGAAAGTACTCTCGGCTGCTTTTGGGTCTAGTCTCGGGCTCAGAGAAGCCAGCTGCCCCTTCTTCGACGATCGATCCTTCTTCGGCTGCTCCTTCCATTCCCATATCTAGTGTCCCTTCTGCTAGTGCTACTCTGTTTTTGAAGGAGACGGCTTCATATACTTTGTTTTGTAATCTTTATCGTGTCTCTCTTGCTGTTATTGTAATGAACCTTTAACTTATCTAGCTTCCTCTTGCTTCCTTTTTACAAGAAAGAAACTTTTGAATATATGCATATGAGCTTGCTTTTGTATGCTGAACATTTCATATCTTTCTTGTCTTGCAAGATTTTGAATGAATCTTCGGTTCCGTCTGGATCCGTGCAACTGTCGGATGTTGTTCCATCCTCATCTGTAGTAGGTGCAACCATTACCGCCATCGAACGTACGGTGGACCCGCCATTGTACGCTGAAAAGATTGTCAGGTGAAAAAACTTGAAGGAAAACTTGGGTTCGTCCAGTTAATGGTGGATGTTGCCCAATCGAAGACACGCCGGGCCCTTAATCGTGAAGCCTTTTTCTTGGAAGAAATTTCCAGGGCAAATGAGAAGTCATTATGTAAGTTTTCTCCCTCTTCTTTCTGTTGCTCCTTCTGGCTTTTAGGAAGTCAATATTTCCCCCCCTGATTTGTAGGCATTCAATTGTGCGAGAGGGAGGAAACCCAACATCTGCGCAACCGCAAGCTCTTGTGTCTACCTCCCAAACTTCGGAGTCAGATTTTTGGACTGATCATTGTTGTGCTTATGTTGTGGCGTTGCTTCAGGACTACGTATCAGAGTTGGAGCAGTTTGTTGAGTGCTGCCGTAGATCGCTTGCCCTTGTCTATAATGCCATGTTTCCTCGGGATCCTCAGCCTCAGACCTTGGCAGATTTACTTGCGAAGTTTCAACAAGGTGAAAAGATTCATCATTTCGTGAAGCTTCAACTTGTGACGGGTGCCAAGCTCGCACTTTCTTGGGTACATGTGCATCATCCCACACTAGACTTGGATGATGTATCTTCATGGCTACCTCCCCCTTCCGGTGGTGGCCTTGTTGATATGGCGCCTCATTACGCCGCTGCTCGTAGCCCTGCCATTAGGATTGTTCGAAGGTGCTTGGAGGGAGACGAAGATTTTTTTGTTAATTTTCCTATCTGATAGCTTGCTTGTGCAACCTTTGTACTTTGTAGAAGAAATATTGTATAGAGCCACTTTATATTTGTCAAAAAGGTCGTGTGTTTCATACGATATTTTGATTGTGTATTGCATTTTTGTTGATGATCCGATGAAACGATGTCTCTCTTCATGTGCCATAGAAATGTCTATGCTTAGAAGTACTTTCTTTATTCATTGATAAACATAAAGGGATACATTGCGAGGGCGTGATCGCCTGGTCGTTGGCCTTTATTGAATATAAAGTGTATCACAATGAAGTTTTTTCTCTTGGGGAACTTTGGCTTCTGTTCTTGGGGTTCTTCATCATGCTCCGTGTTGGTACGTGGGGTGCTCTCGTCTTTTCGACGAGTGGGTCTTTCCTACGGGGGACCTATATTGGAGGCCGCATTTGTTGCTTTTGCGGGACCGTTGTGCGCTTGCTCTTCCGATGTTTGCTTCTTGTGGGTGTGCCCTTCGTGTAATGACCCATCATCCGCTATTTTCAGTTGTCCAAGTTCTGTCTCCATCCCGAATGATTCTGATATTTTGTTGAATTCCCGATCGCAGCTATCCGAGCGACTGAAGCTTCCTTTTACTATTATGATCCTGTTGGGGGCTGGCATTTTTAGCACCAGGTATGCGTAGTGAGGCACTGCCATGAACCTAGCGAAAGCTGGTCGTCCCAGGATCGCGTGGTATTGAGATGGCCAGTCCATGACTTAGAACTCTAGCTTTTCGCATCTGAACTTATTCTTTGATCCAAAGACTATGTCGAGGTGGACTTTGCCCAATGGAATTTCGGCTTTTCCTGGAACTATCCCGTGGAAAGTTGCGTCTGTACATACTAGATTTGTCATGGAACAATTCATAGCCTGTAGAGTTTTGTCGTAAATTAGGTTGATGTTGCTTTCTGCATCCAAGAAAACTTTGCTCGTGCCGGACCCACCAATTTGTGCTTCGACTATTAGCACTGACCGGCCTGGTCGAGGGACCCATAGTGGATGATCAGCCCCGCTGAAAGTAATTTCGTATTCTAACCAATGCAAATAGTCTGGTGTAGGAGGTGGCTTTGTTACTACCATGTTTACTTGCCTAGTGATCAACTTCTGTGTTCTGTTGGAGGGCGGTCCTTTCTGGATAATTGACATTGGTCCTTTTGACCTAGGATACTCGTCGTCTTGATGTGTTGTGTTTTGCAGCTGTCCTACTGGCGGGTGCCCCTGTGGTGGCGGCGGTGTGCTGATAGCCAGGCGCGGTAGCATAACCTTGGTTTGCTGCTTCGGTTGCCCTCGCGTTGCATAGTGATACGTCGTAAACGTATCTATAATTTTTGATGTTCCATGCTTGTTTAGTATCTACTTTCTTATATTTTGTCTAGATTTTGAGATACTTTTATGCATTTTCTGGAACTAACCTATTAACAAGATGCCACAGTGCCAGTTGCCTGTTTTCTGCTGTTTTTGGTTTCAGAAAAGCTGGAAAAGAAATATTCTCGTAATTGGACCGGACAAAAGCCAAAGTTGATATTTTACCGGAAGACTCACGGAGCCAGAAGACGAGACGGAGAAGGGCCAGGGGCTGGCCACACCATAGGGTGGCGCGGGTCCCCCTTGGCCACGCCACCAGGGGGCGTGGGCCCCTGGTCCACCCTCTGACATCACCCTTTCGCCTATAAGAAGCCTCTGATGTAGAAAAACCCTAAACAATCGGGGAGAAAGCCATGAAAACCTCCATAGCACCGCTACCACCAAAGGGGAGATTCGGGGGACAAAAAGTCTCTGTTCCGGCACCCTGCCGGGATGGGGAAGTGCCCCCGGAGCCATCTCCATCCACCTCCACCACCATCTCCATCGCTGTTGCTGATTCCCATGATGAGGAGGGAGTAGTTCTTCCTCGAGGCTAAGGGTTCTACCGGTAGCTATGTGTTCATCTCTCTCTCTATGCGTGATCTTATTGAGATCATGAGCTTTGTAATCAAGTACTTAAGTGCTTTAATAGATCTCTGCTCTCCCCACGTGTGTGAAAGTGACAGCATGCACACCGTGTGGCACTTAGGTTAGAGATTACAAATACTTGTTATGAGTTATATTTGGAGTTGGATGTCTCTATGAAATTGTGGTGTTTGTTGGAACCATCTAGCACTCAAGGTGATAGTGTGGGGTTATCTAGATGGGGAAAGCGAACTTTGAGGAGTGCTGTTATAGCCCTACCATGGATTAGAGTGTCCAACCGAAGAGTAGTTTAGAGTAGTATCATAAAGAGAAGATATTTATATGAGAGTGTTCACTAGTGAAAGTATGATCCCTAGGCCTTGTTTCTAAGCATTGAAACACCGTTTGCAACTAGATCTGTTACATGTTTGTTTGCTTCCATCTTTATTTCAGATTGCCTTTAGTCTCTTCCTACCCATCAAGCTCTTTTCTGGTACCATTACCACTTATAATTATCCATACCACTTGTATTTCACTATCTCTTCGCCGAACTAGTGCACCTATACACCTGAAAAATGTATTGGGTGTGTTGGGGACACAAGAGACTTCTTATATCTTGATTGCAGGGTTGCTTGAGAGGGATACCTTTGACCATTTCCTCCTTGAGTTCGATAAACCTTGGGTGATCCACTTAAGGGAAACTTGCTGCTATTCTACAAACCTCTACACTTAGAGGCCCAACAACTGTCTACAAGAATAGAAGTGCGTAGACATCAAGCTATTTTTTGGCGCCGTTGCCGGGGAGGTAAGGTAAAAGGTACTCACATTCTCTGGCTACTAAGCTATCTTCTAGCATTGTTGCTGGTGTATGAGTGCTCGAAGTTATTTCCTTTAGATTCCGCAATTATATCTTTTTGTTTCTTGTTTTTATTTTCACTAGTTAGGCTTAATGGAAAATAACAAAAAAATAGAGAGCTTTTTAGTAATTTCCTAAGGTAGAATAGGAATGGTCTAAAAATAAAATTAAAAAACCCATGGAACTTTCTTTGCATGCTAATACCAATGTTATTAGTGTTGGGGATATACTTTCCGGGTATCCTCACAGTTCCTCACTGACCAGGGTGGCCCACTTCGGGTTAGAGCTTTGCTTCACGGGCGGCCCAGTCAGGGAGAAAGACGGAGTCCAATCCGGCTACGGGAAGGCCCAGAAGGCTTACCGACTTAGGCCTATATTGTTACTTGTAGTTCAAGATCTACTCTGTAACCGACTCTTAGTCGTAGCCAGGTAGATCTCTCCTGTAAACCCTAGGCCGGATATCTATATAAGCCGTTCTAGGGAGAGCCTTTAGGGCACCTCAATACTTTAGACCCTCAACTCACACAGGCGAAACCCTTGTAACCCATATTCCGGCTCTACCGTATTACTGGATTGCTAGCAGGAGTAGGATCTGTCCAAAGCCGGCGGATTCGAACCTGGGTAAACTTGTGTGCTTACTGTCCTAGAATACTGTACGTCTCACACCCCTCTCTTCCGCACGCCTCGAGGACCCACTCATGGCGTTCTTGTCCTCAATCCGACGACAGTTGGCGCCCACAATGGGGCAAGTGAGCTTCAGATCTGTGTTCCAGGCGGAATTTGCAAGAACCGGAATCGGCGAGACCATCGCCGTCAGTCGCATCCTCTACACCAGCGACGTCCCTCTCATCGTTCTCGACGAGACTTGGATTCCGGCTAGGGAGGCCGTGGCTGCCTACACAATCATGTCTTTTGGCGAGATCGATGTTTACATCGGTTTCGCTGAACCTTCCCAACCCACCCCAGCGGTGATGATAGAGGTAGAAGAATCTTCTGGGTCCCCTTTGTCCGTGGAGGCGGCAGAGTTTCGGATCTCAGAAAATCCTAATCCCACCCAGCCCACACCAGTTGCGGAGATAGTGGAGAAATCCGAGCCTAAAAAAGACATAGCGGTCTAAGTCGAATCTGGAGTGGATCTCCTTGGAGAAGCCGGATCCCAGATCGACCCACCCGTGAAAGTCAAAATCCAGGAGGAGCATATCAACGACACTGATTTCGGCTCTGACGACGCCGTGACAGACATGCCTTTCCTAAGGTACACACTAAGACGTATGATACTGCAAGGCGAAAGCGCGGATGCAATCCTCGAGACCATCCAAAGTTTCGACATGGCTGATCGCGAAAGCCGCAGGTACCTTAGGAAGCACGCGTCGCACTTCGTCGGATACGTGGGATCCGAATCCAGCTCTGCCGATGCTGGAGAAAACACCGACTCTATGCTGGAGGCAATTGGAACAAACGCCGAAGTTCCCGCATCCTCGGATGAATCTGTGACGTCGGCAGATTTCCGAAAGTTCTCCGCGGAATATGAAGAGGAGTATAACTCCAAGGCTGCAGAAGAAGGAGAAGCCATGGATGAAGGATCCGGAGAACACTCTCCCAAAGCGCAGGATGACATGGACATCGGAGATAATCCCGAGGTCCAGATGTCCGAAAGTACCGATCAGAGCTTGACTCTGGGAAATGGACCCAAAGCCGTCTTTGCTATCGGCGCTGCCAAGAAGGCAAAGAAGAGGAACAAGAAGAACAAGACCCCGACAAAAGACCCTCTGACAGAGGAGGTGATTGCCGAGGAATACGAGGAAGACTCGGATGGAGCACTTATCCCAGAAGAGCCGAAAAAAGAAGCATCTGTGGATGGACTCGTGATCACCGAAGGTGCGCGTAAACTCATCGATGCCGCATTAACCACACCTATCCCTACAGCCACAGAACTTACTGCGGATGAGCTGGACGAAAGGGCGCAGGCCCTAGAAGCGCGTTGTCAACAACTCCTTGATGAAGCCAAAAACATCGAGGTGGATAAGAAACGCATGTCAAACAAGGACTACATGTCTCGGTTACATCGGAAGACATGGAAGCGTCACACAGATGACGACCAATTCCCACGTGTCCGTGTCGTCCTTTTTGGAGATGAGATGGGGAAGCCAGGAAAGATAGCAACGAAGATTGGTTATACCCAACCCTAGTACAGAATACCGTGGTGGCCCGAGAAATTCTATCAGCTAATCCAGGACCAGAGGAGATCCGTTTGGGTATCAAACTACTTAACAAGGGACTGGAACAGCAAAAGGGCGCCCTGTCCGGAAGTCAAAAACTGGTCTCGAATTCCGACCAATGTCGCACAGATCCGGCATGGGCTAGCGTAAGATCCCATTATGTCCGGGCACAGTATCATCACCCCGAACGCCGGGAAGACAATTATTCAAGAACCGGATCATCAGGACAGCATCACAGAACTGCGCGTAGCTGGAGCAACGTCGCTCCAGCGGCCGAGAAAGATGCCATCGCTGCATTGAATCCAAAGAACCCTCCCCGACGAGAATCTAACGATCGAAGGGGAGAAGATAAAGAGAAACGACGAGAGGAGTACCGTCAAAAAATGCCACCTCCTAAACATACAAGCCGTCCGGCTGAGCCTCACTGTGGTGGGAACGATGGACGAAGGAACGACGGAAACCATGCTGGGACAAGCCGGCAGGGGGCTCATCATAGTCAAGATCCTCCCCGAAACCGGAATAATGACGCATAGTCATCACAATGGCTCCATGGAGGGCAAGGAGGATGACATGGCGGAGGAGGTGGTGGTAGAAGCCGAAGTCCGGCTCCACGGCACCGCAGCCACAGCCGGCATTCAGGACGACCTCTATCCCCGAACGACGCAAGGCACATGATCAATTCCAACATAGAGGCTCGGCGCTATGAAAACGATGATATGTACGTGGGCCCAAAGTGCTTCGAACCACGCATCAGAGCTACAAGATTCCCGGAAGGATTTGCTATCTCAAGGCACATCCAAGCCTACGACGACATTGCTCGGCCAGATACTTGGCTACAGGATTTTTTCCAAGCTTGCTGCATCGCCAAAGGTGGAAAGAACCTGGTCGCAACCCGATATCTCCCACTCATGTTGCGGAAGACAGCGCGATCGTGGCTCAATGAACTTCCGGAGAACACCATCCATAACTGGTATGACATGCAAAGTGCATTCTTTCAGAATTTCGAAGGCACATATCGGAGGCCCTGTTCGGTCGGAGACCTACAACGTTGCACCCAGAAAGCCGGAGAAACTTGCCGGGATTACCTCGGACGATGGATCGACACCAAGAACTCCTGTGAAGGAGTAAATGATCAAACCGCGATTGAAGCTTTCATCACAGGGCTCCCAATTGGTCTACTACATCATCGCTTGAAGTGTGACAAGGTCACTGATTTGGGAGAGATGATAGAGACAGCGAGCAAGTATGCAGATGCTGACGACGATGCAGAGGGATTACTCAATGTCCTGGCTGTACCTCAGTCAGCAAAGACAAAGCAACAAGCTCAGAAGCGCAAAAATATCTCAGAAGAAAATCCCAACGCAGAAACATCGGTGGTTACTACTGTTTCCAGGTCTGGAGGACGAGGAGGACGTGGCGGAGGCCGCGGGCGTGGCCGTGGGACTTCAAGGGTCCAAGGTAGAGGAGAACAGCAACCAGGCAAAACCTACACTTGGGCCGACATTGCCAATAACCCATGTGTGCATCACCTAGACGCCAATGGGGGCTCGTCCCACACCAACGCTGAATGTTGTTTTAATGATGACATCAAGAGAGATGATACCGCGGGCTACAAAGCTAAGCGGAAGAAGGGAAAGAAAAATCCCGAAAAGGACAAAGAGACCAAGGAAGATTCCGACATGGAGGAAGCTGAAGCTTCAAATCCCAAGCCGGAAGGGAAGAAGACTTTTCCCACCAAAAAGAACACTTACGTCACCTTTCTTGGATCTCAACCAGCAAAAGTCAAGAAAGCAGTTCTCCACGAGCTCAATGCAACAGTTCCGGCTGTCCCCCAATATCTGGACTGGTCGGAAGTGGCAATCACATTTGACCGCGCTGATCATCCACCTAAGTTGCGCAGGCGAGGAAAATACGCCTTAATCGTCAACCCACTTATTGACGGTTATGGTTTCTCCAAGACCCTCATGGACAGCGGTAGCAGCATCAATATTCTCTATGTCGAAATGCTATGCCGGATGAAGATCTCGGAAACACAGCTGAACCATACCTCTGTGATCTTTCACGGAGTTGTCCCAGGAAGACAAGCTAATTCCCTGGGAGAGATTACTTTGGATGTTACCTTTGGAACTCCAAAGAATTATCGGACGGAGGCACTTTCCTTCAAAGTGGTCCCATTCAAGAGCGCATACCACGCTATATTCGGACGTCCGACTTACTGGGCTTTTATGGCTCGTCCGTGTTACATTTACAATATAATGAAAATTCCAGGTCCCAACGGCGTGATCACCATCAGGGGAGACCCGAAGAAAGCGCGAGAGTGCGAGGATGGAAATGCCGCCTTTGCCGAAGCCGTGCTGCACGCCCAGCAGTACCAGGAGATCAAGAAGAGCATAGATCCGTCCGAGATGCCCGCAACAAAGAAGGAGGTCACAAAGCCAAATCCGGAGTTCAAGGCATCAGAAGAGACGAAGAAGACGCCGTTGAAGGATGATGACCCCTCCAAGGTAACCCAGATAGGCGTAGGCCTAGGTAGCGCATAGGAAAGCACGCTCGTCAAGTTCCTCCAAGCAAATCAAGATTTCTTCGCATGGCAGCCATCTGACATGACCGGAGTACCTAGGGAACTTGTCGAGCACTCTCTAATGTAAACCCGAACGCTAAACCCGTCAAACAGTCCTTACGACGGTTTGGTGATGAAAAGTGTAAGGCAATAGCTAAGGAACTAGCACGGCTCGAGTTAGCCGGATTCATAGAAGAGGTCATCCACACTGAGTGGTCGGCCAATCCTGTAATGGTTCCTAAAAAGACACCACTGATTTAAGGATGTGTGTTGATTATACTGCCTTGAACAAGGCTTGTCCAAAAGATCCGTTCGCTCTGCCTAGAATTGATCAAGTTATCGATTCTATGGCAGACTCGGAACTCCTCTGTTTTCTCGACGCATATTTCGGCTATCACCAAATCTGGATGAAGGAATCTGACAAAGTCAAAACTTCATTCATAACCCCTTTCAGAACCTTCTGTTTTGTTACGATGCCCTTTGGGCCGAAGAACACAGGAGCTACGTACGAGCGCACGATGCAGCGTTGCCTCCATGACCAACTCGGACGCAATGTGCATGCATACGTGGATGATATCGCGGTGATGTCCAAAAAGAAGGAAACACTGATTTCCGACTTGGAGGAAACGTTCGCCAATCTACGAAAATACAACATCATGCTTAACCCGAAGAAATGCTTCTTTGGAATACCAGCCGAAAAAATGTTAGGTTTCATCGTGTCTCAGAGAGGCATAAAGGTGAACCGAGACAAAATCAAGGCTATACGCAATATTTCCAGGCCAACTCGCCTGAAGGACGTACAAAGATTAACTGGCTGCATCGCTGCGGTCAGTCGATTTGTAAGCCGGCTTGGTGAAAGAGCCGCACCATTATACAAACTCCTGAAAAAGACCAAGGATTTTGTTTGGACTGACGAAGCTGAAGCTGCACTACAAGACCTGAAAAAAGTACTCTCATCTGCTCTTATCCTTGTAGCACCGAAACCTCAGGAACCGATGTTGCTTTACATTGCTGTGACAAATAAGGTCGTTAGTATCGTCATGGTGGTGGAGAGACCAGAGGAAAATCAGGAACACCTGGTGCAACGTCCGACTTACTTTGTCAGCGAGGTCCCGACAGAATCAAAACAGCGGTATCCGCACTATCAAAAGTTGGCTTACGGTGTTTTTCTAGCATCTCGTAAGCTACGACACTATTTCCATGAGCATCCAATTACCGTGGTGAGCAAAGCTCCCATGAGAGATATAATCAACAACAGTGACGCCACAGGACGCGTCGCCAAATGGGGCATAGAGCTTTTAGCTTTCAATATTGAGTATAAACCTCGGACAACAATCAAATCCCAGATCCTTGCTGACTTTGTCGCTGATTGGACAGAGACGAAGGAAAACATGATCCTCCATGAGTCGGAATATTGGACCCTCTTTTTCGATGGGTCTAAGGCTCGAGGGGGCTCGGGGGCTGGCGTGGTGCTCAAATCACCCCAAGGAGATAAACTTTTATACGTGTTGCAAATCCACTTCACAGCGACAAACAATATTGCCGAGTATGAAGCACTGCTGCATGGAATCCGGATTTCTAAGGATATTGGCATCCGACGTTTGATGTGTTACGGAGATTCGGATCTTGTTGCTCAGCAAGTGTCGGATATTTATAATGAAAATAAACACATGGCGGCATATAAAGCTGTCGTGGATGATCTATCTAAATCGTTCGAAGGGTTCGAAGTTCAACACATCCCTCGAGCAGAAAATGAGGAAGCAAATGCACTATCTCGGATAGGTTCTGCGCGGAAAGAGGTCCCGGATGGCGCTTTGCTAGAGCACCTCAAAGTTACCTCAATAAAGGGAGTAGATGAGGAATATCCAACCAAATCCGACTCACCTTTGATAGCAGTTCACGCTATAATTCCCAGCTGGACTCAACCCTACCTCGATTATTTGGTAGATGGCAAATTACCTGAAGACGAGGTGCTGAGCCAGTAGATTATCCGATGAGCAAAAGCCTATACTATTGTTAAAGGTGAGCTCCATAAACAGAGTGTTTCTGGGGGTTTTCAGCGTTGTGTATCTCCGGAAGAAGGAGTGGAAATCTTAAGAGAAATCCACAAAGGTGAGTGTGGTCACCACGCTGCAGCCAAATCTTTACTGGCAAAAGCTTTTAGACACGGATTTTTCAGGCTTACAGCTCAGGCAGATGCCGAACGATTAGTCAAGACGTGCAAAGGCTGCCAAAAGTACGCCAAGCAAGCTCATGTTCCGGCTGATCAGCTGCGAACAATACCTATAACATGGCCCTTTGCGGTCTGGGGGCTTGATATGGTAGGACCATTTAAACGAGCTCCAAGTGGATTTACTCACCTCTTAGTGATGGTGGATAAATTCACCAAATGGATTGAGGCTAAACCCGTCACTAGTTGTGATGGAGCAACAGCCAAAAGATTTGTCGAGAATGTTATAATCCGGTATGGTTATATGCATAGCATTATCACGGACAACGTGAGTAACTTTTCTATGGGAGAATTGGCTGAATTCCGTGACAAGCAAAATATCCGGCTTGACATTGCGTCAGTCGCACATCCACAGGCTAACAGACAAGTCGAAAGGGGAAATGGTTTAATCTTACAAGGCCTAAAACTGAGACTCGAAGCACCACTACGACGTGCTGCGTGGGCTTGGGCAGAGGAATTACCTTCTGTAATTTGGAGTTTACGAACAACTCCAAATAGGTCAACAGGATACACACCTTTCTTCTTGGTCTACGGCGTAGAAGCAATTCTTCCTAGTGATTTGATTCATACTTCTCCTAGAGTGGCCGCGTCTATCGAAGAGGATGCCGAGATTTCTCGACAAAATGATCTCGACTTAGTCGAAGAAATTCGCGTCGTTGCAGAAATGAGATCTACAGCCTAGCAGCAGAAGTTACACAAGTATCATAGCCAGAGAGTCCGAAATAGATCTTTTAATAAAGGTGATTTGGTTCTCCGGCTTGTGCAACAAAGAAAGCACAAACTTTCCCTAGTATGGGAAGGGCCCTTTTTAGTTAGTCGAGTATTGCACGATGGATCGTACTACTTAACTGACATGAGGCCAGTCAAAGAAAGACCTGCTACTAAAAAGAGAAAGAGAGCTGGAGGCAGTACAAATCCGGATGAGTTAGATAGACCATGGAATATTGCTCAGCTACGTCCCTTTCATTTTTAGTTTGTCCTTCTTTGTAATCATACATATGTACATATTCTCTGAGAAATAAAAGTTTTGGTTGCCTCAACTTTTTATGAGAAGTTTTTACCATCTTATTTCCAAATGATCATGTCATAGTCGAAAATCCCAGAATGCTTGAAAGTACTTTATGCTCATGTTCATTCTGGTTTGGATTTCCGATTCTAAAATTGCTACCTTCGGGTATAACTCTAAAATTTCTGGTCTTTACTTTGGTTATTTGTCTGATTGCTGGATGCGGGCATTTTCCGAGTAGTGAATTGTTGGTACTGGAAGCCGGCTTTGTTTCCAAGTTTAAACTGGTTTAGCAATTGAGCTCCGTTGCTCGGCAAAGTTTCCGGCGGAAGGTTTAGCCGGCTCACGAAAGGGACGAGGCGAAAAGCCAGATAAACGATAAGTATAGACGAAAAATTACAAGTGCTTATGTAAACTTTTCAGGCACACAAAAAAATCGTCAAAGCCAAAAGTGCTGAATAGATTAAAAGCTTAGCACTAGCAAAATAAATAGTACTTAATATTTACAAACGCATCATGTTTTTCCAGGATAATACAAAGAATTCTGATCTATGATGCAGGAGGAGATGAAGGAGCTGCCAGTGTTGGGGATATACTTTTCGGGTATCCTTACAGATCCTCACTGACCAGGGTGGCCCACTTCGGGTTAGAGCTTTGCTTCACGGGCGGCCCTGTTAGGGAGAGAAGACGGAGTCCAATCCAACTACGGGAAGGCCCAGAAGACTTACCGACTTAGGCCCATAATGTTACTTGTAGCTCAAGATGTACTCTATAACCAACTCTTAGTCGTAGCCGGATTGATCTCTCCTGTAAACCCTAGGCCGGATATCTATATAAGCCGTCCTAGGGAGAGCCTTTAGGGCACACCTCAATAGTCTACAGGCGAAACCCTTGTAACCCATATTCCGGCTCTGCCGTATTACTGGATTGCTAGTAGGAGTAGGGTCCGTCCAAAGCCGGCGGATTCGAACCTGGGTAAACTTGTGTGCTCACCGTCCCGGAACACCGTACGTCTCACACCCCTCTCTCCCGCATGCCTCGAGGACCCCCTCATGGCGTACTTGTCCTCAAACCGACGACAGTTGGCGCCCACCGTGGGGCAAGTGAGCTTCGGATCTGCGTTCCGAGCGGAATCTGCAAGAATCGGAATCGGCGAGACCATCGCTGTCGGTCGCATCCTCTACGCCAGCGACGTCCCTCTCATCGTTCTCGACGAGACTTGGATTCCGGATAGGAAGGCCGTGACTGCCTAGACAATCATGTCTTTTGGCGAGATCGATGTTTACATCGGTTTCGCTGAACCTGCCCAACCCACCCTAGCGGTGATGATAGAGGTAGAAGAATCTTCTGGGTCCCCTTTGTCTGTGGAGGCGGCAGAGTTCCGGATCTCAGAAAACCCTAATCCCACCCAGCCCGCACCAGTTGCGGAGATGGTGGAGAAATCCGAGCCTGAAGAAGACCTCACGGTCCAAGTTGAATCTGGAGTGGATCTCCCTGGAGAAGCTGGATCCCAAATCGACCCACCCGTGGAAGTCGAAATCCAGGAGGAGCACATCAGCGACACTGATTCCAACTCTGACGATGTCAGGACAGACATGCCCTTCCTCAGGTACACACTAAGATGTATGATACTGCAAGGCGCTAGCGCAGAAGCAATCCTCGAAACCATTAAAAGTTTCGACATGGCTAATCGCGAAAGCCGCAGGTACCTCAGGAAGCACGCATCGCACTTTGTCGGATATGTTGGATCCGGATCCGGCTTTGCCGATGCTGGAGAAAACACCGACTCGGTGCTGGAGGCAATTGGAACAAACGCCGACGTTCCCGCATCCTCGGATGAGTCCATGACGTCGGCAGATTTCCAAAAGTTCTCCGCGGAATATGACGAGGAGCACAACTCCAAAGCTGCAGAAGATGGAGAAGCCATGGACGAAGGATCCGGGGAACACTCTCCCAAAGCGCAGGATGATATGGAAGTCGGAGACAATCCCGAAATCCAGATGTCCGAAAGTACCGATCAGAGCTTGACTCCGGGAAACGGACCCAAAGCTGTCGTTGCTACCGGCTGCCAAGAAGGCAAAGAGGAAGAACAAGAAGAACAAGACTCTGGCAAAAGATCCTCTGACAGAGCAGGTGATTGCCGAGGAATACGAGGAAGACTCGGATGGAGCACTTATCCTAGACGAGCCGAAAAAAGAAGCATCGGTGGATGGACACGTGATCACTGAAGGTGCGCGTAAACTCATCGATGCCGCATTAACCACACCTATCCCTAAAGCTGCAGAACTTACTGCAGATGAGCTGGACGAAAGGGCCCAAGCCCTAGAAGCGCGTCGTCAACAACTCCTTGATGAAGCCAAAAACATCGAGGTGGAAAAGAAGCGCATGTCAAACAAGGAGTATATGTCCCGTCTACATCAGAAGACACGAAAGCGTCACATAGATGACAACCAATTCCCATGTGTCCATGCCGTCCTTTTTGGAGATGAGATGGGAAAGCCACGGAAGGACAGCAATGGAGATTGGGTTTACCCAACACCGGTGCAAAATACCGTGGCAGCTCGCGAAATTCTATCGGCTAATCCAGGACCAGAGGAGATACGTTTGGGTATCAAGCTACTCAATAAGGGACTGGAACAACAAAAGGTCGCTCTGTTGGGAAGTCAAAAGCTGGTCTCGGATTTTGACCAATGTCGCACAGATCCGGCATGGGCTGACGTAAGATCTCACTACGAACGGGCGCAACATCGTCACCCCGAACGCAGGAAAGACAATTATTAAAGAACCGGATCGTTAGGACAGCACCGCAGAACTACACATAACTGGAGCAACGTCGCTCCAGCAGCCGAGAAAGACGCGATCGCTGCACTGATTCCGAGGAATCCTCCCCAAAAAGAAGATAAAGAGAAATGTCGGGAGGAGGATCGTCAGAAAATGCCACCTCCTAGACATGAAAACCGTCCGGCTGAGCCTCACCATGGTGGAAACAACGGACGAAGGAACGACGGAAACCACGCTGGTACAAACCGCCAGGGGGCTCGTCATAGTCAAGAACCTCCCCGGAACCGGAATAATGACGCTCCGGACGGAGGCCGGCGATCAGCCGGAAACAACCCAGCTGCACCACCCTCTCCACAGCACAGTTATCACAACAGCCCCCAAGGAGGTTAAGGAGGACGACATGGCAGAGGAGGTGGTGGCAGAAGCCGAAGTCCGGCTCCAAGGCACCGTAGCCACAGCCGATATTCGGGACGATCCCTATCCCCGAATGATGCAAGGCACAGGATCAACTCCAACATAGAGGCTCGGCGCTACGAAAACGATGACGTGTACGTGGGCCCAAAGTGCTTCGGACCATGCATCAGAGCTACAAAATTCCCGGAAGGATTTGCTATCTCAAGACATATTCAAGCCTACGACGACATTGCTCGGCCAGACACCTGGTTACAAGACTTCTTCCAAGCTTGCTGCATCGCCAAAGGCGGAAACAACCTGGTCGCAACCCAATATCTCCCACTTATGTTGCGGAAGACGGCATGATCATGGCTCAATGAACTTCCGGCGAACACCATCCACAACTGGTATGACTTACAAAGTGCATTCTTTCGGAATTTCGAAGGCACATATCAGAGGCCCTGTACGGTTGGAGACCTACAGCGTTGCACCCAGAAAGCCGGAGAAACTTGCCGAGATTATCTCGGACGATGGATTGACACCAAGAACTCCTGTGAGGGAGTAAATGATCAAACTGCGATTGAAGCTTTCATTGCAGGTCTCCCAATTGGTTTACTGCACCATCGCTTGAAGTGTGACAAGGTTACTGATCTGGGAGAGATGATAGAAACAGCGAGCAAGTATGCAGATGCTGACGACGACGCAGAGGGATTACTCAACGTCCTGGCCGTGCCTCAGTCAGCAAAGACAAAGCAACAGGCTCCGAAGCGCAAAAATACCTCGAAAGAAAAACCCAACGCGGAGACGGCAGTAGTCACTACTATTTCTGGGTCTGGAGGACGAGGAGGACGTGCCGGAGGCCGCGGGCGTGGCCGTGGGACATCAAGGGTCCAAGGTAGAGGAGAGCAACAACCAGGCAAAACCTACACTTGGGCCGACATTGCCAATAACCCATGTGTGCATCACTAGGACGCCAATGGGGGCTCGTCCCACACCAACGCTAAATGTCGTTTTAACGACGACATCAAGAGAGATGATACCACGGGCTACAAAGCTAAGTGGAAGAAGGGAAAGAAAAATCCCGAAAAAGACAAAGAGACCAAGGAAGATTCCGACATGGAGGAAGCCGACGCTTTAAATCCCAAGTCAGAAGGGAAGGAAACTTTTCCTACCAAGAAGGACACTTACGTCACCTTCCTCGGATCTCAACCAGCAAAGGTCAAGAAAGAAGTTCTCCACAAACTCAACACAATAGTTCCGATTGTCCCTTAGTATCTGGACTGGTCGGAAGTGGCAATAACGTTTGACCGCGCTGATCATCCGCCTAAAATACACATGCGAGGAAAATACGCCTTAATCATCAATCCACTTATTGACGGTTATGGTTTCTCCAAGACCCTTATGGACGGTGGTAGCAGCATCAATATTCTCTATGTAGAAATGTTATGCCGGATGAAGATCTCGGAAACACAGCTTAACCATAGCTCTGTGATTTTTCACGGAGTTGTCCCAGGAAGACAAGCTAACTCCCTGGGAGAGATCACTTTGGATGTTACTTTTGGAACACCAAAAAATTATCGAACGGAGGGACTTTCCTTCGAAGTGGTCCCGCTCAAGAGCGCATACCACGCTATATTCGGACGTCCGGCTTATTGGGCTTTTATGGCTCGTCCGTGTTACATTTACAATATGATGAAAATTCCAGGTCCCAACGGCATGATCACCATCAGGAGAGACCCGAAGAAAGCGCGAGAGTGCGAGGATGGAAATGCCGCCTTTGCCGAAGCCGTGCTGCACGCCCAGGAGTACCAGGAGATCAAGAAAAGCATAGATCCGTCCGAGATGCCCGTGACAAAGAAGGAGGTGACAAAGCCAAATCCGGAGTTCAAGGCATCAGAAGAGATGAAGACGACGCCGTTGAAGGATGATGACCCCTCCAAGGTGACCCAAATAGGCGCAGGCCTAAGTAACGCATAGGAAAGCGCGTTCGTCAAGTTCCTCCGAGCAAATTAAGATATCTTCGCATGGCAGCCATCTGACATGATCGGAGTACCTAGGGAACCTGCCGAGCACTCTCTAAATGTAAACCCGAACGCTAAACCCGTCAAACAATCCTTACGACGGTTTGGTGATGAAAAGCGTAAGGCAATAGCTAAGGAACTAGCGTGGCTCGAGTTAGCCGGATTCATAGAAGAGGTCATCCATACTGATTGGTCGGCCAACCCTGTAATGGTCCCTAAAAAGGACACCACTGATTTAAGGATGTGTGTTGATTATACTGCATTGAACAAGGCTTGTCCAAAAGACCCGTTCGCTCTGCCTAGAATTGATCAAGTTATCGATTCTACGGCAGGCTTGGAACTCCTCTGTTTTCTCGACGCATATTCCGGTTATCACCGAATCCGGATGAAGGAATCTGACAAAATCAAGACTTCATTCATAACACCTTTCGGAACCTTCTGTTATGTTACGATGCCCTTTGGGCTGAAGAACGCAGGAGCTACGTACCAGCGCATGATGCAGCATTGCCTCCATGATCAACTCGGACGCAATGTACATGCATACGTGGATGATATCACGGTCATGTCCAAAAAGAAGGAAACATTGATTTTTGACTTAGAGGAGACGTTCGCCAATTTACGAAAATACAACATCATGCTTAACCCGAAGAAATGCTTCTTTGGAATACCAGCCGGAAAATTGTTAGGTTTTATCGTGTCTCAACGAGGCATAGAGGTGAACTGTGACAAGATCAAGTTTATTCTCAATATTTCCAGGCCAACTCGCCTGAAGGACGTACAAAGATTAACTGGTTGCATTGCTGCGGTCAGTCGATTCGTAAGCCGGCTTGGTGAAAGAGCCGCACCATTATACAAACTTCTGAAGAAGACCAAGGATTTTGTCTGGACTGACGAAGCTGAAGCTGCATTACAAGACCTGAAGAAAGTACTCTCATCTGCTCCTATCCTGGCAGCGCCGGAACCTCAGGAACCGATGTTGCTTTACATTGCTACGACAAATAGGGTTGTCAGTATAGTTATGGTGATGGAGAGACCAGAAGAAAGTCAGGAGCACCTGGTGCAGCGTCCGACATACTTTGTCAGCGAGGTCCTGACCGAATCAAAACAGCGATATCCACACTATCAAAAGTTGGCTTACGGTGTTTTTCTAGCATCTCGTAAGTTACGACACTATTTTCAGGAGCATCCAATTACCGTGGTGAGCAAAGCTCCCATGAGAGATATAATCAACAATAGCGATGCCACAGGACGCGTCGCCAAATGGGGTATAGAGCTTGCAGCTTTCGATATTGAGTACAAACCCCGGACAGCAATCAAATCCCAGATCCTTGCCGACTTTGTCACTGATTGGACAGAGACCAAGGAGAACATGGTCCCCCCCTGAGTCGGAATATTGGACCCTCTTTTTCGATGGGTCCAAGGCTCGAGGGGGCTCGGGGGCTGGCGTGGTGCTCAAATCACCCCAAGGAGATAAACTTTTATACGTGTTGCAGATCCACTTCACAGCGACAAACAACATTGCCGAGTATGAAGCACTGCTGCATGGAATCCGGATTGCTAAGGATATTGGCATCCGACGTTTGATGTGTTACGGAGATTCGGATCTTGTTGCTCAGCAAGTCTCGGATATTTGTAATGCAAATAAGCACATGGCAGCATATAAGGCCGTCGTGGATGATCTATCTAAATCATTCGAGGGGTTTGAAGTTCAACACATCCCTCGAGCAGAAAACGAGGAAGCAGATGCACTATCTCGAATAGGCTCTGCGCGGAAAGAGGTTCCGGATGGCGCATTTTTACATTACCTCAAAGTTCCCTCGATAAAGGGAGTAGATGAGGAATATCCGACCAAATCCGACTCACCTTTAATAACAGTTCTGGCCGTAATTCCCAGCTGGACTCAACCCTACCTTGATTACTTGGTAGATGGCAAATTACCTGAAGACGAGGTGCTGAGCCGGCAGATTATCCGACGAGCAAAAGCCTATACTATTGTTAAAGGTGAGCTCCATAAACAGAGTGTTTCTGGGGTTTTTCAGCGCTGTGTATCTTCGGAAGAAGGAGTGGAAATCTTAAGAGAAATCCACGAAGGCGAGTGTGGTCACCACGCTGCAGCCAAATCTTTAGTGAAAAAAGCTTTTCGACATGGTTTTTTCTGGCTTACAGCTCAGGCAGATGCCGAACGATTAGTCAAGACATGCAAAGGCTGCCAAAAGGACGCCAAGCAAGCTCATGTTCCGGCTGATCAGCTGCGAACAATTCCTATAACATGGCCTTTTGCGGTCTGGGGGCTTGATATGGTAGGACCTTTTAAACGAGCTCCAAGTGGATTTACTCACCTCTTAGTGATGGTGGATAAATTCACGAAATGGATCGAGGCTAAACCTGTCACTAGTTGTGATGGAGCAATAGCCAAAAGATTTGTCGAGGATGTTATAATCCGGTATGGTTATCCGCATAGCATTATCACGGACAACGGGAGTAACTTTTCCATGGGAGAGTTGGCTGAATTCTGCGACGAGCAAAATATCCGGCTTGACATTGCGTCAGTCGCACATCCATAGGCTAACGGACAAGTCGAAAGAGCAAATGGTTTAATTCTACAAGGCTTGAAACCAAGACTCGAAGGACCACTTAGACGTGCTACGAGGGCTTGTGCAGAGGAACTACCCTCTATAATTTGGAGTTTGCGAACAACTCTGAACAGGTCAACAGGATATACACCTTTCTTCTTGGTCTATGGCGCAGAAGCAGTTCTTCCTAGTGATTTGATTCATACTTCTCCTAGAGTGGCCGCGTATATCGAAGAGGATGCCGAGATTTCTCGACAAAATGATCTCGACTTAGTCGAAGAAGTTCGCGTCGTTGCGGTAATGAGATCTACAGCCTATCAGCAGAAGTTACGCAAGTATCATAGCCAGAGAGTCCGAACTAGATCTTTCAATAAAGGTGATTTGGTTCTCCGGCTTATGCAACAAAGAAAGCACAAACTTTCCCCAATATGGGAAGGGCCCTTTTTAGTTAGTCGAGTATTGCACAATGGGTCGTACTACTTAACTGACATGAGGCCAGTCAAAGAAAGACCTGCTACTAAGAAGAGAAAGAGAGCTGGAGGCAGTACAAATCCGGATGAATTACACAGACCGTGGAATATTGCTCAGCTACGTCCCTTTTATTCTTAGTTTTATCTTTCTTTGTAATCATACATATGTACATGTTCTGTGAGAAATAAAAGCTTTGGTTACCTCAAAGTTTTCCTGAGAAGTTTTTACCATCTTATTTCCTAATGATCATGTCATAGTCGAAAATCCCAGAATGCTTGAAAGAACTTTATGCTCATGATTCTGGTTTAGATTTCCGATTCTAAAACTGCTACCTTTAGGTATAACTCTAAAAAACTCTAGTCTTTACTTAGGTTATTTGTCTGATTGCTGGATGCGGGTATTGATCGGTTCGTAGCATGGAAAACAAAAATTTTCTACCGAAGAACGAACAAAACCCAGATCTAATCTAGATAAAAGCCAAGATCTAATCTATTAGACATGAGCAACAAGATAGATATGAACTAACCCTCGTAGATCCGAAAGCGTTAACGAAATTAGATCTCGTGGTTGATGTAGTCGATCACTTGCCGATCTCAAGATCGTGTGGACGATCCTTCCGGCGCCGCGTTTTGGCAGCGCTTCCGCAGTCGGTCAGACGTGCGGAGTTGAAGCAGACCTTCCTCTCCCCGTTCCAGCGAGCAGCGGAGGTAGTAGATCTTCTCCACGGAATCCCAGCAGCACGACGGCGTGGTGGTGGTGGTGGAGTAGAGAATTCTGCAGGGCTTCGCCTATGCCTGTGCAGAAGAACGGTGGAGGAGAGAGGCGGCAGAGATTGGGAGTTATAGGAGAGGGCTAGGAGGGGGCGCCCCCTCCCTTCTATTTAAAGGAGGGAGGCGCGCCTGGGGAGGGGGAGTGCTAGTAGGACTCCCCTCCTATGGCCGGCGGTGGGAAGGGGGGAGGAGTCCTCCTCCCCCATGAATCCGTGTCTTGCCCCACTAGGTTTCCTTTGACCCTTTCTTGGTTTTCAAGCAAACTCCAAGAAATCCTCTAGAACCTTCCAGAACATTCCGAAACCTTCTAGAATCTCCATACAAACACTCTGGAACATTTCCTAACTTAGAAAATGATCCCCAATATATGAATCTTATTCTTCGGACAATTCCGGATCTCCTCATGATGTCCCGGATCCATTCCGAGACTTCGAACAACATTCGGTCTCCAACGCACATTCCATATCTACTTAAAACAACTTCGAACCTTAAGTGTGTCACCCTACGGTTCGTGAATATGTAGACATGATAGAGACACATCTCCTATCAATAACCATCAGCGGGATCTGGAGATCCATAACGGCTCCCACATACTCAACGATGACTTCGTGATCGATAGAACCATTAACATACGAAACCAATTCCCTTTGTCACGCGATACTATACTTATCCGAGGTTTGATCGTCGGTATCTCCATACCTAGTTCTACCTCGTTACTGATAAGTACTCTTTACTTGTTCCGTGATATGTCATCCCTTGTGACCCAGTCACATGCTTGCAAGCTAACTAGATGACATTCCACCGAGAGGGCCCAGAGCATATCTATCCGTCATATGGATGGACAAATCCCAATCTTGGTCCATGCGCTTCAACACATACTTTCAGAATACCCAATGACACCTTTATGACCACCCAGTTACGAAGCGGTGTTTGATGTCATCAAAGTACCCATTCGGTGATGGTGATTAACATAACCTCATGGTCGAAGGATTAGGTTACTATGTATTTTAAAGCTTATAGCAAACGAACTTAATGACTTGATCTTATGCTATGCTTGCTACGGGTGTGTGTCCATCACATCATTCTCCTAATGAT
Organism: Avena eriantha; assembly: GCA_910589775.1. Classification (NCBI taxonomy): domain Eukaryota; kingdom Viridiplantae; phylum Streptophyta; class Magnoliopsida; order Poales; family Poaceae; genus Avena; species Avena eriantha. The sequence continues at coordinate 254,052,670 of OU342746.1, forward strand.
ATGATCTTGTTATTAACGACATCCAATGTCCATGATCAGGAAACCATGATCATCCATTAATCAACAAGCTAGTTTAACAAGAGGCTTACTAGGGACTCTTTTATGTTTACAAAACACACAAGTATTAATGTTTCCGGTTAATACAATTATAGCATGGGATGTAAACATTTATCATAAACATAAAGATATAATAATAACCACTTTATTATTGCCTCTTGGGCATATCTCCAACAGTCTCCCACTTGCACTAGAGTCAATAATCTAGTTAAAAAACTTGTGCATTCAACACCTATGGCTTTCTGGTGTTGTATAGACACTATTGCTAGTGGTAAACATAATCTTCGGATCTGACACTTCCAGGTCCGTGTGTATTTGCATGTCCTTGCGTCTCTACGCATTACTCATTCTCCAATGAGATGGCATTGTATAAATTTGGTCCTTTGGTGAGACCTTTAGTTCCTTGGGATTAAATCATGTTGATACTATTTTCATACAATGTATCTTCATAGTATTATCCCGCTATGAACCACACCTAGTTTGATAACAAACTACTTAACACAAATGCCCTCCTTTGCTGCTACTATAGCAGTTATATACTTAGCCTTTTGTTGTAGTATCCGTCACAATATCTCAACTTTGGAACTCATCCAAATCCATCATGGAACATCCTTTCCATTATATTGTGCCACCCATAGTGTAAATTGAGATAAATTTAATTTGTATCTTGTGACAAAACTAGTATCAATGTAACACTTTACAATGAACTACCTTTAACTATTTGTCACTTATACATGATATATTCTTAGTTCTTCCAAAGCTCATAAGAATATCTTTACTATTGTCCAATGATCATCTTATGAATCATTCTGGTATATGCTCATAACATTTAGAGCATAGGACATATCTGGATGTGTACATCTCAAAGAATGATTGATCAAAATATTCTTGTGATTTCACCAAGTGTCAAAACACTTGAATCTCGTGTCAACACACTTGAATCTTGATTTACTCCTTTCCGTGCGTCAAGAACCTTTCTTGTTGTTTCCATATTGAACTCATTCAACATCTTATCTATGTACATTTGGCAAAACCATATTAGCGCCTCAATCTATTCATATAGACATTGATGCCTAATTCTTGAGTTATGCCTAAGTCTTTCATCGAAATGAAATTCTTAACCTGTGTCAATAAAAGATACATTATTTCTAATCAACAATATGTCTTTCACATAATGTATTAGAAATATGTCTTAGCGCTCCCACTTAATTTCTTGCAAAATGCAAACATCTTCATCGTCTCTGATGAAATTAAACCTTTTAACGGTTTCATCACGGTGAAGATTCCAACTCCGCGATGCTCACTTCAACCATTGAAGTTTTGCATACTCTTTTAGCATCCTTTGAATTAACAAAACCCTTTGGATCGTGTCATGTACACGTCCTAGGTAACCATTCTATTAGAAGAACTTGTTTCGTTTATTCAACTACCATATACTAAAAAATATATGTAGTGGTGGCTACATTAATCCGTCCAGACTAAATATCGCTATGAAAGATCAAATCTTATCATAGTCAATTCCTTGAACATTGTCGTAAACTCTTTCCGACATGTCGACTATTTCATAGATTTGAAACATCCATGTCTATTTATTTATAGATCCAAACACGACCGATAGGCTTCATGCCTTTCCGGAGGGTCTTCTAAGTTCAGAAACTTGATTTCTCGTGTATGGATACTATCACGGATTCCATGACTTCTAGTCATTTTATGGAGTCAGGGCCCATCATCGCTTCTTTGCATGTAGTCGGTTCATCATTGTCAAAACAATAACGACTTGCTTATCAAATCTTACTATTTGATTCTTACCGACCCACACGGTTCTATAGGAACTCTAATCTCCGAGATCACACCTTTTGTAATCACGAGAGCCATGAGCATTGTGGCCGCCACCGGGACACTTTCTGGCGCTGCGCTACTTAGCACATATAGCTAAGGTTCAGCAACCTTATCAAAGTTCTATTGTCCTCCCACTTAACTTTTCACGAAAAATTCCTTCTCAAGAAACTTGACGTTCCAAGCGACAAACTCTTTTCTCCTCGGCGTTATGGAGAAAATCCCAACAAATTCTTTGGAATAACCTACAAAGATGTGCTTATCCGACTTTGGTTGTAAACATTTTACTTATGCATAGCATAGCAAAATTTAAGAAAAGACAATTCGGGTTTTATCCCAAACCATGACTTATATGGTGTCATTTCAACGGATCACGATGGAGCTCTTTTCAGTGTAAAAGCGGTAGTCACTAAAGCTTTAATCTTTAAAATATAATGGCAGTTTTATAAATGACACCTTTGATCTTACCAAGTAAAACAAGGTTTCATTACATATCTTGAACACTCCATACTCCTATGGTGTTTTGGGAAATGCAAATCCATGGAACGATTCCTCAAATCTTAGGTGTTTTGCTAAACTTGTAACTCAAACATCTTTCTTTATGATCCAATCATAAACTCTTTTATTTTCTTGTTACAATGATTTTCCACTTCATCTTGAAAGTCTTTGAACATTTTTCAAATGTTTCATACTTCTTCCTTGTTGAGTAAGTATATACATATACTCACTCAAATCTTCGGAGAAAGCCTATGAAGTTGAAATCCATCGCCCACGACTACACATAATGGACTATATACATCAATATGTACAAATTCCAATCAGTTAGTCGTCCGTTCCTCTTTTGGCCTACGAACGGAGTTTTAATTATCTCCAGGAAAGTATCACAAGCGTCATTTGATCCAAATCAAAGACTCCAAAAATCCATCAACATGGAGTTTCTTCATGTATCCCTTTCAATATAATTTAAACGGCGACGTCACTTCGCTAGTGTCTTTCAATCATTTGTCTTGCGACATTTTAGCATTAGTTTTATGGTCGTTATTTCTCCAACCAGACTTGTATACCATCCATCTATTATGGAATACGGTAATTATTTGAACAACCTTTTGTCGTCATAATACCTGATCAAAATAACAATTATTGAAACAAATCTTGAAGGCAAGCTTTAATGTTAACGAGCAACACAACAGCCCTTTGTTTGTTTTCGATGAACATCATCACATTTTCTCTTGCTAGTTACTTAGGCCATTGCAGTTCATGAATTGTGTTGTCTTGTATGACACTTCATACCAACCAATTCGGTATCCAATACCGGAGAACCACATTGTTTAACAAGAAAGGAATACAACCATAACATGTATATCTTCTACATGCCTAAGTTGGACATCTCCAACCTTTTATTTTCTGCCAAATATTTTATAGATTCTCTTTCAGCAATTCCTTTTCTTTTAAAAGAATCTATCAACATCAATAGTGGTGTCATCAACATGACACATGGTACAAAGCGTATATATTCAACTACTAATACCTTTGGACTTGCACTTTGAGGTGGATCACCATCATCAAACGTTTGGTGTTCTTTCAAAATCCATTCTTTAGTAATCTTTTAGTGTAGTAAACATTTTACTTACATCTTCTATTCATCCTTATCATGACAACTTTCATGATCAAGTTGCTATAGCTTATAAAGGTGAATTGCGAGTATAATGTTTCTTTTTCAAAACCTTTTGGAGGATTAGGACGACTAGCGTCTCCAACCTTCACAAATTCTCATCAAATATGAGGACGTTTACTCTATCATGTTGTAACCAACACATTGTTTTAGATATCGCAATACCTTTCACATATGATGGTTTCTGAAACATTGCTTTCAGCTCTTAGATAAACTTGATATTAAAAACAATCTTTTGAGTATCAAGAATCATGGAGGCAAACATGATACATTAGATACTAACACTGGAATTGTTACTCTTGATTTAATACTATTTATTAAACTTCGTGGAGTAAATAGAGTTTGCTGAAAGTTTCCAATAGGACTTATAAACTTTAAATTGACATTCAAAACAATACGATACCGGTTCGTAAAGTAAATATCCAGAATTTCTATAGTTCCACTATCTCAACTATAACTAAGCGTAAGGTGGTGAACGGATGCCAATGACTACAGCAAACTATGCAAATTCACTTTGATTGTGTTTATGATAAATTGAGTTCGACTAATCCAAATTACAAATGAACTCCCACTCAAAACAACATCCCTCGAGTTGTTTTAGTGATTAAACGAACCAAATCCACTACACCAAGTCCGATCATCACGTGAGATGATGTAGCTTTAAAGGCGAACAACCAACATGTTCATCATATCATCCATATGACTCATGCTTTACCTTTCGGTATTCCGTGTTCCGAGACCATGTCTGTACATGCTAGGCTCGTCAAGGTTAACCTTAGTTTCCGCATGTGCAAATCTGGCTTGCACCCGTTGTATGCACACGTAGAGTCTATCACACCCGATCATCACGAGATGCTTTGAAATGACGAGTCTTAGCAACGGTGCCAACTAAGGACGAACACTTTATTACTTGATATTTAGTGAGAGGGATCATCTTATAATGCTACCGTCGCGATCTAAGCAATACAAGATGCATAAAGGATTAACATCACAGGCAATTCATAATATGTGATATGATATGGCCTTTCTTCTTGTGCCTTTGATCTCCATCTCCAAAGCATGGACATGATCTCCATCATCACCAGCGTGGCGTCAAGGTCCGTGGCGCCGCTTCATGGTTGTCCATCACCAACAGCAACTATTACAACTACTTAGAATAAAGCTATTACATGATGAATAGACACGCAGGTCTTAAACAAAATTTAAAGACAACCATTAGGCTCCTGCCGGTTGCCATATTACAACAAGGATCATTGCATACATCAAATACAATCATAATCACATGATGGCCATATCAAATCACAAAACCCCTACAAAAACAAGTTAGACGCCTCTAATATTCTTTGTATGTTTTACGTGGGTTGGGGCTTTCGCATAAGACCAATCTTACCTACGAACAAGAACCACAACGTTGATACAAGTATTGTCAAGATGCTCATTGTAAATTGAATCTTAACTATGGTGGGAGAGACAGACACCCGCAAAGCCACTTGTGCAAAGCAAGTTGCACGTCAAGCGTGGAGCAAGTCTCATGTGCGATGACATGTAATGTTAGCCTGAGCCGCTTCATCCCACCATGCCGCAAGATGCAAAGTACACGCTAAGACACCGACAACAAAAGCATCAACGCCCACAAAAACATTGTGTTCTACTCGTGCAACAGATATATGCATAGATACGGCTCTGATACCACTGATGGGTTCGTAGCATGGAAAACAAAAAATTTCTACCGCAAGGACGATCAAAACCTAGATCTAATCTAGATAAAAGCCAAGATCTAATATATTAGACATGAGCAACGAGATAGATAGGAACTAACCCTCGTAGATCCGAAAGCGTTAACGAGATTAGATCTCGTGGTTGATGTAGTCGATCACTTGTCGATCTCAAGATCGTGTGGACGATCCTTCCGGCGCCGCGTTTTGGCAGCGCTTCTGCAGTCGGTCACACGTGCGGAGTCGAAGCAGACCTTCCTCTCCCCGTTCCAGCGAGCAGCGGAGGTAGTAGATCTTCTCCACGGAATCCCAGCAGCACGACGGCGTGGTGGTGGTGGTGGAGTAGAGAATTCTGCAGGGCTTCGCCTATGCCTGTGCAGAAGAAAGGTGGAGGAGAGAGGCGGCAGAGATTGGGAGTTATAGGAGAGGGCTAGGAGGGGGCGCCCCCTCCCTTCTATTTAAAGGAGGGAGGCGCGCCTGGGGAGGGGGAGTGCTAGTAGGACTCCCCTCCTATGGCCGGCGGTGGGAAGGGGGGAGGAGTCCTCCTCCCCCACGAATCCATGTCTTGCCCCACTAGGTTTCCTTTGACCCTTTCTTGGTTTTCAAGCAAACTCCAAGAAATCCTCTAGAACCTTCCAGAACATTCCGAAACCTTCTAGAATCTCCATACAAATACTCCGGAACATTTCCTAACTTAGAAAATGATCCCCAATATATGAATCTTATTCTTCAGACAATTCCGGATCTCCTCATGTTTTCCCGGATCCATTCCGAGACTTCGAACAACATTCGGTCTCCAACGCACATTCCATATCTACTTAAAACAACTTCGAACCTTAAGTGTGTCACCCTACGGTTCGTGAATGTGTAGACATGATAGAGACACATCTCCTATCAATAACCATCAGCGGGATCTGGAGATCCATAACGGCTCCCACATACTCAACGATGACTTCATGATCGATAGAACCATTAACATACGAAACCAATTCCCTTTGTCACACGATACTATACTTATCCGAGGTTTGATCGTCGGTATCTCCATACCTAGTTCTACCTCGTTACTGATAAGTACTCTTTACTCGTTCCGTGATATGTCATCCCTTGTGACCCAGTCACATGCTTGCAAGATAACTAGATGACATTCCACCGAGAGGGCCCAGAGCATATCTATCCGTCATATGGATGGACAAATCCCAATCTTGGTCCATGCGCTTCAACACATACTTTCAGAATACCCAATGACACCTTTATGACCACCCAGTTATGAAGCGGTGTTTGATGTCATCAAAGTACCCATCCGGTGACGGTGATTAACATAACCTCATGGTCGAAGGATTAGGTTACTATGTATTTTAAAGCTTATAGCAAACAAACTTAATGACTTGATCTTATGCTATGCTTGCTACGGGTGTGTGTCCATCACATCATTCTCCTAATGGTATGATCTTGTTATTAACGACATCCAATGTCCATGATCAGGAAACCATGATCATCCATTAATCAACAAGCTAGTTTAACAAGAGGCTTACTAGGGACTTTTTTATGTTTACAAAACACACAAGTATTAATGTTTCCGGTTAATACAATTATAGCATGGGATGTAAACATTTATCATAAAAATAAATATATAATAATAACCACTTTATTATTGCCTCTTAGGCATATCTCCAACAGGTATCTTCCGAGTAGTGAATTGTTGGTACTGGAAGCCGGCTTTGTTTCCGAGTTTAAACTGGTTTAGCAATTGAGCTCCGTTGCTCGGCAAAGTTTCCGGCTGAAGGTTTAGCCGGCTCACGAAAGGGACGAGGCGGAAAGCCAGATAAACGATAAGTAGAGGTGGAAAATTCTAAGTGCTTATGAAAACATTTCAGGCACGCAAATAGTCTAAGACAAAAGTGCTGAATAGATAAAAAACTTAGCACTAGCAAATGTCATAGTACTTAATATGTACAAAAAACGCATCATGTCTTTCCAGAATAATACATAGTTTTTTGATCTATGATGCAGGAGGAGATGAAGGAACTGTCACATCGCTGGTTACTCCGCCTTGATATCGTGCCGAGATGTCCGGATCCGAGGTGGTCCGTTCATCATCGAAAACTTCTTCGGCGTCTTCTGGAGGAGGTGGCGGAGTATCCACGCGGGTGAAGAAGGGCACCTCGTAGCTTGTCAGGTCAGCTACGTGGCACCCATATCCGACGCAAGAGTGCATGATAGCTTGAAGGTCTTGCTCCTGGCCGTCTTCGTCTACTTTGCAGTACCCTCTAGTCACTTGCCATATCTCCATGTTCCCATGGTGGCTCATGACCATGGTGAGAGCGTTCTGCGCAGTAGTCCGCGCGTAGGACATGTTCCAGTCCCGAACGAGCTGCGACATCTCCTTGGCCTTCTCCCTCACCTGGAAGTCCGACATGCTTGGCATGTACAGAATCCTGAGAGACTCACCAATGTCCTCAAGGGACTGGCGGTAGTCATGAAGAAGATCACCGACTTTGGTAAACCGGTGAGTGCGGGGTTCGGACGAGGAGGAGTCCGTCAAGTTCAGAGGACCTATACACAAAACAAGGATATAAAAAACCGACATTGATGAAAGTCGAAGAAATGATAAGTCAGATAAATGGAACATACCAAGAATGATGTCGTCAATCTTGGCTTTCTCCTCCCGGAGACTTTGGAGTTCAGCCCGGAGTGCCTGGAAGATATCCTTTTCTCTGCCAACCTCATTCTTGAGGTCCGAGATAACCTTATCTTGAGCGGCAATCTTGAGATCGCGCTCTTCAGTGGCCATGGAGGAGGACTCAAGGACTTGAGCTATGCTCCTTTCATGATCCGCCTTGAGCTTATCCAGCTCTTGGCGAAGTCCCTTGTTCTCCACCACTAAGGTTTTGAGGTTCTCGGCCTCCTCAATCATAGCGATGGATTGTTTCACCAACGCTATAAAGTCAAAAAGAACAACAGTTCAGAAAAATTCGACATTGAAAAACGCAAAAGACAAGGTTTGAATCTCGAAATGTTTACCTTCGGCTTCATCCTTGGCTACCTTGAGCTTAGCATTTTTAAGCCAGAGAGCTTTGATCTCTCTCCGCTTATCACAGACATTTTTTAACGATTCCTGGTTATAGGAACATACTTTCTATAAGTCAGAATACCCAAAGCCAGAAAGCTACTTAAGACTCGGGCTAATATTTTTTGCTAAATATCAGCACGAGGCTTGGGGGCTACACTAGTTCATTCTTTGGCATCCTAATGAAAGCATAAACCCGGATTTCTATATCCTACTTCATGCTTGGGGGCTAGAGGATATGATATAACATAAGGTAAAAAACAAGAGTTAGAATTCCGACTTACATATTGTTCGCAGGTGAGTTTGTCTAATCCCGTGTTCACCTCAGCTGCCACCTTCTCGGCAAGAGTAAGAGGAATTACTGGGGCTGTTGGAAGCTCGCCAGTCCTGATCCTCTTGTCGTGAAGGCGGACTTGGGCGAAAAGGTCAGAGAACTTGACGTCCTCTTCTTCTTGCGCTTCCTCTTCGGGGGAAAGATGGCTTTTGTCCAGGACTTGCCTGGCCAGCCGCTGGATCTCCTCTGCGGACTTCCGGGATAAGCCAAACTTGGCAAGTCCGGGGTTGCTGAGGAGGTTGTCGGCAAAGACTTCAGCCGGGGGATCATTACCGAAAGAGGGTTCACCCTTATCTTGAGCTGACGCACCCACGGTGACGTCAGTGTGCAATCCAAGGATCACAGGCGCCGTTGGAGGAGCCGGATCTTCTGCAGCAACCGGAGACGGAATAATCGCCGGTGTTACTGAAGGTTGAGGGGCAGGAGTTGGAGGAGCCGTGGCAGGGGAAGCTATGGTAAGCTTCGTCTGTCGCAGAGGCTTCACAGGAATCCCCTTCCCCTTACCCTTGATGAGAGGCTTTGCTCTGAGAATGTAGTAAAGTCAGAAACATTACATCTCAGAAAGAAATTCGAGAAAGGTACAAAGGCGGAAATTGTGAATGAAAGTTACCTCTTCAGAACGGGCACTTCCTTTGTGCCAACAGCCACAGTCGGGGCTTTGCACTTCTTGAGCGCAAGGTCCGGCAGTGGGACCACTTCAGTCTCCTGAGAAAACTCAGGAGGATATCCTTCGAGTCGAGCAAGCTCCAACTCGGGGAGATCAACAAGCTGAAAACAAGAAAACATATCAGCATTGCAGTATATAACTTAAAGATTGAAACACATAAAAGGTGTGCTGATGGAAGCTTACCGCTACCACGGGGTTTTCCGCCGTGTGCATGTCCAGAGAAATCTCCGGAATTTTCCTCTCGATCCGCTCCTTGATCAGCCACTTGATCTGGCTTATGTAACCTTGGATGGTGTAGGCTTTGGGGCTGATGCGGAGGGAATCTTTTTTGGATGACGTGATGGAGTGCATCAGTCGATCCCCGTGGTACTGAAGGGGCTGGATCCGACGTGAGACCCAGCATTGGACCAAGTCGGATCTCTTCAGACCCTTGTGTTTGATCACATATTAGATCCGCCTCTTAGCGAGGATTAGACCGTCGGTGAGAGCCAAAGCAGCCTCGTACCAAGAAGGTTGGGCCGTGGCAGCTTCGTCGACAAAAGCCGGCAAAGCAGTGGCTTTGCCGGGAGCCGGAATATCCTTATGATAGAAAAATGTGGTTGGCCATTGTTTGACCGAGTCACTAGCTAAAATTTTGGGATATGCGCGCTCGCATCTAAGCGAAAAACTAATAGTGCCGATGATGTAAGGAACACCGGCGGTGATGGAGTTTCTCCGGACATGAAAATAGTACCGGAAAAGAGTCAAACTCGGTCTAATGCTGAGAAAGCCCTCTCACAATGAAGCATATGCGCTCATCTCTAAGAGAGAGTTGGGAGGAAGGTTATGGAGTTGAACTCCGTAATGATCTATCACCTCGGAGAAGAACTCCGAGGGAGGAAATGACAAACCTCTATCGAGGTGGGTGCCGAAGTGGACCCGCTCGCCGTCGCGCGGGTTTGGGACGGTTTCCTCGAAGCCGCTCCGCCAGTTGCCGGCAGCGAGAAGCCCCTCCTTCTCCATGTTCTTGAGGCCCTCCTTGTTGAGGGCGTAGGGAATCCAGATCCCGCGGAAGCTCTCTTTCTCCGCCACCGCTTCCGCCATCGCTACCGCTGCCGCCAAGCCGGAGGAAGAAGATGAAGCCATTTCTCCGGCGAGAAGATGACCTAAAAGGGGCGGCGCTGGGAGTTCTGTGTGATGGGTTCGTAGCATGGAAAACAAAAAATTTCTACCGCAAGAACGAACAAAACCTAGATCTCATCCAGATAAAAGCCAAGATCTAATCTATTAGACATGAGCAACGAGATAGATAGGAACTTACCCTTGTAGATCCGAAAGCGTTAACGAGATTAGATCTCGTGGTTGATGTAGTCGATCACTTGCCGATCTCAAGATCGTGTGGACGATCCTTCTAGCGACGCGTTCTAGCAGCGCTTCCGCCGTCGGTCAAGTGGACGATCCTTCCGGTGCCGCGATTCGGCAGCGCTTCCGCAGTCGGTCACACGTGCGGAGTCGAAGCAGACCTTCCTCTCCCCGTTCCAGCGAGCAGCGGAGGTAGTAGATCTTCTCCACGGAATCCCAGCAGCACGACGGCGTGGTGGTGGTGGTGGAGTAGAGAATTCTGCAGGGCTTCGCCTATGCCTGTGCAGAAGATGGTGGAGGAGAGAGGCGGCAGAGATTGGGTGTTATGGGAGCCGGGGAGGAGGGGGCGCCCCTGCCCCTCTATTTAAAGAAGGAAGGCGCCTAGGAGGGGGAGTCCTTGTAGGACTCCCCTCCCTTGTATGGCCGGCGGATTGGAGGTGGGGGGAGGAGTCCTCCTCCCCCACGACTTCGTATCTTGATCCACCAGGACTCCTTGATCCCTATCTTGATTTTCAAGCAAACTCCAAGATATCTTCTAGAACCTTCCGGAACATTCCGAAACCTTCTAGAATCCTCATACAAACACTCCGGAACATTTCCTAACTTAGAAAATGATCCCCTATATATGAATCTTATTCTCCGAACCATTCCGGATCTCCTCGTGATGTCCCGAATCCAATCCGAGACTCCGAACAACATTCGGTCTCCAACGCACATTCCATATCTACTTAAAACAACTTCGAACCTTAAGTGTGTCACCCTACGGTTCGTGAATATGTAGACATGATAGAGACACATCTCCTATCAATAACCATCAGCGGAACCTGGAGATCCATAATGGCTCCCACATACTCAACGATGACTTCGCGATCGATTGAACCACTTACATATGAAACTAATTCCCTTTGTCTCGCGACACTATACTTATCCGAGGTTTGATCGTCGGTATCCCCATACCTAGTTCTACCTCGTTACTGATAAGTACTCTTTACTCGTTCCGTGATATGTCATCCCTTGTGACCCAGTCACATGCTTGCAAGCTAACTAGATGACATTCCACCGAGAGGGCCTAGAGCATATCTATCCGTCATATGGATGGACAAATCCCAATCTTGGTTCATGCGCTTCAACACATACTTTCAGAATACCCAATGACACTTTTATAACCACCCAGTTACGAAGCGGCGTTTGATGTCATCAAAGTATCCATCCGGTGATGGTGATTAACATAACCTCATGGTCGAAGGAATAGGTTACTATGTATTTGAAAGCTTACAGCAATACGAACTTACTGACTTGATCTTATGCTACGCTTACTAGGGGTGTGTGTCCATCACATCATTCTCCTAATGATATAACCTTGTTATTAATCACATCCTAATGTCCATGATCAGGAAACCATGATCATCAATTAATCAACAAGCTAGTTTAACAAGAGGCTTACTAGGGACTCTTATATGTTTACAAAACACACATGTATTAGTGTTTCCTAATAATACAATTATAGCATGGGATGTAAACATTCATCATAAACACAAAGATATAATAATAATCATTTTTATTATTGCCTCTTGGGCATATCTCCAACAGTCTCCCACTTGCACTAGAGTCAATAATCTAGATTACATGGTAATATACCGAACACCCATGGCGTTTTGGTGTTGGTCATGCTTTGCCCTAGGGAGAGGTTTAGTCAACGGATCTGCCACATTCAGATCAGTGTGTACTTTGCAAATCTTTATGTTACCATCTCGGACATACTCGCGAATAGCGTGGAAACGTAGCTTGATGTGCTTCAGCTTGCTATGTGACCTTGGCTCCTGCGCATTAGCTATGGCACCTGTGTTGTCACAGTAGATGGCCATCGGGTCCAACGCACTGGGAACCACGCCGAGTTCAGTAATGAATTCCTTTATCCAAACGACTTCTTGTGCAGCCTCCGAAGCAGCTATGTATTCCGATTCAGTTGAAGATTTCGGCACAACGCTTTGCTTCGCACTCCTCCAGCTCACTGCAACACCATTCAAAATAAATACGTATCCCGATTGTGACTTCGAGTCATCCGGATCGGTGTTCCAACTAGCATCGGTGTAACCGTTTACAACAAGCTGTTCATCACCTCCATAAGAAAGAACCATATCCTTAGTCCTATTTAGGTACTTTAGGATATTCTTGACCGCTGTCCAGTGTTCCACTCCAGGATCACTTTGATATCTGCTAGTCAAACTAATAGCATGTGCTATATCCGGTCTTGTACACAGCATGGCATACATGATAGAACCTATGGCCGAGGCATAGGGATTTTTATTCATTTTCTCTCTATCTTCTGCCGTAGCTGGACTTTGAGTTTTACTCAAGGTCTTACCTGACAACATGGGCACGAACCCTTTCTTGCTATCTTCCATTCTAAACTTCTTTAGAACTTTGTCCAAGTATGTACTTTGTGAAAGCCCTATTAGGCGTCTTGATCTATCTCTATAAATCTTGATGCCTAGAATATCTGCCGCTTCGCCAAGATCCTTCATTGAAAAACTATTATTCAAATAGGTTTTGACGCTATTAAGAAGTTCTATATCATTCCCAATCAACAATATGTCATCTACATACAGTATTAGGAATGCTACAGAGCTCCCACTCACTTTCTTGTAAATACAAGCTTCTCCATAAGTTTGTATAAATCCAAAGTTTTTGATTACTTTATCAAAACGTTGATTCCAACTACGGGATGCTTGCTTCAGTCCATAAATGGAGCGCTGAAGTTTGCATACCTTGTCAGCATCTTTAGGATTGACAAAACCCTTGGGTTGTACCATATACAACTCTTCCTCAATGTCACCATTAAGGAACGCCATTTTGACATCCATCTGCCAAATCTCATAATCGAAATGTGCAGCAATTGCTAACAAAATCCTCATAGACTTTAGCTTCGCTACTAGTGAGAATGTCTCATCATAGTCAACTCCTTGAATTTGTCGGAACCCTTTCGCGACAAGTCGAGCTTTATAGACGGTAACATTACCATCAGCATCTGTTTTTCTCTTGAAAATCCATTTGTTCTCGACAGCCTTACGGCCATCCGGTAAGTCCACCAAAGTCCACACTTGGTTTTCGTACATGGATCCCATTTCGGATTTCATGGCTTCTAGCCATTTGTCGGAATCTGGGCTCACCATAGCTTCTTCATACGTCGCAGGGTCATCAGTGTTGTCCACCAACATGACGTTCAAGGCAGAGTCATACCATTCAGGAGTGGTACGAACCCTCGTTGACCTGCGAGGTTCAGCAGTAACTTCGTTTGAAGTTTCATGATCATTATCATTAGCTTCCTCTCCAATTGGTGCAGGCGGCACCAAAACATCTTACGGTGCTGCGCTACTCTCAAATCCGAGAGAAGGTTCAATAACCTCATCGAGTTCTACTTTCCTTCCAGTCACCTCCTTCGAGAGAAACTCCTTCTCAAGAAAGGATCCATTCTTTGCAACGAAAACTTTGCCTTCGGATCTATGATAGAAGGTATACCCAATCGTTTCTTTAGGGTATCCTATGAAGACGCATTTCTCCGCTTTGGGTTCTAGCTTATCAGGTTGTAACTTCTTTACATATGCTTCGCAACCCCAAACTTTAAGGAACGACAACTTAGGTTTCTTACCAAACCACAATTCGTACGGTGTCGTTTCAACGGATTTAGATGGTGCCCTATTTAAAGTGAATGCGGCTGTCTCTAATGCATAGCCCCAAAATGATAACGGTAAATCTGTAAGAGACATCATAGACCGAACCATATCTAAGAGAGTTCGATTACGATGTTCGGACACACCATTACGCTGTGGTGTTCCCGGCGGTGTCAACTGTGAAAGTATTCCACATTTCTTTAAATGCATGCCAAACTCATAACTCAGATATTCACCTCCGCGATCAGAACGCAGAAACTTAATCTTTTTGTTACAATGATTTTCCACTTCACTTTGAAATTCCTTAAACTTCTCGAAAGTTTCGGACTTATGCTTCATAAAGTAGACATACCCATATCTACTCAAGTCATCCGTGAAAGTGAGAACATAACGATATCCACCACGCGATGCTACACTCATTGGACTGCACACATCGGTATGTATTATTTCCAATAAGTCTGTAGCTCGCTCCATTGTACCAGAGAATGGAGTCTTAGTCATTTTTCCCATTAGACGTGCTTCGCATCTTTCAAGTGATTCAAAATCAAGTGATTCAAGAAGTCCATCTGAATGGAGTTTCTTCATACGCTTCACTCCAATGTGACCAAGACGACAGTGCCACATGTATGTAGAATTATCATTCAATTTAATTCGTTTAGCATCTATGTTGTGAACATGTGTATCACTACTATCGAGATTCAGTAAGAATAAACCATTCATCTCAGGTGCATTACCATAAAAGATATTACTCATATAAATCGAACAACCTTTATTCTCAGACTTAAAAGAGTAACCATCTCGCAATAAACAGGATCCGGATATAATGTTCATGCTTAACGCAGGCACCAAATAACAATTATTTAAATTTAAAACTAATCCCGAAGGTAGATGTAGAGGGAGCGTGCCGACGGCGATCACATCAACCTTGGAGCCATTTCCAACGCGCATCGTCACCTCGTCTCTTGCCAGTCTTCGTTTATTCCGCAGCTCCTGTTTCGAGTTACAAATGTGAGCAACCGAACCAGTATCAAATACCCAGGCACTACTATGATTACTAGTAAGATACACATCTATAACACATATATCAAATATACCTTTCTTCTTGATGTTGCCGTTCTTCAGATCCGCTAGGTACTTGGGGCAGTTGCGCTTCTAGTGACCAGCACCCTTGCAGTAGAAGCACTCAGTTTCAGGATTAGGACCAGCCTTGGGCTTCTTAGCAGGTGCGGCAGCTTTCTTGCCGTCCTTCTTGAAGTTGCCCTTGTTCTTAGGCTTGCCCCGTTTCTTGAAATTGGTGGTCTTATTGACCATTAACACTTGTTGCTCCTTCTTGATCTCCACTTCAGCAGTTTTCAGCATGGACGACAGTTCAGGCAACGTCTTGTTCATGCAGTGCATGTTGTAGTTCATCACAAAGTTCTTGTAACTTGGTGGCAGTGATTGAAGGAGACGGTAAATCCCCAATTCATTAGGAATCGATATTCCCAACTCTTGGAGCTTCTTAGTGTACCCAGACATGGTGAGCACGTGCTCGCTTACGGAGCTTCCCTCTTCCATCTTACAGTTAAAGAATTTCTCGGAGGCCTCATAGCTCTCCATGGCCGCGCGAGTCTCAAAAATTAGCCTGAGCTCCTTAATGATCTCGAACGGGTCGTGGTGCTCAAAACGTTGTTGGAGCTCCGCTTCTAAACCATACAGGATGGCACACTGAACTGTGGAGTAATGATTCTTCTGAGTGGCGAAAACATTCTTTTCGTCATCGGTGGCATTATCTGCAGGTGGGTCACCTAGCGGTGCATCGAGCACATAGGTCAACTGACCAGCCCTGAGGACGATCTTCAGTCCACGGAACCAGTCCGTGAAATTGCTTCCATTGTTCTTAAGTTTTTCTTTCTCTAGGAACGCATTGAAATTGATGGAGGGGGTCGCCATAATCTACAACAATTTGCAAGTAGTTTAGACTAAGTTTATGACAAATTGAGTTCAAATTTAATTATTAAACTAACCAGGTGAACTCTCACTCAAAACAACATCCCTCACATTGTCTTAGTGATTACACGAACCAAGTCCACTACACCAAGTCCGATCTTCACGAGAGAAGATGTAGTTTCATCGGCGAACAATCTTCATGTTCATCATATCAATTATATGACTCATGCTCTACCTTTCGGTATTCCGTGTTCCGAGACCATGTCTGTACATGCTAGGCTCGTCAAGACAACCTTAGTTTCCGCATGTGCAAATCTGGCTTGCACCCGTTGTATGCACACGTAGAATCTATCACATCCGATCATCACGAGATGCTTCGAAACGACGAGTCTTAGCAACGGTGCCAACTAAGGGTGAACACTTTATTACTTGATATTTAGTGAGAGGGATCATCTTATAATGCTACCGTCGCGATCTAAGCAATACAAGATGCATAAAGGATTAACATCACAGGCAATTCATAATTAGTGTGATATGATATGGCCCTTTCTTCTTGCGCCTTTGATCTCCATCTCCAAAGCATGAACATGATCTCCATCATCACCAGCATTGCGTCAAGGTCAGTGGCGCCGCTTCATGGTTGTCCATCATCACCAGCAACTATTACAACTACTTGGAATAAAAGCTATTACAAGATGAACAGACACGCAGGTCTTAACAGAATTAAAGACAACCATTAGGCTCCTGCCGGTTGCCATATTACAACAAGGATCATTGCATACATCAAATACAATCACAATCACATGATGGCCATATCACATCACAAAACCCCTGCAAAAACAAGTTAGACTCCTCTAATTTTCTTTGCAAGTTTTACGTGGTTTGGGGCTTTCACATAAGACCGATCTTACCTACGAACAAGAACCACAACGTTGATACAAGTGTTGTCAAGATGCTCATTGTAAATTGAATCTTAACTATGGTAGGAGAGACAGACACCCGCAAAGCCACTTGTGCAAAGCAAGTTGCACGTCAAGCGTGGAGCAAGTCTCATGTGCGATGACATGTAATGTTAGCCCGAGCCGCTTCATCCCACCATGCCGCAAGATGCAAAGTACACGCTAAGTCACCGACAACAAAAGCATCAACGCCCACAAAAAAATTGTGTTCTACTCGTGCAACAGATCTACGCATAGATACGGCTCTGATACCACTGATGGGTTCGTAGCATGGAAAACAAAAAAATTCTACCGCAAGAACGAACAAAACCTAGATCTAATCCAGATAAAGCCAAGATCTAATCTATTAGACATGAGCAACGAGATAGATAGGAACTAACCCTTGTAGATCCGAAAGCGTTAACGAGATTAGATCTCGTGGTTGATGTAGTCGATCACTTGTCGATCTCAAGATCGTGTGGACGATCCTTCCGGCGACGCGTTCCAGCAGCGCTTCCGCCGTCGGTCAAGTGGACAATCCTTCCGGCGCCGCGATTCGGCAGCGCTTCCGCAGTCGGTCACACGTGCGGAGTCGAATCAGACCTTCCTCTCCCCGTTCCAGCGAGCAGCGGAGGTAGTAGATCTTCTCCACGGAATCCCAGCAGCACGATGGCGTGGTGGTGGTGGTGGAGTAGAGAATTCTGCAGGGCTTCGCCTATGCCTGTGCAGAAGATGGTGGAGGAGAGAGGCGGCAGAGATTGGGTGTTATGGGAGCCGGGGAGGAGGGGGCGCCCCTGCCCGTCTATTTAAAGAAGGAAGGCGCCTAGGAGGGGGAGTCCTTGTAGGACTCCCCTCCCTTGTATGGCCGGCGGATTGGAGGTGGGGGGAGGAGTCCTCCTCCCCCACGACTCCGTATCTTGATCCACCAGGACTACTTGATCCCTATCTTGATTTTCAAGCAAACTCCAAGATATCTTCTAGAACCTTCCGGAACATTCCGAAACCTTCTAGAATCCTCATACAAACACTCTGGAACATTTCCTAACATAGAAAATGATCCCCTATATATGAATCTTATTCTCCGAACCATTCCGGATCTCCTCGTGATGTCCCGAATCCAATCCGAGACTCCGAACAACATTCGGTCTCCAACGCACATTCCATATATACTTAAAACAACTTCGAACCTTAAGTGTGTCACCCTACGGTTCGTGAATATGTAGACATGATAGAGACACATCTCCTATCAATAACCATCAGCGGGACCTGGAGATCCATAATGGCTCCCACATACTCAACGATAACTTCGCGATCGATTGAACCACTTACATATGAAACTAATTCCCTTTGTCTCGCGACACTATACTTATCCGAGGTTTGATCGTCGGTATCCCCATACCTAGTTCTACCTCGTTACTGATAAGTACTCTTTACTCGTTCCGTGATATGTCATCCCTTGTGACCCAGTCACATGCTTGCAAGCTAACTAGATGACATTCCACCGAGAGGGCCTAGAGCATATCTATCCGTCATATGGATGGACAAATCCCAATCTTGGTTCATGCGCTTCAACACATACTTTCAGAATACCCAATGACACTTTTATAACCACCTAGTTACGAAGCGGCGTTTGATGTCATCAAAATATCCATCCGGTGATGGTGATTAACATAACCTCATGGTCGAAGGAATAGGTTACTATGTATTTGAAAGCTTACAGCAATACGAACTTAATGACTTGATCTTATGCTACGCTTACTAGGGGTGTGTGTCCATCACATCATTCTCCTAATGATATAACCTTGTTATTAATCACATCCTAATGTCCATGATCAGGAAACCATGATCATCAATTAATCAACAAGCTAGTTTAACAAGAGGCTTACTAGGGACTCTTATATGTTTACAAAACACACATGTATTAGTGTTTCCTAATAATACAATTATAGCATGGGATGTAAACATTCATCATAAACACAAAGATATAATAATAATCATTTTTATTATTGCCTCTTGGGCATATCTCCAACACTGTGGGGGAGCAACGGGGAGCTCTGTGCGTGCAGGGAGATGGGAAGGAGAGGAAAAGGCAAAGACTGGTGGAAGGAGAAGGAGAAAATCCTAACCCCTTATATCCACCTAACTGCGCCAAGATTCGTGCAAATGCTACAGTGTAACCGCCACCTGTCGTGGAAAGAACTGGGAAGGACCCACGCGATGATTGCGTCGCCTCGATCTCCACACACGCATTGCAACGGCGCCTCGGTTCCGCAAACCGTGGACCCACCAATGGTCATGCTGATGGCATGCCTGTCAGCTGACGTGACTTGACCATGACTTGTGTCAGGTGGCGTTAGGAACCAAGTTCCGACTTAGTTTGAAATCAAGCTGGAAAATCCGAGTAACCTGTTGATAGGTCCGACTTATTTTTAAGATCCGGATCGTATTTTTTATTGTGAAGTTTCAGGAACCCTTCAAGATTCTGCAAGCCGAAGATCAAGCTAGACGATGATAAATCTGACTTTGGATCTTGGAGGCCTCCGGGGGCTGCTGTTGGGGATATACTTTCTGGGTATCCTCACAGTTCCTCACTGACCAGGGTGGCCCACTTCGGGTTAGAGCTTTGCTTCACGGGCGGCCCAGTCAGGGAGAAAGACGGAGTCCAATCCGGCTACAGGAAGACCCATAAGACTTACCGACTTAGGCCCCTATTGTTACTTGTAGTTCAAGATGTACTCTGTAACCGACTCTTAGTCGTAGCCGGATAGATCTCTCTTGTAAACCCTAGGCCGGATTTCTATATAGCCGTCCTAGGGAGAGCCTTTAGGGCACCTCAATACTTTAGACCCTCAACTCGCACAGGCGAAACCCTTGTAACCCATATTCCGGCTCTGCCATATTACTGGATTGCTAGCAGGAGCAGGATCCGTCCAAAGCCGGCGGATTCAAACCTAGGTAAACTTGTGTGCTCACCGTCCCGGAATACCGTACGTCTCACACCCCTCTCTTCCGCACGCCTCGAGGACCCCCTCGTGGCGTACTTGTCCTCAATCCAACGACAATTAGTATGAATCTTTTGAACACCTTTGTTACTAATGCTATGGAAACGTCTAAGCTTGGGGAAGTTAGTTTTTATGAAAATGATCTTTTTAGTTCCCTAGCTTTAAAGAAGAAAATTTGCTCTGATGATACTTTACCTCCCATATGTGGTAATTCTAATGATACTTGTGATATTTTAAATCCACATACTGAAAGCATCCCTTTAAAATACCTATAAAAATTGTTGAACGTATTATGAATAACTATTATTTTGGAGATGGAACTGTCCATCCTGGTGATCATTTACTCTTTATACACGAATTATGCGAGTTGTTTAGTGTGCAGGTATTTCAATGAACCAAGTTAAGAGGAAGCTATTCCCTTTTCACTTAAGGGCAAAGCAAGGGCGTGGTATGAGCTAATAGATGATTCTCATCATTTGGAATGGAAGGAACTTGAATCTCTCTTTTACTCTAAATTTTATCCTCCGCATGAAATTCATAAAGATAGGAGTTATATTTATAATTTTCATCCTCATGATGGAGAAAGTATTGCCCAAGCATTGGGGAGACTGAAGTCACTAATGCTCAAATGTCCCATGCATGAGATCCCCAGTAATATTGTTATTAATAATTTTATGCAAGGCTTTTAGGACATTACAAGGACTATCTAGATACTTGTTTAGAGGGATCCTTCACAAGTAAGGAGGTCAAAGATAAGTGTGATCTTATTGAAACAATTCAAAGCAATACCGAAGATTGGGATAATGGCAAAGGTAAAGAACCAGGTATAAACTATGAGTATGATTGCATTAAGTCTTTCGCTAAAACTGCTGATTTTCAAGAGCTTAGTGCTAAATATGGTCTTGATCCGCAAATTCTTGTTGATTGTTGTAGAGCATTTGCTTCTCATATTAATGCTCCTAAAGAAAAATGGTACATGTATCATGAACCTTTTAAAGACACTTGCATGGAAAATTAAATTGTTATTAATGATAGCAATAAACATGCTCAAACCTCTGAAAGTACTATTTCTTATAAGCATGTTAATTTTTGTGGAATACATAGACCTTGTGAGAATAATCAAGTTGAAGAAGAATATTGTATCACCCACAGGAATGAAAAAACTAGAATGCGTTATAGGGCTCTAAATGATCTTGGTAAAAATGTTTGTGCCCTCTATCCTTTTATTTGTGAACTTTGCTTTGAAGTGGGTCATTTCAATTTTCAATTCTCAGGCCATAATAATAGCCCTTCTAATCCAATGAGTACTGCAAGTTTGTATTGTAATGACATGATCACTCCTAATCAACATGATGAACTTACATTATTTTTGGGGTGTGAAGAATTATCAAGAAAAACTTCTTTGGTAGATATGAGTGCTTTTGATATGAATAGCGTCCTGTATGGTTGTCATCTCTATTGTGTTGATAATTGTCACACAAATACTTACATACAAAATATTATAGAAGATGAGATTTTACAAAAATATGACAGGACTAATATGTGTTTTGATCTTATTAATGCAAAGAAGGAATCCTCAAAAGTTTCTCCTATTGTCTCTAACAATAAACCAGGGTATATGGAGAAGCTTCCTTTCAAGCCTCTCCCTCCTAAAGAGAAGAAGAAAAAGAAGAAAAGGAGGAGTAAAATGAGAGAGGAAATGGTATTTTCCCCTAAGCACGTTGCTCCTATTATAGTTTTTGATGAGTCTGAACTCGATGATGTTCCTATGCCTGTTACCTATAATGGTGATCATGATTGGGAAAAGCACACTACTTTTGATATTGAAAATCTCTTTGGTACCAATTCTAAAAATGATGATATTAATAATTTATGTACTATTAGTGCTATCCATGTTCCTTCCAACGATGATATGTTTACAAACGAACGCACTTTGGAAGATAGCTATTCTATTGCTTACAATGATACTATACCTCCAATATATGATGATTGCAATGATGAATATGATATTTTTAGTCCACCTACTATTGAGTAGAAAATTAATTATGATTACAATATGCCTCCTATATTTGATGATTATGGCGATGAGAATAATAATGATAGCTATTTTGTTGAATTTGCTCCCACTACAATTAATAAGAATGACTATGTTTATATGGGGAGTATTAATTCTTTTATGCATATGGCTCATGATAAGAATGTTTTATGTGATAGTTATATTGTTAATTTTATTCATGATGCTACTTAAAGTTATTATGAGAGAGGGAAACATGGTTTTATGCATCACACCAATATTAAGCTTCCCCTCTTTATGTTGAAAATTTTGAAGTTGCACTTGTTTTGCTTTCCTATGCTTGTTGCATTGTGCATTCATGACTTGTTTCTTTACAAGATTATTTTTATAGAAAGTGGGTTAGACTTAAATTTATTCCATATTTGCTTCTTGATGCTCTCTTTTACTTCGATTCATATTTCTTATGTGAGCATCATCGAAATTATCATGCCTAGCTCAAAGGCGTTAAAGAAAAGCACTTATTGGGAGATAGCCCAAATTTCGGTAGGAACCTTTTTGTTGAGTCTTGGAAGTTATTACCTCTGTAATAACCTCTCATTATCCTTTTTGTGTGGTTTTTTTGCCAAGAGTAACCTCTAACAAGAGAGAAGTAATGCTTGGGAAAGTTGTTGTCCCAAAACAGATTTGTGTGCTTTGCTGTAAAAATTCGTGACATATCTGTGTATGTCGGTTTGAGCTGTAATTATTTGTGCTTCTGCCCCAGGTTGTTATCCAACTTTCATTAGTTTAACACTTTTCGATTTGAGCAACAGAAGGTCTTCGAGAAAATTGGTTTTTACCTGCTGGTCTGTTTTGACAGTTTTCTGCCATTATTTGCATTTGCCTCTTAATCTCTTTTTCTTTGAGTTCTCTTTGATCATTTGAACTTTTTAGAGGAAGTGCTACAGTAGCTTGTGGTTTAATGGAAGTTTTACTTGTGTTGAAACTGAACCAAAAGACTTATTATCTTCAGTGCACTAATGTTGCTAATGAAGATTGTGTGAAGTTTTGTATGAAGGACATTTTCAGGTGTAGGGAAAGAATGATGTAATGAGATGAAGAATGGACTAAATCTCAAGCTTGGGGATGCCACCCGTGTCACCCCAAGAAATATCTAAGAAGTACAAGCGTCAAAGCTTGGGGATGCCCAAGGCATCCCCTTCTTCATCAATAAAAATCTCACGTTTCTTTCAAACACTTCATTTTTATTGTTTCATGCATAGTTGTATTGTTCTTGGAGCGTCTTTGTTTTTGTTTTTGGTTTTCGTTTGCTTAGTTTGCTTGAATAAATTGGTTTGACCCCCTCATTCATACATTAGTTTTCAAATAAGTCGGTTTGGATTGGAAAGAGTAGGAAAAGTTCATGCTTAAGTGGTAAAAAGGAGCTTGTTTTTGACTGTGGCTTATGCTTTGTCATGTCATGCCTGATATTTTTTTGGCTTTATGCTTAGTGATTTTTTCTGTAGCATGACATGTTTTAAACAATTGAGATTGCTTAATGTGCCTTGAAAGAATCATGCGTTGTTTTAGTATATTAAAGCATAGTATTGTGGTATTCTCCTTTGATGCTTTATTTGGGTTGAGTTGGCACATGCTCACACCATGTTAAGACTATCCCAAGTCACCATATCCTCTATTATCATTTAGTTTTCGACTTGTAATATCACTTTATGCTTTAATTAATCATGTTTTGTCGCTTTGCATGAATATGGCCATTATTGCTCTCTTAGTTGGTCACTCCCAGTCTTTTGCTAGCCTCCATACCAAGTATGAGTTCCACTCATGCATCCAACTCCAAATAAAACCAAGTTATTCCAAAGAGTCCACCATACCTACCTATTAGGATTTGCTATTCCAAGTATATTCATGTTTTTATCTACCTTCCGAATTAAACTTGTTATGTGAAAATTAGTAATTAAAGCTCTCACGAACTTGATGGCACACTTTACTTTCTTGCACTTAATAATCTTGAACGACTGTGTCCATCTTTGTTACGTATATGCTTGCGCTTTATAAGTTGAATTTAGCACAACCATTTATCATGGGGAACGCTTTCAACATTGCACTTATTATTCCTTTGATATCATGATTCTTTTGCTTATGGATCCCGACGGTGTGAAATAAAAAGGGAACCTGTAAGATCATGGAATTTGTATGTGTGTTAGAGAAACGCTTGGGCTGCTAGCCTAAGCCATGCCTAATTATGGTGGAAACTTGCAGCATAACCATAATAAGCATTCTATGAAGCATCCTCAATAAAAACCTATGCAAATAGCAAATAAAAAGATCGTTGAGATGCTCATTGTCTGTTGCCTTGTCATTTTGATATGGGATAGCTCCTGTGTCATGCGGCAAGGGGTACCCCGTTGGCGGTTCTCTATGATACATATGTACTTACAATGACAAGAGCTTACTTGTGACCGAAGTTGAGTAGCATGAGGTTCGGCACTTGTAAACAAGGGGCATGAGATTTCAACTTATAACTTGTCAAGCATATCCTCTTAGTTGTGTCACTTTAACCTTAATCACTTGAAGATGCTTATGATAGGGGCAATGAGAGCTGAAAGCTAATAAGTACCATAATTTTTGGAAGCTCTTTATGAGACTTGATTCCCTGCTTCCTTCTATGAAGGCCTTTCTTTTACTTTTATGTTGAGTCTCCATCTTCTATCTTTATGCACCTATTGAGAGAGCATAGTGGCCATTCTTAGTTTAATGTGCATTGTCCCAAAACTTGTTGATTGATGCATACCTTTGCTATTGCTTGTTCTTAAACTATTTGTATCCAGTCACCCTTATGAACTTTGAAGGTGTCCTATGCATTTATGTTTTGCTACACTATGAGGGACAAGGTGGATACCATTCTCATTATGTTTTCTTTATGTGAAACAAACAAACGTCTTTCAAAGCATTGTTATTCATGAATCTTTTGTTTGTATATTTTCATGTTGCATGCATAGTCACTATGTCCTATTGTTAGAATTTCATCTTTCATGCTCATTTTTAGAGTACTTTGATCCTAGCTTTCAATGATTACAAATGGTTTGATCTTGATTGTGATGGTGCATGTCACCTAAAAAAATATTCTTCTTTTTATCACTTACCTACTCGAGGACGAGCAAGAGTTAAGCTTGGGGATGTTGATATGTCGTAAACGTATCTATAATTTTTGATGTTCCATGCTTGTTTAGTATCTAGTTTCTTATGTTTTGTGGTGTGGCTAGCCCCTGGCCCCTCTCTGTCTTGTCTTCTGGCTCCATGAGTCTTCAGGTAAAATATCGACTTTGGCTTTTGTCTGGTCCAATTACGAGAATATTTCTTTTCCAGCTTTTCTGAAACTAGATACTAAATAAGCATGGAACATCAAAAATTATAGATACGTTTACAACGTATCAGATACATAGGCTGGTGACGTCATCGTCTGAACCGAGGGAGACACTGTCGGGTGAACCAGTGAGGTCCATCAGTTTTTATTCAGGGTAGATTTCTACCATCCTAATTCCGAAGTCGATGCTTTCGCTCCTTTCTTCAGGTTCTGAATTTGACGGGCTTGCTTCGCATGGTGGGGTTAGTTGTGGGTCTAATCCGAAGGAGAGATTGTCGTAAAGACCATCAAGGTCCCCTAGATCCATCTCGATTTGCTCGCTTTCTTCGCCTGCTCCGTTCTGTGGCATCCATGGAGGACCCGATGGAAGATGCTGGTACCACCGTGGGCGTAGGTTTTTTCACCGATTGTTCTGACATAATCAGGGCCGAAGGGTGCGATTCTTGCGGGTCTTCTGCTTGGAAGTGGAAACTTCCGATGATTAAATCGGATCCGCCGTTGAAATCGGCGGGTGCCAATACATGGGTGGGCGGGTGTGGAACTGCTTTCGTCAGGTTGATGCTTAGTGGAGAGCGGTCCGCCGAATCCATGGTTCCAGCGTTCAGGTTTCCCACAGATGGCGCCAATTGACGAGGGGTAACCTCGACAATGCCCATGGTGATGGACTTAGGGTTTCGCGGAAAAGAGAACACTGGGGATTTCGTCGGATGTCAGGAAAACAATGAAGTCAAAGTCGCCTGAATATTGGGAAATCGCACTATTACAAGTTGTTTGGGAGTTTTTGGTACCCTCACTTGGGCTTCTCCCGTCCTATATATAATAGGCCGGGTCTCAAAGTCGTATGCGGATAGGTTTTACATACGCGTGATTACAATACCAATACATTGTCGGTTCAGACACTCTTTCCTAATACAATCAAAGTCTTTGTCGGTTGCTTCCTTGGGCTATCATCTGAAATCGTCATGGGCCGTAAGCCTTTTACCCAGTATAGGGTAGCGAATCATAAGCATCCGAGTAATCATACCTATGTTAGCCGCCGGTGTAGGGCCACCGCAGCGCCCTGCTGCAACAACGCCGCACCACCACAAGCCTTCGCCGCCACCTCGAGGTGCGAGAGGTCGCCCTTGGCGTCACGCGCCGGCCGTCGTCATGCCAAGCCCCACCAACCTCCGCCGAATCGCGATGTCGCCGAGAGCGCCACCCTACCTCGATCTCCGCGCGCCAGGTAGAAGAGGGCCTGCCGCCGCCGGCACCCCACGAGCTTTGCCCGGGGGCGCACGCCAGCGGCGGCCGGGAAGGGAGGGAAGGGTGGGCAGGGGCTTGGGGGAGGTCTAGGTTTTCCTCCCCCAGGTCGCGCGGGGGGCGACCAAGGAGAGGACTCTCGTTTGGACCCTTCAACCCTCTGTTTCCTAGTTGATGGAGGGTTTTCGAGTTTTCAGGGAACAAGATCTCGCTGGCATGATATTCACCCATTGTGTGTGGTTTATAGGTGTTGAGTGGTGGCTTCAGGTTTTTGATATGCTCTTTTTGAGTACTTTATTAAATAAATTAATAAAGAATGCTATATGCATATTTCCGATGCAGAGGCCATGGGTCTCATCCTCCGTTTCAAAAAAATATAGTGCACAAGACACCGGGTCCTAGAAAAACCCCTTGACATATTTCTTACGACTTTTGCTTTGGTGTCCCCCCCTCTCATCCAAACTTGTGAAACTAAAGGCACAAGGACGGCCAGGATTACCCCTTCGGTTCACAATGCATGAAGAAGATGAGGGGAACACCGAAGCACACCTCATTTCATATATACATATAGGGTATATGACAGCCCAACACTAAATAATAAATATTTATTTTTTACAGTGACAATGACACTAGGCCAGTTTTCTCCTAGCTTGGTCCGCCAGCCCCTCGCTGAAGGAGGCCTTCCTTTTTCATCCACTGAGCCTGTTGATAACTCCATCCTGAAACTGAAATCGCTTCTGAAATTAGAGGTTTGCAGTTCTTGGGATTTAGCCTAGTAATTTGGAAGT
Organism: Avena eriantha; assembly: GCA_910589775.1. NCBI lineage: Eukaryota > Viridiplantae > Streptophyta > Magnoliopsida > Poales > Poaceae > Avena > Avena eriantha. The sequence goes on from OU342746.1 coordinate 254,080,307, forward strand.
TGCAGAGCAGAAACACTGCCTTAAGTTAAAGAGCACTGAATTCAGACATGCAAGTCAGGAGACAATGTCCTGGACTCCCGGCCAACATCTCATGTCTCGAAGCAGGTGAGCGGTCGAACGGATGGAGCCAAACTTGCAATACTGAGGCGTGAACTTGTACACACGTATTCATACATAGACGACACAGATGTAGGATGCAGTCGGATCGACTCGTAGTCATCTTGATAGAATCTTCCATTTGCAGCCAGCCAGTCACATTATCTATATTTCGTTCCGAGAACAGCTGTGTTTCCGCGTCCTTGGGCAAGGCATGAACTATTGAACTATAGTTAGTTTGCAGCACAGCATTTCCTGACATAACATAATCGAGCCGTTAAGCATTTGTCAAACGACGCAGTATTATACGCAGGGAAACAAAGGGTCGAGTGATGCGGGTGCTGCCATGCGCCTCATAATTGAGACCGGAGTGTGGGAACAAGTCGAGATCGATGAGAACGTCGTCCGAAGATTAAAGAAAAGCAACCGATAAACTGGATGGTGATGCGATATCTGAACGGGTTTAACCATAGGATATTAGTAGATTTTGCATCATGTCAGGCACGGTTCATGGAGCATGCGGCAGAAACGCGCAATGTGGCTCTGACTCTCTGGTATGTACTTTATTTGCCATGTCGCGAGCGACGCGGTGATTGGCCGGGTGTACGTGGTTAGAACTGTCAAACTTGCAGAGGAGAGTAGAAACAAATCTGATATGGATATTATGAGAGAGAGATCGACATCATGCATGGTTTCTCCTCCAAGCAAAAATAGAACACCTTACTGGCGTTACTGGCGACGGTGACAGCATCTAGAAAGCTTTGAAGTCTTAAATAGTACTGCCTACGACGCCTCTCCTCAATCATCCTTCGAAACACGCCGGTGACAGGCGCGTATTCATAAGATATTGCAAATAGGTGCTACTACTCGCCGACGACTCGTCTACTTGCCGGCCGGTCGATGAGAAGAGGCAGCAGCTGACTGATAGATGATGGATGATACTTGCATGAAGATAGATAGATAGTTGGGGAGGCGTCGCCGTCACACGCTCGATGATCAAATTCTCAAGCCTGCTGTCTCTTTTGTTTAATAATCCCTCGTCCATCGCAGCGTGCGCGCCCACAACCCCACCTCGTCTCCCCACCCCTCAATCGAAGCGTGCGCGCCCTCAGAAGCTGAACACGCCACAGCTAGCTAGCTCGCGTCACGACGACACATGATACATACAGGCACACAGCCTCGTGTTTGTTTAGTTCTCCCGCGCGCGCACCAGACCACCTCACCGGCCGTTTCCTTCTTTATATCCGGCGGATCGTCCGCTTGTCCGTAGCTGGTGGCGTCGATCCAAACCTCTCCGGCGCCCGCCTGCTAGCTGCTGCGTCCATTCGCAATCCAAACCACTATCCGCTAGTGCTTCGGTCTCCGGTTCTTGCTTGTCGTATATGGACGGCGAGTGGAGCGACGGGGCGGCGTCCGGCGGCGAGCAAAAGGCCCGCGGCGATGGCGTCTCCGCCGAAAGCAGCCCGGGCTCGCCACCAGCGGCGCCGTCGACCACGTCGGCCCCGCCTGGCGGGAGGAGGCGGTCGCTGCAGAAGCGGGTGGTCACCGTGCCGCTCGCCGACGTGAGCGTCCCGCGGCCCAAGGGCGTCGGCGAGGGCAACACGCCAACCGACTCGTGGGCGTGGCGGAAGTACGGCCAGAAGCCCATCAAAGGGTCGCCCTTCCCAAGGTACTACTATGTGTGAACTAGTAGTAATTAAGCCACCATAAATCGCGATTAGTTGGGTGTTGGGATTGGGACGGCATACAGAGCGGATTAATTCGCGTCCGGCCGTGACAAGGTCTTGTGCTGTTCGGGGATCGAGTTCTGGTCATTGTCATGCAGTGTTATCTCGTACTATATGCACAGCATGGTGGAGAGGTTTTTACTGATCTGGGTTTGTGCTTGCAATTGGTGTTTGTTGCGAGGAGCAGGGCTTACTACAGGTGCAGTAGCTCCAAGGGGTGCCCGGCGAGGAAGCAGGTGGAGAGGAGCCAGGCCGACCCGGACATGGTGCTCGTCACCTACTCCTACGACCACAACCACTCCAGCGCCGTGGCGAGGACGCACAACCGCGCGGGCGCGGCCCACATGCCTCAGAAGAACAAGGAGGAGCCCGCCCCGCCGCCTGATCTGCCAGCGGATCAATCCGACCACACGCACCAACAAGGCGCCGTCCAGCTCGTCACTGATAGCCGTCCGGCGCCGGCCATCGAGGTACACGACGAGTTCCGGTGGCTCTACGACGTCGTGTCCGTCACGTCGTCGACGTCGCCCTCCGACGTCGAGGAGGCCGACGACATGCTGATGTACGGGCCGATGTTCTTCGGCAAAGCGGCCGTGGGCACGGCCGCGCTCCTTCCCGACGAGTTCGGGGACGTGCTAGGCGGGCACGAAGGAACAACGACAAGCGAGGAGGACGCGATGTTCGCGGGGCTCGGCGAGCTGCCGGAGTGCGCCATGGTGTTCCGGCGCAACGGCCTGGCGGGAGGTTTCGACGTCGAGCAGCCGGCGGAGGGCACTGCCATGACATGATGATCGTCATCAGCATGTGGTCTCTGACATGTGGGACTAGACAGGTCTCCAATAAGATCGAGCAGATTATAAACTCATGGGGTTTTGGTGTCTTGTTCTCTTTGCCCATTGTTGGTTAGTTTCCTTCTCCTTCTTTTGGTTCTTTTGATTGATCATATACTCCATACATTAGCACACAGAGGAAGAATCTGAGACATTAGCATTGCACAGAGTTTGATTGGACGAGGGTTTTGATAGGGACAAAGCCCCTTTTGTCAATGGTTTGGTTGAATCATTTGTCTTGTAGTAGTACTATACCATTCAATACTATATACTCCCGTCGTCTCCCGTAGACACACACACACAAATAAAAGGAAATTAAAGCTCTTCGACTTTTGCAACGCTACAATATTACCTGGGTCAATCAAGGTCATTGTCATGACATGTAAAAGGATAAGCTTGAATCGTTCATGACATTGGAAATAAAAAAAGGTTTACGAAAATTCAGCAATTTCTTGTCAGGTGTATCCTGAAATGTACTCTAGCTGCCTTGGAGGTGAAGGGTTCACTCACAGTCACAGCCTGACAAAACGCGAAGGAATCAAAGATATATACACTAGCCTTGCAGTTTTTAATTTCACATCTGGCATCATCCGATGGTCTGAACAGCCGTGGCCTCAAATTTCCTGCGGTTTGGCGTGTGACAGCGAGCATTTGGCAGCAACTTGCCGAGATATACCTATTGGTTGACTCCCTCTTCGGATGCACTTTCGCACACACCGATCGACGACTCGCGCGCCCGGCCGTAGCGTGCCTCGATTGCTAGCTGTACGATCCGATGGTTTGACTAGTTAAGCTAGCAGCCGGCGTATTGTATTGTAAATTGTAAATAGATGCTTCTTGTGAAAGAAACGTGGAGCGAGAGTGGCGTGGTGGAACCGCCGGGAGCACGAGGGGTTTTAAGTTAACAACCCCAAAGTAAACGCTGCTCCTGCAAGCTCCATAGATAGCTAAGCGCCTAACCGACATCAGTAGTGACGTTTTCATAAGCTCAGATCTAATCTACAAGTAAATTAATACTACTCCAGTACTACAATACAAGTTACCTCGACTGAGCTGCTGCGTTAGATGGGGCAGAGATCATGAAGTAGTAGTACTTGAAGAACTTCCGCGGAGGCAAATCGCAGGGCAATTCTCCTTTGGCACTAGCAGTCTAGGGCTCAGTTGGCTAATCAGCTAAGCACGTACGGCCTGCTGCATGAAATGGCTGCTGCCTTAGCCTTACTTGTGCGTGCCCAAGGAGAACCGCCCTGTAATTCACAGTCCGCGCGCCTGGATCAACCTCATTGCCGCCACCGCCACCGCCACCGCAACCTCGCTCGTTCCTGTGATGATAGAATGTCCGTGATTGCTTCCGTCGTCTTGCGTGACTAGCATATAAGTAGCGCGAAACCGGCCCCGGGAAATGGATCCTGCGCGGCATATGCTCGGACCTCGGAGCGGATCGGAGGGAAGGACTTTTTTCCGGGGGAGCTTCGTTTCTTGATGGCGACCTAGCTAGAGATCTCTGCTCGGATTTTATTTGTTCCCCGGTGGAATGTGCTTCTCCGGAATAGAATGCATGGTCCATCTCGGCCCATATGTATTGTATTCCCTCCCAAAGCGAGCGATCGAGCTTGCCTGATTTCTCTCCGCTAGCTGATCGATCGGTCTAGCTTCTTTTCTCTCAAGACTGCTGGCTAGTTAGCAAAAGAGCATTGCTAGCCGATTCTCTGTAATTGCCCTGTCCTTAACTTCCCATATTTGTTCAGCTAAAAAAGCAGTTCCTTTTTCTAATTAAAAAAAAGAGTTCCTAGTCATCACCTATACTTTTTTTTTGCGGGTAGTCATCCTCTATACTTAACTGTTTAATTTTTTCGTTGCAGAAAAATTATTTAAACCAAACAAAACAGTTACAAACCAAATTATTCGATATTACAAACGAAATTATTTAATGTAACCGATGAAATCAGTCAATGGCAAACACACGGAAGGGTTCAAATGAATTAAAGAGCATGAAAAATAGCACCACTACGAAGCGCCGTGGAACTGCCAGCTATGCTCAATAAGATCGATCATCTTGGAGCTGAGAATGAATCTCTCGGTTCTTGATTCTTTCTCGTGCTTCGAGCAAACCGTCGCCAAAAATATTTGTCCCGACATAATTGGGATCCTAGTCTCGCCCGTCCAAAATCCTTGTTCAAGATCATTATCAACGCCATTTCCAAGTTATCATCCTATTCTTCCTTCTCCTTCGACGGAGGGTCATCAAAGATCATCTCCCTCAACTACTTCATCTACATTATAGAATTTAATAGGTTCAATTCAGTTACAAATAAGTAAAACAAAATGAAAAATCACAAAAAATTGCCCTCATCGAACACCTTGGGGTTCGAAGGAGGTGCGAACGGCGATCGCCTGTGTTGAGATGATGTCGAAGTTCTAAGAAGGCCGGTGGGGCGGCGAGTCGGTCGGAAGGGGTTTAGAGGAGGAGTCATGCTGGTCGTCGGTCGCAACCTAGCCCGCGGCCGCCGAGATCTCACATGTCCATCCACCGTTTAGCTCCATTTTTGAACAAACTAAGTTCGGAAGAGCTGTAATCGACCCAATAGTGGCGATGATATGGTCCGATTTCGGCAACGACATCCACCAGCAATCGAGTCGGAGTGCGCCAGGAGGGTGTTAGCACTAATCTTGATTAGTACAGTCTAGTTAGTTGTCTAGCTAGCTTGGTTAATAGGTTTTTCCATGTGCATGCGTTTATGATCTTCTTGATGTGACCGATCCGTGGGCGAATTCCAATAGAGGGTGGCGGAGGCAGCCGGTGGTCGCCGGAGTGAACGTGGGCGCGATGAGGTTCCTTGGGGAGCAGGGCCACGCGTGGTGGAGGCGGGAGAGTTTTACCCGGGCCGGTCGTGGCCATGTGCCCAAGTATATTTAAGAGTTTGTAAACCGCGACAAGCATGAGAACTTTTTATGTCTAAGTCGCTGATGTCATCCTAATATTTGTGTAAATTCTCAGTTGCAACCTAGTTGCAACTCATAAGAGTTATAGTAATTCTCAGTTGCAGCTCATTAAATTCTCACTTTTACCCTAATTGCAACTCATATGTAACTTCCACTTTGCACGAATCATAAGGTAAATCGAACGGTGAAAGAGACGACCGCCTGAGAACTAGCAAATCCGTTACAATTTGGAGGAGCAACCATAGAATTTTCCCCTCTAACCGATTATCGGGGCTCGGCTAGAGACATGTTCCAAGGGCACATTCCGTAGGATCTTCCCCATCATCTGCAACTGGTGAGGCTTCGCCTTTTGCCCTGACCGCAACAGAACGCCAGCTTTCCTATAAATTCTAGAAACTTTATATCCGTAGGTACGTGCAACCCTTTGCATATGCGATCAGCGAAGAAGTGGATATCCGCCCGCTCTTTGAAACGAAGGAGACTAGGAACAAAATCACAAGTTTTCTGGATCGAGGTATTCAGGTTACATGCCACGTCGGGGTAATGTGTGGGACTGTGGGGCGAGTACAGCATATTTCTGCGGCATATGCCACAGGCGCTATTCAGAAAGATCTGTAGTAAGATCATAGGAACGGAAGATAAGTTCAGGCCCAGCTTGAACCGTGCCAGCCACACCACACCAGCTCCATCCTAAGAATTGACCCGTCAGACTGTCAGTCAAGTGCGATCGGATTTTGCAGTCGGATCCATCCGGAAAATGCCGATTCCATGTAATGTAGTGCAATGCATATGTCGGTGCAACGTGCAAGTGCGGTGCGTGCATCTATAAATACACCAGGCGAAAACCTGGAACATATCAGTAGTCTCACCACCGAGAACCAAGTGCAAAGGCCTCAACCACAACAACACGCAACGAGTGTCCTTCAAAAAGAGTGTCGCGCGCAAGATCGAGTAGAAGGACGCATGCATTACCGGGCTAGTCTTCCTTGGCAGTGTTCGCACTGGGGCAACAAGGTCGCGATCAACCGGCCACTGCCAAAGGAGATTTGCCCAGCAATGCAGAACTGCAGCCTAATAGAGTTACCAATCTCTCTTGCCCGTCCTGACTGCATAACTGCACTACCGGATGATCATTGGATCTGCACCAACACTTAGCCGTCGATCGTTTGGTTATCTTGTGCTATCGTGACTGCAATGTTGCCATATTTTTCTTCTGTAAGGACAACTGCTCCTAAAACACTGACCAGTTGTCCTTACAGAAGAAAACCGAGTAGTATGTATTCCTTGGGTTTATGGGCTTTAGTAGGCCCCGTGCTGGGTGGGTTTCCCAGGAGATGCTATACGCCGCCTTTAGCAGCAAATCGGCAAAAGCTATATGCCGCCTAACGCGGCACCGACGGAGGCGCCACACTCACCCTCTACATGCAGTTTCCTTATTGGGCTAGGCCTGTTGGTGCCTAGGGTTAGCAGACAGGTGGGCCGTGGCCACCGGAGATAAGGACGACGATAACACTCGGAGGATGGGGACGACACGGTTGGCCGCGACGTCCCGGTGGAGGTGAGGCCATGACACCGCCGGAGACGAGGGCCGCGACATCGCCGATGAAGGCAAGGAAGAAACTTAACGAGGGCGGGAGGTGGGGTGCGAGAGCTCGCCCCTAGTGGGGCTTAGGGTTCAGGGTGCAAGGTTCGCCGAAGGTTCGGGGTGTAAGGGTGCGGGGTGTGGGAGTGGGAGATTAGAGGGAGGCCAGACTAGCGGTGAGCTGTGGTCGGAGGGCGAGGCAGGGAGGCACCGCGGGTGGCGCCACCGAGAGGCATGACTGGCGACGGAGGCGGGGGAGCCGGCGAGGAGGAAGATGTCTATGGCGGGGAAGAAGGTGGACCGTTGTCCACGATGGCTCGCTGTGTGCGGTGCGACCAGTTCGACGCCGCTAAAGATGCATATAGAACACCCCAGCGAATCAGCGTGTACGTCACGTACCCTCTCTTCCGTAATGGGCCTAGCCCATATTAGTATATTCGACTGATCTCTCCTTGTTTATGATGTTAGAGCATCTCCACTTGTCCCCCCATACGATAAGTCCGACGCAGGATGATTTTGGGCCTTATGGGGGTCCGCCGGCGTGGACATGAAAATGGGAAGGAGGAGTCACATGCACAAAAAATAAAAACTAATCATAATCCTACCTAGCCCTGTAGTACACGGCTTCGGGATCGTCGTCGTTTGGCACACGCGGCTGGAACCTGTGCCCTTCCCCGGTTTACGCCGGCGGATATCGGAGACCGTCGATCAGTGCACGCTGCGGGGACCAATGGCCGTAGATGCTGCAGCCCTCGCCACCACACTGAGCCTGGGTCTCTCCACAGTGATCCTGCTCCTCCCTGCACCATGAGGTAACTATGTCGTCCTCCACAGGGTACAAGGAGGCACGTATGGCCACACGCTGCCCCAGGAACTCCTCCGGGTAGCCAGTGCGTCTAAGCTGGCGTGCGGCCACAGCGTATTTCGGAGGCACCTGCCCCTCCGGCTTCAGAGGAAAGACACACGGAGGTGGTGGTCCCGGTTTGTGTCGCCCTGCGCCTATGGCCGCCGCTGCCCTTGCTTGGACTCACACCGGGTGGATGAAAATGCGGGTACCGCAGGCGAGGGTAATCTCCTTCGACAATGTGGCGCATCACACCGGCGAGAGTCCGGTTTGCCTACCACAGCCGCCGCTCGGCCTCGTTGTGGTTCATCAGAGGAGGGCCCTCACCCTTGTACCTAGCGATCTCTCTTTCTCGCCGATTAGCGAAGAAGGCGTTCTAGGTCGCGTGGTTGTCGAACACCAACTGGGACCCGCACGCTGTTCCGGCGTGAGCTCGAGATATTAGTGGCTCGTGATGACCGCCCTGTGGATGGAACCTCGAGGCACGGGAGGGACACGCACCCCGCCGGCGCTCAGTATCTAGTCGGAGGGAACCCGGTAGCCCGGCGGTCATGGATAGTTGGAGGCGCACAACGCCTCCGTCTCCTCAGGGGCGAGATAGGCCCATTGTGGGGTGTCCATGGTGAGAAAGGGCGATGTGGATCTATGGATGGCAATGGTAGTTGCTCTAGATATAGAGGAAAATGACGGGAATCATTGGAAACGGCAAGAATGAAAAGGGTGTACCGCCGTGTGGCCAGTCGACGGGACACGTCGGCTCTGGAAACGAAACATCTATCTCATTGCCAGGTCTAGCCCGCCGTTTTTTCAGCTCTATCTGGCGCCCCCGCTAGCCTCGCTGTGGGTTGGGTTCGGCCTGGGGCGCCGCGCCGGATATCAAAACGGACAACGCCGACACCAAAAAATAATTAGGAGACAGGCTAAGCATGATTTTGAACACCGACATCCCCGATAGGCCTTTAGGGAGTTCAGGGCCCCAAGTGAAGATGCTCTTGCACTACTTTGACTATATGCGCTGCTTCTACTGTAATACTTCCAATCGAGACTGCTGGAGTGGGCTTCCCCGTTTGGTACGGGGTACGGTACACGCACGTGCTCCTCGTAATAGCAAAATATTTTTTTACAAAATTTCACCGATCTTTAATAATCATCAACAACAGTACAAAGAGAACCAAAAGTAATAAAATTACAAATGGATCATTGGACCACCTAGCGATGAACTATAAACACTAGTGCGAGCTGAAGGCGTGACGCCGTCCGCACCGCTCCATCACCGGAGCCGGGCAAAGCTTGTCATAACAGAGCTTGTTGTAGTAGACAGACGAGAAGCCATCGTGCTAAGGCCACAAAGGACCAACGCACCAGAGCAACAACCATCGCCAATGTTAACAACCATAGATCGTAAGAGACTAACCTGAGAACAAACCAACGAACACGAAAACGGACCGAATCCAAGGAGATCTGCCGGACAAACGACTCCACGCGCCCTCTGTCGACGCTAGATGCACCACCGGAGCGAGGAAAGAGCGGAGGGCCTTATTATGACTTCAGGACGTAGTCGTCGCCTCAGCATCCGAAGAGGACACTGGAAAACAGGCTAAACAAAGAACGAAAAACCTGCCGCCGGTGAGAGGTCGTGGTGTACCACACCTCCAAGACCCTAGGGCCGCCGGAGGCGGAGCGGACCGGCGATGTCGCCATCAAGGGGGATGAAATTCTAGATGGGTTTTAGCAGGCTCCCGATCGCCTCCTAGCGGTGGCTAGTATGTACCTCTTCGATATAATGTTCACCTAATAGCAAAATCATTTAACTCTGCAGCATCTCGCAGGCTCACAGGTTAGCAATACCTCAATGTCTCGAAACAGGCTTGCGTCCCGCTATATTAATATAGCAATAAACCGATACAATTGCTATAGACACAGCACATTCAAGCCCAAACAAGAAAAGAAGAGAAAGAAAAAGGAAAAAATGCCGACAACGACAGCTCGACAAAAATAGGATGGCTCACCACCGCTGCGCGTACCGGAAAAGTACCACCATGCTCCTAGCGCTCCGAAACGTCATGTACTAAGCAACACCTTCAAGAAGGAATGTGACGATGACGACGTTGCTGTCTGGACATATCCTAGGTTTCCCCGTACGTGGGGGGGGGGGGGGTGAGTGGGGAGGGGGTATTTTTTCGAAATGGGGAGCGGAGCCCTGACCTCTGCATCAAGCGATGCACACAGCCTTTATTTATTATTAGAACCACATCGTTTGGCAAAAGCTATTACAAATATGATACAAATTGGAACCCCCAAAGCTACACTGAGCAAAACGATAACTGTATCGCTAGCTCCCCAACGAGATCTATCAAATCCCTATCTACCTGTTTCGACCCCCATGGTCACCCACACTATTTCCACTCGCCAAGAGAAGCTGGAGTGCCTTGGCACGAACTCAAGTGAAAGGAGTACTAGAACCGCACAGCATATCCACGGACTTGCGCCCACGCACATGCTCCGGATGTCGCCGCCTTCAAAATCTTCTGCCAACCCGTCGTCAGTATGTAGATCAATGCGTAGACTCTCGCCACACGAGCCACCGACACTACCTCGGTGCCAAGCAGCACCACCCCCACACGCTAGCCCCTCCACCCTCCTGCCGCTTTCGTCCAACGCTGCTCCAGAGGCGATGCTCCTAGGAGAGAATGCGATACCAACACCGCGACACCGCCATCGCCCGAACCGAAGATCTTAGGGTTTCCCCCGGAGTAGCACGATTGAGGTCGACACAAGGTGCACGACGATGCCTTCATCAAGGTAACGGCGTGGTAACGTCGCCATCGTCAGCCAATGGCTTGGTTTTCACCGACACCTGTATGTCCGATGCCTTTCAGGAAGGAATGGCGACACCCGTACGTTTCGCCCCGTCGGTGTCGTAAGACCGACAAGGATTTCTCCCTACCCCAAGAACCACTACCTAAACGATCCGTAGTCTTCCACTCATCACCGCCGCCCACCTACATGCGCCACCACAGTCTTGATGCCACCTTCATCGTCTCAGTGTGAACCGATGCGAATCCTAGAAACGAAAAATAGAGCCATCAAGTTCCAAGGTCGCCAGCGCTGCAACTGACAGGAGGGAACTACCTCCACCACTGTCGCGGTAGCCGACCGGATACGGCGGCGGGAGCACACAAGACAAACACTAGCAATACCTCAATGATACATCGCAAGAAATACGTATACATTTCTAATATAAAATTTAAAAATCCGAATCTTCTAAAAAACCTAAACTTTTGTAAAAAATCATGAACCAATTTTTGAAGATGATGAACCGAATTTTGAAAATCATGAACCAAAATTTTGAACTCATGAACATTTTTCAAATATGGTGAACATTTCTCAAAATCATGAACAAAATTTAAAATGTCATGAATAATTTCTAAAAATCACGAACCTTTTTTAAAAGATGAACATTTTTTGAAAAATTATTAACAGTTCAAAATCAGAACTAAAAATAAATGATGAACAACTGTCTTGAACAATCTTTCAAAATCACACCGAAGTTAGAAAAATCACGAGCAATTTTTAAGAACATGAACATTTTTTGAATTTATGAAATATTTTTTGAAAATCATAAAAAAATCAATCTGAATGTTTTGATAAAATGAAAAGAGAACACAAAAAGTAGAAAAGAAAATATAAAAATAGGAAAAAATGAAAAGAAAAAGAATAATTACATAAAGGGGTCGATTTCCCCATTAACGATGATTACAATGTGACCACCCATGACCTGCTGCAGCAATCTATAAATGTTTCTAGACTCCGAAACCCTTTCGAATGAGAACACATTTCAAGAAGGCCCACCTCACTATGTCATACAAATTTTTGTAGGCCAGTTCCAGAATGACAACTTTCAAGTTTTTAGATTATTCCATGAATTAGCATTCCTTTAATGAACAATGTCCGTGACATGGAGATCATTCGATGCGCTATCGATGATAACCTAATTGCGTAACCTTTTTAGATGAACTTGAAAATCATGTCTATAAGAACAATATGGTGAAATTGTTTTATACAGTCAGTTCCCAACACCTTGCGAATAAGAGAAAGCACCCCAAAATTTAGCCTAGAGTTGTCCATCATGCTTAACACAAACTCGTTAAGAATGTGATGAACCAGATTCTTAAGCAAGGGCAAAAAAATCTTACAAAAGTAACTAGGGAACCATCAGGGCCTTCGGCAGTGTCAACTTTCATCTGTTTAAGGACCTCATCCAATTCTTCAGGGATGAAGGAAAGTGACATAGTAAAATTCTCCTGAATGGAAAGTCTAAGCCGCTCTGGCCAGAGATTATGTAGCAACAAGATAATATAAGGTTCATCTGAGCCCATTAGATCCATGTAGAAATCGTATGCGTGCTTCTGTATCTCTTCCTTAGTTGTCATAATCCCATTAACCGTGGCGAGAGAGAATATCAGACATTTCCTCAATCTATCATTTGCAATGACATGGACATACTTGGTATTCATGTTCCATTGCAGTGTCCATTTCAGCCTTCCTCTCTGTTGCCAATACTCTTCTTCAAGTTAGAATATGTTCATCAATTCCTCTTCCAAAATGATCTCCTAGGGCCCAACCATCATCGTCTAGGCTCTAAGAATCAGCCATGCTATCTAGCCCTTGGATGATATGATGGAGCAAATCCTTTTTTTCTAAGTTTGGAATCTCTCCCCAAATTCTCCCTCCAACCTTTAAGGTGGTGCCGCAAGCCGTATGTCTAGAAGTTCCAAATATCCAGCGGATCCCTCCGCCTAGCTAGATAGCACAGCAACCCATTTCTCTATTAACATGGAGTGAAATCCAAAAAGGGAGAGCCAACCATTCTAAAAAAAGAAACAGTTGGATTTCACTAGTGCCTTCTCTCTCGAACAAAGGATAAACAAGGTGTGATTCGAGCCTATGCGAGTCTTTGCAGTCAGAGTCTGATGCATGTAAAATGCATAAATGAACTTTGTAATTTATGACACATATTCCCACATATCTATAACATTTATAATGTAATAACCATGTGTTATATTGATTTTTGGGGATTTACCAATGATTCATAACTCTAGAGGACAGGAAAACCCTATTTTGTGTATTTTGGTCTTTCAGGGACCTGAGCAAAGTCCAATGGATCTAAGATTCTGGAAAAGCCAATATTTTGGGAAGACGATTATCGGGAGTGCTTGGATCTCACGAGGGAGGTCCGGAGGCCTGAATAAGGTGTGGTGGCGTGGCCTGCCCTACTGCACACGCCACCCACCCTCTTTTGGTCCTCGACTGTCCGATTCGCTTCAATATTCTCCCACCGACTTGGTTTAACCTAAAACTTGGTATAAAAAGGGCCCCTCAGGTCATCCTCGAGGAGAGTGTTGTAGAAACACAGAAACACCAAAAGGGAGTTGGAACTAGTGAAGATTGGAGGGGTAAACTCCATCGGAGCCACCACCGAAGGAACTCCAACATCTCCAACTTCATCACCATGATGAAGGGGGATTAGTCCACCTCTATACTATGGGTTTGTGGTAGTAGCTCTCTCTCTCTCCCTCTCTCTCTCTCTCTTGTTCTTTATAGATCTAGTACCATATGAGCTATCGAACATGATTATGGTCATATATATAATTCCTATGTGGTGGATCTTTATTCTATGATTTGATATATGAGATTGGAACCAATCTATGTACAGTATGTATTTATAGATGCATATGATGTACCCTATTCTTAATTTCTTGTTTTGATCCAACTTTTATGCAAGAGCGTGTGTGGGGGAAAGTGTGTATTAGATGGAGTAACATGGTGGTGGTGATTGAATAGTGACAACAAATTCAAGATCTACTATGTTTTTACCTTTTCTTGTTACCTCACTAGGGACTAAGTGAATTATGTGCTATAATTATCTTGTAACATCTTGATAATATTGTTTGGTCAATATAGCATATTTGTTATTCAAACATCATGTTAAAGTACTTAAGGCTATGCTCTGGTAATTATTAATTCTAGATTCTTTGGAGTTTTCCATTTCTAGAGGAGTATAAGAGAGATGTGTTGCATCATCTCTATGTTAGGACGTGATGCCCATATGAATACTTATCAAATACATAGTGAAGTTTCACCAATATTATATTGATGATGAATTGTTTTATGTCCACTGGACTTAAAAAAGAGTAGACAAGTGAAACCCATGAACTCCGGTCCAACTTTATCATAAGAAACAACCTTCCAACACTATTGCTATCATTTACCTTTGCTACAATTTAATATCTCAAAAACAAAAAATATTTTCTTTACTTGCAAACACAAACAAAACACAAAAATACCTTTTATTATTGCATTTACTCTACTTGCATATTTTATTAATGTATTTACTTTACTTTATTATTATTATTATTTCATATTAGTAATACGAAACCTTGTGCTTCACAACCACACGGTGGAGTTTGGGACACAAGGCAAAAACTTTGTTCTGTAGATTGCTTGAGAGGATAAGAAAAGGCACTCTTTTCCAATTCCTCGAGCGTTCGATATAAACCCTTGATTCACCCTTGTGGGGAAAAGACGCTTGCTACAACACTCTACACTTGGAGTCCCAACGAGTTGGTACACATAGAGTTGTTGTCATCAAGAACATTTTCTGGTACCATTGTTGGGGAATTGCAAGAGCATATTGTAGTGGCTACAAGTGTGGTTAGACCCCCACTGCAACTATTAGAACATTTTCTGGCAGCCATCTTCATCAACTTTCTGCAAATACCTAAGCTTAGGGAGGTTGCACCACTATGAGATTTTCCTTCTTTTTTAGATTTTCAAAGCAATTTTCTTTGGGATTTCTATTTTCGTGCCCCTAGCTCGTTAGTTGTACTTAGTTTTCCCCAGCCACTTAGTTTTTCCTCACTTTTCCCCTCCCACCATTCTGAAACCCTCACATGCGCTCAGACAGATGGATGTCGTCAGGTCAAAGGCTTGACCGTTACATGCTGACAGGTGGGACCGTGTTGGGAGGGTCCTGCGCTGAGCGTTACGTTACGTCGCCTCGACCATTACATGCTGACAGGTGGGGCCATGTTGGGACGGGTCCTGCATATGTGGTGAAGGGTGGGGCCGCGTTGGGACGGGTATTGCATACGTGGTGAAGGGTGGGGCCGCATGGAGACACGTCAGACCGGCCATTCTCGCTCCAAGCCTGGAACAACTCCCACACCGCCCCTCCGCTCCGCTCTCCCGCTGTCGTGCCCTCCTACCTGAGAGCCCCTCCTACCTTATGTTGTCCTCGGCCCCCGAGCCGCCCCTCCCCCTAGCTGCGGAGCCTACTCCGGCTCCGTTTCCTCCCCCGCTAGATCTATCCCTTTCGTGGAACAGTATGTAATGTCGGCGGGTGTACTGGTCCCCTCCGTCAAGCGCGGAGAAGATTGGGTGGAATCGGAGGGATCTAATGCACGGATCCATCTAGGTAAGTATTGTTTCCCTTTGTGGATTTATTATAGGCAGTAATTGAGCGTGAATCGCTGGTGCTTAGCTAACTGCCTTGCTTTTCGAATAGGATTGATCCAGCACTGGCATTTCGACTAGCGGTTAAACTGGATACTAGCGTAATTCGTGGTTGTGAACGGTATCTCTCTGGATTTTACTTCCCAATGGTGGTTGCAACCTCCATAACTCTCAGATATTTGAAAGATAAAATATATTCTAAATTCCCCTAGTAATGGTGATTCAGTTGATTTGCAATATTTTAATATTAGCGAGCAAAGATTGCTCCCACTAACTAGCGAAGCTGATCTGGTAATGCTTTTCTCTTTGAATGCCACCAAACGTTTTGGTCGAATTCATCTTCATGTGAAACATAAAGTTGAACACACAGGAAAGAGGGCTAAAGCATCATCTAGTGGTCAGGCATCATCAGGTGGTCGTGCATCATGTGTCTCTCCTGTCTCTGCTAATAGTGTGCGCCCCCGTGCTCCTTGTAGGTCCACAACAGTACCATCTGTTGGCACTGTGAGTGTAAGCCAAATCGCTAGTGCGGCCGATGTGGAGGGCGAAGAAGAGCTTTCCGAGGGAGCGCCTCCACTAGATGATGAGGATGAGTTGATGTTTCCTAAATTGGTAGATAGATTTAGTAAACATGCACTAGAGGATCAATACACGGAGGAATTGGCCCACGGTGCCAGATTTGATGACACTAATGACGAAGAGAACAAGGAGAACAATGACAGTCTCGTTTTAGCCGAGTATGATGGTAAGGACGTGCCAGTAATTGAGTGGGACATGAACAATCCTAAGATTTCAGAAGGCACCGTATTTGAAATGATGCAGGACTGTCGTAATGCCCTTACTACATATTGTATCTTCACCAATAATGATTATGTTGTTATTAAGAGTGAGCCAGCAAGGTTCACAGTGAAGTGCCAATACAAGAGGTGTAGGTGGAGGATGCACGCATCCACTATGCTTAGGAGCAGTTTGGTTCAGGTATTAGAACCAGTTGTGTATTTTAGATCATTGTGTAGAATTTGTTAACTATACCTGACATTTTCATTATGTTTTAGATAAAATGTAACCGGTTCGAACATTCTTGTCCACCTCAAGGGGGACAACCAAAGGACAAAACAAAACTAGCAAAGACTAGGTGGTTGGCAGAAGCAATCATGGATTGGATGAGAGCGAACCCATCACTTGGTGCAATAGCTCTCATAAAAAAAGGTTCTGAAAGGTTTAATATTATAGTACCTTACATGAGGATGTTCTATGCAAAGGAAATGGCTCTTGATAGGATCAATGGTCCATGGAATGAAAGTTTTCAGTTGCTTTCCAGCTTCAAAGATGAAGTGGAGATGGCTAGTCTAGGTAGTGTTGTACAGATAGACACGCATACCGTGCAGTACAAAATAAGAGGGAAGACAATGCAGAAGGAGTGCTTTAGAAGGGCTTTTGTTTGTTTCAAAGCTTGCTGGCAAGGGTTTCTGGATGGTTGCAGGCCTTATTTGTCCGTGGATGCAACGACTCTTCATGGCAGATTTAAAGGACAGCTAGTAGCTGCTACTGTAGTTGATGGCCACAATTGGATGTTCCTTGTTGCTTTTGGAGTTTTGGAGATTGAGTCGGAGGAAAGTTGGACTTGGTTTCTGGAGAATTTGTGCGATCTTATAGGTCATCCACCAAGACTTACTATCCACACGGACGCTTGCAAAGGTTTGGAGAAAGCTGTAGAAGCAGTATTCCCTGGAGTGGAGCATAGGGAATGTATGCGACACTTAGTACGTAATTTTACAAAGAAATTCAAGGGTAAAGTTTATACTAACAACCTATGGCCAGCTTCATACACATGCAATTTGAGGACGCATCTGTATCATTTGGAAGTGTTGCATAAACAAAAATCTACGGTGAAGGAGTACTTGGATGCACATCATGGAATGGTGTGGTTAAGAAGCCAATTCAATGAAATTTGCAAGGTAGACTATGTGACAAGTAACCTTGCAGAGAGTTTCAATGCAAAGGTCAAGTCATTGAAAGGGCTTATGATGTGGCAAATATTTGATAAGATTAGGCAGATGATCATGATAAAGATCGATTTCCATCAAAGAATTGCATCAACAGTATATGCTGTCCATCTCATCCTCCCATCTTTGATTAAGGCATTGCATGCCAGGGAAAAACAATTGAAGATGAAATGCATTAGAAAAGGAATGGAGGCTGAGATAATGTACACTGATAGTAAAGATAGGAAATGGAGGTATCCAGTGAGTTTGGCTGATAGGACATGCCATTACAGGCAATGACAGCTCCGTGGGAAACCCTGCATACCTGCATTGTTTTTCATGGGTGTTCTAGGAGGTGAAGAGTGTGAAGTTGATCAGTACGTGTCGGAGTATTTCTCCGTTGCCAAATTTAGGGCAGCATATGCTTAGAATGTTCCAGCCTTGTTGGGAAAATACCAATGGATGGAAGTGAATCCAGGCTTCAAGCTATACCTTCCAGTTTTTACTACACCAACAGGTAGGCCAAGGAAGAATAGGATCAGAGCTAGTGCAGCGGGTGGTGCACCACCTCGATGACATAAGTGCAAACGTTGTGGGATCCTAGGGCACATTGCTAGGCTTTGTAAAAATGTAGTGGACCCAACTTATGGAATGGATTATCAGGCGGGAGCAGCAAATGCAGATGAGAACGAAGTATCTGAACAAGAGGAGAATGAAGCAATGGATACATTGTAGATGGAACCAACGGATGGAGAGGAGATTGAACAATATGCAGGGGAGATTGAACGAAATGCAGGGGAGATTGAACCAGATGCAGGGGCGATTGAACCAATGGATTGAGAGGAGATTGAACCAAATGAAGGGGAGATTGCACCAAATGCATGGGAGATTGAAGCAATTTATTCATTAGAAGCAGAGTTCAAAAGTAAAGGAATTACACAAGAGGATATTGAAGAAATGATGCCAATGCATTTTGAACCGTATGAACCAATGAATCGAAACATGGTTGAACCAATTATACGACAGATTGAAGCACTTGATTCATTTGATGCAGAGAAAAAGAACAAACGGAAGAAGGTGATGGTGGACTCCGAGAATATTCCAGCCAGGATCACCCGGAGCAAGGTGGTGAACTCCGAGAATATTCCAGCGAAAAACACTAGGAGCAAGAAAAAAAATTTGAATTATTAATTTGAATTTGTATGATTAATTTGAATTTGTATGATTAATTTGAACTACTGTCAATGTTTGTATTGAATTTGAACTACTGTCAATGTTTGTGACGCTTCCAAGTTTGTATGTTGGATAACCCCATAATGTATGTGTTATTAGAAGTTTCTATTGTCATGCACCTAGTTGCTTAGCTGCTCAGTTTTGCCCTTGACATGTGGTCAACACATGGGGTTTAGCTAGTTCATGGCTTAAACCATAGCAAACGTTGACCAATTGATCCAAAATTTGGCACACTTGTGTATCCTGGATTGATTTACCATATGAAATTGGAAATTTTGGATTTACTTGTAATCGGCCACATTTTTCTTTTTTCTAAGTGATTAAATTCAAATAAATGGTTTTAGGGTTATTTTAATTCAAAAAAGAAGTCAAAACATAGTGCAACCTTCGCATGGAGTCTTGTTATGTTAACTAAAACCGAGCATGAATAGTAAAGGAAAAGGAAATAAAGAGAAATGGACTTCTCCCCTAAACTACTTCTTGGAATGAGCTACTAGCTATGGAGATGCATGGCTTTCTACTCAGTCAACCTCCAAGATAACCCATCCCAAAACATACTTTGTCTAAATGAGGCCAGATTTGGCACACTTGTGTATCTTTGAGTTGCAAACAATATAATGTCGGCCATGCTGGATTATTTTGTTCAAATAACACATTTTCCACTTGTTATGCCAAAAGCTTGAATTTTCCTTAGTCATTTTTTATCTGAGCGCCCTTGTTTTCCTTAGCGCTACTCAGTTTTCCCGTTTGGCTAAAGTTTTCCTTAGTTTTCCCCTCCTGCTAAAGTTTTCCTAACTGTTCCCCTCTCTCATGTCTCAGTTTGGCTAGCGCTCTGATTGGTCGAGATGTATGTCACACGGATCTTGGCCAGCCATCGTTGGATACATCACGATCTGACGGGCTGGAGGTCTCTCTTTACCGATGGGCGCACCTAACCTTGTACGGCGATGAGAGCACGATAGGATGGATGTCTCTCCCTCCATTTCCCTATCGCACATATATCAGCCGCATCAACTAGCACTCAGTTCGTTTAAAAAAACTAGAGCTCAGTTGGCTGCGCTCTGATTGGTCGAGATGTATGTCACACGGATCTTGGACAACCACCGTTGGATACATCATGATCCGATGGGCTAGAGGTCTCTCCCTTCCTTTCCCGTGGACCTACGTGTGGGGGTCAGAATGTGTATCGATGTACGACGGCGTAGACCTACGCGTGGGGGTCGGAACGGCTTGCGGTGGCGCGGATCTAAGCGCGGCTGCTAGAACGGCGGGCAACGGTGAGGATCTAACCGTCTAAAGACACCGATGGAAGCCATCATCCGCAACATCAGTGCGACAGTGGTGGTGCCGATAGTGGCCATCGATGAAAGACACCAATGGAAGCCATCATCCGTTCACATCTACGGCTATGGTGCCGACAGTGGTCATTGATGCGACGATGATTGAAGCCATCATCTGCAACATCTACGTCTATGGTGCCGACAGTGGTCATCGATGCGAAGACGATTGAAACCATCATCCACAACATCACTACGACGGCGCAGATCAAGCCCTCCTGAACCGAAGCTGTGGGAGATAGGCCGTGGCCGCGGCCGGCACATCGAGGTGCATTTGACGGTGAAGGCCGGATGGGAGAACTTTGCCCGTACTTCTTTGAGTACACATACGGCGGGGAGGGCGGCTAGCTCACCATCCACTTAAAATTGGGACAAATGTAAGCCCAATTTGAACCAAAATTCCGTGACTTAAAATATATGTATGATTTGAATAAATTTGACATGTATTTGAGCCATGAGACCGGTGGATATGCTCTAAAGCTGATTCATAAGTAGTAGTACTTGCTTTTACAATCTTCGGTGGGCTTGTATAAATTTAATCAAAATATGTATGATTTGAATCAAAATTGATATATATTTGCGTAGTGAGGACGGTGGATATGCTCTAAAGCTGATTCATAAGTAGTACTCCCTCCGACCCAAATTAGTTGATTTAGATTTGACTAGATTCGATTGTATCTTGAGTAATTTGAGTCAACTAACTTGGATTGACAATCTCAACCACTAATTTGGAACGGGGAACGGATGCTGCAGCCAACGCTGCAACTCTACCTGGCAGCCATGATGGCAGCAGCAGAATAGTAAAAACCGATAGGCCCCAACTTGACCCTCTAGGCATTTAGCACTTGAAACAATGGGTAGCTAGATCGAATGGCAAGCAACTCGAGCCCCGCAATGCATTCTCTCGAAAACCTTGGGACCGCTAGATCCAATGGCAAGTAACTCGGGTACCGCAGTGCATTCTCTTGACCACTTTGGGACCGCTAGATCTAATGGCAAGCAACTCGGGCACCGCAATGCATTTTCTCGACAACTCTGGAACCACAAAGTGACTGAATTAGCAGGAACTAACAACCATCTATTGAATAACAATTCTAATCTCTACCCCCCCCCCCCCCGCGCGCTTCACTTGAAGTTCACATTTTAGATTTTCTACGACTTGATCAGGTACGGCAAGAACAACCTCAGATGTTAACTTCTCTTTGAGAATAAGCTTTGAATTCTTCCTCGACGGTACACTTCAGCTCGAATATCAACAGGTTTTTACGGGCCAATTTATCACCTAACTTGGCAACCATCTCCTCCAAATCCATCGTATGGCTAGACCACTGAGTTGATTCATCTTGCTATGTAATGTACCATGGATCATCAGCCTGCATAGCACACTGTAACAATCTCAAAACAAACTAAATTGGAATCAGTCTGACAGGCCATGTCAGCACTTCAAATTCAATGGTAGTACAAAGAGAAGGAGCTAGATGCACTTCTGACGTGGTAGGAGAAGGAGAATGTGTCCATGACATGATCGATTCCCCACCCTCACCGGTGTACCCGCTATGACCAGACATTAAGGACTAATTTGCACCTACAATATCGAGGAAATTACGGGAACCAAATAGATTAGGGTGGGCGGAGCAGGATCGGAGGTCTTAGCAAGCACTACTAGCAAATGCTGCGACTGTTCGTCGAGCTATGGCGAGGAAACCAAATCCCGGTCGTCATGGGCGGAAGACTTGCCTGCGGTCGGTACTACCCCAATGTACAATGCGTGCAGATGAAACAGGTGCCGGAGCCATGGTTGAGGTGCAGCACGATAGTCCATCCGATACCGCCTTAGGACAGATCCGGCAACGCGCCGACGATGGCTGCTCTGTCCGCCGGTGGGATAGGAGCTACTCGGGGCTGGAGGCTGGGAGCGGATGAGAGAGAGAGCCGACATGTCATACACGACCCCACCTGTCAATTATTTCATATTTGCCAATTTTGCATATCTGCCAAACTTTTTCTTTGAAATTTGCATATTTGCCACATGACCACCACATGCCAGTGACACAAAAAATGGCAAATATGCAAGTTGCAAAGTAAAACGTGGCAAATATGCAAATCCCCCTCTAGCCCCACATAATGGCCCCACCGGTCATTGGCTACGAAGGCCCCACAGAACGGCTCCACATAGCGGCCCCATCGTTTATTGGCTTCGATGGCCCCACAGAATGACCCTATTTTTCATTGGCTACACCAGCCACACAATCAGGAAAAATGGGGCACACAAGTCAGCGAGAGACGGATGGCTGGTCCGCCGTGTATCACGACCCTACCCATCAGCATGTAATGGTTGAGGTGATGTAATGTAACGCTCAACGCAGGACCCGCCCAACATGGTTCCACCTGTCAGCATGTAACGGTCAAGCCTTTGACCTAACGGCATCCACCCGTTCGAGCGCATATGAGGGTTTCAGAATGGTTGGAGGGGAAAAGTGAGGAAAAACTAAGTGGCTGGGGAAAACTGAGTACAACTAAAGAACCAGGGGCACGGAAATAGAAATCCTGTTTTCTTTTGTCTTGTTTTAGTATTTATTTTTGTGTTAGTTTTTCATAAAAATATAAAAACCATAAAAAAATAGTATAACTTTTGTTTACAAACATGGGAGAAAGAAATACAAAATTTTCTGAATAGACCAGCACCCCTAATGGTCAATTCATTGCTAGGCCCATTACAACTCGTGAAATAAAAGTTGAAAGTTTGAAGTTAGTCCTAGGTTACTTAATCTAATTGGTAAAGAAAAATTTGGGGGAAGTGCTAGTGAAGATGCCTCTATGCACCGATGTGAGTTTTCTGAAATATGTGATATGCAAAAATTTAAAAATGTGGAAAATGATATTGTTAAACTCAAACTATTCCCATTTTCACTTAGAGGCAAGGCTAAAGAATGGCTATTATCACTACCAACTGCTAGCATAAACTCTTGGAATGATCTTAAATAAGCTTTCATAAAGAAATATTACCCACCTATTAAAATCTTGCAAAATAGAAATAACATCATATCCTTTAAGCAAATTGATAGTGAACATGTAGCAATAGCTTGGGAGAGAATTAAAACCATGCTAAGAACTTTCCCATCACATGGAGTAAATGAATGGACCATTTTACACTCTTTTTATAATGGGTTAAACTATATGTCAAGAAGAATGCTAGATTCCGCTGCGGGGGGGGGGGGGGGGGGGGGTGGTGTCTTTCATGAGTAAAATGTTCTAGAAGCTAAAGCCATCTTAGAGAATGTACTGCATAACCATAGCCAATGGCACAATGAAAGAGGACCAAACCCATCATCTAGAAAAGTTAATTCTATCGAAGAAGTAGATTACTTGTCTAGTAAAATGGATGCCATACTTTCCCACATATAAAAACAAAATGTTGGTAATGTTCTCATACAAGAGTTAGTCGGAAACAACAATGAAAATGTAGATGTCAACTACATAAGAAACTTTCGTAACAATGGGTATGGGAACAACTATATTAATTATTATGGTAGACCACCTTATGCTCCAAACAACTATATTAATCGTCCTTTCATCCCATATCCCAATGCTAATGAAAACAAATGGAAACCCACTACTATTCTACCAACTAGTGAGAACATGGAAAAACAACAAGAGCCAAATAAGAACCTCATTGAACAAGTAGCTAGCCATGCTACCATGATAGAGGAACCAAATGATTCTATTTCATCCATAAGTTCTAATATAAAAGGTTTGCAGCACCAAGCAGTAGGTTTAGATAAAGCTCTCTCTAAATTGGTTGATAATCAAGCAACGTTATTAAGCATGTCTCTAGAAAAACCACAAGGACCACCTGGCATTGGTATGAACTCTATTACCCTTAGTGAAAGTACACCTCCTACATTTGAAGAAACATATAATTAGTTGATGAACTACACTGATCTTATTGAACCACTCTTATTGCAATTTGGAACACCTACCAAAGAATCCATAAAAGAAGAAAACGAATCTACTATGCTTAATGATAACCAAGAATCACCTATTACTATAAAAGAAAAGAAAGTAGAGGAAGCTATAATGATTGGTGAAACTTTATTAAATCCTAATGGCCTACATGAACAAAAAGTGTATGAAAAAATTCCCGAGGAAGAAGGAGATAGCACCAAGGTACAAGCTACCACATGACCTCCATGTCACATAAACAAGTAAGTAAAGCCTAGCTATCTGGCTTTAATGAAAGTGCCTTTCGGGAGGCAACCCTGTTATTTTTTATACACTCTTGTTGTAGTTTAAAAGAGTATTAATATGTTATTTCTATTAAGTTTTTAGTAAATAACTAAGTTGAACCCATTTGAATGATAAACAGTTGATAAAGATATGGAGTAGAAAATTCCTACACAAACACGTTTTAGTAAAAAAAATCTCCACGGCGTCCTACAACTCCGATTGATCTAATATTTAAAATAAAGTTATAACTTTTCATCATTTATATGCACAAAAATTGGCTGAAATTATTGACATGTTTAAGTGGTCGAAATAAATACGTTTTGCTGCTGCTAAAAATCTAGACATATCCGCCTTGCTTTGTTTAAGCCATTATTTTGAGTCTGAGAATAATTTGTTATGAGTCTTTTGATAAGATAAGAATGTATACAACATAATATAATTGCTGGAAATTTGAAAATATTTTTTTAAGGATTATATGGTAGCTAGAAACATATCTTTATACCACTAATGTCACCTCATAGAAAAGAAATGGGAGAATGTTTTGTGTTGAAGTTTATTGACAGGGAATGGAGGAACACCACACTAAGAGCTATCCAAGAATGGTGAAAACCATAATCTTGGGGATGCCTAAGGCACAACACTAGACCTATTGAAGTCTCGGTTTGCAAACCTCCAAACTTTGTTTTTTGAGAAACATAAGATAATCATAGAAACTTGGAGAGTTTTTTATCTAGTTTTATATTTAGTTTTGCATATTACCTTTGAAATAAATGAGACCACCATGATAAATATTTTGCATGCCCAAGAAATAGCTACTATAATTTAAAAGAATTTGAGTTGTATGCTATTAAAATAAAAAGGGAATGAAAACAAAAAGTGGAATGAAATCTATGCTAATTGTTACTTGTTTCAAATACTTTAATGAATGCTAATTTACAAGTGCCTTATTTAGTTATGTCTTTTATTCATATGCATAGATGGTTAAATTTAAAGTGTCTTGTCTTATAAGAAATGATTAGCACTATGGACAATTTGGCATGCTTGTAGACATCTTTTTGATAACCCCAAAATTCTCAAATAAGCAAAGCTTTGTATATCCAAATACTTGAAACTCCAACAACATACACCATACCTACCTATGTGGCATTATATACTCCAAGTATAATATATGTGCTATGATTTCAAGTACTTCAAAATAATTTTTTTGTTTTTGTTCAGAGCTCATGGAAAAGTAAGATGTGGGGTGAAAACATGCAACCGTGTAAAATCTACACAAGGGCAAACAATAATTTGACCATTGCTAATTGAAAGTTATGTGTTTGACAATTTATAAGTTATTTGTTAACCAAACCATGCTGATATGGGGAAACCTTTAAAAAATAGCACTAACCTATTTCGTTGATGTCATGTACCTTTGGCCATGGATACCTATAAAAAATAAGATGAGCCAAAAGTGATCAATTTATTCTAGTATGCCTATGTGTTAGAGGGGGCGTTGGGGCCACCAACCTAAGCCATGCAAATGCATCATGGTGGAAGTTTACACCATCAATATTCTACGAGGCACCTTAAATAAAAATATATATGAAATAGTAAATAAATAAAGTGCCGAGAATTTCATTTGTTTATTTGTCTTGTCACCTAAGTATGGATAAACCCTCACAAAGGGACTCCTAGTACAAAGGGGAAATAGGTACTAATAACTGCAAGTGCACAGATCGTTTGCAGCTAGTTTCAAAATAAAGATATTGACCCCACAGGGAGCAACATGCAAAATATTAAAATGCTTTTAACTAAAACTAAACAAAGTACTTGAGTAATAATTTTGAGATGCAAGAAAAGTAGAATTATTTTTGGGTTTTTGATTGAATGAAGCAATTAAAGTAAAGTAAAACTTAATGCAAAAAGTAAGAATCGCGTGTGTAAAAGAGCTTGGAACTGCAATAGGAAAAAAGACATTCTTAGGGGTGGATACACCGCTAGCAATTTAGACTAAGCAATCAAGATTATTATAACAAACATTCTCATGATATGTATGT
Organism: Avena eriantha; assembly: GCA_910589775.1. Classification (NCBI taxonomy): domain Eukaryota; kingdom Viridiplantae; phylum Streptophyta; class Magnoliopsida; order Poales; family Poaceae; genus Avena; species Avena eriantha. The sequence goes on from OU342746.1 coordinate 254,106,665, forward strand.
ATGTGGGAGGAGTTCCATATATGGACGAATAGGCAACAACCACTGCTCACATCATCCTTCATAACCACAGCTGACAGATAAACGACATCAATCGTATTATCCTGCTATTAAAGGATTTCTCCCATGGCATGGACATGGCTTTATTAGTTATCCTTGTTTCCCCAAGTTAGTACGTAAATAATGACAATAGCTTTATAGTCAAAATTAGTGCTATCATACCTCTGTCTACCAAGAGGTAATCCCCTTTATCGTGTCCCCATAAGAGGCAAATATTAAGGAGGTGCACAACTCCCAACATCAAGATGAAGACAATTAACACATACACATAATTATGTATAACATAATAATCTCTATCTTATCTCAACCATATGCTAGGGTTTCTCCATATCCCATGAACTAATGATCTACTCAGACATGAAGGCAATCAGCATCATGCAATGGTAATGGAAACAATTGTAAATGAATAGTTCCTGTATAAATCCACAATGAGTACGGAAATTACAACAAGATATTGATGGGGTGAAGATGGGATGGATGAGATGATGGTGGTGCAGCGGTTGATGAAGATGAAGATCGATGCCTTGGCCTCCCAGATCTGCGTAGGGCGAAGATGGATCCCTTGGGCAAGTTCCTCCTCCAGATTCCTTCCGGAGGTGAGGTTTTGGATATTTCTGGGTGTTTTGTCTGTCGTCTCCCCGATCCAGTTGCACGGGGTGAAACTATTTGAGGAGGCGGTGGCGGCGCCAACTATACTGCCGGAACTATACGGCTAGAAAATTATTCCCGCCGTATAGTTGATCTTCAAACCTTCTAGATGCCTCGATCGCTTCGGATTTTCTTCTAGTGTTATTGATATTTCCCAAATAAGCGATTTACATTGTTTTGAATCCTTTTCTGCCCAATACAACTGCTCCAAGAGTTGTGTTCATTGTATCCATCATCTGCCCCGATCGTCGTAAAAGTAGACATAAAATGTGCGGATGAACACCATAAAATACCAAGATCCTACCACTATAATGCAAAACAATAATATAAAACATGATGCAAATATGCACTCATCAACTTCCCCAAGCTTAGACTCTTTCTCGTCCCGAGCAAGGCTGGCTTAGTGAATGTGATCCTCATATTCATAAAGCTGGGTCGATAAAATAAATGTGGCAATTGCAGCATGTGTTTAGCCTATAAGATACGTAGGAATGAGTTCATGAATAGTACCTTACTCAAAACATCTGAATACTATTAGCAGGCTTCCACACCTTAGTGATCAACAGTTCACAAAATATGAATCCCAACATGATGTAAAAGTATTCAGTTCGACCGAATGAGTTAGCGAGGTAGTCCCAAGTGTTTTAGGATTAGCATATTCACTTGGGATTCAAAATCTCAAAACGTCTCTTTGTCTTACTACAATATAGTGGTATATGCCTATTATCACTACAAGAAAAGTTTCCTTCCGCAACGACTTGGCCCGACGGTCATCGTAGAAGGCGCGTCTTCCGCGACAAAATTCTTGGCTCGGCCGTGGGCGATGAAAAACTTTTTTTCCGGTTTTGTGGCCCTCTACTATGATGGATCTGCTAAAAACATGGAGGAAGCTCAGCTGGCGTGTCGCAGAAGCAACATTTTCATTTCCTCACGCGATGTTGACTCACCGAAGTCGTTTGAGGCGTGTGGGTCCCAGATGTCAGTGTCTCTAGCGGACCATACTTTTTGGTCGCGCCTCCCTGATTTGAGCTCGATAACGTTGCTCGAGGCGTCTGCTGTTTAGTCAGGCTACCAGGTCCCACATATCAGCCTCTCATTAGAAGGATCTTGTGTATGATGGAATTTTTTCCTTCGCTCGCGCTACCCTGTTCCGAAGTTAACAGCGCTGCTCGATGTATCTACCGTCTAATCAACCTACTGGGACCCACATGTCGTCCTCTCATTAGAAGAAACATGTGTATGATGGAATTTTTTCCTTCGCTGGCGCTACCCCAGTCCGAGTTGATAGCGCTGCTCAACACATCTATTTTTAAGCAACCTCCTAAGCCCCACATGTCATCCTCTCATTAGAAGAAATGTGTGTATGATGGATTTTTTTCCTTCGCTCGCGCTACCCTGTTCTGAACTTGATAACGTTGTTCGATGCATCTACCGTTTAATCACGATGCTGGGCCACACATGTCATCCTCTCATTAAAAGAAACGTGCATATGATGGATTTTTACCCTCTGTAGCGCCTTCGTGTTACGAACTTGATAGCTTTGCTCGCTGCATCAGCCGTTTATTCAGGCTAGTGGGTCCCTTATGTCAGCCTCACATTAGAAGAATCGTGGGTATGATGGAATGTTTTTCTTATCTAGCGCTACCCTGTTCCGAACTAGATAGCGTTGCTCGACGAATCTGCTGTTTGATCACGCTGTTGGGTTCCCCATTTCAGCCTCTCATTAAAAAAATGGGTACATGATACATTGCAAATGTATCTATAATTTTTGATGCTCCATGCTCAGTTTTATCCACTTTCTTGTGTTTTGTCCACACTTTAGAGTACTTTTCATATGATTTCTTTGACTAACCTATTAACAAGAGCCACAGTGCCAGCTCCCTGTTTTCTGCTGTTTTTGGTTCCAGGAAAGTCAGAAAATGAATATTCTCGGAATTGGACGGGACAAAAGCCAAAGTACCTATTTTTCCAGAAGACTCACAGAGCCAGAATATGAGACGGAGGAGGGCCAAGGGCTGGCCACACCACCCCTAGGCGCGGGCTGGGCCTGGCCGCGCCAGGGCATGGTGTGGTGGCCCCAGGCACCCCCTCGGTCTCCCTCTTCGCCTATAAGAAGCCTTCTGACCTAAAAGCTTCGGGGGGTTCGACGTTTTTCCACGAAAAGTTCTGCTGCGCTACCGCCACCGAACGGGAGAGTCGGGGACAGAAAGTTTCTGTTCCGGCACCCTACCGGGACGGGGAAGTGCCCCCGGAGCCATCTCCATCGATCTCCACCATCATCTCCATCGACCATCCATGTTTCCTCCATCTATGAGTGAGTAATCCCCCGCTGTAGGTTATGGGGATAGTAGGGATTGGATGAGATCGTTCATGTAATGGCATCAGATTGTTAGGGCATGGTGCCTAGTATCTTTTATTAGTGTTTTATGACTTTGTTGCGACTTGTTGTGCTTAATGCTTGTCACTAGGGCCCGAGTGCCATGATTTCAGATCTGAACTTATTATTGATTCATTATGATAGTATTGTTCTTGGTCCTATCTACAAGTTGTATACACACGTTATTGTTCGGAACCTATGGCCCCGAAGTGATAGAAATCGGGATAACCGGAAGGGAATGGCTTTGATGTGAGGATCACATGTGTTCATGGAGTGTTAATGCTTTGCTCCGGTGCTCTATTAAAAGGAGCACCTTAATTGCCAGTAGTTCCCTAGAGGCCCCGCTGCAAACGGGCTGGCAGGACAAAAGATGTTGTGCAAGTTCTCATTGCGAGCACGTATGACTATATATGGAACACATGCCTAGGATTGTCTAGTACTTGGGTGCTTTATCTTATTTATCTGCAATTGCCCTATGTTCTGATTGCTATGTGAATTGTCTTGTCCATGCAACGTCCGTCCATCCATCCCTATGCCTACCACACTCGAATCCCACTGTTTACTGCATTTGTTACTACTGTCTTTGCTTTACTACTGCTATTACTTTGCTATTCCTACTACAAAACTGTTGCTACTGATAAACTGTTGTGAGCAAGATTGTTTCCAGGTGCAGCTGAATTGACAAATCAGTTGTTAAGGCTTATAAATATTCTTTGGCTCCCCTTGTGTCGAATCAATAAATTGGGTTTCACTTTCCTCGAAAATAGTACGATACACCCCTATACTTGTGGGTCATCAGTACATGCTGAACTTTTTTCTCGCTTGCGCCTCCCTTTTTCGAACTGGGTACATTGCTCGATGCAGCATCTATATAAGGTCGCGCTGCTGGGTCCCACATATCAGCCTCTCTATAAATGAAACATGCGTATGATGGACTTTTTTTAGCCATGTCCGCTGTTTTGACCTTGGAAACTTGCTGGGTCCCAGATGTCAACCACCTCTTTGTAGGAAACATGTCTATGCTGGGTCCCAACTGACAACCTCTATTTGAAAGAATCATGTGTATGTTCTACCGAATGAGTTAGCGAGATAGTTCCAAGTGTTTTAGCATTAGCATATTCACTTGGGATTCAAAATCTCAAAACGTCTCTTTGTGTTACTACAATATAGTGGTATATGCCTATTTGCTCTTTTCACATTCACTCTTTTTCTCTTTCTTTATATATATATAGAGAGAGAGTCGCGGTATTTGACTCCCAGGGGAATAGTTATTCTACACCCACACTCTATCTTTTGAACCATATATTATTTTTACGTCACGTAAAATTTTCATACATCGTAAGTCGAGAAGAACATAAGAAAATTTAGAAATGACATAAGTTTTTTGTTTACATGCCGTATAAAAATGCAACGTAAAAACATATTTTGGTGTTTTTACACTATAATGACACATAAACTCCATTTTTGTCGATTTTTTGGTTGTGGTGAATATATGAATATAATTATTCGTATACAAAACATAATTTTTTCAATCTAACAACGTAAAAATATGTTGGGTCCAAAATAACTATTCTACACCCTAGGTGCTGAATAAAATTATATATATATATGCTCGCACTTTTGTTTAAGTGCTGTGCAAAGGAGCTAGCCATACATTCCACTTCATGTAGGAATTCAAAGTTTAACAATCTCAATTACCAAATTCCAATTGTATTCAAAGTTTTCTCTTCCTTGATATCTTCCACTTCATATGGCCTCTTCTTTAGTTAGGCGAAGTGGAATGTTATTTCCTCTTCTCCAAACATCATTGAAATAGTCTCCTTCTTATTATCAATTCGAGCTTTGCTTATGGAAACAAAAGGCCTGCCTAAAAGAATAGGACAAAAATAATCTCGAGGCATACAACAATATGAAAATCAAGGGGGTACATGAGTGATCCAATAAAGACATAGATATTTTTGATAACACCTTCTGGTTTTATATTATTTATATTAGACAATTTAATAGTAGTGTCTACCGGTTCCACATCTAGATTATTTAAATTGTAGCAAAGTTCCTCATAAAGTGATGAAGGCATAATGTTTATAGTGGAAATCGGCTCACAAATTCTGTATAAGAAAGTTTCTCCACAATATATAGGAGTCATAGGTTTATAAGTTTCGTTTCCTTGAACCTTACCTTCGATGAATTCTGAGGTTTCAAAGTCTAGCATAACCACTCCATTATCCACCATTCGTGCTTCCATAAGATACTTCAATATAACATTATTTATATTGGTAGCTTCGGGGTTCTTTTCTGGTTTTTTTAATCTTCTCTTTACTTGTTCTTCCTTGTTTTTCTTTTTCTTGATATTCTCTTGAATAGGTGTAGAGGAGAACTCTTCCATTAGCGCACTTTCTCTTGCACGCTTCTTTTCTTCAAGGGGTTTATGGGGTCCCATTCTGTAGGTACCTGTAAATGGCCTGCATAATTCTCAATAATTTTGTTTACGGAGTAAGAATCAATACCACTACAAGAAAAGTTTCCTTCCGCAACGACTTGGCCCGACGGTCATCATAGAAGGTGCGTCTTCCGCGGCAAAATTCTTGGCTCGGCCGTGGCCAATGGAAAACTTTTTTTTTCTGGTTTTGCGGCCCTCTACTATGACGGATCTGCTAAAAACATGGAGGAAGCTCAGCTGGCGTGTGGCAGAAGCAACATTTTCATTTCCTCACGCGATGTTGACTCACCGGGGTCTTTTGAGGCGTGTGGGTCCCGGATGTCAGTGACTCTAGCAGACCATACTTTTTGGTCGCGCCTCCCTGATTTGAACTCGATAACGTTTCTCGAGGCGTTTGCCTTTTAGTTAGGCTACCAGGTCCCACATATCAGCCTCTCATTAGAAGGATCGTGTGTATGATGGAATTTTTTCCTTCGCTCGTGCTACCCTATTCCGAAGTTGATAGCGCTGCTCGATGCATCTACCGTCTAATCAACCTACTGGGACCCACATGTCATCCTCCCATTAGAAGAAACAGGTGTATGATGGAATTTTTTCCTTCGCTGGCGCTACCCCAGTCCGAGTTGATAGCGCTGCTCAACACATCTATTTTTTAAGCAACCTCCTAAGCCCCACATGTCATCCTCTCATTAGAAGAAATGTGTGTATGATGGATTTTTTTCCTTCGCTCGCGCTACCCTGTTCCGAACTTGATAACGTTGTTCGATGCATCTACCGTTTAATCACGATGCTGGGCCGCACATGTCATCCTCTCATTAAAAGAAACGTGCGTATGATGGATTTTTACCCTCTGTAGCGCCTTCGTGTTCCAAACTTGATAGTTTTGCTCGCTGCATCAACCGTTTATTTAGGCTGGTAGGTCCCTTATGTCAGCCTCACATTAGAAGAATCGTGGGTATGATGGAATGTTTTTCTTCTCTAGCGCTACCCTGTTCCGAACTAGATAGCGTTGCTCGACGAATCTGCTGTTTGCTCACGCTGTTGGGTTCCCCATTTCAGCCTCTCATTAAAAAAAAGGGTACATGCTGAACTTTTTTCTCGCTCGCGCCTCCCTATTTCGAACTGGGTACATTGCTCGATGCAACATCTATATAAGGTTGCGCTGTTGGGTCCCATATATCAGCCTCTCTGTAAATGAAACGTGCGTATGATGGACTTTTTTTGGCCATATCCGTTGTTTTGACCTTGGAAACTTGCTGGGTCCCAGATGTCAACCACCTCTTTGCAGGAAACATGTCTATGCTGGGTCCCAACTGACAACCTCTATTTGAAAGAAACATGTGTATGTTGGACTATTTTTTGGGTCTCAGGTGTCAGCCTCAGAGTACAAAAAATGCTCAGAAAGGCCGAATTAAAAAGATTCTGGGCTAACTCGGGGTGGATGCCCTATTCGTCATGGCTTATATTCCATGGGCTCACTCCTAAATTTAATGGGCTACGGTCGGTGGCCACACAACCATGAAAATGCCGAATTATAAGGTATTGGGCTATGCTTGGGGATGATAGGCTTATTTCATGGGCTATGCTTGGGTCTGCTGGGTCCGACATGTCAGCTTCTGCGTAAGTGCAACATGTGTATGATGGCCTTTTGTTTCGGCCGTGTCCGCTGTTTTCACCATGGCAATCGTGTATGGTCTTATTGCTAGGACCCTTATGTCAGCCTCTCTGGCATGTTCTGGCTTGTGGGTCCTTGATGCAGCCTTGTATTTTCTATCTAGTGGGTCCCCGATGCGAGCCTCTCTATATAAGTATTTAAACTTTTTTCGAACCCACCCTCAAAACAAACTCTAGGTACTCTGCATGCTGGTGGGTCCATGATGTTAGCCTCTCCGTAATGCGATATTGCTAGAAGAAAAAATGTAAACCCAAGATACACACACACAAAGGAGATTCGAACAAAAGACCTTCAAATCAAATAAACGTAAACTGAGTGCGTTTGAAATACAACAAAGATATTTATAGAAAAATATCATTAAACTTTTATTAGTACTACAACTTCTGTATTAGTCTTCTTAAAATATTTTGTGTGTCTATGTTTATCTCTTTTAAAATATAAGAGGGCAGCGCTCCTGGCATCTCAATTTGTAAAATGCCACATAATGGGGTATTTTTTTAAACATGGGTATGCAGAGTTTTTATTATTATGAGAGGTGGGGGCAATGCCCAAAAGGCCGAATTAAAAAGAATTTGGCTATTGCTCTACGTGGGTTATATTCCATAGGCTATGCTCCATGGGCTTTATTCTCAAATTTCACTGGGCTGTGCTCAACAGTCTGCTGACCCGTAAAAGGCCGAACTAATATGTTCTCGGCTATGCTCCATGGGCTCCTTTCTAAAATTTCGCTGGTTTGTGGTCAGTAGTACCTGACCCCGAAAAGACCGAATTAAAATGTTCTGGGCTAGAGAGGGGCTGAATGAGCTACTCCCTCTGATCCAAATTAATGTTCTCGGATTTGGCTAGATTCGGACGTATCTAGCACAAAAACTTGACTAGATATGTCAGAATCTGGAAAAATGTGAAAACATTAATTTGGATCGGAGGGAGTACTAGATTTCTTCCCCTGGTTAATAAAAATTGCATTGTGATGTGCTTTGTCGGATTCGAAACAAAGACCTCAGCGAGGGCGGGGGAAAAGCGATAATTCTTTTTGGCAGATATTCATGTCCAAATTCAGCAGTACAGAATAAGGTAGACAAATTATCAATAGATTCGAAGTTAATATACAGGAGCACTTGACCAATTCAGCAGCATTTCAAAAGTGAACAATGCAGCAATACAGATAATGAAATACAATACCAGCACATCAGTATTAGTTGCACAAATGCTTTAGTAATAGCAACGATAGAGTATTTGAGAGATTCAGTAGCTTTCCTGCTTGAAATTCAATAGCAGTACAAAGATAATCAGTTCTTGTTCCAGCTAAAAAATCTTGGCCCACGATCAGTTTGGACTGTTCTCCGAATAGACTCAACCATTGGAGCAAGCAAAACTGACGATCAAGTCTGCTTCTGTGTTAGTACCTCCTCCTTACGTCAATCCCTCTGTGACCGCCCATAGCAACCCAAAATGCCCAAGACTCATCTAGATAATTGTAACAATGCTAAGTTTCAAAAGAAAAGCAATACAATCTGATGCACTTCATCTAACCAAGTAATAGTACATCGCAGTTTGTCCTACAAAATATTGTACTAATACTAATGATAGAACATTTGACAGATTCAGTAGCATTTGGAAGATTCAGCAGTATAGAATAGACCGTAAAAATATCAGATAGATTCCCGGTTCATATTCAGCAGCACTTGACAGAGTCATCACATCATTTCAAAATGACCGGTTGTGGCAGTACACAGACAATGACCAAAAGAATTGACAGATTCAGCAATGCGGACATTGAAATTCAAAAGATGTAGCAAGGACTGATTCAAAAGGAAAGCAAGACCATATTCTGCACTCGACCGGTCGATTTGAACAAGTACCGAACAAAACTTTTGATAGGTTCAGTAGCATTTGAAAGATCAAGCAGTACATAATAAGAAAGAAAAATATCAACAGATTCACAGTTCACATTCAGCGTCACTTGGACATATTCAGCAGCATTTCAAAGTGACAGATTCAGTTTGCCCTTTTCTCCGAACACTCGTCATTGGAAGAAACAAAACTGACGATCAAGTCTGCTTTTGTGTGCATGCCTCCTTCTTGCATTAATGCCTATGTGTGACCTCCATAGGCAACTCAAAATGCCCAAAGTCTTGTCTAGATTATGAGTTGATGACAAGGCCAAGTTACAAAAGAAAAGCAAGACCATCTACTGCACTTGATCTAAACTGAGCTATCCTATTACATAGTATTACAATTACTTATGGTAGTTTGGTTCCAATCACGGGCATTGGCGATGCTCGGGATGAACCATAACGGAGTCTCCGGAGATTTCCATGCAACGTTGGTTGAGAAACCAACAACTGCTTCTTCGGTATTTAGACTGAAGCAACATAGTTCAAGAAACGGCGTATATCCAAGTCCTATTGCATGGTGGGAGGTGTAGACACGATTGCTTCTCGTCAGATATCCTGGGGCAACATCTGCACCGCCTACCGCAATATTAATCGGATAGTTCAATCCAAGGAAAAGGGAATATGCTCCCAGGTTAGCAATCTCTATCCATGGCTTAGGTGGATACAAGTAAGTAGTGTCCTTTGAGTACACCTTGCAGCCAAACCCAGTAGCATAGGTGCCACAAGTGCGACCGCAGTGATCAACACTATGATCAGCAATAGGATTGCCATGACCATAATAAGCACCACCATAAAACTCCTCATCAGTAACACCCACGGTATGGATAAGAAGAAGGCGAGATTCATCTGCAGATATTGCTAAGAACCATAAACCAGGTTCATGCTCATCATCATCTATGGCATCAAGGTTGACCTCCTAGAGATGCGCGACAGGTGGTGGCGGGAGTAAAATAGGACCTACAAAAAGAAATGACGGCCAAATCATCCAACACTAGTTTACATCCATTAAAACTAAAGCTAGTGTTTAGAACAGGAATGGATCAAACTTACCAAAATATAGATGATTCCAGACATAAACACTTGCACTCTCAATGGCTGCAAACACCAGACCTTTGTGGATAAGTGCATTGTTGTATTTGAAATAACATTGGAACTGGTTCTCAAGAACTATCCATGCATACTCATTTCCATCAAGGGTAGCAATTGAGTAGTCGAAGATAGCGACAACAGAGAAATCTAAATAATCAGTCGTAGCTGTGGGAGCTCGGAAAATAGCAATCTTCCGGAGGAGAATAGGGCGATCATTATGCATCAGATCATTGGTGGGTACAAACTCATTGACTTGTGGGAGAGGAACGCTTTGATGAGTTTACACATTGACAAGCTCCCACTTGCACTCAGACCCAACAGTGGCGATCCAATCTCCATTGGCACCTACCCATACAATTCAGGAACACAGCGTCAGAGGAGAACTTGTCCAGTGGTGTTAGATTGCATGTCGTGCCCTTTCCCTTAAAGTACTTGTTGCATTCCCATGGTTTCTTAGTCGGGTGAGAATGAAGAACACAGGGGAGGCCAAACGGTTGAGAAGCATGTAAACTTGCACTATATTTTATCGATTCAAGAAGATGTTTGGACAAACTGGTGAGGCTCACGGAGGTGATGACGTCGCATCTGGTTATGAGTTCTTCAAGCGAGACTTCGGTTAAAACATGCTGGAACAACTCAGAATCATCACTGTCCTTGCTCGGTCCTGCCATCGCAAGGGAGCTGATGAAAGTTTGGACATTGGCTTGATTTGGTTTTTTTGGAAAAGGGAAGATCGATGGCGGCAGGCGGGACAGGGAGAAGAACAAACACTCTCATATTGTGCGGTGAACATGATCGGAAAGATGCATTGTGGAGGAGAAGAACGACGGCGCTTGGCATAGAAGTGGGGATTGAGCATATAGGCGAGGTTGAATAAAATGAAAACGGATGCATGTTCCTCTGCTCCATTTCCCTTCAGAATAGTACTACTCTGCTCCCAGTTCCCTCCACAATAAATCTTTCTTACAAATCGAAGAGGAAGTAGTATGAAGAGTAGGGCCTGATCATCTCCTTTCTCGAGGAGCCGAACCGACTGTTTTCTTTGCTAAATTTTATGGTCCTTTAAGCTAAAATGCATGGACCTCAGTGTAATTTTACCTTTTTTAGGTCCTTGGTGTAAATGTACCCCCACCATCTGTGTAAAATTCTAACAAAAAAGTGTAAGTTGTGAAATTTGAACAAATTTAAGCTTAGTTGTCAACAAGTATGAAAATTCTTGGATTTCAAGCCGAACGACCAAGGTCAAGGCCATATCAACATCATACTTTATGGTGATGATGCCAGATCCAAGAATTAGCATGCCGATAGATTTGGACATATTTTGAAAACAATCAAAGATGAAGTAGTACGAAGAGTATGGCTCGATCAGCTGCTCTCTCGAGAAGGAGCCATACACGACTGTTTTCCTTGCTTATTTTTAGGGGGGTGCTAAATGTATGGACATCGATGTAATTTTCCCTTTTTGGGGTACTTGATGTAAAATGTACTTCCACACACCGTGTAAAATTCTAACCTAAAAGTGTAAATGGTGAAATTTAGATGATTTTAAGCTTACTTGTCAATGAGTATGAACATTCTTGGATTTCAGTCGAACGACCAAAGTCAAGGCCATATAAAGATCATACTTTATGCTGATGATCCCATATCAGAGAATCTGCATGGCAACAGATTTGGCCATATTTTGAAAATAATCAAAGAGGAAGTAGTACGAAGAGTTTGGTTTAGATCAGTTGGTCTCTCGATAAGGAGACGAAATAGAAAGTTTTCCTTTGTAGGGTCCTTTGTGCTAAATGTGTGGACCTCCATGTAATTTTCCCCTTTTTAGGTCCTTGATGTAAAATGTACTCCCACCGACCATGTAAAATTCTAAATTAAGAGTAAGTGGTGAAATTTAAACGAATTTAAGCTTAGTTGTCAACGAGTATGAACCATATTCTTGGATTTTCAAGACAAACAGCTAAGGTTAAGCCATATCTACATCATACTTTATGCATATGATCCCATATCCAAGAATTTGCATACTGGAAAATTTGGCCATATTTTGAAAACAATCAAAGATGAAGTAGTTGAAGAGTGTGGCTCGATCAACTGCTCTCTAGAGAAGGAGTCGAACCTGAATATTTTCCTTGCTTAATTTAAGGGTCCTTTGTGCTAAATGTATGGACCTCTATGTAATTTTCACTTTTTTAGGTCCTTGATGTAAAATGTACTTCCACGCCCGTGGAAAATTCTAACCTAAATGTGTCAGTGGTGAAATTTTGACGATTTTAAGCTTACTTGTCCACGAGTATGACCATTATTGGATTTCAAGCCGAACAACCAAGGTCAAAGCCATATCAACATCATACTTTATGTTGATGATCCCGTATGAGAGCATTTGCATGGCGACAAATTGCCCTATTTTGAAAACAATCGAAGAGGAAGTAGTGTGTAGAGTTTGGCTCAGATCAGCTGATCTCTCGAGAAGGAGCCGAACCAGATTTTTTTTCCTTTTAGGGAGCTTTATGATAAATGTATGGACCTTAATATAATTATTTCTTTTTTCGGGTCCCTGGTGTAAAATGTACTCCGACCAACCGTGTAAAAATCTAACCTAAAAGTAAGTGGTGAAATTTAAACAAATTTAAGCTTAGTTGTCAACGAGTATGAACCATTCTAGGATTTCAAGATGAACAACCAAGGTCATGATCCCATATTCAAAAAATTGCACCCCGACAATTTTTGCCATATTTTGAAAACAATCGAAGATGAAGTAGTATGAAGAGTATGGCTCGATCAGCTACTCTCTCGAGAAGGAGCCGAACATGATTGTTTTCCTTGCTTAATTTTAGGGTCCTTTGTGCCAAATGTATGGACCTTGATGTAATTTTCCCTTTTTAGGTCCTTGATGTAAAATGTACTTCCATGCCCGTGTAAAATTCTAACCTAAAAGTGTAAGTGGTGAAATTTTGATTGTTTTTTAGCTTACTGGTCAATGAGTATGACCATTATTGGATTTCAAGCCAAAAACCAAGGTCATGGCCATATATACCAACCATCATACTTTATGTTGATGATCCCATATGAGAGAATTTGCATGGCGACAAATTTGGCCATATTTTGAAAACAATCAAAGAGGAAGTAGTATGTAGAGTTTGGCTCAGATCAGCTGATCTCTCGAGAAGGAGCCGAACCAGAATTTTTTCCTTTTAGGGAGCTTTATGATAAATGTATGGACCTAGATGTATTTTTTGCTTTTTTCAGGTACCTGGTGTAAAATGTACTCGAACCAACCATGTAAAAATCTAACCTAAAAGTAAGTGGTGACATTTAAACGAATTTAAGATTAGTTGTCAACGAGTATGCACCATTCTGGGATTTCAAGATGAACGACCAACGTCATGATCCCATATCCAAGAATTTGCATGCCGGCAAATTTGGCCATATTTTGAAAACAATCGAAGATGAAGTAGTATGAAGAGTATGGCTCGATCAGTTACTCTCTAGAGAAGGAGCCGAACCCAACTTTTTCCTTCCTTTATTTTAGGGTCCTTTGTGCTAAATGTATGGACCTTGATGTAATTTTCCATTTTTAGGTCCTTGATGTAAAATGTGCTTCCACGCCCGTGTAAAATTCAAACCTAAAAGTGTAAGTGGTCAAATTTTAGGGTCCTTTGTGCTAAATGTATGGACCTCGATGTAATTTTCCTTGCTTCATTTAAGGTTCCTTTGTGCTAAATGTATGGACCTCGATGCAATTTTCCCCTTTTTAGGTCTAAAAGTGTAAGTGGTGAAATTTAGATGATTATTTTAAGCTTACTTATCAACGAGTATGAACATTCTTGGATTTCAATCCAAACAACCAAGGTCATCAAGGCCATATCAACATCATACTTTATATGCTGATGATCCCATGTCAGAGAATTTGCATGGCAATAGATCTGGCCATGTTTTGAAAACAATCGAAGAGTAAGTAGTATCAAGAGTTTGGCTGAGATCAGTTGATCTCTCGAGAAGGAGCCGAACCCGAAATTTTTCCTTTTAGGGTCCTTTATGCTAAATGTATGTACCTCAACATATTTTTTGCTTTTTTGAGGTCCCTGATGTAAAATGTACTCCGATCGACCGTGTAAAGTTCTAACCTAAAAGTAAGTGGTGAAATTTAAATGAATTTAAGATTAGTTGTCAACGAGTACAAACTATTCTTGTATTTCAAGATGAACTACCAAGATGAAGGCCATATCTACATCATATTTATGCTGATGATCCCATACTCAAGAATTTGCATATCAACAAATTTGGCCTTATTTTGAAAACAATCGAAGATGAATTAGTATGAAGAGTGTGGCTCGTTCAGCTACTCTCTCAAGAAGGAGCCGAACCCTACTGTTTTGCTTGCTTAATATTAGGGTCCTTTGTGCTAAATGTATGGACCTTGATGTAATTTCCCCCTTTTTTAGTTCCTTGTTGTAAAATGTACTCCCATCGACCGTTTAAAATTCTAACCTAAAAGTAAGTGGTGAAATTTAAATGAATTTCAGCTTATAGTTGTCAACAAGTATGAACATTCTTTGTGATGATCGAGTATCCAAGAAATTGCATGGCAATAGATTTGGCCATATTGTGAAAACAATCAAAGAGAAAGTAGTATGAAGAGTATGGCTCAATCAACTGCTCTCTTGAGAAGGAGCCGAACCTGATTGTTTTCTTTACTCAATTTTAGGGTCCTTTGTGCTAAATGTATGGACCTCAATGTAATTTCCCCCTTTTTAGGTCCTTGATGAAGAATGCACTCCCACCGACCATGTAAAATGCTAACCTAAAAGCAATTGATGAAATTTCAACGGATTTAAGCATAGTTGTCAACAAGTATGAAAAAATCTTGGATTTTCAAGCCGAACGACCACGAGGTCAAGGCCATATCTCTACACCATACTTTATGTTGATGATCCCATATTCAAGAATTTGCATGACGACAAATTTGGCCATATTTTGAAAATAATCGAAGAGGAAGTAGTATGAAGAGTATGTCTCGACCAGCTGCTCTCTCGAGAAGGAGCCGAACCCGACTGTTTTATTTGCTCAATTTTAGGATCCTTTGTGCTAAATGTATGGACATCGATGTAATTTTCCCTTTTTTAGGTCCTTTATGTAGAATGTATTTTATGCTTATGATCTCATGTCCAAGAATTTGCATGCCGACAAATTTGGCCATCTTTTGAAAACAATTGAAGATATTAAAAACAAAAAATAATAAATTTCATTTTCCAAGTGACAGGAATTTATTTTCTGAAAAGCAAGTAAGAAGAATTTATTTCCTTTTTCCTGTTTAAAAAATAAAGAGAGAGAAGAGACTATATGAGCACATAGGAGGCATCAAGAGAGTTGCGAAGAGGAAGATTTGAAGGCAATGCAATGTCAGAGAAAAGCTCGGATGGGTTCCTGACACGAGGTACAGGGTACAGTGAGTAGAGTAAATTTCAGGACCATGATGGCTCAGGATACGTTGAGCTCGTTGGGAACCCCAAGAGGAAGGTATGATGAGCACATTAGCAAGTTTCCCTCAGTTATGAAACCAAGGTTATCAAACCAGTAGGACCAATGAATCAACCCCAAGGTGTTTCTACCAACTTGGAATCCTGCACAGCACAACCACAGAACTTTGCCCCAACTTACAGTGAGGTTGTTAATCTCACCAGTTTTACTGAAAACAAAGGATTAATAGTGTGGAAGATAGTAATTTCTTGCAGAAAGTAAACAGTAAACAATGAATAGTAGATGGTATATCAATGGTAAAAGAATGGACCGGGGTCCATAGTTCACTAGAGGTGATTCTCCTTAATATAAGTAGCATGTTGGGTGAACAAATTACAGCGGGACAATTGACAGATTTGAGAAAGCATACAATGCATATTCTAATCATCTTGACTTATATGATATTTGATTGGGCATTACAACATTATACATAGACCGTAATCCAGCTGCATCTATGACTAATAATCCACCTTTAGGTTATCATCCAAACCCCCTCCAGTATTTAGTTGCAAGCAACAGATAATTGCATTAAGCAAAGTGTGTAAAGTAAACAATACGATTGTCCCATGGACAAAGGATTGATGTTTTCTCCCTAGTAGCAACATCACATCTACAACCTTAGAGATTCCTGTCACTTCCCCAGATTACTAGAGGCATGAACCCACTATCGAGCATAAATATTCCCTCTTGGAGTTGCTAGCATCTACTTGGCCAAGATAGTTACTAACAACGGAAAGCATGCAAGATCACAAATAACATAGACATGATAGAATCAGTAATGAATCTAAAATAGCATCTCAATATTCATCGGATCCCCGCAAACACAACATGTAAGATTACAAATAGATGATCTTGATCATGAATGGAGCTCACAAGATCTAAACATGATAGCACAAAGGAGGAGAACCAACCATCTAGCTAGTACATGGACCAATAGTCCAAGGATGAACTACTCACGCATCACACTGGAGGCAGTCATGGTGATGAAGAAGGCCTCCAGGGTGATCTCTCACCTCCGGCAGGGTGCCGGGAAGAGCTTCGGACCCCCCGATCTAGGGATGGAGATGGCGGCGGCTATAGACTCTTCTGTGGATTTCTGATTGGGTCTTTGATCGGGTACTTAGGGTTTTCGTCCCGTGAGGCTTTTATAGGCGAAGGGGCAAGGTCGGTGGAGGCTTGAGGGGCCGACACCAGGTGGCGGCGCACCTAGGGCTGGCCACGCCATCCTAGGGTGTGGCCGCCTCGTGGCCCCTCTTCGGCTGCCCTCCGGAGTCCGTGTTGCTTCGGGTAAAATATTGACTTTGGCTTTTGTCCCGTCCAATTCCAAGAATATTTCCTTACTAGCTTTTCTGAAACCAAAAACATCAGAAAATAGGCAACAGGCACTGTGGCATCTTGTTAATAGGTTAGTTCCAGAAATTGTATAAAAATACCCCAAAGTGTTGGGGGGATACCCCCGGGTAGGGTCACGCCGGGGTATAAAGGCCGAGTTAGCCGAGGTTCGGCAAGGCCAAAGCAGATGCTGGCCGTGTCACCTCAAGGCAGGCCGAATCACGGAGTAACCCGGACCAGGGGGTGTTCGCCTAACTGAGTCTCAACCGACTTAAGCAGTGAGTCGGAAGTATATGTTTACTTGTATGCAGGAACAGGGGTGCCCGGATCAGCTATGATCCGGGCCATGTTTGGCTTCTAGGAGAAGGAAGGAATCTTGCTGGTCAAAAAGAGGGACCGGTACGCACTGCATGAGCGAAGGAGACAAGAGCAGGACCACCGGGTCATGGCCGACAGGAGTGACGACGACCATGTCGGCTGACGCGGGCGCCGCAGAGGCTCACGTAGCTGAAGCATGTGTGACGCGGGGGAAAAAGTACCCTGGTCGGCTTACTACTTTGGGAGGAGGCATATTCTTAGGAATATGCCTCCACGTATGCCCTAGGCAGAAACCGAGCCACCTCTATAAAAGGGGGGCTGGGGCTTCTGTAGAAGGTTTTGGTTTTTCTGCTATCCTGTTTTGGGCTAGGGTTTTTAGTAGGGATCTGTGGGTGAGAGTAAGAGAGTTCCTTCTTCCTTCTCTCGCCATTACAGCTCAAGGAGCACTTGTAATCTTGGATACGAAGCTATACAAACATCTGTGTGGAGAATCACTCCACTATCCCTCCCTGGATTCCCCTAGCGTGTATTAGTCCCTACCTTTAGCTTATCCATAGCATCTGCCGTGACACCACCACGACAGTTGGCGCCCATCGTGGGGCTAGCGGCGCTAGCAGGGGTCAAGATCCGGACGGGAAACCTCATCGCCACCGGCGAACGCATCGTCTCCGTGCTCGTTCAGCGCTTTCGAGCGCTGTATTTCGTCAGCGACAACGCAAGCTGCTTCGGCACGCGCCCTCTTCCGCGCAACGGCCTCTTCAGCGCGCACAAGGTCTACGCTGCGGTGGACGTGTCTTGCGTTCATCCGCGCCACGTCGTCGAAGCAGGGGAACCACCCCTCACTGTGGCTCGCGGGGCGCGTATCGCTCGCTCTCTGGGCCGCGTAGAAGTGATGATGACTGCGCCTGGTGCGGGCGCAAGCAAGAATCCAGTGCCAGATCCGGAGGTAACGCCTAAGGCACCAAGGAAAGCTAGGGGTCCTCCGCTAGAGAGGCCGGAAAATGTGTTGAGAGAGGCAATGGACAGCTTGGCAAACCCTGTAGTAGCAGCGGTAGATCAGGCCGAGCTGGAAGAAACTAGGCAAAAAATACTAGAGGGTGCAAAGAAAATAGCCGCGGCTCAGCAGTCGTTGAACATGATGCTACATGAGTACGCGAAAGCAAACAAAGTTGAGGCAGTAAAGGTAAAAGGGAGAAATCTCATGAGTGAGATGATCAGAGAAGGTGATAATGGAGTTGAGGAATCAGAAAACTGCTTGTCCGTGGGGCTGCCGAGGTATAGTACCTAGGCCAAGAACCTCAGAGCAGCGGATGCAATTGCGTCCGAGTTAGAGGGTCTGACGGGTGAAGCCCGGCAAAGACAACAAGATAGGATTAACGAGCTGGTTCGGATTGCAAATAGGCAAAACGAGGAACTACTCAGAGCAAATCCGGAGAGAGCTGGAGCCTCCAAGATCGTCCATTCGGCGATGGGTAACCCGAAGAAATCCGCTGGAGCCGCATCGTCCCCTCATGGTGGTCCAAGGAGAGAGGAGGTAGTAACCTCGCCCAGATGGAATAGACAGATTGTCCCGTATGACCCAACGCGGGCAGGGAAAGGAAAAGAAGCGCAGAAAAATGATGATCGATGGAGTGCGAGTCGAGGTGAAGCTGGCCGAGGTAACCGCGACCAAGGCAATGCCGGTCAAGGGAACGTTGTCAACGGCAATGCCGGACAGCGAAACTCGGCTGGAGCAGGACAACCGCAGCAGCGGAATATACCAAGGCAAGAGCAAAGTGCCGGCCGAGGTATGCAACAGAAAGGTGCGCCACAAGAGAAAAACCGGTACAACAACGGTGATTCGGATATGGCAAACGCGGGATACCCAAGACCGGACTATCATGTGATAGGGTCGAGATTGGGAAGCAGGGATTTGATGCCGGATGATGCCAGGTTGAAACTGGATCGACTGTATAGGTCGGAACAGATAGAATGTCAAGGTCCACCGGGTCCAGCGTGTTTTGGACCCCGGATCATGAAAGAGCCACCGGTACCCAACTTCCAGTTACCCAGGGGCACGAATACGTATGACGGCAGTACCAAGCCGGAGGATTGGTTAATAAACTATGCGACGGCTGTAAAAATTGCCACTAGTAACTTGAGGTGGGCAGTACGATACGTACCCCAGATGTTGGAAGGCCCAGCAAGGGTATGGTTGAACAATTTGCCACCCGGAAGCATCAACTGTTGGATAGACTTTGAGGAAATGTTCATCAGCAATTTCTCGAGTACATATCAGAGGCCAAATAGGCCGCAGACCCTAGCTATGTGCAAGCAAAGACCTAATGAGACAGACCGGGAGTTCTTAACCCGGTGGTGTACCGTGCGAAACTCGTGTGACGGCGTGATAGAATCACAGGCCATAGCATGGTTTGCACAGGGGTGCAGATATGGAAGCGAGCTGTGGATGAAGTTGCAAAGGAAAATGCCAACTACGTTGGCAGAAATGATCCGGATTGCAGATTCGTATGCTTTGGGTGATCCGACTCAACCTAGGCTCGCGTCAAACGAGTCAAGGGATGAGTACCATCAGAGGGATGGAGCCGGATCATCACGGAGGAATGACTATAGAGGAAAAAGGAGAGATGATAGACCGGACCACCGATACAGTTCACAGCAAGTTGCAGCTGTGAATCAAGATCAACCCGGAGCAGGGAGCAATCAGCGCCAGAAAACTGGAGGGCAATGGACTCCAAGAAACGAGGGCAAGAAAACTTGGACACCAGAGCAAATGAAGCAGTGGAAAGAAAGGAAAGACCGTCCGAGGTATATTTATGAGTCGATGTTGGACCAGCCGTGTAAGTTTCATACACCAAATCCGAACAACCCAGCGGGTCATACGACGAGGCAGTGTGAGTGGATGCGCAAGATCAAACAAGGTGGTTCGGGGAATGCTCAGGCACCCCGGAATGATCAACCTCGGCAGGAGTTACCCTGGCAGCAACTTCTCTCCGGAGCGAACACGCAACAGCTAATGTTGCCTCCCCCTCCACCGAGGTATGATAACAATGAGAGAAGGGATGCAGTGCATCAGGTAGAAAATCAGCATCAGCCGGATCAGAGGTACCCCGGAAATGAGGGGAGAAACGAGTACATGGAGCACCATCAGAGCTACTGTGTGTTCACCACTAAGGAAACTGACAGAAAAAGCTTACAGCGTACGCATATGGAAGTGAATGCGGTGATGCCGGCAGTAACGAGGTTCATGCCTTGGTCGGACCAGGAAATTACCTGGAGCATAAAAGATCATCCCAAGCTTATGCCAAGCCCTGGTTCGTATGCATTGGTGCTGGACCCGGCGTTCATTGGGCCTAGCATTAATGTTAGGTTCTCTAAGGTACTGATCAACAATGGCAGCAGCATTAACATCGTGCATGCGGACACAATGCGCAAGTTGGGCATCTCGGAGAACATGCTACAGGCCACGCGGACAACTTTCCATGGCATTGTGCCCGACATCTCTTGTGAGCCCATAGGCAAGGTCCAGGTTGACGTCTTGTTCGGCACGAGGGATAACTGCCGAACTGAAAATCTGGAGTTTGAAGTGGTGAACTTGGAGAGCACGTATCATGCGTTACTCGGAAGGCCAACGCTGAACAAGTTCATGGCAAGCTGTCATATTAGCTACTTGAAGATGAAGTTGCTCGGACCAAACGGGGTGATTACCATTGCGGGGGATTTCCGACGTTCCATGGAGTGTGCGTCGGCCGGGTCAAACTTAGCCGAGTCACTGGTGATTGCACAGGAAAAAAGGAAAATTCAAGAAGTGGCGGCATTGGCTCAGTCCGCGCAGTAGTATATGCCGGCGCTGAGTAACCAGCATGGAAGTGTCTCTTTCTAGGCCACGAAAGATACCAAGAAGGTTCCTGTTGATAACATGTTCCCAGAGCGCACCGTAACAATTGGTGCCGAGTTAAGTGATAAATAGGAAAGCGAGTTCGTCAGCTTCCTCCGTGAGAATCGAGACATTTTTGCTTGGTCCACGCAGGACTTGCAAGGTGTTCCGAGGGAGTTGGCCGAGCACTCTTTGAATGTGAGACCCGGAACTAAGCCGGTGAAGCAACCTCTCCGCCGCTTCACCAAAGATAGGAGGAAAGTCATTGGGGATGAGATAGCTCGGTTGCTAGCTGCAGGATTTATCATGGAAGTTCTTTACCCGGATTGGCTGTCTAATCCGGTGCTGGTGGAGAAGAAGAAGGATGACCCGAACGTGGCAGTGGTTTGGCGCATGTGTATTGATTACACGAACCTGAACAAGGCGTGTCCAAAAGATCCATTTCCGCTGCCAAGAATAGATCAGGTCATAGACTCAACTGCTGGATGTGAACTGTTGTCATTCATTGATGCATATTCTGGTTTCCACCAGATACCTCTGAACCCGGATGACCAAATAAAGACTGCATTTATTACCCCGTATGGGGCTTATTGCTATCGCACCATGCCGTTTGGTTTACGTAATGCAGGGGCAACGTACCAGAGATGTATGCAAAAATGTTTGCATGACCAAATAGGTCAAAATGTGCAGGTGTACGTGGATGATGTGGTTATCAAGACCAAGGAAAGCAAAACGCTCCTTGACGATATCAGGCAAACGTTTGCGAACCTAAGGAGGTTCCGGATGAAACTTAACCCGGAAAAATGCACCTTCAGTGTCCCGGCTGGAAAATTGCTCGGTTTTCTTGTTTCCAGCCGAGGTATCGAGGTTAATCCAACCAAAATCCGGGCCATCGAACGAATGGAACTGCCGAAGTGTCTTAACGATGTCAAGAAGTTCACAGGTTGCCTGGCCTCGTTAAGTCGGTTTGTATGTCGGTTGGGAGAGAAGGAATTGCCTCTTTACCAACTCATGAAAAAGTCGGATAAATTCATTTGGACACCGCAGGCCGATGAAGCCTTTACCCACCTGAAGAAGATGTTAGCCACGACACCAGTGCTAGCCTCACCACTATCAAAGGAGCCAATGTTGCTCTATATAGCCACAACCAACCGAGTTGTAAGTGCATTGATAGGGGTGGAGCGCGACGAGGAAGGTAAGTCGGTGCAAAGGCCAGTGTATTACTTGAGCGAGGTGTTGTCAGCCTCAAAGCAGAACTATCCACATTATCAAAAGGTGGCATATGGCGTGTATATGGCCGCCAAGAAACTGAAGCACTACTTTGAGGAGCACCCTATCCGGGTCATATGTGAAGCCCCAATATCCGAGATAATGAGTAACAAGGATGCGAGCGGCAGAATTGCAAAATGGGCAATTGAGCTAGCTCCTTATGCTCCGCAATATGACATAAGAGAAGCCATCAAATCTCAAGCTGTGGCGGACTTTTTTGTGGTTTGGGCCGAGGTACAATATGAACCGCCACTCCCATATCCAAACTATTGGCGAATGCACTTTGACGGATCAAAAACCAAAAACGGGCTAGGTGCCGGAGTTGTACTCACGTCGCCAAAAAGGACCAGTTGAGATACGTGCTGCAGATCCATTTCACGGCATCGAACAATGTTGCTGAGTATGAAGCACTTGTGCACGGGCTCAAGGTGGCAAAAGAAATTGGCATACGTCGGATCATATGCTTTGGCGACTCGGATTTGGTGGTGTGGCAAGTGTCCGGAGTGTGGGACGCCCTGGATCCAAACATGGCATTGTACAGATTTCATGTGCAGAAGATATCTGGTTACTTTGAGGGATGCGAATTTCACCATGTGCCCCGGGTGGAAAATGAGGCTGCCGACATGCTGTCGAGGCTCGGGTCAACCCGACAAGCAATTCCACCGGGTATAGCATTAGAGCACCTCAGGAAACCATCCATCAGGCCATCCCCAGAATCCGAGTCAATCTATGTCCCGGAGGACACCGAATCCGGAGCTGTGCCCATGGACATTGACATGGGAAGTGGTGCGCGAAACCCGGTGACTGCCTCGGCAGACCCGGGGATTGCTTCGCAAGACCCGGGGACTGAATAGCGTGATCCGGTTGAAGTTATGCCGGTGGATCAGATGGAGATAGACGAGGATTTATTCCCTATGCGAACAATACCAGCTTGGGCACTACCTATATTTCAATTCCTGAAAGATGGAACGTTACCCACGGAGGAAGTGTTGTCCAGGCAAACACAGAGGAGGGCAAAGTCCTACACGATCATCAATTCCGAGCTATACAAAAGAAGTGTGACCAATGTTCTCTAGCGATGTGTGGACCCAGAAGAAGGGCTTGAAATCATCCGAGATATACATCAGGGGGAATGCGGGCATCATGCCTCATCCCGAGCCTTGGTAGAAAAAGCTTTCCGGCATGGATTCTACTGGCCAAATGCCTTAGAGCAAGCGGAAGATCTTGTGAGAAAATGTAATGGTTGTCAGAGGTACGCTACCAAGACACATATGCCAATGTCGGAACTCAAGACCATACCAATCACTTGGCCATTTGCCGTATGGTGCTTGGATATGGTTGGCCCGTTCAAACCAGCAAGGGGAAATATGACTCACATTCTGGTAATGGTGGACAAGTTTATGAAGTGGATTGAGGTAAAGCCTATAAGAAAATGTGATGGAGCTACGGCCGTAACGTTTCTCAAAGATATCATCTTGAGGTATGATTATCCTCACAGTATCATAACTGATAATGGCACAAATTTTGCGGAAGGAGCATTTGCTCGTTTCTGCCGGGATAAGAGGATCTGGCTGGACGTAGCCTCGGTAGCCCACCCCGCATCGAACGGGCAAGTGGAAAGATCCAACGGATTAGTATTATCCGGGATAAAACCCCGGCTCATTGAGCCGCTGCAAAGATCAGCGGGGTGCTGGATAGAAGAACTACTAGCGGTACTTTGGAGTTTAAGAACAACTCCGAATCGATCAATAGGCTATACGCCGTTCTTTCTGGTATATGGGGTAGAAGCTGTATTACCAGCCGACATAGAGCATGATTCGCCTAGGGTCACCCAATACACAGAAGCCGAAGTGCAAGAAGCCCGGCAAAATGATGTTGATCTGCTGGAAGAAGCGAGAGAACTAGCACTGTCCAGATCCGCCATATATCAGCAAAATCTCCGACGCTATCATAGCCGGAAAGTGTGCCCCCGGGTCTTTCGGGAAGGCGATCTGGTGCTCCGGTTGGTACAACGTACTACAGGCATGCATAAGTTATCCCCCCATGGGAAGGGCCGTTCATCGTGAGCAAAGCATTGCACAATGATTCTTATTATCTTATAGATGCAAAGCCACAGGAAAAGAACAAGGCAAACAGGTCCGGAGAGGAATCCAAGCGACCATGGAATATAGCTCTACTTCGTCCTTTCTACACTTAGCTAAGAAGTCTATGTATCCGAGTTATCTCATATGTCGGTATGTATGTCGACAATGAGCTTATCAATGAAATGTTGGCACCTCGAGCAGTAACTCGGGGACTGCCTTAATAATGTTTATTGTTTTTTGCGCGTCAGCTAGAATAAGTTATTCTACTTAACTCGGATTAGTAGTGTGCGAGCACCAAGAACCCAACTCTTCGACTTGCTGCTGTCCAACAAGAATTGGCTTCATGGCAAGCAAGAGAACAAGTTTGGAATTGCGTAGCACATGAAAAACGACTAAGGAGAAGAATTTATTCGAGCCGACGTTTGTTTTTCGAACTAACCCTGCATTTATTTTCAAGTTATTATGTAGTTTTATTTTGGTGCTAAGTCCAAAAGTTTCCCAGTATTGTTAAGACAATTTTTGAAGCTCGGATTCGTAAGTCATAAAACCGAATCAAGGTAGACACGAACCGAGCCAAGAGATTGAACGAACAAGCAAAAGAAACTCGGGGACTACACCCAAGTTAATCCGGCATAAGAACTTAGTAGCAAAATATCACATGTGTTTATAATACAACTCCACCCGGCATACCGGGGATCTGATAAATTTTTAAGTGTTTTCGCTCAAGGAGCAGCAGGAGGAGGAAGTTCGACATCGTCCTCGCTGCCCTCAATATCAGAGGCATGATCTTCTCCTTCATCATCCGAGCCATCTTCACCGTGCTCAACCTCTTCGTCCCCAGCAGCTTCCAGGAAACTCGGCCCCTCAACCCATTCATGAATGGGAGCGTATTCAATGAGGCTGTGGGCGCAAGCCTGGCGCCGAGCAACCCACTCCGGGTCATTGGTCCATCTGGATCCTGTGAGCAGGCGTGTCAGGAGGTTAAGATCGATCTTCTCATACCACGTGAGTATGTGGTGAAGGATGGTATCGGCTGCGGCACGTCCAGCAGACTCTCTCCAGAGGTCAAGCTGAGTCTCGGTTTCCATGAACTTCTCAATGAGAAGTGCGGTGGTCTCCGAGGCTTCTTCGCCGGGCCAGAAAGTGTTGAAGATGTGAGCTGCAGCGCTGAGGATGTCCTTGCCGTAATTCTTGATGAGCTCCACGCGAGATGATAAGCTGACCAACAGGTCCTCCAGGTCATAAGGAATCCCTTCACTATCAGAAGTGGCCGGAGTACCCCTTTGTCGGCAGAAGTTGGCAACTGCTGCGCTTGCAATAGAAGTGCCCTCTAGAAATTTGCCTGGAAACGAGACAAAGGAGAAAGGTCAAGAAAATACATATGAAGTTAACTCGAAGAAGTAGGTCGGAAAAGGGAAAGAAACTTACGTGATATATGACTGAGGATCCGGGTCAACTCCTTGGTGCAGTCATCACGTCTCTTCCGGAGCTGCTCAAGCTCAGTGTTCGCCGACCCAAGCTGGATGCCGGACTCCTTGAGAAGGTCCGGGTCCTTGGCGATCTGGAGGCTGAGGCGCTCGCGCTCTTCTGTGAAATTCTGGCCAGCCTTTTGAAGTTCGGATTTGTGCTGGGCCTTCATCTTCTCCATCTCAGCCTTAAGCCTAGAAATCTCATCGTCCTTGGTCCGGAGGAGGGCGAGCTCATCATCTTTCTTCTTAAGCTCGGCTTGGTGCTGCCCTGCTTGTTCGAGAAAATGCAGCATCATATCAAGCACGGGCACACTATCTTCAAGCGATGCTAAAATAGTGTGTTGGCCCGGCAGAGCCGAGGTATGAATGATGGCCGAGCCAAGGAGAAAAGGAAGTAGAAAGCACGGCAAGGTCGGACAGAAATGACTTACCCTTGATCTGCTCCAGATTTTTTCACATAATAATGTTCTCAGCCTCCACCCTAGCTGCGGAAACCAAATGATGAGATTAGTTCGGCAAAGGAAGATGAAGAAAAAGGAAGAAGTGATAAGGAAGAAATTTACCCCTCTTCTCGTATTCAGCGATAAGTGCGGCCTTCTTGGCGCGTAGCATCTTGTGGGTATCCAGCAAGCGTTGGAATTCCGCACTCCAGCGATTGGTGGTCACCTGAAAGGGATATAGAAACGCAAGTTAGCTCGATGCATATTCGAAGTGTACTAAAATCCGGGCCAAGTGGAACTTAACCCGGCTCTAGGTGTGTGCATATTCGAAGTGTACTAAAATCCGGGCCAAGTGGAACTTAACCCGGCTCTAGGTGTGTGCATATTCGAAGTGTACTAAAATCCGGGCCAAGTGGAACTTAACCCGGCTCTAGGTGTGTGCATATTCGAAGTTCTCATGGAGCTACGTTAGTTTTCTAAAGAGCATCCCGCCGAGTAACAAGTTACTCCCCCGGAGGCTCGAGGACTAATGGTTATTGTCTACAACTTGTAAAGGGGAAGCGCCGTACCTCCATCATTCGCCCGACGAGGTTAATTGCCTTTGTGACTGTGTTCATCTGAGCGGAAAACTCGGCAGGGCCGAACTTCTCCGGAAGATCCGTGTCTTGAACCACCTCTGCCTTATTCCAATTCATGACGAATTCAATTAAGCTTGGAGGGTACCGTTCACCGCTGGGCATATGGGGCGCCACCAAGCCCTTTGCATGCGGTTCTTTCCTTTCGATCAAGGCAAGGGCTGGGCTAGTGTGCAGAACCATTTGCTGTGCGTTAGTGGGCTCGGCAGGCGCGTCCTTCGCTGCTAGTGCTTTCTTGGGAAGCATTGACACAAGGGTACGCTGCCCAGCTTCGACGGATGGTTGCTTGGTAGTGTCCGGAGCCTTCTTGTCCTTGGCTTGCTGGGAAGAGGAAGCCGTCGCAGCGGTTTTCCCCTTAGGAGCGGCCGGAGTGGTTCCTCGCCGAGGTTGAGAAGACTCGGACGAGGCAGAGGAGCTAGGCGCTAGTGCTCTTGGTGCTGGACTTGGTGCTGGTGCTGGACTTGGTGCTGCTGCTGATGTTTTTGCAACCGGAGTTGGTGCTGATGCCGGAGTTGGTGTTGGTACGGGTCTGGTTGTTGGTACTAGTGCTGGAGCCGAGGTTGCTTCAGTGGATGCTGGTTGCGACGATGCCGAAGTGGTGGATGCCGTCGCCTCGGCCAGGCCGGTCTCCCTCGCTCCAAGGTTACCCCCCTCTTGCCGAGGTGGAGCAGAACCCGGAGTGGCCACAGAACCCTCTGGAATAGGGCTCAGCGGACGTGACTCGTCATCGCGACGGGGAGATGGGCTAGGTCGGAGAGGTGAAGAGATGCTCGATCCACTTTGAGGGACCTCCACCGGAGCCCTACAAAAGAGAATAATGTCAGAAGAGAAATCACAACGATGCAAGGGAGAGCAAGTCATAGAAGGCAAAACAACTTACGCATCCGAGGTTTGGGCCTCCTTGGGTTTCCGACCCCTTCGTGCTGGGGCCTTGCTTGCTGGCTTGGATGCAGTCTTGTCCCCGGACTTCTTTCGCCTTTTGACGGTCTAGGAAGGTCCGGAGGATGAACTTGAAGCAGCCCCGCGCTTCTTCTTCGGAGCCACCAGAACAGGTTCGCCCGTAGCGAGGGGAGGATCCTCGTGGATGTGACCACCGGGGTGAGCTGATGGCGGAAAAGCAAAAGAAAGGGGGACAGCCTCAACATGTTCAATCACCTCGACATCTGAGTCATCTTCATCATCGGGCCAACCTCTAATGGAAGAGGATTTACCCGTGGGTCGTTTCATGGCGTCGGTCATCGGGAGGAACATCTCCTGGTCCGGCTCCTCCTCATCCGGAGTCTCCCGGTCCGGCGCCCACTTAAGGCTCGGATCGGTGTCGTCCTCGATGGTTTGTTGAAGAAATTGCTGAGGAAAGGAATGAACAAAAGAGTCAAAAATACAACAATAACTGACATATAATTGGTCCGGGGTAAGTTTGCAACATGAAGCTTACCACGGGAGGAAGCCTATCGCGGCAGTAATGCTCCATTCCCCAAGTCCACTCGGAGGAGAAGTCCTTGTGGGTGGTGAAAAGAGCCTTAACCCAGCGATAGATCTCTGTGTTGCTCAGATCGAAGGATGAGGTCCGGTTGGGGTCGCGGCCGAAGCTCATGTGGCACACCTTGTGGGTGCGCTTCTGGAGGGGGGAAATCCGGTTGCGCACGAAAGTGATCATGGCATCCTCGTTGTGCAGCCCGAGCTTCTTCAGCTTCGCGAACATCTTGTTGACCTGATTGGCCAAGGTAGTGGGTTTCTTGGGGATCTCATCCCACAAATCCGGGTTAGGTGGACCCGGAGTATAGGGGAGCAACCGGATCAAGTCTTCAGTGCCCGTATTCTGGACATAGAAGAAGGTCCGGGCCCATCCTTTGCAGGACTCTAACCCAGTGACCCGGGGGAAAACAGAAAACCTCCAGGGTGAAATGGAGGCCGCTCCGAATTGAGTGAGCTGTTTGTCCTCCGGATCAGCGTGGATGTTGGGGATGACATTGCGACGAAGGCCGAAGAACCGGATCCATAGCTCCTTCGTGGGCCACAGTCCGGCGTAGCCTTCGATCGTAGAAGCAAAGGCAGAAAGAGAAGTGATGGCGTTGGCTGGGAGATGGTGCGGCTGGAGCTGGTACATGCTGAGCCAGTCCCGAAAAAATCGCTCACCGGCAACCCGAAGCCCCGTTGGAAATGGGACAAGAATACGACGTATTCACCCGGATTGGGTGAGGGGGCCAGTTCAGAGGAGGCGAGGCGAGCCGCAACACCGGCGGGGATACGCCTAGTGCGGTAGAGCCAGTCCAGGTCATGTTCATAGACCCAGGACCCGGCCCACGCACCGCGGTCCACCGCCGCGGCGTCCTCCTCCATCTCCTGCTCAGCAACGACGAGCTCCTCTTCAGTCATCAGATCTTCGCTGCCCTCGCTGGCGCTAGCGCCGGGGGGCAGAGGCCGGGATTAGCGAGGACCCGTGGCGAAGGAGCTGTGTAACGGTGGCTGCGACACAGAAATGCGAGGGAAAGCGCGGCGGCGACACTGCTATTTGGAGCACTAGCGGCAGCGCGGTCGCGAGGAAGACGAACAAGAAGAGCAACGGGCAGAGGGGCGTAGAAGGAGAAAAATCCTAAGGGATGCGCCCCTCCGCTATTTAACCACGCCCTCGGGCGGTGAGTGGGATCGTGTCCTACGGATCGGCCGCACGCTGTGGCCATGTATCACTCGCCCGGACCAATCAGTGGGGAGCCACACAGAGGGCCACAGAGCGAAGATAATCCCGTGACTTGACACTGTGATGCGATAAACGAGGAGGCAGGCATGACGTGACCCGCGCACAGTGATAACTGACAATTACTGCGGCGGTTACTGTGCAGGCCCTTAAAATAAGACGACACAATGATTACCCTTCACATGGGTTGGCATACGAGAGAAGGAAACAAGACTCGGATGAACCTGTGGTAACCCGGCCGGCAAGTGAAAACTAGGAATGTGCGGAGGGAAAGTAAAACCAGGAGGTCCGAGTCAAAGTGGTAACCTGGCCGGCAAGTGAAAACTTGGAATGTGCGAAGGGAACGTAAATCCATATAATCCGAGGTAAAGAGGTAACTCGGCGATAATGAGCGGAGCATAGAATTGAACCTGATGTGGCCTTAGCGGCCAAGGCAGCTAAGACCGCACCAGCTTCGGGGACTAATGTTGGGGGGATACCCCCAGGTAGGGTCACGCCGGGGTATAAAGGCCGAGTTAGCCGAGGTTCAGCAAGGCCAAAGCAGATGCTGGCCGGGTCACCTCAAGGCAGGCCGAATCACGGAGTAACCTGGACCAGGGGGTGTTCGCCTAACTGAGTCTCAACCGACTTAAGCAGTGAGTCGGAAGTATATGTTTACTTGTATGTAGGAATAGGGGTGCCCAGATCAGCTGTGATCTGGGTCATGTTTGGCTTCTAGGAGAAGGAAGGAATCTTGCTGGTCAAAAAGAGGGCCCGGTACGCACTGCATGAGCGAAGCAGACAAGAGCAGGACCACCAGGTCATGGCCGACAGGAGTGACGACGACCATGTCGGCTGACGCGGGCGCCGCAGAGGCTCACGTAGCTAAAGCATGTGTGACGCGGGGGAAAAAGCACCCCTGTCGGCTTACCACTTTGGGAGGAGGCATATTCTTAGGAATATGCCTCCACGTATGCCCTAGGCAGAAACCGAGCCACCTCTATAAAAGGGGGGCTGGGGCTTCTGTAGAAGGTTTTGGTTTTTCTGCTATCCTGTTTTGGGCTAGGGTTTTTAGTAGGGATTTGTGGGTGAGAGTAAGAGAGCTCCTTCTTCCTTCTCTCGCCATTACAGCTCAAGGAGCACTTGTAATCTTGGATATGAAGCTATACAAACATCTGTGTGGAGAATCACTCCACTATCCCTTCCTGGATTCCCCTAGCGTGTATTAGTCCCCACCTTTAGCCTATCCATGGCCTCTGCCGTGACACCACCACGACATAAAGTGTGGACAAAACATAAGAAAGTAGATATAAAACAAGCATGGAACATAAAAAATTATAGATACGTTTACGACGTATCAGACCATGATATGTATGCACACAAAATAAAATGTGTTTTCTCTCTCCTTCACTCCCTCATCAGGCTAGTCATAGTGGGAGTAACTTGGGTAGTACATAGTAACATAGTCCTACATGTATTGCCAACAGTAAACATTTAGATGACATGGCATGCAATTAAATGATGAAAGAGAGTCTTGTGGTAACTAGCTATGTTAACATCACACATTTCAAGACAAAATGAGTCTACATTGCAATAAACGAGGCTTTGCATGATACCACACCTATATTATTTTCCACTATGGAGGTAGTAACTTAGACTAGTAACATATGCATGTTAGTACTAAGTTACTCCCCACTATGATTAGCCTCACCACCCCACACCCCGGTCGGCTGATCTCTCCCTCGTCCACAAAGTGGCGCTGCTCACGCGCGTCGACCGACAACCTGCCTTGTGTCGGCGGCTCCATGTCTGTGTCTGGCGTGTTCGTCAGCTACGTCGGTGGGAACCATTTTGGTCCTTTGCGGCAAAAAGTATTACTACTACAGTACTCCCTCTATTTCAAAATATAAGATGTTTTAGCTTTGTGAAAGGAGTGTATCTAGACTTCTTTTAGTGTGTAGGTTCATCTAGATTTGGAGTGACTCTACATATTAAAAGGGATCTAGATACACTCCTTTCACAAAGCTAAAACATCTTATATTTTGAAATGGAGGGAGTACATAGAGTAGCAATTTAAACTTTCCCGGTTTTGAAATTTTCACTTCCTTCACAAACATCCGGGGGGGAGGATATTCAAAAGATCGACATTCACAGTACTACTAGTACAAGTACAAGTACGAGTACTACTTAAGTGCTGGACAAGGGATTGGTTGATCTGGCCAGCAAAAAAATCAAAAACGTCACATCGCCTTGGATGCTCACCATTATGATCTGACCAGCCTTCCTACTACGCACTACTCCACCTCCGTACCCTAGGAAGAGGAAGCACCAAGCACACCTACAGCAAGCTGGTTCGAAAGTGAGGAGTGCTCCTTTTTTTTCTTCCGTGAAGCAAGTAGTACTCCCTCCTTCCCAAATTAGGACGCGTATTACTTCTGGTCAGAGTCAAATTTAATAAACTTTGACTAAATGTACGACATCAACTTAATGTTATTAAAATCATCATGAACTATATTTACATATTATACGCATTTGTCATTACAAAAGTCAGCATGTTTTTACATATAGTTGGTCAAACTTTATAAAGATTGACTTTGACCAAACCTAATATGCGTCCAAAATTGGGAAAGAGGAATAAGTATGAAGAGTATGGCTCGATCAGCTGATGACCCCATATCAGAGAATTTGTATGGCAATAGATTTGACCATGTTATTTTGAAAACAACCAAAGAGGAAGTAGTATGAAGAGTTTGGCTCAGATCAACTAATCTCTCGAGAAGGAGCCAAACCAATGCAACAAAAGGGTTTTCTTTTAGGGTCCTTTATGCTAAATGTATGGACATCAATGCAATTTTCCCCCTTTTTAGGTCCTTGATGTAAAATATGCTCCCACTGACCTTGTAAAATGCTAACCTAAAAGTAAGTGGTGAAATTTTAATGAATTTAAGCTTAGTTGTCAACGAGTATGAACTTTCTTAGATTTCAAGGTGAACGACCACAAGGTCAAGGCCATATCTCTACATCATACTTTATGCTAATGATCCCATATCAAATAGTTTGCATGGCGGCAGATTTGGCCATATTTTGAAAAAAATCAAGGAGGAAGTAATATGAAGAGTATGGCTCGATCAACTACACTCTCGTGAGAAGGAGATGAACCCGACTATTTTCCTTGCTTGGTTTTAGGGTCCTTTGTGCTAAATGTATGGACCTCGATGTAATTTACCCCCTTTTTAGGTCTAAAAGTGTAAGTGGTGAAATTTATAGGATTATTTTAAGCTTACTTGTCAACAAGTATGAACATTCTTGGATTTCAAGCTGAACGACCATGGTTGTCAAGGACATAAAACATCATAATTTATGCTCATGATCCCATGTTAGAGAATGTGCATGGCAACATATTTGGCCATGTTTTGGAAACAATCAAAGAGGAAGTACTATTAAGAGTTTGGCTCAGATCAGCTGATCTCTCGAGAAGGAGTCGAACCAGAATTTTTTCCTTTTAGGGTTCTTTATGCTAAATGTATGAACCTCGATGTAATTTTTGCTTTTTTGAGGTTCCTAATGTAAAATGTACTCCGATCGACCGTGTAACGATTCCTGCCAAACCCGCATAGAAACGATTCAAATATGCCTACCAGGCACTTGCGTGCGGGTGGAAAACGAAATAATACCATTACACAATAGTCCACGATGGAACCCACAAAAACATATATACACAAAAACGACTCCATGAGTCAAGAATACAGATATACAGTACAAAGATCCAAATCACCTTGAAACGATACAACATCCGAGTACGGATAAGATGCAAATGGGGCTAAGAGCCCTGAAGAATAACCAATGGCATCCATAACCCTGCCTAGAAGATCAGGCATGATGCATGACATGGCAAAGATGCGATGCAATTGGGCAATATTAAGCGGAACCAGGGTCCCGACAATTAATTAGAAGGTTCAAGTTATTTAGATACCCCGCAATTTAAATGTTCACTTAACAATGCAAAACATGGCATCGGTTCGCTACACAAATTTAAATGGAGCCAATATAAGACTAGAATAGTCCGCATATGGTCCCCATATTTAATTATGAGGTGAATCGACAAAGTACCCAACCCACAAAATATGTATGCCATCATGAACAATTTAATATGCAACAAGTAGATGTCATATTATAAAAAATAGGGGTCTCGGATAAGGGGATCACACATCGGGGTTCGGCGATCTTGGGGTTCTGAGGGTTCGGTCTTGGTGGGATCGGTCTTCGGGACGCCGGGAACAGGGCCTTCGAATCCAGAAAGGAGAACTTTTTGTGTCGTGAAGAAGATCTCCGGGTTCAGGGTCTCGACCATCAGGTCCGCGAAGTAGATCTTGGAAATGGCTTCGCCGTGATCGGGTTCCGTGGGTCTCGGAATCCGGCACCGGTGGCCTTCGAGTGGTACTTCGGAAGATCTTGTTGCTCACGCCGATGTCCTTGTCCAAATTATCGACCGGGAGGTCACCGACAGTCATTGGTGTAGTATCACACCCCAACATTCATCAATGAATTGAAGACCTTGGGGCAAAACACTACTAGGCTTCTCTGTACACCACACCCATGAGGCGGATCGTGTCAAATTGTAGTGACGAATCACACGATAGCAAGAACAGCAAACAACTACGCTGATTGAAGATGGGCTGCAGTGGCAGCTCGAACCATCAGGGCACACATGGCCACTGCCAGCACGAGGAACAGAAGAACGGCGCCGGTGGGGTTGATCTCACATCACAGAAGGCAGCGAGGACGGGGTGCTACGGCAGCGTGGACGACACGAGGACGCGCTCAGGAGGTGGACGCGGGCATGTGCACATTGCAGAGGCTGCAGGCGGCCCGAGCAGAGAGGAGCTTGCGGAGACGAGCGGCACGGCGGGGACTGGCTTGAACGATGAGCAGGGGCGATGGTCGCGTCTGCTGTGTTGGGGTTAGTGAAGGTCGAGCGAGGCAACGCGGTCTGAGCGGCGACCATCAGAGCGGGCAGGGATGGCGGAGCTCGACACGAGGAGGAGGTAAGGCAGGGGCGACCGGAGCTTGTCAGGCTTGAGGAAGGCTGCTGGGAGACGCTCGAGGCAGGGCAGAACTTGGCGGTGGCGGCACGGGGTGCTGATGATGCGGAGGAGGCGAGGTTGCCGGCCGGGATTGAGATGCGCGGCCTAGGCGGCAGCTACCTCGCGCGGCGGCGGCCGCAAAGGGGAAGGGGCACCGTCAGGTGGCAGGGCGACGACGGCTAGTGAGGGACTCGCGTGACGGATCTTAGAGCCACGGCGGCAGGGCCTGGGGAGATCAAAGCGGGCAGAGGGCGAGGAAGGGGATCACACGGGGTGGGTGCGGTTGTTGGTGGGGAAAGAGGAAGGCGACGTGGAGGTTGTCGGTCGCGTGGGGTGGGTGGGTTCCCGTGCATGATGGCCTGCGTGGTGGGATCAGGGAGGGAGAAGCGTTGCGTGGATTTTGGTGGTTCTACACGTACACGTGCATGTGTACCGCAATGCGTAGGAGGGTCAGGTTGGTGGGTGGTGTTGCAGTGGCTGGGCGGGGTCGCGTTGCACGCTCGTGAATGGTGTGAAGCGCGGGGCTTGCGCGCACAGGTGGGTGTCGCGGCAGCTGCTGCGCTGCTGGCGGCGGTGGGAAGGGATTAGGCTAGGGTTTGACATGGGAACTAGGGTTAGGGTTTGGTTCAGTCTAGGTTTAGGGTTTGCTCTGAAATAGGCTGGGCCAGCTAGGGTAGTAGGTGGCCTAGCCTAAACGGTTGGGCTGCCTCCCCTAGAGATTAAAAAAATAGTTTATTATTTTTATTTAGTTTTAAATATCCTTTTTGTAAAATAGTTTAGGCAAATAAAGATCCAGACGGACTGAGGGTTTTACATTTGAAATAGCAAGGGGATATTTATAAAACAAAGACAGGCTTGTAGAAATTAGTTTTGAGGCAAACAATGTATGATGACATGACGATGCTCAAATGCAATGTGGCATGATGACATGAGCATGCGGTCACGATGATGCACAAATCAGAAATAGCAAGCGATTTTCTAGTAGTGGTTTTATCGGGGTGCTACAATTCGACACCACTAACAATGGATCTCGCCCTCAAGATCCGCCTCATGGTACGGGGAAGAAAGACGATGATCTGAAACTTCTCGCTTCGTGTAGATCCTCGCGACACCACTAACAATAGTTCTTTCTCCATCTTGAAATCGGCGAGACCACCAATAAGGGACCGTTGCTCGCGTTCTTTGACAGAACACTCTGGAGGAACAAAGGACGAAGGTAAAGGTATAAAAAGATAAGGCCACCTTTAACTTCTGTGAAAGGAGTAAAATCGCATTGATCCACCATTCAAAGTACAAGAGCGAATGATAAGAGTAGTGGTATGGTAGCTACTCCATCCCGCACTCGAAGCATTACTCTGTGCATGAACAAAAGAATCGTGCAACCAACTCTCGGAATTCATACTGAAGATCTTAACAAGCGATGTTCGGAAACAAAGGATTGATGTAGGATCTTCTGATGTAGATGATGTCGTCACTTTGGAAACCACCGGAAGATACAAAAGAAATTGTATGAAAATACACAATGATTAGGTTCTGCGATGGTTCCATTGGCATGAACAAAACATGCTCAAGGTATACTCCAACTTCACCAATGCTCATCCTTCTCATAATGTTTTTCAATGATATGAATATCCGTCAAGGGGCACATATAGATAAAGAGTTCAAGGACCAAAAAGATTGGATAAAGGGTACAACACACGAGATGCAGATTAGATGATCGTAGCTCCACCATTAAAAAAAGGAGGAAGAGAAACCCTGAAGGTACGACAGAAACCCAACTACGAGAAAACCTAGACTCGAAGAAAAGGTAAGAGAGCGGATTTAAAACATGCGAAGGTAAGAGGAGAATAACAAAGGGATAAGGAGTAAGAGAACACCTAATCAGATCTATCCAACCGATTTGCAAAAATAGTTTTAACACTCTACATCGGCCGTTAGCTAGGTTATCCTACAGGCTGGACCAGTCGGGTATCGCAACTTCTGAGCTCTGATATCACTTTGTAACACCCTCGAATCGGCCCTATGCAAGTTTTAGCGATTCCTGCCAAACCCGCATAGAAATGATTCAAAGATGCCTACCAGGCACTTGCGTGCGGGTGCAAAACGAAATAATACCATTACACAATAGTCCACGATGGAACCCACAAAAACATATATACACAACAACGACTCCATGAGAAAGAATACAAATATACAGTACAAAGAACCAAATCACCTTGAAACGATACAACATCCGAGTAGGGATAAGATGCAAATGGGGCTAAGAACCCTGAAGAATAGAAAATGGCGTCCATAACCCTGCCCAGGCCAATCCGAAAGGGTAACCTTGCTAACGACGTCGATCTCATACCTGCTAAAACAAAAGGGGTGCCGACAAAGGAAAAAGGAAAAAGGGAGCGGTCAATACTGAGGCCAGTACATGACGAGGCTAGAATTCGGCGGCTCTCGCCTACATAGGTATGGTTGAGTGAAGCGGCAACACATAATGCACTAAACAATCTATAGAGACTCAATTCAGCTGTCAGCTATTAGAGAGGGATAAGAAAGACCTATTCGGATCCAACCTGATAGTAACACCAAAACATACCCATCCTGGTATTTCCCCCTCGAGACCAAACAAGGAAGTTAGACCGAGAAACTCACACAGTTGGTAGTTTTATTCATTCATAACATTATAGTTGCAGCACTTACTAGTCAGATATAGATAGCATGAGTCATCCCAAAACCAGCAGTTGTTGGCAATTTTATTTACTCATTCCGTTGTAGTGTAGCTGATTACTAGTCATTCCAAAGTCAAATTTATAACACTACTTTAATTATAGTTGTCTATGATCGAGATACTGTGCTCCAAGTCATCCATAACCGTGGACACGGCTTTCAGAAAGATTTACCCTACAGGGGTGCACAAATAGCAACACATGCACGATCAACCTCGGAAAAACCAAATAAAAACCCAACAAGGTTTTCACGAAAAAGCAATCATAGGATTTATAAATTATTTCAGGGAGCCACCCTATTAAGCTATCCGCAACGAAGTTGGCCAGCTCCGAGACGGACCCAAGATTTGCGCCAATGGCTATAAACAACTGGGAACCCGAAAGTGTGACTGGGCTTGTCGATACCACGAAAACACTCCGCAATTCCTAAACAGTACAGGTGCTCCACGCACAATCGTAAATAAAGCAGTAAAGCATGACATAAGTACAAGATAGTAATAAAGCCCCAAACTAGTTTGTGGCCCCAAGAAATAAGAAATGAATCAAGATCTAGCTAAGGGGATTCATGGTCCCACATGCGAATAATGCGATAGTCAAGGAACAGGTATCAAGTACTCGGGGCCTACGGGACACAAGTGAGCGTGGAAGAACCAAATATTATCTACTGCCCACCGGTTCCTCTGCATTAGTTATATCTATTACCAGCATTTTAATATCAAGTTGCCATTAAAGCCATGATCATCTCCACCATTAAGCATCTCCACCATTTCTCATGTGTCAACTTGCCGTCAACGGAGGAACGACAATGGCGTGAAACAGCACCTGCGCAAGCAACTACGACTCGCAAGGCCAACTATCTATCAAACAACAGGCAATAGGATGTGTCCAAGGCAATATAGAGGCTGCAAGGAATACAAATGGTGCACGGAAACTAAACCATCGCAATACGGATAAAAATAGATCAACATGAGGAAGTAAAGACTATAAATGCAAAATACGTAGAAAGGGGGAGATTGCTCGCCTAGGAAACACTATCGAAGATACATTATCTGAAGAACTTGTCGATACTTGCATCCACTCAACTTTCTAATCCGTGAAGAAGCAAAGCACTAAAAGAAACACCGGATGCACTATTTAATACTATGGCAGAAGATCAGGCATGATGCATGTATGATACATGACATGGCAAAGATGCGATGCAATTGGGCAATATTAAGCGGAACCGGGGTCCAGACAATTAATTAGAAGGTTCAAGTTATTTAGATATCCCGCAATTTAAATGTTCACTTAACAATGCAAACATGGCATCGGTTCGCTACAAAAATTTAAATGGAGCAAATATAAGACTAGAATAGTCCGCATATGGTCTCCATATTTAATTATGAGGTGAATCGACAAAGTACCCAACCCACGAAATATGTATGCCATCATGAACAATTTAATATGCAACAAGTAGATGTCATATTATAAAAAATAGGGGTCTCAGATAAGGGGATCACACATCGGGGTTCGGCGATCTTGGGGTTCTGAGGGTTCGGTCTCAGCGAGATCGGTCTTCGGGACGTCGGGAACGGTGCCTTCGAATCTAGAAAGGAGAACTTGTCGTGCCTTGAAGAAGATCTCCGGGATCAGGGTCGACCATCGGGTCCGTGAAGTAGATCTTGGAAATGGCTTCGCCGTGATCGGGTTACGTGGGTCTCAGAATCCAGCACCGGTGGCCTTCGAGTGGTACTTTGGAAGATCTTACCGCTCATGCGAATGTCCTTGTCCAACTTATCGATCTTAAGGTCACCGACAATCGTTGTTGTAGTATCACACCCCAACATTCATCAATGAATTGAAGACCTCGGGGCAAAACGCTACTAGGCTTCTCTGTACACCACACCCACGAGGCGGACCGTGTCAAACTGTAGTGACGAATCGCACGACAGCGAGAATAGCAGACAACTACGCTGATCGAAGCTGGGCTGCAGTGGTAGCTCGAACCATCGGGGCACACATGGCCACTTCCAGCACGAGGAACAGAAGAACTGCGCCGGTGGGGTCGAGCTCACATGGCAGAAGGCAACGAGGACAGGGTGCTAGGGCGGCGTGGACGAGGCGAGGACGCGCTTAGGAGGTGGCCGCGGGCGTATGCACGTCGCAGAGGCTACAGGCGGCCCAGGCAGAGAGGAGGTTACGGAGAGACGAGCGGCATGGTGGGGCCTAGCTTGAACAACGAGCAGGGGGCGACGGTCGTGTCTGCTATGGTGGGGTTAGTGAAGGTCGATCGAGGCAACGCGGTCGGAGCGGCGGCCATCAGAGCGGGCGGGGACGGCGGCGCTCGACGCGAGGAGGAGGTAAGGCAGGGCTGTTGGGTCCGCAACATAGAAAAGAAATTTTTTCCTACGGTGTGAACTACACGCCAAGATCTATCTACTAGGTACAAAGCAACGGGTGGACATACATCCAACGAGAACTTACCCTCGAAGACAACGAGTTTTGTTAACGAGTAGGAACTCGTGGTTGATGTAGTCGTACACTTGTCGATCTCAAGATCGTGAGGAAGTCTGAGCGCCGCAACTCAACAGCGCATCCGCACTCGCACACACGTTCAAGCCACCGGACAACCTCCACCTCCTCGCTCCAGCGATCCAGCGGAAGTAGCAACTCCTTCCAGACGAAATGCCACCTGGAACATGTATCTCACTAATCCGAGACCATGGGGAAATAATTCTAGAGGGGGAGAGAGATCCTTCACAAGGAGGTGTGAGGATGAAGGAGGGAATGGGTGGCCTTTTATAGGAGGGGGGTGCCCCCTCTCTCCATGGCCGGCGCATGGGGGGTGACCCCTCACCTCCCCCATTCATGTGGTGGTAACCCCTCCACATTAAAATGCCTCTTCACATTCCCTTTTAAAGTCTCCACTTTAAATGCATTAAATTTCTCCAAATTTAATGCTCTCTCATTTAATAAAACTCTTTTTATTAAATTTATTCAGAATTTTGTTAATTACTTTAATTAACAAACATTCACATATAGCCCCTTGCAATATTTCAATATCACATGCAGAACCACTTTCTGCAATTTCACCCAAAACAATTTCTGGTTTCTATTGAAACAATTCCTGCGCTTTGCAATTCTTTCATCTGAAACATATGTGCTCCAAAATGGTGTCCGGTAACTCTTAAGTGTGCCACCCTACATTTCGCGAATAATGCAGACATGATCGAGACCCTTCTCCGATCAATAATTAGCAGCAGTACCTGGAGATCCGTACTGACTCCTACACATTCAACGATGACTTCTGTGATCGTGAGAACCTTTAATGCTTGTAACTAAATACCTTTGTCGCTCGATATATTACATGTCTTAGATTCGATCATCGGTATCTCCATACCTAGTTTGATCTCGTTACCGACATGCACTCTTTTCTTGTTCCCGTGATATAACATTCTAGTGATCACATCACTTGCTTGCAAGCTATCTTAATGTGATATCACTGAGAGGGCCCAGAGTATATTTATCCGTCATTTGGATTGACAAATTCCACTCTTGATCCATGAGCCTCAACATAACACCTTCGTAGTACTGAACCCATCTTTATAGTCACCCTGTTACGGTGTGACGTTTGATGTTATCAAGATACTCTTCTGGTGTTAGCAATTAACATGATCTCATGGTCTAAGGATAAAGATTACTTCGTATGATGTTATAGCAATATAAACATAATGACTTGATCGTAATGCTATACTTCGGATGAATGTTCATCACATCATTCCACCAATGGTGTGACCTTGTTATTAACAACATCCAATGTCCATGATCAGGAAACCTTGATCATCTTGTTAATCAACAAGCTAGTCTACAAGAGAGGCATAACTAGGAACCCTTTTTGTTTATTAAACACACATGTATTGATGTTTCCGATCAATACAATTCTAGCATGTAAAATAAACATCTATTATATATAAGGAATATATAATAACAACTTTATTATTGCGTTGGCTCTATTTTGAAAGCAATCAAAGAGGAAGTAGTATGAAGAGTATGGATCAACCAGCTGCTCTCTCGAGAATGAGCCGAACCTGATTGCTTTCTTTGCTCAATTTTAGGGTCCTTTGTGCTAAATGTATGGACCTCGATGTAATTTTCCCTTTTTAGGTCCTTTATGTAGAATCTACTTTATACTTATGATCCCATATTCAAGAATTTGCATGCCGACAAATTTGGCCATCTTTTGAAAACAATTGAAGATATTAAAAACAAAAAATAATCAATTTCATTTTTCCAAGTGACATGAATTTATTTTCTAAAAAGCAAGTAAGAAGATTTTTTTGATCAGCTGCTCTCTCGAGGAGCCATACCTGACTGTTTTCAATTCCTTGTTTGGTTTTAGGGTCCTTTGTGCTAAATGTATGGACCTCGATGTAATTTACCCCCTTTTTAGGTCTAAAAGTGTAAGTGGTGAAATTTATAGGATTATTTTAAGCTTACTGGTCAACAAGTATGAACATTCTTGGATTTCAAGCCGAACGACCATGGTCGCCAAGGACATAACAACATCATACTTTATGCTCATGATCCCATGTTAGAGAATGTGCATGGCAACATATTTGGCCATGTTTTGGAAACAATTGAAGAGGAAGTAGTATTAAGAGTTTGGCTCACATCAGCTGATCTCTCGAGAAGGAGTTGAACTAGATTTTTTTTCTTTTAGGGTTCTGTATGCTAAATGTATGAATCTCGATGTAATTTTTACTTTTTTGAGGTTCCTGATATAAAATATACTCCGATCGACCGTTTAAAGTTCTAACCTAAAAGTAAGTGGTGAAATTTAAACGAATTTAAGCTTACTTGTCAACGAGTATGAACCATTCTTCAATCTCAAGATGAACCACCAAGGTCAAGGCCATATCTACATCATACTTTATCCTCATGATCCCATATCCAAGAATTTGCATGCCGACAAATTTGGCCATATTTTGAAAATAATCGAAGATGAAGTAGTATGAAGAGTATGGCTCGATCAGCTACTCTCGCAAGGAGCTGGACCCGACTATTTTCCTTGCTTAAGTTTACGGTCCTTTGTGCTAAATGTGTGGACCTCGATGTAATTTTCCCCCTTTTTAGGTCCTTGTTGTAAAATGTACTCCCATCGACCGTGTAAAATTCTAACCTAAAAGTAAGTGGTGAAATTTAAACGAATTTCAGCTTATAGTTGTCAACGAGTATGGACATTTTTTGATTTCAAGCCGAACAACCACAAGGTCGAGGCCATATCTCTACATCATACTTTATTCTGATGATAGAGTATCCAAGTATTTGCATGGCGATAGATTTGGCCATATTGTGAAAACAATCTAAGAGAAAGTAGTATGAAGAGTATGGCTCGATCAGCTGCTCTCTCGAGAAGGAGCCGAACCCGATTGTTTTCTTTGATCAATTTAGGGTCCTTTGTGCGAAATGTATGGACCTCGGTGTAATTTCTCCCTTTTTTGGTCCCTGCTGTAGAATGTACTCCCACTAACCGTGTAAAATGCTAACCTATAAGTAAGTGATGAAATTTCAATGAATTTAAGCATAATTGTCAACAGGTATGAAAAAAATCTTGGATTTCAAGCTGAATGACCACGAGGTCAAGGCCATATCTCTACATCATACTTTATGTTGATGATCCCATATTCAAGAATTTGCATGGCGACATATTTGGCCATATTTTGAAAACAATCGAAGAAGAAGTAGTATGAAGAGTATGGCTCAACCAGCTGCTCTCTCGAGAAGGAGCCGAACCCGATTGCTTTCTTTGCTCAATCTTAGGGTCATTTGTGCTAAACGTATGGACCTCGATGTAATTTTCCCTTTTTAGGTCCTTTATGTAGAA
Source organism: Avena eriantha (assembly GCA_910589775.1). Lineage (NCBI taxonomy): Eukaryota > Viridiplantae > Streptophyta > Magnoliopsida > Poales > Poaceae > Avena > Avena eriantha. The sequence continues at coordinate 254,150,122 of OU342746.1, forward strand.
TGTACTTTATGCTTATGATCCCATATCCAAGAATTTGCATGCCGACAAATTTGGCCATCTTTTGAAAACAATCGAAGATATTAAAAACAACAAATAATCAATTTCATTTTTCCAAGTGACATGAATTTATTTTCTAAAAGCAAGTAAGAATATTTTTCGATCAGCTGCTCTCTCGAGGAGCCATACCTGACTGTTTTCAATTCCTTGTTTGGTTTTAGGGTCCTTTGTGCTAAATGTATGGACCTCGATGTAATTTACCCTTTTTAGGTCCTTGATGTAAAATGTAGTCCCACCATCCATGTAAAATTCTAACCAAAAAGTGTAAGTGGTGAAATTTAAACAAATTTAAGCTTACTTGTCAACGAGTATGAACATTCTTAGGTTTCAAGCCGAACGACCAAGGTCAACGCCATATCAACATCATACTTTTTGCTGATGGCCCCATATGAGAAAATTTGCATGGCAACAGATTTGGCCATATTATGAAAACAATCGAAGAGGAAGTAGTATGAAGAGTTTGGCTCAGATCAGCTGATCTCTCGAGAAGGAACCAAACCAGAAAGTTTTCTTTTTACGGTCCTTTGGGCTAAATGTGTGGACCTCCATGTAAATTTCCCCTTTTTAGGTCTTTGATGTAAAATATGCTCCCACCGATCGTGTAAAATGCTAACCTAAAAGTAAGTGGTGAAATTTAAATGAATTTAAGATTAGTTGTCAACGAGTGTGAACTTTCTTGGATTTCAAGCTGAACGACCACAAGGTCAAGGCCATATCTCTACATCATACTTTATGATCCCATATCCAAGAATTTGAATGGCGACAGATTTGGTCATGTTTGTAAAACAAGCGAAGAGGAAGTAGTATGAAACATATGGCTCGATCAGCTGCTCTCTCGAGAAGGAGCCGAACCCGACTACAACTCCCTCCGACCCAAATTAATTGACTTGCAGTTATCAGATTCGAATGCATCTAGCACTAGAACATGTTTATATACTTCCGAATCTAGAAAAATTTGAGTCAAGTAATTTGAGGGAGTACAATAGAGTAGCAATTCAAACTTTCTGAGTTTCGAAGTTTTCACTTCCTTCACAAACATCGGGGGAAGTATATTCAATAGATTGTCATTTGCAGTACTACTAGTACTACAAGGTACAATGAGTAGTAACAAAAGAAACTTTTTGTTGACGATAGTACCAAAAGAAAGGACGTCCCAAAAGAAACTTCATTTAACCATTAAGGGGTTGTTTGGTTCAGTGGCTATCAAGTGGATAACATGGGATATCCACTTTTTTGGTTATCCAGTGTTTGGTTTAGAGGGTGGAGGGGATATGGCTAACCACTTTTGGCTCAAAATGGTGGTTGAGCATATCCCACAAAAATAGCTGGATGAGCTCAACCACTTTTGGATAGCTCCTCCAAAGCGTTTTCTTGTTCGTTCACCCTTCCTCTCGAGAGAAAATAACCATATTTTCTTGCCTATGGGCTCGACACGAGGGCAGCCATAGAGTAGGACGTCGGGCAGAGCAGGTGTTCGAATACGCACGCGGGCGTAGGCCGCCGGGTAGAGTGGCCAGGCAGAGGGGGCGCATGCAGGCAGGTTGACACGGGGTCGACGGGGGAAAAAGGGTGGTGAGCTGCCGGTGGTCGTGGCCGCTGCTAGGGAAGTGGTGAGGCGGATGAAGAAGTCAAGGTGAAAGAGGAAAATGAAAAAAAATAGTTGGGCCAATAGATTTTGACTAGCTATCCCTAACCACTTTTTATCCCACTTTACCAAAGAAAAAAGGCTACCCTAACCAGCTGGTTGGGGATATCCTCATCACTAAATGACATCCTCTAAACCAAACAACCCCTAACATAACATCACGAGTTTACATATAAAGGACTCGCTGCTGAACTATTGCAGGTCCGGCGCCTCCTAGCACCTAGTCCACGCCGCCAGCGGCAGCTCGTGACATCAGCACCAACGCCAGCTCCAGCGACATAGCTGGCTCCTGACTCATCGGCACCTCCGGATAACGCGGCGGCACCTCCTGAGCCATCGGTAGCACCTCCTGAGCCATCAGCGGCACCTCCGGATAACACGGTGACACCTCCGGATAAGGCGGTGGTACCTCCTAATCCATTAGCGGCACCTCCGGACATGGCAGCGGTACCTCCGGAGCCATCGGAGCTCTAGGAGGACACTCTTGATGAAGTTGCCGTTGTTGGGGAACCAGTCCCAGTAGTTCGTTAAAATGTTGGCACCGGTGAACACCACCATCTCGCAGCCGCAGTGGAAGGCCTGGCCATAGAGGAGATGGGCATCCCTGAAGTTGACAAACTTGACCTTCAACGTCCCGTCCGGATTGTCGTGGAGGCGATACATACGGTACTTGTGGTGACCGTACCCAGCGTCGAGGAAGGCGCATACCAGCTACCACTTTGTTCTCCGCGGGGAGAAGGCCCAAATCCGCAGGGAATTGTCCTCCTGTCCAGCGATGTCGGGGTCTTCGCACTCCGGTATGGTGGGCGGCAGCCGGAAGGTGGCCATGGATGATAGATGAGGACGGAGATGGTTGCTGGAAGCGGGGGATTAGAGATGGATTGGTGTGGGGAAGGGAGAGGATAAATAGGAAGGAGATGATCCGATATTAATGTGGCAGATTACCGAAGCGAGGGGACAACCAATGTCGCTGATGAAGCCGATACGTGTGGCAAATATCGATGATGATGACTAGGGTAAGCGATTGGACGGAACTCTGACTCTGCTTCCCGCACTCGATGGCCCAGTCATAATTTTGTGGTGCGTCCAAGGCGACCGCGACCTCCCCCATTTGTGGGTCCTACTTAGATGATTGAGTTGATGTGTGAAAACAAATTGATAAAGTGAGCTCTTTCCTACTCCCTCCGGTCCGAGATTTTGTATATACCACTATATAGTACACCCGTTTTGGAATTTGAATCGACCCACACAACTTCTCGCCAATGCACATTTGGAGCAATCCAAGATGTTGATTTCCCGTTGGAGCTTCTATGTGCCGTTCATCAGAACAAAACCCATTTGATCTAACGGCTGAGAAAGGTTGGATTCGCCACCCTCTGTTCCCGCGCTCGTGGACTCTGGTTGCTGAAATTGCTAGGGCCTTCTGGATAAGTCTACTGGTCTAGAAAAAAGCAGAACCTTCTGTCATTTGGTAGTCGGTGATTGACTTCCCCATGTGGCACGTGATGCATCAACTCAGTTTGGAAGCGAAGTAGTGCTACCATTAATTGAATCTGAACATTTTACCCAGCCGATAGTTAGCCTAATAAATCATCCATCCATCTATGTGAGCATTCAAGTCCTTCCAGCTACCGTGACAATTGGTTCTTCAGACACCAACTAGAAAACTACTTTAGAAATACGTAGAAAACAAAATTACTTTATACAGTATTCATAGAATATTAATTATACATGTAGTATCCCCTTAGTATAAATACAACTTCTCGGATTTTTATTTTACGAAATGGGGAATAATCACCATGGCATCTGCATCGATCATTACACTTAGTTTGTCCAGAATAGTCTATAGCATGTAACTAATTTGGATTGCTATTTTTAGTATGAATACTTAAACAATATTAATAAAAAGGTGAAAAAATAAAAAAAATCTTTCTTTTATATGATATATTTATTATTATTATTTGTCATGACAACATTGCAATTTTAGAAGGTTCAGTTTCATATAATATTCTAAAAATTTATCACCTACTCCTAAGCAAGGCATTAATCATGCAACAATCGAAGACATGGGAAAATAATATATAATCATTAACTTGTGAGAGAAACACTTTTCAACACACAAATGGTCACAAACTATTTCTTTCATGCCCCATCGAAAATGATGGTAGTTTTGGAAGTAGAGAACGGAATGGACGAAACTTACACATATTGGCAAAGAGAGGTTCAAATTGATATTCAACAGTTCATAGAGAAGTATATGTGCATTCTCTGTCCGAAGGACAACCATGAGTACAGAAAATGCAAAGGTCGACAATCATACGGAATTAGAGTTATCTAGAGTATTGAAACTTCTAAATACTAGAGAAATATTTATTTGTAAATCGACCAAGTGCTATATCTAACTTCTAATTATATGGTGTATTATTATGCCTTAAGAGCATTTCAGCCGCATGCCCCAATGGCCCCTCAAAGGGATATTAGGCACGTTAGATGAAACATGTGTCTAGCCACGCTCCTCAAAGCCGCGTTTTTTGTCCGACGCAACCAATAACGTGTCTGACACACTAGGCCATCCAGGCATTGCATGGTACATTACAGACGTGCTAGACACAAGCTACAAACTACACAGCATAGGAAATAGATAGTCAGGCACATGATAGCTACCCAGCCATTCTCCCTCCTCCTAATCGCGCCTCCCCATTATTTTCTAAAAAGAAAATCAAAATCCCTATTTCTGAGTTTCGAAAAATTCTAAAAACAAATTTGGATGTAGCCAACAATATAACCCACAAACGTTCAAAATATCAATTTTAAATAAGTTGTATTTTAAGCTACACAAAAATAATTTTATTTGGATCCGAGTATAGTGAATAGTGCACACGTTGAAATATCAAGAAATATCAATTTTTTATTTTGTGTAGCTCATAATAAGAAGAAATTGGCATTAAGATTTTGCATGCTTGTAAAATGCTGCCTCTATTTCTAATTGTAATATGTTTTGGTAGGCTATTTTAGACCAAAATGTGCTATAGTTTGAAAGAGAGGAAGTATATTATTGAGGAAAGTCCAGGATTGTCTTTAAATTTTTTTAAGCTTAAGAGATTATTGGTTCTCCGAGCCAGAGAGACTTTACATTAATAAGGTAGGATACCGTTGTCTGTGTGCAAAGCACGTGCTATTTACTAGTATCACTTAACACCATATGTTGGTATCTTTTTTCACAGAACCACAACCTTTATATTTTGTTTCACAAAACACTAACTTTTGTGGTAATCTTTTGCACAAAACACAAAAAAGGGTATTAGCTCATTTGATAACTGATTAACTTGTTGGGCCTACTTGTCAGAACCACCGTGGCAGCGTGGGTAGCTGCAGCATGCCCAGATTTCATTAGTCTGTAAGCAGATTATAACCACACAAATTATCACTCCATGTCCAGGATATTTTATCACTAGAAATTATAACCATGCAGAATAAAATATTTAGACAATCAAGACATGGTTCTTTTCATTTCATACAAAATATTTAGACAATCAGGACAAGTTTAGTTTACTTTTAGTGTCTCCTAGCACATACAAAATAAGAGTCTAGAACTTCTGCAATCAGGACATAGCTCTTTTCATTTCATACAAAGTTTAGAGGCTTAATATCTTTTTTTCCTGCTACAATCCTTGCTTATTACCAGCTGTGAAGTAAGCGTAGGTACAGGTCTTGGTGTAATGAACCCATCGCCTTCGTCCACGAACATAATGGAGCTATGACCTTGGTGGTGTTGTATCTTGCCGAGGCACAGATGAAGGTTGTTGAGGTGATGCCAGACCTTGCGGAGGTGGAGCTTGTCGTGGTGGTGCAAATGGGACTTGGCGCTTGTGCCGGTGGAGGTGGAGGTGTTGTAGCTGGTGGAGAGGCAGGACCTGCAGGCATGTGCATGTACTCGGGCAGCTGCCGGTTGCTCTGAAATAATACAAAACCACAACATTTAGAAATGGGCTGCTTTTATACGTCGATCAAAGCCAAATTGTTCTGCCCCCAAAACTAGGGTTCTTCATCTTCTTACTGTAACTCTCTTCAAAGCCCTCACCAAAAGTAGAAATTGAAGAATTTTTAGCATTGCCCACGAATCTTACCCATTGAACAATATGGGATCGTCAGAATCTATGGACTGCATCCTACATGCTAGCACGCCACCGCATACGACATGTTTGCTTGATAGAAGGAAGACGACCACACTGGACTGCTTGACAGTGGGCTAAAATTAACTAATGGACTATTAGTGTGGTTTATGTATTCTGTGCAAAACGTTACCACAAAAATTGGTGTTTTGTGAAAAAAATCACTAAGGTTGTGGTTTTGTGATAAAATGGCACCAACATGTGGTGATAAGTGAGAAAATCTTCTCCGGTCCTATTTTTTACTTTATTACTCAATATATCCCGTTTCATTGGAAGTTGATATGAATACCATCGAACTTGTATTCATCAAGGCATTCGAGGAAGCAAGAAGGATCTTGTTTGTATTATTAGTACTCAGGTTTTACTGGCTAGTCGATCTTGTACTGCTGCTATATATTTTAAATAATACGATTTATTTAACAAATTTCACGAATAATACACGAATTTGAGGAATTGCGAGTCTAGCGCGGCATTTGTTAAATTAGCCGTACTATTCGTGTATTATTCATGATTTTTTTAAACAAATCGTATTATTTTAAAAAAAATAGCCGTACTGCTGGCAAGGTGAGCAAGGGCTCCTTCCACCGCAAATGTTTTGCCTTGTTTTTTTTTAAATGCTCCTCCACCCAAAATTCTATCTTGTCGCTACCTTTCGTGAGAGAAAAGGCTCCTGTATGGAGGAGAATCATCCTCCCTCTCTCCTCCTCAATGCGGCATTGGCTGCTATGTCCACTCTCGCATCTATGTCTGGCACTTGTTTAGGTAGGAAGCATCGCAGCAGTCACCTCTTCCTTCCCATGTAAGCTTCTGCGCAATGAAGTACAACCATGCAGGCACGACAGTGCAGAGAAAGTTGGGGTCCGTGGTGGTCCAGACCAACTTTCCTTCTGTTTGCCTCGTGCTTCTGCCCAAAATTGAGCTCTGGCTGGATGTTTTCTTTCTCTTCCATATTAAGCTGCTCTTCATAGTGCTAAATAACTTAGACTAGTAAAACTTTCACATGTTACTACAGTACCTTCAAAGTGTACTGGGTGAAAACAAATATACACCATTACTTTTTATAGATGTGGCTCTTTCATATTTTTTGAGCTTTACCTATTATAGAGCATAATTTTATATAGTGATGATATGTCATACTTTATTATTATGTGGGTCTCATGTGCCAACTTACTAATAAAAGGGTGGTGCACAAATACAAAGAGGCCGCTAATCTTATCCAACTAAACCAGGAATTTGTAAATAATAAGGCCTCAAAATAAACAAAAAGGACCCTAGTACAGAAAGGAAAGGCGCAATCAGGTAGAGCTTCATTGATTATCAGCTGTGGTATATAAAAGAAGGGCATGGCTCGAGGCCAGATTAGAGAGTCCTCATTTTCCCCCACCCAAATCGCAATTCTTGTGACGGTCACTCTGAAGATGGAAGCCAATGTTCTCAACTATTCCTCCTGTTCCCATCCCCTCAAGCTCCGGCGGGTCTACAAGGTCTTTCCATTTCTCCCTCACAATCCATTGATTTTTCTTTTGTCGGTTCGTCCGTGCAACTATTTTATTTTTCAAACTTCCATTTCTACAGTGCGTCGATATTTATCTAGTCTGCCACCGCTATGTCTGCAAGATCACCTACTGCCAGAAGTGTGTACCCTAGCGGAGAATTCACCCACGAACCCGCCATGGATGTCGTCCTATCATCGGCTAGGGTCGAGTGCGCCCACAAAGGTTGTAGTAGTTTGCTGCCCTACTACGAACTCCACGAGCACGAAATCATGTGCCGATACGCTCCCTGCACTTGCACGGAGACCGGCTACGACTTTGTCGCCCCGCCGCCAGCGCTTGTCGCCCACCTCAAAGCGGTCCACTCTATCCAAGTGCACAAGATACAGTATGCCACCGCCAAAGCTTTCCAGGAGCTAGTGTCGTTGTCGGCTGAGGCGTCCCGCCGGCTCATCCTCGTTGGGGAGCAGGACGGCGCCGTGTTCGTCCTGACGATTGGCACGATAAGCATGGTCCTCCTCGTGTTTGCGGTTTGTCTTAGGACCACGATGGGCGACTTGCCGGTGTACAGGGTAAGGATGTGGGAGGAATGCCCACCGCTGCTCACCTAGACGGACGGTAGGAGGAGGACCGGTACCGTGACGGTGCAGCTTGATGCGCCGAGCTTCACTAAGCTGGGCGAGGTTGTGTTTGAGGACCTTGCGTCTTACCTGGCGGCGCCACCTCGTGACCTAGTCGGTCCTGCTATGTCGAAGGAGATGCGTTTATTCTTTCGCGTCGAGTTTTAGTGGTGATGTAAGATGCTGTTAATTGGTTTAATTGCAGAATAATCATTTGCATACCAGGAATGGTGGATTTTGTAGTACTAGTACTCTATCTCCGTCCCAAGAAATAAGGCTCCCATATTTTTGTTTTTTCCTGACCAAGATATATATAAAGAATGTTGGTACTGTACAAATTTAGCATCATTGGAAAGTTGTTTCAACACGAATTCAACGAAACAAATTTTATACAATATAAGTAAATTTTAGTTGCTCCATTTATTCGGTCATACTTTACTTTGGAGCGTGTGTGCGCCTTATTCCTTGAAACGGAGGTATTAGACAAGTTCGGTGGATGTACTCTTCTGAGTATTTTTCATGAATTTTTAACTTCCGATGGATTGGATGGATCAGTGGATGTACTCTGCTGAGTAGTAAGCTGACCATGATTAAGGATCTCTGTTTAGGAAGGCCAGAGGGCTAATTCGCAATACTACCAAGTAGATGAACTCTAATTAATTTATGCATGCACCACTAGTTTTACATGCATGAGACGCTAGATAAAAAAAGGGGACATGATGAGATATGAAACAACATGCATTGAGAGATTGAGAGAAAATAGATATATCTAAATTAATGAGTCACAGAAATTAAGACAATAAAGAGGATAGGTCTTATTATAATTTCTAACAACTTTAAAAAGCTCTCTAGCCTAATAATCCCAAACAGAGGTAGGAGTACTGGTCAACATACATTCGGGAGTACTAGTATGTACTACTCCATAGTAGTACAATAGTGGAGTACGGTAGTACTAGTACTCCCCTCCGATTCATATTAATTGTCACTAGATTGGATGTACTCGTGTCTAGCACTAAAACATGTCTAGATACATCCATTTTTGCGACAAGTAAATATAGTCATTTTTGGAGTAGTACTAGTTTGGTTGGAAGAGATCATATTTTTTCCGCAGTAGGGACGGTGGTTTTTTGCTAGTAGTAGTACTAGTACATAGTAGTAACAGGTAGTAGTAATATATATTTATACTGTACCAACTCAACATACATTCGGGCAATCGACAAATGTTCATCTTGCGGTTCTGCTGCTGCAGTGCTACTAGCAGTTTTTTAGGTGCCCATTCACCCTCTGTCTTTCAACAGTACTCCGCCTAAGCAGTATAAATGGAATTACTCAAAGAAAGTCTCTACCACTATAAAATTATAATCTGCCATGGTTGTTGATTGACAAGACAATTCATTAAGGTGGGGTGGGTTGCTGGCGTGTGCTATGATGCCTACTCCTACTATCACTCTGCAGTCAAAATAAAAGAAACAACTGCGATTCCTTGAATTAATCTTGCCTCTGCCCCTTGCATGCCTACAGTATATACATGCATTAACTTCTGCGAGTAGTATAGTACAAGTAGGAGTAGTATCAAGCAAGGATATACCTAAACACAAAGATATAATCGTAGGTCACATGGTGTACAATTCTGAGTCTTCGTCTTCTTCTTTGGTCTGCTTGCCCTTTCCCTTGCCCTTCTTCCTTAGTTCTTTTTTTGGTTGAACATTTCGAGAGTTTGTTGACCCCTTTCGAATTTCACTATCCGCCTGTATACCTCGTAGGTTGCATAGGCGTCGAGGCTTGCATACTTGATCAGCTCTTCGATCAGGGGCATGTGCCCCCACTGTTTGTGGTCCACATCCTCCTTCTTCTTCTTCATGACCTTGTAATGGATGGCTATGAGGGCCACCGCGTAGTTAGCCAAAGAATCCTTCTCATTAGTGGAGCTGGCAGGCTTCCACCTCTTCTGGATGTCACTGGTATTAGAGAACGCCTAAGCCTGATACGGTCGTTGCCGATGTCGACGCCTGCAAAGGAAATGTTAGGGTTGGCGAGGAACTCTGCTAGCTTGGAGCATGGCTGGTCGGCCTGGTAGATCTAGTAGACCAGGCAATCCATGCCGACACATAGATGGACGGCAACAGCCTTCTGTGTCGATGATTGCTCGTTGGTGTACTCGACGTCGAGGCTAACAATCTTGTCGTCCATTTCCTCTAGGAGCTTTTGGATTTTCTCGATGTAATCGTTCATCACCGATGCTCAGTTGGTATACGCCACCTGTAGTGTGGTGTTGCCAGGGTCCATGAAGTAGTACATCTTGTCCAACGGCACCGCCATGGACTGTGATTGGCGCCTCCTTTTGTTTTGCAGAGGTCTGGTCGGGTGACAGAAAAGGAATGGGATAGAGAAGAAAGGAACCGCTAGGAAGATCGGGAGATGCATGGATGAGCGGTTCTGGAGACGAACGGGCATGAAGTTTCCCCCCGGCCCCGCCCACGTACTCCTATAAAATATAATTTATTTATGGATCAGTTTTATGGACGTGGATTATTTACAGCTAGAGGTTGATTCTATATTATACAAAAAGTACAAGAACCAAACACACGGGATACTTTATGAACGAAGCTCGAAAGTATAAATATGTTTTGAATTTCACCTACTACTATAATTTTATATAAAAAATGATATGTCATACTTATATTATCTGATTCTCACGTGCAAGGCACTTGCAACTCACTAGTTATTTCTTATCTTATCTTACCACTATACCTCTACTATTATAATGGAGCACTTTTGAATTGGATCCTTAGCACCAATCCGTATCGTTGGGATGTTAGATACAATGGTTCAGAGCACCTGGATTCGTGTTGAATAGTACCTAGAGAAAACTCCACCTTTTTCGAGAACCACATGTCACCATCCCCAAAATTTCATAGCATAGTAGGCTATATACTCTCTACTACTTCAATGGAGCAGTTTTGAATTGGATCCATAGCACCAATTCTGACCGTTGGTCTGTTAGATCTAATGGTTCAGAGGAGCTGGATTCGTGTTGAATAGTACCTAGACGTCTGACATATCACCACTATATAAATTTTCAATAGGTAAAGCACAAAAAATATAAATTTGTTCAATATCTATAAAGTTTGGGTGTATATTTGGTTCTTGTACTTTTATATCATTTTGAAGTCAATGATTATTAGCTATCTAAAACTTGAAAATTTTGGTAACATGGTCTAGAGAAACGAGGGAGAAGATTCTAGAATGATGGAGAAGTGTGTTTTGAGTTTTGTGCATACCATTCATTGTGATGATGACTATCAATAAAATCTTCTAGATGCTAGAATGAAAAAGAAGATCCAACGGCTGGAAATGTTGGGATTCATGAGTCTTGATCCAACGGTCAATATTCAATGTTATTCGTACACATTTCCAGCGTTGGATCAATACTCTCGAATCCCAACATTGCCAACAGTTGGATCTTCTTTTCCATTTTAGCATCTAAGAAATACTACTCCCTCCGTCCATAAATATCTTATTTGGGTTTGTGTAGATTCGAATGTATCTATACACTTAAATGTGTCTAAATATATTCGAATCTAGACAAAACCAACTCAATTATTTCTGGACGAAGGGAGTACTTTTGATAGTCTTTAGCACAATGTATGCATATTACTACTCCAAGTTACTTACCACTCAGACTAGTCTTAGAGCATCTCTAGCATGGAAAAAATAGTGTGCTATTTCACGCTATGTAGCATCATATAGCGTATTTGGAGAGTCCATGATATTTTTTAAAGATTTTACTCGCTATGGCGCTATTTTTTAAATAGCATGCTATATCGCGCTAAAACATCATAGCGTTAGCGCTATTTCAAGTATAGGACGCTATTTTTTTTGTTGGCGGGTGTGGAGTAAGATAACATATGATGAATGTGTCGAGTAAGCAAACATACAATGAAAGTTTGATTGTTAAACTTAAGTGATCGTGTCAAGCCACCGCCTCCTCCTGTAGCACCTGGCGCTGTACCTAGATTCAGCCATGCCGGTTATCCTCCAACTTAGATAGCGTCGGAATCGATTATGCATGTACAAGTATTACTCTAGGCAATTCATTACATGCTGAAATCGTTTATATTCATGATATACCTGTTATATTTTTAAATGTTTTACAAAAAGATGTTTTGTAAAATAGCACGTTATTAGCACGCTATAACTTTCATATCGTCTGGAGAAAAGCCACGCTAAATTAAATAGCATGCTAGTATTTTTTGCCTTGATCTCTAGTGGCTTGTCTAAATTTGGTAGTCTCTTAGGCCTTCCGCGGCGTGTGAAAAAATCGGTGCCCAAATCACTTTACAAGAATTAGGCACCGGTGCCCTCCGTTGCCTGATCGATGCCACCAAATTTTTTTAGGGAACCGGAGCACCTAGGTGCTCCGATGCCCCAAACTCTTCACCCAATAGAATAGCAATATATGTGTACTATGCATATTGTTGAGAGGATCTTCACCAAAGATAAGCTATTGAGATTGGTCTAGTTAATTTGTTTATCACGTTGTGGTCTCACTATTTATTTCTGGCCAAAGTGACCACATTGTGACCTCGCTGCCTCAAAAGAATTTCTAGGCATCGCTTATGAGGTGGCAACTTTTCTATCTATTAGGCATCGATCACGCTGTGGAAGGCCTTAGAGCATCTCTAGTGGCTTGTCTAAATTTGCTAGTCTATATCTTCACTTTATAGATAATGGTGTAAAAAGATTCTAGTGGATAGTCTAAATTTGATAGTCTATATGTCCATCTGCACACAAATAGTCAATATACATAACAAATCAGTACAACAAATGCTCTGATTTAGCACGCGAGCGACCAACTTTGCTTTAGACATGGTCACTCGGTTTTCCAAATATGGACAACAAGTAGCCTGTTTGGAGGATGTGTAAATTTTAGACCACCGGATACACAAGCCACCAGAGGCATTTTTTGGTCCATCGTGGTCTATATTTGGCTTAGACTACCAGATACACTAGCCACTAGAGATCCTCTTAGGCTGGTCATAGTAGGAAACATACTACTCTAGTTCATGTTACTACGTACCTTCATGTGTGTACGTAATTGAGCCGAAGGTAGAGACCTTATTTTTGCAGAAATGGCTTTGGAAATATTCCGTGCCTAGAAAGACTAGGACATTACAGTCAACTATTTTTTCTAGTCATTGGACTATAGATACTCCTAGGATAGGATATGATATGATATTATTATTCTATATCTTTTAAACTGTATAGCCAAATTCAAAATTCCAGAGCGGCAAATTCTCCCGCCTCACCTCCACCAAAATATTTCGAGTGGTCACACACCCCAAGTTGTAGCCGTACGAAATTCCTTTTCTACCCCTGCCAATGGCCTATCTACTAATGTCAGGGTGTGGGTATGGTTTGTAATCCCCCTCCCCCAAGGGGCCGGTGGTCCCCACAACTCTGAAGCTAGGTAGTCCACCTTCCACCGACGCCATTTCCCCCAAAGCACTTCGAAAAACCCTAACCCCTTTCTCACCTCCGGCTCCTGCACCACCGCACCGGCCCATCCCCACAGCGCTTCGCCGGCCTACACCCCACCCAACCCCGTCTAACGTCTAGCACCTGCACCACCGCACTTTAATCATCTCCGCCGCACTTTACCCGCCTACACGCCACCCAACCCCTATCTCTCCTCCAGCACCAGCACCACCGCACCGGAACATCAGCGCCGCACTTTGCCGGCCCACACGCCACCCCAAACCTCCTATCCCACCTCCGGCTCCTACACCACCACACTTCGCCATCCTACACACCATACCTCTATACCATATACTCTTGACCAGTCTACGGGATCAGCCGACATCCACCTTACCGAACCCTAGTTCGCCTGACACCCTCTTCCATACAACCGTGTTATTTTTGCCAACTCCCTAGTCCACAGCACCTGACCTGCTTCACCTACGCCGGTGTGCGCTGCATTAGATCTGCTTCACGGACTCAACAGTCCACTACACCAGATCTGCTTCACCGACGCTCTTGTGCAGCGCCTCGAATCCATAATTGGTCGTAACAGATCTGCTTCACCGACAACGCGGTGCACTACACCGGATCTCCTTCACTGGCCATCTTGTCAAGCAAGCTAGACCCATCAACAACCTCCACAGATCTACTTCATAGACACCGCCAAGATCTTTCTGCTTCAGCCCGACTCACCACTACCGGGCACCCTCGGCATCCTTGACATCACCCGCAAAGATGCCATGTATGCGTAAACGATATCGTGGCCTAGGTAAACCATATCTGCTTGTTCGTTCATTTCAATATAGCAGGTATGAGCCTGCGTCAGTGAACTGCATTTCTGTATTGGTGGTAAATTCCTACCTCAATACTGGCTTAATTGATATCCCACTCTCCCTTGATAAATTCGGTGTAGTCTATGTTAAATCCAGACGTTAAACTACTCCTTCTATTTCGAGGTTAAGGCGTCCTTGTTATGCTTGTTTTTTCTTTGACCAACAATTACTCTTAATATACATACACAATTTTGGTAGTACAAAACAGATATCATTAGAGTTCATTGGTATTATGCAGTTCATGGCAAATGTTAATTCATTAAACATCTGAAGCTGCCTACCTGTCCAACAAGTTCACAAGTTATGTCATCATAATGTGCACTTGCTTTGTCTATTGCTACAATACTGACTGCATGTAATTTTGGAGTTCATTGGTAGTTTTAAGCCATTGAACATGTAGGTTAACATTCCCTTCTCTACAAGTTCAGAATTTATGTTATTTTAATTTCAATCTGGTTGTTCTAAGCAAACACAGTAACTGCCTACCCTTATGTAATTCATCGCAAATTTTATGTCATTGAACTTGTTGGTTTTGCATTCTCTCTGCAAGTTATTCCATTATTATTTGTTTCAATTAAGCTCTGACAGTAGCTGCCGCCTATTGTGTACTAGTCCCTCCGTTTCAAAATATAAGATGTTTTAGCTTTGTGATAGGAGTGTATCTAGACACCATTTAGTGAGTAGGTTTACTCCAAACCTACATGAACCTACAAACTAAAAGTGGTCTAGAGGATGAGTTATTCTTTTGAAACGGAGAGAGTACATCCATTCCGTAAAAGAAGGCCTATACAACTTTAAAGTCAAAACATGATGACTTTTACCAAGTTCATAGAAAAATATATTAAGGGTTAATTTGTGGCATTTGCGTCTATGAAAATATATGCCCCGATGTATCGAATGGCGTTGGTTTGGTATGGTAGATGTTCCTGGTATGTTCTACAAACTTGGTCCAATTTTACGTCGATTGACTTGCGAAAAATTTATACTCCTTATTTACTTTGGATTAGATGTAGTATTACATGGCATGTTTTAAGGCACTTAACATGGTTATCTGCATGCCCTGCTCTATAAATTCAAGTTTCTCAATTATAATTTCTATAGAAGTAGTATCTACGTTCTATTATGTAGTTCATGGAATTTTAAGTCACTTCACAGATGGGTTAGCATTCTCTACTCTATAAGCTCACGAGATACACCATTGTAATGTATATCTTGTTGTCCAAATTAACTGCCTGCTCTGTAGATGGTGACACTTCTCATATTTGTTTCAAATCCTATTTCACAAGTTAAATCATTGTAATTTCTCTCTTGCTCATGCTAAGGAGTGACTGTAACTGCATTCTATTTTGTCGCAATGACAATCTTTATGTCATTTAAATGTCTGTTTATATTACGCCATTCTCTGCTCTATGTGTTCACAAGTGATTATACTATAATGTCTATCTAGTCTTTGTAAACAGCAACAACCATTATCTGATATTATTTCCTCTCACAGGGAACATGGAGAATCATAGAGTGAATCGCCCCTACGATCTTGTAAGTACATGTTGCTTTGTATTTCTGAATGCAAACTTGTTTTATGTGAATGAGTGGCCTGAACCTATATGCAGAGGAGCAATAATAAACTAGATGGATCGTCTATTCAAGTACTCGATGCGGTGGATGTCTTCAAAGAATGAACTGACAACAGGATGTCCTCCAACGGGACTGCACAAAAATGAATAGTAAGTCTCTTGTTTTTACTAAGATGTGCTTAGTGTCAGATGCTTGTTTGTACGAGGTACCACATGATTCGGCTAATGATTAGAATAAGGTTGACCTTAACCAGGACTGGACAAAAACCAAACGTAAATCCCTCGATTTATTATTCAATGTGCTCACTTGATTTTGGTGATGATCTATTCTTTCTATATTTGACTTGTGTTCATCTATCTATCTATCTATCAATCTATCAATCTATCAATCTGTTTGTCTGTCTATCTATCTATCTATATGTTAACTAGACCATCATTAGGTGTTTGTGATTTAAGTATATCCAATTTTATGCTATATTTTTCTGCTATGTAACAAAGACCAATTGTAAATCTCATGATTTATAATTCATTTTTCTCACACAATCATCATGATGATCCATTCTTTGCTATATTTGACTCATCATCATATCTATCTATCTATCTATCTATCTATCTACATATGCGTCAACTAGACTATGATTATGTGGTCGTAATTTAAGTATATCCACTTTTATGCTAATTTATAGTCTATTATTGTATTTTCTGCTATAATTAAGAGTTTGTATGCACTCTGGAGGTAGTCACATTGTATAGTGTTGGCACCACATGATTACAACAAGATGACCTTTAACGGTACTGCACAAAGACCGAACTTAAATCCCTTGATTTATAATTCAATTTGCTCACTTAATCATGGTGGAGATCTCTTTTTGCTATATTTTACTGATGATCTTCTATCTATATTTATACGTTAACTAGACCATGATTAGGTGGTGCTGATTGAAGTATATCCACTTTTATGCTAATCTATATTCTAGTATAATATTAGAGATCACCACCATGATTGAGCTTATATACACTCTGGAGGTAGTAACATAGTCTAGTGTTATATGTATGAGACTAGTATAAATTACTTTGTCTTGGTGGGGAGTAACTTGGACTAGTAAAAATGCATACAATACTAGTCCAAGTTACTCTACCAACACTAAAGAGTGTCTAGATACATTCGTTTCACAAAAGTCATGACATCTTATATTTTAAAACGGAGGGAGTTCTATCTAGACTACTCATAGTGAGATTGTCATAGCTATTATCATATAATATGATCCCCAGTTACTATATATATATGTACTATAACCATGTTAATAAGATCTGGAAGTCTATCGTGCACCTGTTGTTTGATTGCTTAATTCATTACCTCAATAGCTACTCTACATGATACACATATAGAGTCTATTGCCAATTTGATTCTTTAGTTTGCTCATCATTAAAGCAATGTAATGATTTTCTTAACATAAACGGATAGAGCACCGCCCTGTCAAGGCGAAGCTGCGGGTTTGAGCCCCATCAGTCCCAAACTAGGGATGGCAATTTCTGTGAGAAATACAATGTTTGATTAGTAATAAACAAGGGATTTTCATCTATACATGATCAAATGATCTTGCGAGTTTAAGATTAGCCACCATATGGTTCAATTGGTTATGCTTCCTGTGAATTTTTAGTTGACTTGTGATTGCATCGGTACTATATTCTGACATGGTTCCTAGACATACATTGTTTAAATACTTCATTGACCTTGCAAGGTGCACAATGTATCATTTGCTTGTTTGTCTACTGGATTTTATTGCCTAGTTATATGTACAATGATATTGTCAGCAGTTGGAAATACAATAGCTGTAGGCATTACAAAGAAGGTTTGTTCTACTTTTTGGATGCATCCAACTATTGTTTTGGCAGCAAATGACCCATCTCTTTGTTTCTGTTCTTTTTTTATTTACTGGCCCGACGATCAAAATATTTGAATGATCTGGCTACTGAAAAGGAATGGTTGATATCTTGTTTGTCTGAGATAATTCTGGTAGTCTATTTAAGACACTTGATATATTGCTTGTTTTTCCAAGGTACTATCATAGTTGCCTAATGATTAAAGCAATGCCACATGTGGTTGGAGGTCACTTCTTTGGCTAGTTCATACAATCGACCATTTTAAACACTATTCTTACATTGTCCCGACCAGTTCTAAGCAGTTGAAGGAATCTCATGCACCTATTTTTGTTATATTTCTATATATCCATTATGCAGTGATATGATTAGTTTATGAGGGAAAGAGTCGAGTTGCTTAATTCTCTACATTCATTACCACACTAGTTCAGTTAGTCTGCATGAGACACACATGTTGATGGCTTGATTTGTTATATTAGGACAATGCCAATTTTGAAATTCTTTGACAACAAACATGGTGTTTTTTTGCCTACTTTGCTGCTCTAACTTAATATGTCTTAGTTTCAGCATGCAAATAACCTGTAGTGTTTATTCCAGAGTGGCTATGATACTGGCACATGTATGCATCGGTCCGGGACATCGACAGTTCCTGTTATTCCGGAAAGACATGTACGAGGCACATCATTGATTATTCCTGGCCAATAATGAATTTTGAATTATTTTACATATAAGATGGCCGCCCGTTAGCTGGTACGTTGTGCTGACTTGTTTTCTTTGTTTCAGGCTACACATGAAGCTATGAGGGCAGAAGGGAGGAATCCTATATTAAGTATTGAGGTCATTTCACAAAGCAGCAGTGACTGTGATTATTGCTTGGATCGGCTCATGGTTTTAGTTTTTCCAGCAGAAAGAGGTGTTACAGCTGCACTCCAAGTAATTGTTTTAATTGAACAAGAAACATAGCAAATAGATTGAATAATCACGATTACACATGAAAAAATACAAGAACTGAAAGATCGACAAGATCTGACAGACCGTCTACTTGATAATCTCTTCTACAGCTGTCATGGTATGACAGTTGTTACTTGTATGGGGATGTAAGCTCCGTAGTAGAAACCCTGTTCCAACACATGTCTCGGGATGTCTCTATAATGCTTCATCTTATTTTTGTTAAAAGTCTGGTCTGTAATAAATTTCAAAAATATATATGTTGATGTAATAGGGTGATCCTAGCGCGGCCATTAGCGGGCTGAAATATTAACGGACTGTTTAAAACCAGAATTTCGCCATCTTTACTATTAATTCAGAAGATGTGGTGAATGCCTGGTGTCACACTTGAAGAAATTACACGCAACTTGCCACTCAACACCTCAAACAATATGCCACCACGGCCACCTCCTAACGAAACAAACACCTTAATTATCTCAACAACTAAAACAAACTATCCTATAGGAACTACCACCGTGTTCAATCACCTCTCCTGATCTCCTACGTTTTAGCTAGCAGTTCCATACACCAAGCTCATACCCATCTCCTGCCCACAATGGCATCTCAAATATCGGTTTCTTCCTCTCTCATCTTCTCATCTTGCTGGTCAGGGGTTGCACCACCAAGTGGTCTTGGACAGTCGGGCACGGACGCCAGCCATGGCTCTGCAGCCGGCGGGTTGATTGCCCTGGACATCAACGCCCTCTCATTGCAAGCCGGAGACAGCTCGGACACGACCCCGATGACACCCGTAAGTCCACAAACACCCCCGAGCTAGCCTCGAACACGAAGCTCGCTGGCGGCGGCGATATGCGCGGCCAGATGCTTTTAGTTTATTTTATAGAGCCCCTCTGTTAATTACCTATCTTAATCATGATGTGAGCGCAACAGTGAGGTTGCTGTCGAGGAAGGGATCAGACCGGAAGCACACATCTTCCCATGTTGCTGATCAGGGGTCGCAAAACTATGTACTCCATCCGCCGTCGCCCATCTCCCATCCAAACCTGTAGCCAACATAGCCATCGCCTTCCTGCACAATAAACTCCCTAGATTGCTTATCTGGTTTCAGTCATCTATGATCAAATTTAAAAGCAATCCGGGTCACCGGCCCCGTCCAAACCAGTGTCCACTGGTATTTTCTTCCTCTATGATCACCTCCGCAACTTCCTTATCCTGTGTCTAAAGTGCAAACTGGCTTCCCGCTAATTTAACTGCACAACAATCAAGACCATAAGGAAGATCAGCATTGGTGTGTAATTAGGTGTCTTTTGACTAATCTCACGCCATCTCATTGTTTTATCCTAGGTTGTCACAAGGTTTGCAAACTTGTTAGCCTACTCGGACTTGGCACACGCCCAATCTTTATTAGCCGCACATGCTTCACAAACCAGTCCCATCGTGGTCAGGTGTCTATATAGCGACTTGCTGTTAGATATGATGCAATTCGAAAATAATCTAGGTTGGGGCTTGCTATATCAGCATATGCACACATAATGTTGTTATGTTTCCATATATTCCATTTGAATATTTGATTGATTACTAAGTAACTTGCACATATATACCATTTTCCTGTGTAGATGTCACAGCCACAACGTATTTTGACAACCCCGACTAATCATCAACGTGAGACAGTTGCAAAGGTGAGAAAAGACAGAAATCAAGCAAGACGAAAACGTGACAGAATTTGTGTGTATTATTAAATAACTCTCTGTTTTTCAGAAGTTTCACAATCCATGTTCAATGGTTATATTTAAATTTGGCTAAAACTAAGTACTGTTATGATGATTAAGTTAATATTATGTTAAGTTAGGACACTTACATGTGGTGGTTATTTGTGCGTGTAAGCTGACAATACATGTCTCTTCAGTTTTAGTGAAAATTACACTAGAATATTGTAATTTCGATGGTCTACGTCACAAAGCACATTAGGCCTTGTTTTGCACGAGCAGTTTCTAGCGTTTTAACAAGTTCTATCCCGGCCCAACCCGTATACACCAGAAAACACCTGCAGGCTGTTTTGTAAGCAGGTTTTGACTTGCCTCAACCCCGGGAACCTCTTGAAACCACGCCGGACCGAAGGGTTTTTACGACACGAGTCGCCCTCGTGTTTCTGGCTGCTCGCGCATCGCACGTCCGGCGACGGTGTACACAACCCTATCCTCCAAACAAAAATATCAGTGTGTAGTGTATTTCTAGGGGATTGTGGTGTTTTTGGTGATAAGAGGGTTTTCACCCAAACCCCTTGGAAAAAACTCTAAAAAACTCTATGATCCACCCTTGCAAAACAAGGCCTTAGTGATAAGCACCCAACATTGCCTCACTTCCCTGTACAACTTCACCGAGAGGCATCTTCTATATGATGTTCAGGCTGCATATTTTCTTATTTGTTTCTCTAGGTGCTTGATGAAGTCAAAGACGCACACGAGTCCTCTCCCTCCTCTCACCCCCCCTGTGGCGACGGGGGGAGAAACCCTAGCTGCTGCCGCCTCAGGCCCACAACTCCCCTCCCTCCTCTCTCCCCCGCTGCCACCAAGGTTGTGGCCAGGCAAAGCCTGGGCGCTGCCGGCGGCGGCGAGGGGGGGGGGGGGGGGTCTCTCGTTTTCCCCGGCGTAGATCGGCAGCACGGGACACCAATCCTCCTTGCGGATAGGGTGCGCGTCGGGCACCTTAGTGGCGTGGCATCTCTGGCGTGCGGCGGCTGCGGTATGGCTGGAGGAGCAGCGACGTGGCAGACGACGATCTGGTGCCCCTCGTCCCTCTAGCCAAGAAAACTCCAGGGGAAACCTCAAATCCCGAGGGATTGAGCGATGGTGGTGCCCTATGCATTGTTCCCCTCTTGAGGGCATCTCTTTTGGAGTTGTCACCGGCTGTAGGGATCAGCGGAGGCCTTGGGTTTGGTGGAGATGGTCATCTTCTCCGTCGAAGGTGGCCGGCTTGCTGCTGGATTGGCAGATCTCGCGATCCGTCTTCCAATCCCAGCAGCGAGGCGGGGAGACATAGGTGCCAGTGAAAACTGAGCCATTGGCAGGCGATGGTGGCATTACCACGTCATTACCTTGATGAAGGCATCACCGTGCACCTTGTGTTGACCTCAATCGTGCTACTCCGAGGGAAACTCTAAGATCTTCGGGTCAGGCGATGGCGATGCCATGGTGTCGGTATCACGTTCTCTCCTAGGTGCATTGCCTGTGGAGCAGCGTTGGACGGAAGCGGCAGGAGGGTGGAGCGGCTAGCGCGCGGGGGGTGGTGCTGCTTGGCACCGAGGTGGTGTCGATGGCTGGTATGGCGAGAGTTGGCGCATTGATCTACATGTTGACGACAGGTTGGCGGAAGATTTTGAAGGCGGCGACATCCGGAGCGTGTGCGTGGGCGCAACTCCGTGGATATGATGTGCGGTTCTAGGACTCCTTTCACTTGAGTTCGTGCCAAGGCACTCCAGCTTCTCTTGGCGAGTGACAACAGTGTGGGTGACCATGGAGGGGCCGAAATAGGTAGATAGGGGTTTGATAGATCTCTTTGGAGAGCTGGCGATACAGTTATCGTTATTGCTCAATGTTTAGCTTCGGTGGTTCCGATTTGTATGATATTTGTAATGGCCTTTGCCAAACAATGTGGTTCTAATAATAAATAAAGGTTGTGTGCATCGCTTGATACATAGGCTGGGGCTCCGCTCCCCATTTCGAAAAAAGGTGTTTGATGAAGTGTTTGTCATACTAGCAGAGATATAAGTCGAGGTGGAGGAAATCATGTGCACGGTGCTGAGTTTCTATACTGAAATGGTTTGTGAGGGAGAACGATGTGCAGACAACATGATCATCAAGTCCGAGAAATGACAAGAGCATGTGGTATGTATTACGTACATTGTATACAAAATGCATTGATACTTACTATTTATGCTACACCAATTGGTTGTTATATCTGATGGAACCGAAAAATATTTAAGAAAATATTATAATTCGAATCACTTGGAGAGAAAATTGCAGCTTCTTCTGCGGGTCTTGTTGGTAGCTTGCTAATACATTTTTTCTCTGATTTATCGTAGCCGTCTCAGTAACTCATGTACTCCCTTCGTTCCGGTTTATTAGGCTCACTAGCTAGAAAAATCTCTATAACCTAGGCAAGCGATTGGTTGGCTGTAAAAAAAGGAGAGAATGAGCAACTAAGTGACTACATTTAATTACCGGAGCTGCATGCACGGTTGGCTCCTCCATGCATGTGAGCTGCATTCACATTACATGCGGACTTTTTTTACATGGCATGCAAATAGGAGTCCGTTTCCACCCCAATTAAACACAGCAATTAGTGCTAATGCGCCTAGCTTTCAGGAGGATTTGGAATTGCATGATTTCTGAAACGCGTCTAATAAACCGATCCAGAGAGAGTAATCATAATTCTTCAAGCATGCTCATTCAGCAAGTCCGAGGCTAAGATATAAATAATACAAGATGCGCCCATATTAATCTTTATAATCACTCTATTGTGTGACTGCGGGTATAAATATCATCAAACAGCTGAAGGCTCTATAGTTTACTTTTCTGAAATATTGAATAGTATAGTAAGCAACAAAAGCCTTTTATCAACTCTCCATTCATTGGAGCATTAAGCATACTCTGTAATTGCATCAATACATGCTTGAATAGATGGAATAAGAGGGTTTTGTACGTGGCTGTTGTGGACTGCCCAAAGAAATCCATGGCAGCGGCGATAAGAAGGAGCAAACCTTGGGGATGAGCCATGGTGAGCTGGTGCAGGTTGTCGGATGAACGCTGCCTGTGGTGTCGAGCAGCACCAGCGACAGTATAGCTGCATCTCCTTCCTCCGTTGGAGTGAGCGTCGGAACACCGGCCACGACCTGCTGCACCTTATGAAGACGCTTAGGAGCTGCAGACTCAAATCAACAGCGCAGTTCGGTGCGAGCTAGCGCCGGCCTTGGCTCTCCGGCTTCCAGGCGCCAATAAGGAGAAGAAACCAACTTTGAGACGATGCCAGAACACGGAGATGTGATCCTCTGCCCGCTTGTCCACCTCTTCATCCTTGGACGAATCGCCGGCGAATCCATCTTCGTCCTTTGACGCCGTCAGCACATTGACGGCAGCCGTTCCCGCGCCCTCCTCAAATCTCCTCTTGCTCCACCTCTTCTCGAGCTTCCTCCCGCCCTTGTCCCCGGCTGCTGGCGCCGGAGCATCCGCAACGCCGACGAGGCGGGGCGAGGCTATGGGGGGGGATGAAGGACGTCAAAGAGCACCTAGCCGAACCTGAGCCGCGAAAACCGGAGCGAGCACCGGAGTGACCGCCAGTATCAATCGCCGCGATGGGGATTTTGGGATAGAGAAACTGAGAATTGGGGAAAGTGGGCAAGGGGAAGACAGAAGAGAAATAAAGTGGCCTTTTTTTACATGTTGCCGTCGCATATTTTTCTTAGAGAAGTGTGCAGGATTCACTTGCACGGCAGCATGCGCAGCTCAACGACTCGTGTGTGAATACTCCCTCCCGCACCTTGACAAAACCGAGTCAGTTATTTTCGGATGAAGAAAGTATAATTTACATAGAATTTCACTCCATAAATTATGTTTAGATTTTAGATTTTCATTTTTTCTAATATATCTTTTTAATGACTCACTCGAGTATGATTAGTTAGAGATAACAATGGTGCACGATCAAAAGGGAATGCTTAGCCATAGGCACATAAAGAGGATAATGCCACAATGGGAAGACCGACACCACGAAGAATAACAAGGTCATCTTTCTTTTTTGAAATAATATAACAAGGACATTCTCGTCATCAAGGAAAAGACGAGACTCCATGAATATTGTTAAGAAAGTCTTTAGCACTTGAGCTGACTCGACCATATTTGAGCCTATCTACGCATACTATGTCAATTATATTTTTTTTACAAATACAATTTTAAAGGAAATAAATAATTATATTTTAAATAATACATATATATAGTTTCTATGCATGTGATTTTTTGTATATGTCATAATTACAAATACGCGAGAAAAAACTCGCTACGCCGTGGCAACGCACGGGCATTCAACTAGTAGTTATAGAATACGGAAATATGCTGGACAGCAGATGGGCCAAATAAACACTAAAAGGCCGTAAGTGGCAGGCCAGAATATTGGTGGGCCTCATAAGTGGCCAAGGCCCTGAAAACGTATAGGGTTGAACAACAACAACATGTCAGAACAGTAAAATGCCCGAACTGTAATAAGCCCGAATATTGATATACTAGAATAGTAAAGAGCTTAAATAGTAAAAGCCCTAAACAGTAAAAAGCCCGCGCGGTAGCGGGCCCGCATAGCAAAACGGACAGAAGAGTAAAAGGTCTAAACAATAAATGGCCGGAAAAAATAAAAGGCCATCAGGGAAAAAGGCCTAAACAGTGAACAGACGAAACAGTAGAAGGCTAGAATAGTAACAGGCCAGAAACAGTAACAAGGCCAAAACTTTTAGCAGGCTAGAATCTTCAGCCCGTTTATGGGACTGAATAGTAGAAGACCGGAACAGTGAATGTCTAGAATAGTAAAGAGTCGTAACTGTAGAGGGCCGTAATGGCCCACGATGGGTGCGAGAAAAGTGACGGGCCGACAGAAGGTCTTAACAGTAACGGACAGACTTGGCCCATGCTGAAAAATGGGCCACACAGTATTGGACCAAGGTTGGCCTTCTGTAGACTGAAACAGTGTCAGACCTGAAAGTTCACGGGCCATGGATGTCTACACTAGTTGGCCCATTTCAGACAGTGCTGGATGAAACAGTAACGGGCCTTCTTATTATTGGGCTTTCCTCATGGGCCGACCAACTTAATATTTAGCAGGCCTATTCTGGGCCTAGCTTCTGCCACGGTTTTTTCTGACCGTTAACAGCGGTAACTGGGTATTAACGGTATTTGCCACGTGGCATATTGCATGACGTCAGCAGTCAATGGGGCTGGCGAACAGATCTACGACGGAACAAGTTTTCATGGCTGAAGTGTGCAATCTGCCACGGTTAAGAAAAAACCGTGGTAGATTCTTTTGTGACATGGCTTTTACCACGATGGGCATCCGTCGTAGAAGACTTTTTAGCCATGAAAAATGGGCCTTCAACCACGAAAATCGTCCGTTGTAAAAGCCAACTTTTCTTGTAGTGTACCAAGGGTTTTAATCATTGCACAAGTCCTTTCATCTACAAGGAAATAGTTAACACAAGCATATTCAGAAAAACTATTTGTACTCCTCATTTTTAAGACTTTCTGTTGCCTCTCTCATTTTCATTATTAATTTCTAGGCCTCATCATAGGTATAATATAGAAAACTACCATTAGAAGCGGTGTCTAGGTTTGTTCTATTTTTATTATTAAGCTCTCCATAAAAAGTGTGAGTGATTAACCACAATCAGGCAAACGATGATGGGTGCAATTATCTAGATAGCTCTTGTACCTTAGATACCATTCATACAAACCCTTATCGGGACTATTTTTGAAACAGATAATAATACCTCTCATCCTGTGAGCTTCGCTTTCTAAGTAATATTTCGATAGGAATTTAGTTGTCAATTCCGTCCAAGTCCTTGGTGCTTCTGCACAAAAAGATATATACCAGTCGCAAACATTATTAGAGAGAGTTTGTCTAAACAACTAGGTTTTAACCATATCAAGATTACAGTTGTCGAATATAAAGGAACCAAGAACATCTTCAAAAAATTGTAAGTGTCCATATGGACTCTCTTCATCGGTTCCTGTAAATTTCTTAGAGTGTAGTAGTTCAAATAATAAAGGGTGGATCTCAATTCCATCCGGATTTATGCTTTTACTGACAGTTATAAAAGCGTCCATGGACGAACCCATTTTCCTTACTGCCTCAAGCTGGATTAAATGCTGAGCGGTCCTGCAACTTAAATTAAAAATTAGTACAACGAAAGTAAATAACTAAAAGTAAAGTGACTTATAGCGCTAAGCTCCCCGGCAATGGCGCCAGAAAATAGCTTGATGACTGCAAGTGCATAGATCGTTTGTAGATAGTTTCAAGATAAAGATATCAATCCCACAGGGAGCAGTAGGCGAAACACTAAAATAATTTTAACTAAAACTAAATGAAGTACTTAAGGAATAATTTTGAGATGCAAGAGAAGTAGAATTATTTTTGGGTTTTCGATTGAATGAAGCAATTAAAGTAAAGTAAAACTTAATGCAGAAAGTAAGAATCGCGTGTGTAAAAGGTCTTGAAACTGCAATAGGGAAAGGCGTTCTCAGGGAGTGGTGGATACATCGCTAGCAATTTAGACTAAGCAATCAAGATTATTATAACAAATATTCCCATGATATGTATGTATGTGGGAGGAGCTCCATATATGGACGAATAGGCAGCAACCACTACTCACATCATCCTTCATAACCATAGCTGACAGATAAACGACATCAATCGTATTATTCTGCTATTAAGGGATTTCTTCCGTGGCATGGACATGGCTTGATGAGTTTTCCTTATTTCCCCAAGTTAGTACGTGAAGAATGACAACAGCTTTATAGTCACAGTAAGTGATATCATCCCTCCGTCTACCAACAAGTAATCCCCTTCATCGTGTACCCATAAGAGGCAAATATTAAGGACGTGCACAACTCCCAACATCTTGATAAAGACAATTAACACATACACATAATGATGTATATTCTCTATCTTATCTCAATCATATGCTAGGGTTTCTCCATCTCTCCAAAAACTAATGATCTACTCAAACATGGAGGCAATCAACATCATGGTAATGATAATGGAAACAATTGTAAATGAATAGTTCTTGTATAAATCCACAATAAGTACGAAAATTACAACAAGATCTAGATGGGCTGAAGATGAGATGGATGGAGATGATGGTTGTGTAGCGGTTGATGAAGATGAAGATCGATGCCTTGGCCTCCTAGATCTGCGTAGGGCGAAGATGGATTCCTTGGACAAGTTTCCCCTCCAGATTCCTTTCGGAGGTGAGGTTTTCAGAGATTTTTGGGTATTCTGTCTGTCGTCTCCCCTATTCAGTTGCACGGGGTGAAACTATTTGAGGAGGCGGTGGCGGCACCAACTATACGGCCGAAACTATACGGCCAAAAAATTATTCCTGCCGTATAATTGGTCGTCAAACCTTCTGGATGCCTCGATCGCTTCGAGTTTTCTTCTGGTGTTATTGATATTTTCCAAATAAGCGATTTACGTTGTTTTTGACTCCTTTTCTCCCTAATACAACTGCTCCAAAATTATTCATGCCGTATAATTGTGTCCATTGTATCCATCATCTATCCTGATCCTGGTGAAAATAGACATAAAATGTACGCGCGAACACCGCAAAATACCAAGATCCTACCACTATAATGCAAAACAATAATATAAAACATGATGCAAATATGCACACATTAGGTACCCAGTGTCAACTTGATTGAAGCATATAGAAAGTGTACAATGACGAATTTCTTGGGATTTGGAGAAACTAGTGCTTGTGGTCAAGGGGCATGAAACACTTAACTTGTAAAAAGTCAAACACATAAACCGTATCTACTTCTACCAAAAAATGCCTGAAAACACTCTCTTATGAATACCGTTGACTTGAGCTACATCTCTCAAAACTTTATTCTTATTTATCTATTATTGAAGGACTAGCACATATGTTCCCTGGTTATTTTCTGTTACAAAAAGTGTCAAAAGATCAAAAGGAGAAAAAAAGTCTTCCATACTTCCATAGGTACATCTAAGCATGCTTAACTGTCGTTCATGGTAATTTCATTTGTTTTCATTATAAAGAAACTTATTCTTACGCATGTTTGTGGAGTATAAGAGATATCACTTTATAGCTCACTTGATTATTACTATTATTTAAAGATTAAACCTTGTAAGAGGTATGCTTCGATAAACCCTCAACCCCAAAAGTTGTAAAAGTCAAACGGGTATTTTGGTCTTCCGTAATTTGGACGAACGACTGGTGTTTCTGTATCCTCCCTTGCTCGTTATTTCTTTACCAAAAAAATTCACACCGTCCATAACATTGACGCCTCCGTAATACACGCACATCCTCACCCCTACCCGGCGTAGAAACGAAGCACATCAAGTTGCGCTGTCGCCGGAACTCCGCGCATCGTCGTCGACCAGTCCCTCCATCCTTGCCATCCATCTCTCGGAGACTGGGGCCGAGGTTGCAGCCAATTATATTTAATCTAGAAGATCCCGTTGGCCACCACTTCTCAAACAGGCGAGAGTACAGGCAATTCCACTAGCATAACAAGGGCGTGTAGAAGGTGTTCAATAAATCAAAGGTCGCGAGTACCAAAGCAATAAAAAATTAGTAGTACGTGTCTCTCATCATCTCCTGTAAAGGTGAGTCTGAGTTGATGTTCGTATCATTTGACCCAGCTAACGACATGTCAATCTGGCATTGAAGTTCGCTAGTTCATCGACCTAAACTGGATGATCAGCGCTCTTGACTAAATTCTGAATAATTGGAATTTCATGGCCGAACTAGATGCGCCACGCGAGGACCAAAGAGACGATGCTTGCCACTGTTGGGTGGCTCCATCGTGTGTGGTACTTCTGGGTTCCAGGCGCGCCCGCTGCTGTGTCCGCAACCGCTCAACCCGACGAGGCTACGACGCTCTTGCAGCACACAACGTCCGCTCGTCCACGTGCAGTCGCTGCAGCACCGATCGGCTACCCGTCGGCGTAGGTAAGTAGGCGGTGGTAGGGAGAGAAGTCGACGACGGGACAGCCACAGTCAGGCGCTGCAGGTTGTACATGTTTTAATATTGCTACAATTTTCCGAATGACCATCTTTCCCTTTCAACTGAAGGGGTATCGGGCAATCTAAGTATTTTTCGTTTATGTCTTTTTGAGGAAGGGGGTCTATTGAATCAGAATTCACTTTGTAAACTTAGTTTAACTATGTATGACATGAAACATAGCAATAAAAACCAAAGTCCATGTTTAGTTTTATCATTTTCATGCTCGAGAACGAGCATAGGTTAATTCATACATAAACTTTGTAGTTTATTGACACATATTACCACATATCTACAACATTTAAAATGTAATAACCATGTTTTATATTGATTTTTGGGGACTTACCAATGATCTACTTTATCTATACTATTAAAAGGCTTACAGTCTTGATGGTCGGTACGTTATTTTCAGTTTCCGATTATACCCCTGCATTGCTAGGCTAACCTGAGAAATTTTACAGCTTTGCCACCCCTAAATGAAAGTACCGTTTCGCCTTGACAAGAGAGAAAACATCAACGAGATCACCAGTTTTGGTTGTCGCGGCTATAAAAAGAACTGTGAGCCAGCTACCCACGCGAGACGCGAGGAGTCAACGAGCTTGTTTTTTTGGTTGTTGATTCCTTTTTTCTCATTTTCAACTATGAGCAAGCTACCCACGCGAGACGTGAGTAGACAATCAGCTTGTTTTTTTTCCGGGTTGAAACGTACACGACCTCAAAATCTAGCTAGCAAAAACCTAGCCTTTTTTCGGTTTGAAAGTACACGACCCCAAAATCTAGCTACCAATAACCTAGCCTGTCCGGAGGTGTGGCGGTTCATGATCTCTCGCAAACTAAGGTTCGTGTTCTTTGTTTAGACTGCTTTCAGTGTCTTTTGCGGGATGTTGAGCCGGTGGCTACGTCATTAAGCCATAATAAGGTCCTCCTGCCATATCCTCACTATGGTGGTGCACCTAGCTCTGGTGGAGGCCGCGTGGGGTAATGTGTCCGGCGGATCCCTGGGATCCGATCTTTTTTCATATTCGTTGGCATAGTTTTAGGTTAGTCTCTTTCGATCGACAGTTGCTCGCTTCGGTAATGGTTGCTAATCCGGTGCGCTAGTCCTTTGTAGTCTTAGCATGGCAACTTCCCATTCGTCAACTACAACAAGATTTCCCAGGCTCCAGTAATGCAGGGACGAGGACGACAACCTATTTTTTTTAAAAATCTAAAATTACTGAGAAAATTAAAGACCAAATCTTTTATCAATCAATTGATTTGACTCGTTGCAACGCACGGGTATTTAGCTATTTTAGTTATAACTCTGCAGGATGGGAAAACCATATTTTGTGTATTTTTATCGTTTAGGGACCTAAACGAAGACCAATGGAGCTAAGATTCTAGGAAAGCCAATATTTCAGGAAGACGGTGATCTGGAGTGCTTGGACCTCACGAGGGAGGCCTGGAGGCCTGAAAGAGGCGTGGGGGGGAGGGGTGGCCTGCCCTACTACACGCACCACCCACCCTCTTTCGGTCCTCGACCATACCATTCGCTTCAATCTTTCTACCACCAACTTTGTTTGACCTAAAAACTGCTATAAAAAGGGTACCCCAGGGCATTCTCGATGAGAGCACCGCAGAAACACAAAAACACCAAAAAGGAGTCAGAACCAACGAATATTGAGGGGGAATTCCTCTGGAGCCGCTGCTGGAGGGATCTCTACGTTCTCCAACATCTCTAACTTCATCACCATGATGGAGGGGGAGTATTCCACCTCTGGACTATGGGTTTGTGGCAGTGGATTGATCTCTCTCTCTCTCTCTCTCTCTCTCTCTCTCTCTCTCTTGTTCTTAATAGATCTCGTACCATATAAGCTGCCCAACATGATTATGGTCATATATGTAATTCCTATGTTGTGGATATTTATTCTATGATTTGATATATGAGATTGGAACCTATTATGTGTAAGATGTATTGATAGATGCATATCATGTACCCCATTCTTAAGTACTTGTTATGATCCAACTTGTATGCAAGAGCATGTATAGGAAGAAGTGTGTATTAGATGGAGTAGCATGGTAGTAGTGATTGAATAGTGACATCAAATTTGAGATCTACTCTGATTTTTACCTTTCTTTTGCTGCCTCACTAGGGATTAAGTAAATTTGAGATCTGCTTAAGGATATGCTTTGTTAATTCTTAATTCTAGATATCTTGGAGTTTTCCCTTTCTAGAGGAGTATAAGAGAGATGTGTTGCATCATCTCTATGTCAGGACATGATGCCCATATGAATGCTTATCAAAAACATAGTGAAGTTTCACCAATATTATATTGATGATAAATTGTTTTATGCCCACTGAACTTAAAATAGAGTAGACAAGTGAACCCATGTACCCCGGTACAACTTTTATCATAAGAAACAACCTTACAACAATATTGCTATCATTTACCTTTGCTGCAATTTAATATCTCAAAAACACAAAAATACTTTCTTTACTTGCAAACACAAAAGACCTTTTATTATTGCATTTACTATACTTGCATATTCTATTACTATTTTTACTTTACTTATTTTTATTATTATTTCATATTACAAATACAAAACCTTGTGCTTGACAACCACATCGTGGAGTTGGGGACACAAGGCAAAAACTTTGTTACGTAGATTGCTTGAGAGGAGAAGAAAAGGATACTCTTTGCCAAATCCTCAAGAGTTCGATATAAACCCTCGAGTCACCCTTGTGGGGAAAAGACGCTTGCTACAACACTCTGCACTTGTAGTCCCAACGAGTTGGTACACACCGAGTTGTTGCCATCAGAGTCATAATGGGAAATTTAGTTTCCTAGGTCGAGGAAACCAAAAACCTATTGAGGACACCTCCTAACCAGGTTAAGTTGTATATTTGTCCAAGTGAATTGCTCCCCTGTTCAAGTGGTGTTTACATTAGGCGAGACAATAGTTTTACTAGCTAATTGTTCCTCTACTGCACGCAGTTCCTCTTCCTTTCTCAGTTCTTGATCTATGAAAAGATTGGCTTGTTCTTCTACCAGCGATGCTTGTGAAAATTGTTTTGTGTGAACCAGTGAAGTTCAAGTGGGGTGCCCACTAATCAGTCTAAAGCTAAACCAGAATCAGAGTCAACTAGAAGCAAATGCAAACGGGGAAGAGCATCAAGAACCAAAAAGGTAGACCTTGGAGAAGTAGTGGGAGAAGTACCTGGTGCATCCTTTGTTGCTACCTTCCTGACTAGCTTCTTCAGCATTATGTCCTTGTCTTGTCCCTTGTTACACAAATCGTGGAGTGTTGAAGAGGTTGCGGTGTCCACAGACTTTCTCTTGGGTGATAACCCCGTCTTGGAGGTTTTGGAGTAAGTGGTGTCTTCGACATAATATTGGGCGAGGTCTTGGCCATTTTCCCTTCCGCAGCACTAGGAGCATAGTGTTTTTCTTTGGTAAAGGAGCCCATACCCATGGCTTCAGCTGATAAACCAAGCTAAGTTGGCGTGATAGCAGGGTGGAAAGTACGTTATGCTTTCAATTTCTTGCATCTATCAACCAAAGTCTCATTCTCAAAGTCCCACTAATTTGGACATTCCTAGTTAATCTTGTCGCGCTCCTCCCTAGTCATGTTTCTAGCTTTGTACGAGGAGAATGATGGGATTTGGACTCTCTGGCCTTCCTATAAAGTACCCTCCCAAGAGGAGAGGGAGAGTGGAGAAGGAGGGGCATTTTTGGAATTGGGATGGAAACTAGCGGTATAGGGAAGACCGCATGAGCAAGCTTTTCAACTAAGAATGAGGACAAGTTAGATTCAAGCCATAATGATCAAATTTGGTGCTATCTTGTAGAAGAGGATCCAAGGATGGGGATAAAGTATCCAACAATGAGGCCATTAACACCAACATACTAGTGGTATCCTAAGCTCAAGGGGGTTTAATCCACAATACTTTATGCATGTGTATACTTTGTTACATCCTTATCTGTGGCTCAATTATCCCTACCACCTTGTCCTTGCCTCTTCCTTTAGATACAACTCCCTCTCGAGATTGATCTCTAGAGTTTCCCTTCTTCATCTACTAGTGCGAATCTGAGGTCGTATTCTCCTCCATGTCATTATATTGATCTTCTTGGGGATATTTGTTATATGTCTTAGGAGATGGTGGTGGAGGAGACGTGGGGCTAGCAACATAAACTTCATAATCACAACTTTTGGTTCTTTGAATAGAGATAGATCAGCCACATGGCTTGGGTTCCTAATTATAGCCTTTGCACATATTAACCACTCTTCCATCAACAGAGATGGTGGGAGTCCCTAGAGGCACACCCAAATCTCTACGAGAGATGATACATCGCCTCGAGGGGAAGAATCTCATCAAGCACAATCACCCTGATTTTGCTGATGGGAAGAGTGAAATCCACCACATTCCTACCATTTCTAAGGCTTTTAGAAGTTGGGAACACAACTGAAAAGTCTGTCTCACTGATCCTCTCCACTTGCCAGTCCTAGTTTTCAAAGATGAGCTTCTTGAGTCCATCTTCAATAACTTTAACTCGTGCTTTGGGATCCTCTACTACCACAAAGGCCAAGTTAGTTTTTTTCCATTTGTCAAAAGGGGAGAGGTTCTCCATAGCAAAGAAGTCGATGCCATCCACCGCAAATTCGTATCTTTTTAGTTCAAGTGGCATTCACCACCAGTGGGAACATCTCCATTTTATGTTAGAAACTCTCAAGTACAGTTCCAAGGGAAGGAACTACCTATTATGACCTAGGAGAGCATGGCAGAACTACGACAGATTGCTTGTCCTAGTTCATCTTCATCGCAAGGGCCACATTTCACTTCACACAATGCAGGGGGAATGTGCATCCAAACTAGTAGTGGACCGGCTTAGAGTGGTTGAAGCATGCGATCTTCGGCTTCTTCCCAAGCGACTCTAACTCCAAAACCTCCATGTGGGATTAGCCATCGGTCAAAGGTAGGGGTGTAAACGATGCTAGAATGACCGCCAAAGTGGTAGCTTGGGTTTCACTTCCTCACCATGACTTTTTTTGTCCGCGACACAACCCTCCTCCTTCTCCACTTTGGAAATTGGAGGGAACAGTGAGGTAGCACCATGCTTCCCCCTTCCTATAACCTAGATCTTATTGCCTCACTGGCATCTATCGTGTTGTCACCCATGGTGGCGATTTGCTTCGACTTTGCATTCCAGAAGTTGCCGGAGTTCAGCCTCCACCAGCTTGTCCAAGCGTAGGTTGTCACTCTGACCCCCGACATTGTAAGAATGCTTGTTTGATGGTCAACCATATCGTTGGACATGATCCATGGTGTTGGGGAGGTTGGATTTAGGGTTGGAGGAAAGGGGACAACCTAAGTGAGCGAGATCAGAAAGAGAGGAAGTAAAGAAGAGTGGGATCTAAGGTTCCCACTCATCTACAACTCCACTTAAGTAGTGGTGGCGATGGTTCCGAGCTGGGATTGGGATTTTTTACCGTCGGTCCAGTTTCCCGCCCCAACGAAGAAGGCACAGTTGACATGTGGTTAGGGATAACTCCAGCCATTGTGCCACATGTCAATGTTGGGCAAGGGACTAACTAGGGTCCCACAACTAACCCAACATACCCTGATCCAGGTCCCACTACCTTCTCTCTCCCCTTCGTCCTTGCTAGTTCCGCGACCTTGATCTAGGGGCGATCTGATATGTAGTGAGGAATCGGTGAGATCCTGACCAGAAGGGACTAGATCAGATCTCTGCCATCGGCATGAGGGTCCTTAGTAGCATTGATACATTGCAAATGTATCTATAATTTTTGATGTTCCATACTTGGTTTTATCTACTTTCTTATGTTTTGTCCACACTTTGGAGTAATTTTCATATGATTTCTTGGACTAACCTATTAACAAGAGCCACAGTGTCAGTTTCCTGTTTTCTGCTGTTTTTGGTTCCAGAAAGTCAGAAAATGAATATTCTCGAAATTGGACGGGACAAAAGCCAAAGTTGATATTTTCCCGGAAGACTCACGGAGCCAGAAGGAGAGTCGGAGAGGGGACACAGGGTAGCCACACCACCCCATGGCGCGGGTCCCCCTAGGCCGCGCCAGGGCATGGTGTGGGCCCCCTGGCTGCCCACCGACCTTGCCCTCTAGCCTATAAGAAGCCTCCCGAGGCATAAACCCTAGATCGTCAATCAGAAATCCACGAAAAGTTCCGCAGCGCCGCCGCCACCGAAAGGGAGATTCAGGGGACAAAAAGTCTCTGTTCCGGCACCCTGCCGGGACGGGGAAGTGCCCCCGGAGACATGTCCATCGATCTCCACCGCCATCTCCATCACCGTTGCTGATTCCCATGATGAGGAGGGAGTAGTTCTCTCTCGAGGCTAAGGGTTCTACCTGTAGTTATGTGTTCATCTCTCTCTATGCGTGATCATATTGTGATCATGAGCTTTGTAATCAAGTAGATCCACCTTGCTACTCGAGTGCTTTATTAGATCTCTGCTCTCCCCATGTGTGTGAAAGTGACAGCGTGCTCACCATGGTGGCACTTAGGCTAGAGATTACAAATACTTGTTATGAGTTATATTTGGAGTTGGATGTTTCTATGAAATTGTGGTGTTTGTTGGAACCATCTAGTACTCAAGATGACAGTGTGGGGTTTTCTAGATGGGAAAGGCTTACTTTGAGGTGTGCTGTTATAGCCCTACCATCGATTATAGTGTCCAACCGGAGAGTAGTTCAGCGTAGTATCATGAAGATAATATATTTATATGAGAGTGTTCACTAGTGAAAGTATGATCCCTAGGCCTTGTTTCTAAGCATTGATACACTGTTTGCAATTAGATTTCTTACATGTTTGTTTGTTTCCATCTTTATTTCAGTTTGCTTTTAGTCTCTTCCACGCCATCAAGCTATCTTCTATCACCGTTACCACTTATAATTATCCATACCATTTGTATTTCACTATCTCTTCGCTGAACTAGTGCACCTATACACCTGGCAAGTGTATTGGGTGTGTTGGGGACACAAGAGACTTCTTGTATCTTGATTGCAGGGTTGCTTGAGAGGGAATACCTTTGGCCACTTCCTCCCTGAGTTCGATAAACCTTGGGTGATCCACTTAAGGGAAAACTTTCTGATGTTCTACAAACCTCTGCACTTGGAGGCCCAACAACTGTCTACAAGAATAGAAGTGCGTAGACATCAAGCATCTGCCACCATCCCTCGATGGTAGCACCGGAAATTCCTCCATCACAGTGGGAGGTCTGGGCGGTCTCACTAGTGGAGCTTTCCTTGTCGGTGCTCCTTTGGGTTCACACCACTCCAGTGGCAAGACATCCCCCAAGGTGATGGAAGATGGCGTAGATCTGGTGAGGCATGACGTGGCCACTGCCTTCTCATCTGAGGCCGCCACAAGCTCTTCCTCGTCGGAACTTTCGCCCACAAGTACCCATACACTAGTAGAAACAGGGCCTTTTGTCCCGGTTTGTAAGGGGCTTTAGTCTCGGTTGCCCAACTGGGACGGGGCAATTGGGACTAAAGCCCCAACCGTTTAGTCCCGGTTGGGCTACGAACTGGGACAAAAGAGCAGTCCACATGGCCGCTAGCTGTCGCAAGGGGGAGGGGCATTTGTCCCGGTTCATAATATGAACCAGGATCTATGCGTCTCTGCCATGGCAGCATTTTGGGCATTTTGTGTGCCACGGCAGAGATTTTTTTGTATATTTTTCATTTATTTTGTTTCCCCTTTTTGTATTTCCTTTTTGTGTTTTGGGCAGCATTTATTTTGTGACACTTACCCCAGCACTATGTTGTGAGGAATGCTCGAATCCACTTTCGGTAACATCAACCTCGCACCATCTACTATGGGGACGAGCATTCCTCACAACATAGTCCTGGGGTAAGTGTCATCTACCTTAAGGGAAGCATTATATTACAAAACATCTCTCGATTATATTACACAGCAAGTATCGAATATATTACATTCATGCATATATACAATATAAAGTCTTTTATGATCCCTATTACATTATCATAATCTTCTGATAGTATTCTCCTTTTGGATCTAGGACCTCTACATCTAAGAATCCCGCAATTTCCTCTTGAATTTCTTGTATGGGATCCTTTGGTAGAAGATTGTCCCGCAACCATTCAATCTAATTTAAAAGTGAGTCAACATATATGAATGAAACTAAACACAATTGATGGTAATAAAACAAATTTCTGAATATCGTTTACATACTTGAAGTTGTTCTAAGTTTTTGCCCTTCTCACAGGTCATCTGACGAATGAACTTGCAGACATAGTATCCACATAAGTTATTTCCGTCTTGCTGCCTTAGACACTTTACAAGAACAAAGTTCAATCAAAATAATAATAATTAAGCATGATAATGGTATCGAAACTATAATCAAAGAGATGTGCGGATCTAGCTAGTAGTACTTACATTTAGTGGTTTAAATGTAAGCTTCTCTTTCCAGGCACCCTTAGCCTTGTTAGTGAATTGTTTCCAAGCGCTGCCTGGCAAAGAAAATGAATGAAATGAGTTATTAATTACTTAATGCATGTAAATGAACGAAAGTTGCCGATATAGTGTCATAATGACTGAAATTACCGCTGGAGCATATCCTGCATGGGTTCCCACTTCTCAAGGGGTTTACGCTTGGAGTCCGTAACTTGTACTACTCCATTGTCAGGTTGAATGATTAGCAGAATATAATGGAATCTGCGCATGCATAACTCATAAATTATACACTTAACATCGAGTAAGCGAAATAGAATGTGTACAAGACAATAACACTCACTCGAAGTTGTAAGGTAATAATATTTCCCTTTTGGTTTCTTGAAACCTTAGAGCCATTACAATTTTATCCTCTATGTCCTTGGGATTAAGTTTCACAGTAATTTCATGAACCCAATATGGGTCAGTGAACCCAATGTCATAGATATGTCCTCTTCTGCATTCGAGAATCTTCAGTTTGCATAATATAGTGAGTATGATTATACATGCGATATAAATGAGGTGAGCTAACTAGAGACTTAATTATTAGAGAAATAATACTTACAGATAGTAGGCACTAATGATCGATTTGTCGAGGGCATCTTGATTGAAAAACTGATGTAGTTTAGGAAATTCAATCAGTATATGGGCATCTCCATACCCGTAATGCTTGTTTCGAACTCCGATCACTATCTAGTTTGCCCCTTCTTTTGTTGCTTTAATGTACCAATTATGCAATCTTCGCATATTTGTTGGTAGATACTCGACGTCCTCAGGTCTGATGAGAGGTTTCCCGTACTCATATTTGTATGCTTCCTCAACCACGGGGAAATCTAACTAGTCTAAGTACTGAGCAATAGTCATACCTTGAGCAGTAGCCGCTTCTCCATACAGTGCAACAATTTCTGGATCATATTGCTCTTTCATAGCTTTGCTCGACTCCACCATGGTATCGGAAATCACTTTGAGCAGGGGGGCATTCCTTGTTTTTCTGTAAACCGAGCTGGGGAACTGAATTCCCGCTTGCACTAGTGCTCTTCGACCTCACCATTGACTGATGTGACTTGACAATAGAGCGGTCATAGTCTGATGACAGCCTTGGCTCGGGTTGATGAAGGGTCTTCAACATTTTTTGCACTTTGGCTTTTTCTTCTTTAGTGCTGGGGAACTGTGGCTCTTTCGACCGCTTGAGGCTATCAAACCACTATTGCGTTTGGGCCTTTGCGATCACCGCATTCTCCTCTTCAGTATAGTCGTAAGCTCTCTTGGGAGCAACCTTTGGTAGTTTTGGGAGGGGATCCTATAGACGCTTCGGTGATCGGTTACTCTTTCGCTTTTGGCCCTGACCCTTTTGTACTTTTGGGAGGTGCTGAGACGACTGACGCGGCAGCAAAGACGACCATGCTAGAGACGGCTGACGCGGTGGCGGAGACGGCGCCTGTCACGGTGACGGCAAAGACGGCTGATGCGCTGGAGACGGGTGAGGCTACGACGAAGATGGAGTTGTGCTCTGAGGAGTGGATGGCCATGGCGTCTGATTTGAAATCACGATGTGTTCCTTTCTCCATAGAATGGTCATGTTTTTTGCTTCTCCCAGCTCAGTCACATCCCTTTCACCTGCAGGGTAGTCAAGCTTGAGCTGCGCGAATCTGCCATAACTTCATCCACCCTGGCAATAGCGTAGCCATGTGGAACCAGACAACAATGGTAAGTTGGTACTAGTCAATTAATGGTAAGGCATAGCCGACCGCCACTTTCATGGTTATGTTGAAAACTTTCACATACAGCTCACAATGTTTCATCTCCATGATATCATCCACTGGGTAGCGAAGATGATCCATCGCCGGTGCATCATCAACATCATCACCGGGGAGCTCCATAGGAGTCACACTGCTTTTTCGATTAGTGGATGGGCCGGTAGCATCGAAGGCAGCTTCATCTACCATGTGCCGCTAAGATGGGTCGGTAGCTTGCTAGCTAAGTTTGTCAAGTTGATTCCGATGCTGCTTTAATTGTTGTTCTATTTCGTGCATCCGGTCTTTCTGTTTCATTACTTCAAGTTCCTCCCTTTCCTTTCTCCTTTGACGACTTCTATCGGGATATTTCTTCCTATGGTCGGAAAAACCAAGGTTCCATGGTTTGGAGCCTTATGTGCCTCGTGTTCGTCCCTCGTGTTCCTTGTTCCCAAGGGCGAGTGCGAGCTCGTCATTCTCTCTATCGAGAAGGAACTACCCATCTTCAACAGCCTTTACTGCATTTCTAATGTCTTCGATGGGTATGGGTGTTTTTTTATGTCTTATGTTATATATGCACTTCCCTTCTGAGTCCAATGTGCCCCCATGCCCGTAAAACCAATTCCTTACCCGTTCGATCCAATTGTATGGCTCTGGGGTGATCCCTTTAGACATCAGGTCAGACTCGAGTTTCTCCCACTTAGGCTTTCTAGCCTTGTAGCCACCTTGCCCCATAGTATGGTGATACTGCTTTTTAGCAGCATTTTGCTTATTCATTTCAGACCTTTTCTTAGCTGACACCGATGTCTTGTACGCCACAAAATCAGCCCAGTAGTCTTTTATCTTCTCAGACGCTCCAGCAGTGAAATCCGGAGTCTTCTCTTTCACGACAAAGTCAAGGTGCAATCTTTTCTTCCAGTTATTGAATTGCTTGGCCATCTTCTTAAGAGCGTACCCCTTGACTTGTTGCTCCATGTGTTTTTGTAGTTCCTCCTGAGTTGGAATCTCTTCATCTGGAGTGTAGTCATCTCGATACACCTCTAATGTCGGTAGGGTGAAATTAACCATCATCTTTTTCCAAAGAGTGTCTTTGGCTAAGTCACTGGCATATAGAGACTCTGGATCCTTTGATGGCCTATTCCATTCTCTGACAGTGATCGGGATGTAGTCCCTAACAATAACTCCGCATTGCCTTATAAATTTATTTGCAACATCAATGGGAGCCGTCTAGAGCGACTTCTTCGATCCTGTACCTTTCATGGTCTCCCAACTTTTTGGCTGGGCCTCGTTTATTCTTTTTAGAAGATTTGCTCGATCCGGAGGGCTAAAAGAAGAAAGAGCGTTAATATATATGTATATAGACAATATAGGCTTAATTTATTAATATATATATGCACCTCGCCGGCTTCTCCCTTGCCGGCTTCTCTCTCACCGGAGCCGTCTGTTCGATTGAAACCCGGATCTCCCTCACCGGAGTTGTTCAGATATAGCGAGGTGACATTGTTATCGATATGTCCTCCCTCGTTGATCATATCCTCAAGCGCCATTTCCTTTTCTTCGTCTCTGGGTTCCATATTTATGCAAAAGGGGAAAAGCGGATGAGTCAAAGCGGCCAAGCGAGGAGGTTAGGTAGGCGTGGTTTGACGAGCTAGGGATGTAAACCATAATTCGAAGAAACACTAATATATGGCACGTGTTGCCGCGCCCGTCCATCGTCCCTATATGGCGCGTGTTGCTGCGCCCGTCCATCGTCCTTATATGGCGCGTGTTGGCGTGCCCGTCCCTAACCTCAAACGCCGGCGGGATCATGTAACTCCAAGGGGAAAAGCAGTAACTCCGAAACCCACAAACCTGACTGGTACCCACCTTAAACAGGGAGGGTTTGGTAAAAATTTAGACCCGCCAAGTCTCACGCGCTAGTGGGTACCCGTTGGGGCTCCGAACCCGGCCGGGTCACGTGTCTGGTAAAATATGAGACCCGACTAATTAAACAGGGCGGGTATGGGGGCCGGACCCGGCCCCGGCCCCGAACCCGGCGGTGCCATCCCTACTACTACTACTACTACTAACTAACTACTACGACGACGACTAACTAATCTACTACTACTACCCTAATACTACTAACTAATAACTACTACTACTAACTAACTACTACTACTACCCTAATACTACTACTACTAACTAACTACTACTACTACCCTAATACTACTAACTACTACTACTAATTAACTACTACTACTAACTAACTACTACTACTACCACTAACTAACTACTACTACTACCCTAATACTACTAACTAATAACTACTACTACTAACTAACTACTACTACCCTAATACTACTAACTAACTACTACTACTAACTAACTAATTAAACTAAACTAATGAAACTAAACTAACTAAACAGAGAAGGAGAAGAGAGGGCGCGCGTGGGCGCACCTGTGGGTGGTGGCGCGGCTTGCCAGGGCAACGACGACGTCGGCGGTCCTCTGGCATGGTGGCGCGGTATTCCGGCGGCGTGGTTGCCGTGGATGACGGCGGGGTGGTCCTCTATGACGTGGTGGCGCGGTCGGGTGGTGGAACGCGGGGCAGTCCGGGGGCGGTCCGGTGGCGGCGGGGCGGTCCGAACGGCGAGCTCGGGTAGCCTGCTAGCGTGGAATCGTGGCAGCGCTCCTGAGCTCCTTCCAAATCGCACGCCGTCTGTGCTGCAGAGAGATGAAATGATGGGGAAGGAGAATAGGGGAGCACGGTTAAGTACGGGAGGGTCATACTTCCCGGTTGGAGCCAACATCTGGGATGCAAAGGCCATACGTCCATGTTGGTGGTTGAAATCGGGACGAAAGGCCAGAGCATACGTCCCAGTTGGAGCCACCAACCGGGACGTATGATGGCCACCATAGGGGCGCGCAGAGGACCTTTAGTCTCGGTTGGTGGCACCAACCGGGACTAAAAGTCCTTTTTCAAAAGTTTTTCAAACTTTTCAGATGTTCCCGCCTTATTTCTTATTTCTTATTTAGGTGTTCACATTTAAATGATTTGAATTTGAAAAAACTTTCTATCTTATAAAATAATTATTCAAACTATTAAATTTGAATTCGAAAACACTTTCAA
The DNA here is from genome assembly GCA_910589775.1 of Avena eriantha. Taxonomy (NCBI): domain Eukaryota; kingdom Viridiplantae; phylum Streptophyta; class Magnoliopsida; order Poales; family Poaceae; genus Avena; species Avena eriantha. The sequence continues at coordinate 254,192,955 of OU342746.1, forward strand.
CATGAATTTGAATTCGAAAATAGTGGATCTCTCGACAATCTTGGGTACACAAACGAAGCATTCGTCCTAGCCAATGGATTTAGTCATAATCATGTCTAGCCCTATAGTACACAGCTTCAGGGTCATCTTCCGAATCATCTTCGTCGTCGTCGCTATGGCATATTCCAGGGATCCTCAGCCCTTCCCCGGATTGTGTAGGGGGGAATCGGGGACCATGATGATGGGTTCGTAGCATGGAAAACAAAAAAATTCTACCGCAAGAACGAACAAAACCTAGATCTAATCTAGATAAAAGCCAAGATCTAATCTATTAGACATGTGCAACGAGATAGATCTATACTAACCCTTGTAGATCCGAAAGCGTTACGAGATTAGATCTCGTGGTTGATGTAGTCGATCACTTGCCGATCTCAAGATCGTGTGGACGATCCTTCCGGTGCCGCGTTCTGGCAGCGCTTCCGCAGTCGGTCACACGTACAGAGTCGAAGCAGACCTTCCTCTCCTCGTTCCAGCGAGCAGCAGAGGTAGTAGATCTTCTCCACGGAATCACAGCAGCACGACGGCGTGGTGGTGGTGGTGGAGTAGAGAATTCTGCAGGGCTTCGCCTATGCCTGTGCAGAAGAAAGGAGGAGGAGAGAGGCGGCGGAGATTTGGAGTTGTGGAGGAGAGCTTGGAGGTGGCGCCCCCACCCCTCTATTTAAAGGGGGGAGGCGCCATGGGAGGGGGAGTCCTAGTAGGACTCCCCTCCCTCCTATGGCCGGCGGATTGGGGAGGGGGGAGGAGTCCTCCTCCCCCACGACTCCTTGTCTTGCCCTACCAGGACTCCTTGATCCCTTTCTTGATTTTCAAGCAAACTCCAAGAAATCTTCCAGAACCTTCCAGAACATTCCGAAACCTTCTAGAATCCTCATACAAATACTCCGGAACATTTCCGAACTCAGAAAATGATCCCCAATATATGAATCTTATTCTCCGGACAATTCCGGATCTCCTCGTGATGTCCCGGATCCAATCCGAGACTCCGAACAACATTCGGTCTCCAACACACATTCCATATCTACTTAAAACAACTTCGAACCTTAAGTGTGTCACCCTACGGTTCGTGAATATGTAGACATGACAGAGACACATCTCCTATCAATAATCATCAGCGGGACCTGGAGATCCATAATGGCTCCCACATACTCAACGATGACTTCGTGATTGATTGAACCATTTACATACGAAACCAATTCCCTTTGTCACGCGCTACTATACTTATCTGAGGTTTGATCGTCGGCATCTCCATACCTAGTTCTACCTCGTTACTGATAAGTACTCTTTACTCGTTCCGTGATATGTCATCCCTTTTGACCCAGTCACATGCTTGCAAGCTAACTAGATGACATTCCACCGAGAGGGCCCAGAGCATATCTATCCGTCATATGGATGGACAAATCCCAATATTGGTCCATGCACTTCAACACATACTTTCAGAATACCCAATGACACCTTTATGACCACCCAGTTACGAAGCGGTGTTTGATGTCATCAAAGTACCCATCCGGTGATGGTGATTAACACAACCTCATGGTCGAAGGATTAGGTTACTATGCATTTAAAAGCTTATAGCAATACGAACTTAATGACTTGATCTTATGCTATGCTTACTATGGGTGTGTGTCCATCACATCATTCTCCTAATGATATAACCTTGTTATTAATCACATCCTAATGTCCATGATCAGGAAACCATGATCATCAATTAATCAACAAGCTAGTTCAACAAGAGGCTTACTAGGGACTCTCTTATGTTTACAAAACACACATGTATTAATGTTTCCTAATAATACAATTACAGCATGGGATGTAAACATTCATCATAAACACAAAGATATAATAATAACCACTTTTATTATTGCCTCTTGGGCATATCTCCAACAGTCTCCCACTTGCACTAGAGTTAATAATCTAGATTACATGGTAATATACCGAACACCCATGGCGTTCTGGTGTTGGTCATGCTTTGCCCTAGGGAGAGGTTTAGTCAACGGATCTGCCACATTCAAATCAGTGTGTACTTTGCAAATCTTTATGTCACCATCTCGGACATACTCGCGAATAGCGTGGAAACGTAGCTTGATGTGCTTCAGCTTGCTACGTGACCTTGGCTCCTGTGCATTAGCTATGGCACCTGTGTTGTCACAGTAGATGGCCATCGGGTCCAACGCACTGGAACCACGCCAAGTTCAGTAATGAATTCCTTCATCCATACGGCTTCTTGTGCAGCCTCCGAAGCAGCTATGTATTCCGATTCAGTTGAAGATTTCGCCACAACGCTTTGCTTTGCACTCCTCCAGCTCACTGCAGCACCATTCAAAATAAATACGTATCCCGACTATGACCTTGAGTCATCAGGATCGGTGTTCCAACTAGCATCGGTGTAACCGTTTACAACAAGTTGTTCATCACCTCCATAAGAAAGAACCATATCCTTAGTCCTATTTAGGTACTTTAGGATATTCTTGACCGCTATCGAGTGCTCCATTCCAGAATCACTTTGATATCTTCTAGTCAAACTAACAACATGTGCTATATCCGGTCTTGTACACAGCATGGCATACATGATAGAACCTATGGCCGAGGCATAGGGAATATTATTCATTTTTACTCTATCTTCTGCCGTAGCTGGACTTTGAGTCTTACTCAAGGTCTTACCTGACAACATGGGCACGAACCCTTTCTTGCTCTCTTCCATTCTAATCTTCTTTAGAACTTTGTCTAAGTATGTACTTTGTGAAAGCGCTATTAGGCGTCTTGATCTATCTCTATAAATCTTGATGCCTAGAATATATGCCGCTTCGCCAAGATCCTTCATTGAAAACTATTATTCAAATAGGTTTTGACGCTATTAAGAAGTTATATATCATTCCCAATCAACAGTATGTCATCTACATATAGTACTAGGAATGCTACAGAGCTCCCACTCACTTTCTTGTAAATACAAGCTTCTCCATAAGTTTGTATAAACCCAAATTTTTTGATTACTTTATCAAAATGTTGATTCCAACTCCGGGATGCTTGCTTCAGTCCATAAATGGAGCGCTGAAGTTTGCATACCTTGTCAGCATCTTTAGGATCGACAAAACCCTTGGGTTGTACCATATACAACTCTTCCTCAATGTCACCATTAAGGAACGCCGTTTTGACATCCATCTGCCAAATCTCATAATCGAAATGTGCAGCAATTGCTAACAAAATCCTCACAGACTTTAGCTTCGCTACTGGTGAGAATGTCTCATCATAGTCAACTCTTTGAATTTGTCGGAACCCTTTCGCGACAAGTCGAGCTTTATAGACGGTAACATTACCATCAGCATCTGTTTTTCTCTTGAAAATCCATTTGTTCTCGATAGCCTTACGGCCATCCGGTAAGTCCACCAAAGTCCATACTTGGTTTTCGTACATGGATCCCATTTCGGATTTCATGGCTTCTAGCCATTTGTCGAAATCTGGGCTCACCATAGCTTCTTCATACGTCGCAGGGTCATCAACGTTGTCCACCAACATGACGTTCAAGGCAGAGTCATACCAATCAGGAGTGGTACGAACCCTCGTTGACCTGCGAGGTTCAGCAGCAACTTCGACTGAAGTTTCATGATCATTATCATTGGCTTCCTCTCCAATTGGTGCAGGCGGCACAAAAACATCTTCCGGTGCTGCGCTACTCTCAAATCCGAGAGAAGGTTCAATAACCTCATCGAGTTCTACTTTCCTTCCAGTCACTTCCTTCGAGAGAAACTCCTTCTCAAGAAAGGATCCATTCTTGGCAACGAAAACTTTGCCTTCAGATCTATGATAGAAGGTATACCCAATTGTTTCTTTAGGGTATCCTATGAAGACGCATTTGTCCGCTTTGGGTTCAAGCTTTTCAGGTTGTAACTTCTTTACATATGCTTCGCAACCCCATACTTTAAGGAACGACAACTTAGGTTTCTTACCAAACCACAATTCGTACGGTGTCGTTTCAACGGATTTAGATGGTGCCCTATTTAAAGTGAATGCGGTTGTCTCTAATGCATAGCCCCAAAATGATAGTGGTAAATCTGTAAGAGACATCATAGACCGAACCATATCTAAGAGAGTTCGATTACGGTGTTCGGACACACCATTATGTTGTGGTGTTCCCGGCGGTGTCAATTGCAAAAGTACTCCACATGTCTTTAAATGCATGCCAAACTCGTAACTTAGATATTCACCTCCGCGGTCAGAACGTAGAAACTTAATCTTCTTGTTACGATGATTTTCCACTTCACTTTGAAATTCCTTAAACTTCTCGAAAGTTTCGGACTTATGTTTAATAAAGTAGACATACCCATATCTACTTAAGTCATCCGTGAAAGTGAGAACGTAACGATATCCACCACGCGATGCTACACTCATTGGACCGCACACATCGGTATGTATTATTTCCAATAAGTCTATAGCTCGCTCCATTGTACCAGAGAATGGAGTCTTAGTCATTTTTCCCATTAGACATGCTTCGCATCTTTCAAGTGATTCAAAATCAAGTGATTCAAGAAGTCCATCAGAATGGAGTTTCTTCATACGCTTCACTCCAATGTGACCAAGACGAGAGTGCCACATGTATGTAGAATTATCATTCAATTTTGTTCGTTTAGCATCTATGTTGTGAACATGTGTATCACTACAATCGAGATTCAGTAAGAATAAACCATTCATCTTAGGTGCATTACCATAAAAGATATTACTCATATAAATTGAACAACCTTTATTCTCAGACTTAAAAGAGTAACCGTCTCGCAATAAACAAGATCCAGATATAATGTTCATGCTTAACCCAGGCACCAAATAACAATTATTCAAATTTAAAACTAATCCCGAAGGTAGATGTAGAGGGAGCGTGCCGACGGCGATCACATCAACCTTGGAGCTATTTCCAACGCGCATCGTCACCTCGTCTCTCGCCAGTCTTCGCTTATTCCGCAGCTCCTGTTTCGAGTTACAAATATGAGCAACCGAACTAGTATCAAATACCCAGGCACTACTACGATTACTAGTAAGATACACATCAATAACATATATATCAAATATACCTTTCTTCTTGATGTTGCCATTCTTCAGATCCGCCAGGTACTTGGGGCAGTTATGCTTCCAGTGACCAGCACCCTTGCAGTAGAAGCACTCAGTTTCAGGCTTAGGACCAGCCTTGGGCTTCTTTGCAGGTGCGGCAGCTTTCTTGCCGTCTTTCTTGAAGTTGCCCTTGTTCTTAGGCTTGCCCTGTCTCTTGAAATTGGTGGTCTTATTGACCATCAACACTTGGTGCTCCTTCTTGATCTCCACTTCAGCAGTTTTCAGCATGGACGATAGTTCAGGCAACGTCTTGTTCATGCAGTGCATATTGTAGTTCATCACAAAGTTCTTGTAACTTGGTGGCAGTGATTGGAGGAGACGGTGAATCCCTAACTCATTAGGAATCGATATCCCCAACTCTTGGAGCTTGTTTGCGTACCCAGACATGGTGAGCACGTGCTCGCTAACGGAGCTTCCCTCTTCCATCTTACAGTTAAAGAACTTTTCGGAGGCCTCATAGCTCTCCATGGCCGCGCGAGTCTCAAAAATTAGCCTGAGCTCCTTAATGATCTCGAACGGGTCATGGTGCTCAAAACGCTTTTGGAGCTCCGCTTCTAAACTGTACAGGATGGCACACTGAACTGTGGAGTAATGATTTTTCCGAGTGGCGTAAACATTCTTTACGTCATCGGTGGCATCATCTGCAGGTGGGTCACCCAGCGGTGCTTCGAGCACATAGGTCAACTGACCAGCCCTGAGGACGATCTTCAGTCCACGGAACCAGTCCGTGAAATTGCTTCCATTGTTCTTAAGCTTTTCTTTCTCTAGGAACGCATTGAAATTGATGGAGGGGGTCGCCATAATCTACAACAAATTTGCAAGTAGTTTAGACTATGTTTATGATGAATTGAGTTCAAATTTAATACTTAAGTTAACTAGGTGAACTCCCACTCAAAACAACATCCCTCACATTGTCTTAGTGATTACACGAACCAAGTCCATTACACCAAGTCCGATCTTCATGAGAGAAGATATAGTTTCATCGGCGAACAATCTTCATGTTCATCATATCATTTATATGACTCATGCTCTACCTTTCGGTATTCCGTGTTCCGAGACCATGTTTGTACATGCTAGGCTCATCAAGATAACCTTAGTTTCCGCATGTGCAAATCTGGCTTGCACCCGTTGTATGCACACGTAGAATCTATCACATCCGATCATCACGAGATGCTTCGAAACGACGAGTCTTAGCAACGGTGCCAACTAAGGGTGAACACTTTATTACTTGATATTTAGTGAGAGGAATCATCTTATAATGCTACCGTCGCGATCTAAGCAATACAAGATGCATAAAGGATTAACAACACAGGCAATTCATAATTAGTGTGATATGATATGGCCCTTTCTTCTTGCGCCTTTGATCTCCATCTCTAAAGCACGGACATGATCTCCATCATCACCAGCATTGCGTCAAGGTCAGTGGTGCCGCTTCATGGTTGTCCATCATCACTAGCAACTATTACAACTACTTGGAATAAAGCTATTACAAGATGAATAGACACGCAGGCCTTAACAGAATTAATGACAACCATTAGGCTCCTGCCGGTTGCCATATTACAACAAGGATCATTGCATACATCCAATACAATCACAATCACATGATGGCCATATCACATCACAAAACCCCTGCAAAAACAAGTTAGATGCCTCTAATTTTCTTTGCATGTTTTATGTGGTTTGGGGCTTTCGAATAAGAACGGATCTTACCTACGAAACTGAACCACAACGTTGATACAAGTGCTATCAAAATTTGCAAAGTGTAAATTGGATCTATACTATGGTGGGAGAGACAGACACCCGCAAAGCCACTTGTGCAAAGCAAGTTACACGTCAAGCGTGGAGCAAGTCTCATGTGCGATGACATGTAAGGTTAGCCCGAGCCGCTTCATCCCACCATGCCGCAAGATGCAAAGTACACAAAGCAAAAGACGGCACGAGCACCAACGCCCACAACACCATTGTGTTCTACTCGTGCAACAGATCTACGCATAGACACGGCTCTGATACCACGGATGGGTTCGTAGCATGGAAAACAAAAAAATTCTACCGCAAGAACGAACAAAACCTAGATCTAATCTAGATAAAAGCCAAGATCTAATCTATTAGACATGTGCAACGAGATAGATCTGTACTAACCCTTGTAGATCCGAAAGCATTACGAGATTAGATCTCGTGGTTGATGTAGTCGATCACTTGTCGATCTCAAGATCGTGTGGACGATCCTTCCGGCGCCGCGTTCCGACAGCGCTTCCGCAGTCGGTCACACGTACGGAGTCGAAGCAGACCTTCCTCTCCTCGTTCTAGCGAGCAGCGAAGGTAGTAGATCTTCTCCACGGAGTCACAGCAACACGACGGCGTGGTGGTGGTGGAGTAGAGAATTCTGCAGGGCTTCACCTATGCCTGTGCAGAAGAAAGGAGGAGGAGAGAGGCGGCGGAGATTTGGAGTTGTGGAGGAGAGCTTGGAGGTGGCGCCCCCACCCCTCTATTTAAAGGGGGGAGGCGCCATGGGAGGGGGAGTCCTAGTAGGACTCCCCTCCCTCCTATGGCCGGAGGATTGGGGAGGGGGGGAGGAGTCCTCCTCCCCCACGACTCCTTGTCTTGCCCCACCAGGACTCCTTGATCCCTTTCTTGATTTTCAAGCAAACTCCAAGAAATCTTCCAGAACCTCCCGGAACATTCTGAAACCTTCTAGAATCCTCATACAAATACTCCGGAACATTTCCTAACTCAGAAAATGATCCCCAATATATGAATCTTATTCTCCGGACAATTTCGGATCTCCTCGTGATGCCCCGGATCCAATCCGAGACTCCGAACAACATTCGGTCTCCAACACACATTCCATATCTACTTAAAACAACTTCGAACCTTAAGTGTGTCACCCTACGGTTCGTGAATATGTAGACATGACAGAGACACATCTCCTATCAATAACCATCAGCGGGACCTGGAGATCCATAATGGCTCCCACATACTCAACGATGACTTCGTGATCGATTGAACCATTTACATACGAAACCAATTCCCTTTGTCACGCGATACTATACTTATCCGAGGTTTGATCGTCGGCATCTCCATACCTAGTTCTACCTCGTTACTAATAAGTACTCTTTACTCGTTCCGTGATATGTCATCCCTTTTGACCCAGTCACATGCTTGCAAGCTAACTAGATGACATTCCACCGAGAGGGCCCAGAGCATATCTATCCGTCATATGGATGGACAAATCCCAATCTTAGTCCATGCGCTTCAACACATACTTTCAGAATTCCCAATGACACCTTTATGACCACCCAGTTACGAAGCAGTGTTTGATGTCATCAAAGTACCCATCCGGTGATGGTGATTAACACAACCTCATGGTCGAAGGATTAGCTTACTATGCATTTAAAAGCTTATAGCAATACGAACTTAATGACTTGATCTTATGCTACGCTTACTATGGGTGTGTGTCCATCACATCATTCTCCTAATGATATAACCTTGTTATTAATCACATCCTAATGTGCATGATCAGGAAACCATGATCATCAATTAATCAACAAGCTAGTTCAACAAGAGGCTTACTAGGGACTCTCTTATGTTTACAAAACACACATGTATTAATGTTTCCTAATAATACAATTACAGCATGGGATGTAAACATTCATCATAAACACAAAGATATAATAATAACCACTTTTATTATTGCCTCTTGGGCATATCTCCAACACGTGAACCATGACATATTCCGGGGGCACCTGCCACTCCGGCCTCAGATGCACAACGCAGGAGGGACGGGGCTCCCGGATGACGATGCCGCTACGCCCGCGACCTTCACCATAGCCACCCTTATTGTGGCTTTGCGGTAGGTGCAAGTGTGGGTACCACAGGTGACGATGATCTCCCTCAATGATGTAGCGCATCGCACCGGCGATAGTCTGGTTCGCCCACCAAAGGCGACGACCGGTTTCATTGTGGTTCACCAGGGCCGGGCCGTCACCCTTGTACCTAGTGAGCTCCCTTTCTCGTCGGTTAGCAAAGAAGGCATTCCAGGTGTCGTAGTTGTCGAGATGCCAATGGGGATCCATCCGCTGCTCCGATGTGAGATCTAGGTAGAAGTGGTTCATGATGGAACCTTGAGGCACAGTAGGAACAGGAACTCCTCCAATGCTCAGCATCCAGTCAGTGGGCACACGGTAGCCCGGCGGGCATGGGTAGCTGGAGGCGCACATCGCCTCGGTCTCTTCGAGTGTGAGAATGGCCCAGTATGCGGTGTCCATTGTTGAGAGATGAAGGTGTGGATGTGTGCATAGCCATGGCACGATCAGCCTAGATATAGAGGTAAAGGGCGTGAAAACAAAGCGGGAAGCGATGGGGAATGGCAGGAAATATCTTTAGTCCTGGTTAGTGGCTCCAACTGGGACTAAAAGACCCGATTAGAGGAAAAGGGCAGGAAAGCATAGCGGGAAGCGGTGGGAAATGGCGGGAAATATCTTTAGTCCCGGTTAGTGGCTCCAACTAGGACTAAAAGACCCGGTTAGAGGAAAAGGGCGGGAAAGCATAGCGGGAAGAGGGTTAGTGGCTCCAACTGGGACTAAAAGACCCGGTTAGAGGAAAAGGGCAGGAAAGCATAGCGGGAAGCGGTGGGGAATGGCGAAAAATATCTTTAGTCCCGGTTAGTGCCTCCAACCGGGACTATCGAAGAGTGTCGACATTATGTTGTGAGTGTCTATGTTATGCTTCTTAATCTATAAATAGGCATCCTTGTGAAGTTATCAAACATAAACATGATGTTGTGTGAGAGAAGAGACACCACTACGGCTAGTTTGAGGGAGATGTCGGTGGAGCCCAGTCCTCCGACATCTCCAACAAACTGGCCATAGAGGCACTCTCTAATATGTGAAAATAGTTAGCTACATGGCATATTGATCTAGCTAGAAAAGTTATAAACTTCAAGATGAAGGAAATATGCCCTGAGAGGCAATAATAAAGTTGTTATTATATATTCCTTATATATGATAGATGTTTATTTTACATGCTAGAATTGTATTGATCGGAAACATCAATACATGTGTGTTTAATAAACAAAAAGGGTTCCTAGTTATGCCTCTCTTATAGACTAGCTTGTTGATTAACAAGATGATCAAGGTTTCCTGATCATGGACATTGGATGTTGTTAATAACAAGGTCACACCATTGGTGGAATGATGTGATGAACATTCATCCGAAGTATAGCATTATGATCAAGTCATTATGTTTATATTGCTATAACATCATACGAAGTAATCTTTATCTTTAGACCATGAGATCATGTTAATTGCTAACACCGGAAGAGTATCTTGATAACATCAAATGTCACACCGTAACAGGGTGACTATAAAGATGGGTTCAGTACTACGAAGGTGTTATGTTGAGGCTCATGGATCAAGAGTGGAATTTTTCAATCTAGATGACGGATAGATATACTCTGGGCCCTCTCGGTGATATCACATTAAGATAGCTTGCAAGCAAGTGATGTGATCACTAGAATGTTATATCACGGGAACGAGAAAAGAGTGCATGTCGGTAATGAGATCAAACTAGGTATGGAGATACCGATGATCGAATCTCGGACATGTAATATATCGAGAGACAAAGGGATTTAGTTACAAGCGTTAAAGGTTCTCACGATCACAGAAGTCATCGTTGAATGTGTAGGAGTCAGTACGGATCTCCAGGTCCCGCTGCTGATTATTGATCGGAGAAGGGTCTCGATCATGTCTGCATTATTCGCGAACCGTAGGGTGGCACACTTAAGAGTTACCAGACACCATTTTGGAGCACATATGTTTTGGACGAAAGAATTGCAAAGCACAGGAATTGTTTCAATAGAAACTGGAAATTGTTTCAGGTGTAATTGCAGAAAGTGGTTCTGCATGTGATATTGAAATATTGCAAGGGGCTATATGTGAATGTTTGTTAATTAAAGTAATTAACAAAATTCTGAATAAATTTAATAAAAAGAGTTTTATTAAATGAGAGAGCATTAAATTTGGAGAAATTTAATGCATTTAAAGTGGAGACTTTAAAAGGGAATGTGAAGAGGCATTTTAATGTGGAGGGGTTACCACCACATGAATGGGGGGAGGTGAGGGGTCACCCCCCATGCGCCAGCCATGGAGAGAGGGGGCACCCCCCCTCCTCCTATAAAAGGCCACCCATTCCCTCCTTCATCCTCACACCTCCTTGTGAATGATCTCTCTCCCCCTCTAGAATTATTCCCCCATGGTCTCGGATTAGCGAGATACATGTTCCCGGTAGCATTTCGTCTGGAAGGAGTTGCTGCTTCCGCTGGATCGCTGGAGCGAGGAAGTGGAGGTTGTCCGGTGGCTTGAACGTGTGTGCGAGTGCGGATGCGCTGCTGAGTTGCAGCGCTCGGACTTCCTCACGATCTTGAGATCGGCAAGTGTACGACTACATCAACCACGAGTTCCTACTTGTTAACAAAACTCGTTGTCTTCGAGGGTAAGTTCTCGTTGGATGTATGTCCACCCGTTTCTTTGTACCTAGTAGATAGATCTTCGCGTGTAGTTCACACCGTCGGAATTTTTTTGTTTTCTATGCTGCGGACCCAACAGTGGTATCAGAGCCTGATCTATGCGTAGGTGCTTTGCACGGGTAGTACACATATGTTTATATGTGGGCGATGATGATCATGGTATTGCATCTTCTATGTATTTTGGATATTGGTGGCATAGTGGGATGAAGCGGCCCGGACCAACCTTACATGTCATCGTACATGAGACCGGTTCCACGACTGACATGCAACTTGTTTTGCATAAGTGGCTGGCGGGTGTCTGTCTCTCCTACTATAGTCAATATTTGATTTACAATGAGTTTCTAATAACTTAGTTATCCTCGTTGTGGTTCATGTTCGTAGGTGAGAACAGTTCTATCTCCGAAAGCCCTATGCCACGTAAAACTTGCAATTGATAAATTAGAGGCGTCTAGTTTAGATCGTTGCTGGGCTAGTGTATTGATATGGTATTGTTGTAAGTAGATGTATGATAGATACTCTTACAACACACTCAACGTGTAAGTTCCATAGACCTTGGCCTTACACACAAAGGAATGATAGAGATCATACCACGATGCAAGTGATAGAGATCAAATGCATGGACCATATCATCTCACTTTACACATTAGATGTTAGCATCTTATACTGCTAGTTTGGCGCTTTTGGTAGCATTATAAGATGATCCCTCATTTAGATATCAAGATAAAAATGTGTTCTTCCTTTAGTATGCACCGTTCTGTGGATCGTGTTTCGAGACATCACGTGATGATCGGGTGTACTTGAATCTACGCTTTCATAGGAACGGGTGTAAGACAGTTTTACACACGCGAATACTAAGGTTCTTACTTAGCGAGCCTAGCATGTACAGACATGGCCTCGGAACACGGACCGAAAGGTTAAGCATGAGTCATATAGTTGATATGATGCCCATATAGATGCTCGCCTTTGAAGCTACATCAACTCACGTGATGATCGGACTTGGTGTAGTGGATTTGGTTCATGTAATCACCAAAAGGACACGGGGGATGTCGTTTTTGAGTGGGAGTTCATTAGTAATTTGGATTAGTTGAACTCAATCTATCATAAACTTAGTCTAAATAAACTTTACAAATTCTGTTGTAGATGGCACCACCTGCTTTTAATTTCAATGTGTTCATGGAGAAAGAGAAACTTGCTGCGAATGGTAGCAACTTCACCAACTGGGCTATGAATTTGAGGATTCTCCTCACTGCTACACAAAAGCAATATGTGCTAGATGCGCCGCTAGGCCCCCTACCAGCTCCTAATGCCCCTGACGAGGAAAAGAATGTCTATGTGACTCGTCAGGAGGACCACAACTTAGTTCATTGCGGCGTACTGTATCGGCTAGAGCCAGAACTTCGAAAACGTTTCGAAAATGGCAATGCCTTTGATACCATGGGAGAATTGAAAATGATTTTCGATACCCATGCTGCCGTAGAGAGTTATAATGCTACAGAAAAGTTCTTCAGCTGCATGATGGAGGAAAACAGCTCTGTTAGTGAGCATGTACTCAAAATGTCTGGGTACGCCGATAAGCTTGTGTCCTTGGGAATAACGATTCCCATTGAGTTAGGCATACATCGTGTTCTCTAATCTCTGCCACCTAGCTACAAGAGCTTCGTGATGAACTATAATATGCAGGGCATGAAGAAGTCTCTTCCCGAGCTTCTGTCAATGCTTAAGACTACAGAAGTGGAGATTAGGAAACAACATCAAGTGTTGATGATCAATAGGACCACTGGTTTCAAGAAAGACAAGAAAGGCAAGCACAAGGGAAAGAAGGGTGGCAAGTCTGTTGCCACGCCTGAAAAGAAACCCCGAGCTGGCCCTAAGTCTAACACCGAGTGCTACTATTGTAAGGGGACTGGCCATTGGAAGCGCAACTGCTCCAAGTATTTGGCGGACAAGAAGTCCGGCAAGGCAAACAAAGGTATATGTGATATACATGTTATTGATGTGTACTTGACTAGTACTTGTAGTAGCACCTGGGTATTTGATACGGGATCGGTTGCTAATATATGTAACTCGGTTCAGGGTCAATGGAACAAGCGACAACTAGCAAGGGACGAGGTCAGAATGCGGGTCGGCAATGGATCAAAAGTTGATGTGATCGCCGTCAGGGCGCTACCTCTCCATTTACCATCGGGATTAGTTATAAACCTAAATAATTGTTATTTAGTGCCTGCACTGAGCATGAACATTGTATCTGGATCGTGTTTGATGCAAAGTGGTCATTCCTTTAAATCTAAAAACAATGGTTGTTCGATTTATAAGAATGATATCTTTTATGGTCATGCACCTATGTTGAATGGTTTATTTCTGTTGGATCTCGATAGTAATATTACACACATTCATAATGTTAATGCTAAAAAGATTACACTTGATGATGATATGTCTACATATATGTGGCACTGCCGTCTAGGTCATATTGGCGTTAAACGCATGAAGAAACTCCATTCTGATGGAATTTTGGAATCACTTGATTTTGAATCATTTGATACATGTGAGCCATGCCTTATGGGCAAGATGACTAGAACGCCGTTTTCTGGTTCAATGGAACGGGCGACATATCTATTAGAAATCATACATACTGATGTGTGTGGACCAATGAGTGTGTCGGCGCGAGGTGGATATCGTTTTTTTGTTACTTTCACGGGTGATTTGAGTAGATATGGGTATATCTATTTGATGAAACACAAGTCTGAAACTTTTGAAAAGTTCAAGGAATTTTAGAATGAAGTGGAAAATCATCGTAATAGAAAGATCAAATTTCTACGGTCTGACCGTGGAGGAGAGTATCTAAGTTACGAGTTTAGCACACACATGAAAGAGTGTAGAATAGTTTCACAACTCACGCCTGCCGGAACACCACAACGTAATGGTGTGTCGGAACGTCGTAATCGTACCTTATTGGATATGATTCCATCTATGATGTCTCTGACTGACTTGCCACTGTTATTTTGGGGTTATGCACTGGAAACAGCTGCATTCACTTTAAATCGGGCACCATCTAAATCTGTTGAAACGACACCGTATGAATTGTGGTTTGGAAACAAACCTAAGCTGTCATTTCTTAAAGTTTGGGGATGCTATGTTTATGTGAAGAAACGTCAACCGGATAAACTCGAACCCAAAGTGGAAAAATGCGTCTTCATAGGATACCCTAAGGAAACAATTGGGTATACCTTCTATCACAGATCCGAGGGCAAGGTTTTTGTTGCCAAGAATGGATCCTTTCTTGAGAAGGAGTTTCTCGCGAAAGGTGTGAGTAGTCGGAAGGTAGAACTCGAAGAGGTTATTGAACCTTCTCTTCATGGAATGGCGAGTGGCGTAGCACCGGAAGTTGTTTCAGAGTTGACTTCACCTGATGAAGAGAGAGCTAATGATAATGATCATGAAACTCCGAAAGAGGACACTACCGAACCTCGCAGGTCAAGCAGGACACGTGCAGCTCCTGAACTGTACGGCAATCATGTTGTGAATTTCATGGTTGATGAAATGGATGACCCTGCGACGTATGAAGAAGCGATGATGAGCCTGGATTCCAACAAATGGCTAGAAGCCATGAAATCCGAGATGGAATCCATGTACGATAACCAAGTTTGGAACTTGGTGGACTTACCTCACGACCGAAAGGCCGTTGAGAATAAATGGATTTTCAAAGGAAAAACTGATGCTGATAGTAATGTGACCATCTATAAGGCTCGACTTGTTGCAAAGGGGTTTCGACAAATTCAAGGAGTTGACTACGATGAGACATTCTCTCCCGTAGTGATGCTTAAGTCGGTTAGGATTATGTTAGCAATTGCTGCATATTTCGATTATGAAATATGGCAGATGGATGTCAAAATTGCGTTCCTCAATGGTAATATTGAAGAAGAGTTGTATATGATACAACCTAAGGGTTTTGTCGATCCTAAGGATGCTAATAAGGTATGCAAACTTCAGCGATCCATCTATGGACTGAAGCAAGCATCTCGGAGTTGGAATCTCCGCTTTGATGAGGTGATCAAAGAGTTTGGATTTGTCCAAACTTATGGAGAGGCTTGTATTTACAAGAAAGTGAGTGGGAGCAATGTGGCATTTCTGATATTATATGTGGATGACATATTATTGATTGGAAATGATATAGATCTTTTAAACAGTGTTAAAAGTTATCTAAACAGCAAATTTTCGATGAAAGACCTTGGTGAAGCATCATATATATTAGGCATTAAAATCTATAGAGATAGATCAAGGCGCCTAATTGGGCTATCGCAGAGTACATACCTTGATAAGATATTAAAGAAGTTTAATATGGACGAAAGTAAGAAGGGGTTCTTACCTATGTTGTAAGGCAAGACATTGAGTAAGACTCAAAGTCCGGCTACGGTGGAAGAAAGAGAAATGATGGATAAGATCCCCTATGCCTCGGCCATAGGCTCTATTATGTATGCCATGCTATGTACAAGAACGAATGTGGCACATGCTATTAGTTTGACTAGTAGGTACCAATATGATCCAGGTTCGGAACACTGGATAGCGGTAAAGAACATCCTCAAGTACTTGAGAAGAACTAAGGATATGTTTCTTATATACGGAGGTGAAGAAGAGCTAGTCGCTAAGTGTTATGTCGATGCTAGCTTTGACACCGATCCGGATGACTCTAAGTCTCAATCCGGATACGTATTTCTCTTGAACGGAGCAGCAGTTAGTTGGAGGAGTTCCAAACAACCTATGGTGGCTGGATCAACGACGGAGGCGGAATATGTTGCTGCTTCAGAAGCGGCGCTGGAGGCGGTTTGGATGAAAGAGTTCATTACGGAACTAGGTGTGGTTCCTAGTGTGTTGGACCCAATGGTGATCTATTGTGACAATAATGGAGCCATAGCCAACGCAAAGGAACCGAGGTCTCACAAGAATTCCAAGCATATTAAGCGTCGGTTTCACTCCATCCGCGAGCATGTCAAGGATGGAGATATAAAGATTTGCAAAGTACACACGGACCTAAATGTAGCAGATCCGTTGACTAAAGTTCTCCCTAGGGAAAAACATGATCAACACCAGAACTCCATGGGTGTTAGATTTATCACTATGTGAACTAGATTATTGTCTCTAGTGCAAGTGGGAGACTGAAGGAAATATGCCCTGAGAGGCAATAATAAAGTTGTTATTATATATTCCTTATATATGATAGATATTTATTTTACATGCTAGAATTGTATTCATCGGAAACATCAATACAGGTGTGTTTAATAAACAAAAAGGGTTCCTAGTTATGCCTCTCTTATATACTAGCTTGTTGATTAACAAGATGATCAAGGTTTCCTGATCATGGACATTGGATGTTGTTAATAACAAGGTCACATCATTGGTGGAATGATGTGATGAACATTCATCCGAAGTATAGCATTACGATCAAGTCATTATGTTTATATTGCTATAAGATCATACGAATTAATATTTATCCTTAGACCATGAGATCATGTTAATTGCTAGCACCGGAAGTGTATCTTGATAACATCAAACGTCACACCGTAACAGGGTGACTATAAAGATGGGTTCAGTACTACGAAGGTGTTATGTTGAGGCTCATGGATCAAGAGTGGAATTTGTCAATCCAGATGACGGATAGATATACTCTGGGCCCTCTCGGTGATATCACATTAAGATAGCTTGCAAGCAAGTGATGTGATCACTACAATTTTATATCACGGGAACGAGAAAAGAGTGCATGTTGGTAACGAGATCAAACTAGGTATGGAGATACCGATGATCGAATCTCGGACATGTAATATATCGAGAGACAAAGGGATTTAGTTACAAGCGTTAAAGGTTCTCACGATCACATAAGTCATCATTGAATGTGTAGGAGTCAGTACGGATCTTCAGGTCCCGCTGCTGATTATTGATCGGAGAAGGGTCTCGATCATGTCTGCATTATTCGCGAACCGTAGGGTGGCACACTTAAGAGTTACCGGACACCACTTTGGAGCACATATGTTTCAGATGAAAGAATTGCAAAGCGCATGAATTGTTTCGATAGAAACCGGAATCTGTTTCGGGTGAAATTGCAGAAAGTGGTTCTGCATGTGATATTGAAATATTGCAAGGGGCTATATGTGAATGTTTGTTAATTAAAGTAATTAACAAAATTCTGAATAAATTTAATAAAAAGAGTTTTATTAAATGAGAGAGCATTAAATTTGGAGAAATTTAATGCATTTAAAGTGGAGACTTTAAAAGGGAATGTGAAGAGGCATTTTAATGTGGAGGGGTTACCACCACATGAATGGGGGAGGTGAGGGGTCACCCCCCCCCATGCGCCGGTCATGGAGAGAGGGGGCACCCCCTCCTCCTATAAAAGGACACCCATTCCCTCCTTCATCCTCACACCTCCTTGTGAAGGATCTCTCTCCCCCTCTAGAATTATTCCCCCATGGTCTCGGATTAGCGAGATACATGTTCTCGGTGGCATTTCGTCTTGTTACTTCCGCTGGATCGCTGGAGCGAGGAGGTGGAGGTTGTCCGGTGGCTTGAACGTGTGTGCGAGTGCGGATGCGCTGCTGAGTTGCGGCGCTCGGACTTCCTCACGATCTTGAGATCGGCAATTGTACGACTACATCAACCACGAGTTCCTACTCGTTAACAAAACTCGTTGTCTTCGAGGGTAAGTTCTCGTTGGATGTATGTCCACCCGTTGCTTTGTACCTAGTAGATAGATCTTGGCGTGTAGTTCACACCGTAGGAAATTTTTTGTTTTCTATGCTGCGGACCCAACACAAGATGGTGTACGTGAGCAGGGACAATAATACGGCCAGCCTCAAGGAGATGCCGGAGGATCTAGTCCTCAGGCATCTCCCTTAACATGGCCATAGGGGATGGATCTCTGAAGAAACCACGAGCATTGGATCTCTGAAGAAACATCACATTATGAGTAAAAATGATTTTTTCAAAAAATCACGAGCATTAGATCATGTACATGTAGGTCAAACTGGACCCACTTCCTAACGATTTGGTAGATATTTGTCTTTTTCTCTAGGGGTGGACAGAAAGGTTTTAAAATCCCTAGTTAGGAGATTGTTCATGTAAGGTGATCTAGTATTTTTGAAAAATGGGGTGGTACCATTTTTTATTTGACATTTGGTGTTACTACACAAAACGCCCCGATTTTTTGGCACTCAGAAAATAGAAAATTGCTTTTCCATGCGACGAAAAATAAAACTTCCTCCTGCAACATTGTTAGACATCCCAAGATGCACATGCATGCACAATATGGGCAAAGTATCACAAACTATGCCTCGATTATGCACATAATATTGGTCATTTGGACCAAAAGCCATGAAACCTCAAACATGATAGGTCATTTTGTGAAGGTTTTTTGAGACATAATCAATATACCAAGTTTGGTATTTTTCATTGCAACTATGTCATATAATATGACACCACGCGAAGGATTTACATTGTTCGGACCGTTTTTGAATTTCTTATTCCCGTTTCAAAATTTACCCATTTCCAAGTATGGTCATAATGGCGAGCATGAAGATATGGAATGAGCCTCGTTAAAACTTGCATTGGATCTCTAAAGAAACATCGCATTATGAGTCTAAAAATGATTTTTTTCAAAAAATCACGAGCATTAGATCATGTACCTGTAGGTCAAACCGGACCCACTTCCTACCGATTTGGTAGACATTTGTCTTTTTCTCCAGGGGTGGACGGAAAGGTTTTAAAATCCCTAGTTAGGACATTGTTCATGTAATGTGGTCTAGTATTTTGAAAAATGGGGTGGTAACATTTGGTGTTGCTTCATAAAACGCCCTGATTTTGGCACTCGGAAAATGGAAAATTGCTTTTCCATGCGACGGAAAATAAAACTTCCTCCTGCAATATTTTTAGCCATCCCAAGATGCACATGCATGCACAATATGGGCACAGTATCACAAACTATGCCTCGATTATGCACATAACATTGGTCATTTGGACCGAAAGCCATGAAACCTCGAACATGATAGGTCATTTTGTGAAGGTTTTTTCGAGATATAATCAATATACCAAGTTTGGTATTTTTCATTGCAACTATGTCATATAATATGACACCATGCGAAGGATTTGCATTGTTCGGGCCGTTTTTGAATTACTTATGCCCGTTTATGGTCGCTTAACGTTTATGCTCGCTTCGGCCGTAACCATGGAGCATCTTCTTTGCTTAACGGGATTCTTGGGTCTGTTTTCACTATGAAGGGCGGAATCTCATCAAACTTATTATAATCTTCTAACATGTCTGTCTTGTCTTCGACTCCCACGATATTTCTTTTCCCTGAAAGAACTATGTGACGCTTTGGCTCATCGTGTGATGTATTCGTTTGCTTATTTTTTCTTTTTTCGGTATGGAGGACATGTACTTCACATAGAAAACCTGTGCCACATCATTGGCTAGGACAAATGATTCGTCTCTGTAACCAAGATTGTTGAGATCTACTATTGTCATTCCGTACAACTGGTCTACCTTTACCCCTTCTCCATTTAGGTTGATCCATTTGCACCGAAACAAAGGGACCTTAAAAGAAACTCCATAGTCAAGTTCCCATATCTCCTATATGTAACCATAGTATGTGTCCTTTTTGCCATTCTCGTCGGTTGCATCAAAGCGGACACCACTATTCTGGTTGGTTCTCTTTTTATCTTTGGCGATCGTGTAAAATATATTCCCATTTATCTCGTACCCTTGGTAATTCAATATAGTAGAAGATGGTGACTCAGCCAACAAGTAGAGCTGATCTCCAATAGTGGTGTCATTCATTAGATGTGTTCGCAACCAACTGCCAAAAGTCTTCATGTGTTCATCTCTAATCCAGGAGTCTGGCTTTCCTGGGTTGTTGGAGCGTACAATATTCTTGTGTTCCCAGATATACAGACCTGCCGAGGTGGAATTCTGTAGAACCGTGTAGTGTGCTTGAGTGAAAGATTGTCCATCCCTACATATCATTGCTTTCTTTCCCAGCATGCCTTTTCCACTCAGTCTCCCCTCATGCCATGATTCAGGAACACCAATCGGCTTAAGGTCAGGAATAAAGTCAACACAAATGACCTCATCTGTTCCATAGCCCTTGGAGATGTTTCCTTCTAGCCTAGCACGGTTATGAACATATTTATTTAACACTCCCATGAACCTCTTAATGGGGAACATATTGTGTAGAAATACAAGACCGAGAATGGAAATCTCTTCTACTAGGTGAACCAGGGGATGCGTCATAATATTGAAGAAGGATGGTGGGAACACCAACTCAAAACTAACAAGACATTGGAACACATCCTTCTATAACCTTGTCACAATATCTTTATTGATCACCTTCTAAGATATTGCATTGAGGAACACACATAGCTTCACAATGGTTACTCGAACATTTTCCGGTAGAAGCCCCCTCAATGCAATTGGAAGCAACTGCATCATAATCACGTGACAGTCATGAGACTTCAGGTTTTGGAATTTTTTTCTCTGCCATATTTATTATCCCCTTTATGTTAGACGAGAATCCAGATGGCACCTTGATACTATAAAAGACTTCAAAAAAGATTTCCTTCTCTGCTTTCGTAAGAGCGTAGTTGGCAGAACTTAAGTGACGCCCTTTATCCGTCTTGTTCTGTGGATGCATGTTTTGTGGGTCTTTCATACGTTGTTGGTCCTCCCGTGCTTCTGGTGTATCTTTTGTCTTCCCATACACGCCCAGAAAGCCTAGCAGGTTCACGCATAGATTCTTCATCACGTGCATCACGTCGATTGAAGAGCGGACACGTAGGACTTTCCAATAGGGTAGCTCCTAAAATATAGATTTCTTCTTTCACATGGGCGCATGTTCGGTAGCGACATCGTTTGGAACAGGTTGACCGCCAGGACCCTTTCCAAAGATTACTTCTATGTCCTTGACCATACCAAATACATCATCACCTGTAGGGAGGTCAGGCTTCTTCTAGTAATCTGCCTCACCTTTGAAATGCTAGCCTTTCTTTCTTACTTGATGATTGATCGGAAGAAATTAATAATTCCCCAGGTACACAACATTCTTACATTTATGCAAATATGTAGCTTCCGTATCATCTAAACAATGTGTGCATGCCTTGTATCCCTTGTTTGTCTGTCCTGAAAGGTTACTAAGAGCAGGCCAATCATTGATGGTTACGAAAAGCAGCGCTCGTAGGTCAAATGGCTCCTGTTTGTGCCCATCCCATACACGTACACCTGGTTTTCCCCACAATTGTAAGAGTTCTTCAACTAATGGCCTTAGATACACATCAATGTCATTGCCAGGTTGCTTCGGGCCTTGGATAAGCACTGGCATCATAATGAACTTACGCTTCATGCCCAGCCAAGGAGGAAGGTTGTAGATACATAGAGTCACATGCTAGGTGATGTGACTGCAGCTCTGCTCCCCAAAAGGATTCATGCCATCTGTACTTAGACCAAACCATAAGTTTCTCGTGTCACCTGCAAAGTCCGGGAATTCTCTCTCGATTTTTATCCACTACGACCCATTAGCGTGGTGTCTCAACTTCCCGTCTTTCTTATGGTCTTCATTATGCCATCGCAACAACCTGGCATACTCTTTGTTTCTAAACAGACATTTCAACCTTGGTATTATACGAGAATATCACATAACCTTAGCAGGAACCCTTCTCCTAGGGGGCTCGTCATCGCCATCAACATCACCAGGGTCATCTCCTCTGATCTTATACCGCAGTGCAGTGCATACCGAACATTTATCCAAATTCTCGTACTCCTCACCGCGGTAGAGGATGCAGTCATTTATGCATTCATGTATCTTCTGCACATCTAATCCTAGAGGACAGAGAATCTTCTTTGCTTCATAAGTACTCTCGGGCAATTCGTTATCCTTTGGAAGCTTCGGCTTCATTATTTTCAGTAACTTCTCAAATCGCTTGTCAGATAAACCAGTCTTTGCCTTCCATTTCAGCAATTCCAGTGTGGTACCGAGCTTTGTGCTGCCATCTTCCAATTTGGCTACAACAATTTTTTGTGATCCTCTAACATGCCCTCCAACTTCAACTTCTCCTTCTCTGTTTCACAGTCTTGCTTTGCATCAGAAATGACCCGACCAAGATCATCAACAGGCTCATCTGATGCCCGTTCTTCACCTCCTTCTTCTTCATTCTCTTCCATTGCACTATCATCGTATTTAGGGAACATATGACAATAGTTGTCATCATCCTCTTCTTCTTCATTGTCTTCCATCATAACTCCTCTTTCTCCGTGCTTGGTCCAGCAATTATAGCTGGGCATGAAACCTGTCCGAACTAGGTGGCCGCGAATGATTTTCAAGGAAGAGTACTCCTTGATGTTCCGACATTGAACACATGGACAACACATAAATCCATTCTCTTTGTTTCTCTTAGCCACATCGATAAATTTATCCATGCCTTGAATGTATACGGATTCACGTCGGTCACCGTACATCCATCCCCGCCGGTTCATCTGCATAATTACAGAACATCATGAATAGTGATATGACCACTTTACGTCGACGCATGCAATTATATCAATGACATATGAAGGATAAATTTGCTAACCTCGATCAAGAAGGAAAGAAAGAGGAGAAAGACTTAAATGTGGCTCGGGCACCTCATATCATTTTTATTTTGTGTGAAATCAAGCGTATCATTCTCTCAGACATTTCGTCGAACACCTAATGTGTATAGGAAAAAAACTAGCACACCACACCTCACTCCTTCAACCAAGAGAAAAAACAGAGAGGGGGCGCTGGCTAGGGCGGCGCATTTATAGACGGGCTATTTGTCCCGGTTCGTATTACGAACCGGGACTGCCACCCATCTTTAGTCCCGGTTCGTATTACGAACCGGGACGAATAGCCCCTGAATAACCGGGACGTATGCCCCCTGGCTCCCGTGCGTCGATCGGTCCCCTCGATCCGGGACAAATAAGTCCCAGTTCGAGGAGGAACCGGGACTAATCCTTCCCGGCAAGGAGCATGTCACCCATGGTGTCGCTCCCAGTGTTGCGAGAGCACACTCTTGCTATCAGACACATCCGTGAACCCTCCGTTACCAAACATATATAATAATAATATGCATGTACTTAACCCTCTCTTACTGAACATGTATAACAACAATACTCATGTTACACAGCTGTGGGCAGACTGGCATCTAAACTTGCTCAAGTATTTATAGCATCGTAGCTTATATATTATGGCCATGACATGCATACCCACATGGTTGGTGGAATTATGTATGTACCTATAATATAAGACAAGATGTACAGTTACCACCAACCATATAAAATGTATTCCACTTGCCCTAGTTGCTAACCGTATTATAATTCTCTCCTTTAAATTCGCATAACTTTTACACACCTGGTGGTACGTAAAAGAATGGCGAAACCATGATTGACCCACGTAGGAGAGGTTTTCATCATTTGCTCTCCCATATTATACCGGTTTTGGAAATATTAGAGATATAATGAATGTTAAGATTTTTATGTGCTCTTGTGCGACCAACTGTTATAGTTGTGTGCCCGCTTCACGAGTCTAGACCCACCAACTCAACCACCGGAGACCAACACGGATTTTTTTTTACAAAGAGCATACATTAATATCGTGAAGATAACAATTACACATAGCCTCTGCAACAATGCATTGTCTTAGTGACCTTACGGATGCACACAATCTAGAAAAAAGAAGATTTTTTTAAAAAAGTATTGCTAGCGGAGACACTAACCACCGCCAAAACAACACCAGAAGTCCATTTTCTCCAATAGTGACGCCTTCATGAAGAAAATAGTGCACAAGCGGCGTCGTTATCCGATCAAAAATCGCAGGTCTTCACCTTGGAAAAAGTTCTCGCTCATAAAACAATGACTTCCACGAGGCCATTTCTAGGCACAACCAATTAATATAAGATCTTGGATTTTCATCCTGCAAGACAGTCATGCCGTAAGGTAAGACTGTGAACTTCTCCTGTGTTGTCGCCCACACTAACAGTGACTGCTGCGAGTCACAGATCACCAAGCCGGCCCTTGTTGTCACAAAGACTCGAAGCACCAACACGGACTTGCATTAGGTCTTGGGTCTCTCCTAAAATATTAGCCGGTTAGGAGGGGACACCTTAATCCTTATAAATCTCTTCCGGTCTCTTCCCACAACAAATGCGGAACTAAACCCAACAATGAATTTTTTATATTTGCAAATCGGAATAGAACAAATCATCTAGAAAAAATATAAAATATACATGGTAGAACACTAGCTTATCATAAACCAAGCTAGTACTTAAGTATATTTCAGTTTGTAGAGCGTCACCAAGGTACCGATTAGTGTAGTGATGACGGAAGCCGCCACGCCGATGGTTTTCTGGTGCTTGTACCAAAACGAGTGCACCTTGACCCGCATCCAACAATTTTGCTTGTATATCTCAACGCAATCGATTGTGCGGTGATACAAGGGTCCCATGGTCACGCCGACTCCCTGAAGGCTGCTGAAGAAGTCGAGGGTCGCCTTGTCGGTGAGTCCTCCTCCTCCTTGCAGAACATGCTTGGATCGTAGGTGCCGCACATCCTCTTCCCTATCCATCAACATGCCCAGGAGCTGGACATACGAGGAGATTGCAGTATCTTCTTCATGCTCGGACCTACGCTTTGAGTTTGAGGTGATCTCGAAAGCTGCCATGTTGACGAGGAAGGTTGCATTTTCATGAGTCAAAGATATGTGCGGCATGAAGAGCTTGCCGGAGAGGCGCCCTTCCTTGAAGCCCATGTGCGCCACATCTGGGGTTTTGGTGGGTGTGAGCTTGATGCCCATTTCTGCGAGCTCGATGGCACTAACAGAAAATGATATCACATTGGGTGTTTTGTCTGGTTTGTACATCTCGGATTTGTTTGTTCCTACAATGAAGTGTCGGACATAACCAAGGAGATGCGGCGGTTTGTCCAGAGCTGATGTAGAGTGAGAAATGGTACTCCGAGATTTGGCTCGGAGATCCTTTGGCGGAGTGGTGATGTGGCTGTTCAGCAGTGCGGATCTGAAACATTTAGCGAAACTCCTCAAGTTCACGGCCGGCGTGAACCTCTCGAGGGTTTCAATCACCACACGGGGGAGCTGGTTCTCAAGAAGCATGATGTCATGATAGATGTCATCCTTGTTGCACTTGAAAAAACTAGACAACCACGGATGGATCGTGCTTTTCTGGTCGGTCTTCCGAAGCATGAACTGCACCAAGAAGCAAGCATCATAGAACATCATAGGCCAGAAGTCGTTTTCATCGTCGATACCTGCCATCGTGTCCTTGTCGTAGAGGCTGCGGGCCTCCCTAGCGACCGAGACGACAGCATCATACATCTCTTGGACAGAGCGGCCTGATTGGTTGATGCAGCTGTAGGCTGCCACATGCTTCGCCTCCTCCGCCTTCTTGAGGTGTTCTAGGCCATGGTGGTATGGCCCTATGGACACGATCGTCGGGACGGTGTACCCTTCGCCGAGTTCTCGAATGCTTGGAGGGTACCTATGCATCTTATCTCTCCACAGGTTGTTTTCCCTCTTAAGCTCTACCGATTTTCTCTCGAAAACACAAAATGGATCAGCATATTTGGGAGTGGCAGACGCTTGGTACTGAACCAGCTGCTGCTCTCTCATGGAGCTAGCTACAGATGTTTCTTCAAAGCATGCCATCTCAGTGGACTCGGACTCACACAAAACAGGGACGCCAGGAATCCATACAGCGTGTTCCGCAGAACAATCGGCCAGCTGATAGTTGCAAGGTTCCCATACTTGAGGTTCCATGCTTCAATCACCCAACTGAGAAATTATTTGCACGGAAAGAAGTGGTGAATATATCTCTGGAAATGAAGAGTGAAGAAATAGCTAGGATCAGATCACAGGAAAACTACTAGCTATTACTCCCTCCGTTTCAAAATATAAGATGTTTTAGCCTTTTAGTGAAAGAAATATATCTAGACGTTTTTAGTGTGTAGGTTCGGATCAAAATGAGACGTATGTACTAAACAATTCTAGATACATGTGTTTCAAAAAGAGGCTAAAATATGTTATATTTTGAAACAGAGGGATTAGATAGCATCAGTACTAATAGCATGGTAGGAACACTAGTTGATTACCTTGCAGAAAGCGGAGGATGTGTGGACCGGAAAGAGAAGAAACTGCGAGACTAGAGTCGACCTCTAAAACCGGGGCATCCCATGTCTCTTGTTCCTGTGTGAGGAAGAAGCACAGCCTTGTCGCTCCACTTATAGACCAACCGGCCGGCCAGGTCGTTTCTTTACATATATTCACTGGACGTGGCCAGGTAGGTTCACTGTTTTCTAGCTGCCCCTCCGTTTGTTCTGCGGAACGTGTCTTTGGCTCCCGAGCACACCCCGTGCTCCCTTCATTCAAAAAATAAATAAATAGAAACAGTATTTTATAGGTTCACTATAGGAAACGAGCCTAGCGCCGACGGCTGGACCCCGTCGGCGTACACCCCGTATACCGTCGGCGTAAGCTAGGCCGACGGTGACCGTCGGCGTAAACCCGTCGGCGTACCACCCATAGGCGTATAGACGAATCCCGTCGTCGTACGAAAACCCGTCGGCGTACAACCTAGGCCGACGGTAAGTTCGAGCCGTCGGTGCACGCGTCATTGGCATAGCCTCCGCGGGGCCCACTTAGCGCAGGTAACGTCTGTCAGCCCCCTTCTCTATACGCCGACGGCCTCACCGTCGGCCCATCTTGCCACGTGTCCGTCCCTGCAGCCCTGCACGGTACTTACGCCGACGGCAATGCCGTCGGGCCAGATTGACTACTGGGCCACGCAGCACCCTACGCCGACGGCATTGCCGTCGGCCCAGCTTGACTACTGGGCCACGCAAGACCCTACGCCGACGGCAATGCCGTCGGCCCAGGTTGACTATGCGCCATATGGTCATCTTTACACCGACGGCATTGCCGTCGGCGTAGAGGCTGCCCAGTTTTATATTTTTGGTTCAGTTTTGCTTCATTTCCTGCACATTTAAAACTCCCGCAACCCAGGTTCCAGGCAGAGCATTCAAAACATAGACCTAAAGCATTCAACACATACACATAAATGCAAACATAAGGTCATCATCATCAAAATATCATATAGGTACATGATAGGTAGATCATCATAGGTAGTATCAATACAAAAGTTCCCTACACATCCGGAGAGCTAGGGAGCCCGTGTCTCCCCGCGTGAAGTCAGGCGTAGGACGAAGTGGAGCAGCCGCCGTCGAACCAGCACTAGAAGGAGGAGTAGCACCGCCACGACCGGTAGAAGGAGAAGCATCAGCATCAGGAGTAGAAGCACCACCACCCGAAGCAGCAGCGGAAGCACCAGGAGAACCACGGCCGGTATGAACCGGTGTCATCGTGCGCGAGAAAGTCAGCAAGGCGGCTTCTCGACCAAAGGGTACCATGGTGGAACATCCCGCTCCCTACATGTTTGAGCCAGAGTTAGCAACCACCAAGACATAGTTACACGGTAACGACGTAGTTAGCAAATAATTTACCGGAGTCCCTGAGTAGAAGCCAAAGCAAATTCGTCCTTCGACGGGAAGATTGGGTGCACCCCCGGCCTAGCTGGCCATGGCGGTAGCATATCCCGCTCTCCAGTGGCATAGAACTTCTCGTCAGCCTGCAAGAAAGTTTAGGTGTCAAGCGTTGCACAATTTAATGTTTAAACTAGGGAAAGCGGGACTTGTCATCTTTTGCAAAAAAAGGTTAAAGCTTACAGCATCTCGACACTCTGCCCACTCCTCGTAGGCAGCTGAGGCCTGCTTCCACGCCTCAAACGCCACCACATGTTCCATATGTGCGGCCTTGTAGGCCTCGTCCAAAGCCGGCTAAAATTTCAAAAATAATGAATCTCGTCAACTTAACCACTTGGGAATAAATGTCAGAAAGAGGATGGAAATAAGAAAAACTTACATCGGTGTTCGCTTGGGAAGGCCGTCGACGAGGCGGAATAGCGGGGTCGTCAGCGGTGAGGGTAGCCTTGACACGCGTGAGGCTCAAATCAGGAGTTCGCGGGGTCACCCTATCGAGAACCTTCAAACGGCCGTGCTCCCGGCCGCGCCCTACCACGACCAACGCTCTCACATCGGTCTCCTCATACCTAGGGTCTTCCACCTCCGGGTGAAAAGCACTAAACGCCTCGAGGTAGGCTGGACCATCCACCTCGGCAGTGTCGTAGAAGCCGGGAAGCGAGGGCTGGGGCTCAGACAGATCGGGCTTCTTCATCTCCATCCTTTCCCAAACTTCATAGTCGGAAGCAAGCCTCCCTAGCTTGGCCTCCTGCATCGCGTAAGAAATGTTTTGCATATCAAGTAGGAACATGAGGGGAAATAAATGAAGGTTGTTGCATGTATATGTATACCATTTTGGCCTTGAAGCGATCATGGTTGAAGTTTTCCGCACAATGTGTCCTCCCGGAGCCATGGTTTGCCTTGTTCCGCTCGCTCAAGGTGTTGAACTCGGGGTCTTCCCCGCGCCACCTCGTTGTCAACGCCTCCCATGCGTCATTCTTACCATCGGCCCAAGAGGGCATAACCTGAAAAATCAATACTCATTTGAAGAAAGGATAATGCAATTGCAACTTAGCAACGACGTAGAATCTCATTGACAATTTACTTACCCCGGCGTAATCTTCCTGGGACAAGCTTGGTTGTACCTTCACATTCTCATGCTTCGGCGCCTTCTTGCCCAACTTCTGGGAGCTGTATAGATTGGCGGAGGTATGCTTCTGATTGTGAACTGTTGCCGTGTTAACCTCGTACAAGCCCGCAAAGTCTTGTATGCCTTGTCCTGCTCCTCTGGAAGCACCCTATAGAATCTCTTCAATCATGCATAAAAAAATATGAACATAACTTGAAAAGTTAGCATGGTGGGGTCATCAACTATGAGGAAAACTCAAAAAGTTCGCCTTACCCAAAACTTGGTGATCACGGCATCAGAAGCTTTCCCATAGCCCGGGTACTCGGCGGCCTCATAGTGTGCCCAATGCGTGGCTAGCTTCGTCTCGCCGCCAGGGACGGGAGTGTAGAAGTCCGACCAGAACTTCCTAATTAGAGCTCCAACTAAGGTGTTAGGCACACGGGTACCCGGGTGAAATGTCCAATTGTTGCACAATAATCAAACATTAGTACATGCCAAATTGTTATGACCAAAATGAAATTACATGCCACTTACTCAATGCCGTTAGGCGTAATGATGGGTTTCTCCTCCTCGGAACGCGGTTCAAATTTTTCTTCGGGGACACTTGATTCCCCACGAATCTTTGGCTTCTTCGGCGGCGCAGACGACCCCGACTCCTGGTCTCGAGAACCCCCCCCCCTCCTAGTATCGAGCCTCCCCCTCCTGGTCTCGAGACTCCCCCTCCTGGTTGCGAGACCTCCCTCCAAGTCTCGAGACTCCTCCTCGTCAAGAGACTCTGAGTAAGCAGACTGGAAAGCCACGTCGCCAGAACCGGAGGGTAGGTCACTCAGAAGGCGTACACCTCGTCCTCCACCTCGTCCTGCACCTCGTCCTCCCCTCGGGGGAAGCCCCACTCCTCCCTCACCTCATCATGCACCTCGTCTTACACCTCGTCCTACACCTCCTCCTCTCTGACTGACGTCAGTGTAACACGGGTTCGGAATGGGTTCTCTTCCACTTTTGGTAACCTTCTTCTGCTTCATCACCCTAAGCAAAGAGGATGATGATTCCTTGCTTTGGCTCATATTGGTCAATCACCTGCATTGAGAAGAGGTAAACAATTAAGAAAAATGATCCAATGAAGAAGAATAAAGACGTAATGCAATTATGGATATAATAAAGATGAAAAATAAAGACATAATTAAGAAAAATAAAGACGCAACGCAATTAAGAAGCATAAAGACCTAATAAAGACATAAAAGATGAAATAAAGACATAATAAAGATATAAATGACCCTCACCACTCATCATCACTCTCATCATTATGTCTTGGGTTCTCATCAGCACTATCAACATCACTATCACGTGAGAAGAAAATTGGAGGCTCATCGCACGGTGTAGGCTCATCATCGTTGCCATTTTCCGAATGTAACTTGGTGAGCATATTTATGTCCTTTATATTCGTGACTACCTCACCACGAGTTTGACCATCATTCTCGAGGTCCCAAGATCTTGTAATTCAAAGTCCCCAAAGTTCTCTTGCTCTTGATAGAAAATTCCCTGATATGTTTTAGGGCCAATGTTGTTGTAATCATCGTCGGAGGGCATGGGTAGCTTACCATGTGGCGATACCTGGAACACGACTTCCCAGCCCTTCAGTTCCTCTTTCTGACATGGGTAGGGCAAATAATAAACTTGCTTGGCTTGTTGAGCCACAACATACATCGGATCCGCTAGAGGTGGTTGAAGGTCGTACTTCAACTAACCCAATGGAAGGGGTACTTCTCTGTCCACCGTGTGGGTCGAACCAGTGGCACTTGAACACAATGAGCTTGAGTTCTAGGGGTGTATTATTGAACGTCAGCTCGTATACGTTTTGTAACCTTCCGTAGTAATCAAAGTCATCAGCACCTCTTGTGAAGACCCCGGTATTTATAGTCTTTGCATTAGGCCGACGGTTCTGGTGAGACTCTGTATGGAAGTGATACCCATTCACATCATACTTCTCATACATCTCGACTCTACGATTACAACCCTGAGAGACACATCTCAACTCATCCGACATCTCAACGTTGGGATCAGCTCCCTACAAGTTCAGTACAAATTGTGCATTAGTTACGTGTAGTAAGAGGGACAAGTCGCGGATTGCCGGGTAAGAGGGACAGGTTAAAAATTACCTTCTCATAGAACTAAGACGTGAAATTTTTCTTTCCGGGGGCACCCTCTTTCAGAAGAGTGTCCAACTCCGCATCAGAGGGATCCGTCGTTCCCGACCACATTTCATCCGTGAATTGGCTAAAATGAGAAAATTCATATTAGACCGAAACAGAGTTATTATTTGTAAAGTAATTTGTTCACCATATTACCTAAAGAAACTGGGCACTTCATTTTCTTCATCATCCTCTTCCTTCTCACCGTGGACCACTTCCTTCATGTTCATAAGCACATAGAGCATTATGCGATCCTTCTCTTCCTTTTTTAAGGTACAAATGGTTGCGCCACCGGCCTTGCCACCGGGACACTAGAAGATGAGGAGTTTGGGGTCATGCTTGGGCTCATCGACATTGTACCGACACACCGGGTTATGCATAGTGGGAACATCATTGTCATAGTACGTTGTCGTGGCGTTTGTTATCTCCTGGAGAATAGTTGCCTTAGCTATGCTTGCTTCCATAGCACTTTTGTTTCCACATTTGTATCTAATATACTTAAACTCTCTATCAATAATAAACTGCCAACGAAACTGCACCGGCCCACCCAAGAGTGCCTCGTTCGCGAGATGCACAATGAGATGTAACATCGGAGTAAAGAATCCAGGCGGAAAGATCTTCTCTAACTTGCATAGAAACTCCGACACTACATCATGCAGTTTCTCAATAATCAAGGGACATATCTGCTTAGCACAGAGCGTGCGGAAGAAATGGCTCAACTCCACAAGCACTCTCTAGACATGCTCAGGGAGATACCCTCGAACCATCACCGGCATCAACCGCTCAATCCATATATGATAGTCGTGACTCTTGAGCCTGGTGACTTTTCTAGTTGAAAGATTGACTCCCTTGCTCATATTCTAACAATAACCATCAGGGATCATCACGAAGAATTTGAGCCACTTTAATGACTCCTTCCTTTGGAGGCCATCAAGACAGTAGTTGGCATGTGGCTTGAACCAATTTTTCCGATTGCGTTCAGGAGGTTGCATGTGTAGTCTCTTCCTATCACATAGCTCCTCAACATCGACTCTCGCCTTGACATTCTCCTTTGACTTCTTAGGAATATTCAGGATTGTGTAAAAAAGGGACTCTGCGACGTTCTTTTCGGTGTGCATCACATCGATGTTATGGGGAAGTTTGAGGTCCTTGTAATACGCGAGCTTCGTTATGCCAGCCTCGTGAGTCCAGTTGTGCATTACACCATATCCTGCAAATTGTGGGACACCGGACTTAGTACGCACGAGAGCACGTAGCTGGGCATCAACAGCTACACCATCGAACGTTGGTATCTTTTTTTCTTCAAGCACAACTTTTCCCTTGATGAAGTTCGTTTTGTCTTCTCTGAATCGATGGTCTCTTATGAGGTACGGTCGATGCGTGTCAAATGCGGAATACTTTTTACCCGCCTTTAGCCAAAGGAACTCAAGTAGGTTCCCGCACACTAGGCAGGGCCACTTACCAGCTGTACAACATCCGCAGAATAGGGCATACCCAGGCATGTCGTGCATGGAATAGTGGAACCAAACTTTCATATAGAAGTTAGTCTTCGATGCACGGTCGTATGTCAATGTCCCGTGGTGCCAAGAGTGGTTCAGATCTTCCACAAGCGGCTGCATGTAGACACTCAAATTCTTCCCCGGGTATTCAGGCCCTGGAATGATCAGCGATAGGAATATGGTCTTCCTTTGCATTAGGGCTCTGGGAGGGAGATTGAGCAGAACAACAAATACGGGCCAGCAACTGTAGGAGGCAGTCGACATACCATATGGATTGAATCCATCGGTTGCTATCGCAACTCTGACATTCTGAGCCTCTACTGCCTCATCGGGGTGGTCTCTATCAAAGTTCTTCCATGCCTTACCATCAGATGGATGTCCCATCTTTACCCGTCCGTGCTCGTCCTCGTATCTCTTCCCCGTCTTGTGCCATGTCATTTGTGTGGCAGACTCCTTGGTCATGTAAAGCCGCTAGATTCTTTTTATGAATGGGAGATAACGAAGAATATCCATAGCGACTTTTGACCATGTCATCTGACCATCAGCTCCCTTTACCTCATGATACCTAGAGGCCCCACACTTGCTACAGTACTTGTCATCCGCAAACTGTTTCCAAAACAAGAGGCAACCTTTTGGACAAGAATCTATATTTTCGGATTCCATGTTGAGCGCTCGCACTATTTTCTTCACTTCGTACATGGTTTTAGGGAGACAATGCCCTTAGGGCAACATGTTACCAAATGTCTGTAGATGATCTTCAAAGCATGAATAGATGTTTCCGTACTGGAGCTTTTTAGTTAGTAATTGCGAGATGGCATCAAGCTGAGAAATCTTTGAACCCTCGTACAGAGGCCTCTTAGCTGAGGCCATCATATCATAGAAGGCCTTCGCGCTTGGCTCTGGTTCCTCCGGTTCACGCGGTTCTTATGGTTCTGGTGGTTCCTCTGGTTCACCTGAAGATGGCGAATCTACCATGTCGGCATCACGGAGATCATCTAGCAAGTTCCTAATCCCATCGCCATCATTGCCATTGATCCGCTGCCGCATCACCTCACCTCTGTCACAGTCGTACTGAGTAAAATCGATCGTCGTGACATAGTCTGGCATATACCCAGATTTCAAAAGGTGTTTTCTCATATCATCCTTGGACTGACGATGATGCTTATTACAATGAGCGCAAGGGCAAGTTGGAAGAAGGCCTACCCTAGAACCACGCACTAACTCCTTCACTAAGATATCGGTCTTCCATAGCCACTCATCTGTTTTGTCAACAACACTAATACGACCATTGTACATCCACCCATTATCAGCCATCCTCTGCTTTATTGGGAGCCAAACAATAAACATAGCATTTCATATCAAATAATAGCATTAAACTAAATGCATCATATTTTTTATTTCTCTACAATACAACACGCATGACCTACATCTCTAATAGGCATAGAGGTTCCTAGCAGCTGCCGGATCCGTAGATTGGGTACGTTCTCCATGCTCTACCCTACTCCGAGACAGATTTTTAGCAGCACCTCCCCGCTGCTCTCCCGATACACGTCTCGGCAAAAAGCCGAGAGGATGTGCATCTGGAGAACAACGGGGAGGCGCTGCCAAAATCCAGACTCGGACTAGGGCAGAGCATGGAGAACGTATCCAACTACGCATCCGCCGACTGTCCTGTAAATGCCGCAAGCGTTACGGTTCATAATATGCCGACCTCTAATGCATATTTATCTGCGTAACGCTCGCGGATGGGAAATGACACCTAAGTGATGTTGACTGTCTTAGAAATGGAATCTAGTAACATAACAAATGTGCGGGAGGAGACGGAATTTTAGCTCACCCTCGGGGGCTCCGAGACGACGTGAGTTTCGAGAAACCTACACGAAGAAATAATAAACATTTACTCCAATTAACATATAATTAATCTTAGTGCAGAAGTCCTATTCTAATTGACCCTAGTAATAAAAAACATTCAAAAAAATCCTAATTAATCTTAGTGCAAATCTCCAATATGTGGTTGCAGGGAGGTGGAGGGGCTCGGGGGCGCGGCCGCGGTTGCAGGAGCTCAGTGGAGGGGCTCGGGAGCGCGGCTCGGGGGCGCAACCACGGGTGGAGGGGCTCGAGACAGCAGAGGCGCGGGCAGGGCGGAAGGGCGGCAGCGGTGGCGCAGCTCGGTGGAGGGGCTCGGGGACGCGGTGGCAGGGGCTCGACGGCAAGGTGGTGGGGCTCGGGGGCGCGGTGGCAGGGGCTCGATGGCAAGGTGGAGGGGCTCGGGGGCGAGGTGGAGGGGCTCGACGGCGAGGTGGGCGCGTGGTGGAGGGGCTCGAGGGCGCGGAAGCACGGCGGCAGAGGGCGGCGGAGGGGAGGCGGGGGAAGGGCGGGGCTCGGGGAGAGAGGGAGGTGGCGGCGGCGGCTCGAGGGAGGCGCGGGGATGCGAGGGAGAGAGAGGAAGGCACGGGATGCGAGGGAGGCCCGTGGATGCGGGCCACTTAAATGTTATCCACGCGCCAACCTACGCCCACGGCTTTGCCGTCGGCGTAGGCAGTCACGTCCAGCTTAGGCAGCTCTACGCCGACGGCATAGCCGTCAGCCTAGACCTTTTTTTGATTTATCATTTTAATTATTCCTACATTAAATTTTTAATATATTAATTTCTGTAGTTCAAAAACATTTCATTACATTTTTTTACTCCTCTTTTTAATTTCTCGTGGAACCCCGGACGTCGGGCGGTCATTTCTTGTGGTCTTCCGCTGGCAAAACCCTACCAAGCGTTAACGCATGTCTGGGTATGGGGTCACACCTAGGGCCTACGCATGGCACCTACCAACCTTGCACCACAATCACACATATGTGCTAGGGGCACATACAAGTTTTCATATGATTTCGACGCTCCAGTGGTCTTCCTCCGGCGAAACCCTAGACCAGGGGCCCCGGATCGTCTACCCTATAGCAATCTCCGTACGAGGATAGCCCGATGGACCTATCTACTTGTTTTGGTTTGTTTAGGACATATGTACATGGAGAGCAAAGGTTGGGACCACTTTGCAACATTCTAGGCCTCGGTTGTCCCGCGGCAGGAGTTTCCACGTACAGATCCAGGATTTTACCAAGCGTTAACGCATGTCCGGGTACGGGGGTCACACCTGGGGCCTACGCATGGCACCTTCCAACCTTGCACCACTATCACACGCATGTTCTAGGGGCACATGCAAGTTTTCATGTGATTCCGACGTTCCGATGGTCTTCCTCCGGCGAAACCCTAGATCGGGGGCCCCGGATCGTCAACCCCTATAGCAAAATCCGTACGAGGGTATCCCGGTGGACCTTTCTATTTGGTTTGGTTTGGTTAGGACATATGTACATGGAGAGCAAAGGT
The DNA here is from genome assembly GCA_910589775.1 of Avena eriantha. NCBI lineage: Eukaryota > Viridiplantae > Streptophyta > Magnoliopsida > Poales > Poaceae > Avena > Avena eriantha. The sequence goes on from OU342746.1 coordinate 254,229,377, forward strand.
TGGGCCCACTTTGCAACATTTTAGGCCTCGGTTATCCCGCGGCAGGAGTTTCCACGTATAGATCCAGGATTTTACCAAGCGTTAACGCATGTCCGGGTAGGGGGGGGTCACACCTGGGGCCTACGCATGGCACCTTCCAACCTTGCACCGCTATCACACACATGTTCTAGGGGCACATGCAAGTTTTCATGTGATTCCGACGCTCCGGTGGTCTTCCTCCGGCGAAACCCTAGACCAGGGGCCCCGGATCGTCTACCCCTATAGCAATCTCTGTACGAGGATAGCCCAGTGGACCTTTCTACTTGTTTTGGTTTGTTTAGGACATATGTACATGGAGAGCAAAGGTTGGGCCCACTTTGCAACATTCTAGGCCCCGGTTGTCCCGCGGCGGGAGTTTCCACGTACAGATCCAGGATTTTACCAAACGTTAACGCATGTCCGGGTAGGGGGGTCACACCTGGGGCCTATGCATGGCACCTACCAAACTTGCACCACTATCACACACATGTTCTAGGGGCACATGCAAGTTTTCATGTGATTCCGATGCTCCGGTTGTCTTCCTCCGGCGAAACCCTAGATTGGGGGCCCAGGATGGTCTACCCCTATAGCAATCTCCGTACGAGGGTATCCCAGTGGACCTTTCTACTTGTTTTGGTTTGTTTATGACATATGTACATGGAGAGCAAAGGTTGGGCCCAGTTTGCAACATTCTAGGCCCTAGTTGTCTCGCGGTGGGAGTTTCCACGTACAGATCCAGGATTTTACCAAGCGTTAACGCATGTCCGGGTAGGGGGGGGTCACACCTGGGGCCTACGCATGGCACCTACCAACCTTGCACCACTATCACACACATATTCTAGGGGCACATGCAAGTTTTCATGTGATTCCGACGCTCCGGTGGGCTTCCTCCGGTGAAACCCTAGACCGGCGGCCCCGGATCGTCTACCCCTATAGCAATCTCCGTACGAGGGTATCCCGGTGGACCTTTCTACTTGTTTTGGGTTGTTTAGGACATATGTACATGGAGAGAAAATGTTGGTCCCACTTTGCAACATTCTAGGCCCCGGTTGTCCCGCGGCGGGAGTTTCCACGTATAGATCCAGGATTTTACCAAGCGTTAACGCATGTCCGGGTAGGGGGGTCACACCTGGGGCCTACGCATGGCACCTTCCAACCTTGCACCACTATCACACACTTGTTCTATGGGAACATGCAAGTTTTCATGTGATTCCGATGCTCCAGTGGTCTTCCTCCGGCGAAACCCTAGACCAGGGGCCCCGGATCGTCTACCCCTATAGCAATCTCCGTACGAGGGTAGCCCGGTGGACCTTTCTACTTGTTTTGGTTTGTTTAGGACATATGTACATGGATATCAAAGGTTGGGCCCACTTTGCAACATTCTAGGCCCCGGTTGTTCCGCGGCGGGAGTTTCCACGTATAGATCCAGGATTTTACCAAACGTTAACGCATGTCCGGGTAGGGGGGTCACACCAGGGGCCTACGCATGGCACCTACCAACCTTGGAACACTATCACACACATGTTCTAGGGGCACATGCAAGTTTTCATGTGATTCCGATGCTCCGGTGGTCTTCCTCCGGCGAAACCCTAGATCGGGGGCCCTGGATCGTCTACCCCTATAGCAATCTCTGTACGAGTCTATCCCGGTGGACCTTTCTACTTGTTTTGGTGTGTTTATGACATATGTACATGGAGAGCAAAGGTTGGGCCCAGTTTGCAACATTCTAGGCCCCAGTTGTCTCGCGGTGGGAGTTTCCACGTACAGATCCAGGATTTTACCAAGCGTTAACGCATGTCCGGGTAGGGAGGGTCACACCTGGGGCCTACGCATGGCACCAACCAACCTTACACCACTATCACACGCATGTGCTAGGGGCACATGCAAGTTTTCATGTGATTCCGACGCTCTGATTGTCTTTCTCCGGCGAAACCCTAGATCGGGGGCCCCGGATCGTCAACCCTATAGCAAAATCTGTACGAGGGTATCCCGGTGGACCTTTCTATTTGGTTTGGTTTGTTTAGGACATATGTACATGGAGATCAAAGGTTGGGCCCACTTTGCAACATTCTAGGCCTCGATTATCCCGCGGCGGGCGTTTCCACGTATAGATCCAGGATTTTACCAAGCATTAACGCATGTCCGGGTAGGGGGGGTCACACCTGGGGCCTCCGCATGGCACCTTCCAACCTTGCACCACTATCACACACATTCTCTAGGGGCACATGCAAGTTTTCATGTGATTCCGACGCTCCGGTGGTCTTCCTTCGGTGAAACCCTAGACGTGGGGCCCCGGATCGTCTACCCCTATAGCAATCTTCGTACGAGGGTAGCCCGGTGGACCTTTCTACTTTTTTTGGTTTGTTTAGGACATATGTACATGTAGAGCAAAGGTTGGGCCCACTTTGCAACATTCTAGGCCATGGTTGTCCTGCGGCGGGAGTTTCCACGTACAGATCCAGGATTTTACCAAGTGTTAACGCATGTCTGGGTAGGGGGGTCACACCTGGGGCCTACGCATGGCACCTACCAACCTTGCACCACTATCACACACATGTTCTAGGGGCACAAATCAAGTTTTCATGTGATTTCGACGCTCCGGTGGTCTTCCTCCAGCGAAACCCTAGACCGGGGGCCCCGGATCGTCTACCCCTATAGCAATCTCCCTACGAGGGTAGCCCGGTGGACCTTTCTACTTGTTTTGGTTTGTTTAGGACATATGTACATGGAGAGCAAAGGTTGGGCCCACTTTGCAACATTCTAGGCCCCCGTTCTCCCGCGGCGGGAGTTTCCGCGTACAGATCCAGGATTTTACCAAGCGTTAACGCATGTACGGGTAGGGGGGTCACACCTGGGGCCTATGTATAGCACCTACCAACCTTGCACCACTATCACACACATGTTCTAGGGGCACATGCAAGTTTTCATGTGATTCCGACGCTCCGGTGGCTTCCTCCGGCGAAACCTTAAACGGGGGGCCCCGGATCGTCTACCCCTATAGCAATCTCCGTACGAGGGTATCCCGGTGGACCTTTCTACTTGTTTTGGTTTGTTGAGGACATATGTATATGGAGAGCAATGGTTGGGCCCACTTTGCAATATTCTAGGCCCCGGTTGCCCCGCAACAGGAGTTTCCACGTATAGATCCAGGATTTTACCAAGCGTTAATGCATGTCCGGGTAGGGGGGTCACACCTGGGGCCTACGCATGGTACCTACCAACCTTGCACCACTATCACACACATGTTCTAGGGGCACATGCAAGTTTTCATGTGATTCCGACGCTCCGGTGGTCTTCCTCCAGCGAAACCCTGGACCGGGGGCCCCGGATCGTCTACCCCTATAGCAATCTCCGTACGAGGGTAGCCCGGTGGACCTTTTAAATTTTTTGGTTTTTTTAGGACATATGTACATGGAGAGCAAAGGTTGGGCCCACTTTGCAAAATTCTAGGCCCCGGTTGTCCCGCGGCGGGAGTTTCCACGTACAGATCCAGGATTTTACCAAGCGTTAACGCATGTCTAGGTAGGGGGGTCACACCTAGGGCCTACGCATGGCACCTACCAACCTTGCACCACCATCACACACATGTTCTAGGGGCACATGCAAGTTTTCATGTGATTTCGACGCTCCGGTGGTCTTCCTCCGATGAAACCCTAGACCGGGGGCCCCGGATCGTCTACCCCTATAGCAATCTCCATACAAGGGTAGCCCGGTGGACCTTTCTACTTGTTTTGGTTTGTTTAGGACATATGTACATGGAGAGCAAAGGTTGGGCCCACTTTGCAACATTCTAGGCCCCGGTTGTCCCGCGGCGGGAGTTTCCGCGTACAGATCCAGGATTTTACCAAGCGTTAACGCATGTACGGGTAGGGGGTCACACTTGGGGCCTACGTATGGAACCTACCAACCTTTCACCACTATCACACACATGTTCAAGGGGCACATGCAAGTTTTCATGTGATTCCGACGTTCCGGTGGTCTTCCTCCGGCGAAACCGTAAACCGGGGGCCCAGATCGTCTACCCCTGTAGCAATCTCCGTACGAGGGTATCCCGGTGGACCTTTCTACTTGTTTTGGTTTGTTTAGGACATATGTATATGGAGAGCAATGTTTGGGCCCACTTTGCAACATTCTAGGCCTCGGTTGTCCTGCGACGGGAGTTTCCACGTGTAGATCCAGGATTTTACCAAGCGTTAACGCATGTCCGGGTAGGGGGGGTCACACCTGGGGCCTACGCATGGCACCTACCAATCTTGCACCACTATCACACACATGTCCTAGGGGCACATGCAAGTTTTGATGTGATTCTGACGCTCCGGTGGTCTTCCTCCGGCGAAACGCTAGCCCGGGGGCCCCGGATCGACTAGCCCTATAGTAATCTCCGTACGAGGGTAGCCCGGTGGACCTGCTTACTTGTTTTGGTTTGTTTAGGACATATGTGTATGGAGAGCAAAGGTTGGGCCCACTTTGCAACATTCTAGGCCCCGGTTGTCCCGCGGCGGGAGTTTCCACGTACGGATCCAGGATTTTACCAAGCGTTAACACATGTCCGGGTAGGTGGGTCATACCTGAGGCCTACGCGTGGCACCTACCAACCTTGAACCACTATCACACACATGTTCTAGTGGCACATGCAAGTTTTCATGTGATTCCGACGCTCCGGTGGTCTTCCTCCGGCGAAACCCTAGACCGGGGGCCCCGGATCGTCTACCCCTATAGCAATCTCTGTACGAGGGTAGCCCGGTGGACCTTTCTACTTGTTTTGGTTTGTTTAGGACATATGTACATGGAGAGCAAAGGTTGGGCCCACTTTGCAACATTCTAGGCTCCGGTTGTCCCGTGGCGGGAGTTTCCACGTACAGATCCAGGATTTTACCAAGCGTTAACGCATGTCCAGGTAGGGGGGTCACACCTAGGGCCTACGCATGGCACCTATGCAAGGCCCCGGTTGTTTCGACGCTCCGGCTCAGCCTAAGAAAACCATGGCTCGACCTAAGAAAACCAAGACTCGGCCCAATAAAATCTAGGCTCGGCTCATGTATATCTGGTGGGTTAGGTTTGTTTAGGTTAAATACCCCCTCCTCTCTCATTCCACTCCGCTGCATCCTCCTCCTCTTTCCCAAAGCAGCCGCCACCATCGCCCGTCTAAAGTATCCTCCATCTGAAGCCGCTCGTCGTCGCCGCCCGCAGGTAATCTCCAAGCCCATGTTTTTGTTAATTAGATGCATTTTGGAGAACCCACACTTAGAAATTTGTTTTTTTGATCAAATGCATACTTTAGGATGCCCAACCCGCGTGTTCATCCTCAACTAGGCGTCAACGTCGGAGGACTGCTGGCCTCCGTCGGGGACAGGGATGTTCGAGCTTGGGCTCCGCCGGGCTGGCACTGGGAGGTGCTTCCTTCCGGGAACCATAGCTTGGTGAGGAATCCGGGTCCTGTCGTCGACCCGGAGCTTCTTTGGTGGCGGTCGCATGGTCCAGGAGTGGTTCAGAGGGAGCCGGCCCCCGAGGAGGTGGTACGGAGGCGTGTCAGGGAGGAGGACGAGCACGTCCGTCGCTATATGTATATGTTGGAGGTCAGGTTCTCCAATACATGACAGGTTCTTCAGGGATCTCACCCGAGCTATGCTCGTGTGATGGTTCCTTCTCTTTGGGTGTTCACCGCCCGTGGCTCAGGACCCGAAAATCGGCGTCCAGTTTGATTGAGCGAGATATATTAGTGATAATATCGAGATGTATTAGTCCAGAACTTGAAATAAGATATTATCGAGATGTGTGTGCGTCGTTATTCTATGTGGGTGTGGCAGGATGCCGAAGATTCGTGTGGTTATTTTACAACCACCAATTTATGAAAAAAGTACATATATATTAAAGTTTTAGTGGGGAAAAAATAAACAAGGTACACACAAAAAATAAAAAAAAACACCTATGTCGACGGCAATACCGTCGGCATAGAGGTTGGAGCCTAGATAGGCCGACGGTCAGGCCGTCGGCGTATATACGCGACTAACGCCGCGGGCCGGTCCGTCAGGTGGGCCGTTAAGTAGCTTGTTGGGCCGACGGTATATCTGGGGCCGACGGCAGCCGTCGGGCTAGACTGTGCGTACGCCGACGGGATTTGTACGCCAACGGCGGCCGTCAGGGCATTTGGCTCTACGCCGACGGCCTGTTTGGCCGGCTGACGAGCCCGGAAACCTTCGCCGACGGCCCCGACCTTTTGCCGTCGGCATTTTTTGGTTCTCCCGTAGTGGTTTTAAAAATATCTGAAAATAATTCTGCCATAGTCAATGTTGTTTTCCACGAGTACGCAAAGAAATTCTTTATAACCTGGGCTACACAAAACGATAAAATTTGGGAGTTTGAATACATACTTGTACAGACCTACACTTTTGTCATTTTTGTACAGCTCAGAATACACAGTATTTAAAATTAATTTTTTCACGTTTGTGGGATAAATCATGAGCTGCGTCTGGATATTTTTTCAATTTTTTTAAAACTCACAAATTTGATTTTGAATTTTTTAAAATATCAGGACCACTAGAGCTGGGGAGCCAAAAATCTCTACTCCTTGTTCTGCCTCTTTTTGTTGTCATCCTAAATGGTGTCCACATGGTACACAATAATGGGGCATTGCATTGTATCTCTCTGTTTCAAAAGGCACCACCAAAAATTCCTCACTCCGTGTTGCAGCCCCCACTTACCGAGGATGCTGACGCAAATCACCAATCACTATGCCCAACAACACTAGGTGCACAGTTTTGATGTGGACATCGCCCCACAAACAAAACCATATTTGCACAAAACGGGCTATGAAGTATCATGTTCATCGCGTCCAAAACCCCTCCGCCGCCATCACATAGTAGTATCAAACTCGACATTAGACATTGGTACCTTTTGAACTTCCAAATGTAACCGCATTGACATTCCCTATCTCTACTAACGCCATGGTAATTGTAGCGGTGATTTCAAGGTTGACGTGTCCGATGGTGCCAACAAAAATCAGGGCTTATCGATACACCTTCTTGAAGCCGCACACGTTGAGGTTTGCGGACACGCAGATCCAATCCGATCCAGCGGTCTTGTCCAGGTAGACCGCTGACAGAGAAGGTTCAGAGATCAGCGACAGGTCAAATAGGAGACATCATCGACAAGGATCACTACCAACAACATCAAAGCATCACAGGGCTTGAAGCCCTCCAAAGATGGTGTTGTCGTGCCGCAAGGTTGCCCTAGGAACATCATTGCATCGGCATCAACAGCCAGTTCATGATCATTAGACCTTTCGCAATGGAGGGTTTCTTAGCATGTTATCATAGGAAAAATAAATACTTAAGAGACAACATCTTCAATGGATTGCCTCTTAAGTGTTGTCTCATCTAATGATTTGAGATACATGCATACTGTGATTGGACTAGCAATGTTTTTTTTTCTATGGTTCCGTGCAAGAGTTGTATATTAGCTAAGGTTCAACACTATATTCTCTCCTCATTAAATATAGTGCCACATAAGCAATTTTCCTATGGCAACGTGCTAAGAAACACCATTGTGAAAGGCCTTATCTCCCTGGACTGCACCCGTGCACCTAGAGGCGGATGTCCTAGCATAGAGGAGACACCAACCTCTAGACGACACAAGGATCGATGGCAGTCAGATCGAAGGATGTAGGCTGCGGCCAGATTAGGGATGGATGGTGACAAGTAGGTGAGGGGCAGCCGAAAGCGGCCCGCTCGGCAAGGTGGGTAGGACGAAGAAAACTAGGGCAAGAGAAAAGGAAAAAATGTTTACGGAGAATGCCCTATCGCTAGTGGTGAATAGCATCCTCCGGTGGCGAGGTGAACATAGTGGCAGGGATGGAGTTTTTTGGAGGCAGCGATGAGGATGACAACACTGCTACAAATGAAACAATCAACTAAAGTATGCATCGATAAATGTGCATCCAAACTAAATCTGCCGATAAAAGCAGTGTCTAAAAGAGAAGACGCGTCGTTAATATAAAGAGGCAAACGAAAGCTGAACATGAACGCATGTATTCACTTTCTCTGAAAGAACGAAATAGAAACAATGAAATACTTGCGTGAACAAAACCTCGTGGAAAAAACAATGTAGCAATACTAGGCCCACTATCGTCTCTCTCCCATTCGCCCTAGTTAGTTCCGCAACCTGGATCTGGGGCAATCTCATCGAGTGCGAGGAATTAGATCATGACCAGAACGAAGGGACCTGCTCCAGATCTCCGACACCAGCGTGGGGGCCTCAGTATGGTAGCACCAGAAGTTTATGTATCACAGTGGGAGATCTGCGCAACCTCGCTGGTGGAGCTTTCCTTGCCGGCGCACCCAATCGTGAATGCCAACCACCAGGGGCAAAGGAGGATCTCTTCCTAGCCGCCCTTCTCTGCACTCCTTTTGGTTCACACCATCTGGTGATAAGAAATCTCCCAAGGTGATGGAAGATGGCGCAGATCTGGTGGGGCTCGAGGTGGCCACTGCCAGTCCGCCACAAGCTCTTCCTTATTGGAACTTTCGCCTGCAAGCCTCCAGAACTTCGAGCCTCACATCCAGCCAGCTTGCTGGAACGGTGAGACCGGCGACCCGTGGCCAGAGAATGCCCTCCTTCTCGTCGAGGAGCATGTCACCCGTCGTGTCGCTCCCAGTGTCGCGAGAGGCGAGATCACACTCTTGCTGTCAACACATCCTTAAACCTTCTGTTACCAAGCATATAACAATAATATGCATGTACTTAACCCTCTGTGAGTGAACATATATAACAACAATATTCATGTTACATAGCTGTGGCAGACTGACATGTAAACTTGCGCAAGTATTTCTAGCATCGTAGCATATATTATGGCCATGACATGCATACCCACATGGTTGGTGGAATTATGTATGTAGCTATAATATAAGACAATATGTACAGTTACCACCAACCATATAAAATGTATCCCACTTGTCCCAATTGCTAACCATATTATAAGTCTCTCTTTTAAATTTGCATAACTTTTACACACCTGGTGGTATGATGTATGCAAAACAACGGTGAAACCATGATTGACCCACATAGGAGAGGTTTTCATCATTTGTTCTCCCATATTATTACGCTTTTGCAAAAATTAGAGATATAACAAATGTTTGGTTTTTATTTGCTCTCGTACCACCAATTGTTATCGTTATGAGCCTGCTTCACGAGCGTCTTGGCCTACCAACTCAGCGCAAACTGAGACCAACGACACAGACTTACATCAGACGGACTTACTCCCTCCGTTCGGAAATATAAGATGTTTTGGCTTTGTGCATAAAATAAATCTAGACGTCTTTTAGTGTATAGGTTCATAGAGGTTTGGAATGAACGTATATACTAAAAAACGTCTAGATACATTCACTTCACAAAGCTAAAATGTTTTATATTTCTGAACGAAGGAAGTATATCAGATTTTGGGTCCGCTTCTTTCAAAGACTATCGTGTTAGAAAGGGACACTCTTAGCCTTATAATTCGCTTCTGGTCTCCTCCCACAAGCAGTGTGGAAGTAAACTCAACAATGAATTTTTAATTTGCAAAACGAAATATAAAAGCTAGCTCATCATAAACCAAGCAGCTAGCTATCTTTTTTTAAGAGCGCCCCGAAGATACCGGACAGTGTAGCAACGACGGAAATCACCGCGGCCATGGTTTTCTTGTGCCTGTACCAAAACGAGTTCGCCTTGACCCACTTCCAACTATTTTTCTTGTATATCTCCACATCATCGATTGTGCGGTGATACAAGGTTCCCATGGTCACGCTGACGCCCTGAAGGCTGGTGAAAAAGTCGAGCGTCTCCTTGTCGGTGAGTCCTCCTCCTCCTTGCAGGAGACGCTTGGATCGTAGCTCCCGCACATCCTCTTCCCTATCCATCAACATGCCGAGGAGCTGGACATAGGAGCAGACTGCGGTATCTTCTCCATGGTCGGACATAAGCTTTGAGGTGATCTCTTTTTTTTGACCCGAAGGCTTGGAGGTGATCTCGAAAGCTGCCATGTTGACGAGGAAGCTTGCATGTAGATAATTCAAAGCTATGTGCGGCATGTAGAGCTCGGCGGAGAGGTGCCCTTCCTTGAAGCCCATGTCCGCCACCTCTGGGGTTTCGCTGGGTGTGAGCGTGATGCCCATCTCTGCAAGCTCGATGGCACTAACAGAAAATGATATCACATTGGGTTGTTTGTCTGGTTCTTCGTGCCTCCTCTCGGATTTGTTCGTTCCTACGATGAAGAATCGGACGTAACCAAGGAGATGCGGCTGTTTGTACAGGATGGCAGAATAAGAGTTGGCGGCTTCGAGATCCTTTGAGACGCGGCTGTTTTGCAGTGTGGATCTGAAACCTCTAGCGTAATTCCTCAGGTTCACGGCCAGCGGCTTGAACTCCTCGAATGCTTCAATCACCACACGGGGGAGCTGGTTCTCAAGAAGAAGGATGTCATGGTAGATGTCATCCTTGTAGCACTTGAAAAAACTAGTCAACCACGGATGGATCGTGTCTTTTTGGTCGGTCTTCCTAAGCATGAACTGCACCAAGAAGCAAGCATCGTAGAACATCATAGGCCAGAAGTCCTTTTCGTCGTCGATACCTGCCATCGTGTCCTTGTCGTAGAGGCTGCGGGCCTCGCCTGCGACTGAGACGACCGCATCATACATCTTTCGGACAGCTTCATCCGGCTCCAGGCCTGACTGCTTGATGCAGCTGTAGGCCGCCACATGCTTCGCCTCCTCCGCCTTCTTGAGGTGTTCTAGGCCATGGTGGTATGGCCCGATGGAGACGATCGTCGGGACGGTGTACCGTTCGCCCAGTTCTCGAATGCTTGGAGGGTACCTATGCATCTTATCTCTCCACATGTTGTTTTCACTGTCGAGCTCTCGTGATTTTCTCTCGAAAACACGAAATGCAGCTTTGGATGTGACCACATCTGCATACTGAACCAGCTGCTGCCCTCTCATGGAGCTAGCCACAAATGTTTCTTCGAAGCATGCCATCTCAGTAGCCTCGGACTCGCACAACACAGGGATGTCAGGAATCCATACAGCGTGTTCCATGGACCAATCGGCCAGCTGATTGTTGCAAGGTTCCCATACTTGAGGTTCCATGCTTCAATCCCCCCAACTGAAATTATTTGCACGGAAAGAAGTGGTGAATATGGAAAGGAAGAGTGAAGAAATAGATAGGATCAGATCACAGGGAAACTACTAGCTATTAGATTGCATCAGCAATAATACCATGGTATGAATAGAATACTAGTTAATTACCTTGCAGAAAGCGGAGAATGTGTGAACCGGAAAAGGAAGAAAACTGGGAGCCTAAAATCGACCTCTAAAACTGGGGCATCCTCCGTCTCCTGCTCCTCTGTCAGGAAGAAGCTCCTCTTATAGACCAACCGGCCTGCCATGTCGTTTCTTTACGTACATTCACTGGATGTGGCCAAGTAGGTTTACTACTTTCCAGCTGCACCTCCACTTGTTCTGCCTCTTTTGCATCCTAAATGGTGTCCACATGGTACACAGTGATGGGCATTGCATTGTATTTGTGCAAAGTGTAAGTACAAAACGTACTAGTGCGATCGGTGGTTCGGGCGGTTAGGTTTCTTGTGGTAAAACGAGACCACCTAGGTACAAGTCCTAGACTTGGCATGAGTGGTTAGAAAAAATGATCTGATTCCCAGGAGGATACGACGCTCTCGATCCTTCTGGTCGTGTCGTGGATACAAATAACCCATTGGTGAAACAAATTGAAAAAAATAAAGGGTTTATAAACGGCTGTGTCACTACAAATCTGCCAATTGGGGATATGCCACCAGCCTACACGGTTTCGTTACGTCCGTGCCCCTGGACAAACCGTGACGTTGGCTGCCGTTACCTTGGACTTACTTGGCGTCTCTTTAACTCGTTTTCTTACATGTGGGAACTCCCCTTTGCCCCATCAGCAGCGATGAAAACAAATATATATGTTGCCTTCTGAGATGTGGGACCTAGCACAAAGCCCACCAGCGGAGTCAAAAAAATAAGATTTGCATTCTGTCTGACGTGTGAGACCTATCACTTAGCCCCGTTAGTAGCGGGAAAACAACGGTCCACAAAGTCTATCACCGAGGCCTCGCAAGCCCGCGACTGCTCTAGGCATGCCGAACAGCTACACAGTCATGCCAACCATATTCTGCTAATCTCGATACCATGATACGATTGATCATGCTCACTCGAAAGCACACATCTATTGGTACGGGATCGTTAGATCCATGAAAAGAAATGAGTTTGAGCTCAGTTTAGAGCGAATGTGCGTAATGCATTTTAGGTGCTTGTCGATTGAACTAGACGGGACTGCAGGATCTGAGGGACCCAGCACATAGCCGCATCAGTAGCATTGAAAGAACACTCAAGAAAGTTTATCCCCGAGCCCTCCCAAGTCTCAAAGTGGCCGCTCTAGGCATGTCGAACGGCTACACATCCATATCGGTCACGTTCTGCTGAAGTCGACACCGCGATAGGATTGACCCACTCGGCAACACACGTCTATTGGTAAAGGCACATTAGAACCATGAAAAGGAAAGATTTGGAGATTAGTTTTCATCCAATGTGAGTACTGCAAGTTAGGTGTTTGATGACGAACTAGATGAGAAGTAATTTAATAGATCTTAAATTTCTTGATTTGTTAAAACGTCACAGATACAAATACAACGGTTACATCACAATACGCATCACCTTCGATGGTTTTGTGCTTGTCCATCTTCAGATTCTACACCCAAACTGATTTTTGTACTTTGTATGTCTCTCTTTGTTACTCGTTGATAGCCCGTGGCCATGTCATCTAGCCAATCGTGGCCTACTCAGGCAGTCGGCGACAAGCACGGTGACCCAATGCTTCAAGGTGATCGGTGATCTAGCTAAGTCACGGATGATGTTGAGATCGTACTGTTTTAGGAGGGTACCTGGGTCCTCAAGCCAGACCTTCATCTAGAAGAACTAGCTCTCTCTTGGGGCAGCACGTTAAGAACCTCCCTAGCAAAGTTGTGGAGGGCCTGGTTCAGCGCCTTCGTCTTCATGGCTTCTACACAAAATCCTACGAAGCATAGCTTGCATAGCCTTAGGTTGATTCTATCCATGGCATGGGTCTAGAGATTGTGGATGTATATGTGAAAATATGGGTGTTGATGGCAAGCATGTCGTTCGAATTGGTAAGAAATAAATAGTAAGAGAGAAGAATTTGACTGATGGCAAGCTCAACGGCTAGTTTTTTTTGTAGTGAGGCAGAGTTGGATTGTAGGGGATCACTAAGACATGAGGGGAATTAGGTCGCATGGTTCGTTATTCCAGAGTTGCATTAATGGGGCAGAGGATTAGCAAGGCAGAGGAAATTTTAATTTGCTTAAATTGCGGGTTCGAGTTCATTCGCATTTGATGCTAAGGTACCAAGTTCGTTGGTATTTGAAGCTATAAGACCAAGTAGAGGTGTCTATGATTCTAATGGGGACAAGTTCAGGTGTGTTTGACTATTAGTTTTTGGCGGAACTAGAATAAACAAAGAGTCTGCGCTTATCTAACGAAACTAAAATAGATGATTACAAGCAGAACACAACTCGAGCATAAACTTAAGAGGAGTTTTCATTATTACGATCAGAAGTTTACAATCCAGATAAATGACTACTCAATACTACCAGAACTAACAGTACACATGTCAGTTCTTCACTATTGATGGTATGTCACCTCCTCCCCCGCCAGCACCTCCACCATCGCCAGATCTAGCATGACACAGTGGATGAATCTACCGTTGTTGGGGAACTGATCCCAGTAGCTGGTGTGCAGGTTGGTATGGGTGAATACCACCATCTCACAGCCGCAGTGGTAGGCACAGTTGTATAGCAGTGTGGAGTTCTTAGGGTTGATGAAGCAGACCGTCAGCATCGTGTCAGAATTATGCTCGAGGTCGTACATGCGGCAGTCGTGGTGGCTGCCATAGCCCCGGTCAAGGAAGGCACATGCTAGCTGCCACCGAATCCTCTGCGGGCTGAAAGCCCCTATGCGCAAGGCATTGTCCTCGCGGACTTCGAATGGCTAGAACTCCTTTGCGGTGGGTGGGAGCTGGAAGGTGACCATGGGTGCACTTTGTGGACAGAGACCTTCCTTTTGTCAATGAGGAGGGGGATTCGAGATGGTAAGGTGCGCTAGGATTGTAGGCAAGGGAAGAAGTCAAATAAGAGGAGATAAGTAGGGATTAATGGGGACAGATGACCGGAACCAAGGATTAAGGAGAATCGATGTGGATGATCAAGATATAATGAAACCAATGGTACGCCTCACTGCTCACTGGCTCTCTGCTCTAAAATCATAATGGCACGACCATAATATTGGGGTGCGTCATTGGAGGAGGAGGTGACGGAGAGTGTGTTGTGTGTTGTTCGAGGCAGGCATGCTGCGTGTTGATCCTTATTGAGTAAGCCACCTAGAGCCAACTATTCCCAAGAATAAATCCGCAATTTTAATTTTGCATTTAAAATAGTAGGTCATGTTGAACGGCCGTTCCCGAGAGATTGGGATTTTATCATGGTGGAGCTACATACTATTTTATTTATTCAGTAATACTTGCATAATCAAAATTTGAACTATAGGTACCCTAAATATTGGTCTCAAAATTAAAAAAATGGTTTTAGGTTCCCAGGAGGTGTCCTAGGTTGGACTAGTGCGGAGGGTTCAAACTTTAGATACCTTACAAGGTTGCGCACACTGGCAAGTTTGGCCCTTTTTTAATCAAACCAAATGAAGTTAAAATCATAAACAAGTTCAGATACTTTAGACATACCAACCTTCAACCAAATGTCTATTGAGTAGGAGTTAACTAAAGGAAATATGCCCTAGAGGCAAATGATAAATAGACTTATTATCATATCTTACACTAGTTCATAACAGTTTCACACTGTGTTGTAAATGTATCAAGAGGAAACACTGATAGAGGTGTGGTATGTAGACAAACTTAGTTTCTAGTAGCCTCTATTTAACTAGTTCGTTGGGAAGCCAATGATCAAGGTTTCCTGATCATGGTGCATTTATGCTAGTTAACAACAAAGTCATATTGTTGGAGAATGATATGATGGACATTACCCACAGAAGTATCACAACTTGATCTAGTCACATGGTTCATCATTGTAATACTTAGCAATAAATTTACCTTCTCCTTAGACCATGAGATTATATTAATCATTGTCTCCAAAAGAATGCTTTGATCTCACTAACCATTATGTCTGTAACTGCGTGGCCATAAAAGTGTGTATTGGGTAGGAACAGTTGAGGCCTATGTATTGTGGTGCCTCTTGGTATTGCACACAACTTCTTCAACTAAGATTTTGGGTTCTATGGAATAAACTTGTTTTTCCATTTTTTCCAATCAAGAAATTTGAATTCTGGATGGATTTTTCCAAAGGAGGTGCAAGAAATCCTCATGTCTAAGGCCATACAACATTTTCCCCCAATGGTAGGTCATATTGGACGGTCATTCCCACTACAAAAATACTCGCCCATGCTTGACACTTTTTTGGGCAGCACAAGCAAAAAGTACCTGCAAAAGTTGATTACCTGTTGGATGGGTATTCATGGCATCATTTTGTCTTGGCGACCACTTATACATCGTGGAAGACTCGATACTAGTTGTCAAGTCATTGCCTACCAGGGTATCACATCCCACCTGCTACCAGGCCCTTCAAATGGAACGGCTACTAAGTCGCGGCGAGGCCCTCTCGCGGAGCCAACGCTTGACCATAAGTGACCCTCGTGGAGCCTCAGTGGATATCCTCCTCGAGGCCCCCTCTCGAAGCGACGACTCCTGAAGAACCTCATAGAGAGGATGTTCCTTCGACAAGACTTCCCTCGCTAGGGGTTCTCGCGAATCGTACTTGGGCTGCAGCGCCCAAGCCATGGATGTCGGACAGTACCACACCCTGGGAAATGGCGAGGACAATGATGATTCTAGCCAAAATAACTGTCCTACACATGTAGCGCGAGGAAAGAAACTACCCCTTCCGCAAGGAAGACAACTTCCGCTTCACCTAGCCAGGAGTGGCCGACAGCATCTCTTGGCAGTGTGCCCTGTTGTGTGTCTCGTCAAGCAAAATGTGCACCATGAGGTACGAGGAAAAGAAGAGTACGTCGTTTAGAAAAGGGAAGAACCAAAACAGGGAGTTCACATCACCGGGTCTAGAGCCCCTGGAAGTCACCATCAACCTCAGCATCAAGCGTATCACTCTCTACTCCAAGAGCTGCTACGCGATGGACAGAGGTACCAAACACCTGCGCCCCACCAGGAGCGCACCAAGACATTCCCCCACAAAGACAAGACACTACTCCACGTCATCCACTCTCGCCGGCGAAATCTACCGCAGCGGCCTATGCGGGCCAATAATGCTCCACGACACCACCAAGTTTGTCAACACGCGCGAGACTCACCAACCCCACGCTAAGCAAGCCTACAGCCTATGGTCAGTCACGACGCGGGGGCTGGGCACCGCAGGAACATTCTTGCGCATGCTCGAGGGCTGCACATGCCTTCGCATCGCCAGCAACAAGTTCACCAAGAGATGTTGAACTTACTAACAAATACATGGGTTGTTGAACTTACTAACAAGTTCACCATGCTCGAGGGCTGCACATGCCATGGGTTGTTGAACTTACTAACAAATACATTCAGCTCTTCATGGGTTCGACAACCTTTTCTATATTGAAAGGTACTATAATAGATCTCCTACACTTGGGAGACATCAATGAATTGTTGATGAAATCATCACTACATTGTCATGGAAGAAGAGAAGAGAACTCGGATTTTACCAGAGAACCGAACCACAACTGCACTTACTTCCGATCTCGCCGCCGATCTCACTCTCACAATAGTGGGGATTTTTTGAGTGTGGCTTTTCTATGGTGATTGTCTGAACAATCGATGGTCTGTGGTACCAAATGTAATGCTATAGCATCTTTACAAAGATTTGTGTGTCGGAATTTGCAAACAATTCAAGGCGTCACCCCGAGGTCTGAGAGCTCATAAACGAATTCGGAGAGGAGAGAGAGATTGGGAAGAATGTTCATCTAAGTTGTTACAACACGCTGCCAACTCTGGTCGTTTCAACTACCATATATCACAGGTCAAACTTGCGGACTGGGCTCACTCTTGCTTGTTGGGCTTCTCTTCTGGGTTGGCGGCCCAACGAGCTATCACCACCCTATCCTTGGCCTTTGCTAAGTTCACCTCATGTCTATGTTGCCGTCTCTGGCAAATCATATATGCTAAGGGCATCTCCACGGGCGAGACCCAAATGGTCCAGCCGTGTCCTAATTGGTCCGCGCGGATAGCTGGGCCAAATGCGGCGTCCCAGCGGGACGACCCATCCGGACAAACTCAGGCCGAACCGACCTATCCGGGCATCAAATTTGGGTCACAGATAGGTCTGTCTGGACAAACGCAGATGCTAGCTTGTCCGGTTTTCTAGCAGGTTGGCCTAGTTGCAGTCACGCAATGGGCCTTCTTCTCTCTCCTCTCTCTTGAACCGGCTTGTCTGATTTTGTCCGTTTGGGTCATAATGTTGGGCGTGGCTGGCCGGACAGACCGGACCACGACCCAAAAGTGACCGTAACTCGATCCAAACGGACAAAATCGAACCGTTTTTGTGGCCTGTTTGGGTCTCCTCGGTGGAGATGCCCTAACCAGGTCGGCTCCTACCGCACGCCTAGGTCAGCTTCATTTCTCCTTTCTCTATTTTTTTGTTTTATTTTTATTTTTCTTTCTGTTTTCTATTTTCTTTATGTTTCTTTTTTAATTTGAAAAATGCTAAAAATTTGAAATTAAAAAATGTTCAGATTCGGAAAAGTTTGGATTCAAAAAATATCATGTTTTTGAAAAATATTTAAATTAATGTTAAGGTTCGAAAAATGTTCAGATTTTAACAAGTGTTCAGATTAAAAAGGTTCAAATTTTAAAAAGTTAAAAATTCTAAAAGTATTCGAATATTTTTCAGAACCGGAAAAATAACCGACGGAAACCATTAATAACGAACAAGAAAAAAGTAAAAAACAGGTGAAAAAAGGGGCAGAAAACCAGCTCGCGTTAAATGGGCCAGGCTCAAGAGGCATGGGGGTGTGCGGCCGGCGGTATCCGCGCATAGGAGGCCCCGCCGGTCGCCTCTGCATCTTCAGGATGTGACACTTATACATCTGAATTATAAGGATACCTCACCTGAGTTACGCACTTGCATCTCCAAACTCTGAATTTAGATACCCTCGATGTATGCACAACTCCACTTGAAACTTCACAGTGTCAAGTTCCTTCGCTTCTTTCACAAACCGTAGCTGTCGGGGTAGCAAGGGGCTGGTGTCTTTGTACACTTATTTCACATATGGAATCTGTATTCTACAGGCGATCATTGATCGGCATCGACTAACTCTAGCACATGATTTACAGATATTGCTAACATGTGCAATCGAGGGCGAGAGAGCGAATGCTATACAGCTCTCTGCGAATGATTAGACTATACATGGACTAAAATGGGGGTTAACTGACACTTCCGAGAAACCACTCGATGCTGTGTGACGACTGTGTTCTCACTCCTTGGTGGATGCTGCCTCTGGAAGTTTGAATGTAGGAGGCCTGTCTGCACCTTTCCTCGAGTATTCTCGCCACCTCCTCGCTGCCGCAGCAGCTCGCTTCACTCTCTCCTTTGTGTCCTCATCTGCTTAACATGTTAGAAGGAACATTAAAACACAGGTAGGAAAAGGTTGGGGTCCCAAATGGTCGGATGAATTGAGAATGCCAAAAGTATGCTAGTGTTACCGTTCTTCTGATATCTTGTTGGTGATCCCCATATATCACTCCATGAGCTACCCTTGTTAGAATCATCTTGGCTCATGCGCATTCTGACCTTATCCTGCATGACATTAGGCAGAGGTTCAGGACAAGACGCATGCAGTTAATATTCTTCACCTGAAATCTGGTTTCTAAAATAAGAAAGCCACGTATGGAACAGAGAATTATACCAAGACTTTTGCTTGTCTTTTCTCCCAGCGCCTACTTGCCTGACAGCACGAAAGGTAACAGAACATGTTAAGATGAATGGAAATTTGGGGTTCAAACTGCATAAAGTAATAATATGTTACCAACTTCAGGAAGTTTATGTTGTTGAAAATGTTTAGACTACAATTTTAGCTGAATCATTTTGAATTGACAATGTGGTACTACATACTGTTTGCACAAACAGCCCATTCATCACAGCACGAGAAATTTACTATAGATAAGTAAAATTTGCATGAGTAAGATATTACCATCCGAAACACATCAACTGAACTTCCCATCCCAGAAAGCATCAACGCAACCTGCTCGAGAAAATCAAATGCTCTTACAAGGTAGGATAGTCAAGTAGGCTTGAATATAGCAGAATGATTGCATTTTTAATTACAGTCACAGCTAGAGCCTTATAAACGCTATTGGAAATCTCAGATATATATTTTCCTTACATTCACTCGCTCGACTCTGCGCATTTCATCCTCAAGGAGTGAAAGTTGTGCTGCTGAAGTCCAATGGATGCAGTCAACTGGACTGGACACATATGAAAGTTTTGAAGTGTGTCAGTACAGTATTAGTTGAAAAACACTCCTATTGTTCAGCACTGATTGCAGCAAACACATTCAGTAGGTATGCTAGGATAGCTGAGAGATGTTAAGCAGATAAAGGGTAGAGGTGGGATATAGACAGTCTCACCAACTGTCAATGGCATCTTGAATTAGCTCTTGGTTGCCTGATTGGTTGTAAACTCTTGCACGCCCAAAATCCTCCTCGATTTCGAAAACCTTGGAGCACACATTGGCACAGTTTTTACATCCTGCATATGCATAGATGTAAGCAGAACTTGAATAAAGAAGCAAGCTTATATAATCTAACAGTAACTTCAGTTCAGGTCACATCCATCGGTAGTAGTACCTATGCAGCTAAACTCATCGACAAACACACAATCCCTGGGTGCATCAGCCAAGAAGGGGTTGGTTGCTGTTGCAGTATAGCCATTGATCTCGTCGTACACTGCTCGCTGGATGGGATCGGTAAGTACCTGCTCATCCCTTGCTCATGTTAACTCTGTAGTCGGAATTGCAACCCAAATTATAAGTGGCTCAGCTTCAATTTCTTTTCTGGGGATTTTACCGTGTAAACCTCGTTGATGAACATGCAGAAGTTGGTCACATCAGGGTCGTTGCCGCTGAGATCTGGATGGCAAGCTTTCATGCAGTTGTAGTACGCCTTCTTGATCTGCTGAGGTGTTGCATCCGGCATCTGAAAGCATGAAAGAATTACTGTATTATTGATTTGGTAGGAGGGGAACGACGATTCCTTTGTCTACAAGAGTGCAAACGAGTGTTGGGAAGCTGTTGAACCACTTACAACGCCAAGAACGGCGTAGTAATCTTCGGCGGCGCCCCCCTCCGGGCTGCGGGACTCCGTCGCTACCGCGGACACCCTGAATCCCCTCCTCCGTCTCCGGTGCCGGTCTCTCCTTCCGGCGCCGGCCAGCCCTGCGACTGCCCATCGCCGGACACTGCCGGAGCAGCGGATGGCCGTGGAAGAGGACTGGGACTTGGCCACCAGGTCGGCCAGCAGCGGCGGCGAAAGGAGAGGAGCCATCGGGGTAGGACGTTTGATCGGTCTCCGGTGCGATGGAAGGAGTGAGGAGAAGGCCGGCTGGATCCCGTGGCGGTGGGGCTTTTGCTTGTTCTGTTTTCCTGGTGGCCTGTGTTTATCGCGGTTTTTCTCCGCCACAACTCTCCCGCGATTTTTTCTGTTCTTCGCAGCACTGACCCTGCTGATATTCGTATTCGCGTGGATACCCTCCACTTCTTTTCTTTTTGTCAACGTACCCTTTTTTTCGCGTTAATTGGATCTATGCCATTGCAACTTCTACAACTTGGAAATATGCCATTACAAAAATCAAACTTGGAAATATGCCATTACAAAAATCAAACTTGGAAATATGCCACTCCAACTTTCTCATACCTTTACATATGCATTTTCTCCAATACAAGGCCTTATACAATCCATTATACTCCGGTATGTACATTTATATACAGTTATACGTATGTACGGTTCACATAAAAAAAACTGACCCTACGCTCACCTACCTCACTCAGGCTACAGCCGCATCAAAACTCCCCAACGAAATTCACGCCGGAATCAAAGCGCAGAGGCGGTCGGAGGTGCACTTGTGATGAGGCATCTGGAGGAGCTAGCGGCTAAACTCCCAAACGAAATTCACGCCGGAATCAAAGCGCGGCGACGGCCGGATGCGCACACGTGATGAGGCATTTGGAGGAGCCAGCGGCTGGAGGATCTCCTCACATGACGCATCATCTGTGGTACGCGTTACTCGCGTGATGCGACTGCCAGAGCAGCGTTGAACCGGACATGACCGCTGGCAGGAAGGGATGGGCATGACTGGAGGCAGCCGGGGCTAGATGCAGGCGGTGTAGGAGGAGGGCGGCGCCGCCATCGCCTCGCCAATTTGGTGCCCCATGCTACGCGCGCCAAAATTTCACCAAGAGGTTGTATATTATTTTTTAGCAGTTTAATTCTTCGGTCTAATTTGAGTTTTGGGCAACTGTATGACCAAAAGCGGTTGCCAAATTGTGACCAAGGGGGTTGTATAGTCAATATTTAAATACACACTGCAATACAAGTATTTTTAGAACTATTATGCTCTTAATTGAAGAGAATGGCATAGATAGAGTTATGTGAAAATTGGAGTGGCATATCTCCAAGTTTGGTTTTTATAATGGCATATTTCCAAATGGTGAAAGTTACAGTGGCATAGATCTAATTAACCCTTTTTTAGGGCTTTTGTCAACGTACCCTCTATTTCTTCATTTCTCATTGAATGTGTAATAATACCTCGGCTCCTAATCTAACCCGAAACAAAACAAATCCGATATTCTACTATACCCTCTGTTTCAAATTATAAGATATTTTAGCTTTTTTAAAAGATATGTATCTAGACGTCTCTATTATGTAGGTTCAGAACAAAATGAGTGAACCAAACAGTAGAACATGACTAGATGTATGTATTTCAAAAAAACACTAAAACATCCTGCATTTTGAACGGATAGAGTATAACGTAAAAATGGAGGGAGTACAAGCCATAAACTAGTTCAAAAAAGGGAGTCATGGAAGAATTTTGTTCCATTCTTCCACTATGTCTGGTTATTACCTAGCACGAAATCGACACCATGACTTGTCGGCAGCACGAATCAATACTTCAACTTACGTAACTAGGTAATGCAAATAAGTCTTTTCCAAAAGGGCTAGTGTTGAACATGAGTAAGCCAGATGTAACACGTACCATGACTGGTTGCTGGACTTCCCGTTGCTGCAAGCCACGGATACCTGACGTCCGTACGAGTGAAAAGACAAATGTTTTCTAAGTACGTGTAGATTTCGGAAGGTCAGACACGCAACGACCAATTCAGTTTGCTAAGAATGTCATCTTCCTCCGTCCACAATTAGATTGTATTATAGGTTTAATAAAATAAATATTTTGAAGTTTGACCAAATATTTATCAAAAAATAAAAGTATGTACATATAATACTTGTAGTAGTATTGAAATTTTTGTAAGTTATATTGTCATAATATATGCATTTGGAAAATAAATGTTGATATATTTTCCTATAGTCTTAGCTAAAATTGATAAATTTTGACTCTGAAAAATTCTAAAACGCGAAGTACGGAGGGAGTACGCTCAAGACCTTTGTTGTCCAGTCACACAATGCGTCGACCTTGTATACTTATGTACTCCCTTCGATCTGAATTAATTGTCATAGATTTTTGCCTAAATCTGTTACAATTAAATCGGGTCAAAGATTGAACTAACTTCATAATTCTATTCCCTCCGACCTAAATTAATTGACTTGTATTTGTCTAGATTCGGATGTATATAGCACTAGAACATGTCTAGATACATCTAAATCTAGACAAATTCGAGTCGAGTAATTTGGGCCGGAGGGAGTACCTAAGTTGTGTGGTATATTCTTATTACTCTCTCCGAACAAAAATAAATGATTTAAATTTGTTTAGATTCACATGCGAATCTACACTAATTAAAGTCGGTGCCTATTTCTGCACAGAGGGAGTACTATTTTCCCTGAAAATGTCTTATTTTATTTCTATAATCTTTTCTTACAAAATATGTGACATACATAGTACAAAAATCTTTTTCTACGAGTACCACATCCCTTTTCCTTGCTGAACTTGAGAAGGTTGGATAATGTAGGTGTTGTTCAGAAAAGAAAAATAATAATGTAAGTGCTATATTGATGCTTCAGACTTGGGCAAATTGGTGTATCCGGTGGGACCTGGACTACTGGTTGAGAACCTAGGATGAATTGGTGGTACACGGGTATCTTTCGTGATAGTAACACTGTTGTTGGTGCTGGAGCTCAATACACTGTTTACGCCCGCTTACGCTGACCTGGCATCATCACCGCCTCCACTTTTGAGAGCAGCATCTAGGATGGGGCCCATGGGCGCATCGTGAAGTCATTCACAGAAATTTATATATTACTACAAAGAATATGAAGAAAATCTACAGGACAACGAAATCAAACTAAAAGAAAGTTCTGGAATTGCCCTCTCAAATATGTATATCAACGCGAATTTGGTACCACCGGTACTATCTATGCATGTATTTGGTGTCGTTGGATATGAGGAGTATCTTTAGGTAGTGTATAGATGCGAGAATGCAAGAATTCTTATGTACTTCAAGGTGTCTTGCATTCCGTTTGTCCAACACGATGGTGACTTCTTTCAGCGACTACACGAGCTTGTTAACCAAACGAAATATTGGACGTTATACTGCACCGTGGAAATAGCATTCTACTCCCTCCGTTCAAAAATATAAGACGTTTTAACTTTGTGAAATAAATATATCTAGACTCGTTTTAGTGTATAGGTTCACTTCGAATCACTATGGACTTAAATATATTCAGCGCTAAAGACCGGTACGAACGTACGTTCTCTCCCGAGAGGCGGCGCAGGAAAGAAAACCTATCTAGGGTTTCGTGCCCCTCGCTGGCGATGTCGCCGGTCTGCTCTACCTTCGTTGGCCCTAGAGCCTTGAAGGTGTGGCAGACCATGGCCTCTCGCCGGCGGGAGGTTTTCTATTTTTGTTTCGTCTGTTTTCCAGTGTCTTCTTCGGGATGTTGAGACGGCGGCTACATCTTGAAGTCAGAATAAGGTCCTCCCCGCTCTATCCTCGCTCCGATAGTGCATCTAGCATCTACGGAAGGCGTGTGGAGTCGTTTGTCCGGCAAATCTCCTAGGATTCTATCTGTTTTCGTGTTCGTCGGTTTATTTGCAGGTCAGTCTCCTCCAATCTACGGATGTTATCATTGGCGATGGTTACTACTCTAGTGCGCTGGTCTTTTGTGGCCTTAGCACGACGGCTTCTCATCTGTCTACTACAAAAAGCTCTACTACGTCAAGCTTTGCCCGGCTCCGGTGATGGAGGGGCGAGGACGGCGGCGCGCCTTTGGCTCGTGCTAGTGTTTGTAGTCGACGCTGGGTGGTTCATTGATCTATTTGTAATTTTTATTACGTTTAGGTTTTTCTGTACCAAAAAAAATGCCCGCATGCGCTGCTCTCGGGAGGGGCGGCACGGGCGGAACCATACGCCGCCGCCGCCCCCGACTTCTCCTCTTGCTCCTCCTCGGCTGCCACCGGAGGACGTCGGCGGGCTAAGCCCGGCCGGCCGACGTTGGCGGCGGGGCTGCTTCCTCGCGTGGTGGCCTCTCCCCCACAGGAAGCCCCTTGGGCGCTCGATGGTTATCGCTGATGACCCACAAGTATAGGGGGTGTATCACAGTATTTCGAGGGAAGTGAAACCCAATTTATTGATTCGACACAAGGGGAGCCAAAGAATATTTATAAGCCTTAACAACTGAGTTGTCAAATCAGCTGCACCTGGAAACAATCTTGCTCATAGCAGTTTATCAGTAGCAACAGTTTTGTAGTAGAACTAGTAAAGTAGCAGCAGTAGTAAAGTAGAGACAGCAATAACAATAGCAGTAAACAGTAGGATTCGAGTGTGGTAGACATAGGGATGAATGGACGGGCGTTGCATGGACAAGACAATTCACATAGCAATCAGAACATAGGACAATTGTAGATAAATAAGATAAAGCATCCAAGTACTAGATAATCCTAGGCATGTGTTCCATATATAGTCACACGTGCTCACAATGAGAACTTGCACAACATCTTTTGTCCTGCCAGCCCGTTTGCAGCGGGGCCTCAAGGGAACTACTGGCAATTAAGATGCTCCTTTTAATAGAGCACCGGAGCAAAGCATTAACACTCCGTGAACACATGTGATCCTCACATCAAAGCCATTCCCTCCGGTTATCCTGATTTCTGACACTTCGGGGCCATTGGTTCCGGACAACAACGTGTGTATACAACTTGCAGATAAGACCAAAAACAATACTATCATAATGAATCAATAACATGTTCAGATCTGAAATCATGGCACTCGGGCCCTAGTGACAAGCATTAAGCACAACAAGTCGTAACAAAGTTATAAAGCACTAATAAAAAATACTAGGCACCATGCCCTAACAATCTGATGCCATTACATGAACGATCTCATCCAATCCCTACCATCCCCATAGCCTACAACGGGGGATTACTCACTCATAGATGGGGGAAACATGGATGGTCGATGGAGAAGCGATGGTGATGATGATGGCGATGATCTCCTCCAATTCCCCGTCCTGGCAGGGTGCCAGAACAGAGTTTCTGGTGCTGTTTTGTGGAATCTGGTGGTGGCGGCGGAGCAGAACTCCTTCTGGAAAAACGTCAAACCCTCCTGAGTTTTTAGGTCAGAAGGCAACTTATAGGTGAAGAGGGAGACCGAGGGGGAGTCTGGGGCGGCCAGACCACCCCCTGGCGCGGCCTGGGCTTGCCCGCGCGACCAGGTGGTGTGGCCTGGGCCCAGCCCCCCTCCGTCTCGTATTCTGGCTCCGGGAGTCTTCTGGTGAAATAGGATTTTTGGCATATTTTCCGGGATTTTTCCTGGTAGTTGATTTTCTGCACAAAAAGTAGACACGAGGGCAATTCTGCTAAAAACATCGCCAGTCTGTGTTAGTGATGTCTATGCACTTCTATTCTTGTAGACAGTTGTTGGGCCTCCAAGTGCAGAGGTTTGTAGAACAGCAGCAAGTTTTCCCTTAAGTGAATCACCCAAGGTTTATCGAACTCAGGGAGGAAGTGGTCAAAGGTATTCCCTGATATGGGGTGGCCCGATCTTCTCAGTAAGCGGATGGCGATGATGATGGTGGATGATAAATAACTAGTGCGTAGCTATGATCTCTCCCGCTCGATCCCTGATGCCAGCGCAACAGATCTCGAACCTTGTAGGATATTCACAACACCACACTCTTGCGCACGCAGCCGTGACCACGAACGGTAGTATGCAATCTACTAATTCCCAATGGAACAACAGATCACACTCAATTATAGTTGGCAGATTCGAACACAGGGTAATTCCAGAGGTTCTATGAAAGAAACAACTCCAAAATATTTTAACGTGGTCTAAACCCTAACTTGTGACAGCTACGGAGGTTTATATGAGGGTTGGGGCGTCCTCCCCTCTAAACGGGCCTAAAAACAGCCATAACTTGGCCCAAACTGACTCGGTTCGACTCAAACTGATATATGGGTTCGGCGTTATTGGCACGCAGTCCAAACGTTGTGGAACACCTCAAACATGTAATTCTTGGTGCGCCATCTCTCGCTCTTGCTCATACGTGATTTCCTCATTGCGTCCTAGTGCGCCTGCCTCCCGCTCCTCCCTCGCGCACTTGTTGATATCGGAAATCAGCGCTTGTCCTTCTTGCTGCAACTCTCCTCCTCCTCGCGCAACGCTTGTGTTATCAATAAACCTGATCATACAAAGATGCATAGACTTAGGTAGTATAAAGTTCTCATTAAGTAAAACATCAGGTTCAATTAAGAGTGAATTCACCTGTTGCTCAATCAGCTTTGCACGAGCTCTTGTAATGGGTCCAATCCTGATTTCATTGGACTCGTTCCTTGCAGCAACATATTCATTGTGAATAGGAGTAGGAGATGGTGGAATAGTATGGATGTCCTCATCATCTCCCCCCCCCCTTCAAAAGGCGTCGACCTCGATGCTCCAAGGTCTTCTCCAGCATATGGTGATAAATCAGCAACGTTGAAGCTGTTGCTAGCACCACCAAACTCCTCAATAGGTATATCAACTGAGTAGGCATTATCATTAATTTTGGCTAGTACTTTGTAAGGACCAGCACCATGTGGCTTCAACTTGGACTTGCGAAGTAGTGGAAATCTGTCCTTGCGTAGATGCACCCAAACCATATCTCCAGGCTCGAACAACACTTCTTTTCTTGCTTGATTCCTTGCAGCAACAATGTTCTTGCCTTTCTTCTCAATAGACTCTCGAGTCTTCTCATGTATTTTCTTCACATAATCAGCACGTTTTGATGCCTCCATATCAACTCTCTCATGTAATGGCAGTGGCAACATATCAAGTGGCGTCAATGGCTTGAAGCCATACACCACCTCAAAAGGACAAAGCTGAGTAGTTGAATGCACATCCCTGTTGTAAGCAAACTCAACATGTGGCAAACACTCTTCCCACTACCGTAGATTCTTTTTAATCATGGTCCTTAGCAGTTGTGACAATGTTCTATTCACCACCTCTGTTTGACCATTTGTTTGGGGGTGACATGTAGTACTGAACAGCAACTTCGTTCCTAGCTTTCCCCATAAGGTCTTCCAAAAGTAGCTCATGAACTTCACATCACGGTCAGAAACAATCGTCTTTGGTACGCCATGTAATCTCACGATGTCTCTGAAAAATAGGTTAGCAACATGCGACGCATCGTCGCTTTTGTGGCAGGCAATAAAATGAGCCATCTTAGAGAACCTATCCACTACCACAAATACAGAATCATGACATCTCTGAGTTTTAGGTAGACCTAGCACAAAATCCATACTAATGTCTTCCCATGGAGTAGTAGGTGCAGAAAGAGGTGTATACAAACCGTGAGGCTTCAGCTTGGATTTCGACTTGTGGCAAGTAATGCATCTGCTCACAAATCTATACACATCACGCCTCATCTTGGGCCAATAAAAATGATCAGCAAGCATGAGCAACGTCTTCTCATGCCCAAAGTGACCCATCAAACCACCAGCATGTGATTCCTGCACTAAGAACAAACGCAACAATGATTCTGGAATACATAGTTTGTTAGCTCGAAACAAATATCCATCATGTATATGATACTTATCCCATGCGTTTCTAAGAGCACATAAACGATATGGTTCAGCAAAATCATGGTCAGTTGCATAAAGTGCACAAATAGCTTCTAATCCAGGAATTTTAACATCAAGATTGGTTAATAGCATGTTCTTCCTAGATAGAGCATCAGCAACAACATTCTCTTTTCCCTTCTTATAATTAATGATGTAAGGAAAAGACTCAATGAACTCAACCCATTTAGCTAATCTTCTATGCAAGTTTGATTGAGCTTTCAAGTATTTCAATGTTTCATGATCAGAATGTATGATGAATTCCTTTGGCCACAAATAATGTTGCCAAACTTCAAGTACTCTCACAAGTGCATACAATTCTTTATCATAGATTGAATAATTGAAACGAGCACCAGTCAATTTCTCAGAAAAATAAGCTATATGTCGTCCCTCTTGCATCAAAGCGCCACCTATGCCTATACCACTAGCATCACATTCAATTTCAAATTGCTTCGAAAAATCAGGTAATGCAAGCAATGGTGCAGAAGTAAGCAAACGTTTCAATGTATCAAATGCAATGTCTTGGGCCGCGCCCCATACAAAAGGAACACCTTTCTTTGTCAAAGCATTTAATGGTGCAGCAATGGTGCTAAAATCTTTCACAAAGCGCCTATAGAAACCAGCGAGACCGTGGAAACTACGCACTTGACTTACATTCATTGGAGTAGGCCAATTCTGAATTGATTCAATTTTAGATTGATCTACCTCTACTCCATGCTTAGAAACAACAAATCCTAGGAATATGACCTTATCTTTTGCAAATGTACACTTCTCAAGATTAGCATACAGTTTATTATCACGTAACACTTGCAAAACTTGTCTAATATGAGTGCAATGTTCAGATTCGGTGTGGCTGTATATGAGTATATCATCAAAGTAAACAACCACAAAACGACCAATAAACTCTCTCAAAACATGATTCATCAAACGCATGAAAGTACTAGGTGCATTAGTAAGGCCAAATGGCATGACTAACCACTCATACAAGCCGAATTTAGTTTTGAAAGCAGTTTTCCATTCATCCCCTTCTTTCATCCTAATTTGATGATAACCACTACGCAAGTCAATTTTAGAGAAAACAGCAGCACCACTCAATTCATCTAGCATATCCTCTAAGCGTGGAATAGGATGACGATATCGAATAGTGATGTTATTAATCGCTCTACAGTCAACACACATGCGCCATGTACCATCTTTCTTAGGAACTAAAATAACAGGAACAACACAAGGGCTAAGAGAAACACGAATGTACCCTTTATCCAGCAA
Organism: Avena eriantha; assembly: GCA_910589775.1. NCBI lineage: Eukaryota > Viridiplantae > Streptophyta > Magnoliopsida > Poales > Poaceae > Avena > Avena eriantha. The sequence continues at coordinate 254,259,045 of OU342746.1, forward strand.
CGCTTGTACTTGCTTCTGAATTTCCTTAGTTTCTTCGGGATTAGTCCTGTAGGGTGCACGGTTGGGAAGTGTGGCGCCAGGAATCAAGCCCAATTGATGTTCTATACCACGCAAGGGAGGTAAGCCTGCGGGTACATCTTCTGGAAACACATCCCCAAAGTCCTGCAAAACAGATGAGACACCAAGAGAAATAGGGGTCATGTCGTTAGAAACCAATACCTCGCCCTTATACATGAGCACAAGTGGCATGGCTGTAGGATCCTCACGAAATTCTCTCATATCTTCCTTAGTGGCTAATATCAATAAACCAGGCACTCTCTCACTTTTCGTTATATCACTCAATTTAGGCTCAATTACATCAGGAACAGCTGTCACGCAATCTCGCCGAGTGGTAGTATCTTCCTTCAAATTCACCTCTATCTTCTGGCGAGAATCATTCACAATTTCTTGTGGTGTCATTGGCTGCATAGTAATCTTCTTTCCTTTGAATTCCAACTGATATGTATTGGCTCGGCCATTGTGTTGCACATGGCGATCATAGAGCCATGGCCGACCCAATAGTAGGTGACAAACAGTCATAGGAACCACATCAAAATCAATAGAATCTTTGTATGGCCCTATTTGAAAGTTCACTCGTACCATATGATTTACCTTCATCTCACCATTGTTTCTCAACCATTGTATGTAGTATGGCTTGGGATGAGGTAAGTATGTCAAATTCAGTTTGGCACATAATTCCTTACTCGCAAGATTTCTGCAGCTACCTCCATCAATAATGACCTTGCAAGCTTTATTTGGTCCAACTAGAGCTTTTGTTTGGAACAAGTTGCAACGCTGGGATTCCTCAACCGGTTGCACACTAAGTACACGTGAAGACACGACAATAGTTGGTGCACGCTCAGCATATGCATCAGCACCATCCTCGCCATCATCAATATCATCATCAGAAGCTTCATCTCCACTTTCTACTTCACCTTGTTCATTAACAAACATAACCTTGCTGGTTGGACAATCCTTCTTGTAGTGACCTCTGCCTCCACAAGTATGGCACACCACATCACGAGTACGTGTAGTAGACATGTTGGAACCCGAGCTAGCAGCAGGGGCAACGGGTTTCCGAGCATTAGAACCAAACGAAGGTGTACTTGCTGGTTTGGCCGATGGTGTAAACGGAACAGCAGCTGGTGGCGTGACTGTAGGAGGAATAGATCTGGCTGAAAATCTGCTGGAGGATGGAAAACGAGCGCGTGACTTCGCCTCTTCTGCCAACTAGGATTCAGCCTCTCTAGCATGGTGCAATAGCTCATTCATGGTCTCATACTTGTGATGACGCACTATGCTCTTGATTGGCAACTTCAGATTGTTCAGGAATCACTGCATGGTCATCTTAATGGACTCGCGAACTCGAGCACGCTGCATAAGCAGCTCCATCTCCATGTAGTACTCATCTACTGTCATTGTGCCTTGCTTCAATTGCGTCAATTTATCAAAAAATGATCGCAAGTAGTTGGTTGGAACGAAACGAGCCTTCATGATTTGCTTCATCTCGCGCCAATCCATCACCGGAAGTTCATTGTCCTCCCTCCTATGTTGCACAAGAGCATCCCACCAACGCAAAGCATAACCATCAAATTCAGATGCTGCAAGCTTGACCTTCTTGTCTTCTGGATAGTCAAATAAGCGCCAGAGTTTCTCAATCTTCAACTCCCATGTGAGGTAATCTTCAGGATCAATGGAACCATCAAACTTGGGGATCTAAAACTTTGGCTTGCCCAAACCATCATCAGCATCTTGATTGTGAACACGTTGAGCACGCCCAAGAGGGGCAAACCCACGGCCATGAGCAGGTGCATGGGCAGGGGGAATAGCACGTCCCCTGCCAACATGTGGAGCAGCATCCACAGCGCTACCCTCATCGAAATCATCAAAGGCATCATCATGTTGAGGATCTTGCCTTCTATGTAAAGCGGCTGTTAAACCCTCAATGGAACGCTGCAAAGTGGTGACATTAACATTGAGCGTATCCACTTGCGTTTGAATAGTATCAACCGTTCCAACATGTTGATCCAATCTCATATTCATATCCTGGAGATTCTTGTCAATGGCATCTATCGTGTTAGTAAACACACGTGTCAAGTGGGACTTCAAAGCCTCATATTCACGCCAATTAACAAGCTCCTCATCCTTCTTTTTCTGCATCACAACATCATCATCACTAGAAGACATGATTAGTAGGTTAGTGCACAAAAATCAAATCTGTATGGTGGTACTCTCACAGCTCACTCACAACTAATAAGAAAGGAGATCTTACCGTTCCAAAGTGAATAGAGATGCTCTACCAAACGAAATCAAAAACGGATGCACTGATGTGATGAAGTGAATATCAAAGGTATAGAGAACGATCACAGGGCACACAGGGTATTTATGGTGGAGCTGTAGGTATGGTATCCTAACTACACCGCAAACAAGTCCTAGTGCTGATCGTATGACAAAGACCCACGGAAACACACACGGTGGAGATAAATGGGGCAATTGCAACTATGAAAATGAGCTCAGTAAAGTAAGGTATGTCGGAGGAATGCTCGTGTTGCAATGCACAAGGAGAGACGCTAGCACTGTCTCAACGAAACGGGCACAAGATTGCTAAATTGAGCAGCCCGCAGAGCACTAAGCACGCTAGTCTCGTAGGATAGTTTTAGACACAAAGAAAGGTTTACTAAGGCTCACAAGGATAGGTGCGCTATGTGGACTCAGTAAAATAAATAAACAAAAAAGAAAAAAAATTGACCTGAGAATTGGTCTCTGCCACGGCAGAAAAACGGCCTAAAATCCTGCCACGGCAGGATGTCGGTAGACAAAAATTTCTCGTATGAGGACAGACCTGTTTGTGGTACAGCGGTCCAAAATTATTATTATTTTCGGAAATTTTTTTTTGCTTTCACGCTACAGCACAGACGCGTCTGCGGTCAGGCGTGAGGCAACGAGCCGAATTTTTTTTTTTTTGCCTTCAACGTGAAGCAAACTCAGTACAAGTCTAGATCCAATCGGTTTGCTTTTTTTCTCCTTCTTTCAAACGGATCTACAACCTAAGACTAAAAGAAAACAGATCTACTAGATCTAAGACTCAAGAACACGACGAACAGTCTAGAAATAGTCTAGGGAATCCGACAACGGATCAAAAACAGATGAAAACTAGACAAAAACTACGACTCAGATTTAGAAGAAAGGCTACACAAAAGGATTACGATCAGCAACTAGAACTCACGAACAGTGTTATCTAGGCTATGGCAATGAACTATGAACCCTAATATTTTTGTGTGGCTTTTTCTGTATAGGACAAAACAACTAATCTATGGATGGATTTGTGGATGCTTACCGAGGCAACACTGCAAATCTGATACCAAGATGATATGGGGTGGCCCGATCTTCTCAGTAAGCGGATGGCGATGATGATGGTGGATGATAGATAACTAGTGCGTAGCTATGATCTCTCTCGCTCGATCCCTGATGCCAGCGCAACAGATCTCGAACCTTGTAGGATATTCACAACACCACACTCTTGCGCACGCAGCCGTGACCACGAACGGTAGTATGCAATCTACTAATTCCCAATGAAACAACAGATCACACTCAATTATAGTTGGCAGATTCGAACACAGGGTAATTCTAGAGGTTCTATGAAAGAAACAACTCCAAAATATTTTAACGTGGTCTAAACCCTAACTTGTGACGGCTACGGAGGTTTATATGAGGGATGGGGCGTCCTCCCCTCTAAACGGGCCTAAAAACAGCCATAACTTGGCCCAAACTGACTCGATTCGACTCAAACTGATACATACCGACCCATATATGGGTTCGGCGTCATTGGCACGCAGTCCAAACGCCGTGGAACACCTCAAACATGTAATTCTTGGTGCGCCATCTCTTGCTCTTGCTCATACGTGATTTCCTCATTGCGTCCTAGTGCGCCTGCCTCCCGCTCCTCCCTCGCGCACTTGTTGATATCGGAAATCAGCGCTTGTCCTTCTTGCTGCAACTCTCCTCCTCCTCGCGCAACGCTTGTGTTATCAATAAACCTGATCATACAAAGATGCATAGACTTAGGTAGTATAAAGTTCTCATTAAGTAAAACATCAGGTTCAATTAAGAGTGAATTCACCTGTTGCTCAATCAGCTTTGCACGAGCTCTTGTAATGGGTCCAATCCTGATTTCATTGGACTTGTTCCTTGCAGCAACATCTTCATTGTGAATAGGAGTAGGAGATAGTGGAATAGTATGGATGTCCTCATCATTCCCTCCTAAGCAATCCTGCAATCAAGATACAAGAAGTCTCTTTTATCCCCAACACACCCAATACACTTGTCAGGTGTATAGGTGCACTAGTTCGGCGAAGAGATAGTGAAATACAAGTGGTATAGATAATTATAAGTGGTAACAGTGATAGAAGATGACTTGATGGCGTGGAAGAGACTAAAGTAAAACTGAAATAAAGATAGAAGCAAGCAAACATGCAATAGATCTAATAGCAAACGGTGTTTCAGTGCTTAGAAACAAGGCCTAGGGATCATACTTTCACTAGTGAACACTCTCATATAAATATCTTATCTTCATGATACTACTCTTAACTACTCTCCGGTTGGACACTCTAATCGATGGTAGGGCTATAACAGCACACCTCAAAGTTCATCTTTCCCATCTAGAAAACCCCACACTGTCACCTTGAGTATTAGATGAGTCCAACAAACACCACAATTTCATAAAGATATCCAACTCCAAATATAACTCATAACAAGTATTTGTAATCTCTAGCCTAAGTGCCACCATGGTGTGCACGCTGTCACTTTCATACACATGGGGAGAGCAGAGATCTATTAAAGCACTTGAGTAGCAAGGTAGATCTACTAGATTACAAAGCTCATGACCACAACAAGATCATGCATAGATAGAGAGATGAACACATAGCTACCGGTAGAAACCTTAGCCTCAAGGAAGAACTACTCCCTCCTCATCATGGGAATCAGCAATGGTGATGGAGATGGTGGTGGAGATCGATGGAGATGGCTCCGGGGGCACTTCCCCATCCCGGCTGGGTGCCAGAATAGAGACTTTCTATCCCCTGAATCTCCCCTTCGGTGGCGGCGGCGTTGTGGAACTTTTCGTGGCTGGAGTCTTGATGATTTAGGGTTTATGCCTCGGGAGGCTTCTTATAGGCCATAGGGCAAGGTCGGTGGAGTCCAGAGGGGCCCACACCACCATGTGGCACGGCCAGGGCTAGCCCGCGCCACCACATGGTGTGGCCAGGCCCTGGCCCTCCTCCGTCTCGTATTCTGGCTCCGTGGGTCTTCTGGTAAAATATCAACTTTGGCTTTTGTCCCGTCCAATTCCGAGAATATTCAATTTCTGACTTTCTGGAACCAAAAACAGCAGAAAACAGGCAACTGGCACTGTGTCTCTTGTTAATAGGTTAGTCCAAGAAATCATATGAAAAGTACTCCAAAGTTTGGACAAAACATAAGAAAGTGGATAAAACCAAGCATGGAACATCAAAAATTATAGATACATTTGCAATGTATCAACATCCCCAAGCTTAACTCCTGCTCGTCCTCGAGTAGGTAAGTGATAAAAAGAAAGAATAATTTTTGAGGTGACATGCACCATCATAGACTTGATCAAAGTATTTGTAAAACATTCAAAGATGGGATCATAGTACTTCAATCATAACATGAAATATAAAGTTCTAACAATAAGACAAAGAAACTATGATGCAACATGAAAAGGCACAAACAAAAGATTAATGAATAACAATGCTTTGTAAGACGTTTGTTTGTTTCACATAAAGAAAACATAGCATTGTGGCATTCAGCTTGTCCCTCATAGAGTAGCAAGTATAAATGCATAGGACACCTTCAAAGTTCATAAGAGTGACTAGATACAAATAGTTTAAAACAAGCAATATCAAGGTATGCATCAATCAACTAGTCTTGGGACAATGCACATAGAACTAAGAATGGCCACTATGCTCTCAAAGTAAGTGCATAAAGGTAGAAGGTGGAGACTCAATATAAGTGGAAGAAAGGACTTCATAGAAGGAAGTAGGGATTCAAGTCTCAGAAGGAAGTAGGGATTCAAGTCTCATAAAGAGCTTCCAAAAAATATGGTACTTATAGCTTTCAGCTCTCATTGCCCCTATCATAAGCATCTTTAAGGTGATTAAGGTTAAAGTGACACAACTAAGAGGATATGCTTGACAAGTTATAAACCGAAATCTCATGCCCCTTACTTACGAAGACCGAACCTCATGCTACTCAACTTTAGTCACGAGTAAGCTCTTGTCATTGTAAGTACATGTGTATCATAAAGAACCGCCAACGGGGTACCCCTTGCACATGATATAGGAGCTATCACATAATCAAAATGACAAGGCAAGCAGACAATGAGCATCTCAGCGATCTTTTTATTTGCTATTTGCATAGGTTTTTATTGAGGATGCTTCATAGAGTGCTCATTATGGTGATGCTGCAAGTTTCCACCATGATTGGGCATGGCTTAGGCTAGCGGCCCAGGCGTTTCCCTAACACACATACAAACTCCATGATCTTACAAGTTCCACTTTTATTTCACACCACCGGGATCCGTAAGCAAAAGAACATCATATCAACGGGGTACAAAGTACAAGTGCAATGTTGAAAGCATTCTCCATGAAACATGGTTCTGCTAATTTCAACTTATAAAGCACAAGCATATACGCAACAAACAAGGACCCAATGGTTCAAATTTATTAGATGCGAAAAAGTAAAGTGTGCCATCAAGTTCTTGAGAGCTTTAATCACTAGTTTTCTCATAACAAGTTTAATTTGGAAGGTAAACAAAAGCATGAATATACTTGGAATAGCATAAGCTAGTAGGTAGGTATGGTGGAATCTTTGGAATAACTTGGTTTAGGGAGTTGGATGCATGAGTGGAACTCATACTTTGTTGTGGAGGCTAGCAAAAGACTGGGAGCGACAAACTAAGAGAGCAATAATGGCCATAATCATGCAGAGCAACAAAACATCATTGATCAAAGCATAAAGTGATACTACAAGGTGAAAACTAAAGGATCATAAAGGCTATGGTGACTTGAGATAGTCATAACATGGTGTGAGTATGCGCCAAGTCAACCCAAATAAAGCATCAAATGAGAATACCACTATACTATGCTTTAATATGCTAAAACAACGCATGATTCATCCAAGGCACATTAAGCAATCTCAATTGTTTATAACAAGTCATGCTACATCAAAGAATACTAAGCATAAAGCCAAAACAATATCAAGCATGGCATGACAAAGCATAGCCACACTCAAAAACAAGCTCCTTTTACCACTTAAGCATGAACTTTCCTACTCTTTTTCCAATCCAAACCAAACTATTTGAAAACCAATGCATGAAAGAGGAGGTCCAACCAATTTATTCATCAAACTAAGAAAACCAAGCAAACGAAGAACCAAAATGAAAATGAAAAAGAAGACGCTCCAAGAACAACACAATTGTGCATGAAATATTAAAAATGAAGCGTTTGGAAGAAACCTAGGATTTTTATTGATGAAGAAGGGGAATGCCTTGGGCATACCCAAGCTTTGATGCTTGTACTTCTTGGATATTTCTTGGGGTGGCACGCGTGGCATCCCCAAGCTTGAGATTTAGTCCATTCTTCATCTCATTACTCATTCCTTCCATACACCTGAAATTTTTCCTTCATACAGAACTTCACACAATCTTTATTAGCAACATTAGTGCACTCAAGATAATAAGTCTTAAGGTTCAGTTCTAACACCTATAAACTTCCATTAAAACACAAGCTACTATATCCCTCAAAAAGCTCAATTCTCCAAAAGAACTCAAAAAGGAACCAACAAGAAGCAAATGCAAATAATGGCAGAAATCTGTCAAAACAGACCAGCAGGTAAAAACCAATTTTTTTGAAGACCTTCTGTTGCTCAAATCGAAAAGTGTTGAACTAATGAAAGTTAGATAACAACCTGGGTCAGAAGCACAAAAATGCACGCCTCAAAAGGACGTACAGAGATTTTACACGAATGTTTACGGTGAAGCATATAAATCTGTTTCGGGACAGCAACTTTCTCAATCATTACTTCTCTCTCATTAGAGGTTACTCTTGGCACAAAAAGCAAATAAAAAGGATAAGGAGCGGTTATTACAGAGGTAATAACTTCCAAGACTCATCTAAAACTTTTGGTTATCTCCCAATAAGTACTTTTCTTTAACGCCTTTAAGTTAGGCATGATAGTTTGAGAAGATGCTCACATAAGAAATATGAATTGAAGTAAAAGAGAGCATCAAGAAGCAAATTCAAAGCACATTTAAGTCTACCCCACTTCCTATGCATAGTAATCTTGTAAAGAAACAAGTCATGAAATCACAAAGCAACAAGCATAGTAAAGCAAAACAAGTGCAACTTCAAGACTTTCAATATAAAGAGGGGAAACTTAATATTATTGAGATGCACAAAACCATGTTTCCCTCTCTCATAATAACTTTCAGTAGAATCATGAATAAAAACAATATAACAATCACATAAAACATTCTTATCATGAGCCACATGCATAAAAGAATTAATACTCTCCACATAAACATAGTCATTCTTATTAATTATAATGGGAGCAAATTCAACAAAATAGCTATCATTATTATTCTCATCACCATAGTCATCAAATATAGGAGGCATATTGTAATCATAATTAGTTTTCTCCTCAATAGTAGGTGGATTGAGAATATCATATTCATCATTGCAATCATCATATATTGGAGGTTTGGTATCATCATAAGCAATAGAATAGCTATCTTCCAAAGCTGGGGAACTAAAAAGATCATTTTCATAAAAACTAGCTTCCCCAAGCTTAGACTTTTACATAGCATTAGCAATAATGGTGTCCAAAGAATTGATACTAACAACATTGCTATTAGCATGCAAATAAAGTTCCATAGGTTTTTTAATTTTCTCTTCAAACACTTCATGTCCTAACTCAAGATAAATACTATAAAGCTCTCTAATTTTGTTGTTGTTTTCCATTAAGCCTAACTAGTGAAAACAAGAAACAAAAAGACAAAATTACAGAATCTAAAGGAAATAACTTCGAGCACTCACACCGGAGGATGTGAGTACCTTTTACCTTACTTCCTCGGCAACAGCACCAGAAAATAGCTTGATGTCTACGCACTTCTATTCTTGTAGACAGTTGTTGGGCCTCCAAGTGCAGAGGTTTGTAGAACAACAGCAAGTTTTCCCTTAAGTGGATCACCCAAGGTTTATCGAACTCAGGGAGGAAGTGGTCAAAGGTATTCCCTCTCAAGCAATCCTGCAATCAAGATACAAGAAGTCTCTTGTGTCCCCAACACACTCAATACACTTGTCAGGTGTATATGTGCACTAGTTCGGCGAAGAGATAGTGAAATACAAGTGGTATAGATAATTATAAGTGGTAACGGTGATAGAAGATAACTTGATGGCATGGAAGAGACTAAAGTAAAACTGAAATAAAGATAGAAGCAAGCAAACATGCAATAGATCTAATAGCAAACGGTGTTTCAGTGCTTAGAAACAAGGCATAGGGATCATACTTTCACTAGTGAACACTCTCATATAAATATCTTCTCTTCATGATACTACTCTTAACTACTCTCCGGTTGGACACTCTAATAGATGGTAGGGCTATAACAGCACACCTAAAAGTTCATCTTTTCCATCTAGAAAACCCCACACTGTCACCTTGAGTACTAGATGAGTCCAACAAACACCACAATTTCATAAAGATATCCAACTCCAAATATAACTCATAACAAGTATTTGTAATCTCTAGCCTAAGTGCCACCATGGTGTGCACGCTGTCACTTTCACACACATGTGGAGAGCAGAGATCTATTAAAGCACTTGAGTAGCAAGGTAGATCTACTAGATTACAAAGCTCATGACCACAACAAGATCATGCATAGATAGAGAGATGAACACGTAGCTACCGGTAGAAACCTTAGCCTCAAGGAAGAACTACTCCCTCCTCATCATGGGAATCAGCAATGGTGATGGAGATGGTGGTGGAGATCGATGGAGATGGCTCCGGGGGCACTTCCCCGTCCCGGCAGGGTGCCGGAACAGAGACTTTCTGTCCCACGAATCTCCCCTTCGGTGGCAGCGGCATTGTGGAACTTTTCGTGGCTAGAGGCTTGATAATTTAGGGTTTATGCCTCGGGAGGCTTCTTATAGGCCAGAGGGCAAGGTCGATGGAGTCCAGAGGGGCCCACACCACCTGGTGGTGCAGCCAGGGCTAGCCCGCGCCACCACATGGTGTGGCCAGGCCCTAGCCCTCCTCCGTCTCGTATTCTGGCTCCGTGAGTCTTCCGGTAAAATATCAACTTTGGCTTTTGTCCCGTCCAATTCCGAGAATATTCAATTTCTGACTTTCTGGAACCAAAAATAGCAGAAAACAGGCAACTGGCACTGTGGCTCTTGTTAATAGGTTAGTCCAAGAAATCTTATGAAAAGTACTCCAAAGTGTGGACAAAACATAAGAAAGTAGATAAAACCAAGCATGGAACATCAAAAATTATAGATACATTTGCAATGTATCAGTTAGTTACATCCAAATCACACAAGTTTAGAGGAGAAACAATAGCAAAAGTGTTCGGGAAAGTAGATACATTTTGGACGTAGCAATTCCCCCCAAGCTTAGCTTATTGCTTGTCCTCAAGCAATTCAGTTGAAAACTGAGTGCGATAAAAGAACTTTCACGAACACATTTGCTTCATATGATGTATATATTCTCAGCATGTGATCAACTACTTAGACAATTCATAATAAGGAGTATGCAACTAAGTTTACTTAATAGGCATTGCAAGCTATGAAGAGATTCCAACTCAAAAATAATAAGTAGCATGAAGCATAAACATAAGCAACATTGCAATGCTCATAATAAGGTATGATAGAGTGGTATCTCGCTTGCCTTTGATCTTGAATGTCAAGGCACCTCTGAAGTTCAAGTGATGACTAGAAGTAAAGATATCAAAGATACAAGCATCAAAGTCATAACACGAATAATCAAGTTTTGAGACAAGTACAAAGAATGACAACTATGCTCTCAAGAAGGTGCTCATAGAATATGTGGAGACTCAACAAGGAAAACAAAAAGGTTTTGAAAAGTTTGAAAGGCTTCCAAATGCTGAAAGTACGGTACTCGTTAGCTTTGAGCTCTCATTGCCCCTATCATAAGCATCTTTAAATGGTTAAGGTTAAAGTGACACAACTAAGAGGATATGCTTGACAAGTTATAAATCGAAGTCTCATGCCCCTTACTTATGAAGACCGATCCTCATGCTACTCAACTTCAGTAACAAGTAAGCTCTTGTCATTATAAGTATATATGTATCATAGAGAACCGCCAACGGGGTACCCCTTGCACATGACACAGGAGCTGTCCCATAATCAAAATGACAAGGCAAGCAAACAATGAGCATCTCAGCGATCTTTTTATTTACTATGTGCTAAGATTTTTATTGAGGATGCTTCATAGAATGCTCATTACGGTTATGTTGCAAGTTTCCACCATGATTAGGCATGGCTTAGGCTAGCGGCCCAGGTGTTTCTCTAACATACATACAAACTCCATGATCTTACAAGTTCCACTTTTATTTCACACCGTCGGGATCCATAAGCAAAAGAACATGATATCAACGAGGTACTAAGTGCCAATGAAATGTTGAAAGCATTCCCCATGATACATGGTTCTGCTAACTTCAACTTATAAAGCGCAAGCATATACGCAACAAAGAAGGACGCAATGGTTCAGGTTTATTAAGTGCAAGAAAATAAAGTGTGCCATCAAGTTTGTGAGAGCTTTACTAACTAACTTTCTCATAACAAGCAAACATTTTATTTAGAAGAAAACAAGGCATATTGAATATGCACGGAAGTAGCAAATGATGTTAATAGGTAGGTATGGTGGACACTTTGGAGATATTTGGTTTAGGGAGTTGGAAACTTGAGTAAAACATACTCAGTGTAAGTGAAGGCTAGCAATAGTAAGGGAGCGACAAACAAGAGAGCAATAGCTATCATAATCAGGCTTGCAACAAAACAAGACAAATCATGGCATGAAAGTGATTCAAGATCCTCAAGGCAAAATAATTCATCAAGGCTTAACTGATTATTACAGTCATGTGCATGCGTGAGCAAGTGCCAAGTCAATTCAAATGAAACATTCAGAGGAGGATACCACGGTGTCATACCAAGTTATGAATAGAGTAATGCAAGCAAACATTCATAAAACATGCTACAAACTATTAGTAAGCTGGAACAAATCAAATGAAAGCAAGAACTACTAAGCATCCAAAGATAACATACACCCTACACGAATAGGCTAAGCATGCCCACAATGATGAGTATATGTAAAAAAATGAAAACAAATAGAGTTCGTTACCAGCCTCTTACCGCGCCTCAAGTTGACATTAATCCTCATTATCGCTCTTCACTTGTGTGGCTTGAATAATAATATGAAACCAATATCCACTGAGGACTTCTGAACCCTATAGAAAAACTCACAAAACCAAAGAAGAACGACAAATATTTTTGGTGTTTTTGATTTTTAAAACAAGAACCAAAGAGGGAAAACAAGCAAAGAAAAATCTTTTTGGGTTTTTCGAATAGTTCAAACAAGGCAAAAGGGAAAAGCACACCAAGGTAAAAATAAGAAACAACCCAAAGAGAAACCACAGAAATATTTTTGGTCTTTTTGTGTTTTAGAAAGCAAAAGCAGAGAAAGAACGAAAACTAAAAAGGGAGCGAACCATGAATATACAAAGTACCGACGCAACATGATAAGGAGATGAGTGTGGTGTCGGCGTACCTCACCCCAAGCTTAGGCTTTTGGCCTAAGTGGGTATCAATCCCAAGCTGGCCAGGATGAAGTGTCACCGTGGTATGACGAGGAGGTACCCTCGTCCTGGTGCGAACTCGAGTACGTCCCTCCGTAGTGTGCGGAGTAATCGTAGGAGGGTACATCCTCCTGGTGCTACTCCTGGAAGCCCAGCAAGCGGAGCTGCTCGTCCACCTCCTCCTTGGAGCGCGACCATGGTCTCCTGTGAACACTAAACAAAGAAGGTTGTGGCAAAGGGATCTCCCTTTCATCCCCGTTAGTGAAAAGCATCATATATACTATACTGTCCAAATTAGAAGTAGCAGTGACAAAGTGATGGGTTTTCATAGCAACAAGGTCAAGCCTCTGTGGTGCCAGAACAGTATCATTGGGGTCCACTAAAAGGCCTAATGCATTGACCGTACGCGAGGCAATGATGCCCCCATAGATAGGCCTCCTAGCAGCTAGGCGGCGAGCAATAAGCGAGCCAAGATTGTACCGAGTATCATTGTTAAGCGCAGCAGCAAAGAAGGCTAAATGATAGTTGGAGATATTACTTGTGTTCTCCCTACCAAGTATGTTAGTAGCAAGATAATATGCAAAGTATCTAAGAGCAGGGAGTTGAATGTTTCTTATCTTTCCGCGTTGCGCCACGCGATCATCATCATTGGTCACTCCTCGATAAAGCTCCAGCAAATCAGCGGGCTGCCCTTGAATTTTCTTCATGGTCCCTGTCATGCTTACACCTACAATACTGCAAAATCTCTCCAAAGGCATGGTGAAGGGCAGATTATAAATTTTGAAAGAGACAGTCGACTGATAGGATGTGTTAGTAAACATGAAGCTCTCAACAAAGGTTTTGGTGAGCATAGCATATTGCTCACTCTCATCTTGCATATATGAGGTCAAACCAACCCTCTCGATCAGTAGCAAGAAATCATCAAGAATACCTGCAGCTTGTAAGAAAGTAAAACAAGGAAAAGTAGATGGGTGAGCATCCCCATCATCCCTTTCATTACCAATACGAGTTGCAATGAGGTCTTCGTTGTATGATGGCCTAAACTGAGAGGCTGATCTTGAGGGTCTCGACCTCCTAGGTGCATCACTCTCAAATATCTCTCAAAAGGTATGGTTGTTCATGCTTGGTATTCTGAAATTTAAAAACCTATTAAACAAGTGATTGCAAAGTAAATATAATGAAGGATTCTACTCATAGGGACTTGTAAGAGGCCTAAACATGCATCAAAACTATATATCTAAGCATCAAACAAGCTTACAAGCCCTCAAAACCTGTCACCTACAGCAGCAAAAATACTCAAGATATAATCCACTAAACTCAAATCTACTTGGACAAGGAGAGGAGTCACATACTAGGGAGTAAATGCTCCAAATTTTAGCAAGAAAGATGGGCTGAGCAAGGAGATCACAAAAATCGAGAGCAAGCACAGCAAGAACGCGATTTTGAGCAATGAACTGGAGCTTACTCGGCAGAGAGAAGAAAGTGGCAGGTGAGAGAGTTAGTGGAGGGCCAAGGGTGGCCCACACCAGGGCATGGCGCCACCCAGGGCAGGCCACGCCACCAGGTGGTGTGCCTGCCTGGTGGGTCCCCCTGGTACCTCCCAGGCACCCATCTGCCCCTTTTATCATGCAAAAATTTAATATGAATTTTTTGGAATTTTTCGAGACACTTTATTTTTGGGTATTTTTCAGGTATAGAAGAATGATTTTCTGACAGGCAGATTTTTTTTGGAAATGATGCAATGACAAAACAGGGCTAGAACTACAGAAGTTCCAGGACACTCTAAAATGCAAGCAACTAACAACAATAAGAAAACTAAACGAAAGCAAAAACTAAAATGGATAGCAATAGAAGTAAACGGAGATAATCATAGTGAAAACATTGTTTTGTTCAATGAAATCCTTTTGTTAACAAGGTTGATCAGGTCTTGTTACCAAAACAATTTCATATGAGACAAAACTTTGCATTCCACTAATGATTATGTTACCTCAACCTTGATAGCAATGGTCCCAATCATAATAGTTTCAAATTTTTCTCTTGGTATGGGACAATATATTTCTCCAAATTGAATGCCCTCAACATGTTCAATTGAATTCAAACCATAAGTCCTTTCAATCTTCTTGGGGAAATAGAAAGTATGTTCCTTTTCATTAACATTGAAAGTCACCTTGCCTTGATTACAATTAATAACAGCTCCTGCAGTGTTAAGAAAAGGTCTCCCAAGAATAATAGACATATTATCATCTTCAGGCATTTCAAGCACAACAAAATCAGTTAATATCAAGAAATTATGAGCCACTTGAACAGGTACATCCTCACATATACCAACAGGAATAGTGGTGGATTTATCAGCCATTTGCAAAGATATATCAGTTGGTATTAATTTTTCTAGTTGAAGCCTCTTATAGAGAGAGAAAGACATAACACTAACTCCAGCTCCAAAATCACACAAGGCAGTTCTAACATAACTGTTCTTAATAGAGCAAAGGATAGTTGGAATCCCTAGGTCTGCAAGTTTCTTTGGAACCTTACCATTAAAGGAATAATTAGCAAGCAAAGTAGAAATTTCTTCATTAGGGATCTTCCTTTTATTCGAGACAATGTCCTTCATATACTTTGAGTAAGGAGGCAATTTAATAGCATCAGTCAAAGGAATTTGCAGGAATAAAGGTTTCATCCACTCACAAAACTTATTATAGTGTTCATCTTCCTTTGACTTGTGTTTCTTATCAGGGAAAGGCATAGGTTTTTGGACCCAAGGTTCTCTTTCACTACCATGTTTCTTAGCAATAAAATCTTCTTTAGTGTATTTAATATTCTTAGTGTGGCTTTTAGGTTCTTCTTCAACTTTTTCTTCATTAGGAACTTCATTTTCTTCATTACCACTTTCAGTTTCAGCATCAGAGATAGATATACTATTAGGATCTATAGCAGGTTCAGAGGGTTCTACAACAGCTTTATGTTTCTTTTTCCTTTTCTTACGAGTAGAGCCACTATTTTTAGCTTGTTGAGAATCCTGCTCAATTCTTTTGGGATGCCCCTCAGGATATAGAGGATCCTGGGTAGCAGTTCCACTTCTAGTTCTAATTTCATAAGCATGTTTTTCTTTAGCAGCATTAACTAGCAAGTCTTTTTGCACTTTAACGAGTTGATCTATTTGAGTTTGAACCATTTGAAAGTGTTTAACAATCATTTTAACATCATTAGAGGTTTTTTCCACAATATCTTTCAACTCAACAATAGCTCTAGTGTTTTCCATTAGATGATTTTGCACCTTTTTATTAAAATTATCTTGCTTAACAATAAAGATATTGAATTCTTCTAAGCATTGATCAGGAGGTTTAGAGTAAGCTATATCACCTTCATCAAAGTGTTGGAGAGAGTGTACCTCGATAGTGGATGAGTAGGGAATAGGCTTACATAACTCTTCAATAGGAGGTAAGTTCTTGGCATCTGGAGCTTTAATTCCCTTCTCCTTAATACATTTCCTAGCTTCCTTCATCACTTCATCATTTAATTCAATAACTCCCCTCTTCTTTGATGTTGGAATAGGCACTGGTATAGTAGGTTCAGGTACAATTACTTCAGGTATAGCTTGTTTAGGAGGAATCCAATCTTCATAGTTCTTACTTATTTTAGCCATTAATTCCTCAACTTCCTTAGGAGTCCTATTCCTGAAAACACAATCAGCACAACTATCTAGGTATGTCCTAGATTCTTCGGTTAGTCCATTATAAAATATATCAAGAAGCTCATTCTTAGGTAATGGACTTCTAGCCTGTGCATGAATCAAAGCACAAAACCTTGCCCAAGATTCAGGCAATACCTCTTTTTCTCCCTGTTTAAAATCAAAAAGTTCCTACAAAATAGCATGTCTAGCACTAGGAGGAAAATATTTCTGCAGGAAAGTACTAATCAAGCAATCAGGGCTATCAATAGATCCAGGAGGTAAATTACTAAACCAAGCTTTAGCTTCTCCTTTCAGTGAAAAGGGGAAAATCTTAGCAACAAAGTAAGTACGCATCTTAATATCATCATAAAATAAGCCACTCATGGTAGAAAGTTCGTTCATATGTGCTACCGCACTTTCATTCTTAGTCCCACAAAAAGGTTCTTTCTCGACAATAGCTATGTAAGATAGATCGAGAGAGAAATCATAATCTTCATCTATAATGTTTATGGGAGAAGCAGCAAACTTAGCAACATGAGACAATTTGGGTCTAATAGTACGCCTCGCAAGGAGACTCTTAGCAGCACACCTATCATGGGTGTTTTTACATTCTTTAATAAATTCATCGGTCATCTCAACATAACCATCTTCAATATCATAACTTTCACTAGACTCAGGTGAACTAACAGGTGTGGTAGTGTCTTCATTAGGAGTTTCACTATTTCCAGCTATAGTTCTAGCAATCGTAGCATCTAGGAAAGGACCTAATGAACCACTCTTATCAAGCACAGTAGAAGCAGCATCAGAAGCATCAGAAGTTTCAGATTCAGCAGTAGTAGCAGTGTGTGTAGCATGTGTATGTGGTGGTGTAACGAGCTTACTTATAACAGATGGTGAATCAAGAGCAGCAGAGGTGTTCAGAACTGTACCTCTTCTTGTAGTGGATGGTAAAATAGGAAACTTGCCATCACGAGACTTACCCATGATGGATGGATAGCAGCGAACAATAGAGAATCCAAGTGAACATGATAAATAAAGCTATGTTCCCTGGCAACGGCGCCACAAAATAGTCTTGATGACCCACAAGTATAGGGGGTGTATCGCAGTATTTTCAAGGGAAGTGAAACCCAATTTATTGATTCGACACAAGGGGAGCCAAAGAATATTTATAAGCCCTAACAACTGAGTTGTCAATTCAGCTGCACCTGGAAACAATCTTGCTCACTGTAGTTTATCAGTAGCAACAGTTTTGTAGTAGAAATAGTAAAGTAGCAGCAGTAGTAAAGTAGAGACAGCAATAACAATAGCAGTAAATAGTAGGATTCGAGTGCGGTAGGCGTAGGGATGGATGGACGGGCGTTGCATGGACAAGACAATTCACATAGCAATCAAAACATAGGGCAATTGGAGATAAATAAGATAAAGCATCCAAGTACTAGATAATCCTAGGCATGTGTTCCATATATAGTCATACGTACTCGCAATGAGAACTTGCACAACATCTTTTGTCCTGCCAGCCCGTTTGCAGCAGGGCCTCAAGGAAACTACTGGCAATTAAGGTACTCCTTTTAATAGAGCACCGGAGCAAAGCATTAACACTCCGTGAACACATGTGATCCTCACATCTAAGCCATTCCCTCCGGTTGTCCCGATTTCTGTCACTTCGGGGCCATTGGTTCCGGACAACAACGTGTGTATACAACTTGCACATAAGACCAAAAAAATACTATCATAATGAATCAATAACATGTTCAGATCTGAAATCATGGCACTCGGGCCCTAGTGACAAGCATTAAGCACAACAAGTCGCAACAAAGTCATAAATCACTAATAAAAGATACTAGGCACCATGCCCTAACAATCTGATGCCATTACATGAACGATCTCATCCAATCCCTACCATCCCCATAGCCTACAGCGGGGGATTACTGACACATAGATGGGGGAGACATGGATGGTCGATGGAGAAGCGATGGTGATGATGATGGCGATGATCTCCTCCAATTCCCCGTCCCGGCAGGGTGCTAGAACGGAGTTTCTGGTGCTGTTTCGTGGAATCTGGTGGTGGCGGCGGAGCGGAACTCCATCTACAAAAACATCGAACCCCCTTGAGTTTTTAGGTCAGAAGGCAACTTATAGGCGAAGAGGGAGACTGAGGGGGACCGAGGGGGAGTCTGGGGCGGCCATACCACCCCCTGGCGCGGCCTGGGCTTGCCCGCGTGTCCAGGTGGTGTGGCCTGGGCCCAGCCCCCCTCCGTCTCGTATTCTGGCTCCGGGAGTCTTCTAGTGAAATAGGATTTTTGGCATATTTTCCGGGATTTTTCCTGATAGTTGATTTTCTGCACAAAAAGTAGACACCAGGGCAATTCTGCTGAAAACAACGTCAGTCCACGTTAGTTGCATCCAAATCACACAAGTTTAGAGGAGAAACAATAGCAAAAGTGTTCGGGAAAGTAGATATGTTTTGGACGTATCAGTCGCCACGACGGCAATCTGATGGCGGCGGGGTCTGGAAGCCGGGGCGGTGGCCTCAGGATTTGATGGAGGTTCTCCCTCGACGGATGGTGGCACGGGTCACATTTGCTGGCAGAGGCTCGGTCCTAGGATTTCTCTCACACCAAGACGAAGATCTGCCTTCAGCCTGTTTCCATAGATCTGGTGGTAGTGTCGTGTTCCGGAAGGCTCCACCGGCGAACTCCCATGGGCAATTCATGCCTGGAGATTTCTAGAACGGATGAGATTTGTTCACGCGCAACCGTCGTTTTTTTGACCGTTTGGTTTCAGAGGGAGCGAGGCGAAGCTCTGCAGTTTGTTGCCATCATGGAACATGTCTTTAGTTCCATGGTGAAGTCAGTGTAAGGAGAATGTCATGGA
Organism: Avena eriantha; assembly: GCA_910589775.1. Lineage (NCBI taxonomy): Eukaryota > Viridiplantae > Streptophyta > Magnoliopsida > Poales > Poaceae > Avena > Avena eriantha. Next base: position 254,278,514 of record OU342746.1, read on the forward strand.
AGCCAAGATTGGTGGACTAGCTATGGTGGCTCGAGTCCTAGTGGCGATGAGGAATTGGCTTGGTGATTCGTGAATTGCCGCAGTGGCATCGAAAAGTGGGGGCGGTAGCACAGGAAGAGTTCACAGTCTTACCTTACAGGGTGAAAATCCAAGGTCTGACCTTAATTGGTTGTGCCTGGCAATGACCTTGTTGAAGGCATTGTTTTGTGAGAAAGGACTTCCTCCAGCGGCTAAAACGGCACTCGATACATGCGTGCTCCTAGAACAATCGAGGAGTTCCACCGCACGAAATAAAACTAAAGGAACCCTCGCTTCTTTCTTTTCATCCACATCGCTCCAGCCCACATCCTTCGTTTCCATCACATCCTACACAAACCAACGTCAGATCCTCTAGGTGGACAGTGAGGAGAGCGACAACGTGCAGGCGGCACCCTCGTCCACTGTAACACCCTCAAATCGGCCCTATGCAAGTTTTAGCCCTTTCCGCCAAACCCGCATAGAAACGATTCAAGGACGCCCACCAGGCACTTTCGTGCGGGTGGAAAACGAAGTAATACCATTACACAACAGTCCTCGATGGGACCCACAGAATAGATATATATACAACAGCGACTCCATGAGTCAAGAATACAGATATAATATACAAAGATCCAAATCACCTCGAAACGATAGAGCGTCCGACTATGGACAAGATGCAAATGGGGCTAAGAGCCCTGAAGAATAACCAATGGCGTCCATAACCCTGCCCAGGCCAAGCCGGAAGGGTAACCTTGCTAACGACGTCGATCTCAAACCTTCTAAAACAAAAGGGGTGCCGACAAAGGGCAAAGGAAAAAGAGGAGCGTCAGTACTGAGGCCAGTACACGGCGAGGCTAGAATTCGGCGGCTCTCGCCTACATAGGTATGGTGGCTGAAGCGGCAGCGCAGCGACACTAAACAACCTATAGAGACTCGATACAACTGGCGGCTATCGGAGAGGGGTAAGAAAGAACTACTCGGATCCAACCTGAAGCTAACACCAAACAAACCCATCCTGGCATTTCCCCCTCGAGACCAAACAAGGAAGTCAGACCGAGGAACTCACACGGTTGGCAATTTTACTCATTCTGTTATAGTTGCAGCACTTTACTAATCAGATATAGATAGCATGAGTCATCCTGAAGCATAAGTAGTGGGCAGTTTTTAATTAACATTCTGTTGTAGTTGGAACATTTACTAGTCAGATATAATTGTCCTGAAGAAGCCCAAAACACAGCAGTTGTTGGCACTTTTATCACATTCCATTGGAGTTGCAATACTTACTAGACAGGTATAGCATGACACAGATCACCACAGACCCACCAGTTGTTGGCATTTTTATTATCCATTCCATTATCATTGAGCTGATTACTAGTCACATATTAAGTCAAATTTATAGCACTACTTTAGTTATGCTTGTCTATGATCGAGATACTGTGCTCCAAGTCGTCCATAACCGTGGACACGGCTTCCAGAAAGATTTACCCTGCAGGGGTGCACAAATAGCAACACACACTCGATCAACCTCGAAAAAACCAACTCAAAACCCAACGAGGCATTCACGACAAAGCGATCATAGGATTCATAAAATATTTCAGGGCGCCACCCCACTAAGCTACCCGCAACGAAGTTGGCCGGCTCCGGAACAGACCCAGGGTTCGCGTCAATGGCTGTAAACGACTGGGAACCTGAAAGTGTGACTGGGCTTGTCGATACCGCGAAAACACTCCGCGATCCTAAACAGTACAGGTGCTCCACGTACAATCTTAAATAAAGCAGTAAACATGGCATAAGTACAGGATAGTAAATAAAACCCCAAACTAGTTTGTGGCCCCAAGAAATATAAATGAATCAAGCTCTGGCTCAGGGGGGGTCCATAAGGCCTCCCGGATGTGGATAGCGCGAATAGTCAAGGAACAGGTATCAAGTACTCGGGGTCCTACGGGACACAAGTGAGCGTGGAAGAACCAAATAACATCTATTGCCCCCCGATGCCTCTACATTAGTTATATCTAGCATTTTAATAGTTGTATTTAAAGTCATGATCATCTCCACCATAAACATCTGCCAGCATTCCAACAACTGTTGTACTTGACAACACGAGATCGCACCTGAGCAAGCAACTACGACTCGCAAGGCCAGCTATCTACCAAACACAGGTAATAGGAGGTGTCCAAGGAAATATAGAGGCTGCACGGGATATAACTGGTGTACGGAAACTAAAGCATAGCGACACAGATAGCAATAGATCAACATGAGGAAATAAAGACTATAAATGCAAAATAGGTAGATCGGGAAGGGATGCTCGCCTGGGAAAACACTGCCGACAGATCATATCTGGAGAACTTGTCGATACTCGCATCAACTCATCGGCCTAATCTGCGAAGAAGCAAACACTAGAAGAAACACCGGATGAAGTATTTAATACTACGGCAGAAGATCCGACATGCTTATGATATGATGCATGGCATGGCATAGATGCGGTGCAATTAGGCAATATTAAGCGGAACCGGGGTCCCGACGATTAATTAGATGGTTCAAGTTATTTAGAAACCCCGCAATTTAAATGGTGTATAAATAGGGCAAAACATGGCATCGGTTCGCTATGCAAATTTAAATGGAGTCCGGAATAAGACAACAATATCCCGCATAAACACTCCATATTTAATTATGAGGTGAATCGGCATAATGCCCCCAAACCACATGATATGCATGTGAGATGAACAATTTAATATGCGACAGTTGATAATGTCATATTATAAAAATAGGGGCTTAGGGTCACAAATCTGGGTTCGGAAGATCTTGTGTTCCGGGGGTTCAGGGTCCAGATCTGGGGGTTCGGTTCGATGGGATTGGTCTTCGAGGCTTCGAACATCGGATCTGGGAAGGAGAGCTTGGCGTTCCGGGAAGAAGGACTTGGTGTTCCGAGATGAAGCGCTTGTCATTCCGTGTGGTGATCTTGGCGGTCATCGGGTCCGAGAGGAATACCTTGGTGTTCGGCGTCCTTCGGTTTCATGATGTAGAACTTGTCGATTCCGTATCGGCGTACTTGACGTCTTCGGGTCCGAGAAGGAGTTCATGGCGTTCCAAGAATCCTCGGTGGTCGAGGGTGGACTGGTTCGGTGCCGGTGTCGATCTTGTTTGTCAGTTGTGGTTCTCGCATCGCGTCGACATTACCATGCCAGCTTCACATGGTGGATGTCGGTGTCCTCGATTCAGTCTCAGGGGTCATGTCGTACTTGGTTCGGACCTACCGTCTCCAAAAAAACAGCAGCACACACCCACACCAGATCAACTTGGATGAACAGAGCACCAAAGGCAGCGATAGAAGATCACCGGGTCAAGCCTAACAATGCTACACCACAAGACTCGAACAGAAGCATCACCGCACGGGAGGAGGCCGAGGTAGGTGCGGGCACGGGTCTGGGCGTCACGCGGGCTCGCAGGGGACGGCATGGGGAAGAGGGCCACAGGGAGGGCGCGTCAGTGGTGGGGACGGATGCAGCGGCGACTAAGGAGGGATGACCAGGACGGGGTAGCAGAGGCGTCGCGGTGGCGGGGTGAGGCTAAGGCGACACGGAGAGGGCCCTGCTGGCGACGGCGGGCTCTGGGACTCGAGCGGGCGGCGAGGGTTCGCAGGGAGGTCGGGGCGGTGGGGCGATGGCGTGCAGGGACCAGCGAGGAGAGGACCCGGCGACGGACGCTGCTCGGCTCGAGCGTCCGTGGCGGCGGCGGGGCGAAGGGAACCGCAGCGGTAGGGCGACCGGGCTTGGCGGCGGGGGAGGACGCGGTGAGGCTCAACGAGCTTGGCGATGGGGAGCGGGCCCACGGGGCACCAGAGAGCGGCGCAGCAGGGTCCGCGGGGTGCGAGGCAAGCGGCCACTGGAGTTCACGAACCCGGGGAGAAGGGACAGAGCGGGGTCGTCTGGATCCTGGTGGCGGCGCCCCTAGAGGAGATGGGGATCGATCCATGGGATGGGGTGGTTCGCGTGCATGTGCTCTGTGGGGTGGGGAATCGAGTGGGGTGGGACCGAACGAAGGCAACGTGCAGGAGCATCGGGGGTGGGTCGCGGTTGCGAGAGAGAGAGAGCAGGGCGTGGCGATAAGGTGGGTGGGCCACGCGGGGTTGCGTGCTGGATGGGTTGGTGGCGAGGTAGGCACTGGGTTGTGGGATCTGGGGCAGGGGATTTGGGTCTAGGCTAGAGCGGTGGTAGGTGGAGAGGGTGAGGTCGGGTTAGGCTGGGGTAGGTTAGGTTAGATAGGGTTTTGTCTAGAGGTGGCCGGCTGGGCTTTCGGGCCTGGCTGGCTGCCTCCCAAAAATAATATAAATATTTTATTTATTTAAACGGGGCTTTTGAAACCCGATTGTAGACAAAACAAAATATTCCAGAGACCCGGATTTTTAATTTAAAAATAAAGGCGGGGTATTTAGAAAACCAAAACTAGGTTTTTCGAAAATAGTTTTTAAACAAACCATGCATGATGATGACGATGCTCAAATGCAATGTGGCATGATGATATGAGCATGCGGTCATGATGATGCAATGCACAAAAACACAGTAATTTTCTAATAGTGATTTTAGCGGGATGCCACACCCACCGCCTTGTGCCTTGCCCCTCACCATGTCGGTTTTCGCTGTCGCCAACGAGAACTACTTGCCACAAGTCATCTTCCCCATTCATGGTGAAGCCAAGCAGTGGGCGCTGGAGTGTGGCCTCGTGCTCCAGACTAACGAGTAGACGGTCTAGCCATAGAGTGTGTCCTCCTATTTCTCCGGCGTCGGTGACTCTTTCCCACAACAGCTCCGATGACAAGGCCGCCGCCGACGCTACCTCTGCTTTTGGTCGCCACCACACCAAAGGGACAAGGAAGATGCCGCGGATTAGTAGGGAGGCGGAGGGCAGCTGATGGTCCATGGCGTCCTTCTCACCAAAACAAGAGTGGAATTGAGTGCCCTAATAGATCTCTCCGTTCCTGTTGGTTGGTTATATCATCAGATTGTTAAAAGTGGTCGGGGTATTGGCGTCGGTGGACAACATGAACCCAAGTGACACAAATGATAGAGATAGGGTAAGTTGTATTCTTTTGTGTTCTCTCTTTTTGTTATTTTTGTTAATGTACCTAACCACAAGTTGTTGTTCATAGCTTATTTCTTCTCTCTTTTTGTTAATGTAGCTCACCATTGCCCAAAATTTATTCAAATGAGATGGGCGGAAGAGCAAGAAGGGCAAGATGAGTCAAGGGAAGTCATTCGTGTTGGCCCATTGTTACAAGGAGCTATAGAATGAAGAGAAGAAAAAATGTGATGTCTTAGAAATACCAAAGAAAGCCAATAAGGAAACTATGGAGGCAACAATCTTAGATAACGATTAAGCACCACGTGATGACGCCAAGAGAATCCCTACTCCTAACTTTGTTGCTACGACAACAAAAAGACCAAATGGAAAGAGACTAGCAAAAGAAAAGGGGAAGAAGTCCGGAGATGATGACATAAAAAAAGCTATGGAGGATATTGTGAATGTAAGAAAGGAAGCAAACGAGGAGAGGAAGTTGTCTAGGGACAAAGAATCAGCGGCCAAGGATAGGAGAATCGCGACCGAGGAGAGGATGGCCACAATAGAGGAGATGATGGCCACGACCTAGGAGAAGAAGTTGGCCATGGAAGAAAATCTACGACTCATAGAGCAAGAGAAACATATCTTCTTCATGGGCACGTCCAACCTCGATGAAAGACAAAAAGGAGTACATAAACCTTTTTCATGATCAAGTTTTGGCTCAAAAAAGAATGATGTGAATTTACATGAAGGGAGGAATGGGAAGCATGGGTGGCTATGGAGGCATTGGTGAGATGAGTGCACCCTCGGGTGGCCATGGAGGCATGGGTGCTATGGGAGCACCTTCGTTTGTCTATGGAGGAATGGGTGGCTTCGTACCACCTCTAGGTGAATTCATGAATTTGATCGTAGAGTACTAGTCCGATCGATGTAGAATTAGTTGGCTCTGATCCTGACTCCAGCCCCGTATGTATCAGCTAGCGGAAAACTACCGATCGAAATAAACAGACGTCCAGCGCATCCGCATCCTGCGACCAGCTACGCCGTCATCGACTTGGTCAAGATCGCAGTCTACGGAGTTGAACGCCGCTGCACTAGACCTGGACAACCGCCGCACGCCTGAGAAGGAAAATAGATTGACAACTCAATAAGAAGCTGATAGATATCCTAGTTGAATGCCAATGACCAAGTGGTTGTACCTGCTTGCCCCGAAGAAAGAAGAAGATGAAGGAACGCCGCAAGATTGAAGCCTAGCTCGCCCTTCACATAGCCACTTTTATTTTCTAATTCTAGAATATGATACTATCCCTAGGGCTAAATAGTTAAATACAATTTAATTCTAGATTAAGATACTATTCCTGTGATAGGGTAAATTTTTCGACCGGGGACAATTCCATCAAAATCCTTTCAGATCCTAGGATTTCGCCTAGCATCACCACAAACCTATGCGTCTCTGTCCTTTTTGGATCGGAGTGATTTGTCCATCGTAGTGATTTCCCAGCGACACGTTATTCCGGAAAGAAGAAAAATAGCGTCCGAACCTAGTGTCCGTGTTGGAGTTCTGGACTACGACGATCAATTCCTCATGATTTTTTTCTTTTTTGGCAATTTAAGCGCCTACCCCAGAGGCTAGAGTTATACATATCCTTATTTTCGTAAAGATAGTGTATCCTCTATAGGGCTGAACTATGATTTGTCTTATCGGATAGTTTTGTTACACGTATCTACGTATTGCCAATTGCTAGACTTATATTTTCTTTTGACCCAGTTACGAAGAAAGGCAGTGAAACCGAAGGTATTGCATCCCTTTTCAGAAACATAAGCAAAGAAGGACGATGTTGCTTTAAATCTTTCTCCATCTTTTCAAAAACATTGTACGGTAATGTATGCAACTTTATATTTCAAATTTTCAATTGCATGTTATTTATTGCTTCTAATACCGTATTGCCATGCAAATTTTATAATTATTTGTTGAATAAAAAAACATAATATCTAAAAATAGTCGTCAATTTGATGCGGCATACCCACCGGTAAAATCATAGGTTCGCCACTGATCCCAACACCGTCCAAGTTTCGAATAATGGTGAAGAGCAAGATGGAGATGGTAATTAGAAGGATGTTGATGGATGTGTTCATGTGAACTTTATTTGCATTAAATTTGGTTATGTCAAATTATCCTTTGCTTTTAAATTATGCCATGGATTTGAACTATTTATGTTGGTCTGATGATTTTAAATTTGACATGCTGTGTTTGTTCATCATGTTTGATATTGGGTTTGTTTGATGTTTGTCGAGCAACGGTCAGTTATGCGCGCTGCATTTAACCGCGTCTGGAATAGCTGCATCCTGCCACGGCGTTAAAACAGCTAAAGCCCGTCCAATGATTGTTTTTTTTCTAGAGCGGCGCGCGTTGGAGATGCCCTAAACCAACCACATACGTCGTGGGTAGGTGGTGGTCAAACGTGGGATCTAGGGAAGAGAAGTGGTCAGCTGATTGTTGTTTTCAGATGGACGGCTTGGATTGGACCCAAACCAAGATTAGCCTTATAAACAGTTGTCGATGCACAGAACTACGGATCTAGCGAAAAGGACACCAAATTGCTTACGCAAATATCCAGTTGTTCCCGGACTCCCCCATCTGACCGAGTAGCCGAGGAAAGCATGTGTTGCGTGAACTCCCCAACTACCGTCTCCACGACCTCGTCGCAGCGAGGTCAGATCGTGTCCCCAGATGGGCCGCCCTCCTACTCCGGCGGCGGTCCGCAGCTTTCCGACGAGGGATTCGACGGCTTGGCGGGGAAACGATCTCCCGCAAAGTCCGGCGAGGTTATCGGCGACGCGGTGGACCAGAACGGCGGGGACGGCATCAGCGAACTACCGCCGCTTTCCCCGCCCCCGATCGTCGACGCCGGTGATGAATTCTACGGCAGGGCGGCCAAACGCTCTCGTGTGGAGTCCGGCGGCGGAGTCGGCGACGCGGCGGCCGGGAATTGTGGGGACCGCCTCGGCGAACTTCCGGACGCGATCCTGCTCTCCATCCTCTCCTATCTCCCGCTCCGCGACGCCGCCCGTTCGACGCTGCTCTCATCGCGGTGGCGCTGCCTGTTCGATCAATCCCTCCTCGACTTCAACGCGTGCCAGCCGTTCCCGCCGGAGGGGGGCCGCGGGTGCGTGTGGCTCATCCGTGCCATCGACTCCATCCTCGCCTCGGACCGGCCCATCAGCGTCCGCAGATTCCGCTTCCTGATGTATGGGCGCGGATTCACCGATCATATGGGCTCCGTCAGCGGCTGGTTCCGCGTCCTCGCGAACCGGGGTATCAGAGAAGTCGACGTCAACATGTTTCACATGGCCTGGAAGCCGACTCTCCCAGACTCGCTACTCCAGCTCGCCTCTCTGGAAAGTCTCAGAGTATGCTTCTGCGACCTTCCCAAAGACGCGGCATTGCAGCTCCCCCTCCTCAAGACGCTCCACCTATCCAAGGTCAAAATCTCCCAAGAAACCCTGCAGGCGATGCTGTCCCATTGCCCATCGCTAGAGTGCGCAAAGCTCAACAACATCACCGGGGTCGAAAAGATCTGCTTCCGGTCCAAGAGCCTGGTACGCCTCTACGGCAGCTTCAGCAACTTAATCGAGCTCGTTGTGGAGGACGCCCCAAACCTTGAACAATTGGTTGGCATCCGTGCTCCGAGCAGTGGAGCGACATTGAAAATTGTTTTCGCCCCGAAGCTGAAGGTGCTGGGGTACTTGGGGAAGGACGTCCGGCCTCTCGTGCTACATGATACCATTTTTGATGTAATTCTTGGCCATTTCATCTCTTCTGTTGGTTGCAGCTAAAACCTCTGATGGTATTGCTCTGAAAGTATCCTGACTTACCACGATATGATATGCTGTGCACATTGCAGGGAGGCATCGTGAAATCCAGGACCCTGATGTGCAGCGTGAAGACCTTGGCAATCCAAGTGGCCTTCCCTGAAAAGGGGCATACCATCTTCGTTTCTCAGTTGCTCAAATGCTTCCCGTGTCTTGAGACACTCTGTGTCGAGGTAACCATTGCAGCACAGCTCTTTAAACCCCCATGTATGTGATAGCTCTAGCATACATCACCAGTTTTTAATCCCGTTTGATGTTTGCAGCCAGAAACTCGATCAATTTCGCAATTGGTTGCTGTTGAAGCATGGGACACCAAAACTTCTATCCAGTGCATCGAACATTCTCTCAGTAAAGTGGTCTTTGAGAATTTCGAAGGACATAATTCACACTGGAGGTTTCTGTACTTTCTGCTTGGGATGGCTAGAGCTCTTAAGGTTGCCGAGCTCTACTGTCCGAAAGGCGAAGATTGTGACAGTAGACAAATGGAGCTATTAGATAGTATAAATAGAGTCTATCCGGATGTTCAGTTCCTGTTTTTCACTGGTTCTGAGCAGGACAGTGACCTGTACTTGTGCCATTGCTGTCCCTGGCGGTGCCAGAATGAAAACAGAGTTTCGCTTTTATAAGCCGTGTCCTATGAATGGCCTGATGGATAGCTGAAGCATCAGAAGAGGATATAGTGATTGCAATCTGAACATCTCTGCTCCATTTGGCCGCGTAAGTTTAGTTAAGTTGTCATCTTGTGTCTGAGTCGGAGAACTTTTCATATAGTTTGGTAGAAGAAGTATCATCAAGGTGAGGATTGGCAGGCTAGTTAGCTGGAGTTGTTGTTGGATGTGTATCAACTGGCTGGTGTTCAATAGTAGTATAATCGTAATGCTTTAGGCCGTGGTTGATTATCATAATCCCTTATGCACCACCTGTGTATGTGTATTTTAGTGTTTCTTTGACCCATTGTAGCTTACTTTTATGTCTAATTTTTAACTGTGGACTACTCCCTCCGTACCAAAATAAGTGACTTGCATTTGTCTAAATTTAAATGTATCTTACCTTAAAACAAGGCTAGATACATGCGAATCTACACAAATCTAAGTCACTTATTTTGAGATGGAGGGAGTACAAAATAAGCACAACAACCGCGAGCTGAGCCTTACCTTGTTGGTAATTTTGATACCTTTGCTTTGCACCAAAGTTAAATACTTATATATATATCCAATGTACTCCAGCCGGAGTATGAAATTTGGAAACTGATTTGCTTGTGCAAACTGCATTCAACTTTTGAGGCTAGGTGCTCTGTGCCTATCATTTGAATCTCACATGTCTAGTTCTTTCTGGAGACTATAGTCTCCTGTCACCATCCGTGCTGGTTTAAAATGACCAGTTCTGGTCGTTGTTTGCGCTACTTCTGCTGGTTCTAAGAGGAGCCATCAACGAGGGGAGATACAAGATGTGGTTGACATGAAGTTTGTTACTAGCTGAACTAAATAGCTAGCTATAGCTCAAAATCGTTGTCGAGCTGATTATGGTTCATGAATAATAATCTAACCACCACACGATTTTTGTTGGCCTGCGCCTTACATTATGTTAGATAAAGGAATCCCTTATGGGTTCATATAAAGGAATTCCTTAGGCCTTGTCTGGTATTAGAGTTTTTGTGGGATTAGTAGTATAATCCCCTAGAGTATTGGGTGAAACCTCTACCTTCACCCAATCCCCGTAAAACCTCACTCACAATCCACTAGGTACGGGTATGGAAAGGATTCTTGGTACGTGGAGGAAGTGACCAGGGATCTGAACGGTGATCAGGAGGCTTCCCTCCAATTGACATAGTCCTGGCAAGGTTTGCCACCACTCCAATGCTTGCAACGGTAGTGTCGGTGTGCGGGTGTTGGCCTTGCTCCTCTTCACCTTCACTCTTGATCTCCTTCTCCTTTCCGGGGTCTTGGAGGTCTTCTTCCATAGGCTCCTTCCCTTTATCCTTGGCAGACACCATTGTGCTTCTAAACGTTCAAAGAGTATGTCCTGGCAGAAACAGATCGAAACAAAAACACGACGAAAACACGATATACGAACCTCGGGAGATCCGGGGGTTATATATTACGAAGTTTCATATCAAAAGGAAGGTACTGGGAGAAAACGAGTCGGAGGCGGAGTCCGGGGTGGACTCACCACCTGGTGGCGCGGCCAGGGGTGGGCCCGCGCCACAGGGTGGTGTGAGCCACCCTGGCTCCGTTTCCGTCCCTTTTTCGCTTTGTAGCTTTCCTTATTGACTAAAAACTGCAAAAATATAGTTGGATAGTATTTTCGTGGAACTTTTCTTATCAGAACTGTTACCTATTTGAAAACGAACTCTGCAGGTCTCTGAATTTGGTATCTAGTAGATTCTTTCAGAGTCATCACTTGAATAACATCAGTATCTTCATCTTCATACTCTTATTATTGGAGTCATAAAACCCTTCTCTTTCTTATTACACCATTATCTCCATTTTCTGGAAATTTCTTTCACACAAAACTTCACACAGTTCTTATTAGCAACATTAGTAGAAGTGAAGTGATAAAACCTTTTGAGTCTAAATTCAACTGAAAACCATCAAACATAAGCTACTATAGCAACTCCTTCTGAAAACCCAAAAAGAAATCAGAAAGAAAATCGAATAAAGAAGCAAATGCAAGAGTGGCAAAATCTGTTAAAACAGACCAGCAGGTAAAGATCAATTTTATCGAAAATCTTCTGTTGCTCAAATCAAAAAGTGCAAAACTAACGAAAGTTAAATAACAACCTAGAGCAGAAGCACAAAAATTACAGCTCAATCCGACATACAGAGATCTCTCACAAATTTTTATGGTGAAGCACAAAAAATCTGTTTCGGGATAGCAACTTCCCCAAATCTTATTTCTCTCTCATTAGAGGTTGATCTTGACACAAAAACCAAATAAAACAGATAAGGAGCTGTTATTACTGAAGTAATAACTTCCAAGACTCAAAGAAACAAACACAAACTGAAAGCAAAAACAAATTGGGTTGTCTCCCAAAAAGCTCTTTCTTTATAGCCATTAAGATGGGCATGATAATTTTGAAGATGTTCACATAGGAATATGAATTAAAGCGAAAGAGATCACTAAGAAGCAAACATACACACATTTAAGTCTAACCCACTTCCTATGCAAGGGAATTTTGTAAACAAACAAGTTGTTAAAACCAGAGGCAACTTCCATAAGAAGGCAAAAGAAGTGCAACATAAAAACTTTCAGCATAAAACGAGAAAACTTAATATTATTGAGATACATAAGAACACTTTTCCCTCTCTCATAATAACTTTCAGTATCATGCATAAACTTAACAATATAGCTATCAGAAGGACCATCGTAACAATGATCACTTATTCTAACAGAAAACACAGGAATACTAGCTCTCATAACTCTACTTTGTGAAACAATATTAGAGATATCCTTACAAAGGATAGTGTGTCCCTCTTTTTCACATTTGCTATTATAGGTTTATCAACCATTTGTTTATCAGGTTCAACAGCCTCATTCATACTTTCATCAACCATACTAGCTATCATAGAATGTTCCTTAATCTTAACTGGGAAAGGCATTTTCTCAATATAAGGTTCAGGTACGACATGATTAGCAGTATAAACTTCAGTATTTCTTGTAGGAACACTCTTAGCAACATCTTTATAAGATTTATGATACTTATTCCACTTCTTTTTAGGCACTTCAATGTAGGAAGCAAAAGCCATAAAATAAGAAGCAATAGCTTGAGAGTCTAAACCATAAGCATTTTTAATATTTTGAAAGTCATCAGTTCCCATAAAAGATTCAATGCATTTATAATCATAATTTATACCTGACTTTCTACCTTTGTCATTCTTCCAAGCTTCAGCATTGTCTTGAATACGGTCCAGAAGATTCCACTTAGCTTCTTCTTCCATGCGAGTGAATGATCAAGCACAAGAAGCGTCCAATAAATCCTTGTCATGTAGAGGGATCCTTGCATAAAAGTTATTGATAATAATATTGTTGGGGAGCTCAAGAATGGGACATTTGAGCATTAGTAACTTCAATCTCCCCCAAGCTTGAGTTGTACTCTCTCCACCAAGAGGTCAAAAGTTGTATATTTGATTCTGATCTTTATGAATCTCACTAGGAGGATAAAACTTTGAATAAAAGAGAGGCACTATTTTCTCCCATTCCAGAGCTTGACAATTCTTCAGCAGCTTATACCATTCCTCAGCTCTTCATTTTAGTGATAATGAGAATAACTTCTTCTTAACTTGATCTGTAGTAATACCTGCACACTTGAACAACCCGCATAATTCGTGTATAAAGAGCAAATGATCACCGGGATGGACAATTCCATACCCAACATAGTAGTTATCCATAACACGATCAATAATTCTTGTAGGTATTTTGAAAACATCATTCTCAGCAGGTGGTGGCTTATCTACTACCTTAGCAGTGGTACTAGCATTACCAAATAAGAAACTCAGCGAATCATCCATAACAAAAATAGAGCAACTAACAGAAGTAAACAGTACTCACAGTAGAAGTTTTCTTTACCAGTTCCACTCTCCAATAGTGCTTCACTCCGCGGCGACGGCGCTAGAAAATAGTCTAGATGACCCACAAGTATAGGGGGTATATCGCAATATTTTCGATAAGTAAGAGTGTCGAACCCAACGAGGAGCAGAAGGTGCTGGCTAGTGGTATGGATCAGGAATTCTCTGCAAATACTTAGCAAACGGATTTTTAGGGGTTTTCGATAAAGCAAGTAAACAAAGTACGAGTAAATAAAAGACGGTAGGAATAAATGCAGCAAGTGGCCCAATCCTTTATGCAGCAAAGGACAAACCGGTTGTATTACTTAAGATGACCAAACGCTCTCGAGGACACATAGGAAGACTGTTAAGTGCTTTCGCTTCATATAGTTGATTAATCTTCTTTAGCTTGCTAAGTGTTGTGTGGGTGAGCCTATGCTAATGTACTGACCTTCCTAGGACTAATACATACTTGTGATTATACCCCTTGCAAACATCCGCAAGTAGAAGAAAGTAATTAAGGTAGAAACATAACCATAGCTTTAAACTCTAAGACCCTTACGTCCCTTGTGCAATAGTTTTCTAACGGGGGGTTAGGTTTCTGTCACTCCGGCAACCCCTACGATTAGTAGCCAAATACACAATGCATTCCCCTAGGCCCATATAGATGAAGTGCCATGTAGTCGACGTTCACATAACACCACTAGAAGAAGTACACCACAACTTAAATATCAAACTATTGATTCTTTCTCAACACAATTCCACTACTAACAACATGACTTCTCCCATGTCCTCAAGAACAAAACGAACTACTCACAAGACATCATATGGATCATGGTCAGAGATGGAATAATGATGTATAACAATCTGAACATAAACAATAATTCAGCGGTGCACTCAATAGCATCAACTACAAAGAGTAATCAACACCGGGAAAGTTTCCCCTATGAACTAAAGCAAGATGTAACTCAATTCTTACAGCAATATAGAGATGGTGATGAGGGTGTTGATGATGATGATGGTGGTGATGATGATCCTGATGAAGTCCAGCTTGATGGTGGTGTTGATGGCGACAATCTCCCCTCTCCGGGAAGGAATTCCCCCGGCAGAAATCTGTCTGCTGAAGAGATCTTTCTCTCTCGGTGTTTTCCGCCCCGCAGAGGCGGCGGAATCTTTCTGTGGTCGCTCCCCGAGTCTTAGGGTTTCAGGAGGATGATATACGCCAGAGGGGAGAGCCAGAGGTGGGCCAGGGCGGCCACACCACCTGCTGGCGTGGCCTAGGGCTGCCTGCGCCAGGGGGTGGTGTGGACCCCCTGTGGCCCATCTCCACTCCCTCTTCTAGCATCCTTCGTCTTCTGGAAAAATGGAATTTTCCGTATATTTTCCCGGATTTTCTGATCTTCACGAATTTTGCCTCCAAACAACACTTTTTCCATCAGAATCCTGACTGCAGCGGTCCATGCTCCAAAAGTCAACGACCATGCAAAAACAGATGAAATAACATAAGTATCACCTCTCAATACAAAATATATCAATGAATAATACTGAATTAAGACATAGAAAAGTGATGCAAAATGGACGTATCAGTGACTCGAAGGCCGCCGAGGGTCAGCTCCAAAACTTTCCCTCACCTTATCACCAACCTGCATCATCCATGGCTGCCAGCGTTCCATCCTCGTCCTCGGCCGCAGGTCCTCCATCATGCTCCTCTACCGTTCCCCATCTGCCCGCAGTTGTCGGCACCAGCACGAGATTCTCATGACCAGCATTAGATTCTCACAACCAGCATTCGAGCCCAAGCACGACCGGCATCCAAAATTCTCAAGACCGGCATCCCTAGGACGACCGGCAGCCGAATTTTTGCGTGCTCGTCTCACGGTTGTCGGCCCGTAGCCCGCTATCACGCGACATGCCAACCAACCAGGACCTGATTGATTTGTACTATTCTATTTATGGACCTAATTGCTTTTTATTTTAACTCACCATGTCTCAGTTCACACAACGTACCAAACAAGACCTTAACTCAACAAAACTTAGCTCGTACAAGCTACCAAACACAACACAATTGTATATACTCAACATAGCTAGACTTATGAGATCAGATAGGACACAAGGGCTACTAAACACACCCTTAGTCTAACACAAGGACTACTAAACACACCCTTAGTCTAACACAGATGCCTAGATCGACACAGTTGTACTCCCTCCCTACCTGGATCGACATAGTTGTACTCCCTCCATACCAGTTAGGCTTGCACATAAAGTCTCTACTTGTCGACTGGATCAAAGATCTCCCTCCCTTCTCTCTGTTGTCGCATATGGCACAATTCATGTGAGGCGTCAGTAAACCATGTTTGCAAATCAGGAAATAGAACATTGTTTTGGATTAATCATGACCGAGACGATGAAAATAATCTATGCATATTAATGTCATTGTTTGCATTCAGAATTGAGGTGCTTGGATGTCCAAAGTTTCTTTAGTAATTAGGAAACGAACTGAACACTACACAAAAGCAATAAATTAAGCATCTTATTCAAGGGAAAAACATGCGTTTATTTTCAACATGTTAAGGAATGAACATGGTGACAAAACGTGACACATGCTCATAATAGTAATTATTAGTAGTGCTAGTAGGGGGCACGAGCTCTATCTGTGGAGTAAATGTCCACGACTGTGCTCCAGTTTAGCATCATCATAAGATCAATATATATATGGATAATACAAAGAAAAGTTTAATTTCAAAACTTTCCATGAGACTCCTATGGATGCAGACCGTGTTCAGCATCACTATCGAAACGGTTGTATCGTCTTGAATGACCAAAATTGTGCTAATAGCAGACAATCGTCTCTTCATCTATCGTATGTGCATTGACGCACCATAGTTCCACTTATGATTTGCACAAAGCTCTTCCACATGCGAATGAATCCACATCGTGCATCCCAGCCTTGCTAACAACAAGATCAATATGAGAGTATCAATAACTTGAAAACCTGAGTTACTAAACAATTAACCTGGCTCACCCCCCGGTAAATACACCCTCTAATGAAAACCCTAAATCCAAAATATTAGTGATATCTTCGATTAATCCTAAACTTCAACCAATAAGAACCCAATATTTTAAACTTGTACAAACATTTCTCATGATCTGTTGACAAAATTTTCAGCAGAACGAGAAAACCATCCAAGTATCACAGGACAATAAGACCGGCTTAATCACAATCATAAAGATGGCTTTGTTATGCCCAATCATTATGAATTTATATGCGCAAATATTAACAACATCAAAATACACAAAGGTTGCACAATCTAATTTACTTGCAGATCTAGAATACCAAATTTTGTATCTAAACTAACAATTTTTAAAATCTCCAAGTCCAAAACTATTAGAATGTTAAACAAAGTGTGCTTATCATTGGTGAACATCACATCACTTTTAAATATCATTAAATTATTCTTACCAACGAGAAGAACAAAAAGACTTTTGAAACACACTACAATGCTTTTATACTGCCCAAAATGTTAGCCAATTTGACAGCTATTTAGACATACCATTAAGTGTAACTGCCTAATGATGCATGGGGGAATGTACCTTTACAAAAATAGTTGTACAATATCTCAAAATAATCTATGGTCTGAAATAGATTTGGTTTCAATAAAATTGCGAAGTAGCAATAACCGTCAACCAATTTGGTTCTGCAATGGAAGAACATAAACAAAACTCATTATTTTTCTAGATATGGCTAATACAAACAGAAAATAATCAATGGGGACAGATTGATGATATGACATCTGCACGTAGCTGATCACCTACCTAATATTTGGAATGCCAAATATTTATGTCACCATGTTAAGCTAATAAAAAATCGGAAGAAGGAAACATAAAAAATAGTAACATTCAGACTGAACCAACATAGCAATTGACTCAAAACATAGCTATTGGCTCAAAATAGACCATACAAGTGGAACGGCAGTTATGCATTTGGACATATTTAACACATGAGAGCGTATACTATGCATTAATACAAATGTTTTCTTACCTGAGAAGGGGTATCAAATGGCATCATCTGCACTACAAACCAGAGGATAACATTCAACATGGTTCTTGTAATGTCTACAACTTGCACAGGCTATCAGCATATAAAATCAGAGCAGAGTTAATTAAGCACACTCATGATTCAACAAATAATTCAGTCTAATCATGACAAAACAATGATCGTATTTTAAGATCTGCCCATTATTCCTCCCAAACTTCAAGATATAAATCATTATGACAACGATTTACAGAGTATGAACAATGGTCAAGTACTATACCAAAGATAGAGAAGAAATACATGTAGTTACAACATGGTTTTTCTTGCAACAGAAGTGTAGTGCTGCTTTCCCGATAAAGCAAAAAAGAGCATATACTTTTAGCTGCGGGATTGACGGACAGTTTTTTACCTACAAAAGAGTTGTCAGTGATGAATACGTTCAGAACATACAATATTAGGACGTATGACTACAACGAAGCACAAAGAAAATTAATGAACAACAAGTTCAATTGTTCGCACAAATAACCGAAATTCTACATGTATGCAAGCCAGTCCACCAACTGTACAAATAAACAAAATTGCATCAGTCCTGCATTACCGGGACCACCAAGCAGCCAGAATAAAAATGAAGGATCGCAGGAGAGGGACGGTGAGTTCCGTGGAGATTTCGTCCACCAACTGTACTCCATGCCCATTGTCCAATCTCTGTGGAGAGTACCTTCAGCAGGAAATTGTCTCCATGGTACCTCCGTCGTTGGGACCAGGGCACAAGGCCGGGGTCGATGCCTGCGCCTTCTTGCTGAGGCGGCGGATGGCTATGGACGGAGATTCAACACGACGACGAGGGCAGAGCTTCGGTGGTTGGACGGCGCAGATTCGATGAAAACGCTGGCAGCGCAGATTCAATGAGGCCTAGGGCAGCGTGAAGGATCTGGATTCGATGAGGACCGTGGCAGCGCAGATTCGATGAGGCACATGGCGGCACGAAGGATCTCGATGAGATGAGGACGGTGGCGGGGCATATTCGATGAGGTCCATGGTGGCACAAAGGATCTGGATGAGATGCGGGTGTGACAGTAGTCGTATGGGGGAGCAAGAGGAGGTGCACGAGATGGGGGACGGCATCGAGCGGAGGTGCATGTGACAAGGGTGAGAAGATTGCAATGGGCGGAGCAGCGGAGGCGCACGGTTTGGGGAGGTGTTTGCGGGAGGAATCGAGATGCGAGGAGTCGATTGGAAGGCCCACATGTCGGCGCTCGAAGGAGATGCGAGGACGAAGCGACGAAACGGAAAGTCGGAGTGTGATTTGGTGGGAGGGCAAAATGGTCTTATTTAAAAAAGTGTTGACGAAACCAACGACCGGAGGAAACAGAAGAAATTCGTTCTTTTTAAATAGTAGAGATTAAACGAACCGTACCGTATATACTCTAACACAACGCAACCCGGTCCTTTTTTTTTAACCTGAAGGCAACACAGACTTAAAATTGGGCAAGTAAAATCGTCCAAATGGGCCAAAAAATCATGGGTTGAGGGTGCCAACAGCCCACTTTGGCCACAAAGGTAGCTCCGCTACGGACTCATGGACAGGAAATATCACCACCACGGATTCTCAAAAAAGAAAAGGAAATATCACCACTGTCCTCAAAAACCCAAATTCCCTAGTCGATGTACCACCGCAGCCGCCGCAATACTACCTCGGATCGCACGAAATCGCCGGACATGGCGGCCACCATCGGCGCCTACCTTTCACGCGACCGCATCAGCAACCTCTCCGACAGCATCCTCGTGACCATCATCTCCAGCCTCCGGATGGACAAAGCGGCGAGGTGTTCAATCCTCTCCTCTCGCTGGCGCCACCTCTTCCCGTCCACCCTCCTCGACTTCAACGCGTTCACTAGAAGCGGCCGGACCAACCTCGTCAAGACGGTCACCTCCATCCTCGCCGCCTACCCCGACGCGCCCATACGCTCCTTCAGGACGGGCACGCTCTACTTCTGCCCCAAGGACAAGGCGGCCGTCGACGGCTGGCTCCGGGATCTGTCGAGCCGCGGGATCCAAGAACTCTCCCTCTCCTTCAACTGCACCGAGGATAAGCTGCGGCGGATCCCGGAATCCCTCTTCGCCTGCTCCTCCCTGAAACGCCTCGACGCTTCCGACGCCGTCTTCCCCGAGGCCACCGATGCCGCCGCCGCGTCCCTCACAAACCTCACCATGATCAACCTGTCCAACGTCAAGATCTCCAAAGACTCTGTCCACTCCCTGCTCTCGCAGTGCACGATGCTGGAGCACTTGACCCTCAACTTCATCGGCAAGTTGGACAGCCTGCGTCTCCGGTCTCGGAGCCTCAAGGTCCTGAACAGCCACGGCGACTTCGAGGAGCTCTTCGTCGACGACGCTCCCAACCTGGAGTACTTACTCGGCAGGTGGATGTACCAAAGAAAGGTACACATCAAGGTCGCGCACGCGCCCAAGCTGGAGTTCTTAGCCTACCTCGGCATGGCCAACAAGATTGACATCGGAGACACCAGCTTCACGGTAAGCTTATTACTAGTCCGGCAATCAGAAATCGACCATTCTAGTACTACTTGTTAATCATTCCAATTCCTACATATCCAGGAAGAATCAATCCATGTTAAGACCCGTATGCCAAGCATAAAGACACTAAGTGTCTATGTGAGCCATGATCAGCAGGGGTACATGGAGGTGGGGTACATCACATGGCTTATGCAACTGCTCAAGCTGTTCCCTCGCTTGGAGACGCTCTACATCAAAGTAAGTTGTTCTGAGTGGCCAAACCGAACTGTTTATCTCTAGCTACGCCACGCGTACTAATCGATAAAGCATGTCTGCCCAAATTCGCAAAATAGATGTACGGAGTATCATGATTGAAATTCTTTTTACAGTCAAGCACTTGGTCGGAGGCTCAGGGTGCTGCGTCTGGGTCGTGGGAGATGCAGAGATCCGTCCCTTGCCTCGACAACCACCTAGAGAAGGTGGTGATCGAAGTTTACCGGGGGCATGAGTGGCAGAGGGAGATGGCCAAGTTCCTTCACCGGAGAGGCAAGTTCCTCAAGACCATGGAGTTTCACTGCATGGACGATGGCACCAGGGAAGGTTTCGCCAAGGCTCCGACCGAAGAATGGGTCAGGCAGCAGAAGGAGCTCCTGTGCCTCGACAGCCGGGCCGCGAGAGACACTAGTTTCCTCTTCTTTAAGGGTCAGCTGCTGGATAACTATCTTGAAGTTTGCCAAAAGGAGCAGTATTATTATTATCGTCGCCTGTATGATGTTTAACCAGTCTGTGGTATGTGGCCAGAATTGGCGCGTTTAAGTTACAATTTGTAGGTAGTGTTATTTAGGCTGGTCCTAGCGTGAGTATCATAAGGGGTATAATGCATGCCATCTTGGGAAAAATCTAATGTGGCACCACAATTAATGAAGATAGAAGTGTTAGTAATATCATAATATGATACCGTATCATAGCACGTGAAACTAGGTAATTTAATGACCAATACATCTCATACACACAATTGCATTGAGATTGTAAAAAAAATTAAATACAATGATACTATGATACTCCTAGATGATACTAACCACTAGAGAGTTAGTATCATACACTAGTATCATATGCATGATACTAGTAATATGATACTCCCACTATGACCAGTCTTAGCTGTCCATTTATTTATTTATTTTTAAAAGCTGTTTTGTTATGGGTTTTCTAGAGAGGCTTTATTTATTTATTTTTTAAAGATGTTTTGTTATTTATTTTTAAAAGCTGTTTTGTTATGGGTTTCTAGATGCCAAATGAGAATTGTGTGTGAGCCGGTTCTTATACTCAGATATTGACATCCAGGACATCAAGTAGAACAAACTGTGAATGCTTCATATTACCTGCTGCTTTACTGAAGATTCTCCTATGCACTCTTTTTCTACTAGTACTACCTTTTTTCTATGAGGTCGTATGCTTTTATTTTTCAGGACAAGACAGACTTAAAAGTTAAAGGTGGGCATAACAGATAGACCCAGACTTCATAGTAACATAGTAGATGAGGTTCTGTAATCTATCACTAAGTCCCAGTGCGTGAACTGTCAGATATTCTCTTCAAAGAATCGAGGAGGCAAGCTGCCGTCTTCCTCCATGTGGTACGTCTTGTCCTTGAAGGTAGCAACGCCCTCCTTCCCTGCAGAAGAAGGAAAACTGACTTTGAGACAAAGTAAGTATATCCATGCAATGCGGCCAACACCAACTTTCTGAATGGCAGAGATCCGCATGTAACTGAAGAAACCGAGGGGATGTCAGCCACGCTCACTCGATAACTGGTCGGCCTGATCGGGTTTGAGCCTCGCCGCGAACCCGAGGCCGCTGTAGTGGTAGATGACCGCCTTTTTGGCTTCCTCCGTGCTGTAGCAGAGCAGAGCAAGAAGATGTCACTGATCAGTGATCATGTAGGAGAACGGCGACCGGCGCACAAAACGAGTCACGACCAACCTTCCGAGAACGGGAGCGAGCAGTCGGACGTCGTAGTCCAGCGAGTCGACGTAGTCGGCGCGGCTGACGAAGACTATGTAGACGCCACAGTCGGAGGTGCGCGCGTCGGGGCCAGAAGCCGCGGCTGAGGAGGGTGCGGCGGCGGGCGAGGAGAGGAGGACGCCGGAGGTACGCTCGCCGGCGCCTGCAGGAGCGATGGCGGAGGGTGCGGCGGTGGACGTGGAGAGGAGGAGAACCAGTGGCAGCAAAGTCGAGAGAGCGATCTCCATGGCTGTGTTCGAGACTGAAGAGAAGAATTCTGCTTCGCACCTCGTCAGACCGGGTTGAGGGAATGGAATACTTAGGGACTATATGTATGTGGAGGAGATGGGTGATCCGCCAGTTACGAAGCTGGGTTTTACTTTGAGCATTTAGAACTCATAAATGCAAGCGTTTGAACTTACTCCAGCTTTTCAAGAGTACCACTCCCTCCGTTTCATAATATAAGATTTTTAGTTTTATGAATGAAGTGTATATAAACTTCTTTTAATATGTAGAACTCTAAACCTAAATGAATCTACACACTAAAAAAATCTAGATACACTCAATTCACAAAGCTAAAACATCTTATAGAAAGTACAATGCAACAGGCTTTGGGACGCACTTGCTATAAAAACGTCAGAGGAGTACTTGACTCTTTCAATCCACGAGTACTCGGCCATTTACAAAAGGAGGCATTATACCTTCTTTGCAAGTGTACGTGTTACAAGAAGAAAAATGAAACAAATTCGTCTGGTAATTTAACATCACTTCAAACTGACAAACTCCGTTAATAAAAAAAACTGACAAACCGTATCAGAGTTAGTTCTCACAGGAATTTCTGCAATGAACTTCTCCTCGCGTCTTGCCAACATATGACTCGTAACATCCCCATGTGAAGTTCTGTTTCTCTTTCCTACTATTTCAGAATTCTCACAGTTAGTTCTTAGACAAGAAAGTAGATATTGTTAACCAACAGATCAGCACGATAATGTTAGTACTCAGACTTTCCGTGATCCAATATTTTTATTGGTACTATGATAATCAGCACGTCAAACGTCGAATTAAATAATGCAAGGCAGGAAAAAGATTTACCAGTTCCACCAGACAAGTATATGCTTAGTCTTTACAGACAAGTATATGCTTAGTCTTAACTGACCGTTACATGTAGAGGAATACAAGAGTGCAGGAAAAAAAAAGCACACCAACTCATCCACCAAGATATGTCTCTGTATACATGAACCCAGGTTGCTGATAAAACTGGCATACAATTCAGCACCAAATTATAAAATTTGCCAGCCTTGCACCAAATTATAAAATTTGCCAGCCTTGCACCAAATGCTTCTCACAGCATCTCCCATTGCATGGCAACTTCTCCAACCTCCAATCCGCAAACTAGACTGAGCTCCAAGCTTCATCTTTCCGACTTCCAGAAGAGAGCACTTGAACTGGTTTATCGCTTGATCACAAACTCTTGGAGACTTATGGAAGTCTCGGTCTGCATGTCTAACCAAACAGTAGATTTACCTGGTCAAGACCTATCGCCACACACACAAGCTGCATCTCTCTTCCAAATACACGTAACAGGTCAAGGCGCTATCCCAGCTAGTACGGAGCATCGAAATTAGTGGCGACGTTATGTACAGTGGTATGTACAGCTTCGGTGCAAGACATCAAATCTCAAAACCACCATTCAATTGCACAGATAATGATGGCCTTCCAATGTTGTTAAGGGGTGTTTCCAACGTGACTACTAATCCAGAACTACCCACTTGACCATTCCACTTAGATCTCCCAATCTGCAATGTACAGTATCGGTTTAGAGACAAAACAACAATCTAGGTTAGAAAAGAACTACAATCTTTAAGTAAAAGATCAAGCAGAGGCATTATTTTAACAAGGAAAACTTACAGAAAGAGCAGTAAAAGCTGATGGATGTCTTGAGCAAGATATACCACACATCACGTTCAGTTCCTCCTTTAATGAATGGATAACCTCCGCCCGTACCCCAGGATCACTTCCTCCAAATGTAGGACATAAACTGTAGAACCAGATGTGATAAAGAGCATCAAGACAAAAGAACTGCAATGATGTACAGAACTAAATTAAAGCATAAAGACAAAAGAATTACAGTGATGTACAGAACTAAACTAACTATTCAAAGCATGTAAGCTGGACAATGCCATTGTGTATGGCTGAGTCTCTTTGTTTCTTGACAGTAATGGCAATAAATAGAATTGTATACCCACAGGCCCAAATTATTAGGGTAAAGGCAACTTTGTGATGCAGCAACAAACATTAACACGTCTCTTAGGGCCAATACCATCTAGCATAGGGAAGATAGCTTGTGGTCCAAAAGGTCCCCGTCATTCACCCCCAAAATTAGCACATAATTGTATTCTATAGTGAGGAATGAAACATAGCCGTAATACAAGGGCTGTGAATCAGCATCATCTCTACAGCTACAATAGGTCAACCAAACATTTGCCAAAAGTCAAAAATTTTATCATCAGCAAGGGAAAATCCCACCCGCCATCACCAGAGCTAGCATAGCTATTCCTTTCTTTAAATGAAACACAGCAGCACATGCTTTCAGTATGATATCAACAAGCTTAATACAGTAGAGATATTGCCGAACAACTGGCATTCACATTTTACTCAATTAATTATAAAATGATAAGTTAAAAGGTAGCGAGAAAAAGCTCCAAAATTATTCAAATGCTTTTAGTGAACTACCTGACTTGTACGCTGGGCCTCACCATAAGACCAGATCTTTTCCATGCTAAGGCTTGTGTAACTCCAAGTGAAAGAGATTTGTCAGGCCATTGGAACATAGGAGTGAACCTTGTGCCACGTTTGTTCTTCAAAATAGACAACAAAAAAGAGTAAGATCAAAGGAATACCATAACAAAATTAGTCTTGACTAATACTGAATGAACACGATAAAAGTGAATTAAGATTGAAGTTGGTTCTTGCAAAGATTGTTGTAACAGAATAAATTTTACACCCTCCAATCCAAAAAATTATGACAAGCTTGACTTCTCAGTTTCCATTAAATGTTTTGACAACGGTTCACTTACAGTATACACCAAGATTTGTAGAAGGACAAATGGCATGAAAGCATTTTGGACGACAAATACAACAATATTATTTTTGCATGCCAGCAGATTCTGACTACACGCATACTTATGTGCCTTATATTTTGGAAAAGTGGGAGCACATACTAGCTCCTGTGTCATAAGAAAAAACTGAAGACGAGATGGATATGTGTAGAAGTGCAACTGCCTGTATGATAAAATGAACCCAATATAAAGAACAAGTGACAGACACCTTGTAGGCGAAGCTAACAACTCTTGCAATAGATTACTGCCTTTCAGAGAACACAATAAAATCTTCTACCACAAAACTTCTAATGACAGGAACAAGTTGGAAACACTGACCTTGCAAGAATAGCTCATCCTTGTTTCTCCCGGAAATTTCCCATGAGCTTGAAGCAACCCACCAAATAATGGAACAAAACCACTAGCTGTTATCCCCTCTCCAGCAACGTACGTTACTTGCCCATTAGGGAATTGTACATCCATGAAGGACTGCAACAGAAACCATTTCATTCTATTAGACAACCACAAACATTTGAACAACAAATATCACTAAGATATGTCTGTTGATAATTTTGGAAACAGGGTTACAAGTTACAACGTTGTGAAAGGCCAAGTCACTTTATAGACAGATAAGCCATTCCATTCCTTACCAATTCTACTGACCAACACTAAACAGAGCAGAAATATTGCTCCACCGGTTACTAAACTGAATAAAGATCTAACAGACTTCTAAGCAGATAGCAGGGAAGTGCAATTCCCACAACCGAAAAACAGTGGCAGCAATGCATGCTTCATCCCACAAATCAATTTATTTAATACCATTAGTATAAACAATGGCGATATACAGAACAACCTCAGCCAACAAATAGAAGCATATGAAAAAAATTGCAGTACCCAGAAACCTCAATAAAAACAACAGGTTCAAACTTACGCAGGCTATTGGATTTAAACACATCATCGACATCATTAGCCATCTCCTCTGCTTTGACCAAATAGCTGGACAGAGGGAATGCACTCCACTCTGCAAATGAAGCCCCTTTTTAGTAAGGATTAAGGACAAATAATAAGCATACATCAAAACAAGAGACCATGAATTTCTATCAAACAATAAGCCGATACAAATAATGAACAATGGTATAACATAACGCAAGAAGGCTAAAGAAAGGATATGTGTACCTTGCGATCATAACCATACCACAGCAGATGCTGCTTTGACAAATGAACCGGCAATAGGAGGGTAGAGTCCCGAAAAAATAGTAAAGGCCCCAACTGAACAAGGTAGAGGGGCGAACTATCGTTTCCAGAAGTTGAACCGCTGCGTGATGCCTCTAGCCTCCAGAGGTCCCCACGTGCAACAACAGAACTCTCAACATCGTGGTTCCTGGTGTTGTATGTCGCTGACATATTGACAGTACCCTGGATATTCATCAAGAGGAAATCTAAGTATTATGTTTTGCCAATTTGGTACAATAGGGGGGAGCACGTGACATACTAGAAGGGTTATTAAGATACCACAATTCCAACAAGCCGTGTTCAACTAAATCTTAAGGTTTAAGCTTACATATATGGTAATCACGATTGTAACTTTAATTGACTATAAAAAGTACTTGGTACAAAATCATGCCTACAAGTTAAATTATATTAACTCCAAAAAAGATCTGGAGCATGTGACGACAACAAGAGTTAGGCCACAACTTAGTAGAAGAGGCATGTAAAGCAAGAACCAATAGGGAAGACACAGAAGGCCCATAATTCCAACAAATCGAATGCCGCGTCTGGTAGATCTGAAGGTTTAGCGTAGGTACTCTAATCATGATTGTAACTTTAATTGACTATAAAGAGTACTTGGTACAAAATCGTGCCTACAAGTTGTGGTGCCATATAAACCCGGAAAGAGCTGAAACACGTGAGGAGAGCCAGCCAATTAGGCCACAACTCAGTTGAAGCAAGCAAGCAAGCAACACGGAAGACAGAGAACATCTTCAGTAGAAGAGCAATCGTGGGTGGGAGTGACCCTAAATTAAGGTTGTGCCACAAAATTGAGCGCAAATCCACAGAATATCAACAGGAGCTAGATCGTACCTTGGACTTCTTAAAGTTCCCAAGAGTCCCGATTTCGCAGCCATATCCCTCGTCGTCTTCTTCATCCAAGTCGTCCCTGCCCGCAACACCACTGACGCTCGATGCGGCAGCGCTTCCAGTCGCTGCGGCCGCTGCCGCTGCCGCGGCCTCGAGGGGGCACCTGTCGACAGCCCTATCGACCGCGATGCCGACGCCCCCTTCAGCGGAAGGCAGCGGCGGCAGCTTGTGGCCCCGGATCTGGGCGCTCCGGAAGGGCACGGGCAGCTGGCGCACGGCGTGCTGCACGGCCCCGCCGACGGAGGTCCCAATCTCGACGCCCGCCTGGCCGAGCCTCCCGCCGATGTCGATGACGGAGGCGACTGCCGCGGTCGGGAAGAAGTCCTTGCCGGGCCCGCGGACGGCGCCGAAGGGGACGACGGGGAGGTCGATCTCGAAGGGCATCCGCTTGTGCGAGACGGGCGGCCACGGGAACTGCGGCGGCGCCTGGAGCAGGCCCGTGAAGCCCTGCGCGAGGCGGTCCGCGATGTCCTGGCCGTGCCGCTGCACCCCCTCCCACGCCTCGAACGAGATCTCCATGCGCGAGGGGGTTCCGGCGAATCGGATTAAGGAGGAGGGAGGCGGAGGCGGATGGAGAGGGAGGAATGGGGAAAGGAGAGGAGAGGAGGAGGCGGGCGGGCGACGCCGACGCGCTGATAATAATCTCGATAATAATAGCGCTAGTGGTCGGGATTGGTGCGGTGAGGTGGGGGAAGGGGAAGGGGATATGGCCTTGACCTGGTCGACGTGGATCCACGGGCACGATGGGATTACGGGCCGGGATTCGGCCGCGTGGCCTCGGGGCGCCGCTTCGGCTCACCGCGGCGGAGTGGATAAGAACGAGCACGGGCGAACCCCGACGAAACCGGGCACGCAAGCACCAGCAGCCGGGACTGCTCCTGCTCCTCGCTCCTCGGCTCGGTTTCACCCCTTGTCCTCCGGTTGAAAAGGAAAAAAGATCAGTGAACTGTGTTGTTGGCGCGTGTGTTCAGCTGGCTGCGTTTCCGCGTGCTGCCCTCGGGCGTGTCTTTTTCCCCCGTTCCAGGCTCCGTATCAAGCTCACGAGCATATCTAGAAGATACCCTTGGTTGCCTGCCCGGACTCCACATAGTGGTCCGCACGAAACTCAACGCATCATTGGGCCAGGCTCGTCATGGACCGTCGATTCTGTTTCCCGCGAGTCACCCTGATCGTGCCTCCTAGATGTAAAAGGTAGATTCCTTGCACGATCACGACCACGCATGGAGATGACGCGAGCTCATGGCGGAGCGAAAAGAAAAAAGGTGGGCAAGAAGGATTCTGTCACCTAGAATCGAAACGCTCTCTCTATTTCTACCCCCACTCTCACCTCCACTTCGAAATCCACCGTTTTATCCATTCCCTTCGAGTAAGTGACGCACTCATCTCTGATTCTAGCGGCAGTGACGATGACAGGCCTACTACCTCTTCTGGCTTGAGTTTCCTCCATCGCCAGCTATGGATGTAAGTAATCACGCCTTCGCGACATAAAGTCCATGTGTGACTATAAGTAGATCTAAAGTTTGTGTTAGATGATTTGAAGTTGCTGCCTTGTTAGATCTAGAGCTTATGTTAGATGATATGTAGTTGTTGCGTTGTTAGATTTAGATCTTGTGTTTGATCATTTGTAGCTACTGCCTTGTTAGATCTACAACTTGTGTTGCATCATCTGTAGCAACTGTCGTTGTAGATCGAGAGCTTGTTGTGTTATGTTATATTTTGTTGTCATCCATGTTGAATGTAGGACTCCTTGTGTGACGACTTTACCAGGCCTAGGTCCCCTTTGGAGAGTCGCAGATCCCATCGTTTATGGATAATTCTCAGCTAGATCCTAAGAATGACGTGTAGGTCTCCAATTGTGTTGCAACAAATTACCACAATCATGTGCAATCCCTCGTGAGGAAGGTTGCTTCATAGGTAGCTACAAAGATTGTGAATGATAAAAAGATCGAGAAGGCGCACAAGGTTGATAAGACGGAGAAGGCTGTTATTGCGAAGGGTACCATGAAATAGTTGCCCTTCATGTCGACCTTCGTCCTTGAGAAGATGATCAAGAGTAGCGCTTGAACTAATAAGGACTTCAAGGAGGTCCATCTGACTGGGTTCTATTTGAGCAATATGGAGCTAGTTGCAGCCACACTCAGGTGTACAAACACCTAAGGAAATGGAGGATCGCTCGTTGTTAGCATGTCGAGGGATCTAAGTGACCACTATCATCTTGGAGAGTGACCACTATCTCGAGCATGTCATAGTTAGCACACTAACTTGCATATTTCTTGCACACCATGAAAATTATGATCATGCATAACTAAGACTCCATTGTAATCGTAGGATCATCCAAATAACGTTGAGTTCCTGGACGTGCCCATCCCCAATTACTCTGAGATGCAAATCATCTTCTCATTTGACATGTGCTCAAGCAAGGCACTCGGGACACCTCCACAAACACATGGACATGATGATCAGGACACCCATGAGTCGGACACGGTGATCCTCGATGGCTCTGACAAGCCAGTGATATGTTGCTAACGTATCTATAATTTTTGATGTTCCATGCTTTGTTTTTATCTAATTTCTTATCTTTTGTTCCAACTTTGGAGTATTTTCATACACTTTCTTGGACTAATCTATTAACAAGATGCCACAGTGCCAGCTGTCTGTTTTCTACTGTTTTTCGTTCCAGGAAAGTCAGAAAATGAATATTCTCGGAATTGGACGGGACAAAAGCCAGTCAGTTTTTCACCGAGGGGGACATGGAGCCATAATACGAGACGGGGGGGCCAGGGGCGGCCAAACCACCTGGCCGTGCGGCCGGGCCTGGCCCACGCCAGGGGGTGGTGCGGCCACCTAGGGCACCCCCTCGACCTCCCCTTTCGCCTATAAGATGCCTCTGATACAGAAACCCTAAGGACCCGATCAAAATTCCATGAAAGAGTATGTAGCCGCCGTCATCTCAATCCCTAGATCGGGAGGGATCTGAAGCTCTTCCCGGCACCCTGCCAGAGAGGGGAATTCACCCTGGAGGTCTTCTTCATCATCATGCAAGCCTCCGGTGTGATGCGTGAGTAGTTCATCCTTGGACTACGGGTCCATGTAGTAGCTAGATGGCTGGTTCTTCTCCTTTGTGCTATCATGTTTAGATCTTGTGAGCTCTGTTCATGATCAAGATCATCTATTTGTAATCCTACATGTTGTGTTTGCAGGGATCCGATGGATATTGAGATGCTATTTCAGATTGATTATTGATTCTATCATGTCTTTGTTATTTGTGATCTTGCATGCTTTTCGTTGTTAGTAGTTATCTTGGCCAAGTAGATACTAGCAACTCCAAGAGTTAGTATTTATACTCGATAGTGGGTTCATGCCTCTAGTAATCTAGGAAAGTGACAGAAATCTCTAAGGTACTAGATGTGTTGTTGCTACTAGGGAGAAAACAACAATCCTTTGTTCATAGAACAATCGTATTGTTTACTTTACACGCAATGCGTAATGCAATTATCTATTGCTTGCAACTTAATACTGGAGGGGGTTCGGATGATAACCTGAAGGTGGATTATTAGTCATAGATGAAGTTGGCTTACAGTCTATGTATAATGTTGCAATGCCCAATCAAATCTCAAAGGAGTCAAGATGATTAGTATATGCATGTATGTTTTCTCGATGTTTGTCAATTGCCCCGTTGTAATTTGTTCACCCAACATGTTATCTATCTTAAGGAGAGCCACCACTAGTGAACTATGGACCCTGGTCCTTTCTTTTATCATGAATCTACAGTTGTTTACTATTTTCTATTTACTTTCTGCAAGCTTTTACTTTCTTCCACTCAATATGTCTAATCCTCTGTTTTCAGCAAAACTGGTGAGATTGACAACCTCACTGTAAGTTGGGGGCAAAGTTTTGTGGTTGTGTTGTGCAGGATTCCAAGTTGGCAACAACACCTTGGAGGTGTTTCCTTGCTCCTACTGGTTTGATAACCTTGGTTTCATAACTGAGGGAAAACTTGTTGATGTGCTCATCATACCTTCCTCTTAGGGTTCCCCAACGATCTCGATATATTTTGGGCCATCAAGCATATTTTATGGCGCCGTTGTCGGGGAGTCAAGGACATCTTTACAAAGGAGTCCCTCATAACCAATCTCTTTACTTTGTTGTTTTTGTTTTGCTTAGTTTATTTTTGTTTTGTTTGCTTGTTTCTTTATCAAAAATACAAAAAATTAGTTGTACTAGTTTGCTTTCTTTATCAAAAACACACAAAAATTAGTTCCCACTTCAAGTTGTTTTTATGTCTAGTTCTGCTCTAATCACTATTTCATTATGGATAGCCCACTCGGTTTCCTATTTGGGAAAACTACTATCACTGCTAAGGTAGTAGATGAACCACCACATGCTAGAACCTCCATGGAAGATTTTATAAGGTATAGAGAATCTTATAAGGGAAAAGTCATGAGAGCCGTGTTAAAAAGGTTGGATCTAATTGCTAAAATTTTGCTTAAACGCCATGATATAAATTGTTGTTCTGAAAAAGATACTAAACATCTTAAATTCCAATGTGGCTTTAGTAAAGAATTTGTAATTATGAACTATCATTGGAATAAATATATTCATCTTGGATTTGAAGAAGTAGAACAATTCATTTTGTTTATGGGAGCTTCTGAAATAGAATCCTTCATGTCTAAAAACTATGAAACCTGTGTTGCTTGTAAAGACCTTAAAGATATGGTATCTTCTATCCTTGATCATTGCATAGAAAATTTCAGCAATAATTGTTATATCATTGATTATAAAGAGAGACGTAGTCATGCATAAGAATGTATCCACAATTTGCAGGACCCTATGGAAGAAGAAATTGCTGAACCTGAAAGCTTATTAGATGAAAAAGAGGAGGAGAGTGATGGACAAAAGGAGGAAGAATGGATTAGCTACCCATGCCTACCTTCTAATGAGAGTAACTCTTTATTCCTTACATTATTTGATTGTCCCCCGTGCTTACCAAAGAAGGATGAATGTTATGTTCATGTGGATTCTCTTGAAAAATCTACTATGGGTAAAGCTTGTGATAATAATTATGCTCCTGTTATCTATGATAATCCTTTATTAGTGCCTAACTTCGAAATGCATGGTACTAAAGAGTGTTGCTTAGAAAATGTTTATGATAAAGCTCTAGAAGATGGTCCTATATTGGTTGATAATATTAACCATACTACTATTAAAAATGATATTGGAGGGGTCTTGACCTTATCTTGGAACCCCATACCTCTTGAGAATGATCAGTCACCTTGTTATAAAATTGTTAAAAGTGGGTTTGAAGGTTTTAATCCGATTATTTTTGAGCTTGATAAAAATTATGTGTTTGTAGATCATGAAAAGCATGCTTTATGTGATAGTTATATTGTTGAGTTATTCATGAGGCTACTAAAAATTACTATGCGAGAGGAAAATATGGTTGTAGAAGTTTTCATGGTACCGAAACACCTCTTTATGTGCTGAAAGTTTTGAAGTTACTCTTGTTTTATCTTCCTATGCCTATCACTTTGTTCTTTGTGAATTTAGTTGCATACAAGATTCCTATGCATAGGAAGTGGGTTAGACTTAAATGTGTTTTGAATTTGATTCTTGATGCTCTCTTTTACTTTAATTCATATTTCTTATGTGAGCATCTTCTCAAACTATCACGCTTAACTTAAAGACGTTAAAGAAAAGTACTTATTGGGAGATAACCCAAAAGTTTTAGATGGGTCTTGGAAGTTATTACTTCTGTAATAACCGCTCCTTATCATTTTTATTTGCTTTTTGTGCCAAGAGTAACCTCTAATGAGAGAGAAGTAATACTTAGGAAAGTTGCTGTCCCGAAACAGATTTTTGTTCTTCACCGTAAAAATTCGTGTAAAATCTATGTACGTATTTTTGAGGAGTGAATTTTTATGCATATGCCTTAGGTTGTTATCTAACTTTCGTTAGTTCAACACTTTTTGATTTGAGCAACAAAAGGTCTTCGAAAAAATTCGTCTTTACCTGCTGGTCTGTTTTGATAGATTTCTGCCATTATTTGTATTCGCTTCTTGTTGGTTCCTTTTTTACTCCTTTTGAGGAATTGAGCTCTTTGAGGGAAGTGCTACAGTAGATTGTGTTTTAATGAAAGTTTTATTGGTGTTGAAACTGAACCCAAAGACTTATTATCTTGAGTGCACTAATGTTGCTAATAAAGATTGTGTGAAGTTTTGTATGAAGAAAAAGTTCAGGTGTATGGAAGAAATGAGTAATAAGATGAAGAATTGACTAAAGCTCAAGCTTGGGGATGCCACGCGTGTCACCCCAAGAAATATCCAAGAAGTACAAGCGTCAAAGCTTGGGGATGCCCAAGGCATCCCCTTCATCATCAATAAAAATCTCAGGTTTCTTCCAAACACTTCATTTTTTATTGTTTCATGCACAATTGTGTTGTTCTTGGAGCGTCTTCTTTTTCGTTTTCGTTTTTTTTTGTTTGCTTGGTTTTCTTAGTTTTCTAAATAAATTGGTTGGACCCCCTCTTTCATACATTAGTTTTCAAATAGTTTGGTTTGGATTGGAAAAAGAGTAGGGAAGTTCATGCTTAAGTGGTAAAGAGAGCTTGTTTTTGACTGTGGCCTATGCTTTGTCATGCCATGCTTGATATTTTTTTTGCTTTATACTTAGTGATCTTTGTTGTAGCATGACATGTTATAAACAATTGAGATTGCTTAATGTGCCTTGGAAGAATCATGCGTTGTTTTAGCATATTAAAGCATAGTATTGTGGTATTCTCATTTGATGCTTTATTTGGGTTGACTTAGCGCATGCTCACACCATGTTATGACTATTCCAAGTCATCATAGCCTTTATGATCCTTTAGTTTTCGTCTTGTAATATCACTTTATTCTTTAATCAATGATATTTTGTCGCTCTGCATGATTATGGCCATTATTGCTCTCTTAGTTGGTCGCTCCCAGTCTTTTGCTAGCCTCCGTAATCAAGTATGAGTTCCAATCATGCATCCAACTCCTAAAACCAAGTTATTCCAAAGATTCCACCATACCTACCTATTAGCATTTGCTATTCCAAGTATATTCATGTTTTTATCTACCTTCCGAATTAAACTTGTTATGTGATAATTAGTGATTAAAGCTCTCACGAACTTGATGGCACACTTTGCTTTCTTGTATTTAATAAAATTGACCCATTGTGTTCATCTTTGTTGCGTATATGCTTGCGCTTTATAAAATGAAATTAGCAGAACCATGTATCATGGGGAACGCTTCAACATTGCACTTGTACATTGTACCCCGTTGATATCATGTTATTTTGCTTATGGATCCTGTCGGTGTGAAATAAAAGTGGAACTTGTAAGATCATGGAGTTTGTATATGTGTTAGAGAAACGCCTGGATCGTGATACATTGCAAATGTATCTATAATTTTTAATGTTCCATGCTTAGTTTTATCCACTTTCTTGTGTTTTGTTCCAACTTTGGAGTACTTTTCATGTGATTTCTTGGACTAACCTATTAACAAGAGCCACAGTGCCAGCTGCCTGTTTTCTGCTGTTTTTGGATCCAGGAAAGTCAGAAAATGAATATTCTCAGAATTGGACGGGACAAAAGCCAAATGCCTATTTTTCCGGAAGGGATCAAGTGCCAGAATACGAGACGGAGAGGGGCCAGGGGCCGGCCACACCACCTGGCCGCGCGGCCAGGCTTGGCCCGCACCAGGGGGTGGTCTGGCCGACCCCAGCACCCCATCGGCCTCTCCTTCCGCCTATAAGTTGCCCTCGGGACGAAAACCCTAAGTACCCGATCAAAAATCCACGAAAGAGTCTGTAGCTGCCGTCGTCTCTGTCCCTAGATCGGGGGGGTCTGAAGCTCTTCCGGGCACCCTGCCGGAGAGGGGAATTCACCCTGGAGGTCTTCTTCATCACCATGCAAGCCTCCAGTGTGATGCGTGAGTAGTTCATCCTTGGACTACGGATCCATGTAGTAGCTAGATGGCTGGTTTCTCCTCCTTTGTGCTTTCATGTTTAGATCTTGTGAGCTCCGTTCATGATCAAGATCATCTATTTGTAATTCATACATGTTGTGTTTGCGGGGATCCGATGGATATTGAGATGCTATTTCAGATTGATTATTGATTCTATCATGTCTTTGTTATTTGAGATCTTGCATGCTTTCCGTTGTTAGTAGCTATCTTGGCCAAGTAGATGCTAGCAACTCCAAGAGTTAGTATTTATGCTCGATAGTGGGTTCATGCCTCTGGTAATCTAGGGAAGTGACAGAAATCTCTAAGGTACTAGATGTGTTGTTGCTACTAGGGAGAAAACAACGATCCTTTGTTCATAGAACAATTGTATTGTTTACTTTACACGCAGTTCGTAAAGCAATAATCTGTTGCTTGCAACTTAATACTGGAGGGGGTTCGGATGATAACCTGAAGGTGGATTATTAGTCATAGATGCAGTTGGATGGCAGTCTATGTATTATGTTGTAATGCCCAATCAAGTCTCAAAGGAGTCAAGATGATTAGTATATGCATATATTTCTTTCTCGGTGTTTGTAAATTGCCCCGCTGTAATTTATTCACCCAGCATGTTATCTATCTAAGGAGAGCCACCTCTAGTGAACTATGGATCCCGGTCCTTTTACTTTACATACAATCTACAACTGTTTACTACTTTGTGTTTACTTTTTGCAAACTATTACTTCTTTCCATTCGATACATTTAATCCTTTGTTTTCCGCAAAACATGGTGATATTGACAACCTCATCGCAAGTTGGGGACAAAGTTCGGTGGTTGTGTTGTGCAGGTCTCCATGTTGCTACTAGCACCAGTAGTGCGCCCTGCCAAGGCTCAGCTAGCAACACCTTTGGGGTGTTTCCTTGCTCCTACTGGTTCGATTAAACCTTGGTTTCATAATTGAGGGAAAACTTTCTGCTGTGCTCATCATACCTTCCTCTTGGGGTTCCCAACGAGCTCTACGTCGATCTCGAGTGCATCAGGCCGCTAGCCTAAGCATGCCTAATCATGGTGGAAACTTGTAGCGTAACCATAATGAGCACTCTATGAAGCATCCTCAATAAAAACCTATGCAAATAGCAAATAAAAAGATCGTTGAGATGCTAATTGTCCGCTTGCCTTGTCATTTTGATTATGGGATAGCTCCTATATCATGTGCAAGTGGTACCCCGTTGGCGGTTCTTTATGATACATATGTACTTACAATGACAAGAGCTTACTTGTGACTAAAGTTGAGTATCATGAGGTTCGATCTTCGTAAGTAAGGGGCATGAGATTTCGCCTTATAACTTGTCAAGCATATCCTCTTAGTTGTGTCACTTTAACCTTAATCACTTAAAGATGCTTATGATAGGTGCAATGAGAGCTGAAAGCTAACAAGTACCATAATTTTTGGAAGCTCTTTATGAAACTTGAATCTCTACTTCCTTCTATGAAGGCCTTTCTTTTACTTTTATGTTGAGTCTCCACCTTCTACCTTTATGCACCTACTTTGAGAGCATAGTGGCCATTCTTAGTTCTATGTGCATTGTCCCAAGACTTGTTGATTGATGCATAACTTGATATTGCTTGTTCTTAAACTACTTGTATCTAGTCACTCTTATGAACTTTGAAGGTGTCTTATGCATTTATGTTTGCTACTCTATGAGGGACAAGATGAATGCCACTATGCTATGTTTTCTTTATGCGAAACAAACAAACGTCTTGCAAAGCATTGTTATGCATGAATCTTTTGTTTGTGCCTTTTCATGTTGCAACATAGTTGCTATGTATTATTGCTAGAACTTTATCTTTCATGCTATGCTGAAGTACTATTATCCCAGCTTTCAATGTTTTACAAATACTTTGATCAAGTTTATGATGGTGCATGTCACCTCAAAAATTATTCTTTCTTTTTATCAATTACCTACTCGAGGACGAGCAGGAGTTAAGCTTGGGGATGTTGATACGTTGCTAACGTATCCATAATTTTTTATGTTCCATGCTTGGTTTTTATCTACTTTCTTATGTTTTGTTCCAACTTTGGAGTATTTTCATACACTTTCTTGGACTAACCTATTAACAAGATGCCACAGTGCCAGCTGCCTGTTTTCTGCTATTTTTGGTTCCAGAAAAGTCAGAAAATGAATATTCTCGGAATTGGACGGGACAAAAGCCAAAGTCAGTTTTTCACCGAGGGGGACACGGAGCCAGAATACAAGACGGAGAGGGGCCAGGGGGCGGCCACACCATCTGGCCATGCGGCTAGGCCTGGCCCGCGCCAGGGGGTGGTGCGGCCACCCAGGGCACCCCCTCGGCCTCCCCTTTCACCTATAAGATGCCTCTGATACAGAAACCCTAAGGACCCGATCAAAATTCCACAAAAGAGTCTGTAGCCACTGTCATCTCCATCCCTAGATCGGCAGGGATCTGAAGCTCTTCCTGGCACCCTGCCGGAGAGGGGAATTCACCCTGGATGCCTTCTTCATCATCATGCAAGCCTCCGGTGTGATGCATGAGTAGTTCATCCTTGGACTACGGGTCCATGTAGTAGCTAGATGGTTGGTTTTTTTTCCTTTGTGCTATCATGTTTAGATCTTGTGAGCTCCGTTCATGATCAAGATCATCTATTTATAATCCTACATGTTGTGGTTGCGGGGATCCGATGGATATTGAGATGCTATTTCAGATTGATTATTGATTCTATCATGTCTTTGTTATTTGTGATCTTGCATGCTTTTCGTTGTTAGTAGCTATCTTGGCCAAGTAGATGCTAGCAACTCCAAGAGTTAGTATTTATGCTCGATAGTGGGTTCATGCTTCTAGTAATCTGGGGAAGTGACATAAATCTCTAAGGTACTAGATGTGTTGTTGCTACTAGGGAGAAAACAACAATCCTTTATTCATAGAACAATCGTATTGTTTACTTTACACGCAATGCGTAATGCAATTATCTATTGCTTGCAACTTAATACTGGAGGGGGTTCGGATGATAACCTGAAGGTGGATTATTAGTCATAGATGCAGTTGGATTACAGTCTATGTATAATGTTGTAATGCCCAATCGAATCTCAAAGGAGTCAAGATGATTAGTATATGCATGTATGTTTTCTCGATGTTTGTCAATTGCCCCGTTGTAATTTGTTCACCCAACATGTTATCTATCTTAAGGAGAGCCACCACTAGTGAACTATGGACCTCGGTCCTTTATTTTATCATCAATCTACAACTATTTACTGTTTTCTGCTTACTTTCTGCAAGCTTTTACTTTCTTCCACTTGATACGTCTAATCCTTTGTTTTCAGCAAAACTGGTGAGACTGACAACTTCACTGTAAGTTGGGGGCAAAGTTCTGTGGTTGTGTTGTGTAGGATTCCAAGTTGGCAACAACACCTTGGAGGTGTTTCCTTGCTCCTACTGGTTCGATGACCTTGGTTTCATAACTGAGGGAAAACTTGTTGCTGTGCTCATCATACCTTCCTCTTGGGGTTCCCCAACAAGCTCGATATATTTTGGGCCATCAGCCAGTCATCGACATCCCTAACATGCCAACTTTTGTAGGGAAGAGGAAGCGGGCGCCCTTGCTGATGACGAGTGATGGCAACAAGTTTGTGTGTACCAACTTGTTGGGACTCGAAGTATAGAGTGTTGTAGCAAGCATCGTTTCTCCACAAAGGGTTTATATTGAACTCCCGAGAATTGCAAGGACTTGTCTTTTGTCCACTTATAGCAACATGGAAACAAAGTGTTTGCCTTGCGTCCCCAACTCCACTATGTGGTTGTTAAGCACAAGGTTTCATATTAGTAAAACAGTAAAATAAAATAATAGTAAAATAAGCTTTAACTAGAACATGAAAATAAAAACAATAAAGTAAAGTTCTTTTTGGTTTTTGTTTATGCTTGCTGAAAGTAAAGGTATTTTTGTATTTACAAATTTAATTCTTGCAAAAAATGTAAAGGATAGTAAAAACAAGTAAAAGTGGTTTCGTATGATAAAAATGGACATGGGTTCATGGGTTCACTTGTCTACTCTCTCATAAAATGTGGTGGACATAAAATTGCTCACAAATGATATAATATTGCTTAGAACTTTATTATTTGTTTGATTAGCATTCATATGGGCATCACGTCCTAATATAAAGATGATGTAGCACATATTACTTATACTCCTCTAGAAAGGGAAAAGTCCATGCAATCTAGAAATAAGAATAAATAGAGTATAGCCTTAGGTACTTTGACGTGTTATTTGTATAACAAATGTGCTACCTTGAGCAAATAAGAACATTTTTTCTATCACAAGACGAATACAACACATGCATTCACTTTATCCCTAGTGAGATAATAAAAGAAAGGTAAAAATCATAGTGAATCTCAATTTTTTTTGTCACTATCCAATCACCACCAACATGTTACTCCAACTAATACACACATTCCCCTACACAGGTTCTTGCATACAAGTACGATCAAAAAGTACTTAGTAATGGGGTACATAATATGTATCTACCAATACATCTTACACATAATAGGAATTCAATCTCAAATATCATCTCATAAAACAAAGATCCACCTCATAGAAAATGTCGGAGGGATGACCCTCGGATAGGCCAAGCTAGGCTCAACTAGCCGGCTCTAGGATGCCTGGCCAGATGGCCGAAAGACAAAGAACCATATCTGGGTGGACTGCTCCATCCGGTCCTCCCTCAAGATTCCGTGGCTAGCCTGTCTAACCGGATGGCCAGAAGAATCGGTTGGGTGGCCGCCTCTACCCGGCAGCCTCAGATCTGCTAGCCAAGATACGGAGGGGGTGACGCTCCTTGCTGAGTGCACCCCTGACCGGATAGGCTGGCACGCTATCCTGTCGGTGCTAGAAGACATCTGCGCCAAAGCACCAAGGTTGGAAGCTGAGAAGAGCATTGCCGGCTGACCGCTAAAGCACCAACTTATGAGTAAAGCGTCAGGTGACAAGTAAAGCACCGGCTGACGAGTAAAGCGTCGAGTGACGCCCTAAGCAAGGCACTGGGACACTATAGCATTGTCCCCCTGTACTGGAGGCTTGACTGGGTCTTGTCCCACCGGCTGGGCCCGTCCAGCTAGCCCGCTTTGTAAACCAAAAGCCCAAATAGTAAACCCTAGAGCCCACATTGTAACTTACCTCTCCCAGCCAGTATATAAGGGAGGGTAGTGCTAGGGTTCTAGGTAAGTTCTCTAGATTCAACAAGTTAAGTAGTTCATCTTCTTCCTCTAACTCTCCATAGCAGCCAGGAAAACAACTCAAGGAGCACTTGTACTGGGCATTTGCCCCCGGGATAGTAGATCCTTGCAGGAGTAGGAGTGTAACCTCGACAAGGGGGCTCCAAACCTGGGTACATCATTGTGTTTGCAGTATATGTGCCCAACCCGTTGAGAGTATCCACCAATAGCATCCTGATTGTCCCCTCTCATGCCATCCCCGATGGAACTGCTGTGTTCCACACCACGACAGTTGGCGCCCACCATGGGCATCATAACAACTCCAAGCGGCATGGCCACGACAACCGCCATTGCAAAAGAAAGGACGACCAGCTGGACAACTGTTATGGGTCCAAGCAGATAGCGGCCATCCAAGAAGATCCGGTTGCAGGCGGTAGCCAGAGGCAGAAGCCCGACGATTGGCCACTGCGACCCAAGTACACCATCGAATCGATGCTGGATGCCCCATGCAAGTTCCACAGTGGCGGCAACAAGACGGCTACACACACAACACGCCAGTGCACCTGGACAAAGAGGATGGTCGAGGTTGCGGGTTACCACCGCCACCTCCACCAGCCGGTGGCCAGCAGGACAACCGTGAACGCTAGAACCGCCAGGACAAGGACGAAGGTGATTACCCTTGTCGGGTGGGCAACTACCACATCTTCACCATCGAGCCGGAGACCAAGCATAGCAAGAGGCGTCGTGATGCGGAGGTGAACACAATTATTCCCCCGTTCCTCAGTACCTAAACTGGTCTAAGCAAGAAATCATGTGGAGCAGGAAGGACCAGTCGGGTACCTGCACAATGGTCCTAGGTCCTATCATCGTCTCCAAGAAGCACTCTGCAAATTCTCCCACGTCCTCATAGATGGAGGCAGCAACATCAACCTCCTATACCGTAGCTCGTTGGACCGACTCGGCATTAGCGAGTCCCAGTTGGAGTGGTCCAGTACCTCCTTCCATGGAGCAGTTACGGGCCCATCGCATTCGCCCATCGATAGGATCCGGCTGGACGTCATCTTCAGCATAGAGGGAAACTTCCGCTACGAGCCTATCTAGTTTGAGGTGGTCAACCTCTCTAGCGCATATCACGCCATTCTTGGACGCCTAGCTCTAACCAAGTTCATGGAGGTGTCGCACTACGCGTACCTCAAGATGAAGCTTCCCAGACCCAAGGGAGTAATTACTATCGCCGGTGACTACAAGCGGTCAGTGGAATGTGCCACAGACGGCTCCAAGATAGCCAAAGCCATGATCATCACGGAGGAGAAGCGCATCATCATGTAGAACGTGGTGGCCCTATAGGCGGAGATGCCGGTTGGCGAGCCAAAGCCAACTAGAGAGGCACAGTTCAAGCCATCCAAGGGCACCAAGAAGATCCTGCTCAACGAGGCCGAGCCGGACAAGTTCATCCTGGTCAAAGATGGCCTTGACAGTAAATAGGAAAGTACGCTCGTCGACTTCCTCCGTGAGAATCGGGATATCTTTGCATGGTCTGACATGCCTGGTGTTCCGAGGGAGCTCGCTAAGCACTCTTTACATGTCAGGACGGATGCAAAGCTGGTCAAGCAATCCCTACGCCGCTTCGCTGAGGAGAAGAGAA
The DNA here is from genome assembly GCA_910589775.1 of Avena eriantha. Taxonomy (NCBI): domain Eukaryota; kingdom Viridiplantae; phylum Streptophyta; class Magnoliopsida; order Poales; family Poaceae; genus Avena; species Avena eriantha. The sequence continues at coordinate 254,320,618 of OU342746.1, forward strand.
GAACAATTTGTGAAGAAATCACCCGGCTGCTTGCAGCCAGATTCATCATGGAAGTTTTCCACCCGGAATGGCTGGCAAACCCAGTGCTAGTGCTGAAGAAGAACAAGACTTGGGGCATGTGTGTTGATTACACCAGCCTCAACAAGGCATGCCCCAAAGATCTGTTCGCCCTGCGAAGGATAGATAAGGTGATCGACTCCACCACTGGCTGCGAACTGTTGTCATTTCTGGATGCATACTCTGGCTACCACCAGATCCGGCTGAACCCCACTAATCAAATAAAGACAACATTCATCACCCCGTATGGGGCTTACTGCTACACCATCATGCCATTTGGACTGAAAAATGCAGGGACTACATACCAACGCTGCATGCAAAAGTGACTGCAATCACAGATCGGCAGAAACGTACACGCCTACTTTGATGATGTGGCGGTCAAGACAAAGGAGCAGCGGACACTCCTCGAAGACCTAAAGGAAACATTTGCCAACCTCTGCAGGTTCCAGATGAAGCTGAATCCATAGAAGTGTGTGTTCGGCGTCCCAGCCGGCCAGCTCCTCGGTTTCCTTGTCTCAGAATGAGGGATCGAGGCCAACCCGGAGAAGATTGGCACGATCGAGCGCATGCAGCCACCGTAGAACCTGCACGACATGCAGAAGTTCACCGGGTGCCTAGCCTCCCTCAGTCGGTTCGTCAGCCGTCTAGGCGAGAAATCACTCCTGTTGTACCAACTCATGAAGAAAACGGACAAGTTTGTCTAGACGGCCCAGGAAGATGAAGCCTTCCACGACCTCAAGCGCATGCTCTCCTCCCATCAATACTAGCGGCCCCGCTGCAAAGGAGCCAATGCTGATGTACATTGCAGCTACCAACCGGGTCGTCAGTGTCGTGCTCATGGTTGAGAGGCTGGAAGAAAGAAAGGCGCAGCCGGTCCAGTGCCCAGTGTACTACCTGAGTGAGGTACTCTTGCTCTCAAAGCGGAACTACCCCCACTATTAGAAGTTGGTGTATAGCGTATACATGGCCGCCAAGAAACTGAAGCACTACTTCCAAGAGCACTCCATCCGGGTGGTGGCGTTAGCGCCACTTTCGGAGATCATCGGCAACAGGGACGCCACCAATCGGGTGGCGAAATGGGCAATAGAGTTTGCCGCTCACTACATCCGGTACGAGCCAAGAACGGTGATCAAGTCTCAGGCCCTGGTGGATTTCCTTGTTGACTGGGTGGAAACACAGTACCTTCCACTATGCCCTGACTCCACGCACTAGAAGCTACACTTCGATGGCTCCAAGATGTACGGGGAACTCGAAGCTGGTGTTGTCATCACCTCTCCAAAAGGAGACCGGCTGGAGTACGCGTGGCAGATCTACTTTTGTGCATCCAACAATGTCGCCGAGTACAAAGCGCTCGTCCATGGCCTCAAAATGGCAAACAAAATCGGCATGTGACGCATCCTCTGCTTCGGTGATTCGGACCTGGTGGTGCAACAAGTATCAGGCGACTAGGACGCCAAGGACGCAAACATGGCACTATACAGCTTCTCCGTGTAGCAGCTATGCGCCTTCTTCGAAGGGTGCGAGTTTCACCATGTCCCTCGAGCAAACAACGAGGCCACAGACGTGCTCGCCCATGTCAGGTCAACAAGGCAAGCAATTCCACCTAGAGTCACCCTCGAGCACCTACGCAAGCCATCCATCACACCATCTCCGGAATCCGAGTCCATCATACCGGACACAGACCTAGGGACTGCCTGAAGGGAATATGCCCTGAGAGGCAATAATAAAGTTGTTATTATTGTATTCCAAGTATATGATAGATGTTTATTTTGCATGCTATAATTGTATTGATTGGAAACATTAATACGTGTGTGTTTAATAAACAAATAAAGGGTTCTTAGTTATGCCTCTCTTATAAACTAACTCGTTGATTAACAAGATGATCAAGGTTTTCTGATCACGGACATTGGATGTTGTTAATAACGTGGTCACAACATTGGTGGAATGATGTGATGAACATTCATCCGAAGTATAGCAATACAATCAAAGTCATTGTGTTTAAATTTCTATAACATCATACAAAGTAATTCTAGTCCTTAGACCACGAGATCATGTAAATCACTAACACTAGAAGAGTAACTTGATAACATCAAACATCACACCATAACAGGGTGACTATAAAGGTGGGTTCAGATACTTCGAAGGTGTTATGTAGAGGCTCATGGATCAAGAGTGGGATTTTTCCATCCCGATGACAAATAGATATACTCTGGGCCCTCTCGGTGATATCACATTGAGATAGCTTGCAAGCAAGTGATGTGATCACTAGAATGTTATATCACGGGAACGAGAAAAAAGTGCATGTCGGTAACGAGATCAAACTAGGTATGGAGATACCGATGATCGAATCTCGGACATGTAATATATCGTGAGACAAAGGGATTTAGTTACTAGCGTTAAAGGATCTCACGACCACAGAATTCATCGTTGAATGTGTGGGAATCAGTATGGATCTCCAGGTCCCGCTACTGATTATTCATCAGAGAACGGTCTCGATCATGTCTGCATTATTCGTGAACCATAGGGTGACACACTTAAGGGATACCGACACCATTTGGAGCTAATGTGTTCTAGAGAAAAGAATTGCAAAGCGCTAGAATTATTTCCATGGACACTAGACTTGTTTCGGGTGAATTGCTGAAATTGGTTCTGTAGGTAACATTGAAATATTGCAGGGGTTTTATGTTAATATTTTTTAATGAAAGTAATTAACAAAAATTTGAATAAAATAAATAAAAGAGTTTTATTAAATGAGAGTTGCATTAAATTTGGTGGACATTTAATGCATGTGAGTGGGAGTATGAGTGTAGGCATGTTTATGTGAGTGGAGCATCCACCACATGAATGAAGGAAGAGGTGGGGGCACCTCCATGGTCGTCGGCCATGGGAGGGGGCTGCCCCTCTCCTCCTCTCATACCACACCTCTTCATGAAGGATCTCTCTCCCCCTCTAGAATTATTCCCCATGGTCTCAGATTAGCGAGATACATGTTCCTGATGGCTTTTTGTCTATAAGGAGTTGATGCTTCCGTTGCATCGCTGGAGCGAGGAGGCGGAGGTTGTTTGGTGGACCGGACATGTGTGCGATCAAGGATGCGCTGCTGAGTTGCGGTGTTGGACTTCCTCTCGATCGTAAGATCGGCAAGCGTACAACTACATCATCCACGAGTCCAACCTCGTAACACTTTTTCAGTCTTCAAGGGTATGTTCTCTATGAATGTATCCAGCTGTTTCTTGTATCTAGGTAGATTGATCTTGGTGCTTAGTAGTTCTCATCATAGATTTTTTTGTTTTCTATGCTGCAAACCCAACACCGTCGGCTCCAAGTGACCTGAGGTTGCCGCTACAGCCCTGGGGACTGCCACACCGCGCTCGGGGTCTGCCGCTAAGTCCCCGGGGACTGCCACGCTGCACTCGAGGACTGCCACGTCCATCTCGGGGACTGCCGGGTCGAAGGTCGTGACACTCCTAGTCGGCGCTAGTTGCCTGGGGACTGTCGGCTCCGTTATTCCACCCAGTAGTCCACTCGACGAGCTCGGGCCGGTCACGTGCAAGGAAATCAAGCTAATCATGGAGACTGTGTAGGCCATCCGGGAAACCCCTCCATGGGCCAAGATATTCATGAGCTTCCTGGCCAAAGGGGAGCTGCCCGACGAAGAGGTTGAGGCAAGGCAAGTGAAGCGCAGAGCAAGTGCATACACCATCATCATCAACAAGTTGTACAAGCGTAGTGTTGGAGGAATCTATCAGCGTTACATGAGCCAAGAAGAAGGAAACCGACTACTGGTCGACATTCACCAAGGCAAGTGCGGTCACCACGCATCGTCGCGAGCCATAGTGACAAAGGAGTTTCGCCATGGGTTCTACTGGCCCACTGAGTTGGAAGACGCCAAGCAAATGGTGAAGGCATGCAATGGGTGCCAAAGATTCAGCCAACAAAAGCACACTCCGGCTGTAGCCCTCAAGACAATTCCCATCACCTGGCCATTCGCTGTCTAGGGTTTGGACATGGTAGGCCCCTTCAAAACAGCGTGATCCGGCATGACGCACTTGCTAGTGGCAGTGGACAAGTTCACCAAGTGGATTGGGGCAAAGCCAATGAAGAAGCTGGACGAGCCAAAAGTGGTCAAGTTCTTCACAAACATCATCACGCACTTTGGCTACCCCAACAACATCATCACCAACAACAACACGAACTTCAACAAAGGGGCCTTCGCGCGCTTTTGAGGATAAAAGGGCATCCGCCTATACCTCGCCTCCGTCATGCACCCCAAGTCCAATGGGTAGTGCGAGCGAGCAAACGGTCTGGTCCTGGCCGGAATCAAGCACCGGCTGATCGAGCGACTGATGAGATCCCCCGGATGTTGGATAGAAGAGATATCGGCTGTGTTGTGGAGCCTGCGCACCACGCCAAACTGCTCCACCGGCTACACACCATTCTTCCTCATCTATGGAGCAGAGGCGGTCCTACCAATTGACATTGAGTTCGACGCACCCCACAAGCTGTTATACATTGAGTGGTAGGCCAAAGAAGCACGGGAGGATAATGTCGACCTCCTCGAAGAGGCACGCGATCTAGCCTTGTCCAGATCTACCATCTACCAGCAGGACATGCGTCGCTACCACGCTAGCCAGATCCGCAACATCTCGTTTTGAGAGGGCGACCTAGTGTTGCGACTGGTACAAGACACCAAGGGGATGCACAAGTTGTCTCCACCTTGGGAGGGGTCATTCATCATCAGCCGAGTGCTGCAGAATAACTCATACTACCTCATCGACTCCCTCCAGCCGGCAAAGAACAAGATGGATCACTCCGGCGAAGAAACTAAGCGCCCATGGAATGCGAACCTACTTTGCCTATTTTACACTTAAACAAGAAGTGTATGTATCTTACTTTTATGTAATGAACAAGTTGAGGAGCCTCGACACAGTCTCGGGGACTCTGTAATCATTTGGCATTTCCTGCTGCATAATTTGGCATTTTCAGGCTACATTATTTTTAACCCTGGATCCAGCTATCTCCCGCGAGGACTCGCCAGATGGCCGTGTATTCCATACGGCAAAGTAATGTATGTGGCTATAAGGGATTCCAGTTCGATTCCGCCTGCAGATCGCAAGTCGGCTGACATATCTGGCAAGAGTAGAAAGCTCGAAGACCCCTACACGAAAAGTCCTAAGGAAAAAAAACGTCTGGATGTTCTGGTTGCGCTCGCTCGCTCAATGATCTGAAGTATCGTGCAGTACGCCCACTAGCTACCCCTTTGGTTCCGGCTGCAGACCGCAACCCAGCTTGCGGCTGGCAAGGACACAACTTAAGCGGCCAATGCTCACTGAGAAAAGGACCAAGTTATTAGCCTAGCGCAAAACGGCAAAGTTTCCAACCCCAAGGAATGAACTACAAACTATATTCCTCTTATGCATATCTAACGCAGAAACCATTACTTGTGTTCTATTTTTTAATGAGTCAAAATCCAAGCTAAGTACCAGGGCTAGGTGCTAATCACCCCTAGGCGGCAGAAGGCAGAAAGGAGCTTCGACCCGGCTAGATACTCCAGGTGGCCCGAACCTCGGGGACTACACCCTATGGGTGCGCTCACGCGCCCCTGATATGTTGCAAACGTATCCATAATTTTTGATGTTCCATGCTTGGTTTTATCTACTTTCTTATGTTTTGTCCACACTTTGGAGTACTTTTCATATGATTTCTTGGACTAACCTATTAACAAGAGCCACAGTGCGAGCTGCCGGTTTTCTGTTGTTTTTGGTTCCAGGAAAGTCAGAAAATGAATATTCTCGGAATTGGACGGGACAAAAGCCAAAGTCAGTTTTTCACCGAGGGACACCAGGAGCCAGAATATGAGACGGAGAGGGGCTGGGGCCCAGCCACACCACCTGGCCGCGCGGGCTGGGCCTGGCCACGCCAGGGGGTGGTCTGGCCGACCTAGACACCCCCTCGGTCTCCCTCTTTGCCTATAAGATGCCTTCTAACCTAAAAACTCAGGGGGTTCGACGTTTTTCTAGAAGGAGTTCTTCTTCGCCGCCACCACCAGATTCCACGAAAAAGCGCCAGAAACTCCGTTCTGGCACCCTGCCGGGACGGGGAATTGGAGGAGATCATCGCCACCATCGCTTCTCCATCGACCATCCATGTTTCCCCCATCTATGAGTGAGTAATCCCCCGCTGTAGGCTATGGGGATGGTAGGGATTGGATGAGATCGTTCATGTAATGGCATCAGATTGTTAGGGCATGGTGCCTAGTATCTTCTATTAGTGCTTTATGACTTTGTTGCGACTTGTTATGCTTAATGCTTGTCACTAGGGCCCGAGTGCCATGATTTCAGATCTGAACATGTTATTGCTTCATTATGATAGTATTGTTTATGGTCTTACCTACAAGTTGTATACACACATTGTTGTCCGGAACCAATGGCCCCGAAGTGACAGAAATCGGGACAACCGGAGGGAATGACTTTGACTTGAGGATCACATGTGTTCACGGAGTGTTAATGCTTTGCTCCGATGCTCTATTAAAAGGAGCACCTTAATTGCTAGTAGTTCCCTTGAGGCCCCGCTGCAAACGGGCTGGCAGGACAAAATATGTTGTGCAAGTTCTCATTGCGAGCACGTATGACTATATATGGAACACATGCCTAGGATTATCTAGTACTTGGATGCTTTATCTTATTTATCTACAATTGCCCTATGTTCTGATTGCTATGTGAATTATCTTGTCCATGCAACGCCCGTCCATCCATCCCTATGCCTACCGCACTCGAATCCTACTGTTTACTGCTATTGTTACTCCTGTCTTTACTTTACTACTGTTGTTACTTTGCTATTCCTACTACAAAACTATTGCTACTGATAAATTGCTGTGAGCAAGATTATTTCCAGGTGCAGCTGAATTGACAACTCTGTTGTTAAGGCTTATAATTATTCTTTGGCTCCCCTTGTGTCGAATCAATAAATTGGGTTTCACTTCCCTCGAAAATACTGCGATACACCCCCTATACTTGTGGGTCATCAAGACTATTTTCTAGCGCCGTTGCCGGGGAGCATAGCTTTATTTATCAAGTCCACTTGGAATCAGTATTGTCCAAGCTTAGTTTATTTTTGCCTTGTTTGCTTGTTTCTTTATCAAAAATACAAAAAAAATAGTTCCTACTCTAGTTGTTATTTTTGTTGGTCTGTTATTGTCTTACTTTATCATGCTTTTTATCAATGGTTGGTTTCTTTGAGACTGAATCTTATTGGCAAGGTGGGTTCACGGAAGATCAAAAATACTATTATAAGGAACACCGCTTGTCACAAAAAGGGAAACACTTATGGGAACAAATTGATAAATTGTATACCATTGCTAGAAACGTGTGCTCTACTTATAATGTTACTTATTGCTTTGATAAATCTTATTGCTATAAGAGGTATAAACACCTCCCTTTTCAATGTGAGTATAATGATAATGTTACCATATCTTGTTATGTTAAAGGAAATTATGACTTTTATGATGTGAAACAAATTGAAGAATTTCTTGCTTGGAAGGGTGCATTTGAACTTGCTAGTTTGCTTGAAAATATTGATGATTCACCTTATAAATATGAGGTTTATGATATACTTAGATTTTGCTTTGATAATTACAAGGAAGAAAATGGCTATATTCTTAAATATATTAATAGATGCTTTCCACAAATGGAAGAGACCAATGCCTTGCAGGATCCTATGGAAGAAGAAATTGATGAACCTGAAAGCTCATTAGATGAAAAAGAGGAGGAGAGTGATGAACAGAAGGAGGAAGAATGGATTAGCTACCCATGCCTACCTTCTAATGAGAGTAACTCTTTCTCCCTTACATTATTTGATTGTCCCCCACACTTACCAAAGGAGGATGAATGTTATGCTCATGTTATCTATGATAATCCTTTATTTGTGCTTAACTTCGATTTGCATGGTATTAAAGAGTTTTGCTTAGAAAATGTTTATGATAAAGCTCTAGACGATGGTCCTATATTGAATGATCGGTCATCTTGTTATAGAATTGTTAAAAGTGGGTTTGAAGGTTTTAATCCCACTATTTTTGAGCTTGATAAAAACTATGTTTTGGTAGAACATGAAAAGCATGCTTTATGTGGTAGTTATATTGTTGAGTTTATTCGTGAGACTACTGAAAATTATTATGAGAGAGGAAAATATGGCTGTAGAAGATTTCATGGTATTGAAACACCTCTCTATGTGCTGAAAGTTTTGAAGTTACTCTTGTTTTATCTTCCTATGCCTGTCACTTTATTATTTGCGAATTTTTTTGCATACAAGATTCCTATGCATAGGAAGTGGGTTAGACTTAAATGTGTTTTGAATTTGCTTCTTGATGCTCTCTTTTACTCAGTTCATATTTCTTATGTGAGCATCCTCTCAAACTATCATGCCTACCTTAAAGGCGTTAAAGTACTTATTGGGAGATAACCCAAAAGTTTTAGATAAGTCTTGGAAGTTATTGCTTCAATAATAACTGCTCCTTATCCTTTTTATTTGCTTTTTTGTGCCAAGAGTAACCTCTAATGAGAGAGAAGTAATGATGGGAAAGTTGCTGTCCCGAAACAGATTTCTGTGTTTCACCGTAAAAATTCGTGTAAAATCTCTGTACATCCTTTTGAGGCGCGAATTTTAGTGCTTCTGCCCCTGGTTGTTATCTAACTTTCGTTAGTTCAACACTTTTCGATTTGAGCAACAGAAGGTCTTCGAAAAAAATCGTCTTTACCTACTGGTCTGTTTTGATAGATTTCTGCCATTATTTGCATTTGCTTCTTGTTGGTTCCTTTTTGAGTTCTTTTGGGGAATTGATATTTTTGAGGGAAGTGCTATAGTAGATTATGTTTTAATGGAATTTTTATTGGTGTTAGAACTGAATCTAAAGACTTATTATCTTGAGTGCACTAATGTTGCTAATAAAGATTATTTGACGTTTTGTATGAAGGAAAAATTTCAGGTGTATGGAAGGAATAAGTAATGAGATGAAGGATGGACTAAAGCTCAAGCTTGGGGATGCCACGCGTGTCACCCCAAGAAATATCCAAAAATTACAAGCGTCAAAGCTTGGGGATGCCCAAGGCATCCCCTTCTTTGTCAATAAAAATTCCAGGTTTCTTCCAAACACTTCATTTTTTATTGTTTCATGCACAGTTGTGTTGTTCTTGGAGCGTCTTATTTTTCGTTTTCGTTTTGGTTTTTAGTTTGCTTGGTTTGTTTAGTTTGCTGAATAAATTGGTTGGATCCCCTCTTTCATACATTGGTTTTCAAATAGTTTGGTTTGGTTTGGAAAAGAGTAGGAAAGTTCATGCTTAAGTGGTAAAGAGAGCTTGTTTTTAACTGTGGCCTATGCTTTGTCATGCCATGCTTGATATTGTTTTGGCTTTATGCTTAGCATTCTTTGCTGTAGCATGACTTGTTATAAACAATTGAGATTGCTTAATGTGCCTTGGATGAATCATGCGTTGTTTTAGCATATTAAAGCATATTATTGTGGTATTCTCCTTTGATGCTTTATTTGGGTTGACTTGGCATATGCTCACACCATGTTATGACTATCCAAAGTCACCATAAGCCTTTATGATCCTTTAGTTTTCAACTTGTAGTATCACATTATGCTTTGATTAATGATGCTTTGTTGTTATGCATGATTATGGCCATTATTGCTCTCTTAGTTGGTCGCTCCTAGTCTTTTGCTAGCCTCCATAACCGAGTATGAGTTCCACTCATGCATCCAATTCCTGAAACCAATTTATTCCAAAGAGTCCACCATACCTATCTATTAGCATATGCTATTCAAAATAAATTCATGTTTTTATCTACCTTCTGAACTAAACTTGTTATGAGAAAACTAGTGATTAAAGCTCTCACGAACTTGATGGCACACTTTAATTTTCTTGCCCTTAATAAACTTGAACCATTTGTTTCGTCTATGTTGTATATGCTTGCACTTATTTGTTGGGGATTAGCAGAACCATGCTATCATGGGGAATGCTTTCAACATTGCACTGGTACTTTGTACCTAGTTGATATCATGCTCTTTTGTCTATGGATGTCGTCGGTGTGAAATGAAAGGGGAGCTTGTAAGTCCATGGAGTTATGTATATGTGTTAGAGAAATGCCTGTCTAATCCATGCTGACATGGTGGAAACCTACATCGTAACCATAATGAGCTGTCTATGAAGCATTCTTCTTATAAAAAAAGAGTCCTATATTGAGAAAAAAAGAGAAAAGGAAAAAAAAAGATTATGAAAAGAGGAAAGAGAGAAAAAAGCACCATATTCCCATGGTAAATAAGAAGATTGCTGAGATGCTCGTTGTCTGCTTGCCTTGTCATTTTGATATGGGGATCCTTCCGTATCATCGGGCAAGGGGTACCCCGTTGGCAGTTCTCTATGATACACATGTACTTACGAGGACAAGAACTTACCGGTGACTAAACTTGAGTAGCATGAGGAGCGACCCTCGTATTCAAGGGACATGAGATTTCTAACTTATACTTCGTCAAGCATGTACACCATAGTTTGTTCACTTTAACCTTAATCACTTCAAGATGCTTATGATAGGGGCAATGAGAGATGAAAGCTATTAAGTACCATAATTTTTGGAAGCTCTTTATGAAACTTGAATCCCTACTTCCTTCTATGAAGGCCTTTCTTCAACTTTTATATTGAGTCTCCACCTTCTACCTTTATGCACCTAATTTGAGAGCATAGTGGCCATTCTTAGTTCTATGTGCATTGTCCCAAGACTTGTTGATTGATCCATAGCTTTGATATTGCTTGTTTTAAACTATTTGTATCTAGTCACTCTTATAAACTTTGAAGGTGTCCTATGCATTTATGTTTGCTACTCTATGAGGGACAAGCTAAATGCCACTATGCTATGTTTTCTTTATGTGAAACAAACAAACGTCTTGCAAAGCATTGCTATTCATGAATATTTTGTTTGTGCCTTTTCATGTTGCAACATAGTTGCTTTGTCTTATTGCTAGAACTTTATTTTTCATGTTATGATTGAAGTACTATGATCCCAGCTATCATTGTTTTACAAATACTTTGATCAAGTTTATGATGGTGCATGTCACCTCAAAAATTATTCTTTATTTTTATCACTTACCTACTCGAGGACGAGCAGGAGTTAAGCTTGGGGATGTTGATACGTTGCAAACGTATCCATAATTTTTGATGTTCCATGCTTGGTTTTATCTACTTTCTTATGTTTTGTCCACACTTTGGAGTAGTTTTCATATGATATCTTGGACTAACATATTATCAAGAGCCACATTGTCAGCTGCCTGTTTTCTGCTATTTTTGGTTCCAGGAAAGTCAGAAAATGAATATTCTCGGAATTGGATGGGACAAAAGCCAAAGTCAGTTTTTCACCGAGGGACACCATGAGCCAGAATGTGAGACGGAGAGGGGCTGGGGCCTAGCCACACCACCTGGCCGCACGAGTTGGGCCTGGCGGCGCCAGGGGGTGCTCTGGCCGCCCTAGACACCCCCTCGGTCTCCCTCTTCGCCTATAAGATGCCTTTTGACCTAAAAACTCAGGGGGGTTTGACGTTTTTCCAGAATGAGTTCTGCTCTGCCGCCACCACTAGATTCCACGAAACAGCACCAGAAACTCTGTTCTGGCACCCTGCCGGGACGGGGAATTGGAGGAGATCATCGCCATCATCGCCACCAGCGCTTCTCCATCGACCATCCATGTTTCCCCCATCTATGAGTGAGTAATCCCCCGCTGTAGGCTATGGGGATGGTAGGGATTGGATGAGATCGTTCATGTAATGGCATCAGATTGTTAGGGCATGGTGCCTAGTATCTTCTATTAGTGCTTTATGACTTTGTTGCGACTTGTTATGCTTAATGCTTGTCACTAGGGCCCGAGTGCCATGATTTCAAATCTGAACATGTTATTGCTTCATTATGATAGTATTGTTTATGGTCTTACCTACAAGTTGTATACACACGTTGTTGTCCGGAACCAATGGCCCCGAAGTGACAGAAATCGGGATAACTGGAGGGAATGGCTTTGATGTGAGGATCACATGTGTTCACGGAGTGTTAATGCTTTGCTCCGGTGCTCTATTAAAAGGATCACCTTAATTGCTAGTAGTTCCCTTGAGGCCCCGCTACAAACGGGCTGGCAGGACAAAAGATGTTGTGCAAGTTCTCATTGCGAGCACGTATGACTATATATGGAACACATGCCTAGGATTATCTAATACTTGGATGCTTTATCTTATTTATCTGCAATTGCCCTATGTTTTGATTGCTATGTGAATTGTCTTGTCCATGCAACGCCCGTCCATCCATCCCTATGCCTACTGCACTCGAATCCTACTGTTTACTGCTATTGTTACTGCTTTTACTTTACTATTCCTACTACAAAATTGTTGCTACTGATAAACTGCTGTGAGCAAGATTGTTTCCAGGTGCAGCTGAATTGACAACTCAGTTGTTAAGGCTTATAAATATTCTTTGGCTCCCCTTGTGTCGAATCAATAAATTGGGTTTCACTTCCCTCGAAAATACTGCGATACACCCCTATACTTGTGGGACATCAGCCCCCCACACAAAGACCTGCAAACGGGAACAACACAAAGGAGCTTTGACCCGACTGGATTCTCTAGTCGGCCTGAACCTCGGGGACCCTGTGAGTGCACTCACGCGCCCCCACACAGAAACAAGCATGCAACAAACGCAAGCCAAGCAATCAGAAAGTGCAAACAAAAGAGCACAAGTAAACATTATAAAAGGAGATGAAGCTCCCACAAGAGTTCAATGTAGCAAGGACAAATTGTTCACACACACCGATAAAAAGACAAGTTTTCAACCAATACAAATACTTCTTGCATTCTAGGGATTAGGCTTGAGGCTCAACTGAGGGGTTAGAGCCATCCGTCGAAGCATGGCTGCTAGAGGCGACATTGGCCAGGTCGGAGACTAGCGCAGCCGGGGCATCAGACGGTGCTGGAGCCGGAAGCGGGTCATTGGAGAACGGATCTGTGCGAGTCGGGTCCCTGAAGTCCCGATCTAGCTGGACGAAGGTCCCGATCTTGACACCGCAAGAGAGGATGTCAAGAACCTCGACGCGAAGCTAGTCGTAGCTGGTCCCCTGCCGGAACCCTCAGGAAAGGCTCCGAAGATCCACATCAGGATACCAAGACTTCAACAGCGCAAGCACCGTCTCCATGCTGCCGTACGCCGCCCACTCTCGCGCCGCGTCCATAAGATCAGGAGCAGCGACAAGCTTGCCAGCCAAGGCATGCATTGAAGCAGGAAAGGCGGTGTCAGGCTAGTCATAGGCGAAGACATCCAGGGCAACATTGCACAGTCGGTTGGCCTCCTCACTTACCACCGCCACCATCTCCTTCGGATGGAGGTCACACCTAGCATCCGCCTCCAGCACGTGGGCAAGAGCTTGATCAGTTGCCTCAAGATACTGAGCTGCACCCAACCAAACAGAAAATGTAGAATAAGTTCAGTAGTTGAAGAGTAAGTTACTGACGACGATCTCGGCAATCTGAGTCAACTCCGCCAATGCAGCCTTCTCCTGAGCCCTGGCCTCCTTCAGAGCATCCTCTAGTTTTTTATACAAGCCCTCAAGATGCTTAACAATGTCGGTGCGGATGTCGGCGGTCTTCTTGGCCTGACCGGCTTTGATCTCTATTTTCTTCTGAGTCACCACCAGCTCGTTAATCTGAGCCTGGCGAGTTTTGTTGGAGCCTTGCAGCCGGAGAACCTCCGCCTTCAACTGCTCCACCTCGTGCTCCCTATCTGCTATCATAGTTGCAGGAGGGTTCCCGAGGGTCAACAAAAACACGAAAATTCGCGAAGTTGCAAGGACATTGCAGAGAAAGCAATCTTACGGGGCAGGTCCTGCGTATTCTTTGTCACCTCATCAAAAGCTTTCTGCAGAAAAGGAGAAGTGAAAAAAGAACGGGGAAACTGTCTGAGGAAAAATAACAAAGTAATGAGGAGATGTTCACCTCTAGCGAAGCCCCCAGCGCCTTGGCTTGGCCAAGTCCTTGCTCCATCACCTCCACCAGGTGGCAGGCCTGTCCGAGGGCGACATGTGCCGCCTCGAAGAGGTGCGCCAGGACATTGTCCAGCGTCAGCGCACCCTGGCTGGCCGCCAGCCGGTCACCTAGAGATCGTCGTCATCGCCAGCAGTGACTCGTGCCATCTTCATTGCCGCTGCCTGGGCCTCAACACCCGCATCGCTGGAGCCAGAAGCCAGCTGCACAGAGACCCCGGTGCCGCCTCCACGGGCTCCTCCACCTAGTAGGCGGCCGAACCCGTATGAGCTTTGCTCAGGACAGGGTTCGTGCCCTCCGTCAGCTGGAGTGGAGGAGCAGCGACTGTACCACGCCTGGCCAAGAGCACCATAGCAAGCTTGGAGGCGGTGGGGGAATGATGTAGGGTCGCTGATGCGGCCGACGGTGATGGATCCGCCATGCCCCTAGCAGCCTCAGCCTGGGTAGTTGCGGAGGGCGCAGCTGGCTCAACGGACCCCTCAGCCACAACTAGAGGAGGGGCGAACGTGGTGGCGATGGTCGCGGAGCCACCCAATGACATCGCCTCGCTAGACAAAGAAAATATGGATAATCTAAGCAAAAGGGCAAGTCAATAGTTATATATGGAAGACCAAGAGCACATACTCGGTGATGCTGGGCGCGACGACCATAAGCTTCGACTGGCGAGACCTCTTCGCGCCGCCCCCTACAGGGGCAGCTCTGGTCGAGGCCCGCTTCCCTCTTTTCCTCCTCGAAGCGGCTGGGACAAAAGCAACATCCTCACCGTGCACGGCTGCACAAGTATAGACAAAGACGTCAAAATCCGGCTGTAGAAACTGCCAAGAAAACGAATGCAAGGAGATCACACTCACTGGACGGGTCCTCGCAACCCTTGTCGGCCCGGGTGGGGAAGCGCTCTGGCTCCATCGGTGGGTACTTCTGTGGCTTGAAGTCCGGCGAGAATGATGGAAGCTCATGGTCGCCCATGCCATCCTCCGCAATTTGTGCCGTAAACACCTACTCAAAAGGGGCAGATAAGGAGCAAGCAGAAACCCTTCGGAAAAAATCCACTAGGAAAGGAGAGAAAACAAACCTTCGACAGCAGGCGGCCCAGTGGAACGGCTCGCAGGAGAAGCTCGAGTCCTCCTCCAGGTCCTCCTTTGAGATGGTGGTGAGCCACTCTCGGAGGAGCCCATACGACCCCTCCAGCCGGGAGACCAGCATGGGGTCATCAGAGCCGAAGAGGTGGCACATCTTGTGCGACCGCACCATCAACAGAAGTATGCGGCGCGTCATCTAGGACAATGAAATGTCCCGGGGAGTGAGCCGCTCCTTCTCCACCAGAACCTCCAGCCAGGTCGCCATCCGGTCCATATCCGCCTGGGCTCCCAGACCCTTCACGGTCCAGGCCCTCCGGGTCGACGGGACATTGGCGAAGGGCGGCAGCTAGATCTAGTCCATGTTGTTGGTGTTGCGCACATAGAAATACGAGAGCTGTCACAGCTTCACCGTGTTGGGGATGCTCAGCCGCGGCATCACCACCGACGACCACGGGTAGATGGTGCAGCAGCCCGTCTCCATCAGTGACCCGTCCTTCCCCACCACCTGGACCTTCAAATTAAAGAACTTAAGGAAGTTCATCGTATCGGGGCGAACTCCCATGTAGGCCTTGCAGCAGGTCGCATGATGCGACAGCTGCGCCATTGCATTCGCCCCTAGATGATGAAGCTGGAGGTCGAACGCGGCAAAGAGCACGAGGACGAGCTTGCTTGCTGGCAAGATGAAGCTACGAGCGAAGTGCACGAGGAAGACCATGGACTCGCCTGGCTAGGGGTTAGGGACCCGCTCCCCCTCCGGCGCGAGGCGATGCTTCACTATCCGCTCCAACAGGAAGAATTTCCCCCGTCGGTACTTTAGGATGAGGTCTTCTGTCACATAGGAGCCGCACCAGCCCCTGCCTTGCTCCATCAACATGTCGTTGGGTGCGGCGGCCGTGATGGAGAAGTGAGGTCCCATCGTCGCGAGGAGATGCGGCGGTGCCGGCGACCAAGAATTGGCGGCGCAAGAGCTAAAGGAGGCAGAGCGCAAGGGGCAGGAGTAGAAAGACACGGGAGGAAGATGAGGTTGGAAAAAACCTCCCTCGCGGCCCTATTTATCGCTGTAGGGAAAGCACGCCTCCTGGGCTCCCTGCCACCATGTGGCAAGCAACCACCCCGCTCCCCCACGGCGCTTTGGTTATAGCTCATGTGTGCCAACATAACTCCCGTAGAGGATCCTGCAGGCGTCACTGCGGGAGGCGAGGCATGCGCACGAACCCCAAGAAATCGCAATGATGAAGACATGCACGCAGTTACCAAAAACTGTTGCGGCACGCCAAGTGGTCAAACTGACGCGACGTGCACCAAAGGCGCCAGGCGTGGCCGACATAAGCACTAACCTCATCGACCAAGCGATCAATCTCCCTAGCCGAGTGCGGCAACCGGTCAATTCTATCGCTGGTCACACCCTATGGGTGGGCCACAAGTTCCGTAGCTGGTAAACTCCAGCCAGGAAACGACAAGCATCTCGAGCCAGAAAGCGACAAAAGCTACAAGACAAAACTACAACTAGTTTTTCATCACCAATCATTTTAGTTTAGTCAGTGAGCACATAAGAACTTCTCCACAAGGCAAAGTCCCAACGTGCTCGGGAACAAGTCTCAGGGGCGGGTAGGCCAAGCCAGGCTCAACTCGCCGGCTCCAAGGATGCCTAGCCGGACGGCCGCAAGACAAAGAACCACATCGGGGTGGACCTCTCCATCCGGTATGCCCTCAAGATTCCCTGGCTGGCCCGTCTAGCTGGATGGTCAGAAGAACCGGCTGGGTGGCCGCCTCTACTCGTGCGCCTCAGATCAGCTGGCCAAGATAAAGAGGGGGTGACGCTCCTTGCTGAGCGCACCCCTGACCGGACAGGCTGGTGCGCCACCCTGTCGGTGCTAGAAAACATCTATGCCAAAGCGCCAAGGCTGAAAGCTAAGGAGAGAATTGTCGACTGACCGCTAAAGCACCACCTGACGAGTAAAGCATCAGGTGACGAGTAAAGCACTAGATGACGAGTAAAGCACCAGGTGACACCCAAAGCAAAGGCACTAGGACACTGTAGCGTTGTCCCCCTGTACTGGAGGCTTGACCGGGTCCTGGCCCATCGACTAGGCCCGTCCGCCGACCAGCTTTGTAAACCCAAAGCCCAAATAGTAAACCCTAGATCCCACATTGTAACCTACTTCTCCTAGCTAGTATATAAGGGAGGGTAGTGCTAGGGTTCTAGGTAAGTTCTCTAGATTTAACAAGTTCAGTAGTTCATCTTCTTCCTTTAGCTCTCCATAGAAGCTAGGGAAACAACTCAAGGAGCACTTGTACTGGGCATTCGCCCCTGAGATAGTAGATCCTTGCAGGAGTTGGAGTGTTACCTCGACAAGGGGGCTCCGAACCTGGGTACATCATTGTGTTTGCAGTATATGTGTCCAACCCATTGTGAGTAGCCACCAATAGCATCCTGATTGTCCCCTCTCATGCCATCACTGATGGCATTGCCGTGTTCCACACCACGGCAAAAAATACATAGATGACCATAATCATGTTGGAAATATCATATGGTTCTAAACAAGGATAGAATGAGATAGAGATCAAGCTACTACTAAAAACCTATAGTACAGATGTGAAATACTCCATCTTTATCATGGATATAGTGTTGATGATGTCGGAGAAGGTGGAGATCCAACCAGAGATGGTTCTAGTGGCGTTTCCCCTCCAATATTCGTTGTTTTTACTCTGTTTCGTGGTTTATGTTTTTTGTCTGCCTCTCTTCTTACATCGCGATGGGTGACCTTTTTATAAACGTTTTAGGTCAAGACTTTGACGTAGGGCACAAGATGGATGGTTGACGATGCTCTAGGAGGGAAAGAGAGGGGGTGGCACGACCCCCCTTGGTCACGCACTAGACCTCTTTTGTCCCTCTAGCCTCCGCTCGTGAGGTTATAGTGCTCCAGAAGGTTTTCTTGATGACAAAATGATCCTCAAAAAATCCTAGGTCCATTTGAATTTGTTTAGGTCCCTGAAAGTTAAAATACACAAAACAGGGTTTTCCTGCCTACAGAGTTATAAACCAAATAAAGGGGATCATCGGTAAATCCCTATAAATCAATGTAAAAGATGGATATAACATTGTAATTAAAGGAAGTATTTCTCTTATTGATCTTGTTATATTGGACATGCCTGAAGATCCCATAACACCTATAATTCTAGGTAGGCCATTCCTAAGAACTATTAAAGCTTTAATCAATCCACATGAAGGGAATGTGAGAATAGGAATACTGTCTAGAGATCCTTGTATAGTCCACTTCCCTAAGATGAAGAAGGCAAAACCTAATATTGATGATGATGGTATAATTACACTGAAAGCCAATTACTTTGGAGTGGGTGCTCCACTCACAAAACCTAAATGATCACCATCTGGGTCAAGCTAATTAACCTTAACTAGAAGCGCTTCATGGGAGGCAACCCATGTGAATTTTTTTACTCTTGTGTTAGTTTGGTTTAGTTTAGTTTGTTTTTGTTTCATTTTGTTTTTAACAAAGAGTGTTCAAGAAGTCCTTTGGAGAGAGGAGAAAAAAATAAGGTAATCTTTAATCTTTTATTTACTAAGACATGGCCTTAAGGTATTGCTGATTTTTAATGAAGTCTATTTCCTGTTATTTTGTCATTTGCTAAGATGTGTAAAGGCGCGCAAAGCTACTAACCAAATTCTATAAGTTTTTCAGCTTACTGGCCACGTAACGACCACTGGTATGACCGGGAGACCCCGTACTGTGCGCTCATACCACATCGAGGCTCTGTGTTGGGGATATGCTATATGGGTATCCTCATAACATGTCACCAATCCACCTAACCCGGGTGGCCCATAGTTGGTAGCAAGGCCTATGGCCTGCTGAGTGGCCCAATTAGATGGATCCAGAAGGGAGGCCCATGCCAGATAAAGGAAGGCTACGTAGGAGTCACCGACATACTCGGAGCCTTGGAGTACAAGACAGGGAAGACCAGTTCGTATTAGTGTAGGACTCTTTACCTTGTCCGGCAAGGACCTTTCCCTGTAAACCCTAGGTATTGGCGCCTTTATAAGCCAGCCTACGGGAGACTTTAGGGGACGATTCATAACACCCTCGCACAACAAACCAATCTCTGTAACTTGTCGTATTGCCATTTTAGTGATTTATAGCAGGAGTAGAGTTCCGCCATCGTTGTGGGAGTTGAACCTGAGTAAGCTGTGTTACCTCGTACCCGCCAACTCTCCGCCTTACCTCATGTCTCTGAACACGCACTGTGAGGACCCCTCCATGGCGTACTCATCGGCAATACCATGACAGTTGGCGCCCACCATGGGGCAAGAGGCGCTTCGAGCTCTACACCGGGCAAGGTCCAATCTCTTCACAGGAATTGGCGATACCATAGCCATCAGTCGCGTTCTCTTCTTCGGCAACGTCCCGATCATCCCTTCGGATGAGTCCTGGGTGCCGGCGAAGACGAACCCCACGCGCTACTCTGTCATCCCCTTCGGAGACATCCACATCTTCATCGGCGAAACGGACTCGGGTCCTAGCTCCTAGGAAGTTGGAAACTCGTCAAGCCCCGCACGGATCGCCTATGAGCAGGACACGTTTGCGGAAGGATCTGGGCCATACCTCTCCTTGGAGTATGGCAGCTCGGATCATGAAATTACAAAGCCCACCCAAACCGCCCCTATGCAGGATATAAAGGTGGAAGGACCCCGCAAATCCGTTTGGCTTCCCCGAGCGTTCGAGATGCGCAGGTCACACTTTGTCGGCGTCGTCACCATCTTCGATCTGGCTAGATACGTTCAAAGGGATGGAGAACCTCCCCATGAATACCTCGCCAGAGGATGAGGGTGAGGGAAACCCTAGAGGGCGACCGCACCGACGAGCTCGTTTACCACTTCGTGGAAGTGCTCACACCCGGAATACTCCTCCGGCATACCCTCCGAAGGCGGCAGGCCGCAGGCCCTCTCACCTTGGTGAGATGGTTGCCATCGTCAACGAGTACACATATGCCAATGAAGAGGCCATGATGGCAATCGTCGTCATATCCGGAGGAGGAACAACAACAATAGCCCGCCTCCATCACCCTCCACATCCGCCATTGCCAACACCGAAGCCAACTCTGACTCCATCCTTGACGCACTATACACCGACATCAATATGGACGGTGATGGCTCAGACGCTAACTCGGAGGAATATGATGCTGTTATGAGGGAGATTGAGCAGGAGATCGAGAAGGAGGAGTGCGCTGAGAAGACCAACACTTCCCACCAGGTGCTAGTCGCCATTGGGAGCATGATGGAAGAAGACGGACATGAACCGGAACGTGAGAGAGCTCCGCCCACGCCACCTGTCACTAGAGCAGCAGCAGCCAAGAAAGCCGTCGAGCCTCTGGCTCCGGCCAAAGCTATGCCTTCTCCGGTTATCCGTCCGCTACCAGCGCAGGAACTCACCATGGCTCCCAGCACGGCCCGACAATCAAATCAACCGCAAATGCCACCGTCAATGTCTGCAGCCGGCAACCCATTGGCTACCCCCGCCGACAAAGCAATTTATGACGCACTCCTTGTTGAACCTATCACCGTCGCCCATATCCGGAGCGTTGCGGAGCTTGACGAGAAGCACGAGACAATCTTGGTGAAGCCCAAGTGCATCGTGGAGCAGGGCATTAAGCTGGACAAGGACATGGCTAAGGCGCAACAATCCATTAAGGCGGCAAGAGCTATGGAGTCTGAGTACAAGCAATTGTTGTTAAAGCAAAAGGCAAAGAAAGTGACAGCTCACGTCGTCGAAGATCCTAGCGTTCGGTGAAGGTTGGGGTATGACGGATCTAAGCCGACACAGGCCACCCCTTACATTGATTCTGAGGGGAGGCAAGTCATGCCAACTCCCGGCCTCAACATTGCCGTCACCAAGACCCTCCTGGAGCAGGATAGGTCGCCAGAAGCAGTTGCTCAGGTGTACGACCTCGTCGCTAAGGCATGCAAGCAATAGGAAATGTCCACATTGTAGAGGCTAGAGTCCAACCAGAAGCTTTGCTAATCAACCCTAAACAGCCGCAGAAGGCCCAAATCTCCCTGTGATGAGGGATCGCATACAGGCTCTACAGAGCGAAGACGGAGGGAGGCACGCAAGAGGACTAATGCCATCCACATATCCTCCGACCACGGAGAAAAGTCTCGTCCCCACCGGTCACCACCTCCACCACCATCTCGGCGTCATGAGGAACCAGAGCCATGCCACCGCACAAGCATGACACCGCCAAGGCGTCCGCAAGCCGGCATTGTTATACACGACCAGGGTGAGCAGCCTCGGCATGCCGGAGAGCGCAGCGACAATGAAGGGCATAGGAGCCGGTCCCATAAGGAGCCGCCACGTCCAACAAGCAACCGCGACAGGCATGAGGAATTGCAGGAGGGGCACAACAAGAGGGCTAACCCACCGCCACCGTCACCACCCAGTAGCCATCATGGCAGAGGACACGGTAGATCTCATAGATCGTGCCACAATTCCCCTCCTCGTGACGGAAAAGGGAAGCAACCAGAGCCGTATTATGCACGTACACGGCTGGACAAGATCCAAGAAGCTCGGGAGCTCTCATACCTTGGGCCACGTTGTTTTGCACCAGTAATATGGGCCACAACTTACCCCAAGGGCCTCCAGATAGACAAGACCATCAAGCCCTACAATGGCACTGCCAGGCCAGCAACATGGTTGCAAGACTACAGCGAAGCGATTCACATCGCAGGGGGAAATCCCGATGTCGCCGTCAAGTACCTCCCACTCATGCTGACCGGCACCGCCCAACAATGGATCAATGACTTACCGGAGAAATCAATATGAAATTAGTTGGACATGCATGAAGCGTTCACCAAGAATTTTGAAGGTACGTACAAGCGTCCCTACACTATCGGAGACCTGCAGCAGTGTGTGGAAGAAAAGGATGAAACCTCTCGTGCCTACCTCTCTCGCCGGTTGGATATGAAAAAATCCTATGCAGGGGTGCATGAACAGACCGCTATGGCCACCTTCATCGATGGTATAGAAAAGGGAACTTTGCTCTGGCATACGTTAAAGCGCAAGCAAGACAACAACGAGCTCAACCTCAACGCAATGATCACCATGGCTAGCGAGTTTGCCGCTGCTGACGACGACGCGCATGGATCGTTTCCGGCAATAGAAATCCCTACCTAGGCTAGGAAGAACAACAATAACAAGTGGAAGAATTCACCCGAAGAAAAGCAAGTAGCCGACATGGTCGCCGCAACGTTCACTGGTAGAGGCAGAGGAGGACAACGTGGACGTGGTCGGGGGCTAGCAGTGGCCAACAGAGGAGTGACACTACACCCTCAGCGCCCCGTGTTCCCCAAACATACGAAGAATATCGTGATATGACGTGTTTTGTCCACCTTGATGCAAACGGCAAGGCCACCCACACCAACCGCCAATGCAAATTCGTCAATGATCTCAAGGAAGACCCTGAGTCCGGCTACAAGTGAAGTCGGAAGAACAGACCCCGCGGAAAAGGCAAAGGGAAGAAGAAGGAGGAAGAGCCCAAGGAATGAAGTGATATGGATGGGGATGTGGACCCCAAATCTTCTGACAAGGGAGAGGATAAAGGGAAAAATCCCTTCGAAAAGAAGGCTCCATGTTACCACACCTTCCTCGGTACCCCCACCGTTCGGGCCCAGAAAACCTCTCTAAGTATACTGATGGCTACCCTCCCTCCGGTTCCCAAGTACGCCAGCTGGTCGGAAGTTCCAATTACTTGGGATAGGAAGGATCACCCAGAACTTATCCTCACAGAGAACTAGTATGCCATGGTCATCAACCCTTTGATTGATGGCATAGAGTTCACCAAGTGCCTCGTGGACAATGGAAGCAACACCAACATCATGTACTTGGATACACTGCACAAGATGAACTTGACGGAGACCCAGCTAAGTAAGAGCATCACCGTATTCCATGGGGTTGTCCCTGGCCGACAAGCAAATTCCCTGGGCTGCATCACCCTTCCGGTCGCTTTTGGCAATGTTAACAATTACCGCCAAGAATGCATGACCTTTGAAGTGGTGTCTTTCAAGAGCGTGTACTACGTCATCTTTGGACGCGACATCTTCCACTCCTTCCTAGCAAGTCCATGCTTTGTCTACAACAAACTCAAGATTTCCGGACCAAATGGCGTTATTACCATTGACAAAAGCTTCACCAAGGCACGGGAGTGCAAGCTCAGTGAAGCCGCCTTCGCTGAAGAAGTCCTCTACGGTGAGGAGTTCAAGAAGATCTAGAACTAGGTCGATGCCTTGGAGTTGCCAGCTTCAAAGAAGAAGATCACTGCTGCCAAACCTGCCTTCAAGGCCGCCATCAAGACCAAGCAGGTGGAGCTTATCGAAGGAGATTCCTCCAAGACCACCACCATTGGCACAAACCTGGATCCCAAATAGGAAAGCGCGCTCGTCGAGTTCCTCCATGAGAATAGGGACATCTTTGCCTGGCAACCTGCCGACATGAAAGGTGTACCTAGGGAACTTGCCGAGCATAGCTTGAATATTGATCCTAATGTGTCAACACCCGGATTTTTTATCCCAGATGCCTGTTATGCCATACCTCGCAATCCCAAGATTACCATTTTTGCGAGACATAACAGATTGATATCACAGTACATCATCCATTACAAACCATAATAAGGTCTTACAAATAAAGGATCTCACGATCCAGTCTTAATACAAATCAAGCAGCGGAAAGTAAACATAGTCGGGGCTCCATCTTCAGGGTCACATGCAATGCTGACGATGGGAGATGATCGTAGTTGTCGTAGACTTCCTGCTGTCCATCATCCTAGTAGTCCTCCTCATAGTCTGGCCATGGGAATAGCCAGGGACAAAGCCATGAGTACTCTTTAAGTACTCGCAAACTATCAGTAAAAAGTAAGATAGTTCTAGTAGGAATCTTAAGCTCTAGGTTTATTTGCAAATATCCAGGTTTATCTTAAGATGAGTTTAGAAGTAAAGCAAGCTCATCTAATGTTCTAAATCACTTAAGTGGGAACCTAGTTTTCATGTCCACAATCCTGTTGTGGTCAAGTTAAAGTCATAGTTCCATTCACAAGTCATTTTTGAAAACATCTGACAACGGAACAGTATGGCCACTCCAACTGTCCATGACCACGGACGCGGCTATTCGAATAGTTTGACACTCTGCAGAGGTGGTACACTTTCATCACAAAATTCGATACATCCGTCAGGGGTAACCCTGAATGATCATACTTAGTATGCGGATAATCAATCATAACCTTTCAATTACACACTCTAGTATAGGCCCCTCCCCTATGAGCTTGGCCTCCCAGCCATGGCCATCTGCCATCCTGGGCACTGCATAGGTGCACATTCATCACGAGGTAGCCTCAGCTCAACCTCTTCCGCAAGGGAACCCATACTAAGGCATATAAACTTCCAGCTAAGCCCTACCCAATTCAGGTATTGTGGTTGTACGGTAAAATTGGAATGGTATCGCATCCGAACCCAACCATCAGTTTTTGTAAAGGGCTAAGGCTCATGCCTCAACATTTTCATCATCAAATCATTGTGTTTCTCAACACATGTCAAAACATCTCAATAGAATGAAACATCATTCCAAGGTTTTCATAATCATTTTCACTAAGTATTCCCATCTAAAGTGATTAACTTTTATGCTTAGCACTAGCCACTAAGGTTGAGGGTATTCACTAATGAGGGGTGTTAAGCTCCAATCTCATGCCATGGAATGACATCTAAGTATAACTACTTAGGCCTAGTTTTATACTCTTTATGGTATCTATACTATTTTTCCAATACTCACGAAGCACTAACTAAAAGTAAAGAACTTTGGTAAAGTAAAAGAATAAATCTTGCAAGTAAAAATTGGGATGGGTATAATCAAAGTTGTATAACCAAGCATGTCTAATGCATCTTGCATAGGTTATGAAGTGGGCAAGTGTTAACTCACAAAGTTCTAGCTTGCAATTAGTGATGGCTTGCATGTAATAGCTTGCACATAATAGCTTGCCTTGATTGGTGCAGTGATTGAATTTTTCTTCTTGTTCGTCTTCGTAGTACTCCTCCTCCTCGTATCCCGGGTCAGTACTAGCGTCTATAAATGAATACGGGATAAAAATCACCAAAAAAATACTTAACGTTTTCTATTTAGCATACTAAGGTTCACACTTGATGATCTAGCATCATCACAATCATCACATGAAATCAAGACTTAGTCTTATTTCTTTAATTTTAGAGAAGTAATTTCTACTCATTGAAAATACTTAAGATTTAATATTCTCCAATTAAAATATGGGATCATGTTGACACATGACCACATATTCTAATACTTGGGAATGTGATTTAAAGTGTTGGTAATACTTTACATAGTTTTAAGATTATTATTTAATACAATTAAAGTGACTAGAAATGCCTATATAGCATTATTTTGGTACTAGTCCAATGTCACTGCATGTAAACCTAAATATTTTTACATATTCAGATAGATCTGATCAAATGTGATTTTTGAGAGTTGGAATCAACTCAAAAGCATTTATGGTTGATTTTGGAAAAATGTTTGAAGTTGGAAAAGTCTCTGTCTTGTTCTTTTTACTATATGTGATCTCTAACACCAAATGATTTGAATCCAATGGGCTTGGATAGATAATTTAAATACATTTCTAACAAAATTGGAATCGTGCAATTTGGTTTGGTGAATCTCTTTGAATTGATTTTTGTATCTACTGACAGCATCTAGTTTGAACTAAATTGGAAAATAACTATTTGAATTTACAAGGCTGCGCAGGAAACTAACTGGGCCAGCCCAATTCGCACAGCGTGGCGCAGTGGGCTGCTGACAGGGGTGTCCCACTAGTCAACGACTCAATCTTCCCGAAACGGTATCGTGCAATCTAGGCCCTACGATTAGAAAGAGATCCAACGGCTGAGGTTCATCATCAACGACGAACAGCTCCGACGAGGTCTGAACCCTAACACGGTGGTGGGGGTCATGAGAGGCTCACCAGGGCTCCAGCTAGGGTCGGCGATGTGGGTGAATGATGTGGTCGACGACGGCGGTTCGAACGATGGTCGCGGCAGCTCTTGGGGCGGCTCCAATCGACGACGCCCTTCCTTCACTACAGTGGCGGGCTCCAGCCAAATTCTGGTGATGCAGCGCTCACCTTGCTCTGGGGAGAAGTGTGGGAGGTGTGGTGAGGAGTGGGGAGTGAGGTGGTGTGGAGAATTGAGGCGGAGAGGGCCTCTATTTATACACCGGCGAGGGGACCGAACGGGATGGGCTGGCTTCTCTAGCGACGGTGGTACAGCGTGCTATCGACGTGGCTGTGGGTAGGGGGCGGTGCGGTGTTCCCTGGCGATCATTATGGGCTTAAAGGCGTGGCACAGGGCGGTCGAGGTTGGTCGGGCACGTGCGGTGCTCTGCGCGGGAGCGACAGTATTCGAGACGGTGCACGGGAGCTACGGGTCGCGCGGCGGCGAACGGGGGTGTCTAGGAGCTAGCTATGATCATGGTGAGTGTGTGCACACGCGGTGAGGGCGAGGGGCGGTCTCTGCGAGCTGGTCAGGTGCGGTGTTCTAGCGCGCTCTCGTCATGGCGCAAAGAAATTGGGCGCGGCGATACTGGGGTGGTCCAGGGCCTGGCTGTGATCAAGGACTAGACAGGGGTGGCGGTGGACGGTCGCCTATCTGGTGATCATCATGGGAGAGAGCGGCGTGGTCTGTGGCGCTCTGTCCATGGTCGGCCGACGAGGCTGGCTTCGGGCGGCGCTTCACTAGCGCAACGGCAAAGGGGGTTGCGAGTCTGGTGCTGCTAGAGGCTGGGGAGACATGGGAAGTGCAATGGGGGCATTTGGTCGAGTGATCAATGCTCCAAACAGTGAAGTTAGGCAGAGTTGGATTTGTGTCTGCAAGGTGTTTGATTAAATGGCCAAAAGAATTTGAATTTGAAATTTTTGAATGAATTTTGGTGAGTGATCTAAACTTATGCTTGAGTGTCTATGGTTGCTTGGAGAAGTCAAGTGGAATTGGTTTGAGTGGTTTTTGCAAAATGGTGATCTTACCATATGAGCTTGATTCAAATTTGAACTGTCCTTTAAATATATTTGAAAATAGTTTCTGTGGGTTTGTAAAGTGGGCTTGGGTTCACTTTTACTTGGTCTAGCAAGGGGTGAAAAGAAGTGGGAATGTTTCTATTAGAAATTCTTTACTAGGAACACTCAAAGTGGCCTAGTGGTTAAGTTTGGTCAAAATGACCATTTGATCATTTGATTTATATTTGATTTCTTTTTATTTTGATTTTGTTTGTAATTGTCCTAGATGATGTAGTATTCATCGTTAAACCATTTCCTATCATTTGTAGTAATCAAACATGGTAATTGCACTCAATCCTATATTAATGCAAATCAGACATACACTCATATTCAAATTAATAATAAAAGTTTTTGTTAACCCTAGAATTGGGTGATTAGAACTTGATAATCTTGATTAATATTTTTGGGGTGTTACAAACCTTCCCTCCTTAAAAAAAATCTCGTCCTGAGATTTAAGAAAAACTAGGAACTAAAGAGATTTGGAAACTTAGTCCTAATGTAATCTTCTCGCTCCCAAGTAGCTTCTTCTTCAGTATGGTTGCTCCACTGGATCTTGAGAAATTTGATACTTCGGGTCCTGGTGGTTCTGAAGGCTTCTTCCAAAATACGGATGGGTACTTCATGATACGTCAGATCCTTGTTGATATTTATGGCTCGGTGATCGATGTTCTTGAAAACTTCATTGTTCTCCGGAACTTCTAGGCATATGCGAAGTAACGAGATATGGAACACATCATGGATGGCTGACATCTCCTCCCGCAGTTCCAGTTGATATGATACTTCTCCTTGGCGATTCAAAATCTTGAATGGTCCAATATATCTGGGGGGCTAACTTTCCTTTCAGATGAAAACGCCACATTCCTTTCAAGGGTGACACTTTGAGATACACAAAATCTCCGACATTGAAGGTCAGGTCTCGACGTCTCTTGTCAGCATAACTCTTCTTTCTGGATTGGGCGGTCTTGAAGTGCTCACGAACTTTGTGAACCTTCTCTTCGGCTTCTCGTAGGATGCCGGGTCCGAAAATCTGACACTCTCCTACTTGCGACCAATTCAAGGGGGTACGACACTTCCTTTCATACAGAAATTCAAATGGGGTCATTGGCAAACTGGCTTGATAACTGTTGTTGTATGAGAATTCTGCGAAAGGCAGACAATCTTCCCATTTTGATCCATATTCTAGCACACAAGCTCTCAACGTATCTTCTAAGATTTGGTTGACTCTTTCAGTCTGTCCATCGGTCTGCGGGTGATAGGCTGTGCTGAAATTCGGGTTGGTTCCTAATCCTTCTTGGACTTTCTGCCAAAATCTTTAGGTAAACTGGGTTCCTCGATCCGATACTATGGTCTTAGGGGTTCCATGCAAACTGACGATTCTAGCAATGTACAAGTCTGCTAGCTTCGAGCTCTGGTAGGTGGTCTTGACCGGGATAAAATGGGCTACCTTGGGCAGTCTATCCACTATGACCCAAATAGAGTCATTTCCCCTACTAGAAGTAGGCAAACCGGTGATGAAATCCATTTTGACAGAATCCCATTTCCATTTTGGAATTTGCAATGGTTGTAAAAGTCCTGCGGGTCGCTGATGTTCCGCCTTGACTCTCTGACAGATATCACACTTGGCTATGTAGCTTCCAATTTCTCTCTTCATCTTGTGCCACCAAAATTGCTCCTTCAAATCCTGATACATCTTCGTTCCTCCGGGATGGATAGAATAAAGAGTATCATGAGCTTCTTGCATGCTAACTTGCTCCAGCTCCGAATCTGCTAGCACACAGATACGTCCTTTGTACCACAAAACTCCTTCTTCATCTTCGGTGAATCCGGGTACCTTCCATGTACCGATACGCCGCTTGATTCCGTCGATACTTGCATTTCCTTTCTAGGCTTCCTTGATCTGACTGATCAAAGTGGGTTGAAGTTCAATGCTAGCTAAAAATCCTTTGCTAACTAGATCCGTTCTAAACTTCTCCAACTCTTCATGTAAACTTGGCTGGGCTTCTTTGATCATGGTGTTTAATCTACACGACAATCTGCTAAGAGCATCCGCTACCACATTGGCTTTGCCGGGGTGATAGTGAATGTCAAGGTCATAATCCTTGATTAACTCTATCCATCTCCTTTGCCTCATATTCAGCTCCTTCGGGGTGAAAATATACTTCAAACTCTTGTGATCCGAATAAATCTCACAGCGGTTACCCATAAGGTAATGATGTCATGTCTTCAAGGCTAAAACTACGGCTGCTAGTTCAAGGTCATGGGTAGGGTAGTTTTGCTCACGTTGCTTTAGTTATCGGGATAGATATGCTATGACTTTGCCTTCTTGCATCAACACACATCCGAGACCAATCTTGTATGCATCACAATACACATCAAAAGGCTTTTTGATATCTGGCATAATCAAAATTAGGGTTGAAATCAATCTCTTCTTGAGTTCTTGAAAACTTGCTTCACATTTGTCCGTCCATCAAACTTCTTATCTTTCTTCAACAGTTGGGTCTTCGGTATTGCGATGCTTGAAAATACTTCAACAAACTTGTGGTAATATCCGGCTAATCCGAGAAATGCACGGACTTGGGTTTGAGTGGTTGGGGCTTTCCATGCTTCAACATCTTTGATCTTGGTGGGATCGACAGCGACTCCTCCTGCCGACACAATATGTCCTAGGAATCCTACTTCCTTCAACCAGAACTCACATTTGCTAAACTTGGCATATAACTGATGTTCTCTAAGGGTTTCAAGGATGGTTCTCAGGTGTAGCTCATGGTCTTCCTCTGACTTGGAATATATCATAATGTCGTCGATAAAAATAATGAAAACTTATCCAGGAAGTTCATAAAAATCTTATTCATGAGATTCATGAAATAAGCAGGGGAATTGGTTAATCCCAAAGACATGACAGTGTACTCATACAATCCATATCTGGTGGTAAAGGCGGTCTTTGGGATATCCGTTGAACGATCTGGAGTTGATGATAACCAGTTCTAAGATCAATCTTAGAAAACACTCTAGCACCAGTCAATTGGTCAAACAGATCTTCTATCTTTGGCAGTGGGTACTTGTTCTTGATGGTGACGTCATTTAGCTTCCGGTAATCCGTGCACAAATAATCACCTCCATCTTTCTTATCCACAAACAAAACAAGCGATCTCCATGGCGATGTGCTTGGTTGAATCAAACCTTTTGCCAGCATAGCATCAAGTTGTTTCTTCAGCTCCACTAATTCAGATGGGTTCATACTATAAGGTCTCTGAGCTATGGGTCCAGTTCCAGGAATTAGTTCAATGATGAACTCGATATCTT
The DNA here is from genome assembly GCA_910589775.1 of Avena eriantha. Lineage (NCBI taxonomy): Eukaryota > Viridiplantae > Streptophyta > Magnoliopsida > Poales > Poaceae > Avena > Avena eriantha. Next base: position 254,351,230 of record OU342746.1, read on the forward strand.
GATCTAGGGGCATACCGGGTAATTCATCTGGGAACACGTCGGGGTATTCACAGACTACTCTAACTTGGTCTAGGGTGGGTTGGGCTAGACTCTTGTTGCATTTGAATTGATAGGGCAGCGTCTCAGATACATGCTCTACTGATACTCTAGAGCTACTGGTCATAGTTATGGTTGTCTTGGCACGGTCGATCAATCCTTTATGTTTCGACATCCAATCCATTCCTAGTACTACTTCCAAACCTTTGGTTCCAAGTATTATCAGATTGGCATAAAAATCTATGCCATGGATACTGATAGGTACAACCTTGCAATTTTTTCTAGGTTTGGTGGTTGAACCAGGTATTTGGACTATCATAACATGCTTCAGTTTTGTTGGTTGAATCTTACTAGTGCATGCAAATTCTTCTATAACAAATGAGTGCGATGCTCCAGAATCAAACAACACTCTTGCAAGTACTGAGTTAACAATAAACATACCTAGTACGACATCTGGTGCTTCCTGAGCTTCTTCAGCATTCATGTGGAACAGACGGCCGTGGCGGTTGAGCGAGTTCCCTGGGGCGAATCTCCTTCCAGGATGAACACAGTGTTGCTGCTGAGAAGGTACGTTCACATTGGTGGCTGCTGCAAGATTCTTGGGGCACTCGTTGGAGTAGTGACCCTTGACTCCGCATTCAAAGCAAGTAATCTGGGACTTGTCCTTTCCTGCAATAGGCATAGCATTGCTTCCAGTCCTTGGGGCAGTATTGTTGTTGTTGTTGGACTTGGGCAGTGCATGGTTGAAGTTACTGGAGTTGCTGGGGTTGTTGTTGTGGTTTCCTCCAGACTTCAAGTTTCCTCCGCTACGACTGGGATAGTTGGGACGGGGCATAGGGGGTCTGTTGTTTCTTGGGGCATATCATGCAGACGGGTTGGGGTGATACTTCTGGGTATGGTGGGCTCCAGGCTGGTGCATCATGCGATGCTTGCGATTGTCATTGGCTTGGTTTATCTTCCCTTCCATCTGAATGGTAGAGTCTACTAGTTCTTCTAGATCTGCAAAACGGATGTTGACTAAAACAGTATGCATCTCAGCATGCAATCCATTCAGGAACCTTTCCTTCTTCTTCGCTTCAGTGTTGATCTCATCAGGGGCATATCTAGCTAGTGACAGAAATTTGTCACGGTACTCAACTCCCATCATCCTTCCTTGCTTCAGCTCTCTGAACTCATCCCTCATTCTAGTGACCAAACCTTGGCGCACATGGGTCCGACTGAACTTGATCTTGAATTCTTCCCAAGTCATCATCTGACCTTCGTTCATGGTACGGGTGCTATTCCACCAGGCTCTTGCATCTCCTGCCAGATAGTGGGTGGCAAACAATACTTTCTCGTTGGCTTCAACTCCTGTGACCTCCAGCTTGTTCTCCATGGTTTGCAGCCAGTCATCAGCATCTAAGGGGTCCTTAGACTTATTAAAGATAGGTGGGTTGGTATTCTGAAAGTTCTTGAGTTTGGATCCATGGTTATCCTGGTTTCCGTGACCTTCATTATTGTGGGCCATCTAAGCTATCTATTTAAGAGTGGCTAGGTTGGCTTGGCGTAGGAGCGGGCATTGTCCAACTCCTTCTGCCTATCATACATCATGAAGTCAAGATTGTCCACCTGGTGCTTCAACTCCGGGTGTCCTGGCATCTCCAAGGGCATTCCCATAGAATCACGCCTTGCGTAGTGAGAAAAGCGAGTTCCCTGGATCTAGTTGAAGTTTTGTCCACACAGACGGGCAAGAGCTTCATGCATAGCCCTAGCTAATCCATCTAGCCAGTTGTTCTCCCGCAGGGTGAATTGGATCTTCTCCGAAGTAGGTGCTTCCATCTTGCCTCTGAGATCCGCAACTATTAGCCATTGTAGATCTCCTCCTACGTGATCGTTGAGTTGTGCCCCGAAGAACTCCGGGTGCCGGCGCTCCAGGTACTCTGACAGTGCATCTAGATCCCTTTAAAAGATTAGGTGGCCTCCGTTGCCTAGCTGGTAAAACTTGCAATACTAGACCTACATCTATAAGAATTTAGGGTGAGCAAGTTAGTGGGGTGATCAAGTGTGTCAAATTTTATGTAGAATTGCAAGAATTTTTGAGGAACATGATTTTTTTTGAAAGAGTCTCAAGGATAAGAGTGGGAATAGGTTTTCATAAATACTCACTTCTTTTGTTTTGAAACTATGTTTTTTTGTTCGGACGTCCATTCTAACTAGGGTCTCCTATGGTTAGGATGGCTCTGGTACCAACTTGTCAACACCCGGATTTTTAATCCCAGATGCCTGTTATGCCATACCTCGCAATCCCAGGATTACCATTTTTGCGAGACATAACAGATTGATATCACAGTACATCATCCATTACAAACCATAATAAGGTCTTACAAATAAAGGATCTCACGATCCAGTCTTCATACAAATCAAGCAGCAGAAAGTAAACATAGTCGGGGCTCCATCTTCAGGGTCACAGGCAATACTGACGATGGGACATGATCCTAGTTGGTAGAATTCCTGCTGTCCATCATCCTGGTAGTCCTCCTCATAGTCTGTCCATGGGAATAGCCAGGGACAAAGCCATGAGTACTCTTTAAGTACTCGCAAACTATCAGTAAAAAGTAAGATAGTTCTAGTAGGAATCTTAAGCTCTAGGTTTATTTGCAAAAATCCAGGTTTATCTTAAGATGAGTTTAGAAGTAAAGCAAGCTCATCTAATGTTCTAAATCACTTAAGTGGGAACCTAGTTTTCATGTCCACAATCCTGTTGTGGTCAAGTTAAAGTCATAGTTCCATTCACAAGTCATTTTTGAAAACATCTGACAACGGAATAGTATGGCCACTCCAACTGTCCATGACCACGGACGCGGCTATTCGAATAGTTTGACACTCTGCAGAGGTGGTACACTTTCACCACAAAATTCGATACATCCGTCAGGGGTAACCCTGAATGATCATACTTAGTATGCGGATAATCAATCATAACCTTTCAATTACACACTCTAGTATAGGCCCCTCCCCTATGAGCTTGGCCTCCCAGCCATGGCCATCTGCCATCCTGGGCACTGCATAGGTGCACATTCATCACGAGGTAGCCTCAGCTCAACCTCTTCCGCAAGGGAACCCATACTAAGGCATATAAACTTCCAGCTAAGCCCTACCCAATTCAGGTATTGTGGTTGTACGGTAAAATTGGAATGGTATCGCATCCGAACCCAACCATCAGTTTTTGTAAAGGGCTAAGGCTCATGCCTCAACATTTTCATCATCAAATCATTGTGTTTCTCAACACATGTCAAAACATCTCAATAGAATGAAACATCATTCCAAGGTTTTCATAATCATTTTCACTAAGTATTCCCATCTAAAGTGATTAACTTTTATGCTTAGCACTAGCCACTAAGGTTGAGGGTATTCACTAATGAGGGGTGTTAAGCTCCAATCTCATGCCATGGAATGACATCTAAGTATAACTACTTAGGCCTAGTTTTATACTCTTTATGGTATCTATACTATTTTTCCAATACTCACGAAGCACTAACTAAAAGTAAAGAACTTTGGTAAAGTAAAAGAATAAATCTTGCAAGTAAAAATTGGGATGGGTATAATCAAAGTTGTATAACCAAGCATGTCTAATGCATCTTGCATAGGTTATGAAGTGGGCAAGTGTTAACTCGCAAAGTTCTAGCTTGCAATTAGTGATGGCTTGCATGTAATAGCTTGCACATAATAGCTTGCCTTGATTGGTGCAGTGATTGAAGTTTTCTTCTTCTTCGTCTTCGTAGTACTCCTCCTCCTCGTATCCCGGGTCGATACTAGCGTCTATAAATGAATACGGGGTACACAATCACCAAACAAATACTCAACTATTTCTATTTAGCACACTAAGGTTCACACTTGATGATCTAGCATCATCACAATCATCACATGAAATCAAGACTTAGTCTTATTTTTTTTATTTTAGAAAAGTAATTTCTACTCATTGAAAATACTTAAGATTTAATATCTCCAATTAATATATGGGATCATGTTGACATATGTCATCACCACATATTCTAATACCTGGAATGTGATTTAACATGTTGGTCATACTTTACAATGTTTTAAGATTATTATTTAATACAATTAAAGTGACTAGAAATGCCTATATAGGATTCTTTTGGTACTAGTCTAAGGTCACTGCATGTAAACCTAAATATTTTTACATATTCAGATAGATCTGATCAAATGTGATTTTTGAGAGTTGGAATCAACTCAAAAGCATTTATGGTTGATTTTTGAAAAATGTTTGAAGTTGAAAAAGTCTCTGTCTTGTTCTTTTTACTATATGTGATATCTAACTCAAAATGATTTGAATCCAACGGGCTTTCATAGATAATTTAAATACCTTTCTAACAAAATTGGAATCATGCAATTTGGTTTAGTGAATCTCTTTGAATTGATTTTTGAATCTACTAACAGAATCTGGTTTTAACTAAATTGGAAAATAATTATTTGAATTTACAGGCCTGCACGGGAAACTAACTGGGCCGGGCCAATCTGCACAGCGTGGCGCAGCGGGCTACTGACAGGGGGTCCCACTAGTTAGTGACGCAATCTACCCAAAACGGTATCGTGCAATCTAGGCCCTACGATTAGAAAGCGATCCAATAGCTAAGGTTCACCGTCAAGGACGAACAGCTCCGGTGAGGTCTGAACCCTAACACGGCGGTGTGGGTCATGTGAGACTCACCAGGGCTCCAGCTAGGGTCGGTGATGGTGGCGAATGACGTGGTCGACAACGACAGTTCGAACGGTGGTCGCGGTAGCTCCTAGGGTGGCTCCAATCGATGGTGCCCTTCCTTCACTGCAGCGTCGGGCTCCGGCAAAATCCTGGTGATGCAGCGCTCGGCTTGTTCCGAGGAGAAGTGTGGGAGGTGTGGTGAGGAGTGGGGAGTGAGGTGATGTGGAGAATTGAGGCGAAGAGGGCCTCTATTTATACACCAGCGAGGGGACCGAACAGGATGGGCTAGCTTCTCCGGCAACGGCGGTAGAACGTGTTATTGGTGTGGCTGTGGGTAGGGGGCGGTGTGGTGTTCCCTGGCGATCATTACGGGCTTAAAGGCGTGGCACGGGGAGGTTGAGGTTGGTCGGGCACGTGCGGTGCTCTGCGCGGGAGCGGCGGTGTTCGAGATGGCGCACGGGAGCTACGGGTCGCGCGACGGTGAATGGGGGTGTCTAGGAGCTAGCTGTGATCATGGCGAGTGTGTGCACGTGATAACCCACAAATATAGGGGGTGTATCGCAGTATTTTCGTGGGAAATGAAACCCAAGTTATTGATTCGAAACAAGGGGAGCCAAAGAATATTTATAAGCCTTAACAACTGAGTTGTCAATTCAGCTGCACCTGGAAACAATCTTGCTCACAGCAGTTTATCAGTAGCAACAGTTTTGTAGTAGGAATAGCAAAGTAACAACTGTAGTAAAGTAAAGACAGCAGGAACAATAGCAGTAAACAGTAGGATTCGAGTGCGGTAGGCATAGGGATGGATGGACGGGCGTTGCATGGACAAGACAATTCACATAGCAATCAGAACATAGGGCAATTGCAGATAAATAAGATAAAGCATCCAAGTACTAAATAATCCTAGGCATGTGTCCCAAATATAGTCATACGTGCTCGCAATGAGAACTTGCACAACATCTTTTGTCCTGCTAGCCCGTTTGCAGCAGGGCCTCAAGGGAACTACAAGCAATTAAGGTACTCCTTTTAATAGAGCACCGGAGCAAAGCATTAACACTCTGTGAACACATGTAATCCTCACATCAAAGCCATTCCCTCCGGTTATCCCGATTTCTGTCACTTCGGGACCATTGGTTCCAGACAAAAACATGTGTATACAACTTGCAGGTAAGACCAAAAACAATACTATCATACTGAATCAATAACATGTTCAGATCTGAAATCATGGCACTTGGGCCCTAGTGACAAGCATTAAGCATAACAAGTTACAACAAAGTCAAAAAGCACTAATAGAAGATACTAGGCACCATGCCCTAACAATCTAATGCCATTACATGAACGATCTCATCCAATCCCTACCATCCCCATAGCCTACAGTGGGGATTACTCACTCGTAGATGGGGGAAACATGGATGGTCGATGGAGAAGCGATGGTGATGATGATGGCGATGATCTCCTCCAATTCCCCATCCTGGCAGGGTGCCAGAACAGAGTTTCTGGTGCTGTTTCGTGAAATCTGGTGGTGGCGGCAGAGCGGAACACCTTCTGGAAAAACGTCGAACCCTCCTAATTTTTTAGGTCAGAAGGCATCTTATAGGCGAAGAGGGAAACCGAGGGGGTGTCTGGGGCGGCCAGACCACCCCCTGGCGCGGCCAGGCCCAGCCCACGCGGCCAGGTGGTGTGGCTGGACCCCAGCCCCACTCCGTCTCATATTCTGGCTCCGGGAGTCTTCTGGTGAAACAGGATTTTTGGCTTTTGTCCCGTCCAATTCCGAGAATATTCATTTTCTAACTTTCCTGGAACCAAAAACAGCAGAAAATAGGCAGCTGGCACTGTGGCTCTTGTTAATAGGTTAGTCCAAGAAATCATATGAAAAGTACTCCAAAGTGTGGACAAAACACAAGAAAGTAGATAAAACCAAGCATGGAACATCAAAAATTATAGATACATTTGCAATGTATCAACATCCCCAAGCTTAACACCTGCTCATCCTCGAGTAGGTAAGTGATAAAAAGAAATAATAATTTTTGAGGTGACATGCACCATCATAAACTTGATCAAAGTATTTGTAAAACATTCAAAGCTGGGATCATTGTACTTCAATCATAACATGAAAGACAAAGTTCTAGCAATATGGCAAAGCAATTATGTTGCAACATGAAAAGGTACAAATAAAAGATTCATGAAATCAATGCTTTGCAAGACGTTTGTTTGTTTCACATAAAGAAAACATAGCATAGTGGCATTCAACTCGTTCCTCATAGAGTAGCAAACATAAATGCATAGGACACCTTCAAAGTTCATAAGAGTGACTAGATACAAATAGTTTAAAACAAGCAATATCAAAGCTATGCATCAATCAACAAGTCTTGGGATAAGTCACATAGAACTAAGAATGGCCACTATGCTCTCAAAGTAGGTGCATAAAGATAGAAGGTGGAGACTCAATATATATAGTGGAAGAAAGGCCTTCATAGAAGGAAGTAGGGATTCAAGTCTCATAAAGAGCTTCCAAAATTTATGGTTCTTAATAGCTTTCAGCTCTCAGTGCCCCTATCATAAGCATCTTGAAGTGATTAAGGTTAAAGTGAACAAACTATGGTGTACATGCTTGACGAAGTATAAGTTAGAAATCTCATGTCCCTTGACTACGAGGGCCGCTCCTCATGCTACTCAAGTTTAGTCACCGGTATGTTCTTGTCATTGTAAGTACATGTGTATCATAGAGAACTGCCGACGGGGTACCCCTTGCCCGATGATACAGAAGAATCCCCATATCAAAATGACAAGGCAAGCAAACAACGAGCATCTCAACAATCTTCTTATTTACAATGGGCATATGGTGCGTTTTTCTATCTTTCCTCTTTTCATAATCTCTCTTTTTTCTTTTTCTCTTTTTTCTCAATATAGGACTCTTTTTTTATAAGAAGAATGCTTCATAGATAGCTCATTATGGTTACGCTGCAGGTTTCCACCATGTCAGCATGGATTAGACCAGCGGCCCAGGTGTTTCTCTAACACATATACATAACTCTATGGACTTACAAGCTCCCGTTTCATTTCACACCGACGACATCCATAGACAAAAGAGCATGATATCAACTAGGTACAAAGTACCAGTGCAATGTTGAAATCGTTCCCCATGACTGCATGGTTCTGCTAATCCGCAACAAATAAGTGCAAGCATATACAACATAGACGACACAATGGTTCAAGTTTATTAAGGGCAAGAAAAGTAAAGTGTGCCATCAAGTTCGTGAGAGCTTTAATCACTAGTTTTCTCATAACAAGTTTAATTTGGAAGGTAAACAAAAACATGAATATACTTGGAATAGCATATGCTAATAGGTAGGTATGGTGGACTCTTTGGAATAACTTGGTTTTAGGGAGTTGGATGCATGAGTGGAACTCATACTTGGTTGTGGAGGCTAGCAAAAGACCGGGAGCGACAAACTAGGAGAGCAATAATGGCCATAATCATGCAGAGCGACAAAACATCATTAATCAAAGCATAAAGTGTTACTACAAGTTAAAAACTAAAGTATCATCAAGGCTATGGTGACTTGGAATTGTCATAACATGGTGTGAGCATGCGCCAAGTCAATCCAAATAAAGCATCAAAGGAGAATACCACAATACTATGCTTTAATATGCTAAAACAATGCATGATTCATCCAAGGCACATTAAGCAATCTCAATTATTTATAATAAGTCATGCTACAGCAAAGAATACTAAGCATAAAGCCAAAACAATATCAAGCATGGCATGATAAAGCATAGGCCATAGTCAAAAATAAGCTCTCTTTATCACTTAAGCATGAACTTTCCTACTCTTTTCCAAACCAAACCAAACTATTTGAAAACCAATGTATGACAGAGGGGGTCCAACAAATTTATTTAGCAAACTAAGAAAACAAAGCAAACGAAAAACTAAAACAAAAACAAAAAAGAAGACGCTCCAAGAACAACACAACTGTGCATGAAACAATAGAAATGAAGCGTTTGGAAGAAACCTGGGATTTTTATTGATGAAGAAGGGGATGCCTTGGGCATCCCCTAGATTTGACGCTTGTACTTCTTGGATATTTCTTGGGGTGACACGCGTGGCATCGCCAAGCTTGAGCTTTAGTCCATCCTTCATCTCATTACTCATTCCTTCCATACACCTGAAATTTTTCCTTCATACAAAACTTCACACAATCTTTATTAGAAACATTAGTGCACTCAAAACACTAGATACTGTAGCACTTCCCTCAAAAAGCTCAATTCCCCAAAATAACTAAAAAAGGAACCAACAAGAAGGAAATGCAGAAAATGGCAGAAATCTATCAAAACAGACCAGTAGGTAAAGACGGTTTTTTTCGAAGACCTTCTGTTGCTCAAATCGAAAAGTGTTGTACTAACGAAAGTTAGATAAAAACCTGGGGAAGAAGCACAAAAATTCAAGCCTCAAAAAGACGTTCAGAGATTTTACACAAATTTTTACGGTGAAGCACAGAAATCTGTTTCAGGACATCAACCTTCCCAATCATTACTTCTCTCTCATTAGAGGTTACTCTTGGCACAAAAAGCGAATAAAAAGGATAAGAAGCGGTTATTACTGAAGTAATAACTTCCAAGACTCATCTAAAACTTTTGGGTTATTTCCCAATAAGTACTTTTCTTTAACGCCTTTAAGTTAGGCATGATTGGTTGAGAGGATGCTCACATAAGAAATATGAATTGAAGTTAGGCATGATTGGTTGAGAGGATGCTCACATAACAATTTTATAACAAGATGGCTGATCATTCAATATAGGACCATTGTCTAGAGATTTATCATAAACAATTTCTAAGCAAAACTCTTTATTACCATGCATCTTGAAGTTAGGCACAAATAAAGGAATACTACAGATAACATGAGCATAACATTCATCCTCCTTTGGTAAGTGTGGGGGACAATCAAATAATGTAAGGGATAAAGAGTTACTCTCATTAGAAGGTAGGCATGGGTAGCTAATCCATTCTTCCTCCTTTTGTTCATCACTCTCCTCCTCTTTTTCATCTAATGAGCTTTAAGGTTCATCAATTTCTTCTTCCATGAGATCCTGCAAGGCATTAGTCTCTTCCATTTGTGGAAAGCATCTATTAATATATTCAAGAATATAGCCACTTTCTTCCTTGTAATTATCAAAGGAAAATTTAAGTATATCATAAACCTCATATTTATAAGGTGAATCATCAATATTTTCAAGCAAACTAGCAAGTTCAAATGCACCTTTCCAAGCAATAAATTCTTCAATTTGTTCCACATCATAAAAGTCATAATTTCCTTTAACATAAGAAGATCTGGTAACATTATCATTATACTCACATTGAAAAGGGAGGTGTTTATACCTCTTACAGCAACAAGATTTATCAAAGCAATAAGTAACATTATAAGTAGAGCACACGTTTCTAGCAATGGTATACAATTCCTTTTTGTGACAAGCGGTGTTTCTTATAATAATATTTTTGATCTTCCGTGAACCCACCTTGCCAATAAGATTCAGTTTCAAAGAAAACAACCATTTAGAAAGCATGATAAATCAAGACAATAACAGACCAACGAAAATAACAACTAGAGTAGGAACTATTTTTTTGTATTTTTGATAAAGAAACAAGCAAACAAGGCGGAAATAAACTAAGCTTGAACAATAGTGATTCCAAGTGAACTTGATAAATAAAGCTATGGTCCCTGGCAACGGTGCCAGAAAATAGTCTTGATGACCCACAAGTATAGGGGGTATCACAGTATTTTCGAGGGAAGTGAAACCTAATTTATTGATTCGACACAAGGGGAGCCAAAGTATATTTATAAGCCTTAACAACTGAGTTGTCAATTCAGCTGCACCTGGAAACAATCTTGCTCACAGCAGTTTATCAGTAGCAACAGTTTTGTAGTAGGAATAGCAAAGTAACAACAGTAGTAAAGTAAAGACAACAGTAACAATAGCAGTAAATAGTAGGATTCGAGTGCGGTAGGCATAGGGATGGAAGGACGGGCGTTGCATGGTCAAGATAATTCACATAGCAACCAGAACATAGGGCAATTGCAGATAAATAAGATAAAGCATCCATGTACTTAATAATCCTAGGCATGTCTCCCAAATATAGTCATACGTGCTCGCAATGAGAACTTGCACAACATCTTTTGTCCTGCCAGCCCATTTGCAGTGGGGCCTCAAGGGAACCACTGGCAATTAAGGTGCTCATTTTAATAGAGCACAGGAGCAAAGCATTAACACTCCGTGAACACATGTAATCCTCACATCAAAGCCATTCCCTCCGGTTATCCCGATTTCTGTCACTTCGGGGCCATTGGTTCCGGACAACAACATGTGTATACAACTTGCAGGTAAGATCAAAAACAATACTATCATAATGACTCAATAACATGTTCAGATCTAAAATCATGGCACTCGGGCCCTAGTGACAAGCATTAAGCATAACAAGTTGCAACAAAGTCAAAAAGCACTAATAGAAGATACTAGGCACCATACCCTAACAATCTGATGCCATTACATGAACGATCTCATCCAATCCCTACAATCCCCATAGCCTACAGCGGGGGATTACTCACTCATAGATGGGGGAAACATGGATGGTCGATGGAGAAGCGATGGTGCTGATGATGGCGATGATCTCCTCCAATTCCCTATCCCGACAGGGTGCCAAAACGGAGTTTCTGGTGCTATTTCGTGGAATATGGTGGTGGCGGTGGAGTGGAACTCCTTCTGGAAAAACGTCAAACCCCCCTGAGTTTTTAGGTTAGAAGGCATCTTATAGGCGAAGAGGGAGACCGAGGGGGTGTCCGGGGCGGCCAGACCACCCCCTAGCGTGGCCAGGCCCAGCCCGTGTGGCCAGGTGGTGTGGCTGGGCCCCAGCTCCACTCCGTCTCATATTCTGGCTCTAGAGTCTTCTGGTGAAATAGGATCTTTGAATTTTGTCCCGTCGAATTCCGAGAATATTCATTTTCTAACTTTCCTGGAACCAAAAACAGCAGAAAACAAGCAGCTAGCATTGTGGCTCTTGTTAAAAGGTTAGTCCAAGAAATCATATTAAAAGTACTCCAAAGTGTGGACAAAACACAAGAAAGTAGATAAAACCAAGCATGGAACATCAAAAATTATCGATACATTTGTAATGTATCAGCACGCGCGGTGAGGGCGAGGCACAGTCTATGCGAGCTGGTCAGGTGCGGTGCTCTCGCGCGTTCTTGGCATGGTGCACAGACATTGGTCACGGCGATGCTGGGGTGGTCTAGGGCCTGACTGTGATCAAGAGATGGATAGGGGGTGGTGGTGGACGGTCACCTGTCTAGTGATTGTCGTGGGAGAGGACGGCATGGTCTGTGGCGCTCTGTCCATGGTCGGTCGGCGAGGCTGGCTTCGGGCGGCGCTTCACTTGCGCAACGACAAAGGGGTCTGCGTGTTTGGTGCTGCTAGAGGCTGGGGGAGACAAGGGGAGTGCAATGGGGGCATTTGGTCGAGTGATCAATGCTCCAAATAGTGAAGTTAGGCAGAGTTGGATTTGTGTCTGCAAGGTGTTTGATTAAATGGCCGAAAGAATTTGAATTTGAAATTTGTGAATGAATTTTGCTAAGTGATCTAAACTTATGCTTGAGTGTCTATGGTTGCTTGGAGAAGTCAAGTGGAATTGGTTTGAGTGGTTTTTGCAAAATGGTGATCTTACCATATGAGCTTGATTCAAATTTGAACTGCCCTTTAAATATATTTGAAAATAGTTTCTATGGGTTTGTAAAGTGGGCTTGGGTTCACTTTTACTTGGTCTAGCAAGGGGTGAAAACAAGTGGGAATGTTTCTATTAGAAATTGTTTACTAGGAACACTCAAAGTGGCATAGTGGTTAAGTTTGGTCAAAATGACCATTTGATCCTTTGATTTATATTTGATTTCTTTTTCTTTTGATTTTGTTTATAATTGGCCTAGATGATGTAGTATTAATCTTTAAACCATTTCCTATCATTTGTAGCAATCAAACATGGCAATTGCACTCAATCCTATATTAATGCAAATCACACATACACTCATATTCAAATTAATAATAAAAGTTTTTGTTAACCCTAGAATTGGGTGATTAGAACTTGATAATCTTGATTAATATTTTTCGGGTGTTACATAATGCCAAACCGATGAAGCAACCTCTATGATGCTTTGGTGATGAAAGACGAAGGGCTATAGGCAAAGAAATAGCTAGGTTACTTAAGGCTGGCTTTATCCGAGAAGTTATGCACACCAGATGGGTGGCAAATCTTGTACTTGTCCCCAAAAAGGGAACCAATGAATTAAGAATGTGCATTGATTACACCGGCTTAAACAAAGTGTGTCCAAAGGATCCGTTTGCTTTGCCTCGCATTGACCAAGTCATTGACTCGACGGCTGGCTCGGAACTTCTGTGTTTTCTCTATGCTTACTCAGGATACCACCAGATCCGGATGCAAAAGTCGGACCAGTTGGCCTCTTCGTTCACCACACCCTATGGCGCGTATTGCTATGTCATGATGCCCTTTGGGTTGAAAACGCCGGTGCTAAGTACCAGCGGACAATGCAACATTGCCTACATGACCATATAGGTTGCAACATACATGCTTACGTGGACAACGTCGCGGTAATGTCAAAGAAATCAAATGATCTTATTGCTGACTTGCAAGAAACCTTCGACAATCTCCGGAAATACAACATGATGCTGAACCCCAAGAAGTGCGTCTTCGGGGTACCCTCTGGCAAACTGTTGGGCTTCATCGTTTCGCATCGCGGAATCGAGGTGAACCCGGGGAAAATCAAGGCCATCCTCGACATGAAACGCCCGACATGCCTAAAGGACATACAAAGGCTCATAGGCTACGTTGCAGCAGTAAGCCGGTTGATCAGCCGACTTGGTGAGAAGGCTATGCCGCTCTACAAGTTGCTAAAGAAGGCGGGAAAATTTAGATGGACAAACGAAGCTGACGCCGCACTTCAGGAGTTGAAGAGAATACTCTCCTCCCCACCAATACTTGCAGCACTGGTGCTAACAGAGCCTATGTTAGTTTACATGGCAGCAACCAACCGAGTAATCAACATTGTCATCGTGGTGGAGCGCAAGGAACCAACGCACGAATACAGAGTTCAGCAACTCGTTTACTATGTAAGCAAGGTCTTGACGAAAACCAAGCAGCGTTACCCACACTACCAGAAGATAGGTTATGGAGTTTTCCTTGCTTCACGTAAGCTAAGGCATTACTTCCAGGAGCACCCTATCACAGTAGTGAGCAAGGCTCCACTGTCCGACATCATCAACAACAGCGACGCTACAGGGAAGTGGCAAAGTGGGGCATTGAACTTGCCGCCTTTAAAATCACCTACAAGAGACGCGCCGCTTCAAATCACAAGCATTGGCAGATTTTCTTGCAGATGGGACAGAACTGCCAGAAGACACTCCTGTACCAGAGCTAGAATATTGCGTCATGCACTTTGATGAATCAAAGCTACTCAACGGCTCAGGGGCTGGTGTATTATTACAATCACCAACAGGAGAAAAGCTGCAATACGTCCTGTAGATCCACTTCAATGCTACCAACAACATGGCGGAGTACGAGGCCCTCATTCACGGACTTCGCGTAGCCCAGGATATTCGCATCAAGCGCATAGTTTGCTGTGGAGATTCCGACTTGGTTGCCTAGCAAGTAGTTGGCACCTGGAACACGCGGAACCCTATGATGGCGGCATATCGAGACGAAGTAGACGAAATAGCCAAGTGCTTCGACAACTACAAAGTCAAGTACGTCAAAAGGGAGGATAATGAGGTGGCAAATCTGCTGTCAAAGCTTGGATCAGCTCGTCGACCAATTCCGCCAGGTGTGTTCCTGGAACATTTACGGACCCCATCCATGAAAGGACCGGACCCCGACAACCCGGATAGAGTAGATTCATTTGTTAACGCAGTAACAGTGATCTCTCCGGCTTGGACGAAACCTTTCATGGACTATCTACAAGACGGAACTTTGCCCACCGACGAAGTCGAAAGCCGGCAAATAGTACGTAGAGCAAAAGGCTATGTCATCATTGACAGCCAGCTATACAAAAGAAGTACCACAAGAGTTTTCCTACGATGCGTCTCCCAGCATCAAGGTATTGACATCCTTAGAGAAATACATCTCGGAGATTGCGGGCATCACGCCGCTCCCCGATTGTTGGTGGCCAAGGCCTTCCAACAAGGATTCTACTGGATAACTGCTAAGGCAGACGCCGACAAGTTGGTACAAACATGCCTTGGGTGTTAGTTTTATGCAAGACAACCAAGTGTTCCAGCTGAAGAATTGCGAACAATACCAATAACTTGGCCATTTGTAGTTTGGGGGTTGGACATGCTGGGACCTTTGCAGACAGCACCTTGTGGATTCACACACTTGCTAGTAGAAGTGGACAAATTCACAAAATGGATTGAAGCTAAACCCATTAGAAAGCCTGATGGGGCAACAACCCTAAAATTTGTCTGGGAACTAGTGGTGAGATTTGGTCTCCCGCATAGCATCATCACCAACAATGGCAGAAATTTATCTCTCGGAGAAGTTGAGGAGTACTGTCATGAAAAAGGCATCTGCCTTAACCTAGCATCTGTGGCACATCCACAGTCAAATGGGCAAGTTGAAAGGGCCAATGAGTGTATTCTGCACGAAATCAAGCCATGCTTAGAGGCACCGCTACGTAGAGCAGCTGGAGCTTGGGTGGAGGAGTTACCATCTGTCTTGTGGAGTTTATGAACAACACCCAACAGATCCACCGGCTTGACTCCTTTCTTCATGGTTTATGGAGAAGAAGCAATCCTCCCATCCGACAACCTCCACGATGCACCAAGAGTTTCCGCCTACAAGGAAGATGACGCTGATAAATCTAGACGACTATCTGTGGACCTACTTGAAGAAGAGCATGTGCTAGCATGCTAGAGATCCGCCATCTACCAGCAGAAGTTGTGTGACTACCATAGTCGCCGCGTTAAGCATCACTCGTTTAAAGAGGGGGATCTAGTGCTTAGACTCAAGCAGGAGAAATCACACAAACTATCCCCGCCTTGGGAAGGACCGTTCGTCATAAGCAAAGCATTGCTCAATGGTTCCTATTACCTCGTTGATATCCGCGAGTTGAAAGATAGGCCAAAATGTAAGCAACGTGACTCCGATGATGATTACCCGGAGACAGATCGGCCATGGAACATAGCACAGCTACGTCCATTTTACACTACGTCCCTCTGTTGATCATTGATACAGATCATGTCTAGAGCATTCCCGAGCCATGAGAGGATACACTTAAGGGTACGATGAGAGCGATCATTCGTAAGACGGAATCACAGTAGAGAAAGAGAGAAAGCCGGAATCGTTCCACGGAGAGATCCGAAGTTGTTTGGAGAAAGAATAAAGGAAAAGTCCCGAAAAGTGTTTTTGGATAAATGGGAATTTAAATATATACTTATTATATGTTAATTATGAATTAATATATTATAAATAATATTTAGATTAAGATTTATAAAGTCAACTTTTATATTAGGCCCAATCCCAGAGGGAAAAGGCCTAGAAATAAAACTGCAGGAAAATAAAAGGAAAAAAGAAAAATAGCTAGCCCAAGTGGGCGGCGGACAATAGCCA
Source organism: Avena eriantha (assembly GCA_910589775.1). Lineage (NCBI taxonomy): Eukaryota > Viridiplantae > Streptophyta > Magnoliopsida > Poales > Poaceae > Avena > Avena eriantha. Next base: position 254,367,623 of record OU342746.1, read on the forward strand.
CCGCACTGGGCGGCGGATAGTTGGGCGACACCGAGCCACCAGCGGGCCACCACTGTCAGCCAGCCCACCCGGGCGGGGCAGGACACATGTGAGGCGGGACGGGGCGCTAGGCCGCCGCTGCCCAGCCGGCCCACCCGGGGCGGGGCGGGGTCGGGTGCTGGGCCGCCGGGGGTGGCCAATCCACCTGGGGTCCTTCCCCTTTCCAGGCCGCCGCAGCACGAGCTGGGCCGCCGGTGGGCAGGTCGGCCCACCCGGCTGGCCGGCTGATGCTGCTGCTTTTTGTTTTTGTTTTTATTTAGCATTTTCTGTTTGCTATTTGGGCTGAGTACTTTTGGCCCATTTGGCAGTCCGAATTTCTGCTGAGTTTTTCCTTTAGTAATTAGTCCCACATGGCTTAGCCTTTAAGAAAGGTACACCCCTTAGCCTATATAAAGGGGTGCCCATGGGTGGGATTATACACACCAATATTTTGGAGAAGTCCTTTGGTTGACATCCTCCTTCTCTCTCTCCCTCTATACCTTGTGACCATGGCCCCAAGTCTGGGCTGTGCGATCGAGGCACACCTGCAGTACGTTGTTGCGCTGCAGGGATTCCTAGCCGGATATCAACTTCCGCACTCCCAGCGGTATCGGGGAGCCGAAGGTCTCATGGTGCACAGGATGTGTACAAAGACACGAGGCGCAACACTTGGGGCGCTTAAATGTCATGAGCCAGAGCTGTTGCACGATGAAGATGATGAAGATCAAGAAGGAGCAAGGGGTGACCTGCGAGGAGCTTCGTGACCTTGAGGTTGGCTACAAATACGACTACTTCAACCACGTTCCCCGCGGAACGTTAACCGCGTATATACTACAAGGGTATGTACTCTCTACGCATTGGCCGTTACCGCATTACTACATAGATAGATCCTAGGCAAGTTTCGGGGTTTCATTCATAGGAATTTTTTTGTTTTCCGTGCCGATCCCCAATAGTGATATCAGAGCCGATCTATGCGTAGGAGTGTTGTACGACCAGTACACACAAGCTTTGTGTGGGCATTGATCCCTTAGTTGTTACCCTCTAACGTGTACTTGTTTATATCGCGGTATTGTTTGATGAAGCGGCTCGGACCAACCTTACGCGTATTCGTACGCGAGACTGGTTCCACGCTCAACATACGGCTTGTACCGTATAAGTGGCTAGCGGGTGTCTGTCTCTCATTCGATAGTTGATATAGCATTTACAACGGAGGGCCCTGAAAGGGGTGTAGTAGAGACAACTGTCGGATCCATGTTGTGGTTGGAAAGTTCGTAGTTTAGAAACGGTTCTAGTGCGAAAGCCCTAACAACCACGTAAAACTTGAAATAGTTAAAGTAGAGGTGTCTAACTTTATTTTGCAGGGGGCATGTGATTATGATATGGCAATGGTCATTACGAAGGTAAAGTAGTTTACTTTTCTGTTGCTAAGTAGTATAGTAATAGTCATCGTTCCGATGAACGACCTGGTGGCGGCGTCGTGGACTTGGCGTCAAACCAAGGGCAAGATGGAGATCATGCCGGAGCGCTCGATGGAGATCAAGGCGCAAGAAAGACCATATCATATCACATTATACATATGATGTTGGTACCAGTTTTACATCTTATTGTGTGCTAGTATTTAGATACTCAACGGTAGCAAATAAGATAATCCCTATAGAATTCCAATGTTCCGTGTTCCCCTTGTGTGTGCACCACCAAGAAAGTTCTTCAGTATGAGGCCGGCCGTGATGATCGAGGGTCAGACATATCTACGTTCGCATACAGTGGGTGTAAGCCATATTGCACAGCAAATACACACAGGTTAGATTTGGCGAGCCTAGCACGCCATAGAAGCGTGGCCTTGGAACACAAGAGATTGAAAGATCGAGCATGAGTCACATGGATGATGTGATTGACATTAGTGAATGTCTACCTTTGATACTGCACTGATGGCCGTGATGATCGGGGGAGGTGCAGAGGATAGGGATCACGCGATCACTAAGATCGTCCAGGGGATGACCATTTTAGTGGAGACCAATTATAAATTGATCTCTTATTATAAACTTAGTCTAGATGTCTATTTGCAAATATCTTAGTAGACCTTAGCCTATCCCATTGAGGTCCTTTGCGACCATGGGAATATATTGCTTAATATGGAACTTAGCAAAAGGGTCCAACTTCATAGATTAATACCCACGCCTGAGGTATATCGTTGTAAAAGGTGATCTTCTCTTCTTGATACAATAACCATTAGGAGATAATTCGATGACTCTGGAATGTTTGGAGAAACACTTAGCAATCTTGCATTAGATTTGAGAACTCTTGGAAGGGCTTGATTGCTAATGGAGGTCATAGATGAAAAGGTATATGTAAGATATACAAATTATAAATGTGGTTTTTGCAAAACTCATTACAGTTTGCGAAGTATTTGATACTTCTCACGTTTTGTGAAAATAGGAGGATCTGCTTGAGAATTGCTGGATTTGAGGCAATGTGACTTGATCACGGCAAGCAAAACAGTTGATGGCCGACATCACCTCTTCCCTCAAAGTTTATCATTTGGATTAGTGGACTTGAATATAATTCCTAATCCTAGTTTGTGTGTCTTGCTTTTGGCGAGACAATTATTCATATGAACAAGTTACAAACCAGTTTGTACTATTCTTATGAACAATACCTTATGGTCACATTACGATTACAAACAAGTTATTCTTATCACTATGTGAATGATAATAGTTTAAACATTTATAAAGGATTAGAATGCTAAAAGATATCCAAAGCTTAATAATGAAATGATACTACAGTTTAAGTCATTTTGGTTATTGCAGGTTCTTTATGAAAGATCAGGGTCCTAGATGCATAATCTAGAGACTTTGTAAAACCATTCCTCCTGGGCAGAATGACTAAAACTCCGCATTCTGGTAAAACGGTAATATGCGAAGAAATGTTGAATCTTATACATAGTGATGTATCATATTTTCAACAAGTAGTGGAAATCAGTTATTATGGACTTCAGTGAATAAAGTATTTACTTAATAAACATGAAGTTTGAAATGGTTTGAATTGTTCAAATGAGTTCATAACTAAATGGGATATTGAATTAACTGAATTAACAAATCTGTTCGATTTGATCGACATGACTAATGCATTCAAGTTAAGTTTAGCATGAAAGGAACTTGTGAAAGATGTTTCACAAATTATGATAATTGGATGAATTCAAACTTTGTTGAAATGTCTAAACATCATAAACATATTGTATTAGATTCATATGATATCATATTATCTCTTATCAGGGTTATAGTTATCGTTTAGAGTTCGAGATCGAAATAAGCAAACACTCATTTGAAATACAAAGGAACATCCTAAAGATTCGTGGAAACAACACCATAAGTGTTATGGCACGTTCGAGTTTCTGGAGATTTCGACAAGTCGAAGTCGTGGTGAATAAACAAGTATTTGTAGAGCATTCTTAGGAAGCTATGAATGCATCTTCCACAAAGGGGGTGTAACACCCTCGAATCGGCCCTATGCAAGTTTTAGCCCTTTCCGCCAAACCCGCATAGAAACGATTCAAGGACGCCCACCAGGCACTTTCGTGCGGGTGGAAAACGAAGTAACACCATTACACAATAGTCCTCGATGGGACCCACAGAACAGATATATATACAATAGCGACTCATCGAGTCAAGAATACAAATATACAATACAAAGATCCAAATCACCTTGAAAACGATAGAGCGTTCGACTACGGACAAGATGCAAATGGGGCTAAGAGCCCTGAAGAATAACCAATGGCGTCCATTACCCTGCCCAGGCCAAGCCGGAAGGGTAACCCTGCTAACGACGTCGATCTCAAACCTGCTAAAACAAAAGGGGTGCCGACAAAGGCAAAGGAAAAATAGGAGCGTGAGTACTGAGGCCAGTACACGGCGAGGCTAGAATTCGGCGGCTCTCGCCTACATAGGTATGGTGGATTGAAGCGGCAGCGCAACATGCACTAAACAACCTATAGAGACTCGATAAAATGTCGGCTATTAGAGAGGGATAAGAAAGACCTATTCGAATCCAACCTGAAGCTAACACCAGACATACCCATCCTGGTATTTCCCCCTCGAGACCAAACGAGGAAGTCGGACCAAGGAACGCACACAGTTGGCAATTTTACTGATTCTGTTATAGTTGCAACACTTACTAATCAGATATAGATAGCATGAATCATCCTGCCAGCATAAGTAGTGGGCAATTTTAGTTAACCATTCCGTGGTAGTTGGAACATTTACTAGTCAGATATAATTGTCCTGAGGAATCCCAATACCCAGCAGTTGTTGGCACTTTTATCACATTCCATTGGAGTTACAATACTTACTAGGCAGGTATAGTATGGCACAGATCACCACAGATCCACCAGTTGTTGGCATTTTTATTATCCATTCCATTGTAGTTGAATCTGATTACTAGTCACATATTAAGTCAAATTTATAGCACTACTTTAGTTATGCTTGTCTATGATCAAGATACTATCCTCCAAGTCGTCCATAACCGCGGACACGGCTTTCAGAAAGTTTTACCCTACAGGGGTGCACAAATAGCAACACACACTCGATCAACCTCAGAAAAACCAACTCAAAACCCAACGAGGCTTTCATGACAAAGCGATCACAGGATTCATAAAATATTTCTGGGGGCCACCCCACTAAGCTACCCGCAAAGAAGTTGGCCGTCTCCGGAACGGACCCAGGGTTTATGACGACGGCTGTAAACGACTGGGAACCCAAAAGTGTGACTGGGCTTATCGATACCGCAAAAACGTGGCATGATCCAAAACAGTACAGGTGCTCCACGCATAATCTTAAATAAAGCAGTGAAGCATGGCATAAGTACAGGATAGGAATAAAACCCCAAACTAGTTTGTGGCCCCAAGAAATAGAAATGAATCAAGCTCTAGCTCAGGGGGGTCCATAAGGCCTCCCGGATGTGGATAGTGCGAATAGTCAAGGAATAGGTATCAAGTACTCGGGGTCCTACGGGACACAAGTGAGCGTGGAAGAACCAAATAACATCTATTGCTCACCGATGCCTCTGCATTAGTTATATCTAGCAAGCTAATAGTTGTATTTAAAGTCGTGATCATCTCCACCATAAACATCTGCCAGCATTCCAACAACTGTGGTACTTGACAACACGAGATCGCACCTGAGCAAGCAACTACGACTCGCAAGGCCAGCTATCTACCAAACACAGGTAATAGGAGGTGTCCAAGGCAATATAGAGGCAGCACGGGAGATAACTGGTGCACGGAAACTAAAGCATCGCGACACGGATAGCAATAGATCAACAGGAGGAAATAAAGACTATAATGCAAAATAGGTAGAAAGAGGGAGATGCTCGCCTGGGAAACACTGTCGACGGATCATAGCCGGAGAACTTGTCGATACTCGCATCATCTCATCGGCCTAATCCGCGAAGAAGCAAACACTAGAACAAACACCGGATGCAATATTTAATACTACGGCAGAAGATCTGGCATGATTATGATATGATGCAGATGCGGTGCAATTAGGCAATATTAAGCGGAACCGGGGTCCCGACAATTAATTACGCGGTTCAAGTTATTTATCCACCCCGCAAATTAAATGTTGGATTAACAAGGCAAAACAGGGCATCGGTTCGCTACACAAATTTAAATGGAGTCCGGGATAAGACAAGAATAGCCCGCATATAGACTCCATATTTAATTTAGGTGAATCGACTATTTGACCCAACCCACCCGATGACATGTATGCAAGCATGATGATTTAATGATGCGACAGGTATATGTCATATTATAAAAAATAGGGGCTTAGGGTCACACATCTGGGTTCGGAAGATCTTGGGTTCCGTGGGTCTGGGGTCCGGTCTCAGGGTGTGACGGCGAGCGGTTCGACGGGATCGGTCTCGGACAACGGAAGGAGAGCTTGGCGTTCTGGGAAGAAGGACTTGTTCTGGCGTCGGAGGATCATCGGATCCGCCCTGGTCGGTGTCGATCTTGTCGTCGCGAAGATCTTGTCGGGTCCACGCCATCGAGTCGGTCTTGGCGTTCAGGATGAAGAACTTGGCGTCCGGGAACCTTCGGGTAGGAGATCATGCCGCTCGGACTCAGAGAACTCGTCGGTTCCATGTCGGCGTACTTGGCGTTTCGGGTCTTCGGTTCCGGAAAGGAGATCTTGGGGTTCCCCAGATCCGTTGTCGATGTCGATCTTGAATTGGACACCGGTGGTCTTGTGCGGATCTTTCTCATCTTGTGTTGGTCTCGGTCATCGGATCCATGAAGGAGGTCATGGCGTTCAGGAAGGCGATCTTGGTTTGGGGCTTCGGATCCTCATGGTCGGGGTCTTCGGATCCGACTCGACGTTCTTGTTGCCCACATCGAAGGCCTTAGGATTCTGGCTTGCGGTGGTCGGTGACGTTCTTATCGACTTAGAGAGGCTTGCAATAGCCTTCTGCTGGGGACATAAAACAAACGCACAGGAGCGGACAAACACGAGACAAAACAGACACATAGGGTTGGTGCGAGGAGGCCGTGTCTTGTTCGGGTATTATCCCGAACACCTTGCAGGGAAGCAGTGGCAACAACACACGCAGCAGAACGTTTAGCCCTCGGTAGGGAAAGGATGAGGCTGGCTGCGTGCCGTGCGGTTCCCGGCTCCTAGCGGTGAGCTCGGAGGCCGGTGACGAGGAAGCGGGCAGAGGCCAACGCGGAGGGGTGGTAGGCGATGATGGCGAAGGGGCCACGGCGGTAGTTCCCTGCAGCGGACAAAGAAGAGGCGGGGCTCAGCGGCTACGGGCCTGAGCACCAGGGAGGCGCGGCGTCGGCTTTGTGCGCAGAGACGGGGCCGCGACGGCGGGCTCGAGCGGGAGAGAGAGGAGATGGCCCGGCGGCGGCGACAGAGCCAGCGTGAGGAGGAGGGTACAAAGACGAGGGCGCTCGGGGCTGGCGGAGGCGGTGGAGGCAGGGCGCGGCCTCGAGGTCGGTGGAGAGGAGGACGAGGTCGGCCACGGTGGCGGTGGTGGTCGAGCGCGGCGGTGAGCTTGAGGGCCGAGGGTGGCGAGGTGGAGCTCGCAGGGCGGCGATCTTGACGGGGACGACGGGCTCCTAGCGAGGGCGCGGCTGTAGGGGTGGGCGGCGCCATGGGAAGGGCGATGGAGGTGGGGCGCGCCCCTGGCGACGGTGGCAGTTCCTCATAAGAGGAAGGCGAGGGCAGCGTGCGGGGGTAGGTGGGGCGTGGCTCGGGATGGGGATGGATCGAGAGGCGCGTGCGTGCGCGGGCGACGGGGCGTGAGGAGCGGGCGCGTGGGCAGGGACGCGTCAAGACCGCATCGGCAGAGGGGTGGGACCGGGGTGGTGTTGACCGGGAGTAGGTGGCGTGGGGATTGGGGTGAGGTTGGTGAGTGGGTCGGGCAGGAGGCGTGGGAAGCGTTCAGGGGAGGTGTGGGGGTTGGTGGCTGGGCGGGAAAAAGGAGGAGCTGGGGCCAGACAACGACCAGGTGGTGTGGGGGGAGTGCCGGTGGCGGCGGGTGGAGATAGGGAGGGGTGGCTGGTGGTAAGGCCTAGCCAGCCACCTCCCCAAAAAAAATATGTTTTATTTTTATTTTATAAAACCTTTCACAAACAGTTTTTAGATAAAACAAAATATTCGGAAAAAGGCCGGGGTTTTAATTTGAAATAAAGACGAGGGATATTTAGAAAACAAACATAGGCTTTTAGAAAATAGTTTTAGGCGAACAGATGCATGATGATGACGATGCTCAAATGCAATGTGGCATGATGACATGAGAATGCGGTCATGATGATGCAATGCACAAAAACACAGCGATTTTCTAGTAGTGGTTTTAGTGGGATGCCACAGGGGGCAAACATGTTGTTGTCCAAAGTTGATGTGTCTTGATGAAGATACAGGTGGAAGAAAGTAAAAGATCAAAAACAAGGTATTTGACCTTACCTCCGAATTGTTGAGTGGCGCAGCGGAATTTGTTTCGTGAAACCAAACTCTACAAATAGAGGAGAAACTATTGATAATGATCATAAAGTTTCGGGGAATACTTTTACTAAAGAAAGTAAGATTCAACCATATATTCTACAAGTTTATGGAATCATATATTGATTCACTTGTCATGTTTTGAACAAGACATACCTACGAAATACAAAGAAGCGTGATGGACCTAAATTACGAGAAATGAATGGTCATTGAAATCTCGTTAGTGGAATTCTCGATTTGATAGTGATCAAGGAATTTTGGAATGTCCAAGATTGTCGAGAGGACCTAGATTTGAGTGGGAGCAAATCAGCTTGGCTAGTTCATAATATATAGCTGACATATTCTGAGTGGGAGCTAAGTGAAATCCCTGGATCTCAAACATGAATGTTATATTTGAGTGGGAGCGTGAAATCATTCTGGGATATGTGGACGACATATGTGAATGATGTGATTGGTGTTAATAACATTTAAGTTAGATAAATAAGGATGAAGTTGAAGTTATTAAACAAAGAGATCTATCAGGATAGATTGGTAAGTTTAATAAACATTGAATGTCTAATGCTTCCTGGACTTGATTCTGAAAGATGTTCAGAATGTCCCAAGACAAGATTCTGAAGAAGTTCAGAATGGAACGAGGTGAGAAGTAAGTTCTTACTATATAAAGCATTGAGTTAGTATTGCAACTATGGCTGAAAGAAAGAGATGCATTGCATCTCCTATGGCTCAGTCATAGGTTCTTCCATATAACCATGTTGTATACTCGACATAATGTGACCCAAGGTTCTGGTTGGAAGGACTAGGTCTTAACTATAAGAGCATGTCTTTAAGTGATTCCTGAGTTGATCACTAAACCAGAATTAAGTTTGTACTTAAGTAGCAAGAAGCAATGTAAGTGGCATAGTTGCATTTCATGCACTACGATCTACATAGATATAGAAGTATAAAAGCTACATCTGATGTGATGTATAATGTTATGGCGGGACTAATTCGCTTTTAACGTAGAATGATGTGTCCCAGGGCCCAGTGCCCATGAGAAAGCCCTCGAGGTTGATCTAACGTCACTGTAAGCTCCTGGAATCAGGCCTCGTTCTGCTGCCATGACTATAGTATATACACAAAGGATAGCAAAGTGTGTTTCGAAGTTTAGATGACAATAGTGAATAACGACCATCATCATAAACACTAGGAACAAAAGTCTCACTTTGTCGCAAAACAAATACTTCGACCCATTATAAGATAATGGAGTGAATGTCAGATTAGGAAGACATTAACGATTTGCAAAAGACATAATGATCTGGTAAAACAGAACATGGACATGACGTTTCCCATGAGCATGCATGATCTGTAAATGCATATGGTATATGGTTTATAAGAGTAAAATGCAAGCTGAATTATTTGTACTCTAGTGCAAGTGGGAGACTGAAGGAGATATGCCCTAGAAGCAAATAAGAAATAGGTTTTTATTGTCATATCTCAATTAGTTTATAATAGTTTCATATTGTGCTAGAACTGTGCCAAGTAGAAACATTGGTACAGGTGTGGTATGAAACAACCAAGTCCCTAGTAGCCTCTATTCATACTAGTTCGTTGGTCACAAAGATGATCTGGGTTACAAGATCATGGGCATTTATGCCGACTGTCAATGAGATCATGTCATTGGAGAATGATGTGGTTGGACATTCCTCGAAGGATTGCAACACGATCAAGTCATATAGTTCATTGTTGCAACAACTATACCTAGACTCTTCTCCTTAGACCGTGAGCTCATATTACTCACTGTTTCCCTAGGCTGCTTTGACTGCATCAAACGCCACTTGGTAATGCGGTGGTCATAAAGGTGTACGTTGGGTATTCCGAAGCAATAGTAGATGACATGTGACTGCAAGACCGGGATTTGTTCACCCATATGACGGGTTAAAGATACACACAACCGGCTTGGTGAGATTGCATCTATAAATGTTGCAACATGTGACTAGGTCACAGGGATGTAATATCACGGTAACAAGAAAACATAACTTGTTGTGAACGAGATTGAACAAAGGTATGGGATACCGGTGATCAGATCTCCGACAAGTTGTATCAAGAAACAAAAGGAAGAGGATGCTACATTTAGACGGTTCAAACGACATTGTCATCAGGAATGCATAGGGGTCACATGGATATCCCTGGTCCCTCTGTTGATCATTGATACAGATCATGTCTAGAGCATTCCCGAGCCGTGAGAGGATACACTTAAGGGTACGATGAGAGCGATCATTCGTAAGACGGAATCACCGTAGAGAAAGAGGGAAAGCCGGAATCGTTCCACGAAGAGATTCGAAGTTGTTCGGAGAAAGAATAAAGGAAAAGTCCTGAAAAGTGTTTTCGGATAAATGGGAATTTAAATATATATTTATTATATGTTAATTATGAATTAATATATTATAAATAATATTTAGATTAAGATTTATAAAGTTAACTTTTATATTAGGCCAAATCACAGAGGGAAAAGGCCTAGAAATAAAACTGCAGGAAAATAAAAGGAAAAAGAAAAATAGCTAGCCCAAGTGGGCGGCGGATAATAGCCGCCGCACTGGGCGGCGGATAGTTGGGAGACACCGAGCCACCAGCGGGCCGCCACTGTCAGCCGGCCCACCCGGGCGGGGCAGGACATAGGCGAGGCGGGACGGGGCGCTGGGCCACCGCTGCCCAGCCAGCCCACCCAGGGCGGGGCGGGGTCGGGTGCTGGGCCGCCGGGGGTGGCCAGCCCACCCGGGGTCCTTCCCCTTTCCAGGCTGCCGTAGCGCGAGCTGGGCCGCCGATGGGCAGGCCGGCCCACCCGGCTGGCCGGCTGATGCTGCTGCTTTTTGTTTTTGTTTTTATTTAGCATTTTCTGTTTGCTATTTGGGCTGAGTACTTTTGGCCCATTTGGCAGTCCGAATTTCTGCTGAGTTTTTCCCTTAGTAATTAGTCCCACATGGCTTAGCCTTTAAGAAAGGTACACCCCTTAGCCTATATAAAGGGGTGCCCATGGGTGGGATTATACACACCAATATTTTGGAGAAGTCCTTTGGTTGACTTCCTCCTTCTCTCTCTCCCTCTATACCTTGTGACCATGGCTCCAAGTCTGGGCTGTGCGATCGAGGCACACCTGCAGTACGCTGTTGCGCTGCAGGGATTCCTAGCCGGATATCAACTTCCGCACTCCCGGCGGGATCGGGGAGCTAGAGGTCTCATCGTGCACCGGATGTGTACGAAGACACGAGGCGCAACACTTCGGGCGCTTAAATGTCGTGAGCCGGAGCTGTTGCACAATGAAGATGATGAAGATCAAGAAGGAGCAAGGGGTGACCTGCGAGGAGCTTCGTCACCTTGAGGTCGGCTACGAGTACGACTACTTCAACCACGTTCCCCGCAGAATGCTAACTGCGTACAGACTACAAGGGTATGTATTCTCTACGCATTGGCCGTTACCGCATTACTACATAGATAGATCCTAGGCAAGTTTCGGGGTTTCATTCGTAGGAAATTTTTTGTTTTCCGCGCCGATCCCCAACACAAACCAAACCAAATTAAAAAGAAATCAATATATGAGGCATATGATCATATGGTCACTTTGGCCAAAATTAACCACTAGCCTACTTTGGGCATCTCTATTAAATGATTTCCAACAGAAACAATTCTCTTTCTTTTCTCCCCTTGCTAGACTAAGTGAAAATGAATTCAAGCAAACTTTACAAACTTACAAAAACCAATTTTAAATCTATTTGAGAGGCAATTCAAAATGGAATCAAGTGTAGGTATCTAGATCACCGTTTTGCAAAAACCAACCAAACTATCACCACTTGATAAATCCCAGCAACTAGAGACACCCAAGCATGTGACTAGCACACCCACCAAAAATCATTTGAAAGTTCAAAGGTTTAGTTCATGCGGCAATTTGATCAAGCACTTAATAGGTAGAGTACAAGTCCAACTACTGTTCACTGTTTTGATCAATCAATTACTCACCATTTGTACACAATTCGTCTCCACTACTCACCCACGATCACTCCCAGTACCCAGCCGTGTAGCTAGCACCCCTCACTCACCGTTTAGACTAGTGCATGCCCGTACCCGAGCATGTCATGCCAGTCAATCATGGACATGACGCCACACGCAGCACCACTCTCTCCCACGACCAGTAGCAGCTAGGCGTGACCTCACCGCACCCCTCTGTCCACCCGGCAACCATCGGCGAGCAGTGGAGAAGCCAGCATCACCGTGCCCATTTAACTCGCTGCCATGCCGAGCTCACGCCAGAGCACCGAAGCCGCCTCGCACAGCCACGCCGCGCCTCGCTCTCTCCACGCGTACCCGCACTGGCCGCGTCTCCAGCAACCTGCCAGACACGACCGTTCACCACCGCGCGTCCTGTGACCACCATACGCCATGACGAACACCTCAGTCTCTACACAGAGCACGGACGTCTCCCGTCCGATTAAGACCGCGCCTCGTCGTGTCACTATGCGCATGATGATCGCCGCAGACCACCGCGTCGACCTACACCCCCACCATGCCTATAACACCCTGTATCAGCGTCGCTCATGAGCCCGAGCCATGCCATGCTGCCTCTCTCGCCGATGTATAAATAGAACCCTCCTAGCCTCCAAAGGCACACCATTCCACTCCCCTCTCCCTCAGAAACATCCCAGGCCATTCCCCGGAGCAAGGCGAGCACCATATCTCCGGAATTTTGCTGGAGCCAACCGTTGCAGTGAAGGAAGGGCGCCGTTGATTGGAGCTACCCCAATAGCCGCCAAGACCACCATTCGACTCGCCGTTGTCGACCAGCCCATTCGCCCCCATCGTCGGACCTAGCTGGAGCCCTGGTAAGCCTGCTACGACCACCACCGTAGCGCTAGGTTTACAATCTCGTATGCTCACAGCGACGTAGATGATGAACCAGAGCAGTTGATCTCGTTCTAATCGCGTGGTTGAGATTAACTGATACCGTTCATTTAGATAGAGTTGCTGACGCGTGGGACCAGCTTGAAAGCAGCCCGCTGCGTGCGCGCTGTGCAGTTGGCCGGCCCATGATCATTCCCGCGCGTAGCCCAGAAACTCAAATAGAAGTTTTCCATTTAAATCAAAACCCTATATGCCAAACCCTTTAAATCACATTCCCAAGTATTGGAATATGTGGTGATGGCATGTGTCAACATGATCCCATATTTTAATTCGAGAATATTAAATCTTAAGTATTTTCAATGAGTATAAATTACTTTTCCAAAATAAGATAAATAAGAATATGTCCATTTTTCATGTGATGATTGAGATGATGCTAGATCATCTAGTATGAGCCCTTGTGTGCTAAGTAGAAGTAGTTAAGCATTGTTTGGTGATTGTGTACCTCATATTTATGTATAGATGCTAGTACCGACCCGGGGTATGAAGAAGACTAGTTCTACGAAGAGGAGGAAGAGAACTTCAACAACTGCACCCAACAAGGCAAGCTAACTAATGCAAGATAACCTATGCAAGATGCACTAGGCATGCTTGGTTATGCAATCTTGATTATACCAATCCCCAGTTTTACTTGCAAGCTTTACTCTTTTACCCTTATCGAAGTTTCTTACTTAGTTAATTAATTGTGAGTAGTGGTAGAAGTAAGATAGATGCCATTAAGAGCATAGAAATAGGCTTGGGTAACTACACTTGATTAACACCCCTCAATAGTGATACTCTCACTAATAGTGGCTAGTGCTAAACTAAACTTGATCACTTTAGATGGGAACACTTGGAGAAAATGATTATGAAAACCTTGGAGTGATGAGTCACTCTATTGAAATGTTTTGACATGTGTTATGAAACACAATGAGTTGATGATGAAACTGAATGAGGCTTGTGCCTTGACTTTGATAAAAATTGAAGGTTGTGTTCGGATGCGATACCATTCCAATTTTACCGTACAGCCTCAATACCTAAGTTGGGTAGGGCTTAACTGGAAGTTTATATGTCTTAGTATGGGCTCCCTTGCGAAAGAGGTTGAGCTGAGGCTACCTCGTGAATATGAATGTCCACCTATGTAGTTCCCGAGATGGCAGTTGGCCATGGCTGGGAGGCCAAGCTCATAGGGGAGGTGCCTATACTAAGGTGTGTAATTGAAAGGTTAAGATTAATTATACGCATACCAAGTATGATGATTCAGGGTTATCCCTGACGGATGTATCGAATTTTGTGGTGAAAGTGTACCCCTCTATAGAGTGTCAAACTATTCGAATAGCCGCGTCCGTGGTTTTGGACAGTTGGAGTGGCCATACTGTTCCGTTGTCAGATGTTTTCAAAATGACTTGTGACTTGAACTATGACTTTGACTTGACCACAACGCAGTTGTGGACAGGAAAACTAGGTTCCCACTTAAGTAATCTAGACAACTAAACTAGGTTATGTTAGTAAGTACTTCTGAAATAAAACTGGCTTATTGTAAATAAGACTAGAGCTTAGGATTCCTACTAGATTTACCTTACTTATGTTAGTGATAGTTTGCGAGTACTTTAAGAGTACTCATGGCTTTGTCCCTGGCTATTCCCATGGCTAGACTACGAGGAAGACTGCCCGGGAGATGGACAACAGGAGGTCTATGATAACTAGGATTATCTCCCATCGTCAGCATTGCCTGTGCCCCTGAAGATGGAGTCTACTACGCTTATTTCCGCTGCTCTGATTTGTATTAAGACTTGATCATGAGATCATCAATTTGTAAGATTATTATGGTTTGAAATGGATGATGTATTGTGGTACCAATTCGGTTATGTCTCGCAAAAATGGTAATCCTTGGATTGCAATGTACGGAATAACAGGCATCTGGACTTAAAAATTCAGGTGTTGACAACTGCATTGACCATCCTGACAACCCTAGTGTCGAAGCCGGCAAGGGAATTCCAAATAGCATCACTATCGATTTCCCTCCCTTCCTCACCCATCTTGGGAAAGCCAGATGTCACCAGGTCCATGTCGGCATTGTCGTAGTGCGCCTTGACCAAGGATAGCGACATCCTAGCACCAGCCCGGATGCAAGAGACCTTCTAGTCCTTGACCTTCTCAGGAGCTTGGTGCAGGATCTCCGCGTACCTGGCCGCTGAATCTGCCGCCTTAATGTTAATCCCTAGAGGCTGGGTTATCTCCTTGGCCTGAGCAATGGCGGTGCTGACGAAGTTGCCGGCAAGAATCATGCGTTCCTTGAGGTCTGGAGCACCTTCACCCAAGTTGGCTAAGCCAATAGGGGCTATGGTTTGCAAAAAGAAACAAGGACCATGGGTGCAAACCAATCAGAAGATCATCCAAAATACATAAATAACCAAGACAGAGAAAGGTTATCGAAGAGGCTCGTCTCTGCTTATAAGCATGACTCCGCCAATGCATCCTGCTCCTTCTGGACTTTCTTGTACAACTCAAGGTTCCTAGCGTTCTGCTCTTTGGTACCTTGGTTCTGTTCCTTGAGTTGCACAATTTCATCCTTCAGGCGCTGCATCTCGGCGTCAGCAGACTCTTGCAACACCTTCATCGCTGCCTCATGGCCCTTGATGGCATCAGCTAGGTCCTTCTTCAGAATTTTGTTTTCATCATCGAGCTCATGGATATGCTTGGATTGCTCGACGATGCTCTTGGCCTTGGCAATGGCTTCTATAAAACGGAAATCAGAAAGTGCTATAAGAAGACAGCAGAAATGATTCAATGAGAAAAGCAAGGAGCTGTTGTAGGAAATAGACTCTGGCTATTTTTGATATGTTGCTTCAAGAAGTTGGTTTTACCCTGTTCAAGGTCCAGTTCCTTCCGTAGAGACACAAACCTCTCATTGGCGGCTATCCTCCGTTTATTCTCATTCTGCACAAGATGTTAACATGCTTAGTTTCTCTAGAGCATCTAGTAGGAACTATTCAAGTTTCAACTAAATGCTCGAGGCTACACTATATGATTTTAAAGTAAACTAGTTTCTCTAGAGCATCTAGTCGGAACTTTCTAGTTTTCAACTAAACGCTCGGGGGCTACACGGACAAGTTCTACACTTAGTTCTTTGGAGCACTCAGGCCAATAACTGTTAGTTTATCTGCCTAAGATCTTGAGGGCTACAGTGGGTTACATTACAAATTAAAAGAAGTGAAGTTCAAAAGACTTACCATGGCAATGGGCCTAAGATTGTTGGCCAGATGAACATAGGAATCATGGAAGGTCCGGGTGTTTTTATAAATTGCATCAGCCTGCTTGATGAGGTCATCCAGTCTCAACGTCGGAGGAGTCGCAACCAATGGAGAGGTTGAAGCTGGAGGCATGTATGAAGACCTAGCTGTTTCTTGCGCCTTCAGGGTAGATGATGGCTCAGAGGCTCCCGCCTCGATCGTTGCTTCCACGTCCACCTCTTCCACCACTTCCTTTCCTTTCTCGGTGGCATCCTTAGCTAGAGCTTCAGCCACTTTAGAGGAAGTGCTCTCCTGCATCACCTGGCTGCTGGGAGCAACATCTGCCTCGATAAAGCCTGAGATATCAAGGATTGGATTGACATCTGTCTCTATGGCGGAGATCTCAGGGATGACAGGGGATGAAGGCCCAGCGGGGCCAGTAGACGACTTGGTGGCAAGAGTAGGGGGAGCAGTAGCGGGAGAGGGCTTGGCGGCCACGTCCCTGGTCAGCATGTCACGAATGTTTTTTGACCCTTCAACATCTTTGGAGGATCGCTTCAAACTAACACCGACTTTCCTCCTAAAACGTACAAAGTATAAGTACAAGAGTTGAAAAAAGGTATGGGCTGAAAAGCACAAGCTGGAGAATGAAAATACTTACTCCACGGCAGGAGCCTTGGTGAGGGGAATGCAGGTGGACTTCTTCTTCTTCTCCGCCTCTAAGGCGGAAGTGGATTGTTTGGAGACTCCACTCTCCGATTTCTTCTTCTTCTTGGCCTCGGTAGCATCGTTAGAGGTGGAGCTCTTCCGCTTTCGCGCTACCGGAGCCGGTTGATCCTTGGGGGCGTCATCATCGGACACCACCTAGATATCCTTCTTCTTAGGATCATAGACCTAGGATGCCATTTGATCCGCCGCCAAGGTCACCAGCTAGGATACAGAGGAGTGTTAGATGGACAACTTCAAGTCGGAAAAATCTTAGAGCATATAACGAGCAACAAAGGAAATAAAAGCTACCTCTGGGCACTTGCCATAATCAAACATGTCGTAGGTGATCTTGAAGCCATGCTTCCTGTCCTTCACCTTAACGATGTCCTTAAGCCGGAGTTTGATGGAGTCAGTAGAGAAGTTATCCCGCGAAATTCACATGGGATCCCTCCTATCTTGAGTATATTTGCACATCAACTCGGCGCAGTGCTGTAGAGGCTGGATCCGCCTAACAAACCAGCACATGGCCAGATCCAGGACCGCCAGGCCTCCGTCTACGAGCCAGTCAATCCGCCTTACGGCACGACTGGCTTCGTTGTCAGAGGGAAGGGAGGCTGGGGTATGCCATGCGGCACTTCGGTGGCAGCTCCGTCGAAGAAATCGGGGTAGGTCTCAAGGCGGTCAGGCAGATGGATATCAAGCCCATAGAAATACGTGTGCTGCCAGTTCTTACAGGACTCATGCCCAATGATGTCGGAGAAGAGCTAGCTAGGCCGGATCTTGAAGCTAATGGTTCCGCAGATCCGCAATACATCCTTGGACTCTACAGACTCTCTCTTAATGGTAAAAAAATATACAAATAGATCTAATCTAGGCTTGATCCCTAGATATCCTTCGCATAGAGCTACGAAGTTGCTAAGGACTAGAATGCTATTGAGAGAGAGATTGTGGGGGAGTACTCGGAAGTGTCAGAGGACATCCAAGAAGAAGTCGGAGATTGGCAGGCTTACGCCACGCACCAGCTGAGACTTGAGGTACACCTTCTCTCCGACTTTAGGAGAAGGGACCACCTTGCCGGCCGGCGCCGCCCGCCAGACCAATTCCTTCACCGCGGGGAGATACCTCTCGGTGACCAGTTCCTATATATCTTTGGCAGAGAGATCAGAGCCTCTCCACACCCCCTTGTGGAGGTCATTTTCTTCTTCGGCGGCTTCGGGCGCCGCTCGTGCTTGGTCATCGCCGGTGGCTTCCACCACGACATTGACAGGGACGACCATCCCCTCTGCGGGACGGTCACTCCCTGGGATGGCTCTAGAGTAGCCTCGGGGGTCGCCGCTATTGAAGGGATAGCGCTGCTGGAGGCCTTTACGATGAGGGAGAGGTGGAGAAGAGAAGGGCTCTCATTAGGGTTTTCGCGGGAGAGCTCGAATGGTCGCGCGGCTAGAGGAAGACAAAGACTGGAAAGCGAATGCGGGTAAAAGAGAAATAAATTGACTGGAGTGAAAATATATAGGCCCCGCGTCATGATTCGTGCAAAGAGATCTAATACTTGGAACATTGCCGACATGGAAGTGAACGTGCGCGGTAATTTTGCCACGTCCTCCGTCTTTGCTGCGCCACCGTTTCGGATTTCGCGCGCCTGAAAATAGCTGATGATTAATCCTTTGTTCCTATGAGTTTCGAGGTAGCGTAGGCTGTACCCTACATCATCCTCCTGACAGTTGCAGTGAAGGGTCACATCCTAACATTCCATCGAAGGCGGAGATTACCCGACTCTGGAAACGAAGACTCAAGGAATCTCCGGCTACATTGCGAAGCCGAAAAAGATTGCAGGGTTCTTTGGGAGACCTTTGAGATATTACTTGATGAATTGCCAGCATCACTTATACGGGATATTCAAAGATCAATGGGTAAGACGGTGCAAGATTTCAAAGTCCTCCGGGGGCTACTATTGGGGATATGCTATATGGGTATCCTCATAGCATGTCACCAATCCGCCTAACCCAGGTGGCCCATAGTTGGTAGCAAGGCCTATGGGCTGTTGGCGGCCCAGTTAGACGCATCCAGAAGGGAGGCCCATGCCGGATAAAGGAAGGCTACGTAGGAGTCACCGACATACTCGGAGCCTTGGAGTACAAGACACGGAAGACTAGTTCGTATTAGTGTAGGACTCTTTACCTTGTCCGACAAGGACCTTTCCCTGTAAATCCTAGGTCTTGGCGCCTTTATAAGCCAGCCTACGAGAGCCTTTAGGGCACGATTCATAACACCCTCGCATAGCGAACCAATATATGTAAATCGGCGTACTGCCATTATAGTGATTTATAGCAGGAGTAGAGTTCTGCCACCATTATGGGACTTGAACCTGGGTAAGCTGTGTTACCTCGTACCCGCCAACTCTCCGCCTTACCCCATGTCTCTAAACACGCACTGTGAGGACCCCTCCATGGCGTACTCGTCAGCAATACAACGACACTCTAGAAAAGAGAAATATTGATTTTTGCCACACGACTCAATGGCCATAACAACCACTGGTACGATCGGAGGCAGTCGTACCATCTGCCCATACCATACCCTCGAGAAAAACATCAGTTTTCAAGCAAACATACTACACGCATAGCAACCAGCAGTACGGGCGTGCGCGCCCATACCGCGCGCTCGTACCAAGTGCGCTGTTGGAAGGAGTCCTTCGACCCTAAGGTATGCATTCAGTACGGGTGGGCTCTGACCATACCACCCGCCCATACCACGTAACCGGCCACCATATCATCCCAGGAAGAGGTAACCCCAAATTTCCAAAATACAAAACTTTGTCTTTCTTCTACCTCCAAACTCCAAACCACCTCCATTGGATCTTCAATTTTATTCAATATTTCTTCGATTCCTCGCACCCAATCGATCTAAGGTATGTTTCTCCTCTGATCCCCAACTTATTTGCATCAAAACTCTTCTCGATCTTTCACCATTATCAATCTAGACTTAGGTCTTGTTCTTGAGCTAATCTTGATATTGAGCATTGATGGCTCCGATTTTTGCCATCTTCCACTTCATTTAAACATTGTGTTTGGTCAAGCAATTGCCAAAGATGTTGGGTTTGCAGCATAGAAAACAAAAAATTCCTACGATTGGAACTATACGCCAAGATCTATCTACCAAATACAAGCAATAGGTGGATATACATCCATAGAGAACTTACCCTCGAAGACAACAAAGCTTTGTTAATGAGTTGGAACTCGTGGATGATGTAGTCGAACGCTTGCCGAGCTCAAGATCGTGTGGAAGTCCTAGCACCACAAATTAGCAGATCATCCATCCTCGCACACACGTTCAGGACTCCGAACAATCTCCACCTCCTCGCTCTAGCAAATCAGCAGAAGTAGCAACTCCTTCTAGACGAAAAGCCACTGGGAACATGTATCTTGCTAATCTGAGACCATGGGGAATATATCTAGAGGGGGAGAGAGATCCTTCACGAGGAGGTGTGCTTTGTGAGGAGGAGAGGGGGGGCAGCCCCCTCCCATGGCTGGCGCCATGGGGAGGTGCCCCCACCTCTTCCCTCATTCATGTGGTGAAGCTCCACTCACATAAATCTAGCGTCCACTCAAAATTTCACTCACATGCATTAAATTTCCACCAAATTTAATGAAACTCTCATTTAATAAAACTCTTTTATTTATTTTATTCAGAATTTTGTTAATTACTTTAATTAACAAACATTCACATAAAACCCTTGCAACATTGCAATATCACATGCAGAACCAGTTTCTGCAATTTCACCCGAAACAATTCCGGTTTCCATCGAAATGATTCCAGGGCTTTGCAATTCTTTCGTCTAAAACATATATGCTCCAAATGGTGTTTGGCAACCCTTAAGTGTGTCGCCCTACGGTTCGCAAATAATGCAAACATGATTGAGACTCCTCTCAGATCATTAATCAGAAGCGGGGCCTAGAGATCCATTCTGACTCCTGCACATTCAACGATGACTTCTGTGATCGTGAGAACCTTTAACGCTAGTAACTTAATCCCTTTGTCTCACGATATATTACATGTCTGAGATACGATCATCATTATCCAAATACCTAGTTTGATCTCGTTACCGACATGCACTCTTTTCTCGTTCCCGTGATATAACATTCTAGTGATCACATCACTTGCTTCAAAGCTATTCTCAATGTGAAATCACCGAGAGGGCCTAGAGTATATCTATCTATCATCGGGATGGACAAATCCGACTCTTGATCCATGAGCCTCTACATAACACCTTCATAGCACTGAACCCATCTTTATAGTCACCCTTTTATAGTGTGGCGTTTGATGTTATCAAGATACTCTGGTGTTAGTGATTAACACGATCTCATGGTCTAAGGACTAGGATTACTTTGTATGATGTTATAGCAATATAAACTCAATGAATTTGATCGTAATGCTATACTTCAGATGAATGTTCATCACATCATTTCCCCAATGTTGTGACCTCATTATTAACGACATCCAATGTCCATGATTAGGAAACTTTGATCATCTTGTTAATCAACGAGCTAGTTTAAAGAGAGGCATAACTAGGAACTTTCCATTTGTTTATTAAAAATACATGTATTAATGTTTTCGTATTAATACAATTATAGCATGCAAAATAAACATCTATCATATACTTGGAATATATATAATAACAACTTTATTATTGCCTCTCAGGACATATTCCCTTCAAAAGAAACTATCAACTCTTGCCACTAATGAGTAATAATTGTAAATATATGCAAATCCCTTCTTTGATTTATGTTGTGCGGGAAATCACGGCTTTTAAAATGAAATAAGGAGTCATAGTGAAGGATTTTGAGAAAGTACACACGTCCAAGTAATCGGAGAAGCGTTCTAGGGCGCCTGAAGGCTTAACGACCACTAGTACGGGCGCGGTCTGCCCGTACCGCCCTCTCGTACCAGGTGGCAATGGCTTTGTCTCGTCAAACCCCGCAACTTTCATGAAGACGCCTATATATTTTGAGGCTCCAGCCGCCGGCCAAAGAGCCGCCATTCTCAGATTGCATCACCACACCCCCAAAGGCGATCTCATAGGAACCTCAGTGATAGAAATGGTAGTACAGTCTTCGCTTAGCGCCCCATTCAGGCTCAACAACAATATCACCACTTAAAGCTTTGATATGTGTTTTGCACTTAATAATCGTTTGTAACCCGTGGCTTTGATATACTCTCGGTTGGACTAAAAGTCTATTGCTATGCCCGCTACATCACGGGGGCTCTAGAATATTAGGATGTGTTGTCCACAAGAGATTATATCGATACAAAAACATTATACATGACTATGCTTATTATTATCTTTTATCCTATTTAATGTGCAGCTGCAGGTGGATCTTCAACCCTAGCCTACCTCCATCCATTGATTCAAACCCGTTATAAATTAAACTAGGTTGGTCCAGTCAACTAAGAACCCAAAAAAGTCTTGTAGACGTGTCCTTTTTTATTACCTTTTAGTAGTGCTTTACGAGGTTCAATTAAACCTAGGTCTTCTAGGGAAAAAGCTATTATACTACATCCGTGAATCCGGATCGAAGGTATCAACCCTTTTTCTGGCGCCGTTGCCGAGGAAGCAATTTCGCTATCCTAGTGAGGTCATTATAGACCTTGTTTTTAGTTTTATTATTAGTTGTAGTTTATTTCTTGTTATCTATTTAAAAACCCAAAAAAATAGTTACTTTTTATTTGTTTTCATTACTTAAAAAATTAACAAAAAAGATAAGAGCCATGGCTCAAAAGAGATTAGGGGAGTATGCTACTCCCACCGATGATTTTATTCGTGCACCCATCACTCAGCCCATAGTTGATGCGGAAACATATGAGATAAAACCTAACCTTTTAAGTTTTGTTCAACAAAACCAATTTGGGGGTTCATCTGCTGAAGATTCGGGATTGCACTTAAATACTTTTACTGAAATTTCTAACATGATGCGTATTAAGGATGTAGATCCAAATGCTGTTAAGCTAAGATTGTTTCCTTTATCTCTTAGAGGAAAGGCTAAGGATTGATTGCTAGATCTACCAAAGGGCACTATTAAATCTTGGGAGGAATGTACTAATTAGTTTCTGACTAAATTTCCCCCCAACTAAGACTATGCAGCTAAGATCCAACATTACAAGCTTTAGACAAGAAGACCGTGAAGCCACTAGCACTTGCATGGGAAAGGATGAAAGAAGCCGTAATGAACCGTCCTAATCATGGGATGGAAGAGTGGCTTATATTACATTTGTTTTATAATAGTCTTAACCCAATGTCTAAGTCTATGCTAGATACTGCAGCAAGAGGAACAATTATGGGAAATCATGTGAGTGTTACAAAGAAGTTACTTGATGATATGCAAAATAACCATGCCCAATGGCATGTGGAAAGAACCTCGAAGAGAGTAAGTTCAATTACCGAGGTAAACAATCAGGAGCTTGCATCTAAGGTAGATGAGTTTCTTAGCTTATTAAAGGGTAAGGAAGATACCCAAGTTAATGTTATCACTACCGATGTTAATGATGTTAATTATATAGCCCATGCTCCTTTTAATCCTGCATGGAAAATAATTATGCTTCTAATGTTAAAATATATCATTCTAATCTTGTAGTAGCTCCTTATAATAATTATGATAATACTAATGGAGCAAATCATGGCAATCTCCCGTTTGAGAAAACCGTTAGAACATTTATACAAGCTCAAACCGAGCAAAATAATATGCTTATTAAGATTACGGAGAACCATGAGAGTAGTATAGGAAGATTATCTAACCATGTCATTGCAATTAAAAATGATGTGCATGCTCTGTAGGAAAGAACAAAGACCGTGGAGACTCAGCTGGGCAAGGTAGCCGAGAGCCAAGCTCTCATACTAGCAAAGTTTGCTGGAAAACCCAAGCCAAATCCGGTAGAAGACCTCAAAATGATGAGGGTGGTAACCAATGATGAAAAACCTGAAGAGCTAGATTATAGCAACGTGCCAACACCAGAATATACCATGGAAGATCTATTGAAGATGATCACTGTTAAGAATCCAGGTATATAACAAGGTAATGATGCTATGTACCAACAATTTATACAACAAGTAGCATCTAAGGTTCGTGATTTAGAGATGGAGTAGAAGAGACTAGCTGATAAGCTTCTAGCTAAGGTAGATGATATATTTGAGCCCACTATTAAAATTAAGTTGGGAGTTAATGAGATATCCGCACTTTGTGATCTTGGTGCGAGTGTCTCAACAATTTCCAAAAGCCTATTCGATAAATTAAACTTGGGGCCATTTGTTACAACTGAATTGAGACTCCATCTAGCTGATTCAGCTTATAAACAAGCTATTGGGATAAAAGAAAATATAGTTGTTGAAATTAAAGGTAGTCCCGTTCTTATTGATCTTGTTATTGTGGACATGTCTAAAGATCCCATAGCACCTATAATTTTAGCTAGGCCATTCCTAAGAACTATTAAAGCTTTGATTAATTTACATGAAGGGAATGTGAAAATAGGGCTACCATCTAGAGATCATTTTGTAGTCCACTTCCCTAGGAAAAAGAAGGCCAAGCCTAATGATGATGATTGTGTAATTACTTTAAAAGCAAACTACTTTAGAGTGGGTGTTCCACTTCACAAACCGGAGTGATTGCCATCGAGGTCAAGCTAATTGACCTTAACTAGAAGCGCTTCATGGGAGGCAACCCATGTGAAATAAAATTGCTATTTCTATTATTTTTATTGTGTTAGTTTTGTTTTTATTTTGTTTTTAATAAAGAGTGTTCAATAAGACCTATGGAGAGAGGAGAAGAAACAAGGTAACCCTCTATATTTTATTTTACTAACACATGTCGTAAGAAGTATTGCTGGATCATTACTTAGTTATTTTGCTATTATCTAACCCTTTGATAAGATGTGCAAAGGTGCACGGAGCTACTAATCAAATTCCTTGAGTTTTGTAGTTCACAATGTTCTTAACAACCACTGGTACAGCTGGAGTGGACCGTGACGTGTGTTCGTACCACCTCAAGGCAAAGGAAGATAAAAAATAATGTTTGTCGAAAGGAATAGTGTTGATAACGACCACCGGTATGGCCAGACGTGCCTGTACCGCACGTCTGTAGCATACCCCTGAGAAAATATCAGATTTTGAGCAAAGTCACCATATAGTTAACGACCAGTAGTACGGGCGCGCGCGACCGTATCGCACGCTAGTACCGAGTGCACTGCCTGGGAGCCGTCATCGCCCCCAAGGTAAGTCACCTAGTATGGGCGGGCTCCGGCCGTACCGCCCACCCGTACCACGTACGCGGCCGCCATAAGCACCCCGAGGAGGTAACCTTAAAATCCCCAAATCATTTTTTTCTCTTTCTTCTTCCTCCAAACTCCAAACCACCTCCATTGGATCTTTAAATTTATTTAATCTTTCTTCGATTCTTTGCACTCACTCAATCTAAGGTATAATTCTCCTCTGATACCCAACTTATTTGTGCAAAAGCTTCACTCAATCATTCATCATTGTCAATCTAGACATTGGTCTTGTTCTTGATTCAATCTTGATATTAAGTATGCTTAGCATTGTTTTTAGAGGAGTTTCTTTTGCAATTAGTATAGAGAATCACTTATGCTATATTTCTATTGGACCAAAAAAATATTAGCAATCTTTATTTACTTTTTCTTTTATTTATTTATTAGACAAACATGAGGAGTCATACACGTGACATGGTTGTGGAATCCTCCGCACCACCCGTTGATACGTTAACCCCCGAGTCACTTGGTATCGAGTTCACCGAGGAGTTCCATCTGACCCGTTTCGATCGTCTCAAGATTCGAGAGATCAAGTCCACCAAGTGGGTGTGTCCTTATATCCTAAACCAACTTGGTATTCATGCTGATTTCGATTTACTTTGCAACAATGTTGGTTTGTACAATTTTGTCTTTCGGGATGTTGCGACATATTGCCGCTTAATGCTTGAGTTATTCGGCACCTTGACACACATGGTGGATCCTTATGGTTGTTCTGAGGAACAAAGGCTCGAAGTTGATCGAATTAAATTCCGCCTTATGAACTGTGAGTATACTTTGACACTCAGCCAATGGGCTCAATGCTTTGGGTTGGCCAACACCACCACCGATGTACGCATAACTACCTTTTGTTTTAGATCCTCCCCCTTTATGTTACTTTAATTTGATGAGAATTCGTGGAAACACACTCAAGGGGAACTAAATTGATCATCCTGCTATTCGATATTTATTCTATGTGATTGTAACACACTGCAGGCACGAGGTGAGTTTACTAGAGTTAATGAGGAGGACATGTTGATCCTTGCAAAAGTTGCACTTATCAATTGTAACTTAACACAAATTTGGGCCCTCTACTTGTGTTTTACATTAAGCATCAGGCTCTTCAATCTTGAGGACCCATATGTGGAGGATGAATTGTGACCATTCTTGCACGCGCACTTTGCATCAACCTAGGTAACATCTAACCGTTGACTGGAGGCAAGCGTATTGGTCTTTCTACTCTAAGAGCATGTGGTATGATTCTAAAAATCATGGTAGATATTTCTTTGATATACCTAGAGCGGATCACTTGATCCCAACTCCTTTGCCTAATGGTTTATTCTCTATCGAGGATGGACGTTTGCGTTATGATGCGCAGGTTGAAGCTAATCTAACCCAACAAGAAATACATGTGGGAGGATAAGAAGATGAAGAAGTAGAACAAGGAGGACCCAAACAAGATGTGTAGCCACCAAACTACACCACCACCTATGAAGATATATATGCACTCGAAGGAAATATTTAAAATGTGACAACCTTTCCATCAACCTTTGAGATGCCACTTCAAGCCTTGCCACCCAGTTCCATGATTGGAGCAGTCAGTTGAACGTGGGAGATTATCCACCACCACCACAATGAGCAACAAAAGGGCTTGCAAAAGCCCGAGCTTGGGGATGTGTTCCCCCAACAAATTTATTTGTGTAATAACAAGGTTGTACTCCAGATCCTTGGGAGCTTTGAAATACTCATGTTGGCTTGTTCCAACACTTTGCTTTTTAATTTCCTTTCGTTTTAGTTTATTTGTTTTCCTTTGTTTTTATTTTTAAAACTCTTGCTTGGTCGCAAGTTCTTTTCTATTCTTTAACCCCTATCCTAAAAAATACAAAAAATATGTTTATCCTTTTTTCGTAAACATGGATTCATACTTTGCCTCTTTGATTTAATATCATTTTGAGAGTAATCATGTTTGAGTTTTGAAGGAACACATCCCTATAAGGAAGAGGATCATGAAGATACTTATGAGAGGTATGCCCTTTGTCTCCCACTTATGAAGTTTGAATTGTTTATCTTAGTTGGTTTATTTACTAAGATGCCATGCTAGTGGGAAGTAATTTAATATGGTTAGAGTAAGGCTATTTATTGGTATGATGATTAGTTTTTGAAGCTCTTGATCTAGTTCTCTTAGTTAACCGAGTCTTGCCTTGGAAATAATAATGCCAAACAAGTACAATAAGAAAAGTCTGAAATTTATGACTTGTTTGATGAATGATTGTCTTGAGAGTATACCCTTGATGATACTTAACCCCATAGATATTTTGATAGTCTCGATGAGACTCATAAAAGGAGTTGTTTGATTGAAATAAAGTATAGTGGTAATTGTGATGCATGCCAAAGCTAACCTCGTGGATCAAACCGTGGTACTAGCTCAAAAAAAGAGAAAGTGAAAGAAGTGAGACAACTTTGTTCTATGTCTCTAATGCACACCTTTGGGATGCCAATAACTCCACTAGCTTTTAAACGATCTATGGTATAACCCCGGATTTCGGCTATGAGTTGATGACACGAGTGGCATCCGTGTCAATATATGGGCAACTATTGGTACTCTCAAAGGTTGTGCAAACACTTGCAAAAAGAAACAAACAGCGATCCTTGAAAAATGAATGAAAGAAAAAGATATCTATGAGGATCCACATAACAAGTCCTTGGCATGGTCTCATTACTACTTTACGAATTTTCATGAAAGATAATGTTTGGATTAGGAGTGTTTTAGATAGACTTGATTTATTGATGTGGCTGTAAATAAGACACTTCATTATTATACTACTTGGGACATGAAACTCTCTTACTCAATTATTCTATTTTAAACATCCTAGTGTTCCTTGGCAAGCTGAGAGTTAATTAGAGGAATTGGATTGATTGCTACACTTCTGGTTACTTATACTTATATTAAACTTTACTTTGATTATCTTGACTTACTGAAGCTTGTATAGTATTCTTGTCATCTCTCTAATTTTGATAAGTTACGCAAATGAATGAAGTGTTGAGCACATACGACTACCGACTGTAAGTGAGCTCTTATTCTCGTTGTTTCAAGTTTAAACGTTGAATTCCTTATAGTTCTTTTGGTTCTTCTTGCTCGAGGACGATCTAGGTTTGAGCTTTGGGGAAGTTGATGGCTTCGATTTTTGCCATCTTCCACTATGTTTAAACATTTCTTTTGGTTAATAAATTGCCAAAGAAACTCTCAACTCTTGCCACTAATGACTAATAATTGCAAAGATATGCAAATATCTTCTTTGATTTATGTTGTGCAGGAAATCATGGCTTTTAAAACGAAATAAGGAGTCATAATGAAGTATTTTGAGGAAGTACACACGGCCAAGTAATTGGAGAAGCGTTCCAGGGTGCCTGAAGGCTTATATATTTTGAGGCCCGCGTCGCCCGCCCGTACCAGGTGACGACAGCTTCATCTCGTTAAACCCTACAACTTTCATGAAGACGCCTATATATTTTGAGGCTCCAGCCGCCGGCCAGTGAGCCGCCATTCTCAGATTGCATCACAACACCCCCAAAGGAGATCCACACCATTGTTCATCCATTGTTCATCACTTCCTCCATCCATCCATCCACTAGCCATAGCCATTGCTTTGTACTTTAAATATCCTTGTGATTTGGTGACCATTGTAAGAATATTTGATTTCAATCTAAGTATTTGTGTGATGTTTTCTATCTCTGATCTATTTGTTATGAGTGAGTAGTCCTCACGGGCTGCGGGTTGGGGAGAAACCTCGCAACAATTATGTGCATCTAGATCATGGGAGAATTGTATTTTGTTTGGAATTGTGATTTGTACCTTTTGTTTCTTTGTCTCTTGTCTCGATCCGTGGACTTGTAGGTACCCAAGATCCCATAGATTGATAAAGGCTTGAGGTGAGATACTTGGCTAGCGGCAATCTCATAGGAACCTTAGTGACAGAAAGGGTAGTATGGTCTTCGGTTAACACCCCATTCGGGATCAACAATAACATCACCACTTAAAGCTTTGATCTGTGTTTTGCACTTAATAATCGTTTGTAACCCGTGGCTTCGATGTACTCTCGGTTGGATTAAAATTCTATTGCTATGCCCGCTGCATCACGGGGGCTCTAGAATATTAGGATGTGTTACCCACAAAAGATTATCTCGATACAAACATTATACATGACTATGCTTCTTATTATATTTTATCCCATTTGATGTGTAGCTGCAGGTGGATCTTCAACCCTGGCCTATCTCCATCCATTGATTCAAACCCGTTATAAAGTAACCTAGATTGGTCCGGTCAACTAAGGTAAAATGAACAAACAAAGTATTTTAGACGTGTCCTTTTTATTACCTTTTAGAAGTGCTTTCCGAGGTTCGATTAAACCTAGGTCTTCGAGGGAAAAAGCTATTATACTACATCCATGAATCTGAATCGAAGGTATCAAGCATGCTTAGTTTTGCTTTTAGAGGAGTTTCTTTTGTAACAAGTGTAGAGGATCATTTATGATATGTTTATATTGGATTAAACTTTTGATTAGTATTTCTATTTTTTTAGATGAACACGAGTCATACATGTGTGATCGCCACGGAACAAGCCGCACCACCCATTGATACGTTGACCCCCGAGTCACTTGGTATCGAGTTCACCGAGGAGTTTTAGCTGAACCGTTTCTACCGTCTCAAGTTCTGAGAAATCAAGTCCACCGAGTGGGCGTGTCCCTATATCCTGAACCAACTTGGCATTCGTGCTCATTTCAATTTACTTTGCAACAATGTTGGTTTGTATGACTTTGTCTTTCAGGATGTTGCCACGTACCACTACTTGATGCTTGAGTTTCTGATGACCCACAAGTATAGGGGGTGTATCGCAGTATTTTCGATAAGTAAGAGTGTCGAACCCAACGAGGAGCAGAAGATGCCGGCTAGTGGTATGGATCAGGAATTCTCTGCAAATACTTAGCAAACGGACTTTTAGGGTTTTTTGATAAAGTAAGTAAACAAAGTACGAGTAAATAAAAGACAATAGGAATAAATGCAGCAAGTGGCCCAATCCTTTATGCAGCAAAGGACAAGCCGGTTGTATTACTTAAGATGACCAAACGTTCTCGCGGACACATGGGAAGATAGTCAAGTGCTTTCGCTTCATATAGTTGATTAATCTTCTTTAGCTTGCTAAGTGTTGTGTGGGTGAACCTGTGCTAATGTACCGACCTTCCTAGAACTAATACATACTAGTGA
Organism: Avena eriantha; assembly: GCA_910589775.1. NCBI lineage: Eukaryota > Viridiplantae > Streptophyta > Magnoliopsida > Poales > Poaceae > Avena > Avena eriantha. The sequence continues at coordinate 254,398,029 of OU342746.1, forward strand.
TTATACACCTTGCAAACATCCGTAAGTACAAGCAAGTAATTAAGGTAGAAACCTAACCACAGCTTGAAACTCTAAGACCCTTACGTCCCTTGTGCAATGGTTTCCTAACGGGGGTTCAGGTTTCTGTCACTCTGGCAACCCCTACGATTAGTAGCCAAATACACAATGCATTCCCCTAGGCCCATATAGGTGAAGTGTCATGTAGTCGACGTTCACATGACACCACTAGAAGAAGTACACCACAACTTAAATATCAAACTATTGAATCTTTCTCAACACAACTCCACTACTAACAACATGACTTCTCCCATGTCCTCAAGAACAAAACGAACTACTCACAAGACATCATATGGATCATGATCAGAGATGGAATAATGATGTATAACAATCTGAACATAAACAATAATTCAATGGTTCACTCAATAGCATCAACTACAAAGAGTAATCAACACCGGGAAAGTTTCCCCTATGAACTATGCAAGATTCAACACAATTGTTACAGCAATATGGAGATGGTGATGAGGGTGCTGAAGGTGATGATGGTGGTGGTGATGATGATGATGATCCCGATGAAGTCCAGCTTGATGGTGGTGTTGATGGTGACGATCTCTCCTCTCTGGGAAGGAATTCTCCCGGCAGAAATCTGTCTGCCGGAGAGATCTTTCTCTCTCGGTGTTTTCCGCCCCGCAGAGGCGGTGGAATCTTTCTGTGGTCGCTCCCCGAGTCTTAGGGTTTCGGGAGGATAATATACGCCAAAGGGGAGTGCCAGGGGTGGACCAGGGTGGCCACACCACCTGGTGGCGCGGCCAAGGCTGGCCCACGCCAGGGGGTGGTGTGGGCCCCCTGTGGCCCATCTCCAGCCCCCCTTTTGGCTTCCTTCGTCTTCTGGAAAAATAGGATTTTTCGTATATTTTCCCGGATTTTCTGATCTTCACGAATTTTGCCTCCAAACAGTACCTTTTCCATCAGAATCCTGACTACAGCGGTCCGTGCTCCAAAAGTCATCAACCATGCAAAAACAGATGAAATAACATAAGTATCACCTCTCAATATGAAATATATCAATGAATAACAGTGAATTAAGACATATAATAGTGATGAAAAATGGACGTATCAACTCCCCCCAAGCTTAGACTTCGCTTGTCCCAAAGCGAAACTGAGCTCAATAAACATGGCCTCAAGTTTATGGAGTGAAGAGTCGATAAAAGAATACGGACAAGAAGCATCACATTCATCAAATACATAGATCATAATAGAAGACAACTCACTATTATATAACTCAACATGGAATGAGTAAAGGAAACACAATAAAGATACCAGAAAGATAGCAGACATGCACCTTTGATTAGTTTCTTCACATCTCTGCAAAAATTTATCAAGGTTGTGTAGACAATTATCAAAAGAAGTTCCATAGACACAAAAGTCATCCATGAACACTTCTACAATTTCCTCACAAAAAACCATGAAAGATAGCAGACATGCACCTTTGAAAAGTAGCAGGAGCATTACATAAACCAAAATGCATACGTCTATAAGCATAAGTTCCGTAAGGGCAAGTAAAAGTAGTTTTTTCTTGATCCTGTTGTTTAATAGCAATTTGAGAGAAACCAGAATAACCATCAAGAAAACAAAAATGGGTCTTTTTAGACAACCTTTCCAACATTTGATCAATAAAAGGAAGCGGGTAGTGATCTTTCTTAGTAACTTTATTGACTCTTCTAAAATCAATGCACATCCTATAGCCTACTACTATTCTTTGAGGAATAATCTCATCATTATCATTAGGAACAACGGTAATACCTCCTTTTTTAGGAACACAATGAACAAGACTAACCCATTCACTGTCAGCAATAGGGTAAATAATACCAGCATCAAGGAGTTTCAATACCTCATTCCTTACCACTTCCTTCATCCTAGGATTTAAACGTCGTTGGTGCTCTACTACTGGCTTTGCATCTGGTTCTATGTTGATAGAATGCTGACATATAGTAGGTGAAATCCCTTTTAAATCATCCAGAGTATAGCCCATAGCTCCTCGGTGTTTCCTCAAAACCTCCAATAACCTTTCTTCTTCCTTCCCTGAAAGTTTACACTAATAATAACATGATATATCTTTTTATCATCAATATAAGCATATTTAAGATCATAGGGAGAGGTTTTAGATCGAAGACCGGATCCTTTTTAGGTGGCAACGTGGTACCCAAGTCTTCAACAGGCAAGTTATGTTTAGGCATCTTAGGCTGATCACGGAGAATCTTGTCGATCTCATTCCTTTCTTACATGAAGATTTCACTTTGATGATCTTCCATAAATTGCTGCAAAGCATTGTTAGGAGCAAGAGAAATAGAAGCAAGTTGTTCAACTCTAAAATCCTCATTATGGGTTTCCTCTTCACAAGGTTCTTTAGTCAATTTCAAGAAATTAAACTCATAAGATTCCCCAGCAAACTTAGTCAATATTTTCTCCCTTTTGCAATCTATAATAGCTCCACAAGTACTCAAGAAAGGTCTTCCAAAAATAATAGGATAAGTTTTACTAGCAGCTGAACCGAGTACTAGAAAATTAGCAGGGTACTTAATCTTACCACAAAGAACTTCCACGTCCGTACGATACCAATTGGAGAGTTGGTCTCTCTATTAGCAAGGTGAATAACCACATCAATCTCTTCCAATTCGCAGGGACTAATTTCATGCACAATTTCTCTGTAAAGCTCATAAGGAATAGCACTGGAACTTGCACCAATATCACATAAACCACAATAGCAATGATCACCAATTCTAACAGAAAGCATAGAAACACTAGATTTTTTAGTTCTATTAGGATGTGAAACAATATTAGAAGCATCCTCACAAAAGACTATGTGTCCATCTTCTATGCTTTTAGTGACAAGGTCTTTCACAATTGCTACCACAGGTTCAACATTTATTTGTTCATCAGGTTTTACAGTTCTTTTTTCACTTTTGGTGATTACATTAGTTATCCTAGGATGATCCTTTACCTTTTTTGGGAAGGGAATCTTCTCGATATAAGGTTCAGGTAAGATGGGATCAATAATGCAATACTCAGCACTCCCAATAGGAACATAGTCAACAATATCTTTGTAAGGTGCATGGTATTTATTCCATCCCCTTTTTGGAATTTCAATATAAGAAGCAAAAGCTATAAAGCAATTCGTAATAACTTGCAAATCAAGACCATAAGCATGACTAATATTTTGGAAGTCATCAGTTCCCACAAAAGATTCAATGCATTCATAATCATAATTTATACCTGACTTTCTACCTTTGTCATTCTCCCAAGCTTCAGCATTGTCTTGAATACGGTCCAGAAGATCCCATTTAGCTTCTTCTTCCATGCGAGTGAATGATCTAGCACAAGAAGCATCCAATAAATCCTTCTCATGTAGTGGGAGCCTTGCATAAAAGTTATTGATAATAATATTGTTGGGGAGCTCATGAATGGGACATTTGAGCATAAGTAACTTCAATCTCCCCCAAGCTTGAGTTGTACTCTCTCCATCAAGAGGCCAAAAGTTGTATATTTGATTCCGATCTTTATGAATCTCACTAGGAGGATAAAACTTTGAATAAAAGAGAGGCACTATTTCCTCCCATTCCAGAGCTTGACCATTCTTCAGCAGCTTATACCATTCTTCAGCAGCTTATACCATTCCTCAGCTCTTCCTTTCAGTGATAATGAGAATAACTTCTTCTTAACTTGATCTGTAGTAATACCTGCACACTTGAACAACCCGCATAATTCGTGTATAAAGAGCAAATGATCACCGGGATGGACAGTTCCATCCCCAACATAGTAGTTATCCATAACACGATCAATAATTCTTGTAGGTATTTTAAAAGCATCATTCTCAACAGGTGGTGGCTTATCTACTACCTTAGCAGTGGTAGTAGCATTACCAAATAAGAAACTCAGCGAATTATCCATAACGAAAATAAAGCAACTAATAGAAGTAAACAATACTCACAGTAGAAGTTTCCTTAACCAGTTCCACTTTCCAATAGCGCTTCACTCCCCGACAACGGTGCCAGAAAATAGTCTTGATGACCCACAAGTATAGGGGGTGTATCGCAGTATTTTCGATAAGTAAGAGTGTCGAACCAAACGAGGAGCAGAAGGTGCTGGCTAGTGGTATGGATCAGGAATTCTCTGCAAATACTTAACAAACGGATTTTTAGGGTTTTTTGATAAAGCAAGTAAACAAAGTACGAGTAAATAAAAGACAGTAGGAATAAGTGCAGAAAGTGGCCCAATCCTTTATGCAGCAATGGACAAGCCGATTGTATTACTTAAAATGACCAAACGTTCTCGAGGACACATGGGAAGATAGTCAAGTGCTTTCGCTTCATATAGTTGATTAATCTTCTTTAGCTTGCTAAGTGTTGTGTGGGTGAACCTGTGCTAATGTAACGACCTTCCTAGGACTAATACATACTTGTGATTATACCCCTTGCAAACATCCGTAAGTACAAGCAAGTAATTAAGGTAGAAACCTAACCATAGCTTTAAACTCTAAGACCCTTACGTCCCTTGTGCAATGGTTTCCTAACGGGGGTTCAGGTTTCTGTCACTCCGACAACCCCTACGATTAGTAGCCAAATACACAATGCATACCCTAGGCCCATATAGGTGAAGTGTCATGTAGTCGACGTTCACATGACACCACTAGAAGAAGTACACAACAACTTAAATATCAAACTATTGAATCTTTCTCAACACAACTCCACTACTAACAACATGACTTCTCCCATGTCCTCAAGAACAAAACGAACTACTCACAAGACATCATATGGATCATGATCAGAGATGGAATAATGATGTATAACAATCTGAACATAAACAATAATTCAATGGTTCACTCAATAGCATCAACTACAAAGAGTAATCAACACCGGGAAAGTTTCCCCTATGAACTATGCAAGATTCAACACAATTGTTACAGCAATATGGAGATGGTGATGAGGGTGCTGAAGGTGATGATGGTGGTGATGATGATGATGATCTCGATGAAGTCCAGCTTAATGGTGGTGTTGATGGCGATGATCTCCCCTCTCCGGGAAGGAATTCCCCCGGCAGAAATCTATCTGCTGGATAGATCTTTCTCTCTCGGTGTTTTCCACCCCGCAGAAGCGGCGGAATCTTTCTGTGGTCGCTCCCCGAGTCTTAGGGTTTCGGGAGGATAATATACGCCAGAGGGGAGTGCCAGGGGTGGACCAGGATGGCCACACCACCTGGTGGCGCGGCCAAGGCTGGCCCGCGCCAGGGGGTGGTGTGGGCCCCCTGTGGCCCATCTCCAGCCCCCTTTCTGGCTTCCTTCGTCTTCTAGAAAATAGGATTTTCCGTATGTTTTCCCGGATTTTCTGATCTTTGCAAATTTTGCCTCCAAACAGCACCTTTTCCATCAGAATCCTGACTGCAGCGGTCCATGCTCCAAAAGTCATCAACCATGCAAAAACGGATGAAATAACATAAGTATCACCTCTCAATACGAAATATATAAATGAATAACAGTGAATTAAGACATAGAATAGTGATGCAAAATGGACGTATCAGTTTCTCAGCACCTTGACACATTCGGTGTGCTCACACAATTGTTTCGAGGAGCAAATGCATGGAGTTGATCGCATCAACTTCTGTCTTATGCACTATGAGTAATCCTTGACACTCGACCAATGGGCTCACTACTTTGGGTTTTCCAACAACACCACCGACATACGCTCCACCACCTTTGTTCTAAATCCAGCACCTTGGGAGTACTTTACTAGAATGAGAATTCGTGGTAACACACCCAAGGGGAACAAAATTGATCATCTCGTTGTTCATTATTTGTTTTATGTTATCGCTAACACCTTGCAGGCACGTGGTGAGTTTACTAGAGTCAATGAGGAGGACATGATGATCCTTGCTAAAGCTGCTATTTCTAACTATAGCTTAACGCCAAATTTGGACGCCCTTCTTTTGTTTTACCTTAAGTATCAAGCTCTGCAATCGTGAGGTCCCATATGCGGAGGAGGGGTCAGAACCATTCTTGCATGTGCACTTCAAGTCAACCTAGGTAATATCCAACTGTTGGCAAGAACTCACTGTCTTGGTTTTTCTACTCCAAGATCTTATGGTATGATTTATATAACCAATGGTAGCTAATTCCTTGATATACCTGGGGCGGATCACTTGATCCCAGCTCCTTTGCCTAATGGTCTATTCTCTATCGAGGAGGGACGTTTGCATTATGATGCGCATGTTGAGGAAGGTCTACCCCAACAAGAAGTACCCATGGGAGAGGAAGGAGAAGATGAAGAAGTATAACAAGAAGGACTCGAACAAGATGTGCATTCACCAAACTACTACACGACCTATGAAGATATTTATGTTCTCGAAGGAAATATCTAAAACATGAACAACCTCTCCATCAACCTTCAAGATGCTACTGCCAATCTCGCCAGGCAGTTCCATGATTGGAGCAGCCAATGGAACGTGGGAGATTATCCACCACCACCACAATGATAAACAAAAAGGCTTGTAAAATCCTGAGCTTGGGGATGTGTTCCTCGACAATTTTATTTGTGTAATAATGATATTGTACTCCAGCTCCTAGAGAGCTTTGAAACACTCGCGTTGGTTTGTTCCAACACTTTGCTTTTCTTTCTTTTTCGTTTGCTTTTGTTTTTTTGTTTGTTTTTATTTTCTTAGTTCCTTGCTTGGTCACAAGTTCTTTTCTATTCTCTAATCCCTATCCTCAAAAATACAAAAAGATTTTTTCCATTTTTCGTGAAAGAGGATTCACACTTTGCTTCTTTGCTTTAATTTTATTATGGGAGTGATTTTACTTGAGTTTTGAAGGAACACATCCCTATAAGGAAGAGGATTATGAAGTCGCTCATGGGAGGTATGTCCTATGTCTCCCACTTTTGAAGTTTAAATTGTTTATTTTAGTTGGTTGATTTGCTAAGATGCCATGCTAGTGGGAGTAATTCAAAATAGTTAGAGTAAAGCTTTTTATTTGAATGAATGATTAGTTGTGGAAGCTTTTGCTCTAGTTTTTTTAGCTAATCGAGTCTTTCCTTGGAAATAATATTTCCAAACAAGTACAACAAGAAAAAGTCTGAAATTTATGACTTGTTTGATGAATGATTATCTTGAGAGTTTACCCTTGAAGATAGTTAACCCCATAGATGTTTTGATAGACTTGACGACACTCTTGAAATGTGTTGTTTGATTGAAATGAAGTCTAGTGGTAATTGTTATGGATGCCAAAGCTAACCTTATAGATCAAACTGTGGTACTATTTAAAGAGTTCTATGTTTCTCATGCACACCTTTTGATGCCAACAACTCCACTAGCCTACGAACGATCTATGGTACAACCCCTGATTTCGGAAAAAATTATCGAATTGTACTACGGTGATTCCATGCATTTGGGGGTTATTAGGGTGTTTCCTATTTCCCCTTTCTTTAGGCTAGACATGGTCACACCTGATGCTTTTTTAGTGTTACATCTGGATACTAATACTGTACCACCTATTTTAATTCAACTACTTGTTTGAATGCAAATCCAGTGAAACATACTAGACTAAAATAGGGTGGCTCCCTCCTGTGTGCACTAAATCCTGCTATTCTGTGATGTATTTGATAAGGAAATATTTATCAATCTTGAAAGTAAATCAAGAAAAAAATAACGTGCTATAGAAAATAGTGTCAGCCTAAAAATACACTATTAGTGTGCTATATCGCACTATAGCATGCTATTAGCGAGACAATGTATACTAATTTATTTAGCGAGACATGGCTCATAATGCTTTAGCGTGCTATTAGCGGCTATAGTGCGCTATTTTTACCATGTAGTAAATTATGGATAATATGATTTCTAACATTTTTTATCAAATGTCAAGTGGCAACATTGGCCAAACATAGAGTGAGGGCGTAGCAGGCTGCTGTTGTGAAGCAAGCGATGGTGACAGCGGCGAGAAAAGTAACATTGAGCCAGCAACGTGTGCATATGCCTCACGTTGGCCAATACTGCCCGGCGCCTAGGGGCCAATGGAGCTCTTCGAAGAAGAGGAAAGATGACTACATCTTCTTGATGGTGGACACGTCAACAACGGACAAGATGAAGGAGTGACATAAGGAGCAATGTGAACTCATCTTGCAAGAAATTAAATCAGAGAACCACTAGCAACATTGACTATACCGAGGCACCTTCTACCCCCGTGGAGGATGATCCCGCATCTTCCATTTGAGCAATGTAGTATTGTAATATGTTGTCAGGACTTGGCGACCGTGTGTGTTCGCCAAGACTTCGAGTCACAGTTTTACGGTGGCCAAGATATTAAATTCAAGCATGTTACTACTGTGTTCTGCAAGTTTGAAAGTGGGAAAAATCAGCTAAGAATAAACATCGGCATGGGCGTTCGACGTCACTACCGGATAGTGGCGGAGGACGGGAAAAATCGAAGGTAGGGAGAAATCCAAAAATAATAATGTAAATACCAAAATAGTCTCGAGACACTACTACATATAACCCAAATACAATCACTTAATGTGTTAGAAATAGTAACATATTTGATTATGGTAAAAGCAAAAACATATCTATTGTAAAACTTTAACGACGTATAGGAGTCCTAGGAAATGGAAAAATCTCTATAATTTCTTTGTCAAAATCTTCTGTAATTTGACCGATGAAGAGTTGTCAATGTGGCATATCATCAAGTCATAAAGAAGCAATCATTAAAATGTTGTTGCAGAAATCGGTCTTGATGATCTTTGCCGCTAAGAAGACCCTTCAAAATCTTGTTGCTCACGTCCTCGTATCCTTAACCAAATATATTTTAAACTAATAGAATTAGAATTTTAGATCAACAGTATATACAAAGCTAAAATACGCCATTTCGTAATTTAGAATTAGTTTTGGCCACATACCATAAGGTGGCCAAAATACTATAAACTCCTCCTTAGATACCCCATATAGGAATTGTATAGAATAAGGTTTTATCAGATTGAGAATCAGCTACTACAAAGGAAAAAAAGAAAATAATGGATTAAAAATATACTACAGCTAGTCCTTGTTTCACCCCGAAATCAATCTTGCACAGTATTCACTAAAACAAGCATAACTTTTTCATACGATGTCCGTTTTCAGCGTATGATCAGGGGCGGATCTGAGCCCCGGGCTACAACCGGGGTCTTGGCCCATGGTGTATAGTATTTTTGACAAATCTGCCCAGATTCGAGAACTAATTTTGGGTCTGACCCCTGCGAGAAACTAATTCGGAATCTGACCCCTCAGATCGGTGCCATTTTAAATGGAGCCGAAGTTGTACAGGTCGGTGCCACCACATCAGAAAATCGAACCGAAGGAGGTTGGCTCCATTTAAAACGGCGCCGACGTCGGCTCCATGTGAAACGGTGCCGACCTCCCTAGGTTGCCCCCTGTTGTCATGTGTTGGCGCCGATCTGTATAACTTTGCCTCCGTTTAAAATGACACGGATCCGAGGAGTCAGATTTCGAATTAGTTCTTAATTCTAGGCAGATTTGTCGAAAAGTACTATTGTATAGGTACTCCTCTTGTTAATCTCGCAGAAATTCTGGACCTTTCGGGGCTCAGCCCGTGTCACTAACCATCCTGACCAGGGCTAAAATGGCAATGTTGCAACAAGCCAAGGATCCATAGCGCGCACATCCTCCGTTCACGTCCGCGCGGCCGTAATTTGTTCCTATTCTGTTGCTAAGAAAACTGTTTGTTTGCGGTCTGGAGCTCTCAACCAAATCGCGCCGCCAGAGTGCCGACTTGTCAAATTGACCCTGCCGCCGCCATGGTTCAAGATCTCGACCCGAAGAACCACGACAAAGTGCAGCTGCAACCTCCTGCTGTTGAACGTGCATCACCGCTCAAGGGTTGGTTAACTTCGTCGGCTCATTGTCCAAGTGGCCGACTTATTGTCCGGACTGCTAGGTACAGTAGTAGGTGATTTCTTTGTTTCTCATAGAAAATCCGATATTTGAAGGGAGAGTCAATTTCAGTCTTACTGCTACGATTTTGTTGAAGGGGACAAACAAATAGAGGACATATTCATCATGACCGATGTCATCTTATTTTCCATCGTCGCCGTAGTTTGCAATTTGAGTTGTATCACTTGCTTTGATTTGAAGAATTATTTTTCCAGCCGAGACATATTTGCTAGCATCAAAGATCGTACTCATTCATACTTTGTATACTCCCTTCATCCCAAAATATAGATTGGTCAAAAGTTAAATTTTACTAACTTTGACCAAATATTTCGAAAAACTATTGATATTGATTCAGTATTTTAGGACGGAGGAAGTACATTTTATGAACGAACATAATAAAAAATGTATTTTATGGTGAATCTATTGATATTGATTCAGTATTGTAAATGTTTAGATTTTGTGTGCAATATTGGTTAAACTTAGAAAATATTGACTTTTGACTAATTCTTGGGCTCCTTATATTTTAGGACGGAGGAAGTACATTTTATATTTCTTTTTCATGTCCGCGTAGGTTCTGGTTCTTCTCCAATAATTGGAAATGATATGCTAGGATCACAGAAAATCTTCATTATTAGGTATATTAAACAAGTGTCATGATTATACAATTATATCACCATACTTTGTTTGTGCTTTTCATATTGTTGTTTGGTTAAATATTCAGCTTATAGTTCAGCTAAAACGCCATTTATGCATTTGTAACGTGCTCTGGCTAAAATATTATGCAATTTAGAGGAAGTGAGAAGGTAGTATTTTTTACTTAGTTTTTGGCATTAGAAATTAGCCCTGTTCATAGCCAAATCTTGAGCCCGCCACTGTGTATGACCATTTAAATTGTTTAGAAAAAATAACGGATGCCGTATGGGATAGGCTAAGAGCGTCTCCACTCAGGGCCCTAAAGCCCCCTAAAGGGCTATGAGGGGTGTCGGCGCTCGAAATCACGCTCAGCCCGTCCCCCAAACTCTTTTTCACACCAGCACGGCCCGGTTTGACATCCGGCACCCCCAGCCGAATCCAACCCATGGAGGGGCTAGCGGGGGCGCCGGATAGAGTTAAGAACGACGCGGGTCAGCCCTGGCAGTGAGATAGACGGCTCGTCTCCCGAGCGTCGTCCCGCCATCGGCCACGCGTTCTCCCTCCATGCCCTTCCCGCCTTTTTCACCGCTTTCGGCCCTCGGCTTCCCGCCCGCCATTGCCATTGCAGATCTACACCATGCCCACACCCGCCATTCTTCGCACAACCCGCCTGCAATCTTTATCATCAAAACCGTAGCCGAATCTCCACCACCGATGGAGCATTTTCTAGAAGACGGGGCCTCCGTCAACGACAACGGGCGGCGGTGCCTGCGCGTCCCGGAGGCGCAAGCGCTCTGGGACCCCAGTACCCAATCCCTACGGACACTCGGTTCCCGAGGGGATGGGTGCTCAGCGCTGTCGGTACCTCTGGTGTCGGTCGGCGAGGCCCTATCCGTGGCCATCTTCGCCTACTTCTGGTCGGATCTCATGCCGGAGGAGGGGGACGACCCCTAATGGCATCCCGACAACCACCACGGGTGGACGATCTTCTTCGAGCAGCAGCGCGCAGGATGCATCGTCGCCTACGACGGCGCCGGCCCGCCGCCGCAGGACAACAATTTCGATGGCCGGCGGCGATGGTGGAGCGCACTAGGGCGCACGCTTGACTAGGTGCTTGAGTACTCGCTGCCGGGAACCACCCTTGTGTGAATTAAAAGTCTCTAGGCTTGTGCTCGGTGCCGGAATCGACATCCTCCTCGCACATCTAGCCGTGGCACTAGTAATTTCGTTTTTTCTCTTGTTTGTGAAAGTTGTTTCAATTATGTGTAAAATATGTGAAAGTTGTTTCAATTATCTATATAATTTCGTATTTAGCAATTATTTTAAATGTTTAAAGGTTTTATATGGGGCGCACGGCTGGGAGACGGCGTCCACAAATCTATGATCTATCCGGCGTCTCCAATACGAGCAAATAAACGGCCGCCGGACGCCGTATTGAGAGAACGGGTAGAGATGCTCTAAAGATGCCGTAAGGTGGGTGATCGTGGAGAACATGGCGTGTCTGGTCCGAAATCGCCCGAATCAGGCAGGCAAATTTGGTACCTGTCACGCATCGTCCGTGCAAAGCTCCCCGGCCTCGCGAGAACTAGGAGCGCCTGTTCTCGTGTGCCTCGCCCGTTTTGCGCCGGTGACGCCATGGCGTGTACGTCCACGTACCGGTGCACTGCACTGCTTCCTCATTAGATAATGGCGCTGGACGCGACGGAGTACCCACATACGCTACGTGTCTTAACTAAAAGCAGATCGATCTTATAGCTAGCTAAAAACAGAGGAGCCATGAGAAGCATACACTCCGATGCAGGAAGCAAAGGATTTCAATTTCATCATTATGGTAAAGATTATCAACTCTCTGGATCCGTACGTACAGAGCCACCGCACCACGTACAGCTTTTACTACTGCACAAGTGCAGACGGGAAAGGAGCTTCCGTGCGCAGTCAAGTGCGATCAAAGCAAAATCAGTACTGTAATGATCCTTCTCGCTAAAGGCGACGCGACGCCTCTGGCAATATCATATTCTTGCTTTGCGCTGCAGTTGGCCGAGGCTAGAGCCCCAGATGGAAGATAATGAATGTTAATCTGCGATGGACGTCGACGGAGTCTGATGGCTACTTGTTTCTTCGCAGAGCCAAATGAGCTTACACAACGCGGCACCTAACGCATAAACAACAAAGGCTGACGTCTGATGCCAAGGAGGACTAGATAAACTAATTTAACGCGATGGCGATCACACAACGAGATAGAGGGATGGGACGCAACGCAACCAACGATGTTAAAAGTTCGGTCGCTTTCTCTCATCTTGATCTACATCTACCCACAGGCCACAGCAATTCTGCTGCTAGATACGGGACCGAACACTCGCCGGCTACGCAACGGCACGCGTATATATTCCTTTGGACAAGGTATGACTTCGTTATTAAAACAGGTACTATGTCTCGCTGGGGTAACGTAGGTTCAGACACAAAATCGGTCCTAGCGGCGTCTGCCGTCCGTCTAAGCGGTCCAAAAAGTTTAGCAACTCTTTTTCCGCCGTCAACCGTTGGGCTGTCCAGGGGCGCCAAACACACTCGCCACGTCGGATTCCAACATGCACATACCACATGCCAGCAGACTTGTCCATCTATCCCTGCGCCCACCCCTCCCCTACGTCCAATCTCCCCTCTCCCCATTGTATAGCGCTGCTGAAGCAGGAGCAGGAGGAGATGTCGCCTGGCCACCACATCCCCTCGCTTCTGCGCTCGGTGAACACTCCTGGCTACTGGGTTGCCTTGCGCGCGTCAGAGAGCAAGCGGGGTAGCGCAGCCATACTGCCATCTCGCCGACCTGTATGACACATTGGGCCTCACGATGGCGAAGGAGTGGTCGACTTCTTCTATGTCTCCAACGACGAGGACTAGGTTTAGTTTAAATATTCAAACCCTTTAAAACTTTACTAAATTTGAATGAAATTCAAGTCTTTTGTTTAAATTCGAAAGTTTATTATATTTTTGTGAAATATTGGGGGGGGGGGGGGGGGGGACGCTGGGTAGCCGCCCCCATAGTGGCCACCATATGGGGATTGTTCAACGCATTTTTGGGACCACTGGTGTAGATGCACTTAGAAGAAATAAAATTGATATCTTGCAGAACATGTCTTTCAAATTAGTCCTAACTTCATATGTACTGCACCACCTTACTCGTCTCGTCACTCCCCGAGATGCATCGACAACATGAACAAATTGGAAAGAGCCTTTCTTTTGGCCGGTACAAGCAAACGATCGGTGGGCGGGGAGATGCGAGTTTAACTATGAAAGTGATTTCCCTTCATTTGAAATGTTCATGGTTCGAATAGATGGACCCCAATAAAATTTGGGAGTGTATGGGAAACTAGTGTGATGAGAAAGACGTGGACCATTCTTATGCTTCCACCACCATCACTATTGGCAATGGTGGGAAAGTCCCCTCTGGTATTCAACTTGGCTTCATGGCAGGAAGCCCAAGGACATAGTGGCCCTCATTTTTCAAACTTACTCAAGCTTCCAAGCAAAAAAGATGTGCACTTTGTTGTAGGTGGCACACTTTCACATATTCATAAACCTTCGGGTTGAGCTCACGTACATCCACGTTGATGACATTGTCGATTGTTTGGAGGCTCTCGGTAGGTGGTGATTACTCGATTGTCGTGGCTTACAAAGCGCAAATTGGGGGAGGGGTGCACGTTAACTCCCATGAATCAAACTTTTTGGAAGTCCTAGGCACCTCCCAAGATCAAATTATTTGCATGAATTGCCATCGAAAATAGGGTTTGGACCGCTTGGAGAACAGGGTTCGTCAAATCATGGGCTTTGCCCGCTGTGCAAGAGAATGGATTCTCATCTTTTTTTGGAGTGTCATTTCTCTTTAAGTCCATAGGGAATGATTAAGAAAAGGCTTGAGCTCGAGACCCTGGACACCTCCCTGTAAAGGCCGAGCAATCTATCAAATCTTGGTGGGCTGACATGTCGAGTAACGCCACTCCAAACCACAAGGCCATGGCGACATTCACCATGCTTACAAGTTGGGTAATTTGGAACAAAATAAATGTATGGGTTTTCCACAACACCTCCTCTACATGGTCAATTCTCCTAGCAAATATCTAGAGCGAGACCAAACTGTGGACTATTGCGGGTGTAAAGCATTTGAGAAACAAAAGATATTTTGAAGAACACAATTCACTAGGCCTAACCGTCACATCCGGCCAATCATGCACGTGGGGGAAATGGAAATACGCGGTATATGTCCGTGTGTATAGAATAGAAACTACAGTATACAGTCGGTACTACGGTACCAAAGTATGTGATTTGGCACGTCAGAAAACCATGTGATTCAGAACAGTGTCCCGTGGCTTTGGTGCCGGTCAAATCTACAAAATCTTAGCAATCTCATGAAAACTGGCAATTTCAACTTGGCGCGCTGTCTTCTAATTTACGATATCTTGCACTGCAGTCATTCAGTCTGCCATGTGATCCACTATTGTTGTGGCTTTGCAATCTATAGCTGCAGAAGAAAGCGACTAAAATCTGAAACTTATCCAGGAAATCCACCTATGCGGGCGGCTGTAAATAAAATACGTGAATACGAGAGGCAAACAACTTCAACAGATTCCGGAACAAGTTGCGCAGTCCGGACAGATGTCGTGGTGGATGGATATCACTCCAAAAAAGGTCCCTGTTGTTCCAGAACGATCGAGATGGTTGGTGCAACTCTCGCGCTTCATTGATGGTAACGAGTTGCCGACTGCGAAATCAGTGTTTCATGATGCATTGCCAAAGCTGAATCCACACAAGTATTCAGATATTTCCATGGTGTGTGACAAAGGACAAACATTGGGATATTTAACGATGCATAACGAAGCATATCCTTATATACTCACGTCGTGGACTACGGAGAAGAGCGTCATAGCTCGTGGCTGGTCACAAAATCTGTCATAGCTCGTGGATGCACTCGAAATCTTGGCTGTGATCCATTTCGTGATCTGGATTTAAAATCCAAATCTTCACTTTCCAATTTAGATAAACAGAGCGAATGGGCATATTATTTAACGAAATTTTGCATATTGGTAAGTTTCAACTCAACATCTATGTCCAAGAATTTATAAAACATATGGATGTGTTTTTTTCCCAAGCTCTCAAGAGTGTGTGCACCTTGAACTGTCGCTCTTTTTTTTGTCGCAGATCTCCAAAGGGGATGGTATGCCTATGCAAAATGTAATTATGTTATATATAACTATATATAAAAGCGCATGGCTTGCCCGGCCTCCAGTGTGCTGCCACGCAGCATGTTTATTGCACACATGAACAGTGTACTCATCTGGAGGATATCATTTTACGGCCTGAAAATTGAAAGGCCAAAGACATAGCGAGGTCCGAGTTGCTTGTAATCATGTAATCACCGTGATTCAAGAAGTTGGGGGAGGGAGGGGGGGGGGGGGGGAATTGTCGAGAGGGGTATTTTGAGTAACGGTGGTCAAACCAAATATTTTCGAATCTTCTCCGTTATGTTTGGATATTTCGTTATACTAGTACCTATTGTGCCCCTTCTAAGCCAGCATCCACGTGTCGTATGTGCAAACTATTTCTGTACTTTCCTAACCCTATCATCGACACTGAATTCGGCGGTGGCGATCATTTTTTCCCTCTCTCGCCTTTCCCATCCTAGCATGTCTAGCAAGACTAAGGTGGTAGCTACGTCGGCGACTGACTCGGATTCGTCGGAGCCAGAGACTCAGGCACAACACTGCAGAAATAACGCAACAATGAGGTCTTCAATCCAGGTTAGCGAGGAGGTCAGCCAGAAGTATGCTACCAAGATAACTACGAGCAGCGGGTTGAAGAGAAAAGCAAGACCGGCGACGGATTGTGGCGGTGGTGCGTGGTCGCGGCACCCAGATCTCGAAAAAAACTATCCGATAGAAAAGGGAGAGGTGATTTTTTTTCTATCTATAGCTTATCTTACAAGTAGATTAGTTACTGCAAAATAAAATCGAATGAACTGAAAAGTCTCATTTTTAATCAAACTAGGAAATGTAGCGCAGCGTCACGGCCTAGGATGGTACAATGTCGCTAATCGGTTAGAGTTGCGCCCATGATGGGACAATGTTGCAGTTAGAAGTATTGCTGAAGCTTACTCCAAATGACGTGCAATATTATTAGCCAAAGTTTCTGCAGAAGTCATGAGTAACATTTTTTTTGGAATAGAAGAGACGGCGGATGGTGGAATTAGCGGCAAAGAATAAAAAACTACAACAAAACTAAATTACTTTTGGCGAGTTAAGGGCTGCAAATTGCTTGCGCTCAAAAAATTGCCTGAAGGTAGTTACCGCATAAATATTACGGCTGGAAAAATGTAGCGGAAAATTATTGCTAAAGAACAGGGAAGAAAACTAAAAAAACCCGTTGATGAAATAGGGCTCCAGCGAGAAATTACGGCCGGAATTTTCTACCAAAAAATTATCGCCAAGCAGGGGGAAAAGGGAGCTAATTTTTTTACCATGGACGTAAAAACAGCGATGTTGTCGCTTGCATGTACAGTCATGTACCGTGCTATGCAAAAGGGAATCAGACAAAGAGATTTATTCCCTAAAAAATGGCTTAGAGAATTATTGATGTAATTTTTTCACTCATATATCCTGCTTTATATAGGAAAAAGTTGGGCACACCCTCGCCTAAAGTCCTAGGGTGGGACTAAAGAAGTAGGAGGTGTGAGGCGCCACACGGAGGGGCACCATGGGCAGTGGGCCAGCCGGCCGAGCCAGGTGGGCCTCATGCCCCGCGTGTGGCTCTAGGCCGGCTGGGTGGGCCCCTAGGGCAGCGGGGGCCAGACCCTCCCTTGGTTGTTTGGGCAGCTTGCCCTCTTGGACCTTGTTTTCTCTAGGAACTTGGTCCATTAGGAAAGTTTGCCCATTTAATTTAATGTTAAATATATATTTAATATTATTTCAAATGATTAATATGAAATACGTAGTATTAAATTCCATTTGACTCGGAACACTTTTCGGTTCACTCTGAACACCTTCGGATCCTCCCGGAATGATTTCGATTCTCTCATGGAACACTTCCGGTTTTCTTTTCTCTCTCGTCCTGTGATTCCGATGATTTCATAATGATCTCCAAGCTTCATCGTATCCTTAAGTGTGTTACCCCAATGGTTCGGGAACATCACTTACATGATCAAGACACCTCTCATATCGATGATCATTAGCGGGAGCGGGGTGCCCATAATGACCCATGTGCACTCCACGATGTTTAATGATGTTCGAACCATAAACATCGAGTCCAATTACCTTTGTTACTTCGATACTGACTTGTCCGAGGTCTGAACATCGGGTATCACTATATCGTGTTCAATCTCGTTACCGACAAGTGTTGTTTTACTCGTTCCCATGATATTCCATCTCTATGACCTAGTCACATGTTGCAACAGTATAGATGTAGTAATCTCACCGAGTCTGCCTCTGTGTATCTTCCCGTCATGCGGGTGAATAAATTTTGATATTGATGCATAGGCCTCAACCTATCCCTCCGGATTACCCAACATGCACCATTATGATTACCCAGTTACGGTCATGACGTTTGATGCAGTCAAATCAGCCCTGGGTGATAGTGATTAGTATAATCTCACGGTCAAAGGAGAAAGATACTACACTTCTAACCATTACAACGATAAACCATATGACTTGATCGTTTTGGAATACTTACCTTAGGTAATGCACATCATATCATTCACTAATGATATGGCTTCATTGTCAACTGACATAAATGTTGCATGATCATGAAACCTTGATCATCGGTTTTCCAACGAACTAGTATAAATAGATGTTACTAGGGACTTAGTCTATTTATATACCATATTTGTATCAATGTTTCCACTTGCTACGGTTATAGCACAATATGAAACTATTATGAACTAACTGAGATATTATAATAAAATCTATTTATTATTTGTCTCTAGGACATATTTCCTTCGGAGACTTCTTGGTATTGGCGGTGATGTAAGAAGAAGACCAGATGGGTCGATCGGAAGAAGTTTGTGTGTCGGACGATTCGAGTTTTGCAGCAATAATCTCGGCGAGTGGGGTGACACTAGCGGACTTCGTCCTTGACGGTTGATGCGCTCAACTTTTGACGTAGAGCTCGTTGGTAACCCCAAGAGGAAGGTATGATGAGCACAGCAGTAAGTTTTCCCTCCGTTATGAAACCAAGGTTTAATCGAACCAGTACGAGCAAGAAAACACCCCAAAGGTGTTACTAGCTGAGCTTTGGCAGGGCGCACTACCGGTGCTAGTAGCAACATGGAGACCTGCACAACACAACCACAGAACTTTGTCCCTAACTTGCGATGAGGTTGTCAATCTCACCGTGTTTTGCGGAAAACAAAGGATTAAACGTATCAAATGGAAAGAAGTAAAAGTTTGCAGAAAGTAAACACAAAGCAAAAACAGTTTATAGATTGTATGTAAAGAAAAAGGACCGGATCCATAGTTCACTAGAGGTGGCTCTCCTTAGATAGATAACATGCTGGGTGAGCAAATTACAACGGGGCAATTGACAAACACCGAGAAAGCAATACATGCATATACTAATCATCTTAACTCCTCTAAGACTTGATTGGGCATTACAACATAATACATAGACCGTCATCCAACTGCATCTCTGACTAATAATCCACCTTCAGGTTATCATCCGAACCCCCTCCAGTATTAAGTTGCAAGTAACAGATTATTGCTTTACGAACAGCGTGTAAAGTAAACAATATGATTGTTCTATGAACAAAGGATTGTTGTTTTCTCCCTAGTAGCAACAACACATCTAGTACCTTAGAGATTTCTGTCACTTCCCCAGATTACCAGAGGCATGAACCTACTATCGAGCATAAATACTAACTCTTGGAGTTGCTAGCATCTACTTGGCCAAGATAGCTACTAACAACGAAAATCATGCAAGATCTCAAATAACAAAGACATGATAGAATCAATAATCAATCTGAAATAGCATCTCAATATATATCGGATCCCCGCAAACACAACATGTATGAATTACAAATAGATGATCTTGATCATGAACAGAGCTCACAAGATCTAAACATGAAAACATAAAGGAGGAGAAACCAACCATCTAGCTACTACATGGATTCGTAGTCCAAGGATGAACTACTCACGCATCACACTGGAGGCTTGCATGGTGATGAAGAAGGCCTCTAGGGTGAATTCCCCTCTCCGGTAGGGTGCCGGGAAGAGCTTTATATCCCTCCCGATCTAGGGATGGAGATGACAGCGGCTACATACTCTTTCATGGATTTTTGATCGGGTACTTAGGGTTTTCGTCCTGAGGGCAATATATAGGCGGAAGGAGAGGCCGAGGGGGTGCCGGGAGCCACCACACCACCCCCTGGCATGGGCCCAGCCTGGCCGCGCGGCCAGGTTGTGTGGCCGGCCCCTGGCCCTTCTACGTCTCGTATTCTGGCACTTGATCACTTCTGGAAAAATAGGCACTTTGACTTTTGTCCCGTCCAATTCCGAGAATATTCATTTTCTGACTTTCCTGGAACCAAAAACAGCAGAAAATAGGCAGCTGGCACTATGGCTCTTGTTAATAGGTTAGTCCAAGAAATCATATGAAAAGTACTCCAAAGTTGGAACAAAATACAAGAAAGTGGATAAAACCAAGCATGGAACATAAAAAATTATGGATACATTTGCAATGTATCAACATCCCCAAGCTTAACTCCTGCTCGTCCTCGAGTAGGTAAGTGATAAAAAGAAAGAATAATTTTTTAGGTGACATGCACCATCAAAGATTTGATCAAAGTATTTGCAAAACATTCAAAGCTGGGATCATATTACTTCAATCATAACATGAAAAACAAAGTTCTAGCAATAAGCAAAGAAACTATGATGCAATATGAAAAGGCACAAACAAAAGATTCATGAATAACAATGCTTTGCAAGACATTTGTTTGTTTCACATAAAGAAAACATAGCATAATAGTATTCAGCTTGTCCCTCAATAGAGTAGCAAATATAAATGCATAGGACACCTTCAAAGTTCATAAGAGTGACTAGATACAATAGTTTAAAACAAGCAATATCAAGTTATGCATCAATCAACTAGTCTTGGGACAATGCACATAGAACTAAGAATGGACACTATGCTCTCAAAGTAGGTGCATAAAGATAGAAGGTGGAGACTCAATATAATGGTGAAAGAAAGGCCTTTTGTAAAAGAAAGTAGGGATTCAAGTCTCATAAAGATCTTCCAAAAATTATGGTACTTGTAGTTTTCAGCTCTCATTGCCCCTATCATAAGCATCATGAAGGTGATTAAGGTTAAAGTAACACAACTAAGAGGATACGCTTGACAAGTTATAAACCGAAATCTCATGTCCCTTACTTACGAAGACCGATCCTCATGCTACTCAACTTCAATCACGAGTAAGCTCTTGTCATTGTAAGCACATGTGTATCATTAAGAACTGCCAACGGGGTACCCCTTGCAAATGATACGGGAGCTTTCCCATAATCAAAATGACAAGGCAAGCAGATAATGGGCATCTCGGCGATCTTTTTATTTGCTATTTGCATAGGTTTTTATTGAGGATGCTTCATAGAGTGCTCATTATGGTGATGCTGCAAGTTTCCACCATGATTAGGCATGACTTAGGCTAGCGGCCCAGACGTTTTTCTAACACACATACAAACTCCATGATCTTACAAGTTCCACTTTTATTTCACACCGCCGGGATCCGTGAGCAAAAGAACATGATATCAACGGGGTACAAAGTACAAGTGCAATGTTGAAAGCGTTCCCCATGAAACATGGTTCTTCTAATTTCAACTTATAAAGCGCAAGCATATACGCAACAAAGAAGGACCCAATGGTTCAAGTTTATTAGAGGCAATAAAGTAAAGTGTGATATCAAGTTCGTGAGAGCTTTAATCACTAGTTTTCTCATAACAAGTGGAAGGTAAACAAAAGCATGAATATACTTGGAATAGCATAAGCTAGTAGGTAGGTATGGTGGACTCTTTGGAATAACTTGGTTTAGGGAGTTGGATGCATGAGTGGAACTCATACTTTGTTGTGTAGGCTAGCAAAAGACTGGGAGCGACAAACTAAGAGAGCAATAATGGCCATAATCATGCAGAGCGACAAAACATCATTGATCAAAGCATAAAGTGATACTACAAGTTGAAAACTAAAGGATCATAAAGGCTATGGTGACTTGAGATAGTCATAACATGGTGTGAGCATGCGCCAAGTCAACCCAAATAAAGCATCAAAGGAGAATATAACTATACTATGCTTTAATATGCTAAAACAACGCATGATTCATCCAAGGTACGTTAAGCAATCTCAATTGTTTATAACAAGTCATGCTACAGCAAAGAATACTAAGCATAAAGCCAAAACAATATCAAGCATGGCATGACAAAGCATAGGCCACAGTCAAAAACAAGCTCTTTTTACCACATAAGTATGAACTTTCCTACTCTTTTCTAAACGAAACCAAACTATTTGCACACCAAAAGTATGAAAGAGGGGGACCAACCAATTTATTCAGAAAACTAAGCAAACCAAGAAAACTAAAAACCAAAACAAAAACGAAAAAGAAGACGCTCCAAGAAAAACACAACTGTGCATGAAACAATAAAAATGAAGCGTTTGGAAGAAACCTGGAATTTTTATTGATGAAGAAGGGGATGCCTTGGGCATCCCCAAGCTTTGACGCTTGTACTCTTGGATATTTTTTGGGGTGACATGCATGGTATCCCCAAGCTTGAGCTTTATTCCATCCTTCATCTCATTACTTCCATACACCTGAAATTTTTCCTTCATACAAAACTTCACACAATCTCATTAGCAACATTAGTGTACTCAAGATAAATAAGTCTCAAGGTTCAGTTCTAACACCAAATAAACTTCCACTAGAATACTAGCTACTGTAGTACTTCCTACAAAAAGCTCAGTTCCCCAAAAGAACTCAAGAAGGGACCAACAAGAAGCAAATGCACAAAATGGCAGAAATCTGTCAAAACAGACAAGCAGGTAAAGACGAATTTTTTCAAAGACCTTATGTTGCTCAAATCAATAAGTGTTGAACTAACTAAAGTTAGATAACAACCTGGGGAAGAAGCACAAAAAATTACAGCTCAATCCGACATACAGAACTCTCTCACGAATTTTTACGGTGAAGCATAGAAATCTGTTTCGGGACAGCAACTTTCCCAATCATTACTTCTCTCTCATTAGAGGTTACTCTTGGCACAAAAAGCAAATAAAAAGGATAAGGAGAGGTTATTACAGATGTAATAACTTCCAAGACTCATCTAAAACTTTTGGGTTATCTCCCAATATGTACTTTTCTTTAACGCCTTTAAGTTAGGCATAAGAAGCAAATAAAGATCAAGTGTTCTCAAATGAAGAAGTATTAAGACCAAATTTTGTTTTCATAGGAGAAGCAAAAGAAATTTTTTCTCTCTTTTTAGGGAAGTGTTCTATACCTTTCTTGGTGGGAGTTGATATTTAATGATGCCTTCTTTCATATAAAAAGGATAAGGAGAGGTTACTACAGAGGTAAAAACTTCCAAGACTCATCTAAAACTCTTGGGTTATCTTCCAACAAGTACTTTTCTTTAACGCCTTTAAGTTAGACATAAGAAACAAAGAAACAATCAAGTGTTCTCAAATGAAGAAGCATTAAGATCAATACCAGAAATATTTTCAACGAGGCAAGGTATATCATCCAAATAAGTTCTAGAGGATCCTCTCTCAATGCTCTTAGGTTTACTACTCTCATCAAAAGGGTTTGCAGGAACAATCCAATCAAGATTCTTTTCTATGGCATCATGTATTGCTACTAGTTTGCAGGGTATTGGTATCTTAGGTTCCTCCCCATTAGGTTCGGTTTTGTTCATCTTTTCGCGTGTACCAACAACATCTACACATGAGCCTAGCATATTGACACGTTCAAAAACTTTTCTAGCTTACTTGGCAACATCATAGAACTCCTTAAATAAAGTTTCTAGGATAAAATCCCTCTTTTCAGGGTCTTCAATTTCTTTAAGCTTAAGAAACATTACTTGCATTAAGGGGTTGAGGTTAACAAACCTAGCTTCTAGCATGTGAATTAAAGAAGTTGCAGCAATCTCGTAGTTTGGAGCAAGTTCTACAAGGGATCTATCCTCAGTATCCTCATGTTTGCTAACATGATTAAATAATTTCTCAATATTGTCTTTCCTAATTATAGAACCACTACCAATTGGAAGGTCTTTCAGGATGAATGTAGGGATCAACATGGTGAGCTAAGGAAGGGGTGACAACTAAAGGAGACATATTTTTGTGTGTTTCTAAAATAAGAAAGCAAAACAAGTAAAACTATTTTTTTGGATTTTTTGAAGAACAAAACAAGCAAACAAAGCAAAAAGAAAACTAAGCAAAACAAAAACAACAAAGTAAAGAGATTGGTTATGAGGGACTCTCCTTGTGAAGATGTCCTTGACTCCCCCGCAACGGCGCCAGAAAAGATCTTGATGCGCTCGACTTTCGACGTAGAGTTCGTTGGGAACCCCAAGAGGAAGGTATGATGAGCACAGCAGTAAGTTTTCCCTCAGTTATGAAACCAAGGTTTAATCGAACCAGTAGGAGCAAGGAAACACCCCAAAGGTGTTACTAGCTAAGCTTTGACAGGGCGCACTAACGGTGCTAGTAGCAACATGGAGACCTGCACAACACAACCACAGAACTTTGTCCCCAACTTGCGATGAGGTTGTCAATCTCACCGTGTTTTGCGGAAAACAAAGGATTAAACGTATCAAATGGAAAGAAGTAAAAGTTTGCAGAAAATAAACACAAAGCAAAAACAGTTTATAGATTGTATGTAAAGAAAAAGGACCGGGATCCATAGTTCACTAGAGGTGGCTCTCCTTAGATAGATAACATGCTGGGTGAACAAATTACAGCGGGGCAATTGACAAACACCGAGAAAGCAATACATGTATATACTAATCATCTTGACTCCTCTAAGACTTGATTGGGCATTACAACATAATACATAGACCGCCATCCAACTGCATCTATGACTAATAATCCACCTTCAGGTTATCATCCGAACCCTCTCCAGTATTAAGTTGCAAGCAACAGATTATTGCTTTACGAACTGCGTGTAAAGTAAACAATACAATTGTTCTATGACAAAGGATTGTTGTTTTCTCCCTAGTAGCAACAGCACATCTAGTACCTTAGAGATTTCTGTCACTTCCCCAGATTACCAGAGCCATGAACCCACTATCGAGCATAAATACTAACTCTTGGAGTTGCTAGCATCTACTTGGCCAAGATAGCTACTAACAACAGAAAGCATGCAATATCTCAAATAACAAAGACATGATAGAATCAATAATCAATCTGAAATAGCATCTCAATATCCATTGGATCCCCGCAAACACAACGTGTATGAATTACAAATAGATGATCTTGATCATGAACGGAACTCACAAGATCTAAACATGAAAGCACAAAGGAGGAGAAACTAGCCATCTAGCTACTACATGGATTCGTAGTCCAAGGATTAACTACTCACGCATCACACTGGAGGCTTGCACGGTGATGAAGAAGGCCTCCAGGGTGAATTCCCCTCTCCGGCAGGGTGCCGGGAAGAGCTTCAGATCCCTCCCAATCTAGGGATGGAGATGACGGCGGCTACAGACTCTTTCGTGGATTTTTGATCGGGTACTTAGGGTTTTCGTCCCGAGGGCAATATATAGGCGGAAGGAGAGGCCGAGGGGGTGCCGGGAGCCACCACACCACCCCCTGGTGCGGGCCCAGCCTGGCCGCGCGGCCAGGTGGTATGGCCGGCCCCTGGCCCTTCTCCGTCTCGTATTCTGGCACTTGATCACTTCCGGAAAAATAGGCACTTTGGCTTTTGTCCCGTCCAATTCTGAGAATATTCATTTTCTGACTTTCCTGGAACCAAAAACAGCAGAAAATAGGCAGCTGGCACTGTGGCTCTTGTTAATAGGTTAGTCCAAGAAATCATATGAAAAGTACTCCAAAGTTGGAACAAAACACAAGAAAGTGGATAAAACCAAGCATGGAACATCAAAAATTATGGATACATTTGCAATGTATCAACGGTCTCAATTTTCGGGTGAAAACCCTAGGTATTGTACCCTGCAATGGTGGCTTCCTAGTTGTTTTCTTATTGAAGAATTGTTTGGAGATTATACCTTCTCTAGGGTGAAAACCCATGATCTAACTATGGTGGTTAAAATGGACGACGATGGTGTTTGTGCACTATAACCTTATTGAAGGCGTCGTTTCTTTGGAGAATCTTTTTCGGAGTCTTGGTGCTTTTTTGCGAAAATTTCACCGATCTATTAATAATCATCTACATCAGTACAAAGAGGCCCAAAAGTAATAAAAAATACAAATAGGTCATTTGGACCACCTAGCGACTGACTACAAACACTAGCGCGAGCTGAAGAGGCACCACATTCCTCGCCCCTACATCACCTGAGCCGGGCAAAACTTATCATGATAGAGCTTGTTGTAGCGAACAAACGGAAAGTCGTCGTGCTAAGCCCCCAAAGGACCAGCGCATCAAAGCAGAAAACATCGTCATGATGATAACTGTAGATCCTAAGAGACTGACCTAAAACTACACCAACCAACATGAAAACCGACTAAATTCCAGGGGATTCGTCGGGAACACAACTCCACGCGCCATCCGTTGACGCTAGATGCACCACCAGAATGAGTACAGGGCGGGGAGGATCTTATTCTGACACCAGGATATAGCCGTCGCCTCACCATCCCGAGGAAGACACTGAAATTAAGCTAAACAAAGAACAAAAACCTTTTCGTCGGCGAGAGGTCGTGGTCCGCCATACCTTTAAGGCCCCAAAGCCACCAGAGGTGGAGCGGACCGACAGCGGCGTCGGCGAGAGGGACGAAACCCTAGATGGGTTTAGAGCCGCCTCACGATCGTCATATAGGCAATCTTTTATTCGGCTTGCATGCCGAAAACTTCGGAGTCTAGGTTTTGCCACCACTAGTGGTGCTCTTGCTGGTGTGAGCCTCTCTTTGTTTCGACGGAGTCTTTGTTTTCCTTTTTCTTCTTTTTTATTTTCTATGTGCATTCTTGATGTTTAGATTTGCTCTAGATATTATATTGCTGCAAAGGCTGAGTGTAATTGTATCTTGTTGGTATTAATATATTCTTTTCATCAAAAAAATGATTAGATTCCGACCTGTTTGGAGAAAAATATAAGGAACTCGTAGTTTTTTCTTCCAAAATATCTTCTATTTTGGAACAAGGCTAGTAGGCTTTTACTTGGAGTTTAGGAGGAAATTTTAACTTTTCTTCTTGGGCTAGGCAGGATGCGGCCCAGGTTACTGTAGATCGTGGCTCTACCCCGTCGTTCTGCAGTCCGCCCCACTCCGTCCACGACAGTCTCCCCTTCTTCCTTCTCAATCAAGCCTGTTCCTGGCGACTAGGGCGAGGAGAAAAGGAGTTCTACATCCACCACTTCGGTTCCGGAGGTAAAATGGTCTTCATTCTCTATCCTCAAGGGGAAAAGAGAATCCTCCCTTTCCTTAGCGCTTGCATAACTGGAGTATATTTCATCTCTATTCTCGTGTTCTCGCGACCAACTGCTCCGGACGTCGAACGACTAGACTCCAACGATCTCCTTGAATAGCGCTTTCCCATTCTTGAATAGCTTTCAGATTCTAGTACAGTGCTGGTTTTGTGATCTGAGTTGGCCTCGGTGTTATCGGAGTTATGATCTGAACATTTATTCGGATTTGTTTGCGTTTTCCATCAGTATACTTGTAGACTTGTAGTCAAGTCGATTCTTGGCATAGAGGTTTGCATTTTGCATCCTGTATATAGACGGACAGAAGCCTCAGTGTAGTACTTCTCTTCTGGTGACTTATTTTGCCCTGTCCCGCTAGGGTTTTGCACGTTAAAATCACGTTTCATTTGTTTGCATCATACTGCATTGTCACCGCCCGATGACAAAATCGTACTGTATTGAGATGTAACCGGATCTATTCTTTGGAAAGGAGGTTTTTATTTTGCATATACACCATCTATTCTTGGAACTCACATTAGCATTTTAATTATTCCCTTCTCCGAACTAATCACTTTGTTCAAGATCACCGTTGATATATACACGAAAAATTGAATAAATTCCATCCCAAAGTAGCTTTACATACAACTGATGCCGTTTTCGTAAGAGAATAAAATCAGTGAGCTAATACTTCTGTCTAGTAAGCAAATTATGATGGGAAAGCAACGGTAGTCCATAACCATAAGGTTTCCGGCTTTCTGAATAATCGTGAAAAAATAATACTGGGCATTCTTAAGCTTCTCTATTTGTGGGTACAATAGATTGATCACTACTTTTTGTCTCTACGTTAACGTGCAGCTTTGCTCCAAGCCATCAAGGCGGAAATGGGTCCAGATGAGGATGAGTTCACCCCACTTTCTCAGTTAACTGATGACACGGAAAAATGTACAGTGCGGGTGCGCATATCGCGGCTATGGGAATCCTTCCATCCAAAAAATAACATTTTGTTCGGTCTTGACAGCCTTCTGATCGACGATCAGGTGATGCACTCTGTACCTTGATATACACCAAACGGATGATCACATTGCTTGCTGGCTACTAATGTTAAATTGCCATCATTTAAGTTCTTATTAATGCACTGATTCTTCTAGTTGTTTACTACCTGTAGGGTGAAACTATGCAGGCCCGTGTACTTCCCAGAGATATACATCTGTTTGAAGGGCGGCTAGTTGAGGGGAAGATCTATGCCTTATCAGATTTTACAGTTCAGGAAACGAGGGAAGACTACATGAGCTGTAGCAACGAGTGGACTATATATTTTGGACGGGAAACGGTAGTCAATGAGATAGAAGGAGATATAGATTCGATACCCCTCCACAGTTTTGAGTTTGTTAATTTTAAGGATCTCCGTTCCAGGCGCGACAACAATAGCTTATTGACAGGTAGAGTCGTTTGGAACTGAAAATTTGATCAGAGTTATACCTGCTACATGTAAATGTCATGTTTTTCTTACATGTGCTGACTTAAATTATGCAGATGTTCTGGGCCGCATAGTATATGTTGGGAAGCTGTATGTCTCGAAAAAATCCCACCATAAAAAAATTTGCGATGCAACAATTCAAAATTTGAGGTAACAAAATATAGCTCTTCCTTTTGGATGATTGATGTGCCTTGATAACCCCTCACTTGCGGAGTTACCATTTATAGCGGAAGGGAACTGGATGTCACACTGTATGGAGATGTCGCTTGTGATTTTGCTAAGGATATGCTCGAGAAAGGCCTAGAAGCCTCAGTTGTTGCTGTCTTTGCAGGGATGCGCGTTGATTCCTCACATTTAGGTTAATCCTTGATCTTCCCTTTAATTTGTCTGCTTCTACCATGTCGTACGATCAAATTGTATTCCCTTCTTTTTTAGTAAACTTTATTGTCTATCATTCGACGCAATTATAGTGTATACCCAAATCTTTTGGTGCCACTGATCTGAAGTCGTGTTATTTTGGTGTCATAGTTTGCTCCACAGCATCTTCAAAGTACTATCTAGATTTGGATATACCAGAGGTGCAAGACTTTTGTGCGAAGTGAGTGGAATTTGATAACTTTCTACCCACATTGATGATTGAACTAAGCTATTTTGCTAACTGGTTCATGTGCATGCAGTTTGCGCATTCAGGAAGCAAACCCTGTTCCTGAAAAAAGCGCAGCTCAGAAGTTAGCCGAGAGTTGGCGAACAATCAAACAACTAAAACGCCTCGATCCAGAGGAGTACGACGATGTAAGTTAAGTACTAGCTTGCTCTTCTCGTGAGTTGCAAAGCTTAGCGGTTTTACTCACATAATCTACCTTCACCTGTAGGATACCAAGTTCTTGTGCAGAGTCACCCTGATTGATATCGATTGCACCAGCGGTTGGTGCTATCCTGGATGTGAATTCTGCGAAAAGTCATTGGGCAGAAAATCCAGGTGCAGCCGATGCGGCCCAGTCAAGAAGCCAGTTCAAATTAGGGAGCGGCAACGCTTGCCACACTCTGTTCTCGATATATACTGTACTTGTTTCTCAATGTCTAAGTCACTAATTACCACACTGCTTTTTTTTCTGGGCACATAAGGTACAAGCTGAAGGCGAAGGTGCAAGATAGTACCGGCAGAATGGACTTGATGATCTTCTGTGAGGTGGCGGAGGAGCTGGTCGGTGTTTCTGCGGAGGAGCTCACTGATGAGATCGAGGAGGATGATGATTGGTACAACATGCCAAAAGAAATCGACGATCTTCTTGGCTCGACCCACACCTTCCAAGTATTCGACAAGTACGGTGACGGGAGCTTCTCGGTGTGGTCGATCATGGATGATGTTAGTGTTCCAGTCGCTGCTGCCGCCACTTCTGGACGCACGGTGGAACCTGTCCTTGAGGTTGAGGACAGTGTTAAAATGGAAGATCCTACTCTGACCACGACTAAACGCAGGAAGGAGCCTGTTGGTGATGGCGGCAGCGCTGCCACCGCAGAAACAAGGTCGAAGTCCACTAGACTCCGGAAGCCTAGCAAGCGTCTGCGAGAGGATGTCCTGAACCAGCACTTGTTGGTCAAATTCAGTTAACACTGTCGAAAGGACGAAGATCGATTCAGGATCCAACGGTACGGCTTCGTTTATGAAGATCTGACGGGCCAAGTTCAAGTGGCAGATGACCGTTTCCCGCCAAACGATGTCTTCTTCGCTGAGTCGGAGCTGCCGTCGTCTCCATTACCTTTTTTTTCCATTTTTCGTTCAATTGCTCCATTGCATCGGATGCTATATCAGTCTATGATATAAACCCTAAGAATAATCTTGGATATTCCGGCTTGGCCCTCACCTCTTTCTGTCTGTTTCCGCACCTTATTTCTCTGATTTTCCTCATCTCCTGCTGAAATTATCTATCGCTTTGGGGATTTAAATCGAAGACTAACGGTGGTGAAGGAGCGGTGGGTACGTCACAAGGGAAGAAACTCGATGGCTTTGCTGCTGAAGTTCAGAGAAAGCTGGACGATTTTGCTCGAGCACAACTCGGGTTAGCCAATGTCCACTATAGGTCGGAAACCATCCACAGAAGTAGATTCTGTAGCAGTGACTATACGTGGGATTTAGACGGGATCATACTTACTACATCTCAGTGCTTATCCGCTTAAAACTCGTCGCCGTGGTTCACCCTTTGCTCTCCTCCTCGTACATTCCCAACACGTCCCTCGGCCCCTACGCTTCTCATCCTCCTCCACGACGCACCTGGGATCTTGGGAGTGGGTTGCCACCGTTTACATTTACAACGTATGAACAACATAAGTGGAAATATCGGTTCAAAATTTATGAAGATTACAGTACAGATTGTATAATCTGGTATAAACACCATAATTCCAGCGAATAATGGAGTAGATGAAACTAATGGTAGGCAAAAGTAGTTGACAGGGCCATAGCACGGCAGTTCTGAACTTAGCCACCGTTCGCCTCGATCACCTCTTAGTAGAGTTTTCTATGTTCCGTCTAAGTAGTTCACTTGCTTTCTTTAATTTAGTTTAGTCAAAAAATTCAGTCGTTCGTGTTGTTCCATAGAAAGGTACTCCGTACGTGCTAATTGTTGGATCTAATCTCCCTTTCGCCCATTACTTACCAGGATGTTCAACCATAAATACAACACACACGAGTGACAAGATCTCAGCCAGCAAACTAGCCACAGCTATCAACTTATCATCGAGCACCTAAAAACAAGCCCACCCGCGCCACCACTTCCCAATTGCGTCAAGCAGACTTTGTGTCATCATGGTTGCCAAGGCTGGTACTAGTACTTAAGAGGAAGAGGGGGCCGGGTGCAGGGAGGCGTTCAGGATGTACGAGATGGAAGGCAGAGACTGCATCAAGCCGATGAGCCTGAAGCTGATGATGAGCAGGCTTGGGCCTGCACCTTACGCTGCCCATGTTGTTCTAGTTGCCTAGCTACATGGCGGTTTCTGTTCATCTGACAAAATATTGTACACTTATAGGATCCATTATAGTAATTCAATCATTTGTAATGGATTGCATTAGAAACATTAAGTCACCTAAGTGAAATACTTACTTCCTATGTTCACCAATATAAGATGTTTTAGCAAAGTAACTTATAGGCTGCCAAAGTCTTATATTGGTGAACGGAGGTAGCAGGATTACTTCACCAAACAAAACAAAGAAGACATTCTCTTGCCAACACAAACATGATTACTATTCCAGCACCCACATCCCCTAAAAAAATGTAAGTAAAAAACATGAACAAACGGTAATGCAGAAAGAGAAGGGTAACATCCCCTAAGAAAATGCAAGTAAAAAACATGAACTAATGATAA
This sequence comes from Avena eriantha, assembly GCA_910589775.1. Lineage (NCBI taxonomy): Eukaryota > Viridiplantae > Streptophyta > Magnoliopsida > Poales > Poaceae > Avena > Avena eriantha. Next base: position 254,430,051 of record OU342746.1, read on the forward strand.
TGCAGAAAGAGAAAAGGTACAATCTCCATTTCCAGTGCTCCACTATAATATCAGTGGATACCCGGGACATGTGAATGTATACTGGCAGCCAGACAGAGACAAGTAGCTCTAAGCCAGCTTAAAAGACACATAACTAGTAATGTCCCAACGTCCACATCCCCTAAGAGAAGTGTTAAAACTAACATGGACAACTTATAAATCACAAAGAGGAGGCTCACCTCTAGTTCCAGTACTTCACTATAATATCAGTGAATACCTGGACATACACATCTATAGAATCTTTTAAGGGTGACTAGAAGAACAATATCTTTCCAGCAGCCTATAAATAGCACTCGCCCATTATTCTAACACATCTGGTCCCAAATAAAACAGATCAGACCAGACTTCACACCTGACACTTGGCACCTTCCACACTCGAAAAAAGAACAGACAGGAAGGCCCTAGTAGTCGAACCTGTACAACAGCGCTGCCGTTCACCACGTCTTCACTGGTGCACATAAATGTTAAAAACTAGATTGCCCCGACGAACTGACCAGTTCACCACTGCGCAGAGTTACAACTTTATAAGTACATGTCTCCATAGTCTATAATGATCATCTGGTGGGTGCTATATTAAATGACGCATAGAAAAGGGATCTTTCTTTTTGTTGGTCTATGAGATTAATCTGAAACCTACACTTAAAAGTCACAATCTGGATAAAGCTAATTTCTGAGCCCATGGAACTTCTCCAAGCTCACACCTTATGAAGGGGGCATGCATGTCTTCAGATATAAGAATCACCATCCGAAGACAATTGTGTCTTGAGGTCTTTAGCTACATCAACCAGGAACTGATTCAGAAGTGATGTGTCCACTAGCACCAGGGGGATTAAAACTGCTGGTTGGCGTGGTTCTCTGAGCGAAATCGAGCAGCATCTGGCGTTGATGTTCGTTTGTATGAGGAAGGCTTGCTCGTAGTAACTCAACTGGCATCTCCCTGCTAGTTGCTCGGGAGGCTTCAGATCCAATTGCGGAGTCCGATAAAAACATCTGCTGGATACTTTCATACTTACTGACACAGTATTTTGTCAGAAGCGCGAAGAAAGCATCAAAGGATGCCTGCCAGAGAGCTCTGTTTGATGGGGTATAGCTGGATACAGTATTCTGATCAGTCAGTAATTCAGTTGCTCGGTCCAGTACTGATTTAATAATAAGAGAAGCCCCATCGCCAGCAGAGCTACCAAGAGGACGGAGAGGTGGCTGTTCAGATGAACAGACAACTGCAGCAAGGCAAGCACTAAGAGCACCAAGCTCCATATGGTGAACACAAGTCGAAACAGTCTTTGCCAGAGCAACTGTTGTCTCCGCTGCACTCGAATCTGATGGCAAACCCCCAAACAAGAACCTCAGGTGTCGGAAAATAGCCATGCACACAATCCTGGTCAATTCGCTTCCAGGGACAACAAGCCGTAGGTAACGAGCCAGAAGCTTACGTCCTTTGGGAAGAGAAACAATGCGAAGAAAGACAATATCATCCTTAGGGGCTAAACCAGATGAATGAGCAGACTTGCTGGGCCCAAGAGGGTCAACCAGCTGAAGTGATGCAGCTAGACCTTCAAGGAGGACTTGTCGCCTTCGCCTCAGTTGGAAACTGTTGTCCTGTGCCTGGCTAGACTGCAAGAGCCTGTCAATATCATCCACCTCAAGAAGAAGACCAAGGGCGTCTTCAACAGTGACCCTGGCTGCCAGCATTGGTTCTTTCTCCAGGGACCTCACAGAAGACTTCTGATCATGAGAACTCTCACCTGATGAAGGAAGGTCAACTTCAAGAAGAGACCCAGGCCTACGTATGGAAGAGAAAGAAACTCTCCCAAGAGAGTCAACCTGAAGATATGCATGCTGGTCACCACTTGACCGGGACTTGGAAGGCAAGTCTTTCATTGATGTTGGGCAGAAATTGGTCTTTTGCTTAGTACTAGTACCCTTTTTCGCAATGCAAGCTTGGTGGTAATAATCAACAACATAAGGATCACTGCTGTGACTTGCTGAGTGCTGCATTCTTAGAATAGACTCGATCTCTTCAGATGACATGTACTTGGATCTGAACTTTAGCCCACCACTCTCACCATTCTGGCTACCAGTAGTATCAGACGGTGGTTGAGAGAAACGCAAACTGTGTTTTCCCCTTCCTGATCGTGATCTTTTATCTCTTGATGAAGGAAGACTTGTAGCAGATTCAAACCTACCTGTCATCTCTGGGGGATGATGATGGTAGAATAGGTGGGGAGGTATATTCAGGTAATTCTGGTGTGATGGTTGGAGCTGTGCCAATCTCTGTTGTTGCTGAGAGAACATCAGTGATGACATTGGATTATTCGGAAGAGAAATTTGTTTCTGTAATAAGTTCGGCAGTAGATTAAGGTGCTCCCCACTGAACAGGTTGGCTTGGTTTGACCAGTCATTCTGCATTGGATTGCTTACATGCAGATTAGGACCACCAAAGGGCATGCTTGCCCCATATGGTAGTCCATGAGGTAATCCAACCATATTATAAGGAGAACCTGGCAGCTGCATGCTCGGACTCATCTGTACTCCAGCTCCAAATGATGGAATGCTCCCATGACGTGTAAGACCTTGAGCAGGATATGGTGATCTGCCACCTGGTGGCGGAAACGAGGTAAACGGAGGAGACTTTGGTGCCGTGATAGGTTCACTTAAACGGTGTTGCAGTGGCTGCTGAGGATAGGAAGTTGTTCGGCTTAATGGTTTGGGGTCCCCTGGCTGCACCAAAGAATGTGACTGTGACCACCATCTTTTACCTTCCTGGAATTCCTCATTTTCTAATATATCCTGATAATTCTGAAACTCGGCATCCTCGGCCCAATCAACAGTTAAAGAACCTGAAGAAAAAACCATTGCATAGTTCAGTAACATACTAAATCTTAGGGCATAAATTGATGTCTGGTTGTTCGCAATACACAAAATTTTGTGTAAGACAGATTTTTATTCGACAGTAACAGGAACCTAAACTCGAGTCCGCGGGTGCTTAAAGTTTGCACAAAACAGTAGCCATTCAACTAATAAATATGGACACCTAGCCACTCTTCCTGTAAACATTGATTGCCTTACATTTTGAGAATATGTGCAACGATGCATATTGTAACAGAGCATATGTTGAGCTTTCAACAAAGACACGTGTAAGAACTAAATGATATACACGTATAGTAGGTCAAAATTCTACCAAGACAATATACATGCTTAACAGTGAGAGGCAAAATGGTTGAGAGACAAAAACTATGATGAAGAGATAAAACATGCTGTAAATGCTGGCCTGAAGAATTTTAAACAACCAAAATTTGAGCATTATCTTATCATACAGGGAATAGGGAAAATCACAAAAGAGAGTAACCCCCCCCCCCCCTCCCCCCCAAATCTACCGTGATATTGTGCTTTGGGTTTCACATCTTCTGTATATCTGCACTGCGCATCATTGATCATGATGGACCAATTAATATTTAGCTTGCAGTAATTCATTTTTATGCATGATATTGAAATGAATTGATGATTAAGTGATACTCGAATCTAGACCTCATTGACTCTGTTTAGACATGGCGACACCGTAGAAGTGGCTTTTTAGTATTGAGCTAAAACAAAGATGGTGAAAAATATACAAAACTCAAAACACAAATTTACGGTGGATCTTGGGTATTTCCCTATCACAAAATATGCTCCATAGTATGACATGTTGCTGTTAATTTATTGAAGAGCAGCAATATCACTTACTTCCTCTTGAGATGGATCGCCTATCACCAATAACACCAGGATTCCGTGTTCCTCCACTAACTGTTCGGTTCAACTGGCAATCAAATATGCAAATTTCTCAGGGCAAAGTAATACAAACAGTAAGCAAGCTCCAATCTCAAAGGTAAGCAGAACTATTATGGAAATATGGAACCATGTAAAAGTAAATACATCAGACAGAAACTAAGGTGAAGGCGCAATTACCAAAATCCTAAGTTGCATAGCAACTGACTAAAATATTACGCAACACAACAAATTAAATTTAAGAATACAACATTATACTGAGAAAACAAAACAGCCTGGTAGGCTACTTCAAAACCAGTTCAATCCCCAGGAACTCACTGTCTACAACATCTTCAACGCCTAACTTGGGCCTTTGATGAGCAAAAATGTTGCAAAACATAGAATAGGTAACTGCGATCAGAATATGAATCGGAGTCTAATTACTCTGACTGTGTGTCAACAAAAGGGCATGTCATGGAGCCAAAAGATAGCTAATTTTCAATATTGCACAACTATGAAAAAAGGCCTGTGTTTGCTATTCAGGAAGTCATTCCAGCACTAATATTTCAGCTCAGTTTAATATTCTATCTACGTTTATTATGTTCAGATCATCACAGTTATCTACATTATGAGAAAAGAATGGATTGTGGAAAAATAAATTTAACCACTTAGCCATATATTATAAAGCGTAATGGGCCTTCAGAAAGCTGCTACTTAAATTAAAGAAGAATCAACTGAATACTGCGTATCCCAAAAGCATGTGTGATGTCTACCGGAAAATTTTATACCCGACTACAACTTTTCAAACTGAACCACTGGAGCAATAAGTTAGTAGCAAACCTTAGCAAATGTGCTCGCGAGATCATCGACGTCCGACAAGTTACTTAAATTGTCAATCTGCAGACACAGCAGTTTCAATCAGAATAACAGCATACACTAGAGAATTTAATATAAACTGATATCACAACAAAAGAAGAAACAGGGAGTATTTTGGAAAATGTATGCACAAGAAGTCAGGTTAGCTAAAAGCATGCACATGTCCCTGATTCACCATACAAATTCGGTTTCTGAAAGATAATGTTCAAAGATCGACGACGGCTACTTCCTCTATAATTACATGAACAGTTTGCCCACAATAATTAACTTGATGCATCTGATTATACCAGAACTCTATCTACTTATGAACATGATCACCCACTACGAGTGAGAAATCCAACCAGTACAGGTACACTCAGTGGTAGAACTTAAAGTAGCATAAGCTTAAACTCGCCAAGTCCAGAGCACACATGACATGAATCTTAAGGGACAAACTTAGTCCATAGGACTTTCAAACTAAATCCTTAACATTGCAAGATCAACGAACAATGCAATGGGAAATGCAAAAGCAAACAGAGCAGTTCAAAACAGCGCAGCTACCAACAGTGGAAACAATCAACTCTGATCATTTTTGCAGCATACTAGATCCGTCGGCTATTTTCACACACTTGCATTGGACTAATGATCTCAGGCTCAAACATAATTACATAAATAATTACGTTTGAACCTGAGAACAAATGAACTTCCAGGTCAAACAACAGAAGGCAATAGTATGCTACAAAAATCCTAGAATAGATAAAGGCTACTCATAATCAGGAAAGTTTAATCCCGTTGGTAAAAGCGTGGGTGCAAGAAGATTCTTATTCCATCTGTGACATGAAATTCCACAGGAGCTTTAGTGCTCCGGCAGAAAACAAATCTCGCTCATTAGGCGCATATCAAAGTAGCTCAAAACTTTCCACCAAGTGTTCTGTTTCTTAACGCTACTGATCTGGACCTCTGTTCAAGTAGATGCTACCCTAGACGCCCACATGAATATATTCTTGATTCCTCCAGCACTAATGCCCCACCACTAAGCAGCATCCAGCTTGCAAAAAAAAAACACGCCACTGAATAATAGTATCAAGCATACATGAGAGAACCAACCAAACACAGAAGAAACAAGGCCGACGGTCCATAACAAATATGGCTGCTACTGTGTAGTAGTAGTAGTAGATAGGAAGAATTAGCACCTCTTCTCCAACCGACGAGAGGCGGTACAGGCCCTCTTCTGCACCCCCGCTGAATCCACCGCCATTGCCATGAGCACCATCAACCTCCAAGCAACCGAGCTCGAGCCCCTCACGCGGCTCCTTCCCGAAGAAGGCATACTGCCCGGCGTCAAAACTATCTGCAGCAAGGAACATCATCAGAGACCAGATTAGCGTGTTTACCCAGATTGTACAAGCCGAAAACCAGAAAACAAAGGCAAGAACAACACGAGAAACCCAATCAAGCAGTCAAAGAAAGAATTATTCTCTGTCTTCCCGGGCAAATTCTAGTAATTCACCACCGGCAGCCGGGGGATTGGCAACGAAAAAGCGCCGACTTCCCTTGAGCACCAAATCTAGCAAAACAGCACGCACCAACAACCCAACGAACACCAACCAAACCAGGCGAACAGATCAAACACGCCAAGCAAAAAAAGCGCACCAGATTCTCCGCGCGCGGAAGCCTCACCTGTGGCGGCAGAGGAGGAGGAAGCGCCGCCGCCGCCGTCCGCCTCTACGCCCCGCATCTCCGCGGAAGGAACCTAGCAGCGGTAGCAGCAGCAGCAGCAGCAAGTGGCGGCGCGCATCCAGTAAGAAGGATGATGCTTGGCGCGATTCCTTTCGGCTTTTGGATCTGGGGGGAGCTGCTGCGGGATGGGCAAGAGAAAGATAGCTCGGCCTCGGCCTCGGCCTTCAGTGCTGCGTACTTCTCCCCCTTCCCTTCCCTCCTCTCCCTCTCTTTCTCTCTCCTGCCTAAATAATAAAGGCGAAATATATATATATATATATATATACGGATTTGCTAGTTCTCAAGCGCCCGAGAACTCTTAGTTCTCAGTCGCCTCTTTCACCATTCGATTTACCTCGTGATTCGTATAAAGTGTAAGTTACACATGAGTTGCAACTAGGATGTAACTGAGAATTTAATGAGTTACAACCTACACATGAGTTGCAACTAGGATGTAACTGAGAATTTAATGAGTTGCAACTAGGTTGCAACTGAGAATTAGTACAAATCTTATGAGTTGCAACTAGGTTGCAACTGAGAATTAGCACAAATATTAGGATGACATCAGCGACTTAGACATAAGTAGTTCTCAGGCGCCTGAGACCTAGGCACTCCCATATATATAACCCTAATTCCAAGCGAGGGGGAAAAGGCATTTTTTCTTTCAAGGCAAGGAACCTAATTTTCCTTTCAAAAGGAAAACTAATTTATTGCTTCGGGAGAAAATACGGAAGCGAATTTCGGTTATTACCAAAAAATGCCTTTTCCCCCTCGCTTGGAATTAGGGTTTCACAAACACTTTTCCTTCCCTTGCAAGACAGGGGAAGAGTGAGGAAGTGCAGGAGAAGAGATTAGCAGCTGGTATCTACTTACTAAAGAAATTAGATGAGCGAGAGAGGGAGACTTTTGGCATGGCTTGGCTTGATCGTTACTCTATCAATGATTAACTTTTTTTATGCGTTTGCTTAGCTTTTTCTCCCTCTCTTCTCCTTATGTGGTGTTCCTTTTCAGATGGGACTTCAAGAAAATTGTTGTTATTATCTGATTTTGGCGTGTCAGTGCTAACCTGAGTCCTAGTAGCATTTCTCCCTCTTCTATGATTACCTGTCCTCGCAAATGCTGGTTTTTTTGGGGGGTGGATTTAGCACTTGGTTAGTGGTGATGGGAAGTGGAGGGAGGTAGGCTTCCTTTTACTAGTACTGTATTCGATGGGAGAAAAGAGGATCCTATGCAGACAATGACTTGTTTACCCCAAATGGTAAACGGACAAGTTTCATCGAGCTGCCATGCCAGGAATACGTGACACATTGACCGGCTAAAGCAGGTGCGGTGCGGTCGATCCTGAGAATGACCTCTCTGAATCAAGCTCAATTTGTACCACGTGACACCGAACTCCCATGCCCGGTCATGTGCTGCTTCTGAAAATCGGTGTAAAACGTCGTTTTCCAAGAGTGCTGCAGCATGGCGCGACCCTGCAAGTGGCGACTTCGATCACCAGGGGGTACGGTTGCAACTCGCAACCGATCTGGTCGCCCCCCGGTCTCGTCCCGACCGAGCGCCGTTTGACGCTGCAAGTCCTCCTCTCAGGGGACGGGGCTTGCCTGCGCCCCTTATACGTTCCCATTGGTGCGTCCGTGTACGTGACAACCATCCATCGACCCCGCAAGTCACCGCTTTCTCTCGTCAAAACAAAACAGAAAAACGATAAAAAAATACTAGTACGAGACGCGGTCATCTCCATCGTATTGTACGCGAACGCCTCCACTCCCCAATCCTCCTCTACCTCCCCCTGTCGAAAGCTTGCAGCTAAGCAGGATGGAGGGCTGAGGGGATGAAATCGTTGTCTTTCCGCCGCTGCTGGCCCCGTCCAATCTCGAGCAGGGCAGGCCGGACCTAGGAGAGGAGCTTTTATGCCGGATCAAGCGCGGCAACCCGCACCAGCACACGGCGGATCCCAGGTGGCGCAGATGCTTCCGCCGGCAGGAGCGCGGTAGCCTGTAGATGGAGGCGCTTGACCTGGAGGAGCTTCTGCGGGGGTCGGGGCGCAGACGCTTCCGCCGACGCGAGCGCGGCAGCATGTAGATGGAGACGGCTGACCTGGAGGAGCTTCTGCGGTCTTCGGGGCGCATATGCTGCCGGAGGACTGGATGCTGCGGCGGCAGAGTTCGCGCGACGCCGGAGACGATTGGACGTGTAGTGTACACGAGCGTGCTGGCGTTCCAGACCTGGAGGAGCGGCTTATTCTTCTTCGACCAAGGTTAGTCAGTAAACAATCCCCATGTCCATCTTCTCTTTCTTCTGTAGCATATCTGACTGGTGGCATGCTCCAATCCAATCTCTAAAAGAATTGGTTGCATTAGTTTCATCGTGTTTTTCTTTCTCAGCAACTTTCCAATTGAGCCATGAGGATTGAGCTTCTTGCTTGTTGCAAAGGAGCACAAAACTTCATATTCCCAATCGTGTGTATTTTTTACTGTAACCAATCATGCGTATCATGTCCTCATAGTAGAGTTAGAAGCACAAAAACTCTATATAACAAACTATTTAGTTGACTTCGGTGGATGGAAGAATCCCGTCCTCATAGTAGAGTAAGAAGCTCCACTCGTATGTTGCTGTGAGAAGTTCAAAGCTGGGTTGTTTTGTTGTAAGTACATTGGATTAGTCGGATCACCCTGCATAGAGTAGTAAAAAAATTCAGTGCCAACAAAGTTTCAAAATGATAAATCTTGACAGTGAAGAATGCTCATACCAATAGTGTATCGTATTGTTGGAATCTTGGAAACATTGCTTGATTTTGTGGTGGCATCGAAATGGTATTATCCAGCGGTGGCTGCATAGAAGCATTTAGGAATCCTGGTAACAATGTTTGATTATGTGGTGGCATAGAAATGGTATTTCCCAGCGATGGTTGCATAGAAGTATTTAGTAATCCTGGCAACATTGTTTGATTCTATGGTGGCATAGAAATGATATTACCCAGCGATGGCTGCATAGAAGCATTTAGAAATCCGGGCAATATTGTTTGATTTTGTGGTGACATCGAAATGGTATTACCCATCGATGACTGCATAGAAGCATTTACGATTCTAGGCAACATTGCTTGGTTCTGTGGTGACATCGAAACGGTATTACCTAGAAATGGTTGCATAGAAGCATTTAGTAATTGGTTGTATTGTAATTGATCTGCACCAATTTGATTTGTCATAAACTCCAAATGACCCTATAAAAATTATAGTACATAATTGTTAATAAAATTGAATTGTCTACAATGTGAAATAAACGAGACATTTGTATACCGCTGAGGTGCTTTGTGGTTGTACTTGTACATTAGCATTTGTAATTTTTTTCTTCTTTGTTGTTGCTTTCTCGAAGCCACCAACGGGTCTTTTTGATCCTCGAACACTCTTCTCTTTAAACTTGATACCTTTTGGTAGGGAAAGCCCCTCGTTGTGTTTTGAAATTCTAGTGGCATCGATTTCCAATCCTGTAACTGAGAAGTTAACTATTAGTCTCATCTTCACGTTACTATACGTAAATTGGCAGTTTATCACGTACCTTGTGAAGTAGGACCGTCCTGTGAAGTAGAGGAGTTGGCCAAATATGGATTTGTTCTAATTTTCAATCTTTTCTCCACATCTTGTGCTAATTTCTCTGCACAATTAGCAGCCATATCATATGATTCATCAGACTCTGCAGCATGGGCTGCTATTTTTGTAAATATTTTGCACAACTCCTTGTAGCGATTAGCCATTCTTGCTCTTGGGTCATCATGCTGGTTGCGATTACCTGTTATGTCCAGAACTTTGGCACCAATTGTCCATCTTTTTAAGATATAATGTTCAGGGATATGCTTGATATTATTAATATCAAGTACCTTTAAGCAATGATAGCAAAGGATTCCTCCAAATTCGAACTTCTTACAACTACAATTGATCTTTTCTTCACCTGGAAAAAATCTAACTTCATGCACACGTTGTGTACCATGAAAATTAACTTTGTAAACCTTATGCTCTATGTCACTTTCATCACAAATGAATCTGTCATAAATCAGAGTCTGAAGTACTTGTTCCTGAAACATCTTGAATATTGCAGGAGAATATGTACTTGCAGCCTGCCTTAACATATAGCTAGCTTCAGTCTTCATCTTGAGAGTAGTTTGTGTTGCTTTGAAGTCACACCTCAGCTCTTCAAATCTTTTATCTTCAACTAGCCTCTCAAAATGATGGAAAAAAGTAAGCATGTCGTATTTAATATTAATGTACCTCTTCAGCTCATTGTTCATGCTTTCACTTCTTTGGGTAGTGCTCATGTGGGCAGAGAATGTATTTCCGCCATACACTAGTGCCCAATGCTGCCTTTTCTCAAACCACCTTTGAAGCCACTCATTTTCATGTAGTCCATACTTGTCAAGCATTCTATTCCACGCACTTATAAATTCATCTTCTTCCTCTATGTCGTAGATACAATGCTGAAAATCAACATTGAACTTCTTATAATCTGGAACAACTCCTGCAAGGTGCTTGCAAGCATTTTGGTTCATATGCCACACACATAGTCTGTGGAGAGAATTAGGTAGGACTATACTGATTGCCTTAGCCATTGCTGCATCTTCATCAGTTAGAATTGTTCGTGGATGTTTACCAGACATAGCTTTTAGAAAAGTTCTAAAAAGCCATCCAAAACTCTCAGCAGTTTCATCATAGAGAAGTGCAGCACCAAAGACAATTGTTTTCTTGTGATTATTCAACTCAACAATCAAACCAAATGGACGACCATCATCTAGTTTCCTATATGTAGTGTCAAAGCATATAACATCGCCAAACATGGCATAGTTTGAGACCATTTTGGAGTCAGCCCAAAATATATTAGTTATCAAATCATCTGCATCTACTTGAATTGAATAGAAAAACTTGACATCTTCTACCACTTTCTTCTCCATGTATTCTAATATTCCTCCAGTGTCACCTTGCTTTGCTTGTAGTGTTCTCTTTGTGTACAAACGATTTTTCATATCTTCGCGTGTAAAGCCAAGGTTGCCCGATCCGCATGCTTCTTTGGCCATAAGATCAATAGTTGCTTTATTTGAAATGCCTACAGACTTTGCGACCTCTGCTGATGCTATTTGTGCTTCGCTTACTTTCCTATGAGATCTCAAGTGTTGGGCCATGTCACCGTTAGCAAGAATGTGGTTATGTGTCTCTTCAAATTCATACACCTGATAAAGTCCATCCCTAAGACTTATCTTCATGTGTGCATTGCAGCCACATCGTGATTCAGGCCTACTATATTTGAATGTATCTTCTCTTTTATCTTCAGCACGCACTCCTGGTCATCGAAGTATTATCTTAGTGCATATGAAAATTATTATACTTCAAACAATGTACAGCTATTACATACCTTGGCGAGAACATAAAAATGTCCTTTGTTGTATTGTGTTGGAGTTCTTCAGTTTATGCTTACTGCCTCTTCGGACACTAAAACCCGTATATTCAGCATACTGATTATAAAAGGAGTAAGCTTCCTCTTCAGATAAAAAATTCATCCTAAGCTTTGGCACCCTTTTATTATTACGATCTGCTCTGTTGCTAGTTGTAGTTTCCTGCATATCATGTGTCCGTCAATATCCACCTTTGTTAATACACCGATGTTTATTAGTGTGGCTATCTATATTGTTCAGTTTGTGTGTATGTCAAATCTAGATTAAGCACCCATTATGTAATTAATGTGGGATGTGTGGAAATCCTAATGCCAATTACAATGACTCATACAATCCTGATCGTGTTAAGTATGTTTCAATGCAGGGAAGATTTATCAACATAGTGCCTGAACTTGGAAGGGGGATTGCATCATGTGACAGGTTCGTGCAAGATACTACTGAAATGAAATCGTGATAGATATTACCAAGTATTCTTACCTTTGGTGCTTCTGACCCACCAGCATCCTCATGGTTCCTGACGCCAACTTGCCGAGAAGCCATTGGTGGAGAAAAATCCTCCACTTCACGTGCCAGATCGTGTTAATTTGGCTCTATTGTCCGTGTCTAGAGAAGCGGCAAGATGGACTCAAGAAATGCTAGGGATTTCCCAACGATTCCAGTCCAGAGGCTAATTACCCTGGGAGCAGAGCGTCTATGGAGATGACATCCATTTCCCCCTCCTTTGTTCTTGTTTGCACTAGTTGCGGATCAATAGATTTGGCGCGTACTGTGTGTTTTCTAGATGTTTTGCCCGCCAAGGAGATTTTTCCCTCCAATTTTGTCCTCGGTTATAACGATATGCTAATATTATGGGATTAGTGCTTGCCCGGACCCACGTATGAGACGACCAAGTCTTGTACTAGTATTTCTTATTGTTTTTCTGTTTTGTTTTGGAGCATATAAGGGGCGCAGGCAAGCCCATCCCCTCCCAGGCACCTGCACGACCAAACGCACGCGGCACGCCAGACCATCGGTACAACGCCATCATTTTCTTTTTCTTCTTTATTAATAAATAATGATTTTCTTATGCCTATAATTATCAAAGCATTATTTTTTCTTTGCTCTCGTCAAAAGCATGCATGTCCCTGCCGGGACCCTGGAACACGCTCTAGAAGAAGACGTGGAATTAATTTAAAGATGAATGGCCGGTACCAAACATGATCCTGCAAAAGGAGCACGCCATTGCCGAAATAATTTTAAAAGAAATTAAAGGAAAGGAAAGGAGGTTGGGATATGTGGATAGAAGTATTCGCGCGATGCTTTCTTTTTCCGGGTGGTGCTCTGATGCGGCGGGGGTCCTTTTCCCTTTTGCATTTTCGGCTGGCATGAGAGCGAGAATTATTGGGCGGTGGAATATTCTCTGCCACGGAAATGCTCGGGAGAATATGTTCCCAGGAGCGTTGGCCGGGCTAATCATCGAAGAGTAGCTCCAAATTGTGCTAGCGCACCTGAGCTGAGGGTGCCCAGGCAGGAATACGGATACTTGCTACTGTGGAGTGTGGGGGTGGTTCTGGTTCAGGCGCCGAATCTGGAGTTATGCCGTGAACTTGAAAATAAACGATGAATTGATGGAAAAGCTGCTTGTCCCGAGTATTGAAGGTAGTACTCCTACATTGATTTCTTGCCAGAAGCGTGGTTTGCAACAGCCAAGAGATTGACATACCTTCGGTAGAGCAAGTTTAATACTAATATAGTCTGTTATTGGCTATAAGAAAGTGCAATGTCTTCTAGAGTAATCCCTATAGCCACCATATATAATAATTAGGTATAAAGTCTACTATTTAATCAATATGTGGCCAGCATTTCACTCTCACAAACAGTGAAGGATCCAGAAATTTAATTTTGGATGTACAATTTCAACCAACACAAAAACATAAATGAGAATTCAGCTCATCTTTTTATGGGTTGCCCTGTAATTAATATTATCTGGAGTTCAGTCCTCGCCTGGGCTGGATTGCAGCAGGTCGTGCCTACTATGGATAAGTCACTCCGCACTTGGTGGGTTCAGTCTTCTGCAGGTCTTCAAGGAACAAGCAAGAAAAGGCTAAGCACCCTTGCTATGCTAATAGCTTGGAGTATTTGGCGAGAAAGGAGAGTCTTCGATAATATCTACAAACCTATACATATGGTTATTGATCAGATCAAGGCTGATGCCAAGTGCTGGGCTTTTGCTAGTAGTGGTCGCTTTGTTTTGCCTGCATAATAATATATCCTATGTTTTCTGGTTGCTTAGCAGGCTAGTAATGTTATTTGTATTCTCTCTTTTTGTCTTGGTCGAGGTTATTTCTGAACTTATACGTGTATCGTCTGAACTTTGATTTGATATGTGTTGGCTTTCTCCTCTTTTTAATAGACACGTGCAGCTCTCCTGCATGGTTCGAAAAAAAAGGCCAAAAATGGGTTCTTTGTCGGCCCTTACTATTTGCTAATTTGAGCTTGATTTGTATGAGAAAATACAGTGTATATAGGCTAGGAAATTTCATAGGTGATACTTATGTCCACATTATTACTATATAGTATAAATTTTCTTGTAGAAATTTTTGGGTGCCAGTTGTGGATCCGTCAGTGCTCACAAAGTGCATATGAGCACGTGATAGAGCTGACTCTTAACTTACATCATGCTTAGAGCAACTCTAACAGGTGTTTGCATGCAACACCATCCAAATAACATGTCAAATGCAGCACTTTTAGCCCAAAAAGTGCTCCAGCAGCTACCGCATCGTCGGTTGGTGCCGCACGACGCCCTCGCGTTGCAAATTTGCCACACCTTGGGCGCTGCCGCATTTCTCCCCCACGCATGCGCGCTCACCAACCGTCGCTCGGAACTTTCCCGCCCTCGCACGCCGTCTCGGCCTCTGACCTTCCGCGCCCGTTGCCGGCGACCGGAACACCATGGACGGAGCGTCGCAGTCGATTCCACGGCTCCCGCATCATCGGTCGCCTCCTCCGCCGGTCCGCCAAACCCTACTCTGTTGTCCCTCTGTCGCCATAACTTCGCGCCGCCCAGGCCGACCGGTGCCGCACCGAATTCGAGCCAGGGCGTCACCGGGAAGGCGCCAGCAAAGGGAAGGAAGTTGGTTGCCACCTTCGCCGCTGCATCGAAGCGCCCCCCTATTGCCACCGTGACCACCAACGGGAGGGCGAAGAAGCAGAAGACCGTCCAGAGTCGTGCGAGGTTGGCCACAGATGGGGAGATGCCACCTCCTCCATTCGTTCCGCCATCGGTAGCCGAGAATCTGCCACCGCCGTTCGTTCCCGCGCAAGACATGCTCGACAAAATGTCGCAAAGGTATTGCCCTCGCTTTTTTGAGCCACGAATTGCAAATCTATATAGTGGAGCATCCAAGTTTTTTGACATATTAAAATTTATTTTCACGTATTTTTCATAATATGTTTGATTTGAACCCGCGGCCCAAAAACATCACCTATGCCGTGAGTGTAAATACTTGGCTGAAGGTGGTATTAGAAGAAACTTGACTCATCTCGCATAGAAACACGCAAGCAGGGCAACCTTTTCCCCTTTTAATAATGAAATGACGACATATTTTCCCCTCACGTTCCTCTCTCCATGGACTAGGGAGTACAGCGCTCTCCATGGACGGCCCACCAAACAAAGCCGTGTGTGCGCGGGTGCCACGCGGCGCCGAGTTCGGTGTTGGGTCGGCGACGCCGTGCCATGACGTGACGACATTCTTTCTTCCTTCTTCTGGTTCTAGACTAGACTCGGTTGTTGTAGGTGCGCGTGCATATCCGCAAGCAAAGCAGGTGAGGCAGACCAACGGCCGGTTCTGCGTTTTTTTCTTCTGCTTTCGGACGAAGCACACACGTTTTCCTCTCCCGTCTCTTTCCGTCCTTCCGCTAGCGGCTAGCCTAGCCTAGCTGCTGCTGCCATCCGTCCGTGTCGTTTCCGCAGCACGCTCGCGGGGCAACACGACGGCGTACGTGGTGGCGTGCGTGATCCCGCCGAGCTAGCTGCAGATTTCGTTTGGTCGCTCCTGCACCATGCTTCCCGGTCTCGGTTCGGTGTACCTGGACGTGATAAACGAAAGATGCTTTATGGATCGCGAGCGCTGTAGCTAGTACGGGCAGTGATCGGCATGGGGATGCACGTTGTTCGGGCCTTGGATCCGGAAACTGACGTCGACGTCGCACGTGCCGTGCTTGCTTATCGGGCGTGGACCGTGCTGCTCGTTACGGTCACGGTAGAGCAGGTCCCCGTACGCCAGCACCGAAACTTATGCCGCGAAACTTTAGCCGAACACCGCCACTAGTCGATGGCCGGTGAAGTACCGCTGCTGGTACAAGAAAAGTGAGTTGAGTTGGGGAGTTCTAGCGGTCGTACGTCTTGAGCAAAATCGTGGGATCTCGCGTCTCGTGCGTGCCCCGCCGATCCCCACTGATCATCATGATCCACGAGACGAGCTAGCTTATACTAATCCGCCGCCCCACCGTGCGCTGCGTTGCGTTGCTTCGCACGCAAGCGAGACGCACGAGCGAGAAAAAAAGGACTAGTGCATTCCTTCTTGGCTAGCCCCTGCGCGGATGAATGTTAACGTGCCGGCGACCGCGTCGAGTTGCGTCACGCATGGCACCGCGTGCCGTCACGCTCGATCGAAAACCGTTGGGGGAGACTTCACCTGCTCGTTCGTGCTCGCCGGATCCGGAAAGGGCCGCGTGCGTGCTCGCCGAGTTAATTCGGTCGCATGTCAACGAGCTGCTCGGCTATGCCGGCGAAGTCTTGCGTGGAAAATCGGATAGCGGAACGGGGAAAAAGGAATGGGGCATCTTTCGGCAAAGAGAAGTAAACGGTGGGGTAGAAGAATCCCCTCCTGTCGCTCGCTCGCTCGCTCCCTCGGCACGCGTCGCGGCAACAGCACGTGGGATGTCGCCCTCGCTCGGCGTGGGACCGGGACCTGACAGCGAAACGGGAACGGGAGTCACGGGCGCCGCGTGTCCAGATGAGGGGGCCGTGTCTGCTGCGCTGCCCCCACCGACCCGAGCCCGGTCTGTGACACGTGGGGGACGGAGCGGGCGCGCCGTGCGGTGGGGGTGGATAGCGTCTGCGCCCGCGACGGACGCGTGGTGGGTGGATGGACGGTTCGTTCCGCCGCCACGTTTGCCGTGTTGAGGAGGTCAGTTGCACTCACGGTGCCTCGTGAGTAGGTCGGTGGACCGCCCATAACATAGCGGAACGCGTTAGTTTACTCGGGATGGGACGGCATATGGGCGGATTCTAGGATGAGCAGGTGTGTTATTAATGGCTTCGAACTGTGGGGCCCAACTGTGTCTTCAGAACAAACAAGAAGAAAGGCGGCCCATCGTTTATTACCTGCCCAACACCGATATATCTACTGCCAAAAATCACACAAAATGGTTATTAAAGGAAAAAAGAAATATATCTAAATATGTTTTTTTTTTGCGAAATTCCACCGATGTATTAATAATCATCAACAGTGGTACAAAGACTCCCAAGAGTAATAAAAATACAAATAGATCATTTGACCACCTAGCGAACGACTATAAACACTTGCATAACACTACATACATCTGAATCTAGAAAATTAATTTTTTTTAAATGTGTTTTCTATTTATCAAGTAAGATGAGACTATCAACTAAATCTAGTTGAGAATATGTACACAATTAGGGTGTGTTTGGGACAGCTATGCTCTACTCCACTTCACTTCACTTCCCCTCCTCCACTCCACTCCATCAAGAGGCTCCGGAGAGGTGGAAAACCGTTTGGTTCAAACGATTAGCTCCAGATTCTGATTAGGTGGGAGGCTTTCGAAAATGACTACAGTGCCCTTTTTTATTCTTCTTTTTATTATTCCTGAACGGCAGGTACTGCATGTCCATGAGATGTCATGCACGTTGATTCTTTTGTTATTCTCTTTTCCATGGCATAAGAACGTGCCTGTATATGCATGTGAAGATCATGGACATCGGTTCTTTTTTACTCCTACATGACGAGAGCCGTGTCATGTCCACGAAGATGGTGATACATTTTCAACAAAAAAAATGTAGACAAGTTCACCAAAAAATAGATATTCATTCTCCTAAACTGAAGTAGACATGATATATCACCATAAATTAGAAATATTAGTTGCTAGCTTGTTGCAGAAGACATTCATTGTCATCTCGCTCTCTGCTGGCATGGACCCATCAGGCGCGGTTTGAGAAATTGCGTACTTTTGATACCTTGATGGAATAGTTGGCACATAATCCATGTCCCGGTCGCACCTCTGGAAATGTCGATCTCCACTTTGATGCTCACGCACATAGTTGTGAAGCACCATGCAAGATGCTACAATCATTTTTTCTTCGTTCAACTACATCCTCCACTTCATTTTTAATACGCCAAACGGTCTCTCGATCACATTACGCACCGAGGAGTGCACCCTATTGAACTTTACCGATGGAGTACTTGGTTCCACACCTCTGTGAAAGTCAGGCACATGAAACCTTTCGCCCTTGTATGGAGCAAGGTACCTTGGTCGGTTAGGATAACCGGCATCAACCAGATAATCCTTGTCTGGAACACACAATGAAATACTAGTCATGATATAGTAAGAATGAAATAAACTTCATAGCTAGGTGCAAATATTACCCTTTGGAGCATCTGAAAATATATCTTTGTCCGCTCACATGGCATGATATAACACACATGTATCATGCATGGCACCTAGCTGCCTAATAGATGCATATATAAAGTGCATATCAAAATCACAATTCACCAACATATTCTGAGTTGGAACGCCCGTCCTCACAATGTATCTTATTGATTTTTCACCGGCGATCGATACACGAATGTGAGTACCATCTAGTGCACCAATGCAATCCTTGAGATGTGGATAAACTCGTTTGTCATCTCTAATCTTTTTGTGGACGCCACGAAAGTTTGGGTCTTTTGGTTTTAAAAAATGAGTTGACATCTTAACAACAAAAAGAAGAACCTCACCAAACTTCCGACTAATGGTCTCACCTAAGTGATTGAACCTATTATGTGTTTTCCTGTTTAACTCACATCCGCCAAGAGTCCATAAAAAATTGCAAGGGCCTCATGACTACTCAAATCAATAGATGTGGTTAGATTGTACCGGCGCACCAACAAGTCGTATAGGTCGTAGAAGGTATGGTTGTTCAGACGCAACATGATGCAGCCCAACACATGGCAATCACCATTGTTCCACATCATGATACACCAATCATTCCTACAAAGGTGAATTCCTTCCATCTCTTACCTTCCGTTGGTTATCATGCGAATGGAATCCTACTTGAGACAAATGTCTATTGCATGACTAGGTCCATGACCATGACACCAAGAGGAGGAGACAAGGATGTCCCTGGAGCCAAGACCCCAAGCAAGAGGCCTGGAAGCGAAGAAGGAAGAAACAGCCGAAGCAAAACCCGGAGTCTTCGGCCTTCACATTCTATAGTCTCCGGTAGGACCGGATTCTCCGCCATCAGCACCACGGAGTCTTCGGTCGATCTCCGCTCGAAGAATGGTACTGCTCGTCTGTGACCCAATCCGTACTCCACCCGAACACTCCGCCACCCCTGAAGTCTCCACCCGATCTCGCCCGAACTGTCCACCCCGACTGGAGTGTCTGGCCCTACAACTTTGAGTGTCCATCCTGAGTGACCTAGGCATGCGAGCCTCAAGATGGGCCTAGCCCATGTAACACCCAGAACTTCTATTTATGTCTAAACTACCTCTAACTCGTGGCTGGCCTATATATATATATATATATATATATATATATATATATATATATATGCCCCCACTACCTCCTACTCCCTCCTTGGAACACTAGAGATGATGATGAATTGAGGCATGTGCCAGACCCTGGATGGGACCCTCCCCCCTCTATAGTAAATCTATGAGTTGTACAAGTCCTGGGAGTCGGTGTCCTTCTCCAGGTTGTCAAGACCCTTCTCAAGTGTTTGGTCTCTCCTTGTCAAGGAATCCAGTAGTGCTAGGTCTCTTCCCTTTGGAATTCTAATGGTTGCTACTCTCTCCTTGATTTGGATTCTATCATCCGCTTGTCGACCTCTCCTTTGGTGATTTTATCGCAAGGTCTCTCGCCGAGGATTCTATTGGATTGGTTGTTTAAACTAACAGGAGAAAATCGAATAGTGTGTGTTTTGGCGTGTATTTGTATCTTTACCTTGCATTAGAGTTGCGTCCATCGTGTTCATTGGTTTTTCCATCACTCCCCACCTCAAATCCATGAAGATCGGGCCACCCAAGGGTCAACCCCAAAAGGGACCCATAACAAACTGGTATGCCACATATTTGACTTCACTCATCAATTTCCACAATAAATTGAAAAGTACCAAAAAAATATTGCCCCAAATTGCTTTTGGTTCGATCTCTCGTTTTGGTGAGTTGATTGTGGTTTTGATCCATAAGAAACTTGTCTTTGGAGTTGGTCTGCCATTTTCTTGCGTTTCCCAACCCAATTTGGTCGAAAATTTCCGGATTTGAGGTCTGAAGGGCCCAATTTCCACTCAAGAACACGAGTTGTTTATCTTCCTCACCCCGATTCAGAGTATCCGGCCGACGCACCCTAGAGTGCCCCCCTCCCGGAGTATCTGGCCGACGCACCCCAGAGTGCCCCCCTCCCGGAGTATCCGGCCGACGCACCCCGGAGTGCCCCCCTCCCAGAGTATCCGGCCCACGCACACTAGAGTGTACAACGCTATACTAGATTTTCGCCTCTTTTCCTTTATGACTGATTTACTTTGTTTGTTTGTGTTTCGTGTGCGTGACTGTCATCTAACAAAGCTTCTATAACAACGCCTCACGCTCGTCATCGACACCACGAAACTCGAACCATGCATCCACCAATGGTTGCAAGTTCGACATCAACAAAAGGTATAACTTACACCACCTTTGTTAACCCCTTTCTTCCTTTGTGTGTTACCTAACCTATCGAAAGTATCTCATCTTGTGTTTGCCGAGGAATTATGCGCTTGCTCTTGCATAGTCATAGTGTAGAGGCAGTAGAAAACATGGAATCCATAGCATAGAAAGAAATAGATACATAAAAAAGCTTCTAAGAAAAAGGAAAAAAAGATACCAATGCAAAAGAGAGTCTAAATCTTCTAAGCAAGAGTGCGAGCAAGAGCAAGGTGATGTCTACGCACTTCTATTCTTATAGACAGTTGTTGGGCCTCCAAGTGCAGAGGTTTGTAGAACAGCAGCAAGTTTCCCTTAAGTGGATTACCCAAGGTTTATCAAACTCAGGGAGGAAGTGGTCAAAGGTATCCCTCTCAAGCAACACTGCAATCAAGATAAAAGAAGTCTCTTGTGTCCCCAACACACCCAATACACTTGTGAGGTGTATATGTGCACTAGTTCGTTGAAGAGATAGTGAAATACGAGTGGTATGGATAATTATAAGTGGTAACGGTGCTAGAGAAGAGCTTGACGGGTAGGAAGAGACTAAGGGCAATCTGAAATAAAGATGGAAGCAAGCAAACATGTAACATATCTAGTTGCAAACGGTGTTTCAATGCTTAGAAACAAGGCCTAGGGATCATACTTTCACTAGTGAACACTCTCATATAAATATCTTCTCTTTATGATACCACTCTGAACTACTCTCCGGTTGGATAACTCTAATCCACGGTAGGGCTATAATAGCACACCTCAAAGTTCGCTTTCCCCATCAAGATAACCCCTCACTGTCACCTTGAGCGCTAGATGGTTCCAACAAACACCACAATCTCATAGAGACATCCCACTCAAATTATACTCATGACAAGTATTTATGTAACCTTAGCCAAAGTGCCACACGGTGTGCACACTATCAACTTCACACATGTGGGGATAAGCAGAGATTCATTAAAGCACTTGAGTAGCAGAATAGATCTATAGATTACAAAGCTCATGATATTAATAAGATCACGCATAGAGAGAGATAAACACATAGCTACCGGTAGAGCCCTTAGCCTCGAGGAAGAACTACTCCCTCCTCATCATGGGAATCAGCAACCGCGATGGAGATGGTGGTGGAGATCGATGGTGATGGCTCCGAGGGAAATTCCCCGTCCTGGCAGGGTGCCGGTACAGAGACTTTCTGTCCCCTGAATCTCCCCTTCGGTGACGCCGTGGAGGTTTTCGTGGCTTTCTCCCGGATTATTTAGGGTTTTCTCATCGGGAGGCTTCTTATAGGCAAAGAGGCGAGGCGAGGAGGCAGCTAGGGGGCCCATACCCCCTGGTGACGCCACCAGGGCTGGCCCGCGCCACCATAGGGTGTGCCCACCCTGGTGCCCTACTCCGTCTCTGCTTCGTGTTTCCGTGTTGCTCCGGGAAAAATAGGCATATTGGCTTTTGTCCCGTCCAATTCCGAGAATATTCATTTTTTAGCTTTTCTGAAACCAAAAACAACATAAAATAGGCAACTGGCACTGTGGCATCTTGTCAATAGGTTAGTTCCAGAAAGTGTATAAAAATACCTCAAAG
The DNA here is from genome assembly GCA_910589775.1 of Avena eriantha. Taxonomy (NCBI): domain Eukaryota; kingdom Viridiplantae; phylum Streptophyta; class Magnoliopsida; order Poales; family Poaceae; genus Avena; species Avena eriantha. Next base: position 254,452,356 of record OU342746.1, read on the forward strand.
TGTAGACAAAGCATAGGATAAATGATATAAAACAAGCATAGAGTATCAAAAATTATAGATATGTTTGCAACGTATCAACATCCCCAAGCTTAACTCCTGCTCGTCTTTGAGTAGGTAAGTGATAAAAAGAAAGAATAATTTTTGAGGTGACATGCACCATCACAATCTTGATCAAGGTATTTATAACATTGATAGTTGGGATCATAGTACTTTAACATAGCATGCAAGATAAAGTTCTAACAATAAGACAAAGCAACTATGTTGTAACACGAAAAGGTACAAACAAAAGATTCATGAATAACAATGCTTTGAAAGACATTTGTTTGTTTCACATAAAGAAAACATAATGAGAATGGTATTCATCTTGTCCCTCATAGTGTAGCAAAACATAAATGCATAAGACACCTTCAAAGTTCATAAGGGTGACTAGATACAAATAGTTTAAGAACAAGCAATATCAAAGTTATGAATCAATCAACAAGTTTTGGGACAATGCACATTAAACTAAGAATGGCCAGTATGCTGTCTCAATAGGTGCATAAAGATAGAAGATGGAGACTCAACATAAAAGTAAAAGAAAGGCCCTTCATAGAAGGAAGCAGGGATTTAAGTCTCATAAAGAGCTTCCAAAAATTATGGTACTTATTAGCTTTCAGCTCTCATTGCCCCTATCATAAGCATCTTGAAGTGATTAAGGTTAAAGTGAATAAACTATGTAGTATATGCTTGACAAAGTATGAGTTGGCAATCTCATGTCCCTTGAATACGAGGGTCGCTCCTCATGCTACTCAAGTTTAGTTACCGGTAAGTTCTTGTCATAGTAAGTACATGTGTATCATAGAGAACCGCCAACGGGGTATCCCTTGCATGATGATACGGAAGAATCCCCATATCTAAATGACAAGGCAAGCAGACAATAAGTATCTCAGCATCTTCGTATTTACCATGGGAAAATGGTGTTTTTTTCTCTCTTTCCTCTTTTCTCATCTTTTTTTAATTTTTTCTCAATCTCTATCTCTCTTTTTATAATAAGAATGCTTCATAGATTGCTCATTATGGTTACGCTGCAGGTTTCCACCATGATTAGGCATGGATTAGACCAGCCGCCCAGGCGTTTCTCTAACACACATACATAACTCCATGGACTTACAAGCTCCCCTTTCATTTCACACCGAATACATCCATAAACAAAAGAGCATGATATCAACCGGGTATAATGTACAAGTGCAATGTTGAAAGCGTTTCCCATGACAACATGGTTCTCCTAATCCCCAACATATAAGTGCAAGCATATACAATATAGATGACACAATGGTTCAAGTTTATTAGGGGCAAGAAAAGTAAAGTGTGCCATCAAGTTTGTGAGAGATTTAATCACTAATTTTCACATAACAAGTTTAATTCGGAAGGTAGATAAAAACATGAATATACTGGAAATAGCAATAATGCTAATAGGTAGGCATGGTGGACTCTTTGAAATAACTTGGTTTGATTTGGAGTTGGATGCATGAGTGAAACTCATACTTGGTACATGTGGAGGCTAGCAAAAGACTGGGAGCGGCCAACTAAGAGAACAATAATGGCCATAATCATGCAAAGCGACAAAACATTATTAATTAAAGCATAAAGTGATATTACAAGTCGAAAACTAAATGATCATCGAGGCTATGGTGACTTGATATAGTCTTAACTGTTGGGGTAACGAGTAGACTACACTAGCGTAAAATAAAAAAAAAATGTACCGCGTCAACCAGGAATGCTATTGTAATAGATGACGGGATTACCGCTAGACGTGCAGTTGTGGAACTCGATGAAGCACGTCGCGACAGTGTAGATGTTCTACGTCTCCTCCTTGTCCTCGTCCCACGAGCAACTCCTCTTTGCGCGGCTCATCCAAGTGCTACAGCTGCAGCACCTCCGAGGTATCCACACGTCCGGAGTGGAAGGTCACACGACAGACTGCTAGGTCCGCACGTGCAAGATAGGTGTAAGAGGAGTGGCGGCTGGGTGAAATGCTCAACCCTATTCAGCTCGCCTCACTCTCTCTTATATAGGCATCCCTGGTGGGCTTCTACATTAGCAGCCCATTAGCAGCCTAAGCCTGGTCTAATTCAGATCCAATCCTCATTAGGCTTCCAGTCCCTAAAGTGTGTGACCCTATATGTTCATACACGTATAGACATGACACGATTACACTTACTCCGCCAATAGTTGGTAGGGGCCTCTAGCAAGACGTGCCAACTCCTAAACGTATATAAAGATCATTCGGACGAACCATCACAAGGTAGAGTACATGTCTTTCCTTTTCCCTACGATATTTGGTCTAGCTCCAAGCTGACCTCTCTTTCTCGATACTGTGATTCGGAATCCCTTTACTAGGTTAACTCTTAACCATATGTAACACGGCCATGCATTTCTGGATCCGATCACTCGAGGGGCCCAGAGATATCTCTCTCAAGTAGAGAGGGGAAAATCCCATCTTGATTGACCGATGCCTTGCAGCATGTATCAGGACAAACCCGAAAACTACCTTTATAACTACCCAGTTACGGAGTAGTGTTTGATAGCCCCAAAGTAGGTCGATCTACATCTCAAGTACATGCGACAATCTCAGGTCTAAGGACAAAACGTACACGATGTATAGAGAGAGCTTCAAGTATTATTGGCAGTCTCAAGTTGGGTTTGTCCAACCCCATGTTCATAACATGTGTCCACATCATTGGTTTGACATCTCCATATCTATGACTTGCGAAACATAGTCATCAACCAATCAATGTGCTAGTCTAATATTCACGTGTGTCCTCACATAAACTCCGACTAGGGACAACTATTAGATAACCATACAAGTAAAGAGTTTCACAAATAATTCACATAATTGCCAATCAATACAAGTTGCCTGATATATGGATATTCAAGGAATATCATAAAAACTCATGGATACATATGAAATACAATTATCTCTATGATTGCCTCTAGGGCATATTTCCTTCAGTCTCCCACTTGCACTAGAGTCAATCTAGATAGTATCTAATACCTATTCCTCTTGTGTGCACTTCATGCGCAGGCTGCGGGAGTGGCTTTGTCAAGGGATCAACAACATTTGATTCCATATGTATTTTGCATAACATGACACTAGCATCATCAATGAACTCACGAATCAGATGGTAACGCATGCGAATATGTTTGTTTTTCTGGTGATGTCCAGGTTCCTTGGCTTGTGCAATAGCACCATTGTTGTCACAATAAACGTCCATGGGATTGGACGCACCCTGAACCACACCAAGAGCGATCAGGAAATTCCTAATCCAAACAACTTCCTTTGCATCCTCCGAGGCAGCAATATATTCAGCTTCTGTTGAAGAGCAGGCCACTGTATCTTGCTTGGAACTTTTCCAGCTCACAACACCACCATTCATGACAAACACATAACCTGATTGCAATTTCGAGTCATATGAGTCGGTAAGGTAACTCGCATCTCTGTAACCCTTTACACTGAGTTCAACCTCACCTCCATAAACTAGGAACATATCCTTAGTCCTTCTCAAGTACTTAAGGATATTCTTTACCGTTGTCTAGTGACTCTCACCTGGATCAGCCTGGTATCTGCTCGTAACATTTAGAGCATAGGAAACATCTGGGTGAGTACATGTCATTGCATACATGATGGATCCAATAGCCGAAGCATATGGAACCCTACTCATGCGCTCTCGCTCATCAGTGGTCGAAGGACATTGAGTCTTGCTGAGTTTAATGATGTGAGACATGGGCAAGAACCCCTTCTTAGCCTCTTCCATGCTGAACCGTTTCAACACTTTGTCAATGTATGTACTCTGGCTTAATCCAATTAGCCTCCTTGATCTATCTCTATAGATCTTGATACCTAGAATATAAGCCGCTTCTCCCAAGTCCTTCATAGAAAAACTATTTTTCAATGAGGTGTTAACAGACTCGAGCATAGGAATGTCATTTCCAATCAGTAATATGTCATCCACATATAATATTAGAAATACAAGTGATTTCCCATTTTGTTTCTTATACACACAAGGTTCTTGTTCATTTTTGGTGAAGCCAAACTCCTTTACAACTTCATCAAATCGAATGTTCCAACTCCGAGATGCTTGCTTCAGCCCATAAATAGACTTTTGAAGTTTGCAAACCTTTCCATCATTGTTTGGATCGACAAAACCTTCGGTCTGCATCATATACACGTCATCAGTAAGGATTCCATTTAACAAAGCTGTCTTGACGTCCATCTGCCATATCTCATAGTCGAAATATGCATCAATAGCTAGAATGATCCGTGTAGATTTAAGCATCGCTACAGGAGAGAAAGTCTCGTCATAGTCAACTCCTTGAACTTGTCGAAAACCTTTTGCAACAAGTCGAGCTTTATGGATATGAATATTTCTATCCATATCAATCTTCTTCTTATAGATCCATTTGCACTCGATGGCTTAAAAACCATCAGGCATGTCAACCAAGTTCCAAACTTGATTGTCTCCCATGGACTCTATCTCGGATCTCATGGCAATCTGCCATTTCTCAGAGTCTGGGTCCACCATTGCTTCTGCATAGGTCGCAGGCTCATCATTGTCTAACAATAATAATTCCCACGCTTCGCGGAGCCTCGCCGACCTTCGTGGTTGTGGTGCTTCTATTGCCACGGGTTCCTCAACTTGTTCTGCTACAAAAGCATCACTCGTAGAAGCATCCCCAACTGGCTCATCTTGAACTTCTTCAAGTTGCACCAACCTTCTACTCATTCCTTTTGTGAGAAACTCTTTCTCTAGGAAAACACCGCTATGAGCGACAAACACTTTGCCCTCTTCTCGGTTGTAGAAGTGATACCCTAAGGTTTCCCTTGGGTATCCCACAAAAATGAATTTATAAAATTACAGTCTGTTAGGGTTTTAGGCGACATGGGCGATCGCTCTGGCGATCGCATCCCGCCGCCGCTGATCCCCTATGTGAGTCCGTCCGTAGCCCGTCGCCGGGCGAGAAAGGAGTCTGTGCGTCATACGTGTCGAGGCAAGGTGAACCACGGCAAGGGAGTCTGGGACGGATACGACAGCATACGGGACTTGGTTGTGCGACCCTTAAAACCCCCCGACGACAAGGCTCTAGGGTACGGAGACAGCGTGTTCCTGAATCACACGGCACCATCAAATCTAGTTCAAGGCAATATCCCTCGGAATCTAAGGGAGATGGCGGCGCCGGGCGAGATCGCAAGGACGTTGAGCGGGCCTCAAGTCGGGCATACCTAGGTGCCCAATCAGGTGCTATTGTTGACGGCGCCGCCGGCTGGTGGGGGCGATCAAGGGGATCTCGATGAGAGATCTACCCGCCCGAAGCCAATCGGTGGTGTCTCAACGGCTGCACTGATGCACAGGTATGCACGACGAGATGGTGCAGAGGCAGACGAGGGTGCAGGCAACTGGGATGAGGGGACATACTTGGAGGAAGAAGGAGGCTTCAGGCATGGACCGGAGGCACAGATGGGAGGCTCGGTGGACATGGAAGATGATGTCTTCCTGGAGTTTGATGAGGAAGAGGAGGTGGTGCGAGCTCCGGACGAGCCACAATCATGGGAGTTGCTGGCTCGATACATGGCGAACTTTAAACCAAGCACGGAGGACATGTTCAATCACTTTGCAGAGAAGGTCTGGCACCTGCGCACCGGATTTAGCTTTTCGGAGCGTGGGAAAAACTACTATATGGTCACTCTCTACTCAAAGGGTGACTATGACTTCGTCATGCGAGGAGGGCCATGGATCTTCAATAGGAATGCCCTGTTGGTGAAGGCCATTGATGAGGCAGCCCGACCTTCAGAGATGATATTGGACTCGGTGCCCATCTGGGTCCGCATCTATGATGTACCGTGGGGAAAACAAAAGGATGACAAATTTGGGATGAGATGCAGAAATGGCTTGGGTAGAGCTTTGGAGGTGGATGTTCCTACAGAAGAGAGGCATAGGCATGAATTCCTGCGGGTACGTGTTGATCTGCCCTATAACAGGCGGCTTCAAACGCAGATCACGACAGGGACCAAGGGGAAGCCTGGGGAAGTACAAGTGTATAAGCTGAAGTATGAGCGTGTGCCCCGGTACTGCATACACTGTGGTTTTATGGGCCACCGCGTGGACGGATGCGAGAAACGTCGACACGGGACACCATCATTGGAGTATAATGCTTATGAACTCCGGTGTAGCCCATACAAGAAGTATGAGCAAAGGACTCACTATGTTCCTCCGCGTGGGCAAACATCGGCAAAGAAAGGTCTCAGCTTCGCGAGTTTTGGGAGCGCTGTTGGTTCCCGCAAATCTTCTTGGAAGCAGAACGCGCAGCTGCTAACACAACCACCACACCGGTAGGATGGTGAGACGGAGCAGGTTGGGTCACATGCTGATTCTGAGGACAACCCGATGCCACCCTTGATGGATGCCACGCCGCCACACCATTATGAACCAGTGCCAGTGGGTCTGGATGATGACTTTGAGGAAGAGCAACGACAAACGCTGGGAGCTGCGGAGCAGGACCTGTCAAACCAGGTGAGTGCTATGATGGTGAACACAACTCTACAAGGCAAGTCATAGGAGCGGCAGATGGAGAACCAACCAATCATTCAATTTCCTGATGAACTGTATGAGATACAGAGTGCCCAACATGATGGCGCGCATGTAGGGCCAAAGCAACATGGGGGAAGAAAGCCAAAGAGGGTGCAGAAAAAACCAGGGTTGAAGAGCACGGTCCAAGACACGAAGCAGCGGTCGCCACGGTCCTCGGACATTATATCGGCGCTGCGTGGGCTGAACTCGATGGTACCATCCTACGGTGACTCGGATGAGCTGATGGACACGGTGGACCAGCTACCACGGAAGCGGTCGGCGACGGAGGCAGACAGCAAGTACCTCCTCTTCGGGCAGGATCTTTCTGTGGTACCCTCTGAGACAAAGGAGAAAGGAGGTGAGCATAAAAGAGGACGCACCAAGACGGAGGAAGGACCGAAACCGGCTGTGGCGAGATGCGGCAACAACGACACAAAGGAAGCGACCGGCTCAGGGACTGCCGGCAAGCTGACGGGGCCGAGTGTGGCGCCCCGTCAGTGGCAATGAATTGTGTAGCGCTTAACTGTCGGGGTGCTGGGAATGCCCGGACAGTAGCCGAGCTGGTTGATATTTCCCGTCGTTTTAATCCTAGTTTGTTTTTCCTTTCTGAAACTAGACAAAATAAAAATAAGATGTGTCGGCTTTGGCATAGGTTAGGTCTTCGGGGTTTTGCGGGTATTAGTAGTGAAGGTTTTAGTGGTGGTCTTGCTCTGTTTTGGCATGAAAGTTTGCATGTAGAAATCAAAGAGATAAATGAAAGAGTTATTGATGCTTATATCCGAGTCAATGCAACTGATCCAGGGTGGCGTTTAACATGTGTCTATGGTGAACCCCGGCCAGAAAACCGTCGTCGTATGTGGGATATTATTCGTAGATTAAAAGGTACCTCTGACCTTCCATGGTTAGTGATGGGGGACTTCAACGAAGCCCTATGGCAAGAGGAACACTTATCACATACCCCTCGTCCTGAAGGACAGATGAAGGACTTCAGGGAAGCATTATCTAAGTGCAATCTCCATGATTTAGGCTTTACTGGAGTTCCTTTTACATACGACAATAAGAGAAGTGGTAGAGCTAATGTAAAAGTAAGATTAGACAGGGCGGTCGCTGACCTAGTGTGGCGAGATTTGTTTGGGGATACAAAAGTTACATATCATATCACGCCCTGCTCTGACCATTGTGCTGTTGTGGTTAATATTTTGCAGGATATAAGCCACCGTAGCAGAAAACCAAGGCGCTATTATGAAATTTTATGGGAAAGAGCCCCAGAGCTCCCGGAAAAAATTAATCAGGCTTGGGACCAGGCGGGATGCAAGGAGGACCTGGGTGGTGTGCTAAAAGGTCTCGATCATGTGATGACAGAACTGCAAAAATGGGGTAAAGCTAAATTTGGAAACACAACAAAGGACTGCTTTACACAACAAACTCGGACCAGAGAGAAATTAGAAGAGTTACTGATCAGATTATTATATAGAGAGGAAATGCTCTGGCTGCAGCGATCTCGGGTCACCTGGCTTAAGGAAGGGGACCGGAACACAAAGTATTTTCATCAAAAGGCGGTTTGGCGGGCGAGAAAGAATAAAATAAAAAGGCTTAGAGAGGAGGATGGTGTGTGGAAGGAGACTCCAGATGCAATGGAACGCATGGCTACTAAATATTTCCAGGAGCTGTTCACTAAAGACCCATCGATACAACCTAATAATCTGATCCATCTCTTTCAGGAGAAGGTAACAGCTCAAATGAATGATGATTTATGCAGAGACTTTACCGAGGAGGAGATTCGCCATGCGCTTTTCCAAATTGGGCCTCTAAAAGCCCCCCGGGATCGATGGTTTTCCTGCACGCTTCTATCAAAGAAACTGGGCTACACTCAAGGCTGAGGTGACAAATGCCGTTAGACCGTTCTTTGTCACAGGTAAAATGCCCCTGGGGTAAACGATACTGCTATCATACTCATTCCTAAGGTGGATCAGCCGGAGACACTCAAAGATTTCAGACCAATTAGCCTTTGTACAGTTCTCTACAAAGTGGTGGCCAAATGTATGGTGAATAGAATGAGACCGATCCTTGGAGAACTCGTTTCGATTAATCAAAGTGCCTTTGTCCTGGGTAGACTGATCACGGATAATGCCTTTGTTGCATTCGAGTGTCTACACTTTATGGAAACAAATAAAAATAGAGAGAAGAATGTTTGTGCATATAAACTTGACCTCTCAAAAGCATACGACAGAGTGGACTGGGGATTTCTAAAGGAAACGATGAAAAGACTGGGCTTCGCTCACAGGTGGGTAGACTGGATAATGGAGTGTGTTACCTCTGTGAGATATCAGGTAAAATTCAATGGAGCCCTTCTGGATTCGTTTTCACCTTCTCGTGGCCTGCGACAAGGTGACCCCCTTTCTCCTTTCTTGTTCCTGTTTGTGGCTGATGCTTTATCAGTACTAATCCAACGGGAGGTACAGAACAACGCTATTGAACCTGTACGTATATGTCGTAGGGCACCAGGTGTGTCACACCTCCTCTTTGCCGATGACTCCCTGTTATTTTTTAAAGCTTGCCCCCAACAGGCGACTAAGGTTAAGGACATTCTGGATATGTATGCTATCAGTACCGGGCAGCTCTTAAACCCACAAAAATGTTCCATCTTCTTCGGAGAGGCATGCCCGGTGGAGACTGAAAATGTTGTTAAGAAGATCCTGCAGGTGACTCAAGAAGCTTTTGAGGCAAAATACCTCGGATTGCCAACTCCCGAAGGCCGAATTAACAAGGAGAAATTCAAAAGCTTAAAAGCGAGGCTAGCCAAGAAACTTGTTGAATGGGATGACAATCATCTAACACAGGCAGCAAAAGAGATCTTAATCAAAGCAGTGGCACAAGCACTACCTCTATATATCATGGGTGTGTTTAAAGTCCCCTTTGGCCTCTGCAATGAACTGACACAAATGATAAGAGACTACTGGTGGGGAAAGGAAGAGGGAAAGCGTAAGATGCACTGGCTTGCGTGGGATGCCTTGACACGACCGAAAAGCCAGGGAGGTTTGGGTTTTCGAGATATGCGACTATTCAACCAAGCGCTGCTCGCCAGACAAGCCTGGAGACTAGTACACTACCCTGCGACGCTGTGCGCCCAAGTGCTCAAAGCAAAATATTACCCTAACGGCTCAATGCTGGATACGGTCTTTAGCGGTGGTAAATCATCTACGTGGAGCGCAATTGAGTATGGACTCGAACTGTTTAAGAAGGGTGCAATCTGGAGGGTAGGGACAGGGGCAAACATACATGTGTGGCGCGATCCATGGATCCCGAGAAGTACCATCTATACGCCTATCATAGTCAAGCCACGAAATTGCTGGTACAAATGGATTTCAGATTTTATTCAACACGATGGCTCGTGGAATCAGCAGCGCCTCACGAGTTTCTTCCTACCTGTCGATGTTGAGGCAATCCTGAAGATCAAACCATCCAAACATAATGAGAATGATTTCTTGGCGTGGCAACCCGACAAACGTGGGATATTCACTGTCTGAAGTGCTTATAACTTGGCATACCAGGAACAATTGACGGATATGGGGGTCGGCGCTACGAGTGTTCGACCTGCAAGTGAGCGCCCTGCATGAAAACTAATCTGGCAATGCTCTGTCCCACCGAAGGTTAGGACCTTTGCTTGGAAGCTTGCTCGTAATGCCTTAGCCACCCAGCATAATAAAAGCTCTCGAGGACTAAAGACACATCCCTTCTGTACCATTTGTGGGCTGGAAGAGGAAACCACCTTCCATGTGTTCATCAGATGCCCCGATTCACAAAGGTTGTGGCAGGCCCTAAGCGAGGACTGGAGTCTGCCCCCACTCGAAACAATTCCAAATACGGGCTCCGAATGGCTCCTGCACCTTCTCAATGGCCTGAAGGAACATTCACGTACAAAGGTCCTAATGCTGTTCTGGAGAGTGTGGTATGTGCATAATGAGATAACCCACTCTAAACCAATGCCCTCCATCGAAGGCTCTCGTCGATTCCTAATGACCTACCTAGACTCTCTGATTATGCTGAAACAACACCCAAATGCAGACGTGTCAAAAGGCAAAGAGGTTGTTGTAGATGAGCAAGAGCGGAAGAGCGCGCGAAAGAGTAGCAATGGCGAGACAAAGGTGAAGAAAATATGGAAGCCACCTCCACAGGGCCATGCAAAGTTAAACGTCGACGGCTCCTACTCTAGTGACGGCCAATCAGGGGCAGGTATGGTACTCCGTGATAGCGCTGGCAAGGTTATTTTTGCTGCATGCCGGCAGATCTTTCATTGCATGGATGCGGTAGAGGCTGAACTTGCTGTGCTGGAAGAAGGACTCAACTTAGCGATGCATTGGACCTCAATGCCGTTTGTGGCGGAGTCTGACTGTGCGGAAGCTCGGGAGCTGATCAAGGACCAGGCGCCTAATACATCCATGTATGCTGCAAGAGTGAGAGCCATCAGGGATTTATGTAAGGAAAGAGATGTTCATATAGCTAGGATTGATAGGGAAGCAAGTTGTGTAAGTCATGAACTAGCTAAGCTTGGTAGAGTAGGCCCTAGAATGGCAGTGTGGCTAGGCATTGGTCCCCAGGAAATCCACCACCAAATTTTGGCTGACTGTAACTCTATCAACATTTAAATAAAAACATCTTTTCTCTGGCAAAAAAAATGAATTTATCCGATTTAGGTGTTAGCTTGTCCGACTGAAGTCGCTTGACAAATACATCACACCCCTAAATCTTTAGAAAAGACAAACTGGGATTCTTTCCATTCCACATCTCATATGGTGTCTTAACTACGGATTTAGATGGTACCCTGTTTAGTGTGAAAGCTGCTGTTTCTAGAGCCTAACCCCAAAATGATAATGGTAAATCCGACTGGCTCATCATCGAATGAACCATGTCCAACAAAGTTCGATTGTGCTGTTCAGAGACCCTGTTTCTTTGAGGCGTTTCAGGCGGCGTTAGCTGTGGAACAATTCCGCAACTCTTAAGATGATTGCCAAATTCGTGACTCAAATATTCACCTCCATGATCAGATTACAGGGCTTTTATTTTCTTGCCACGTTGATTCTCTACCTCACTCTGAAACTCTTTAAACTTTTCAAAAGTTTCAAACTTGTGCTTTATCAAGTAGACATAGCCATATCTATTGAAATCATCAGTGAAAGTAATGAAGTAGTGATATCCTCCTCTCGCTGTCATGCTCATTGGTCCACATACATCAGTATGTATGAGTTCCAACAAGTATGTCGCTCTCTCGGGAAATCCCGTAAAAGGCGTCTTGGTCATCTTTCCAAGTAAACAAGGTTGACATGTCTCGTATGATTCAAAATCAAACGAAGTTAGAAGACCATCACAATGAAGCTTCTTCATGCGCTTTTCACTTATATGCCCCAAACGACAATGCCATAAATAGGTAGGACTCAAATCATTAGGCCGAAGCCTATTATCACTAACATTGTAAACAAATGCATCATCAAGATTTAAAATAAATAACCCATTCACAATGGGAGCATCAGCCACAAACATAGCATTCTTAGAGATTACACAACCATTGTTTGTACTCGCGAATGAATATCCATCCCTCATCAAACATGAAGGTGATAAAATGTTTCGACCCATACTTGGAATGTAATACTCCCTTCGATCCATATTACTTGTCGTTGAAGTGGATGTATCTAGCACTAAAATATGTCTAGATACATCCATTTTAATGACAAGTAATATGGACCGGAAGGAGTAACAATTATTTAACTTCATAATAAATCCTGACGGAAGGTGAAGCTGCATGACGCCGACAAACAATGCAGCAACTCTTGCTTTATTTCCGACGCGAAAATCCACTTCGCCTTTCTGCACTTCTCTAGTCCTTATTAGCCCCTGCATCGAATTGCAAATATGAGCAACCGATCCGGTATCAAATACCCAAGAGTTAACATAAGAATCTGCGAGAAAAATGTCCATAACATTTACAACAAGCGTACCTGAGTGGGAAGTACTCTTACTTCCACTCTTCTTCAAAGAAGCCTGGTACTTGCTGCAGTTTCTCTTCTAGTGGCCATATTCGTGACAAAAGAAACACTCAGTGTCTCCTGCAGGTTTAGCCTTTTTCTTGGGTGCAGGGTTTGGCTTAGGGATCGTATCCTTAGCCTTGCCCTTCTTCTTCTACCAAGAAGTGCCCTTTTTTCTTGAAGCTAGGCTTGTTCTGCATAGCCATCACATTGCTATGCCCTACACTCTTCTTAATGTCACATTTTGCTGTGTTTATCATCCCACATAACTCATTAAGGCCCTTCTCCACCCCATGCATATGGTAGTTTGAAATGAAATGCCCATAGCTAGATGGAAGAGACGCCAAAATGAAATTAGTAGCCAACTCTTAGCCTATGAAAAACCAAGCTTTTCCAAAGTTTGACTGTAACCAACCATTTTGATCACATGGGGGCCTACAGCTGCTCCCTCTGCCAGCTTGCATTCCACAAAGGACTTAGCAACATTGTACCTCTCAGTCCTAGCCTGAGTCTGGAACATGTCCTTAAGCGCGACTTCATATCGTACGCTTCCTGATCCTCAAACTGCTTTTGAAGATCAGGTTCCATGCATGCAAGCATAAGGCAGCTAACCTCAAGAGATTCATCACATGCTTTCTTGTAGGCATTCTTAAGGGCAGCAGTTGCATTATCAGCAGGTTCATCCGGGATTGGGGTATCCAGAACAGTTTCCTTTTTATCAGACCTGAGAACGGTTCTCAGGTTACGGACCCAGTCCGAAAAGTTTGTTCCATTTAGTTTATCCTTATCAAGAATCAAACACAAAGCAAAAGGTGATGAAGTGTTCGGTGTCATTGATCTACAACATAAAAACATGCAAAATACTAAGCCATGTAACCATGAAAGAGTAAAACATATTAAACAATTTAATAGCATATACTCCCACTTAAATCAACATCCCTCTATTGATACTAAGTGATTCAAGATCCATAATTAACAAGTCGACTAGTGAGCTTTAGCATCACTGCTACAAGACAAGTTAAATCGGTAAGAAACTCTTGCTAATCATATCACATATGACTCTTGTTGGGTGACATCTCTATGTCAAAACTAGGTGCCCAACCTTTATGCCCCAAGGTCCTTAACTATTAAGATGACCTTGTTAAGCTCACCAACCCTTATGCGTGTAGGTATCCTGTACAAACCCATCCAGCCAAGGAAAACCACGACACCCTAATTTCATATACCCACCAACGATTGTACAGGGCATAGGATGGTGCAAGGTTTGATTGGGAGGGCATGGTTTAACTTAAACTTTGTGAGGGATCGTTCTACTTCTATGATCGAAGCATGCATAGTAGTAAAACGTATAAGAGTAGCATTCATATAGATGTGATACAGTATGGCCCATTGATACATTGCAAATGTATCTATAATTTTTGATGTTCCATGCTTGGTTTTATCTACTTTCTTATGTTTTGTTCCAAATTTGGAGTACTTTTCATAGACTTTCTTGGACTAACCAATTAACAAGATGCCACAGTGCCAGTTGCCTGTTTTCTATTGTTTTTGGTTCCAGGAAAGTCAGAAAATCAATATTCTCGGAATTGGACCGGAAAAAAGCGAAAGTCGATATTTTACCAGAAGACTCATGGATCCAGAAGACGAGACGGAGAGGGGCCAGGGGCTGGCCACACCACCTGGTGGCGCGGGCCAGGCCAGGCCCTGCCAGGGGGTGGTGTGGGCCCCTCCGACACCCCCTCGGTCTCCTCTCTCGCCTATAAGAGCCTCCCGATGAAAAAACCCTAAGTGGTCAATCAGAAATCCACAAAAAGTTCCGCAGCACCGCCGCCCCCGAAGGGGAGATTCGGGGGACAGAAAGTCTCTGTTCTGGCACCCTGCCGGGACGGGGAAGTGCCCCCGGAGCCATATCCATCGATCTCCCCCGCCTTCTCCATCACCATTGCTGATTCCCATGATGAGGAGGAAGTAGTTCTTCCTCGAGGCTAAGGGTTCTACCGGTAGCTATGTGTTCATCTCTCTCTATGCATGATCATATTATGATCATGAGCTTTGTAATCAATTAGATTTACCTTGCTACTCAAGTGCTTTAATAGATCTCTGCTCTCCCCATGTGTGTGAAAGTGACAGCGTGCACACCATGGTGGCACTTAGGCTAGAGATTACAATTACTTGTTATGGGTTATATTTGGAGTTGGATGTTTGTATGAAATTGTGGTGTTTGTTGGAACCATCTAGAGCTCACGGTGACAGCGTGGGGTTATCTAGATGGGAAAGGCTTACTTTCAGGTGTGCTGTTATAGCCCTACCATCGATTAGAGTGTCCAACCGGAGAGTAGTTAAGAGTAGTATCATAAAGAGATGATATTTATATGAGAGTGTTCACTAGGGAAAGTATGATCCCTAGGCCTTGTTTCTAAGCATTGAAACACCGTTTGCAACTAGATCTATTACATGTTTGCTTGCTTCCATCTTTATTTCAGTTTGCCTTTAGTCTCTTCCACGCCATCAAGCTATTTTCTATCATCGTTACCACTTATAATTATCCATACCACTTGTATTTCACTATCTCTTTGCTGAACTAGTGCACCTATACACCTGACAAGTGTATTGGGTGTATTGGGGACACAAGAGACTTCTTGTACCTTGATTGCAGGGTTGCTTGAGAGGGAATACCTTTGACCGCTTCCTCCCTGAGTTCGATAAACCTTGGGTAATACACTTAAGGGAAAACTTGCTACTGTTCTACAAACCTCTGCACTTGGAGGCCCAACAACTGTCTACAAGAATAGAAGTGCGTAGACATCAAGATTTTTTCTGGCGCCGTTGCCGGGGAGGTAAGGTAAAAGGTACTCACATCCTCCGATGTGAGTGCTCGAAGTTATTTCCTTTAGGTTCTGCAATTCTGTCTTTTTGTTTCTTGTTTTCACTAGTTAGGCTTAATGGAAAACAAGAAAAAAATTAGAGAGCTTTATAGTATTTATCTTGAGTTAGGACATGAAGTGTTTGAAGAGAAAATTAAAAAATATATGGAACTTTATTTGCATGCTAATAGCAATGTTGTTAGTATGAATTCTTTGGACACCATTATTTCTAATGGTATGGAAAAGTCTAAGCTTGGGGAAGCTGGTTTTAATGAGAATGATCTTTTTAGTCCCCCAAGCATGGAGGAGAAAATTTACTTTGATGATACTCTACCTCCAATATATGATGATTATAATGATGAATATGATATTTTTAGTCCACCTACTATTGAGGAGGCAATTAATTATGATTACAATATGCCTCCTATATTTGATGATTATGGTGATGAGAATAATAATGATAGCTATTTTGTTGAATTTGCTCACACTATAATTAATAAGAATTATTATGTTTATGTGGAGAGTATTAATTCTTTTATGCATGTGGGTCATGATAAGAATGTTTCATGTGATATTTATATTTTTAATTTTATTCATGATGCTACTAAAAGTTACTATAAGAGAGGGAAACATGGTTTTATGTATCTCAACAATATTAAGTTTCCCCTCTTTTTGTTGAAAATTTTGAAGTTGCACTTGTTTTGCTTTCCTATGCTTGTTTCTTTGTGCTTTCATGACTTATTTCTTTACAAGATTCCTATGCATAGGAAGTGGGTTAGACTTAAATGTGATTTGAATTTGCTTCTTGATGCTCTCTTTTACTTCAATTCATATTTCTTATGTGAGCATCTTCTCAAACTATCATGCCTAACTCAAAATTACATGGTATTAGGGTCATCACAAGTTGGCACACATGCCATTACAATAATTGACAACACATATGGCTCCAGCCGTGTTTCCCTACTCACGACACGCAGGTCATGAAAAATACATACATGCATCACATACATTTTGGGCCATACTGATCACATACATCCTGCAAAACAAGTTGTGCATAGAATCACATTCTACCTGATCATGTGAAATTGCAGCACCTATGAACCTTAACATGATACAAAAGGGGATATGACTAAGGGGGTCTCCCCCTGCGGGGTTCGAAGGGGCAGCGCCCCTCGCGGTACGTCAAATTTACCATAAATTTGTGAAAAATGAGAGATCAAATCTATAAAATTTTCTTTAAGGATTTTGATCGGTAAATCAAATTTACCATAAACCAACTAATGTTCCGATTCGACCAAACTCCTTTGATCACGGTATGTCGATTCAGATCTAGTTCCCGATTCGATCAATCATATTGATCTTCACGTGATTCAAATGGATTTATGTGTCACTATCTACCACGATGCCAGAAACCGAGCAATAGGGGTAAGTCGTTCGACGACCTTAGAATCACGATCACGGAAAGTAAGATCATAGATCAATCCAGAACGACCACCATACAAACGATCACATCATTCATATCAATCTACATATCACCATATGCAAACTTCCCGAACCTATGACTGAACATCATTGGCTCTGATACCACTGTTGGGGTAACAGGTTGGCTACACTAGCGTAAAATCAAAAAAATCTACCGCGTCAACCAGGAATGCTATTGTCATAGATCACGGGATTACTGCTAGACGCGTAGTTGCGAAACTCGATGAAGCACGTCGCGGCAGTGTAGATGTTCTACGTATCCTCCTTGTCCTCGTCCCACGAGCAACTCCCCTTTGCGCGGCTCGTCCAAGTGCTACAGCTGCTGCACCTTCGAGGTATCCACACGTCCGGAGTGGAAGGTCACACGGCAGACTGCTAGGTTCGCATGTTCAAGACAGGTGTAAGAGGAGTGGCGGCTGGGTGGAATGCTCAACCCTATTCAGCTCGCCTCACTCTCTCTTATATAGGCATACCTCGTGGGCTTCTACATTAGCAGCCTAAGCCTGGTCTAATTCGGATCCAATCCTCATTAGGCTTCCAGCCCCTAAAGTGTGTGACCCTATAGGTTCATACACGTATAAACATGATACGAGTACACTTACTCCGTCAATAGTTGGTAGCGGCCTCTAGCAAGACGTGCCAACTCCTAAACGTATATAAAGATCATTCGGACGAACCATCACAAGGTAGAGTACATGTCTTTCCTTTGACCTACGATATTTGGTCTAGCTCCAAGCTGACCTCTCTTTATCGATACTGTGATTCGGAATCCCTTTACTAGGTTAACTCTTAACCATATGTAGCACGGCCATGCATTTCTGGATCCGATCACTCGAGGGGCCCAGAGATATATCTCTCAAGTAGAGAGGGACAAATCCCATCTTGATTGGCCGATGCCTTGCAGCATGTATCAGGACAAACCCGAAAACTATCTTTATAACTACCCAGTTACATAGTAGTGTTTGATAGCCCCAAAGTAGGCCGATCTACATCTCAAGTACATACGACAATCTCAGGTCTAAGGTCAAAACGTACACGATGTGTAGAGAGAGCTGCAAGTTTTAATGGAAGTCTCAAATTGGATCAGTCCAACCCCATGTTCATAACATGTGTCCACATCATTGGTTTGACATCTCCATGTCTATGACTTGTGAAACATGGTCATCAACCAATCGATGTGCTAGTCTAATATTCACGTGTGTCCTCACATGAACTCCGACTAGGGACAACTATTATATAACCATATAAGTAAAGAGTTTCACAAACAATTCACATAATTGCCAATCAATACAAGTTGCCTGATATATGGATATTCAAGGAACATCATAAAAACTCATGGATACATATGAAATACAATCATCTCTATGATTACCTCTAGGGCATATTTCCTTCATTAACATGGTGTGAGCATGCGCCAAGTCAACCCAAATAAAGCATCAAAGGAGAATACCACAATATTATGCTTTTATATGCTAAAAAACGCATGATTCTTTCAAGGCACATTAAGCAATCTCAATTGTTTATAACATGTAACGCTACAGCAGAAATCACTAAGCATAAAGCCAAAACAATATCAAGCATGACATGACAAAGCATAGGCCACAGTAAAAACAAGTTTCCTTTTGTACCACTATAAGTATGAAACTTACTACTCTTTTCCAACACCTATTGAAAACTAAAGCTAAACGCAATGCTAGCAAAGGAGGACACTCACAGAACAATAAGAGTGGAAACTAGAGTGTTCTAGGCAATGATTAACGGGGTGTGTCTCTCTCCAAAAGAAGTGTGTTGGGATCCAACCAACTTATTGTAGCAAAGAAAGCAAAAGAAAACTAAAAACAAAAACGAAGACGCTCCAAGAACAACATAATTGTGCATGAAACAATAAAAATGAAGTGTTTAGAAGAAAACCTGAGATTTTTATTGATGAAGAAGGGGATGCCTTGGGCATCCACAAGCTTTGACACTTGTACTTATTGAATATTTCTTGGGGTGACACAGGTGGCATCCCCAAGCTTGATCTTTTGTTCATACTTCATCTCATCATATTATTCTTCCCTACACTTGAAAATTTCCTTCATACAAAACTTCACACAATCTTCATTAGCAACATTAGTGTATTCAAGATAAGAAGTCTTTGGGTTTAGTTTCAACACAAGTAAAACTTCCATTAAAACACAAGCTACTATAGAAATTCCTTTTAAGAGTTCAAGTGATCAAAGAGAACTCAAAGATAAAGAGATTAAGAGGCAAATGCAAATAATGGCAGAAATCTGTCAAAATAGACTAGAAGGTAATAACCGATTTTTTAGAAGACCTTCTGTTGCTCAAATCGAAAAGTGCTAAAATAACGGAAGTTAGATAACAACCCGGGGCAAAAGCAGACAAAATTACAGCTCAATCTGACGTACAGAGATTTTTCACGATTTTTTACAGCGAAGCACAAAAATCTGTTTCGGGACAGCAACTTTCCCAAGTCTTACTTCTCTCTCATTAGAGGTTATTCTTGGCACAAAAACCACACAAAAAGGATAAGGAGAGGTTATTACAGAGGTAATAACTTCCAAGACTCAACAAAAGAAAAACTTACTGAATAAAAATTTGGGTTATCTCCCAATAGTGCTTTTCTTTAACGCATTTGAGCTAGGCATGATAATTTCGATGATGCTCACATAAGAAATATGAATTGAAGTAAAAGAGAGTATCAAGAAGCAAATATGGAACAAATTTAAGTCTAACCCACTTCCTATGAAAAATAATCTTGTAAAGAAACAAGTCGTGAATGCACAAAGCAACAAGCATAGGAAAGTAAAACAAGTGCAACTTCAAAAATTTCAACATAAAGAGGGGAAACTTAATATTGTTGAGATACATAAAACCATGTTTCCCTCTCTCATAATAAATTTTAGTAGCATCATGAATTAAATTAAAAATATAACTATCACATGAAACATTCTTATCATGACCCACATGCATAAAAGAATTAATACTCTCCACATAAACATAATCATTCTTATTAATTATAGTGGGAGCAAATTCAACAAAATAGCTATCATTATTATTCTCATCACCATAATCATCAAATATAGGAGGCATATTGTAATCATAATTAATTGCCTCCTCAATAGTAGGTGGACTGAAAATATCATATTCATCATTATAATCATCATATATTGGAGGTAGAGTATCATCAAAGTAATTTTTCTCCTCCATGCTTGGGGGACTAAAAAGATCATTCTCATTAAAACCAGCTTCCCCAAGTTTAGACTTTTCCATAGCATTAGAAATAATGGTGTCCAAAGAATTCATACTAACAACATTGCTATTAGCATGCAAATAAAGTTCCATAGGTTTTTTAATTTTCTCTTCAAACACTTCATTTCCTAACTCAAGATAAATACTATAAAGCTCTCTAATTTTTTTCTTGTTTTCCATTAAGCCTAACTAGTGAAAACAAGAAACAAAAAGACAGAATTGCAGAATCTAAAGGAAATAACTTCGAGCATTCACACACCAACAATAGTACTAGAAGATAGCTTAGTAGCCAGATGATGTGAGTACCTTTTACCTTACCTCCCCGGCAACGGCACCAGGAAATAGCTTGATGTCTACGCACTTCTATTCTTGTAGACAGTTGTTGGGCCTCCAAGTGCAGAGGTTTGTAAAACAGCAGCAAGTTTCCCTTAAGTGGATTACGCAAGGTTTATCGAACTCAAGGAGGAAGTGGTCAAAGGTATCCCTCACAAGCAACCCTGCAATCAAGATACAAGAAGTCTCTTGTGTCCCCAACACACCCAATACACTTGTTAGGTGTATAGGTGCACTAGTTCGGCGAAGAGATAGTGAAATACAAGTGGTATGGATAATTAGAAGTGGTAACGGTGCCAGAGAAGAGCTTGACGGGTAGGAAGAGACTAAGGGAAATCCGAAATAAAGATGGAAGCAAGCAAACATGTAACAGATTTAGTTGCAAACGATGTTTAAATGCTTAGAAACAAGGCCTAGGGTTCATACTTTCACTAGTGAACACTCTCATATAAACATCTTCTTTTTATGATACTAATCTGAACTACTCTCTGGTTGGATAACTCTAATCCACGGTAGGGCTATAACTATACACCTCAAAGTTCGCTTTCCCCATCTAGATAACCCCTCACTATCACCTTGAGTGCTAGATGGTTCCAACAAACACCACAATATCATAGAGACATCCCACTCAAATTATACTCATGACAAGTATTTATGTAACCTTAGCTAAAGTGGCACACGGTGTGGACACTGTCAACTTCACACATGTGGGGATAAGCAGAGATTCATTAAAGCACTTGAGTAGCAGAATAGATCTATAGATTACAAAGCTCATGATCTCAATAATATCACGCATAGAGAGAGAGATGAACACATAGCTATCGGTAGAGCCCTTAGCCTCGAGGAAGAACTACTCCCTCCTTATCATGGAAATCAGCAACGGCGATGGAGATGGTGGTGGAGATCGATGGAGATGGCTCCAAGGGAAATTCCCCGTCCCGGCAAGGTGTCAAAACAGAGATTTTTTGTCCCTCGAATCTCCCCTTCGATGGCGGCGGTGCTGTGGACGTTTTTGTGGCTTTCTCCCGGATTATTTAAGGTTTTCTCATCGGGAGGCTTCTTATAGGCGAAGAGGCGAGGCGAGGAAGCAACTAGGGGGCCCACACCCCCTGGTGGCACCACCAGGGCTGGCCCACGCCACCATAGGGTGTGCCCACCCCGGTGCCCTACTCCATCTCTGCTTCGTGTTTCCGTGTTGCTCCGGGAAAAATAGGCATATTGGCTTTTGTCCCATCCAATTCTGAGAATATTCATTTTTTAGCTTTTCTAAAACCAAAAACAGCAGAAAACAGGCAACTGGCACTGTGGCATCTTGTTCCAGAAATTGTATAAAAATACCTCAAAGTGTAGACAAAGCATAGGACAAATGATATAAAACAAGAATGGAACATCAAAAATTATAGATACGTTTGCAACGTATCAGAAGGCAAGCGTGCAAATCCGTTTCTTCTCAATCTTTGTGCAAACGGGGTACGGTCTCTCCTAGCGTTTGCACGACACCGAGCATTAGTCTTTGTTAAGACCAATTTTGTTCGTTGCTCATTTTCATAGTCGTGCTAGCCACATTAATGTCCACCGTGTCTATAATCGTAGGTTCTCGTTACCTTTCGACCTTTTCCTTTGACTTTGTTTTTGTTGGATTTTGCCCACTTTTGACAATAACATTTTTGTTTGGTTGTTCCATTTGCTATCCAACTACCTATTCTTCTACCATAGGCATTTGTGTGTGTGTGTGTCTTGTGTATCGCTACTTGACACTATAAGAAAAGTGTCCATCCACAACAACTTGGCTCATTGGTCGTCGTAAAAGGCCCGTCTTCCGTGACGAATTTCTCAGCTCGACCGTGGCTGATGGAAAACTTTTTTCCGGTTTTGCGGCCATCTAGGCCTCTACTATGACGAAACCGCTAAAAATATGGAGAAAGTTCGACCAACGCATGGCAGAAGCAAGATTTTCAGTTTCTCGCGCGATGTTTACTCGCTGAAGTTTTTGAGGCATGTGGGTCCCGGACGTCGGTGTCTCTAGCGTACCATACTTTTCGGTCACGCCTCCCTGATGTGAACTCAATAACGTTGCTCGATGCGTCTGCCATTTAGTTAGGCTGCCAGGTCCTACATGCCAACCTCTCATTAGAAGAATCGTGTGTATGATAGAATTTTTTCCTTTGTTCGCACTACCCTATTCCAGACTTGATAGCGTTGCTCGATGCATCTGCCGTTTAATCAGGCTGCTGGGACCCACATACCATCCTCTCATTAGAAGAAGCATGTGTATGATGAAATTTATCCCTTCGCTCACGCTACCATGTTCCAAACTTGATAGCGTTGCTCGATGCATCTGTCGGTCAATCATGTTGTTGGGCCGCCCATGTTATCCTCTCATTAGAAGAATTATGTGTATGATGGAATTTTTCCCTTTGCTCACGCTACCCTATTCCGAACTTGATAGCTATACTTGATGCATCTACTGTTTAATCACGCTGCTAGGCCCCATATGTCATCCTCTTATTAGAAGAAACGTATGTATGATGGATTTTTGGCCCTCGGTCGTGCCTTCGTGTTCTGAGCTTGATAGGTTGCTAGCTGTATCAGTCGATTATTTAGGCTAATGGGTCTCTTATGTCAACCTCACATTAGAAAAATCATGGGTATGATGGATATTTTTCTTCTTTAGGGCTATCCTGTTACGAACTAGATAGTGTCGAATCCACCGTTTGGTCACGTGGATGGGTCCCACATGACGGTCTCTCGTTAGAATGATCTATTGTATGGTTGAATTTTTTTCTTCGCTCGCCTTTTTTCAAACTTGATAATGTTACTCGCTGCATCAGTCGTTTTTTCAGCCTACTGGGTCTCCCATGTCAGCCTCTCGTTAGAAAAAACGTGTGCATGCTGGACTTTTTTATCGCTTGCGTCTTCTTGTTTTGAACTTTGCAACGTTGCTCGATGCAGCACCTGTATATGGTCTCACTGGTGGGTCCCACATATTGGTCTATCTGTAAATGAAACGTTTGTATGATGGACCTTTTTTGGCCGCGTCTGCTGTTTTGACCTTTACAACGTTGCTCGATGCGGCAACCGTGCATGTCTTGCTGCTAGGGCCCCCACGTCAGCCTCTCTAGTATGTTCTACCTTATGTGTCCCTGATGCAGCCTTGTATGTTTTGGCTAGTGGGTCCCTAATGCCAGCCGCTCTGTACAAGTATTTAACCTTTTTTCAAATCCATCCATTAAACTCGAGGGACGATGTAGGTTGGTGGGTCTGTGAATGTCAGCCTCTCCGTAATACGATATTGCTAGAAGAAAAATGTAAACCCAAGATATTTATATATATATATATGTAAACCCAAGATATATATATGTAAACCCAAGATATATATATATATGTGCACAAAGGGGATTCCAACTCAAGACCTTTGAATTAACTAGGTGTGTTATAACTACACCAAAGATATCTATAGAAAAGATATCATTAAACATTTATTAGTACTAAAACTTATGTATTAGCATTTTTATAAATATTTTTGTCCATGTTTATCTCTTTAAAAAAATAAAAGGGTAGCCCTCCTGACATCTCAATTTATAAAATGCCACATAATGGAGTAGTTTCTTAAAAATATGGAAATGTGGAGTTTTTTTTAAGAGATGGGGGCAATGCCCAAAAGGCTGAATTAAAAATATCTTGGGTTATACTCCATGGGCTTTGTTCCATGGGATCCTTTCTCAATTTTCACCGTGTTGTGCTCAGCAGTCCTCTCACCCTAAAAAGGCTGAAATATAATGTTCTGGGCTATGCTCCATGGCCTTCTTTCTCAAATTTCAGTGAATTGTGGTCAGCAGTCCCCTGATCTCGGAAAGGCCAAATTAAAATGTTCTGGGCTAAAGAGGGGCGAAATGGGCTATATTTCTTCTCCTTGTTAATGAAAATTGCATTGTGATGTGGCTCGACTGGATTCAAACCAAAGACCTCATAGAGGGTGGTGGATAAATCGATAATTATTTTGACAAATATTCATGCGAAAAGTCAAAAGAACCATGGACATGCCCTCCGCCTGCACCAAAACAGGACTAGTTCCCTATGACTTCACTTGGTGAAAATCACGATGTATCTTTACCCCTCTCATATTTGTCCAAAACACACATCCAATGGTTCCAATGACAGAAAGACAAAAGCTCTAGTGCAAATATCCAGTTAGCAACGACAAAACTTTTGATATATTTTGTACTAGAATTTGAAAGATTCAGTAGTATAGAATAAGAAAGAAAAATATCGACAGATTCCTGGTTCGTAATCAGCCACACTTGATAGATTCGG
Organism: Avena eriantha; assembly: GCA_910589775.1. NCBI lineage: Eukaryota > Viridiplantae > Streptophyta > Magnoliopsida > Poales > Poaceae > Avena > Avena eriantha. The sequence goes on from OU342746.1 coordinate 254,477,229, forward strand.
TAGCAATTCAAAGTGGCAGATTCAGCAATACATACATTGAAATTAAATAGCAGTACAAAGATAATCAGTTATTGTTTTATCTCTAAAAACCTTGGTGCACGATGAGTTTTCCCCTTTTCTCCGAACATACTGCATCATTGGAGCATGCAAAACTAACGTCAAGTCTGCTTTTGTATGCATACCTTATTCTTACATGAATGTCTATGTGGCCAACATATATGCAACCCAAAATGCCCAAGCCTTCTCTAGATTATGACAAGGTCATGTTTCAAAACAAAAGCAAGACCAGCCATCTACTTCACTTGATCTAAACAATTACCACTACATTAGTATTAGCGCTACGAACACTTTAGTAAAAAGCAACAACAAAAAATTTGACAGATTCAGTAGCATTTGAAAGATTCGGCAGTATAGAATAAGACTGGAAAAGTATCTTACAGGTTCCTAGTTCACATTCATCAGCACTCGACAGATTCAGCAGCAATTTAAAGTGTTCGATTCAACGGTGGCAGAAAATGACCAAAATAATTGACTGACTCAGTAATGCCGATATTGAAATTTAATGGTTGTACAATAATGTGATAATGACAAGTTTCAAAAGGAAAGTGAGACCATGCATATTCTCCACTCGATCTAAACAAGTCCTAGTGCATAGGTATTACTACAAAGTAGATTAGCAGTAGCTGAACTTCATACAAAATACTTAGTTGAAGTGTAGAACTACAAGTCTACACTAAGCTAGGAAACACTACATGTCCCATTATACATAGAAGAAAAAATAATTATTCAGTGTGTCAAAATGCTGGCCGGGTAACACGCTTGATTTCCTGCCTGGGACGTGTATCTCGTTTCGTTGTCGCATGTCGGCCTCTAAGTCAGCAGCATACATGTAAAATTCATATGATAAACCAGGAAATTCAGGATCCTTAATTTCCGCAATTCCGATTACGAAGGGAATCTTCCACCAATATAAACTAGTGAATTAGTACAACATTACATACACTCACACTAGGATCATGACAAGAGGATTAAGATGTGATATCTCGCCGGTGAATCTTGTCTGACAATAGGTTAAGTAGTATGCCAGTAAATCTGAAGCTTTGACAGAAAAGACGTGAGCACTTCCTGCATGGCATCGGCCGGCGATGGCCTAATCATTGTCTCGAATGACCTCATTACTACAACCTGATTGAAAATAGCGAACAAGACCAATGACCAAAACCTCACCTTGTACTGCAGCTATTTACACGCCGTTGACCTGACTGGCCTCACGGACAGGAACAAGTCCATGCTATGCCCGTCAATTTGGGTGATATACAGATTGCCCTCCTTCACGATACCGATGATCTCAGCTTTGAGCGAGCTCGGTGCAGGAACCAGCATAGATGGGTCCCATTTGTGGGTGTTGTATCTAGGCACCGTCATCGAGTGGGCAGATAAGAGGTTCTCGACAAACACTTTCTTGACGCTAATGAACTTGCATCATGGGTCCGTGCAAACACACCAGCAGTAGTTGCACGCGATCTTGTGGTCGTAGACGTCCTTGTAGGAGACCAAACTCCAACATATGTCATTGGGACATCTACTACCTTTTTCGCCAGCGACTTGGCAGTATAGATCCTTGGAGCATGCGGCCAGCCAGACGATGCTGGTAGTGTTTAGACGCATAGCTATTTTGTTGAAGACATCATCGCTAACCTTCATCTAGACGTCGTTCAGCTAGTTGTGCCTCGAATCCACCGTCATCACATCCGAATGGATTGGGGGCAAGGATGAATCTATGTATGAATGTTGGGCGTATTTGGAGGAGAGGGATGGCGGCCTGGAAGGAGCGATTCTATGGGTGAAATAGCGAGGAAAATGTGTGAAGTGCGTGCTCGAGAAGATCCAAATGCGGCATCGCGGAGTTGGGGATGGCTCTTTAAACGAGGGGTTTTTACCGTGCTCCTTCATTTGTCTTTTGCTAGACGTAGTTGCATCTATGACACCAACCAGAGTTATGGAGTAGGGAATACTATAGCTACTCTAGACTGGCACGCTGGCATGAGTATTCTCTCATCACATCAGTTATTAGAACTGAGAGAACATTTATTTACTGCTTCCATTTTTATACTACTCCCACCAGTTCGTATTCTAGATTCACATCAGTTATAAAAAGTACTTGTAAGTTGAGTCACTTACGCTTTTCATTACTTCGTACCAAAATACCAAGATTCCGAACCACATATGAACTTTCTAGCAAGGTACCCCTTTGAAAAGTTTGGCAAGCCTGCTAAAATTGCTGAAACTTCTTGAAAGGCAAGAACCCATGGCCTAAATTGCATCATGCTTGGTGAAATAATGACAGGTTCCCAGTTCATATTCAGCAGGATTTCAAAGTGACCGATTTAGCAATACAAACTCTGAAATTCAATAGCAGGACGGCGATAATCAATTCTTGTTTTAGCCCTAAAAACCTTGGCGCAGAACCAATCGCTTTTCTCCGAACACACTCGATCATTGGAGCAAGCAAAATTGTTGATCAAGTCTACTTTTCTATGCATACCTTCTACTCACATCAATGCCTGTGTGACTCACATATGCAACCCAAAATGCCCCAAGCCTCATCTAGATTGTGACAAGGCCATGTTTCAAAAGAAGAGCAAGACCATTTACTGCCATTTATCTGAACAAGTACCAGTACATTAGTGTTCTACAAAATACTTTAGTATTGTAATAAGAATGATAGAACATTTGACAAATTCACTAGCATTTGAAAGATTCAGAAGTACTGAATAAAATAGAAAAATATCAATAGATTCCCAATACATAATCAACGGCACTTGACAGATTCAACAACATTTCAAAGTGACTGATTTAGAAGTATAGATAATGACCAAAAGAATTAAGAGATTTAACAATGTAGACATTGAAATTCAATAGATGTAGCAAGGCCATAATTCAGAAGGAAAGAGAGACCATATTCTGGCCATGTTTCAAAAGAAGTGCAAGACCATGTACTGCCCTTGATCTAAACAAGTACCAATACATCATTATTAGTTCTACAAAATACTTTAGTAATAAAAATGACAGAACATTTTACAGATTCACTAGCATTTGAAAGATTCAGTAGTACTGAATAAAAATAGAAAAATATCAATAGATTCCCATTACATAATCAGCGGCACTTGACAGATTCAATAACATTTCAAAGTGATCGATTTAGTAGTACAAATAATGAACAAAAGAATTTACGAATTTAAACAATGCAGACATCGAAATTCAATAGATGTAGCAAGGCCATAATTCAAAAGGAAAGAGAGACCATATTCTGCACTCGACCCATCGGTCTGAAAAAGTACCAGTACAAAGCTATTACAACAAAATAGATTAGCAATAGCAAAACTCCATACAAAATACTTAGAACTACCTTAAGCTAGGAACTACATGTCCCAAAATGATAAGAAAAATCATGACGAGGACTACATGGGTTCATGTTAGGATCTTCACTAGAATATTAAGATATGTTATTCTGTTGTCAATCATGTTGATGTGAAGTTTGTATTCCAAGGTTGTAACATCCCAAAATTTTATCTGAAATCATCATCATTGCACTCATATCATCATGGCATGTAATTGCATTGCATTTAGAATGTCCTCCGAAAATTTGGTGCAATTTTGAGCCATGAATAAAAAGATATGAATTATTTTGAAAATAGAATCAAAGAAAATGCTATATTACCTATTAAGCCCAAGTGAATACTTTTGATTAACATTTTTTTAAATAGAAGGCAAATGTGTTCTATAATACCCTACAAACCTAATTTGAAGTTTTACAAATTTTCACAAATTGGTTTGAATCAATTTGAATCCTTAAATCAAAAGTTTTGGAGAAAACAGAATTAGAAAAAAGAAAAGGGAGAAAAAAATAAAGCAGCAGACAGCTTCTGGCCTTTCGGCCCAAAACCAGCCCACCAGCCCCACCTGGCCTTTCCCCTCTCCCTTGTTTTTCTTACCGCGCCACTGACTACCCCCTCCCGCTGACAGACCGACCCCACGCCACGTCACCACCACCCCGTCGTCTTCAACCCCCAGCGACGAACCGCCCCACCTCCTCTGCCGTTTCGAAATCAAATCGATTCCGGCCGTTTCTCATAGTAATTCCCCCGGCAACTGCTTCTACTTAATCCCCTTACTCCTCCTCATCATTTCCCCCAGTCGCCACCCCCGGAGAGCCCCCAGGCTCCCCAAATTTCGAGCTCGGACCGCCGCTCACTGACGGTACTCCGGCGACAATTCCGGTGAACCCAGGCCGCCCGGCGCCCTCCCCTCTGTCCCATCTGTTTCACCATATTCTAGTGCACCTACTAACCGAGCCACGTACTCCCTCTTGCTCCAGGTCGACGACACGGACCAAGTCCGGCGAACTCCCTCTGCCGCCACCGTCCGACGGTTTTTCTGGTAAGGGCAAGGTTCCCGCCGCTCCTTTTTGGCCACTGCTAGACAGTGGAGAACCAGGCGCATTCCCCTAACCCTTTTACTTGTCTGCTCGAGTACCAGATCGACGCCACCATCTCGTGGCTGTGACCTCCGCCGTCGACGCCACTCCGGCGAGGAATACCGAGCGAAGCAGAGCTCCCCTCTCTCCATCGCGACCACCAACCAGATCGCCGAGACCACCGCAAACCCTCGGTAAGACTGCCTTTTCCCCTACCCCTCTAGAATCACCGGAACGTCACTCACCTGATGTGTCGCCGTCGCGCGTCGTCGCTAGCGTCGCCAGTCTCCGGCGAGATGTTTAGTAGCCGTTCGATCAAATCCTAGCGGATAGGATTAGATCACTAAACGAAAGGGTACGGGCTAATCAGATCCGTCCGTAGTTACTTAAGATCTGACGGCCCACAGCGATCGATCCGGCCGAACCGGTACCAGCCAATAGGATAGCGCCACGTCGCCAGACTATTTTTGTTTAATTAGAAAATAGACAGATTTAGTATTTAACTTAGAAATTCAATAACTTTTGATCCACAAATCAGAAAAATACAAATTTGGTGTCTATGGATTCAGAAAAATAAGACCTTTATTATGGAGGCCTTGTTTCACAGTTTTGCCTCTGAAAAATTGGAATTATAGGCAGAACCTTTTTAGGAGTATTTTGCTCACAAAAATTGTTCTATAAATTATTTTGGGGTATTTCTTATGCATTTAGATGAGGTATTCTATCCTCAGTACTGTAGACTCTGTAAATTTTAGAGTTGTGATCATATCATTGCATTTTGCATACATTCATGTTTTTGTAATGTTTTATTGATTGAATTATTGTTGTTGTATTGATCTTGTGTAGATTGTGTGGATTGTGAAGTTTGTTGCGGTGAGGATTGTACCTATTCCCCTAACTACCAAGGCAAGTGATATTTCATCCCATGTCCTATTATTTTTACTATTGCACTAGTGACATTTTTGTAGATCTTAGCATGATAGAATTATTCATATGTTACTATACTATGCTAGGCTACCCTATAGACTATATCTTGGTAGTATCCCCTAGTTAAAAGACTTTGTATGCTAGAATGCTTAGCTATGCTAGTAGAATTCGTGGGTGGAAAATACATATCAAGATAGTATGGAAAGATATTATTTTTGTTTGACTAAGAAAACAACTATTATTAATGAAACACCTGGGTGGAATGGGACTTGCTTGGATTATGTTGAGTGGTTACTCAGGGGCCATGTCTATGGTCAGCTGGTGTATCACACTTGTGGATGGCCACCCAGGAACAAAGAGATTGGAGACATTCTTGTCATGAAGCTTCCAGTGCAACCACATGGTATATGGGCTCTGCCTTGACCAACTAAGTTGCAAGAACTCAGCCAGACGGACAGAAGGTGGTAGATAATAGGATGGAACGCGTCTGTGGTGGTCTGAGGGATTGCTTCTGAAAAGTCTTATCTCGATGCATGTCGAGTCTTGTGGGGAAAGTGCACCACCTCTCGAGAGGGTAAAACTAAGTACTTAGCCGTGTCCCCGGTTATGGACAACTTCTGAGCCTCAAGACAGTGAAGCAGTTCAATAATCTCCTCATCCAAATTTCTCTAAGTTAAAACTTGTGGGTGAACATGGGTAGAGGTTCAGTGATGTCTATCATTGGTACCTTAAGAGTTTGACTGAGAAAATCTTACTCTTCAAAAACTATAAGTTAAACTAATTTTAGGAAAGCTAGCCATAACCCCACTTAGCCATATATTCATGTAGTTGTTGGATTATACTAAGTATCTATGGTATCACTTGCCAATACAATTCCAAATGTATTGACCCTTGTGGCTGTAACTTATTATGTTGCAGGATACTCTGATGATGAGTAGGGTTGCGGGTCTACACTCAACATGCTTGCTTGTGGCACATGAAGACTAAAGACTCTATTATTATTATGCTATGTAATGTGAACTTGTGTCTTAGCCTTGGGCTAAGTGAGTTGTAAGAACCATTATACTCCTGGATATGCGATGTAATAATGACCTTTGTTTCTGTGTACTTCATCTTAAACTGTGGGTGCTAGCATTTCGATTCAGGGACTAGCACTGCAATCACAGGGATCTTACCTTATCATGGTGAGATCTTACAAAGGTGAACTCGGATGGTCGATTCTGACAACTAGCGACCAGATTAGACCGACAAACCAACAAAGAGCAATTCACTTTAGTCATGCGCATGCCACTTCTCGGCAATGCGCTGCTCTTCACAAAGAATACCTCCTCCTGAAGCCGTTTGGCTCCGCACAACTCAACTTCACCTTGTACTATGACGACAAGTTCACCACCGACCTGACGCACATGACAGATATCAAGATGACATTGTCGCGCCCATCAAACAGCATGTAGAACACCATACTATCATTCTCGAATCCCACAATATCAACATTCTGCAAGCCTAGTGCAGGCACCGGCTTAGAGATGTTCTTGGATTCCCTACCATAGGGGAAATAGTGCCCCCTCATAGAGTGGGCTTATCTGAGGTAGGCGAGGAGCATTACCGGCTGGGCAGCAAACTCGCAGCCAGGCTCCACACAGTTGCGCGGGACTAGAGCAATACGCATTGGAAATGAATATTGAAAACTGCCATCATCCAGGACAACCCATACCAATTGAATCTATCACCAATAGAAAGTAATTAATTAGTACGACATTACATATATTCACAATAGAATCATCACAAGAAGATTTATATGTGTTAACTCACTCTTGAGAATTGTTCCTATGATACTTTTAATCCAAGGGAATTCCAACTATCGATTTAGAAGCTCGCAAGTAATGTGGCGGCTTCGACATGTACGACATGACCCCTTCGAGCGTGACTTAGGCCGATGAAGGCCTGATCGTCAGCTCAGATGTTGCCACCATTTTGACCGAATGGAGCTCACTCATGACCACATCAACCAAAACTTCTCCTTGTACCGCGATGATTCGCATGTCGTCGACCTGATGTACCTGATGGATAGGACGATGTTCGTGGAGTGGACATCAATTTGGGCGACAAACTCAGTGCCCTCTTTCCCTAGGACGATGATCTCTGCTCTCCGCATGCCTATTGCGGGCACCGGCTTAGCTGGGTACCTATATTGGCGACTCTAGGGAATATTGGACACACCCAATCCATGGGCAACTCTCAATTGGTTCGAAAGAAATAGTCAATGGTCAGGCGACGAACTCACATCCTGGCTACATGCAAACACACGGGGCGTAGTAGCACCCGATCATCTGGTTGTAGACGTTGTTGTAGGAGACCACGGTTGATGAGTGCATATTTGCATCATGTTTTATATTATTATTTTGCACTGTTGTTGTAGGATCTTGGTATTTTGCGGCGTTCACGTGCATATTTTATGTCTATTTTCACCAGGATCACGACAGATGATGAATATAATGGATACAATTCTTGGAGCAGTTGTATTGGGGAGAAAAGAAGTCAAAAACAACATAAATCGCATATTTAGGAAATGTCAATAACACCATAAGAAAACCCGAAGCGATCGAGGCATCATGAAGGTTTAACGACCAACAATATGGCAGGAATTAATTTTCCAACCGTATAGTTCCTGCCGTATAGTTGGCGCCGCCACCGTCTGCTCGAATAGTTTCACCCCGTGCAACTGGATCAGGCAGACGACATACAGAACAACCAGAAATCATCGAAACCTCACCTTTGGAAGGCATTTGGAGGGGGAACTCGTCCACCGGGGATCCATCTTCATCCTGCGTAGTTCTGGGAGGCTAAGGCATCGATCTTCATCATCAACCGCTGCATTACCACCATCTCCATTCATATCATCTACATCTTGTCTAGATCTTGTTGTAATTTCCAAACTCGTTGTGGATTTATACAAGTACTATTCATCTATGATAGATTCCATTGTTATTGCCATGATGTTGATTGCCTCCATGTCTGAGTAGATCATTAGTTCTTAGGGAGATGGAGAAACCCTAGTATGAGATTGAAATAAGATAAAGTTTATTATGATATTCATCGCTGTGACCATGTGTTAGATTGTCTTCATCTTGATGTTGGGAGAAGTCGACTTCTCAATATTTGCCTCTTGTGGGGACTTGATGGAGGGAACTACTTGTTGGTAGACTGAGGTGTGTTAGCACTTACAGTGACTATAAAGTTGTTGGCACCCCATACGTATCAACTTGGAAACCGAGGAAACTCACGGAACACTATCCATGCCATGGGATACGTCCTACGGGATTAAGTCCCTTAATAGCGCAGTAATTCGATTGATGTCGATCGCTGTCTGATGTGGTTATGAGGATAATGTGAGCAGTGGTTGCTGCCTATTTGTCCAAATACGGAGTTCCGCTCACACATACATAGTTGAGAATGTTCATGATAATAATTTTTACCTTCGCTCTTTATAATGCTAGAGGTGTATCTGCTACTCCCTAAGAACGATTTTCCCATTGCAGTTTCAAATCTCTTTTACATACGCGATACTTATTTTCTGTGTTCAGCTGTTTTACTTTACTTATTGTTCTCTTATACCAAAAACCTCAAAACACCTTTTTACACAATACTCGCATTTTATCTTGTTACTTAGAACTTTATTTAGCATTTCTATTGTAGTATTTAATTCAAGAGTTATTAGACTTAGCTTCAGACTCCTACTCCCTGTGGGATCGATATCTTTATTTCGAAACTGTCTACAAATGATGTGTGCACTTGCAGTCATCAAGCTATTTTCTGGCGCCATTGCTGGAGAGCTAAGCGCTATAGGTCTTTTAGTTTTTGCTTATTTATTTTTGTCTTGCTAAGTTTTGTTTTGAGTTACAGGTTTCCACCAACATGATGGAGTTTGAGCATATGGCTAGTGCTAACCCACTTAGCCACTTTGGGAAGCCCTATGATATTAATAAAAGAGACAACTCCAACGTGAAGACAAGGGGGTTTGAAATAAATCCTCTACTACTTGGTATTCTACACAAGAAGCAATTTACTAGAGATGAAGAATATCCTAATCCATATGAGCATATTACATGTTTCAAAGATATACGTGGCACTTTCCGATTACTGGGATATACTGCAAATGAGGTAAGGGTTAAACTTTTTAGTTAGACTTTGACTAGTATAACTCTCTCATGGTATAGAACTCTACCCCTAGAAGCCACTACTACTTGGGATAATTTAGCCTGTGAGTTTCTAGCAAAATATTATCCATTATCAAAATCTTTTGGAATCAAGCATCTTATAATGACTTGGAGAAACCGTCCTAATGAAGGACTAGTAAGAGCTTATATCAGATTTAAAGATTTACTTAATCAATGTCCTCATCATGATTTGCCTGAATGGTATTTATTGCATATCTTTTATGGCGGTTTAATTGAACCTAATAAAATTGAACTAGACTCTTTCACAAGAGGAGCTTTTATGAATCTTCCTATAACTAAAGCTTGGGCTTTACTTAATAGAATTCGTGATCATAGAGTTTCATGGAATTTTAGTCTAGGAAGGGAAGGAGGCATAGAAATAGATTATGATTGTATTCATGACTATAATAAAAAGGGCCATGTTATATCTAAAGAACTTTATTTGGATTCAGATCTTGTGTTGCACGTTGTTAAAGCTTTTACAGAACATATCAAAGCTCCAAAAGAGGGTTTTCTCAAGTATGATCCACCACCCGAACTTGAGAAGAAAAGAGAAGTTAAAGCAACAGTGGCCTCGCTAGAACCAATATATGAGATACCTTTCCCTAACACTGCACAGAAGCATATTTTTGAATATGAACAGGTCAAAGTAGTATAGGAGAAGAATGAAGAGGAAAGTATGCCAGAAGTTGAGGAACATCTAGAAGAAATCAAAGATGAAGAGGTAACCAAGGAAACAATTATGGCTATGTATGCATATTGTAACATAGTTGAACTTGATAAAGAGACTTCTGTATTGATTGAAGGTAAAACAAAGGTAAAAGATGTGGGTAAGCCTATTCTTCCCTGCATATTTAAGGAAACCTCGCACTATGGTTTATGTGATCTTGGCACTGAAGTTAATGTTATATCTTATGATTTTTATTTAGAAATAAAAGAAGAAATAAAACCGGCTACAATTGAAAATACTTATATGACAATCATGTTATCCAGTAAAACTCTTAGAATTCCAATGGGAGTAGTTGAAGATGCAACTGTCACAATTGGCAATAAAAACTTTCCTATCGATTTTGTAGTTGTTGATATGCCAGCTAACACTCTTTGACCAATTATATTTGGAAGCAACTTTTTGAGTGATGTAGGTGCCAAAGTTGATTTCAAAAAGGAGATTGTGTCTCTTAAGCTTGGGGAAGTGGAAAAATAATTCCACTTTTCCAAATTTAAAGACAGACCTCTACAAACACAATAAGAAGAGAAAGAGAAACCTATTGGAAATGGCAGGTCTCTTCTTTAGTGATCAAGAAGAATAAATAAATGAAGACTCAAATTATGAAGAAATAGTTATGAAGGACAAGTCCCTAGAAGAACTAGAAGGTGAATTCGATTCACTTCCCATTATAGGGCCTCCAACTAATGAGGCTTTCAAAGATCCAGAAAAGAGAGGGGACGAGGAATTACCACCCCCGGAATTGAAGACTCTACCAGATAATCTTAAATACAGATTTTTAGATGATACAAATAAATTTCCTGTTATTATTAGTGCTAAACTTTCAGGATATGAAGAAGAAGAACTCATGAAAATACTTAAGGAGCATCGCAAGGCCTTTGGGTACTCAATGGATGATTTGAAAGGCATTGGTCCCATGATAACCATCCATCGAATATTCATGGAGGAAGGTGTTAAACCAGTGGCGGAATTTAATAGACGACTAAAACCCGAAATGAAGTAAGTGGTAAGAAAAAAATAGTACGCCTACTAGACGCAGGTATAATCTATCCTATAAAAGAAAGTGAATGGGTAAGTCCTGTTCGTTGTGTCCCTAAGAAGGGCGGTTTTACTGTTGTTCCTATTCATCTGTGATAGATTCCATTGTTATTGCCATGATGTTGATTGCCTCCATGTCTGAGTAGATCATTAGTTCTTGGGGAGATGGAGAAATCCTAGTATGAGATTGAAATAAGATAAAGTTTATTATGATATTCATCGCTTTGACCATGTATTAGATTGTCTCCATCTTGATGTTGGGACAAGTCGACATCTCAATATTTGCATCTTGTGGGGACTTGTTGGTAGACGGAGGTGTGTTAGCACTTAAAGTGACTATAAAGTTGTTGGCACCCCTTACGTATCAACTTGGGAACCGAGGAAACTCACGGAACACTATCCATGCCATGCGATACGTCCTACGGGATTAAGTTCCTTAATAGCATAGTAATTCGATTGATGTCGATTGTTGTCTGCTATGGTTATGAGGATGATGTGAGCAGTGGTTGCTGCCTATTTGTCCAAATACGGAGTTCCTCCTACACATACATAGTTGAGAATGTTCATGATAATAGTCTTTACCTTAGCTCTTTATAATGCTAGAGGTGTATCCGCTACTCCCTGAGAATGCTTTTTCCCATTGTAGTTTCAGATCTCTTTTACATACGCAATACTTAATTTTTGTGTTCAGTTGTTTTACTTTATTTATTGTTCTCTTATACCAAAAATCCAAAAACACCTTTTTACACAATACTCGCATTTTATCTTATTACTTAGAACTTTGTTTAGCATTTCGATTATAGTATTTAATTCAAGAGTTATTAGAGACTTCAGACTCCTGCTCCCTGTGGGATCGATATCTTTATTTCGAAACTAGCTACAAATGATCTGTGCACTTGCAGTCATCATGTACTCATGATTTCCATGTTAATTTTACAAGTTTTAAAACTTCCTAGCTAACTCTGCCGACTTGAATGTGTTTTTATGTCGATCTATCGAAATTAGGTAAAATTTGAACTACAAGTAAATTGTAGGTTGCTTTGAAAGTTGTATGAAAAAGATTTTGGAGGTACCCATCGGGGGTTCAATTAATATATTAGGTACCACTGGGAGTTTTGACGGCAGGTGCAACTTCTTGCTAAGATTTTTGCATCTTGACAATTTAACGATATCAGGTCAAACTTGAGCTACAAGTAAGCGTGATAGATTGCTCCTGAATTAAATGTATTTCCGTAGGTAGATGGGTGCATCTTCTTGTAGTAAACAATGATGTCAATGTGAGTTTCCAACTATCAGGAAAGAACATTCAATTCTCAATTTTCCGAGTGATGACGAGATTGTTCTTTTCCGTAGAAAGTCCGAAGAATATGGATCTGAATGCCACAAGCCAAGCTTTCAGACATATACATTAGACCAACATGTTGTACTTATGATTCCCATGTTTTACGACTTTAAAACTTCCTAGTTAGCTCTGCCGACTTGAATGAAACTTTATATCGATTTATCAAAATTAGGTTGAATTTGAACTACAAGTAAATTGTAGGTTGTTTTGAAAGTTTTACGAAAAAGCTTTTAGAGGTACCCATCAGAGATCAATTAATATATTAGAAACCACCAAGATTTTCTACAATGGGTTCAACTTCTTTCTAAGATTTTGGATCTTGACAATTTAACGAAATTCTTGGGTTCACAGCATAGAAAACAAAAAAATTCCTACGATGGGAACTATTATACGCCAAGATCTATCTACTAAATACAAGCAACAAGTGGATATACATCCATAGAGAACATACCCTCAAAGACAACAAAGCTTTGTTAACGAGATGGAACTCGTGGATGATGTAGTCGAACGCTTGCCGATATCAAGATCATGTGGAAGTCCTAGCGCCATAAATTAGTAGTGCATTCGTCCTCGCACACATGTTAAGGCCACAGAACAACCTCCACCTCCTCGCTCTAGTGAATCAGCAGAAGCAGCACCTCCTTCCAGACGAAATGCCACCGGGAACATGTATCTTGCTAATCCGAGACCATGGGGAATAAATCTAGAGGGGGAGAGAGATCCTTCACGGGGAGGTGTGCTTTGAGAGGTAGGATATGCAGGCCTTTTATAGGAGAGGGGGGCTTACCCCCTCGCCATGGCCATCACCCAAGGGGGGGGTGCCCCCACCTCTTCCTCATTCATGTGGTGGAAGCTCCACTCACATAAACATACCTCCACTCAAAGTTCCACTCACATGCATTAAATTTCCACCAAATTTAATGCAACTCTCATTTAATAAATCTCTTTTATTTATTTTGTTCATAATTTTGTTAATTACTTTAATTAACAAACATTCACATAAAACCCCTGCAACATTTCAATATCACATGCTGAACCAATTTCAGCAATTTCATCCAAAACAATTTCGGTGTCCATTGAAATAATTCCAGCGCTTTGCAATTATTTCGTCTGAAACATATTTGCTCCAAATGGTGTTTGGCAACCCTTAAGTGTGTCACCCTACAGTTCGCGAATAATGCAGACATGATCGAGACCCCTCTTAGATCATGTCAACACCCGGATTTTTAATCCCAAATGCCTATTATGCCCTACATCGCAATCCCAAGATTACCATTTCTGCGAGACATAACAGATTGGATATCCCAGTACATCATCCATTGCAAACCATAATAAGGTCTTACACAAATAAAGGATCTCATGATCGAGTCTTAATACAAATAAGCAGCGGAAATAATAAGCGTAGCGGTGGGCTCCATCTTCAGTGTCACAGGCAATGCTGACGATGGGAGATGATCCTAGTTGTCGTAGCCATCCTATTGTCCTTCCTCCTGATAGTCCTCTTCATAGTCTGGCCATGGGAATAGCCAGGGACAAAGCCATGAGTACTCTTTAAGTACTCGCAAACTATCACTAACAAGTAAGGTAGTTCTAATAGGAATGCTAAGCTCTAAGTTTATTTGCAAAGTTAAATTTGAAACCTAAGCTGAGTTCAGAAGTAAAGAAAGATAAAATAAAGTTCTAAAATCACTTAAGTGGGGACTTAGTTTTTATAGTCACAACCCTGTTGTGGTCAAGTCAAAGTCACCATTCATTTCATAAGTCATTTTGAAAACATCTGACGACGGAGCAGTATGGACACTCCAACTGTCCATGACCACGGACGCGGCTATTCGAATAGTTTGACACTCTACAGAGGTGGTACACTTTCACCACAAAATTCGATACATCCTTCAGGGATAACCCTGAATCATCATACTTAGTATGCAGATAATCAATCATAACCTTTCCTTTACACACTCTAGTATAGACACCTCTCCTATGAGCTTGGCCTCCCAGCCATGGCCATCTGCCATCCTTGGCACTGCATAGGTGGACAACATTCAGACGGAGCCTCAGCTCAAACATCTCCTGCGAGGGAACCCATACTTATGCATATAAACTTCTGGCTAAGCCTTACCCAATTCAGGTATTGTGGTTGTACGGTAAAATTGGAATGGTATCGAATCCGAACCCAACCATCAATTTTTATAAAGGGCTAAGGCTCATGCCTCAACATTTTCATCATAAAACATTTGTGTTTATCAACACATGTCAAAACATCTCAATAGAATGACTCGTCATTCCAAGGTTTTCATAAGCAGTTTCACCAAGTATCCCCATCTAGAGTGACCAAGTTTTTGGGTTTAGCGCTAACCACTAAGTTAAGATTGTTCACTAAGGTGGGATGCTAATCTTCAATCTCATGCCATAGAATGACATCTAAGTCTAACTAGATAGGACAAATTTTATACTCTTTATGCTATCTATAGACAAAGTAAAGAACTTTAGTAAAGCAAAAGAGAGTAAAGCTTGGAAGTAAAACTTGGGATGGGTATAACTCAAAAAGTATAACCAAGAATGTTTAAGGCATTTTGCTTAGGTTATCAAGCTTGCAGTGTTAGCTTGCATTGTTAATGATGGCGTGCCTTGGTTGGTACAGTGATTGAAGTTCTCCTTGTCTTCTTCGGGGTAGAACTCCTCCTCCTCGTAGACTTGGTCGGTACTATGGTCTATAAATACATACGGGGTACACAATCACCAAACAATACTTAACTAGTCTAATTAACACACTAAGGCACATACTTGATGATCCAGTATCATCACAATCATCACATGCTTTAAAGAACTAGTTTCATTATTTTATTTGAGAAAAATAATTTCTACTCATTGAAAATAATTAAGATTTAATACTCTCCAAATAGAATATGGGATCATGTGGACACATGTCATCACCACATATTCTAATACATGGGAATGTGATTTAAAGTGTTGCTCATATTTTATAAAGTTTAAGTTTATTATTTAAATGATTTAATGTGACTAGAAATGCCCTAATAGCATTATTTTGGTACTAGTCCAATATCACTGCATGCAATCCTAGATATTTTTACATATTCAGGTAGATATGGTCAATTGTGATTTTTGAGAGTTGGAATCAACTCAAAAACTATTATGGTTGATTTTTGAAAAATGTTTGAATGCAGAAAAGTCTCTAGCTTGTTATATTTGGTATAGATTTTCTCTAACTCCCAATGACTTAAATCCAACGGGATTGGATAGATATTTTAATTATCTTTCTAACAAAATTTCAATCATGTCATTTGCATAAGTAAATCTTTCTGAATTGATTTTTAAATCTAGGCAGAGAATCCAGTTTAATTCTAAATAGAAAAACATCTATTTGAATTTGTGGGCTAGCACGGGAAACTAAACGGGCCGGCCCAGTGGCGCTCCGTGGCGCAGAGGGCAACTGACAGGGGGGGGGGGGGGTCCGCATGTCAGCGGTTGATCCTAACATGAAGTGGTACGGCGCGATATCAGCCGTGTGATTAGAACAAAAATCGACAACTGACGTTCGTCGTCTCCGGTGAACAGCTCCGGCGAGAACTAACCTTAACGCGGCACGGTGGGGGTCGATTGGGGGCTTACTAGGGCTCCAGCTAACATGGAGATGGGGCGATCGAACTAGCGGACGACGGCGGTTCCAAGCGTGGTCGCGGTGGCTCCTGGGGCAGTCACAATCAACGATGCCTCTTCTCCTCTACTGCGGCCAGCTCCGGTGAAATTCCGGCCAACGGCTGCTCGCCTTGCTCTGGGGAGAAGTGGGGAAGGCTTAGTGGTGAGAGGGGAGGTGAGTGGTGTGCAGAATGAGGCTGGGGGAGGCCTCCTTTTATAGGCTCGATGACAGGACAGCACGACATGGGCAGGCGGCAGTGGCGACATGGCTACGGGCTGCTAGAGGCGTGGCTGCGAGCGGCAATCGATGTGTGGTCTCCTGGCGATCCTCTATGGCGTAAATGCATGGCTAGGGGCGGTGGCATGTGGTTGGGCACTGCTCGTGCTCTGCGCGGCAGAGGCAGCGTTCGACGCGGCGTGCAGTGGCTATGGGTCAATCAGCGGCGAACGGGGATGTCTGGGGGCATGCTGGTGTTAAGGCGAGTGTGCGCGTGCAAGCTGAGGGCAAGGCGGGGTCTGTGCAAGGCTGTCGGGGTGGCGCACTGGCGTGGTCTGTACATGGTGCAGAGGCGGAGAGCGCGGGCGTTCTACGGTGGTCCAGTGCTTGGCAGGTCTCGGGACAGGGACAGGGGGTGGCGGTGTGATCACGCCTACCTCCTAGGCACGACAAAAGGGGGCTGGGTGGTCTCCTGCGAGTTGGGCATGGTTGGCCGACGCGGCACTGGCGCTGCGGTGAAGAGGGAGTGTTGCCTAGGGCTGGGTTAGGATAAGAGGGGACAAAGGAGAGATGAGAGGGTCAAATGGGGGACAAGGCTTTGATTAACAACAATAATAGTTAGGCCAAATTATCTTTGCCTGCCAACTGTTCGACACAATGGCCGCAAGAACTTTATGTTTGAATTTTGAAAAGATTTTTGGTGGGTGTGTTAGTCATAAGCTTGATCATCTGTGGTCGCTTGGGATTGTGAAGGTGAACCCATTTCAGTGGTTTTTGAAAAAGTGGGATCTATGCATATGTAAAGGATTCAATTTTCAAATGTCATTTAAAATTAGTGGTTAAATGTTTTTGTAAGATTTCAAAGTGGGCCTTGGTAGATCTTTACTTGCACTAGCAAGGGGTGCAAAGATCTAGAATTGTCTCTATTTGAATTTGACTTCTAGGAACACCTAAAGTGGCCTAGTGGATTAAAATGGTCAAAATGACCATTTGGTCTTTTTATTCTTATTTGATTTCTTTTTCTTTGGATTTGTTTTTAAATGGTCTAGATGATGTGTCATTCACCTTTAAACCATTTCACAACATATAGATCAAGCAAACATGGCATTTCCAAACAATTCTATTTTAATGCAAACACACATATGCATTCCTAATTGTTTAATGATAAAAAGTTTTTGTTAACCCTAAATTGGGTGCTTTGGATCTTGATAATCTTGATTAAAGATTTGGGGTGTTACAAACCTTCCCCCTTAAACAAAATCTCGTCCTGAGATTTAAGAAAAACTAGGAACTAAAGAGATCTGGAAACTCAGTCCTAATATAATCTTCTCGCTTCCAAGTAGCTTCTTCTTCGGTGTGGTTGCTCCAATGGATCTTGAGAAATTTGATACTCTGGGTTCTGGTGGTTCTGAAGGCTTCTTCCAAGATACGAATGGGCACTTCGCGATACGTCAAATCCTTATTGATCTCAATGGCTCGGTGATCGATGTTCTTGCAAACTTCGGTCTTCTCCGGCACTTCTAGGCACTTGCGAAGTAGAGAGATATGCAACACATTATGGATGGCTGACATCTCCTCTGGCAGTTCCAGTTGATACGATACTTCTCCTCGATGATTCAGAATCTTGAAGGGTCCAATATATCTAGGGGCTAACTTTCCTTTCAGACTAAAACGTTGCATCCCCTTCAATGGCGAAACCTTGAGATACACAAAATCTCCGACATTGAAGGTCAGGTCTCTACGTCTCTTGTCAGCATAACTCTTCTGTCTTGATTGAGAGGTCTTGAGGTGCTCATGGACTTTGTGAACCTTCTCTTGGGCTTCTCATAGGATGTCGGGTCCGAAAATCTGACTCTCTCCTACTTGCGACCAATTCAAAGGGGTACGACACTTTCTTCCATATAAGAACTCAAAAGGGGCCATTTTCAAACTAGCTTGATAACTGTTGTTGTATGAGAACTCTACAAAAGGCAGACAATCTTCCCATTTTTATCCATACTCTAGCACACAAGCTCTCAACATATCTTTTAAGATCTGGTTGACTCTTTCAGTCTGTCCATCGGTCTGAGGGTGATAAGCTGTGCTACAATTCAACTTGGTTCCCAATCCTTCTTGGACTTTCTCCCAAACTCTTGAGGTAAATTGGGTTCCTCGATCCGATACTATGGTCTTAGGGGTTCCATGCAAACTGACGATGCTAGCAATGTACAATTCTGCTAGCTTCGAACTCTGGTAGGTGGTCTTGACCGGTATAAAATGGGATACTTTGGACAGTCTATCAACTATGACCCAAATAGAGTCATTTCCCTTACTAGATGTAGGCAAACCGGTGATAAAGTCCATTCCGACAGAATCCCATTTCCATTCCGGAATCTGCAATGGTTGCAACAGTCCTGCGGGTCTCTGCTGTTCCGCCTTGACTCTTTGGCAGATATCACACTTGGCAATGTAGCTTCCAATTTCTCTCTTCATCTTGTGCCACAAAAATTGCTCCTTCAAATCTTGATACACATGAGCTTCTTCCATGATAACTTGCTTCAGCTCCGAATCTGTTGGCACACAGATACGTCCTTTGTACCAATACGACGTTTGATTCCGTCGATACTTGCATTCCCCTTCTGGGCTTCCTTGATCTGACTTTTCAAAGTGGTTTGAAGTTCAATGCTAGCTAAAAATCCTTTGTTAACAAGCTCAGTTCTAAACTGCTCCAACTCTTCATGCAAACTTGGCTGGGTTTCTTTGATCATGGTGTATAATCTGCATGGTAATCTTCTAAGAGCATCCGCTACCACATTGGCTTTGCTGGGGTGATAGTGAATGTCAAGGTCATAATCCTTGATTAACTCTATCCATCTCCTTTGCCTCATATTTAGCTCCTTCTGAGTGAAAATATACTTCAAGCTCTTGTGATCCGAATAAATCTCACAACGGTTACCCATAAGGTAAGGACGCCATGTCTTCAAGGCTAAAACTACAACTGCTAGTTCAAGATCATGGGTAGGGTAGTTCTGCTCATGCTGCTTCAGCTGTCGAGACAGATATGCTATGACTTTACCTTCTTGCATCAATACACATCCGGGACCAATCTTGGATGCAACACAATACACATCAAATGGCTTCTTGATATCTGGCATAATCAATATTGGGGCTGAAATCAACCTCTTCTTGAACTCTTGGAAACTTGCTTCACATTTGTCGCTCCATTCAAACTTCTTGTCCTTCTTCAACAATTGGGTCATGGGTCTTGCGATGCTCGAAAATCCTTCTACGAACTTGCGGTAATATCCCGCTAATCCGAGAAATGCACGGACTTGGGTTTGAGTGGTTGGGGCTTTCCATGCTTCAACATCTTTGATCTTGGCGGGATCAACAACGACTCCTCCCGCCGACACAATATGTCCGAGGAATCCTACTTCTTTTAGCCAAAACTCACATTTACTGAACTTGCCATACAACTGATGCTCTCTCAGGGTTTCAAGGACAGTTCTCAGAGGTTGCCCATGGTCTTCTTCTGACTTGGAATAGATAAGAATATCGTCGATAAAAACAACGACAAACTTATCCAGGAAGTTCATAAAAATCTTATTCATGAGATTCATGAAATAAGCGGGGGCATTGGTTAATCCAAAAGACATGACCGTATACTCATACAATCCATATCTAGTGGTAAAGGCGGTCTTTGGAATATCCGTTGCACGAATCTTGAGTTGATGATAGCTAGTCCTAAGATCAATCTTAGAGAACACCCTGGCACCAGTCAACTGATCAAATAGATCCTCTATCTTGGGCAGTGGGTACTTGTTTTTGATGGTGACATCATTCAGCTTCCGGTAATCTGTGCACAAACGGTTACCTCCATCCTTCTTGTCGACAAAAAAAACATGTGATCTCCATGGCGATGCGCTTGGTTGAATCAAACCTTTCGCCAGTATGGCATCAAGTTGTTTCTTCAGCTCCACTAATTCAGATGGGTTCATGCTATAAGGTCTCTGAGCTATGGGTCTAGTTTTAGGAATCAGTTCAATGATGAACTCGATATCCCAATCCGGGGGCATACCGGGCAATTCATCTAGGAATACATCGGGGTATTCACATACTACCCTGACTTGGTCAATGGTTGGTTGGGCTAGACTCTTGTTGCATTTGAATTGATGGGGCAAGGTTTCAGATATATGCTCTACTCATACTCCAGAGCTACTGGTCATGGTTATGGCTTTCTTGGCACAGTCGATCACTCCTTTATGTTTCGACATCCAATCCATTCCTAGTACTACTTCCAAACCTTTGGTTCCAAGTACTATTAGATTGTCATAAAAATCTATCCCATGGATTCTGATAGGCACAACCTTGCAATTTTTTCTAGCTTTGGTGGTTGAACCAGGAATTTGAACTATAATAACATGCTTCAATTTTGTTGGTTGAATCTTATAAGTGCATGCAAATTCTTCTGTAACAAACGAGTGCGATGCTCCAAAATCAAACAACACTCTTGCACGTACCGAGTTAACAAAAAACATACCCATCACGACATATGGCACTTCCTGGGCTTCTTCAGTATTCATGTGGAATAGACGGCCATTCTAGTTGAGCGAATTCCCTGGGGCAAATCTTCTTCCAGGCTGAACACGGCGCTGCTGCTGAGCTGGGGCATTCACATTGGTACTGGCTGCAAGCTTCTTGGGACACTCGTTGGAGTAGTGACCCTTCACTCCACACTCAACAAGTGATCTAAGACTTGTCTTTGGCTGCAACAGGCACGACATTGCTTCCAGTCCTTGGGGCAGTATTGTTGTTGTTGCTGGACTTGGGCGGTGCACGGTTGAAGTTATTGGAGTTGCCGGGGTTGTTGTTGTGGTTTCCTCCGGACTTCACATTTCCTCCGCTACGGTTGGTGTAGCTTAGACGAGACATTGGGGTCTATTGTTCCGCGGGGCATATCCTGCAGACGGGTTGGGGCGATACTTCTGGTGATTGTTGCATCCATTCTGGTGCATCATTTTGCGCTTGCGATTGTCGTTGGCTTGGTTCATCTTTCCTTCCATCTGGATGGCAGACTTGACTAGCTATTCGAGATCGTCAAAACAGATGTTGATTAACACCGTTTGCATCTCATCATGCAATCCATTCAGGAATCTCTCCTTCTTCTTGGCTTTAGTATTGATCTCATCTGGTGCATACCTAGCAAGAGACAGAAATCTGTCACGGTACTCTACTATAGTCATCCTGCGCTGCTTCAGTTCTCTGAACTCATCTCGCATTCTAGTGACTAAACCTTGTGGCACATGGGTGCGGCTAAACTTGGTCTTGAAAGCTTCCCACGTCATCACTTGACTGTGGTTCATAGTACGGGTTCTATTCCACCATGCTCTTGCATCTCCTGCCAGATAGTGGGTGGCAAACAGAGCTTGCTCATTGCCATCAACTCCTGCGACTTCTAGGTTATTCTCCATGGTTTGTAGCCAATCATCTGCATCTAGCGGGTCTTCAGACTTTCTAAAGATAGGGGGATTGGTATTCTGAAAGTTCTTGAGTTTGGATCCATGATGATCCTGATTTCCATGGTCTTGATTAGTGTGGGCTATCTGAGCGATCTGTTGCAGGGTAGCTAGGTTGGGTTGGCGCTCTGCTATACTAGCTTCACGGTCGGAAACTAGCATCTGCAGAATCTGTAGCATCGGGTCCTGTGATGAGCTACTTCCTCCGGGGTTTCCACGAGTCATCTGAAGATTGAGATAGATAAAGGGGTAAGAGGGAAAGTTCTGAAGTTCATGGTTTTGTGTTCAAAAGCTTTTAGACTTTGAGTTTGACTCAGGCTTGGCAAACTATCAACTTCTCATTCATTCATTCAAGCAAAGTACACGATACAAACGCACACACACCACAACATAAAAGGAAAACAGATGGTTTTAAGAACCATTTTGTGAAGCTAAGATACAATGGGACCAATACATCTCACTCCTTCGGTAGTGATCAAGTGCATCTACTCATCATCGATGAAGTCGGAGTCATCATCGTCGGTGTAGAAATCCATGGCATCATCCTCAAGATAGTCATCATCATTGCTGAGGTACGAGTGAAGATCACCCTGGATGTCTTCAACTTCTCCCTTTTCTTCTTTGGCTGCAAGTTGAGCTTCTTGCTCCTGGATGGTCTTCTCGAGGTCGGCCACTTTCTTGCGAAGATGAGTGATGGTGTGATCCTTCTTCGCGCATTGACGACGAAGTGATTGACGATCCTTAATGAGCAGGGCGAAAGTTTAGGCCTTCTGGGCGGCAATGGCATGGTTGTGGTTAGCGTACTCTCGAGCATTGTCCATTTCCTTCTGTCTATCGTACAGTAGGAAGTCAAGGTTCTCCACATGGCGTCTCATCTCCGGGTGACTTGGCATCTCCAACGGCATTCCCGTAGAATCACGCCTTGAAACGAGTTCCCTGGATCAAGTTGACGTTCTATCCGCAAAGACGGGCGAGAGCTTCATGCAATACCCTGGCTAATCCATCTAGCCAGTTATTCTCTCTCACGGTGAATTGAATCTTCTCTGAAAGAGGTGCTTCCATCTTGCCTCGAAGATCAACAACTATCAGCCATTGTAGATCTCCTCCTGGGTGATCATTGAGTTGAGCTCCGAAGAATTCTGGATGCAGGTGCTCTAAATACTCCGACAGTGCATCAAGATCCCTCTCGAAGATCAGTTGGCCTCCGTTGCCCAACTGGTAGAACTTGTAGTACTGAACTTCCATCTATAAGAATTCAGGATGAGTAAGTTAGTGAAGTGTGTCAAATTTTATGTAGTAGTATAAGAATTATTGAGGAACATGAATTTTTGTGAAAGAATCTCAAGGGTAAGAGTGGGAATAGGTTTTCATAAATACTCACTTTCTTTGTTTTTTAAACTAAGTTTTTGTTCAGACGTCCATTCTAACTAGGGTCTCCTATGGTCAGGATGGCTCTGATACAAACTTGTCAACACCCAGATTTTTAATCCCAGATGCCTGTTATGCCATACATCACAACCCCAGGATTACCATTTTTGTGAGACATAACAGATTGGATATCACAGTACATCATCCATTGCAAACCATAATAAGTTCTTACACAAATAAAGGATCTCATGATCTAGTCTTAGTACAAACAAGCAGCGGAAATGATAAGCGTAGAGGTGGGCTCCATCTTCAGTGTCATAGGTAATGCTGATGATGGGAGATGATCCTAGTTATCGTAGCCATCCTATTGTCCTTCCTCCTGATAGTCCTCTTCATAGTCTGGCCATGGGAATAGCCAGGGACAAAGCCATGAGTACTCTTTAAGTACTCACAAACTATCACTAACAAGTAAGGTAGTTCTAATAGGAATGCTAAGCTCTAAGTTTATTTGCAAAGTTAAATTTGAAACCTAAGCTAAGTTCAGAAGTAAATAAAGATAAAATAAAGTTCTAAAATCACTTAAGTGGGAACTTAGTTTTTATAGTCACAACCCTGTTGTGGTCAAGTCAAAGTCACCATTCATTTCATAAGTCATTTTGAAAACATCTGACGACGGAACAGTATGGCCACTCCAACTGTCCATGACCGCGGACACGGCTATTCGAATAGTTTAACACTCTATACAGGTGGTACACTTTCACCACAAAATTCGATACATCCGTCAGGGATAACCCTGAATCATCATACTTAGTATGCGGATAATCAATCATAACCTTTCCTTTACACACTCTAGTATAGACACCTCTCCGATGAGCTTGGCCTCCCAGCCATGGCCATCTGCCATCCTGGGCACTGCATAGGTGGACAACATTGAGAGGTAGCCTCAGCTCAAACCTCTCCCACGAGTGAACCCATACTAATGCATATAAACTTCCGGCTAAGCCTTACCCAATACAGGTATTGTGGTTGTACGGTAAAATTGGAATGGTATCGCATCTGAACCCAAGCATCAATTTTTATAAAGGGCTAAGCCTCATGCCTCAACATTTTCATCATAAAACATTTGTGTTTCTCAACACATGTCAAAACATCTCAATAGAATGACTCATCATTCCAAGGTTTTCATAAGCAGTTTCACCAAGTATCCCCATCTAGAGTGACCAAGTTTTTGGGTTTAGCGCTAACCACTAAGTTAAGATTGTTCACTAAGGTGGGATGCTAATCTTCAATCTCATGCCATAGAATGACATCTAAGTCTAACTAGATAGGCCAAGTTTTATACAGATAGGCAAAGTTTTATACTTTTTTTAAAAGAGAGTAAAGCTTGCAAGTAAAACTTGGGATGGGTATAACTCAAAAAGTATAACCAAGCATGTTTAAGGCATTTTTCTTAGGTTATCAAGCTTGCAAGTCTTAGCTTGCATTTTTAATGATGGCTTGCCTTGGTTGGTGAAGTGATTGAAGTTCTCCTCGTCTTCTTCGGGGTAGAACTCCTCCTCCTCGTAGACTTGGTCGGTACTATCGTCTATAAATACATACGGGGTACACAATCACCAAACAAGACTTAACTAGTCTAATTAACACACTACGGCACATACTTGATGATCTAGTATCATCACAATCATCACATGCTTTAAAGAACTAGTTTCATTATTTTATTTGAGAAAAGTAATTTCTACTCATTGAAAATAATTAAGATTTAATATTATCCAAATAGAATATGGGATCATGTGGACACATGTCATCACCACATATTCTAATACATGGTAATTTGATTTAAAGTGCTGGTCACATTTTATAAAGTTTAAGTTTATTATTTAAATGATTTAAGTGACTAGAAATGCCCTAATAGCATTCTTTTGGTACTTGTCCAATGTCACTGCATGCAATCCTAGATATTTTTACATATTCAGGTAGATATGGTCAATTGTGATTTTTGAGAGTTGGAATCAACTCAAAAACTATTATGGTTGATTTTTGAAAAATGTTTGAATGCACAAAAGTCTCTGTCTTGTTATTTTTGCTATAGATTTTCTCTAACTCCAAATGACTTAAATCCAACGGTCTTGGATAGATATTTTAATTATCTTTGTAACAAAATTTGAATCATGTCATTTGGTTAAGTAAATCTTTCTGAATTGATTTTTAAATCTAGGCACATAATCTAGTTTAATTCTAAATAGAAAAACATCTATTTGAATTTGTGGGCTAGCGCGGGAAACAAAACGGGCCGGCCCAGTGGCGCTCCGCGGCACGGAGGGCAACTGACAGGGGGGTCCGCATGTCAGCGGATAATCCTAACACGAAGCGGTACGGGGCGATATAAACCGTGCGATTAGAATAGAAATCAACGGTCGACGTTCATCGTCTTCGGTGAACAGCTCTTGCGAGAACTAACCCTAACGCGGCACGGTAGGGGTCGATTAGGGGCTTACCAGGGCTCTAGCTAACGTGGCGATGGAGGCGATCGAACTGGTGGACGGCAGTTGTTCCAGGCGTGGTCACGGCGGCTCCTAGGGCAGTTGCAATCAACGACGCCTCTTCTCCTCTACTACAGCCAGCTCCGGCAAAATTCCGGCCAACGGCTGCTCACCTTGCTCCGGGGAGAAGTGAGGAAGGCTCAGTGGTGAGAGGGGAGGTGAGTGGTGTGCAGAATGAGGCTAGGGGAGGCCTCCTTTTATAGGCTCAACGATGAGACAACACGGCGTGGGCAGGCGGCGGTGGCGACATGGCTATGGGCTGTTAGAGGCGTGGCTGCGAGCGGCGATTGATGCGCGGTCTCCTGGAGATCCTCTATGGCGTAAAGGCATGGCTAGGGGCGGTGGCATGTGGTCGGGCGCGGCTCGTGCTCTGCGCGGCAGAGGTGGCGTTCAACGAGGCATGCGGTGGTTGTGGGTCAATCGGTGGTGAACGGGGATGTCTGGGGGCATGCTGGTGTTAAGGCGAGTGTGTGCGTGCGAGCTGAGGGCAAGGCGGGGTCTGTGCGAGGTTGTCGGGGGCGGCGCATTGGCGTGGTCTGTGCATGGTGCAGAGGCGGAGAGCACGGCCATTCTGCGGTGGTCTAGTGCTTGGCAGGGCTCGGGACAGGGACAAGGGGTGGCGGTGTGATCACGCCTACCTCTTAGGCATGGCGGAAGGGGCTGGGTGGTCTCCTACGAGCTGGGCATGGTCAGCCGGCGACGACCATTTTTGGGTGGCGCGGCACTGGTGCTGCGGTGAAGGGGGAGTATTGTCTAGGGATGGGTTAGGATAAGAGGGGACAGAGGAGAGATGAGAGGGTCAAATGGGGGACAAGGCTTTGATTAACAACAGTAATAGTTAGGCCAGATTATCTTTGCCTCCCAACTGTTTGACACAATGACCGCAAGAATTTTATTTTTGAATTTTGAAAAGATTTTTGGTGGGTGTGTTAGTCATAAGCTTGATCATCTGTGGTTGCTTGGGATTGTCAAGGTGAACTCATTTGAGTGGTTTTTGAAAAAGTGGGATATATACATATGTAAAGGATTCAATTTTCAAATGTCATTTAAAATTAGCGGTTAAATGTTTTTGTAAGATTTCAAAGTGGACCTTGGTATATCTTTACTTGTACTAGCAAGGGGTGCAAAGATCTAGAATTGTTTCTGTTTGAATTTGTTTTCTAGGAACACCTAAAGTGGCCTAGTGGATTAAAATGGTCAAAATGACCATTTGGTCTTTATTCCTATTTGATTTCTTTTTCTTTGGATTTTGTTTTTAAATGGTCTAGATGATGTGTCATTCACCTTTAAACCATTTCACAACATATAGATCAAGCAAACATGGCATTTCCAAACAATTCTATTTTAATGCAAACACACATATGCATTCCTAATTATTTTAATGATAAAAAGTTTTTGTTAACCCTAAATTGGGTGCTTTGGATCTTGATAATCTTGATTAAATATTTGGGGTGTTATAGATCAATAATCAGAAGTGGGACCTGGCGATCCATTCTGACTCCTACAAATTCAACGATGACTTCTGTGATCGTGAGAACCTTTAACACTAGTAACTTTATCCCTTTGTCTCGCGATATATTGCATGTCCGGGATTCGGTCATCGGTATCCAAATACCTAGTTTGATCTTGTCACCGACATGCACTCTTTTCTCATTCGCGTGATATAACATTCTAGTGATCACATCACTTGCTTGCAAGCTATTCTTAATGTGGCCTAGAGTATATCTATTCGTCACCGGGATGGAAAAATCCCACTCTTGATCTATGAGCCTCTACATAACACCTCCGTAGCACTGAACCCACCTTTATAGTCACCCTTTTATGGTGTGACTTTTTATGTTATCAAGATACTCTTCCGGTGTTAGTGATTAACATGATCTCATGGTCTAAGTACTAGGATTACTTCATATGATGTTATAGCAATATAAACACAATGACTTTGATTGTAATGCTATACTTTTGATGAATTCTCATCACATCATTTCACAAATGTTGTGACCTCGTTATTAACAACCTCCAATGTCCATGATGAGTAAATTTTGATCATCTTGTTAATCAACTAGCTAGTTAAAAGAGAGGCATAACTAGGAACCTTCTATTTGTTTATTAAACACACATGTATTAATGTTTTCGTATTAATACAATTATAGCATGCAAAATAAACATCTATCATATACTTGGAATACATATAATAATAACTTTATTATTGCCTCTCAGGACAGATTCCCTTCAGAAATCACGTTAAACTTGAGCTACAAGTAAGCGCAGTAGATTTGTTTTGTAGTAATCAAATGTCGTCGGTGTGAGTTTCCAACTATCAGGAAAGAACATTCAAGTCTCAATTTTCTGAGTGATGACAAGACTATTCTTTCCCATAAAGAAAGTCCGAAGAATATGGAGTTGAACCAACATGTTATGCTTACGATTCCCATGTTTCATGGGTTTTCAAACTTCCTAGCTAACTATGCCCACTTGAATGACTTTATGGCTAATTATATTATTTATGCTTTATTTGAATGTTATCAAAATGGTGTCAATTTTGTAGGGATACTGATGCATAGAAAGAACTTGATTTTTTGTCGAGATACAGATGCATGCAATAGTTAGTTACAAAAGTTTACTACTTAATAAATATGTGGCCCACACTTCACTCTCATAAAGTGTCTAGGAGCACTTGATTGAGCTGGATCTTAACTTACAACCAGCTTACATTATCTCTCCTCTTCTCTCTCCTCCACCTCACCAAAACTATAATATTAAATCTTTTATAGCCAGCGAACTATACCTTATTGTACTTGCTTGAGAATAAAAGGGATGCAGCGCGAGAGGGTAGCGGCAAAGAGGATTTGAAGGTGGTGCGATGTCAGAGCACATTTATAATGGGCTCCTGACATGAATTACTGTTGTAGCCTTACAGTGTGCTACTCCTCCTCTATGCAGGAAAAATAAATTGTGTACTACTCTCTCCTTCACTGCGTCTCACGTTCATCCTCCAGCTGATCTCTCCCTCGTCCATAGTGTGGCGGTGCGCACATGTGCCATGGTACTACGGCGGCTCTGTGTCTGTATCATTTTTTCATAAATTTTCTCTCACATCGAACCGGCTTCAACTCCTCTTCGCTGCTGCCCTCTCAGGCTGCCTTCTCTAAGAGCAACTTCATAATATAGCATGGTGTTGGCTATATAAAAGTGACACGTTATTTATAGCTATCTTTATATCTAATATGTACAATAGTTAGCTACAAAAGTGTACTACTTAATCTATACATGTCCCACATGTCACTCTCATAGAGTGTCTAGGAGCACGTGCTAGAGGTGACTCTTAACTTAGAGCAAGTTCAATAATAAATCCCACTACTGGCTATAAGTCATTGCCACTTCATCTAGAGCCAACTAACTAGCCAACACATACAATAGGTAGATATAAGAAAGTAATACTTTATTAAGATATGGTCCACTTTACATACTCACGAGGTGCCTAAGAGCATGTGCTGCAGCCGAATCTTAGTTTTGAGCCCATTTCTCTTCTCTATCATCTTCTCACTCATCCAACTAACCAAAACAATAGTATTTTAATCTTTATAGCCGGCTGACTAGCCCGCTTACATTCTATCTCCTCTTCTCTCTCCTTCACCTCATCCTAATTATATTATTTTATCTCTTATAGCCAGCTGATTGTACATATTGTACTTGCTATAACCTCATAATCACTTCTAAAGTAGCTCTTCACGTTTTCCCTCCATTTAGAACCATCTTTTTTCCTAGTACTACTACTTGCTTTATATAAAAAATGTTCTAGCTTTCACAAAAAACCCTGTCACTTAGAAAATTGAGATCATCTCTTCTCCTAATACTTATTGGAAACTCCCCTTGGCAATATATTGTTTACCATGCCAAGATGCACCAATCTACCTAATATGGGAAAATTACCATAAACTATGATGTGGATCACAGTATATGTCATTGACCTTGGTCGCCCGGCTCGAAATCTGTTCATACATGGTAGGACAATTTTGTGAACCTGGTTTTTCAAAAGTTGTCAAAACTCAAGTTTATGATTTTTCATGGTATGTGATACATGCAAAAGTACGCCATGTACATGTATTTCGTAAAATTTTAAGAACAATTCACCATTTACATGTAGTTCAAATTAATTTGACATAATTTCGATAAATTGACATAAAGTCATTTGAGTAGGCGAAGTTAGCTTGAAAATTCTTAAAACATGGGACTAGTAAGTAAAACATGCATGGTCCACTATGTATGAAAACATGGTCTTTGTGGCATTCTAAGCCATATTATTACTCTCTTTTTATGGAAAAACATCACCACACCACTATGAAAACTGTTTTTTCCTAGGGCTCGTTTGATTTACAGGAATCTCAAAATATAGGAATAGGAAAACCATATTATTGGAGTGGCATGACCTCTTCAATCCTATCGAAATAGAAAACTATAGGAATTTGGATCAAGTACGTGTTTGAATCATAGGAAAAGCAAAGTTATTCAAACATGAGGTTGGAGTGAATGGAAATTTTCCTAAAAAATAGAGATCAAAGAAATACTTTTAAGGAATTCCTAAGGATTTTAATCCTTTGAATCAAATACCAACATAGGTATATTTTCTAAGGCACAAAATCCTTCACAAATCCTTTGTAATTCCTTTGGATCAAACAAGCCCCTAAAGGCTTGTTTGATTCAAAGGAAACTCATAGGAATTTTGTAGGGTTTTTTATCCATAGAATTTGTTTCTAGGTGCATCATTTGATTCATAGGATTTGTCTCTTAGGATTTGTTTCCATAGGATTGCATTACACTCTGTTTTGGACGAAACTTTCCATCCACCTCAACCCCATGTTTCAATTCCATTGCTTTCCTGTGAATCAAACACTTCTTTAAGAAAAAATCATGTAGGATTCAACTGGACATGACATTCTAATAATACTGTGTTTTTCCTATTCCTTTGTTTCTCCTATCCCGCGAATCAAACAGGACCAGTGTTAGAGGCTCCCATGGGCAACATTGCCTACTACACCAAGATGCACCCATCTACCAAATTATTTTGGGAACGATATCATAAACTATGATGTCGATATGGCCATGATTTTTTTGGTCATCAGGGTTGAAACCAAATAATATTCATACATGGCTGGACAACATCATGGGGCTGATTTTTCAAAAGTTGTCAAAACCCGTGGTTATCGGTTTCCTGGCAGGTAGTACACTTGACGTGATAGGATGCCATGCATAAATATTTGTTTTTTTGTTTTTCTTTATTACATGTGATTGTTTCAAAATGGGTTCAAAATTGCCAAGATGCAAATTCTTAGCAGAAATTTGAATTGGTCAAAACTCCTGATTGTTTCTGATATATTAACTGCCTGATGGGTACCTCTAAAATCTTTTTGTAAAACTTCAATAGCAATCTAAGCTTCTAGTTCAAATTTGACATGATTTTGTTAAAAGAGACATAAAGCCGTTCGAGTGGGCCGAGTTAGCTAGGAAGCTTTGAAAACTCATAAAACTTGGGATTTGTACATAAAACACGATCCACTATGTCTAGAAACTTGGCTTGTGGAATTCAAAATCATATTCTTCGTACTTTCGGTGCATAGTGTTCATGGTCCTAAAGCCTAACAATGGAATCTTCTAGATGCTATACATGACATAATCTAATGTACTGAAAGAGATCCAATGGTCAGCAATATTGGGATTTTCCAATCTATATCCAACTACCGATGTTTGAATTTATTCATACACTATATAGTGGTATAGATATTGTGAAGCAACATAGCAGTTTTTTCTATTGAAAAGAAGTCAAACACTTATTTCTGATTTTTCATGGCGAGCAATAACCGTAAGAGGATGCCACATGAAAGTATTTAGTTTATTTTATTTTTTATTTTAATATCTTCAAAACATTATCAAATTTGTAGGCATGCATATTCTTAGCATGAAGTTAGTTGCATTTTCCAAAACTTGTGATGGTTCTCGATATGTTGACAACATTGGCACCAAGAAACAAGATATGTAAAATTCAAGAGCAACCTACCACGCTTACTTGTAGTTCATATCTGACCTAATTTCATTAAATCAGCATAAAGTCCTCTAAGTGTTAGCTAGCTTGGAAGGTTGAAAATTCTAAAACTAGGGAGTTATAAGAAAGCATGATCCACTTTGTGTGAAATATGTGGGGTGGTGGCACCTTTTCAACTAGGTTTGCCCCAGGAGGAGCGAGATGCTTTGGTTAACAACTTAAAACAGCTAGTGGAAGTACATGGTACATCAAGGACCTCAAAAAAGAGAAAATTACACCTAATCCATATTTTAGTACAAAGGGGCCTGAAAATAAGCATGGAAAAGCATCCAGGACTAGCTCTCCTTCTCCATCCACTAGCCGAGGCATATAGTTTGTACTAGAACAACAATTACTTGCTTAACAAAAAGGAAATCAGTGCGGTGCTCACTTTATTGCGAGTGTCGATCTTTGGAATAACATTTTGTGCTGATGTTTGGCAAGCAAGTGAAAAATCGAAACCTATTTTTTAAATTCGCTACTGCTTTTTGCCGCCGCCCCAACCCAAGGCCCAAAGTGTTTCCTTCCTATGCACACCAACGCAATGTAGCTGACGAATACACGATAGACAGACACAGATCCTGTGTACCATGGCTAGAGTTGAAAGCGGTATCCTGCAGAAGTATCCCTTCTAGTTCATTTTGAAGTACTCCTATAGAACCTCGCAACCCTAACCATGGCACAGGTGCTGAGAGCCATGCTATATATGAGGGAGAGATCAACTGGCAGGTGCTGAGATACATACTTGATTACATTGTATAAAATTTGACCGAATAAATAGAGTAACTAATACTTGATTATATTATGTAAAATTAGTATCGTTGGATTCATATTGAAACACACTTTCCAATAATGCTAATTTTGTACCAACATTCTTAATTTATTTAGAGTAAATCTTGGTCAAAGAAAAACACGCAAAACAAGGACGCCTTATTCCTTGGGACAAAGGTGTCATGACCCAGTGTACCACTGCATATGTAGTACACTATAGTCATTCACATGACACCCATAGAACAACGTTCCGTAAATATCACATCCCTCAGAGTGGTACAACAGAAATATTGCGGGTCCAAATTACAAACATACACACTTCATTATTATTACAATACCAGAAGTTAGAGACTTCAAAAGGTTCAAACTTACAAACCAAATAACTTATCTCATAAGTTCAGCGAAAGAACGAAAAACACAACGGTAATAAAGATGTGAGCTCAATAGCTTATTCTATAGAGTTCGGGCTGCTCGGCTCAACCTAGGTAACTAGAGTACAGCCTGACAACTACTATGACTCGTTGTCTTTATCTTCATATTGTATCCCGTAGTTCACTCCTTCGATTCCACCGGATAGGTCTGTCTCTTCATAGTAGACATCATTTTCGACCTCTGTAGCATACACCTGGTCATCCTTCTGGCCCTCAAAGTCTAGCAAGGGGTTCAAAGGAAAGGGTGAGTAACAGTGTTACCCAGCAAGTTCACTATATGCAAGGTGGGAAGTTTGATTCTCTATCTACCACCTCAGATGATACGTCCTTGGTACTATGAAATTTTGGTAAACATTTCTTCAAAGATTGATTTTAATTATCAAAACTATGCCCATCGGCCTTCACAGGTTGACAGAACTTCATGGAGTTCCTTTCCTGCCGCGTTCGTAGCTCCTTCCCAGAATAGGGAGTAACATGTCACAATTCTTACACTCTGTAGAGGTGCGTTGCTTTACCCATAAGAGACCAACTCCTTGTTGCACAACCAGGCATACTTTCTTGTCGACAATTCGATGATGTGGGGCCCAGTAGATGATCCAAGCCAATCATTGCCTCCTTCGCGACCCCGCATGTCCCCTTGGTGCACGCCATGCCCATATCTTGAATTACGGCAATGGTTAGTACAGACCGTCAGATGCCAGAACTATCATGGGATGTTGAGGGCTCCCACCCATATGCTCCATATCCTCTACGAATTACCAATAAATGCACGCTACGAGGATAACAGCCATGACCTGGCCATCCGGATGCACGTGAGAGGAAGAAGATATAGTTGACTTCTCTGTCCCATTCCAAATCTTATGGTTAACGCGTAATATACGGCGCTAGAATCACTGATGTCATGGGTTATTCAGTCCTAGTTGTTTTGCAATTGGAATCTTAGATTCCCTTGCAATTCTTAGTATTTATCATCACTTAGGATGATAATAGCATTTCATTTGTTTGAGAAAATACTTATTTTCTATCTCCTTTAGAACATAGGTGATAGCACACAATTTTCAAATACTTTCATCAAGACTCTTCAAAGGACATGAGCAAGTGATGAACTTGCCTTGTGACTGTAAGGTAGTGAAGTCGGATGCTTCCACCTGACCTTGAGCTCCGGTTTCTACAGAGAACCATTATTGCCCGGTAAGGACAATATTTAAAGAAGCAATATGCAACACATAGTAATGTCATGCAATGGTTTATTATTTGCTTATCCGGGTGTTTTACCCTCTTAGTAAAAGTTTGTTATTTTCTTTAATTAAAAGAAAAGTATTACTTAAAGTCTTTGAAATCTTCATAAATATTATATTTAGTATTTTTATAATGACTAGTATTATTTTAAGAGTTTAAAATTGAATTTATTTAGTTTTGAACTCTTTTAAATATTTAACTAAAATTCCTTTAAGGAAATAAGACTTTATTTTTATCACACTTAATTAACTTTTCAAAAATACAAACTAGCATTTTTCTATAATAACACTCCCTTTTAGAATTGTAAGTATGAATTTTATTCAATTTTTATGTGTTTGCTATATTTTTATAAAATTCCAAAGGAATAAATACCTTAGTAATAATAATTTTAAATTTAATTACCTAAAATTCCATTTGTTATTTTTCTTGAATAGAGGAAATTTCTATGAGTCCATTAATATTTTATTTATATTTTTAGAATGTTTATTTTATTTCTTACAACCATTTAAGTCCTAGGGGTATTTTGGTCATTTAACAATTTAATGAGGCTTTTTCTTTTTAAACTGGACCTAGCCCATTAGGCTGGCCCGGCCCTCACTCGGCCCATCTAGGCTGGTCAAACCCCTCTGCCACAAGCGGCCCAGTGCCACTCGATTTCTCCCCTTCTCTCTCTCCTTCCTCTCCTGTCTCGTCCCGGCAGGGCTGCCGCGATGTCAATGCTATCGCCACTCGATTCCGGCCTCCCTGGGCTACTCTGGCCGCCACCGTGGTGTGTGGCGTGGTAGCCGAAACCGCTCCACCATCTGGTCCCATTCGATTCGTCTGCAAGCCCCTCTCCCGCCCAGGCTGATTCCACCCCGAACCCTAGGGTTTGGGGGGTTTTCGGCGATGTGGAGTTTCGCCGCCCCGCTGGTGCTGTGCTGGGCTTCTGGTGGTCCTGTGGTGCCGCTGCTGTTGCCCGTGTAGCTGTGCCCACCGTGCCATGGCTTGGCGCGGGTTGCAACACCCTCGGGTGCTCCCTATGCCGTCGTGTGCGCTCGCCGGTGATGTTGCTTCCTCTCCTAACTTCAGCGAGGACCATGGGTGAGTTCCTCTCTATCTCCCTCTCTTATTCTCTGGCTTACCTTGCTACTCTCTGAGTGCTTGCAATGTATGAACCCTAATTATATCTGTCCACGGCACTATGGTTCATCCCTCTATGCTAGGGTTCATCCCTTGATACCATGTTCATCTGAGGTGGTTTCCTACTAAATTTAGTTGTGTAGGGTTCACTGCTATACTGTGGTTCTTGGTGTTGATAGTAATTTCTATCAGTAAGCGGTTAACTGAACTTTTACTCATTGTCCTATTTCGGATTGGTGACATCATGGCTATGATCTGGATTGAGATTAATTCTCTGGCTCTTGTTGATATAATTTGGTATGAAAGAATTGGAGTTGGATGTCTAATCCAATTACTCTCTGATAATTGCTGATGTTGGAATGTAGAGATGTCAAATATGATTCCTAATTGTTATGTTAGGAAAATGATTAAGTGTTCTTTTGAAAACATTGGATTACAGAATCCCTGGTAGAACTTCTTGGTTAGGATGGCCCTTGTGACACCTTCATTTGAATGGTACACAGGTTTCATCCAGATACTTGACTGTTTTCTATTTGTGTTCTATTGTGCATGAGAGTTGCAGAACATTCTATTGGATAAATTAGCCTGTGATACTCTAGAATTTGATAAAGCCTGTGATGTTGGTCTGAGGCAAAGCAATGGAAAAATAGCTGTTTTCACCTGCTGCTTCCTATCTCACATATCTGATGACCCACAAGTATAGGGGGTGTATCACAGTATTTTCGATAAGTAAGAGTGTCGAACCCAACGAGGAGTAGAAGGTGCTGGCTAGTGGTATGTATTAGGAATTCTCTGCAAATACTTAGCAAACGGATTTTTAGGGTTTTTTGATAAAGCAAGTAAACGAAGTACGAGTAAATAAAAGAGAATAAGAATAAATGCAGCAAGTGGACCAATCCTTTATGTAGCAAAGGACAAGCCGGTTGTATTACTTAAGATGACCAAACGTTCTCGAGGACACATGGGAAGACTGTCAAGTGCTTTCGCTTCATATAGTTGATTAATCTTCTTTAGCTTGCTAAGTGTTGTGTGGGTGAACCTGTGCTAATGTACCGACCTTCCTAGGACTAATACATACTTGTGGTTATACCCCTTGCAAACATCCGTAAGTACAAGACAGTAATTAAGGTAGAAACCTAACCACAGCTTTAAACTCTAAGACCCTTACGTCCCTTGTGCAATGGTTTCCTAACGGGGGTTCAGGTTTCTGTCACTCCGACAACCCCTACGATTAGTAGCCAAATACACAATGCATTCCCCTAGGACCATATAGGTGAAGTGTCATGTAGTCGACGTTCACATGACACCACTAGAACAAGTACACCACAACTTAATTAACAAACTATTGAATCTCTCTCAACACAACTCCACTACTAACAACATGACTTCTCCCATGTCCTCAAGAACAAAATGAACTACTCACAAGACATCATATGGATCATGATCAGAGATGGAATAATTATGTATAACAATCTGAACATAAACAATAATTCAACGGTTCACTCAGTAGCATCAACTACAAAGAGTAATCAACACCGGGAAAGTCTCCCCTAAGAACTATCCAAGATTCAACCCAATTGTTACAGCAATATGGAGATGGTGATGAGGGTGCTGATGGTGATGATGGTGATGATGATGATGATGATCCCGATGAAGTCCAGCTTGATGGTGGTGTTGATGGCGACGATCTCCCCTCTCTGGGAACGAATTCCCCTGGCAGAAATCTATCTTCTAGAGAGATCTTTCTCTCTCAGTGTTTTCCGCCCCGCAGAGGCGGCGGAATCTTTCTGTGGTCGCTCCCCGAGTCTTAGGGTTTCGAGAGGAATATATACGCCAGAGGGGAGAGTCAGAGGTGGGCCAGGACGGCCACACCACCTGGTGGCGCGGCCTAGGGTGGCCCACGCCAGGGGGTGGTGTGGGCCCCCTGTGGCCCATCTCCACTCCTCCTTCTGGCATCCTTCGTCTTGTAGAAATATAGGATTTTCCGTATATTTTCCCGAGTTTTCTGATCTTCGCGAATTTTGCCTCCAAACAACACCTTTTCCATCAGAATCCTGACTACAGCGGTCCATCCTCCAAAAGTCGTCAACCATGCAAAAATAGATGAAATAACATAAGTATCACCTCTTAATATGAAATATATCAATGAATAACAGTAAATTATGATATCGAATAGTGATGCAAAATGGACGTATCAATATCCTATGATGGATAATCCCTAAGTATGATTCCTACAGTGTTTAGGAAAATGATTTGATAGGCTGTGTAAGAATAGTAGGGTGGATCCTTACTGTTTAAGATGAAGTTTTAAGATGTATCATTTCTGAGGTGCTAACATCCATAGGATGTGCCCAGAAATGTTCATCCAAGGACACCTGTGTATCTAGCTATTAAACTAGAGATTTCTATCCAAGATCAGTGATGCAAAGGCTGAGATCTTGGTAGCATCTTGAAAAGATTTATTATTGGCTTTTTATATTTCTGCTAGGATGGATATACACCCCACTTGGGTGTTTTCACACTACTTAATGGATGGTGAGGTTGTGGTGTTTCTTTCTGGCTTGATCTTGTTAACTTGTGCTTGTTGGCTTGATCTGGCTCTACACCTCCTGGTGCTGCTCCTGCTCCTCCTAGTCATCTCCTGTGATCTTGAACTTGCCCTTGCTATCCTCCAGCCCCACCCCCTCCTTATGTCACCATCTTGTGGTGAACTAGTGGTTGATTTGGTAAACTGGCTAATGGTTTTGTTAAGGCTTTGGCAAGCTCGATGAGCTCTGAGTGTGTGCTTGAGAAGGCAAAGTGATTCCCTGTAACTGTGCTTTGACTGGGTGCTCTGTTTGAGTGCTTGTCCTGCTGCTGTTGTGTTGACAGCACGCTCCATGCATTTTGCTGACTAAGCTGTCTAGCTCTGTGGTCTAGTTGTGTGGCCTGGCTATGGATCAGATCAAGTGAAATAACCTTCACCTGTTACGCTTTTACTAGTTACTGTCCTGGTGAAACTTGCCCCTCTTTTTATTACTTTGTGATGTAATATGAACAGTGCACTTTACTATTTACCAGTGAGAGTAAAACTAACTAACTAACCCTTTATTTTCCTTTTAGTTGTTTTATCTTATTTGCAGGAACAAGATCTGGATACTCAAGATTTAGTATAGGAATAGACAAGTAGTATAGATTGTAGCTGTAACCTTCTTTTTATTCTTTTTGTAAAGGATCTTGTAAAGATATTATTACAAGTTTATAAAGTTTTATTTCTTTAGCTTCTATTCTCTGTAATATTCTGTTTTTGGTGTATTTATCACCATTTGTAATATTAGTATGGAATAAAGAAATAAGAATTCATTTCTTATTTAATTTTCCTTGTCTTAAATCCTTCTTGTTGTTTAATATATCTATAATATAATCAAACAATGTTAATAAAATATTTTGGAAAACAATTCAATATTACTAACATCTAATTTTCAAATTGATTTAAAATTCAAACTTGAATTCAAAATATCATGTCAAAATTCATAGTTGTCACTTTAAAAAGATATTCCTACCTCTAGTTAGTGAAAGGAACTCTGATCTCTTTAGCTTTTTGTTTGGCGAAAAATTTACCCTGATTTTTAGAAATGCATGCATGAACAAACTTAGATTCCTATTTCTACCCTTCTTTGGATCCTAATGTTGGGGTGTTATAGAAGGTTGAGTAATACTATGAAAATAGAAGTTGTAAATAGTAAATAATATGTCTGGTCAAACTCACGTGACGATACTATACTATACTACGCAAGGAAGTGACACGGTTAATTTAGTGCACAATGGCGTGTTATTCTATCACGCTATCCGACATCCTCGATAATGCCACTTCCTACAATATTAGAAAATAAAAAACCTCTTTCATAGAGTCGTCCCATCTTCCCCATGTCCGTTTAGTTTATCCCCACTCGATGACGCCGCCTAGCCGCATTTGGGATCCCCTGCACCGAGCGGTTCACACATTTTCCTTGCCATCTCGTCCGCTGTATCACTCCTTCTATACCACCCCCCTCTCCTCCAAAACCTCCCAACAGTTCAATGTAGATCCGCCCTTGCCCCCAATCCTCCCGGACGCGATAGCGCATTATCTGTACAAAATTTGGAGATGTTCGAGGGAGAGCCGGTGGCGCAATGGCTTTAGCAAGGTCAGCGACGACATCGTCAATGAAATCGCTGAGCGTTTGGATGCTAAAAGCATCGTCCGGCTAGCCACATGCTCTAAGGAGCTACACCGCCAAGTCACCGGTGGAGAAGGTTATTGCTGCCCGAACTATGACTACTCGACAGTGGTCTCCTTCAACACACTCTATGCCCACATGATCTCCTGCATCTACATCCCGTTTATCTGAATGGAGCTAGCAAGTAGGTCGGCAACAAATTAAAGTTGTATCTGCACGTTAGATCTATCGAGTCGAAGAAGTTGTCCATGGTCCACTACAACATCAAACAATGG
This sequence comes from Avena eriantha, assembly GCA_910589775.1. Classification (NCBI taxonomy): domain Eukaryota; kingdom Viridiplantae; phylum Streptophyta; class Magnoliopsida; order Poales; family Poaceae; genus Avena; species Avena eriantha. Next base: position 254,517,347 of record OU342746.1, read on the forward strand.
GACCCGTCTAAGCCAGTGCCTGCACGGGGCTCGCGAAAAACAAATTTCATCGACATCAGGAAGGCGGGCACCCTATTCATCAGCCCGATTGACGGGCACAACACGGAGCTTGTCCTGTCCGTCAGCCGCGTAAGGTCGGCGGTGTGGGAATTGGAGAAGCACTAGGTGAGGATGTCGGCATTGGTTTGTTTTCGTGGGTTATATGAGCCCGAGTTTTATTCTGAGGCAATCAATGTGCTGACCGAAGCTGCGCTGAGTGCGCTCAACCATTACCTATTGGAGCCACGGATTTATTATCAAGCTCCTCAATCGCTGGTCGGAGTTCCCCATGGAGTTCCAATATTGGATCAACGACGACATAAACCCATTGTGAGATATCACATCTTAATATTCTCATGATGATCCTAATATGAGTGTACTTTGTAATTTTTTAGTCCCTCTGTTCCAATATTAATTATTTATTTATGTTAGTGGCAGATTTCCTACGGAATCGGAGAGGTGGATTTTTTTGGAAAGATCCGTAAATTTTACATCTATCTTGCTGAGGGTGAACAGGTGGAAGCCTATTATGGGTGGCCACAAGTGAAATGAGAGAAGTGTGCTAGGCTGGAAAGCAAGTGCTACCCAGCCATGACTTGGACATGCTGAATCATTGGCATACAGATCTTGTGGTGATTATGACCTCTCTCTTTTCTATCATGCATGTTTGGAGTATATGGTGGGACATGTAGTGGTTCCTAGCTAGCTTAAGGTACTACTACAAGTAGTTTTACACTTCTACCAAGTATTTTGTATGGAGTTCTGCAACTGCTAATATATTTGACATTAATTCCTATGTATTGGGAATTGTTCAGATTGAGTTCACAATATGGCATGTACTGCTAAATCTTCTACCGAACCTCTCAAATGTTCTGATGTTGCTATTATTAAATTATTTTGTGGAACTAATACTAATATACTGGTACTTGTTTTGATCAATGGAAGTAGATTGTTTTGCTTTTCTTTTGAAATATGGTCTTGTCACAATCTAGATGAGATTGGGCATTTTGGGTTGCATATATGCTGGTCACACATTCATTGATGTAAGAACGAGGTATGCACACAAAAGTAGACTTGATCGTCAATTTTTCCTGCTCCAATGATGGAGTTTATTCAGAGAAAATGGCAAACTCATCTTATGCCATGTTTTTGAGAGCTAAAACAAGAATCGATTCTCTTTGTACTGCTAATGAATTTTAGTGTCTGTATTGCTGAGCCGGTCACTTTGAAATGCTACTGAATCTGTCAAGTGTTGCATGGAATATGAATCTGTGATATTTTCCTACCTTATTATGTACCGCTAAATCTTTCAAATGCTACTGAATCTTTCAAAAGTTTTGTCCTTGCTACCTGGTTGTTTGCACTAGAGATTTTGCCTCTCTATCATCGGAATAGTTGCATGTCACATTTTCATGATTCTAAAAAATGTGAAATAAATCATGAACATAGATTATGTTGTGCCTTGTGCATACGAAAATTTTCATACCAAAATATGGCACTATCTGGCATACACAAAATAACAAAATTTGTATACATAACACACGATACTATTAATTTAAGTCTTTTCTTTTTTACACATGTCACATATGATCATATTTTAGGACAAATTCTTCTAAATGCATAAGATACAATACAACTAATGTTCATGATTTATCTCAAACATTTTGAGAACTTGAAAGTACGAAAAATAAAAAGGGATGCGTGCACAACTAGTTTGATGAATATACTTGAAAGATTGCAACTAGTTTTTGGAATATACTTGATAAATGTCAGACATCAATTTTGATACGAATGGAGTATTATTTGGGCTCTTGCGATATTCAAAATCTCTGTCAAGCGGCCAAATTTACCGCCTACATTGTGTGAATCGTATGTATCTAATGTTCTATGCAAAGATGTATATATGGATGATTAGTTGATGTGACTCTCAACCATAAATTTTTGGACAGATAGTGTACGGTCTACTCCTTTTATTCTATTAGTAGATGGATGCTAGCCAAATTCAAAATCTCAATTGAGCGGCAAAATCACCCACCGACCTTGAAGCATTTCCTGCCCCTCTATTTAAAAAAATTTGAGGCAAAATCTTCCACCGGGTAGTACCAATTTTATATCATCATTAGATGGGCACTAGTCAAATTCAAAATCTCAATCGAGTGGCAAAATTTCACACCAACCTTGAAACATTTCGCGCCTATCCATTTTAAAAGTTTTACTTTAAAATTCCCATTCTAACCATAGTTCACACGACAAATGGGCATGCTAAAGTTGGTAGTTAGGAGGCACGATCATAATTATTTTTTTGTTCACCTCTATGACCCCGATTCGTGCAGTTTTCCCCTAGCCCTCCCAAAAATGCCAAGATCTTGCCCCTCCTCGTCCACCACGTGCACCAGCCGGCGGCAATTCCACGATCACCGGAGCCGCTTGAGCTACGGTCTCGAGCACCGCCGCGGAGCCTCTTCACTGATGCCCACCCCTCCAGATCTAGTTCACCGTGTTTCTCTGCCACTACACCAGAGTAGCGGTATCATTCACCATGCCGATGGTGTCATCGACCGCCCAAACTCTACTTCCCGCCATCGAATTCTAGCCGACCATACCGGAGCCGCCTCACCGATGTCCACCGGACGGGATCGAGTTCAACGAGTTCCATCTCCACCGCTCCAGACCAGCTGCATAGGCATCGCCGTTCAATGCACTGGATCTGCCTCAACGATGATCTTGTCCATCGCACTCAAGCCGGCAACGAGCACCCAAGATCTGCTTCCCTAACACCAACAGACACCGTAACCGTAGGACCCTCGGCGACCTAGACGTCACCCGCATGGTACCGATGATGCTTAGATGCCTCTTCGACCAAGGTAATCAAATCTCCAGCCCGTTTTTGTTTTGTCAGTTGTATAGCAGGTTCAAGCATGTCATAATGAACTGCATTTTTGTAATCGTGCTAGTACATACAAGTCACTGGGCACACCTATTATTTGTGCTACATACAAGGTCACTAGACATGTTGGTTTGCATTCGCTGGTCTACAAATTTCAAGTCATGCATGTGTTTGTTATTTTGTCATGCACATGTTCTTAGCTACTTCGTACAACAGTAATTCCTGGTATTGTGTAGTTCTTACAAAATGTAAAGTTAGTGGAAAATATTAGTGTGGATTCCCTGCTCCACGACTACTAAATCTATATGGTTTGTGTTGAGCTAAGTTCCTGCTATTATTTTCTCCTTAGCATCGTTCTGCTATCTTGTAGTACCCGTACAAACTTTTCGTATAAATTCAATTATAATTTTGTCATTTCCATCTGGTTCTTCAAAAGTTTCAACACTAACTATTTTCTTTTTGTTTGCTTAGATCTTGATGACTACAAGTGCACAGATCAATTGTAGCTAGTTCAAAATAATAGTATTGATCCCACAGAGAGCTATTGGTAGATGTCTTTGCGCCCCTCGTTACTATTCACCAGAGAGTACTTGTAGGTTATCTCTAATAAGTGCTAAAGAGTGTGGTTGTGGTGTATAAAGAGTGTGTTTGAATAAGTGCTAAAGTAAACAAAACAAAGTAAATTGTTGAAGAACGAGAAGATGCGAGTGTGGTTGTGGTGGTGACAATATGGTTAAGGAGTTCTTTGGGAGTGTAGGATACACCACTAGCATGGGGAAATTACTCATAATTAGGATAACCTATTTCTTATGTCATGACATGTGTGCACACAGTTCCATAACAAGATGTTCACCGCAAGGCTCGTAGGCAATCACTTTGTTGAGCCAAGGAATGAGGTCACCTCTAAATAACCACCATGATTTATGAGAGCAGCCACCATACAGACCACCGCAATCAAGGGTCTCCCTGTAGATATCGTCATTACCTTAGTGAATCTCTCTTTATTCGTCCTTTGACCGTGCAGGTTATAAGCTAGTGCTTCTAGTCACGAATAACTCTGGGTATACTTCTAAACACGTCCAAAGGATTTCATCATTTTCTTTAGACCCGAAGGCAAATGATACATGGCCGACTACATATACCATCTAAATAGAGCGATCAAACACACATCATCGATCAATAGATCATGGACACAAGTAATAAATCATTTGTATTTCGTCTCATGATAATGTTAGGGTTTCTCCATATCCCTAAGAACAAAGGAACTACTCACATATAAAGGCAATCAACATCATGGAAATAATATGGATGAGATATGAGAGTACAATCAAATACATGTACGTGAAGATCCACACTAGGATTTGGATTACAACCAAGTAGATGGAAGGGGTCGATGTTGGAGACGTTGGTGATGTTGATGGTGATGTAGATCGGTGTTGAGGCCTTCAAGATCCATGTCCTCTTCTCCTCTTGGGCAATGATGATGGTGGAGATCTTGTGGAGGTGGTGGCTATGGAGTTTGCAAGGCGGCAAGCTCCCCCGTTGAGGTATATGGAGAGGGATGCTTCTCCATTGGCTCATTGCCTCTTTATATAGGCCTAGGAGAGCCCCAATAGCCTCCCAGTATGTTCCTTATGACTTAAAGAAGGTCTAGGAACAAATGGGGGCTGATTCTGTGAAGAAACGCGTCCAGAATAGTTGTTTCCGTGAGTCCATACCCGTTGAATGGGCGGACGGTATGCCCGTACCCTCCCGTACCAGTGATCGTTAAAACTTGAGTATGCTTTCGTGTTTTGGCCGCTACTTTTTCATATGAACTCTGATTTGGGTGTTCTTAGGCTTGTAATCGTATGGATGAGGGCTATAACACCATGGTCTTGGATCTTTATTTGGAGTTTATGGAAAATTCACTTTTTCCACCTCTCAAATGGCTAAGTCTGGTGCTTGCAGATCCTCCATATAGCATCTTCTTGGTTCCTTTTGCCTTGATTTATCCATAATCCAACACAACACCTACACACAAGTCAAAGACAAGAAAAGGTAATAAAATCCTAATAAAACTACTAGTTGTGCAAAGTCCATGTAAAAATGAATGAGAACTAGTAAATATACATAATAGGCATAGTTGTAGCTAGATATAGCATGTAATGAGCGACAATATGAATAATTTGTATACTTAAATATGCTACAATTTTTTACTCATCAATTTCCCCAAGCTAGACTCTTGCTTGTCCCCGACCAAGATGGTGGCTTATGGACAAGGTCGTCATGTTCATGAGGTACGAGTCGAAAAATTGAAACAAAAGTATAATATCGGATGTAGAAGATCTATGCCTTGTATCCTTATTTTCCCTGCAAGCCAAAAGTAAGAATAAACATATTCATACAAGGCAATAGAAGCTCAGTTATATAAATCAATAAAAGATCAATTAAAACTTCAATGCTCCATGGAAAAATTTAATCTAGCTTTGAAAGCAAACTTGTGATCCTCCTATTGCGCCTTTTATGTTTTGGATCTCCCCACTTTTGTAAAGTGAGGGCTTTAGAAATTAAGAGTGAGAGATCATGTGATAAGAAGCTTATCATTAGAGTGTCTCATTAGACCCCCCATATCAATAGATCAAGACCATCAAACACTACTATTCCATTCATTGTCTTTCAAGAAAATTCATAAAGTAGTAATGAGACCATGCTAAGGACTTGTTATGTGGATCTTCATTTTTTTTCTCATTTCAAGGATAATTCTCAACAAGGATCATTGAGTGATTCTTTTAAACAATGGTTTGTACAACCTTTGAGAGTGTACCAATACTTTTGCCCATTACGGTGACAAGTGCCACCCATGTCGTCAACTCATAGCCAAAATCAGGGGTTGTACCATTGATCGTTCGTAGCCCAACGGAGTTGTTGGCATCCAAAGGTGTGCATAAAAACATAGAACTTCTTAAATAGTATCACAGTTTGATCCACAAGGTTATCTTTGGCACGAATCACAAATACCTCTAGACTTTATCTCTATCAAACAACTCCTTTCAAGAGTGCCATCAAGTATCTATCAATAAATATATGGGGATTAGTATCTATAAAGCTAGACTCTTAAGAAAATTAAACATCACTCGAGAAATTATTTAGAGGCTTCATCAATATAATTTTATTCATTTTAAGTGTAGAAATTATGACAATGTATCCTAGAGGATCACAAAATTCTTCTTAGGCGGGATAAAGATTTTAACATAGTGAATCAAAGATCTAACTCAACTCTTAGGAATCCCAACAAAAGCAAGTGCATCCATTATATAAACATGAAACACAACTTACCTAAGCAAGCATTCAAAAATAGCGGGATACATGATTCACAAAAAGTTTCATCAAACAAGAACATTGCAAAAGACTTTACACATGCAAAAGTAACTTCCCCAAGCTAGAACTTTTGCAAGAACCAAACTTTAATTTATTACCATAAGAAAATAGAAAATACAGTTATCAAAAGAGAGTGTGACAAGTGGTTACCTCCCCAAGCTTGAACAAAACAAGGGTGACACAATTTACCGTTGAGGTACGAATAACCTCACTTTTGATGGACATGGATCTTCGGTTCAAAAAATACTTACTTGTTAAAGCGTTCAATTGAAACAACCAAGTGGCTTATGCAAGTATTTGCATGACTGACACAAACCATGCACGTCATCACACAAGGTTCAAGTCCTTGTGAAAATAACAAACAAAGTAAAGCAAATGATTTAGTGTACAAATAGAGTCTATTCACCCAACCATGAGAACAAAAATAAAATAAACATGAAACACTACAGATAATTATAGGTTATGGAGTTTCAAAGTTAGGTAAAAGAAAATGAAGTATAACAGAACTTGTAGAGGGTAACCCACTGACCTGAGATTGTAAAAAATAAAAATATTAGAGGGGTTATAACCTTTTCGTACTCATCCCTACCCTTATTGCGCGGTGCTGCTCCTTGGTACGGGTGCGTGGTACGGACGGGATCCACCCGTACTATGCCTAGTCTTCTCCTTTTCTCTCTCTTTTTTTTGAAGCCTTCCGTCGAAGTTGGTACGACCGGGTGGTACGGACGGGCTCCGTCTGTATGGGTGTTCGTTACGTCCTCTAGAAATTCTTCATGTTTTCTTCGGCTGGTAACAAGGTCGGTACGGGCAGGCGGTACAGCCGTACCCCACCGTACTGATGCTCGTTAAACTTGCAGTGACTTTTCTGAAAAATTCCTATTGCTTTCAATGTGTCACATGAGAAGTATGGGAGCACGGTACGGACGGGTCCGCCTGTACTGCTGCTCGTTCAGCTCACTGTGAACTCCGGAACAAGTTATTTTCTCCAAAAAATTTACTAAGCACTTGAAACGTTATTCCAACATCCAAACAAAGCAAATGTATATTTTTGTTGGGAAGATTTAACCAAGATATGCAACACATTATTAGAGCAACAAATAATTCTACCTTTCGAAAATAGTCCCAAGCTAACTCTAATAGGAAATCATGCATATATATACAAGTGACAATGCAACATGAATGCAACTAGGCTCAGGACACAAAATTAAGAAAGACACCTAAAACTTCCGGTTGCCTCCCAGGAAGTGCATTCTTTAAAGCCATAAAGCCAGGCTTAGATGCTCCAATATTATTTCAATAGATAATAACTATAGAATTATTTATTCTTACCTTACGTATAGGTTTGGAGAACTTACTCTCATAGTTTGGTCGAAGTCACACCCGCTTACGGTGCATAGGAGTTTGGTAGATGAATAAATTGTTGCTTCCAAGTGATGATGGATATGTCATATATGGTGAGCATGCCTCCATAGATAGCTTCATCAAAAGTATTAGAGACTTAGATATGAATTCATATGTTTTACCTTGGTTGGCATCATAAGAATATAATTCACAATACTCCTCCTTAATTGCACTATCATGGGGCAACACCCCGTAGCACCTTTCTTTTGTAACAGGGGTAAATTCAAAGGTGTCTTTCTCCTCTAGTTCATCACACTTGCTAGCAAGTTCATCAGTTCTAGAGATATCAAGCCACTCACAAAAGGAAGCAACATCAACAAATATTTCACTCGCAATGTGCTCTTCTTGTCCCTACGCATCAGTACTACAAGATTCTTTCTCCAATTCATCATTATTTATGTTCTCCAAATGAGTATCTAGGCACAAGGCAACCATAGATAAATTATCTACAATTTCAACATAATAAGAATCATTACTAGAGATATAGACAACATAAACAGATATGTCAGTTTAATATGCCATATTGGTTCATGCTCATGAGTATCAAATATGTAAATAGGATTTGGAGTAGAGGGTATAGGTGAGTGATCACTTAGCTCATACTCCTCTTCTTGTTCCTCGCCTTCCATTAATTCATCTTTAAGAAGATTCTCCACTTTAGGCGTGGTGTCGACGATATTATCCAGATCTTCCTTTGCAAAATCATTTGGGAGTGAGTCATTATTCGTCAGGCTTCTTTCCAGTTCAGTTTGTGGGGTACCAAAATAAATTACTGCTAACTCTTCAATGGTTTTTTCCTCCTTGATTACAATCCTCTTTTCATATGGCAACTTTGTTAATTGGCTGCAATTTACCTTGAGATCTTATTATCCAAACTGTAAAGACATAATTTGTTTCCTGGGATCAGCCTTAGGGGGTTTAACAATACAATTCTTTGTGTAATGTTCCTACTCCTTTGGAATCTGCAAATGCTCAACATAGGTTTTGACAATTTGAATAACTATACAAGGGTGAAAATTAAAATTTCCAAGTAGTTTCTCTACTCTACGAGATGCTAGAAATTTTCTTAAGAAATCATATTCTATAGGATCCTCTTTATAAAGTACAATTCCAAAATGGGCCTTTTCCATCATTTCATCTCATACCTCCGTCATCTCACCATCGGTAATATGTTCTTCGTACCATTCTTCATTCTCCTTTATTGAGGATTCATGTTGCAAAGCTACATCACAATATTCATAGAAAGATTCGTTCTCTAGTTCTCACCAAAGTTCCTAGGATAAGTGGCTAGGTACATTTCCTCCTTAGGCCAATCATCATCAGAATCATTACTGGATAATGAGATATCATTTGCATGCATACTATTTGTGTGTGGAAAGTTATTTTCAAAAGTAGGAGACTCAAATGGTTGATCAAGTTGCTCCTCTTCATTCTTACTAAGATAATTTGTGAGTAGCTCAGCGATAGTCTTACCTTCCACTAGTTGAGAGGGTGCAACATTAGGTGCCACCTCTTTATTAACAATATATTCCGGTGGTTTAGGTGGAGGTTCTTTGAGTGGAGTTCCCTCCACATCATCCTTTGGAGGACCCTGTAAAAGGTTAGATTCTTCCATGGCAGCTTTAATCTGCTCAACAATAAATGCATTATTAAGGAAGTTGTCTTGGCAATAGCAGAGTATAGGGTGAACTTCTTTATAGATCATATCAAGTGGTTTACTTTCTACATATATATATCTCAAATGAAATAACAACTCTTGGCAACCGGTGAAAATCACAAATTGTAATCTATACTCTCTAGGATGGCATTTAAACTCATAACTATTATAGTTTGCTAGTTTGGTATCGAAATTATACTCACATTGGTAACAATCACAATATAATTGATAAGAGGCACATAGTATGGATGAATACTTCTCCACCCAAGCCAGCCATTCTCTCAATATGCCATGCCTCTTCATCACATTTCCCATAATCTCTCCCTTTGACTCCTCCATTACAAATTTCATCTGTTAAAAGATAGTCATCTCGGAAGAAATGATTAGTAACAATAGTTTTTATAAAATTTTATTTTTGTAGTTTTTTATTTTAAAATAAGTAAAGCAAAAAGATAAAAAGTAATAAATATAAATAACTTGAAACTTATAAACAACTTTAGTACAACAACAATAAATTAGCAACTAATAATAAAGACCAAAAGTGCTTAGCTCCCCGACAACGACGCCAAAAAATAGCTTGATGACTACAAGTGCACAGATCAATTGTAGGTAGTTTTCTAAATAAGAGTATCGATCCCATAGAGAACTATTGGTAGAGGTCTTTATGCCCCTCGTTGCTATTCACTAGAGAGTAATTGTAGGTTATCTCTAATTCCAAGTACTGGTGTATAAAGAGTGTGTTTGAATAAGTGCTAAAGTAAACAAGAACACAGTAAGTTGCTGAAGTAAACGAGAAGATACGGGTGTGATTGTGGTGGTGACAATATGGTTAAGGAGTTCTCTGGTAGTGTAGGATACGCCATTAGCATGGGACAATTACTCATATTTAGAATAACCTATTTCTTATGTCATGACATGTGTGGAGAGAGTTCCATAATAAGATGTTCACCGCAAGGCTCGTAGGCAGTCACTTTGTTGAACCAAGGAATGAGGTCATCTCTAAATAACCACCGTGATGTCTGAGAGCAGTCGCCCATACATACCACCACAATTAAGGGTCTCCCCATGGATATCGCAATTAGTTTAGTGAATCTCTCTTTATTCCTCCTTTGACCACACAGGTTATAAGCCAGTGCTTCTAGTCATAGATAGCTCTAGGCATACTTCCAAACACGTCCAAAGGATTTCACCATTTTATTTAGACCCGAAGGCAAATGATATGTGGCCAACTACACATACCATCTAAAGAGAGAGATCAAACACACATCATCGATCAATAGATCATGTACACAAGTAACAGATTATCTTATTTCATCTCATAATAATGCTAGGGTTTCTCCATTTCCCCAAGAACAAAGGAACTACTCACATATAAAGGCAATCAACATCATTGCAATAATATGGATGAGATATGAGAGTACAATCGAATACAAGTGAAGATCCACACTAGGGTTTGGATTACAACCAAGTAGACGAAGGGGATCGGTGTTGGAGGCGTTGGTGATGATGATGGTGATGTTGATCAGTGTTGAGGCCTTCAAGATCCAAGTCCCCTTATCGTCTTTAGCAATGGTGGTAGTGGAGATCTTGTGGAGGCGATGACTCTGGAGTTTCAAGGCGGTAGGGCTCTGCTATGGAGGTATATGGATATGGATGCTTCTCCCTTGGCTCCTTGCCTCTTTATGTATGCCTAAGAGAGCCCCCAATAGCCCATAATATGTTCCTTATGATTTAAGGAAGGTCTAGAAACAAACGCAGACATATTCTGTGAAGAAACACGTCCATACTAGCTGTTTCCATGCGTGTAGACCCGTTGTACGGGCGGATGGTACACCCGTACCCGCCCGTACGAGCGGTCATTAAACCTTCAGTATGCTTTCATATTTTGGTCGCTATTTCTTCGTACGAACTCCGATTTGAGTGTTCTTCGGCTCATTGGAATCATATGGACGAGAGCTACAACACCATAGACTTGGATATTCATTGGATTTTATGGAAAATTCACTTTTTCACCTCTCAAATGGATAAGTTTGATGCCTGCAGCTCCTCCATATTGCATCTTCTTGGTTCCTTTTGCCTTACTTTATCCATAATCCAACACAATACCTACACACAACTCAAATACAAGAAAAGTAATAAAATTCTAATAAAACTACTAATTATGCAAAGTCCATGTGAAAATGAATGAGAACGAGTAAACATACATAAGAGGCATAGTTGTAGCTAGATATAGCATGTAATAAGTGACAACATGAATAATTTGTATACTTAAATATGTTTCAATTTTGTACTCATCGGAGCTCAATAAGGGAACACCTAACATGTTGGTTTTCACAGCCTCTTCTATAGGTTCACAAGTGATGCCATTATTTCCTTATCTGGTTTTGGTTCATCCTAAGAAATGACATAACTATCCCCTACTGTTTAGTTCATTCGTGTTTTGCATTCCTGCTCTAGAAGTTCTCTTATGATACCATTATAATTTCTATCTGGTTGATTCTTATGTACGGAAGTAACTGCATGCCATTGTGTAGATCACCGCAAATTTGGAGTCACCCAACGTCTCTTGCATTCCAGGATATACTACTACTTCCATATATATTTGTTGAAATGACCTGGCTAGTTTATATTTGCTGATATTATAAGAAACACTTTGTTTGATTACTCATTTCATTGCAGACACACTTGTCTAATGTTTGCTTATACTGCTCTACATGTTCACAAGCGATGCCACTATATTCCGTATCTGGTGCTGGTTCATCTTGAGCAACGACATAACTATCCTCTATTGTATAGTTCATCTGTGGTTTGCATTCTTGCTCTACAAGTTCTCTTATGATGCCGTTGTAATTTCTATCTGGTTTATTCTTAGCTACGACAATAACTGCATGCAATTGTGTAGCTCACCGCAAATTATGAGTCACCCAACATCTCTTGCATTCAAGGATATACTACTGCTTCCATATTTTTTTTTTGAAATGACCTGGATAGTTTATATTTGCTAAAATTCTAAGAAACAGTTTGTTTGATTGCTCATTTCATTTGTAGGCACACTTGTGCAATGTTTGTTTGTCATGTTCTACAGGTTCACAAGCGATGCCATTATATTTCGTATCTGGTTCTGGTTCTGGTTCGTCCTAAGCAACGACATAACTATCCTCTACTGTATAGTTTATCCGTGGTTTGCATTCCTGCTCTACAAGTTCTCTTATTATACCATTATAATTTCTATCTGGTTCATTCTTAGCTATGACAATAACTACATGCCATTGTCTAGCTCACTGTAAATTCTGAGTCACCCAACGTCTCTTGCATTTCAGCATATATAACTGCTTCCATATATATTTGTTAAAATGACCTAGCGAGTTTATATTTGCTGAAATTCTAAGCCAGACACATTGTTTGATTGCTCGTTTCATGGTAGGCACACTTGTTTAATGCTTGCTTGTCCTTTTTGTTTGACGTGATGATCAATAATTGAACCGTTGACCAATAGTGAACTCTAGTTCATAGCTCCTGTCATATTAGTTAAATGATTAGTTTTCCTTGTTTGATGTATTAACTTGTTATTACTTAGTTTCAGACTACAATTATTGTTGTCGCCACCAAAGAGGGGGCTATAATATCATGTATCAAGGTGGTTTTCCAATGTAGCTGTCACACTCAAAAGGGAGATGCAGGTGATATATTGAGAAAGAAAATTGAGGACTGCTATCAACTCGATTTTCAACTGAAATATCGAATTTTCTTTCCCTCGACTTGATAATATGTAATAATTTTAAGAAGTTTGCAGCTGATGTAATATCTAGATAAATCGCATAGGCCATGTAGGCATTTATTTAACACCATCCTCACATGGTGGTAGGCGGTATCATAACTGCGCCAGCCAGGTCGATTAGACATTTAGTTGAAGCCGTCCAGACATGGCAGTAGGCGGTACCATGTAGGCATTTAGTTGATGCTATCAACTCGATTAACAATAGTATCGGGCTTCGTTATTGGCCCGTCTTGTATTGGGCTACCGATGAATAGTAAAAGATGCTCACCGATTGTACACCTTTTATGATTCTCACATGGGCTTCAGAAAGGCCGAAACTATAAAAGATCATAAATGTAATAGGCTGACCCACATGCAAGATCCTATAACAGTAACATGCTGGAACAGTAATAGGCTAGAATAGTGACATGATAGAACAGTAACATGCTAGAACAGTAGCAATCCAGGACAATAAGAGGCCAGAACTATAGCAGGCCAGAACAGTAACATGGCAGAACAGTAAGAGGCTAGAACTGTAGCAGGCTGGAACAGTAACATACCCAAACAATAGCGGACTAGAAATGTAACAGTCTGGAAAGTTTATCAGACTAGAATAGTACCAGGCCGGATAAATTATTAGGCCAGAATAGTAGCAAGATAGAACCTTAGTAGTCCGCTTATGGGACTGCATAGTAGAAGGCCAAAATAGTAGAAGGCCAAAATAGTAAAAGGCTATAACATAAAAAGGCTAGAAGGCGTCTCATGACAGGCTGTACGAACAGTGACGGGACGACCGCAAGCCTTAACAGTACCGGATCGACTTGGCGCGGGCCGCTAGTGGGCCGCATAGTATTGGACCAAGGTGGGCCTTCTGTAGGCTGAAATCGTATCAGGCCTAAAACTCTACGGCCCGTGGTTGGCTGCACTAACGGGCCCATTTGAAACAATGCAGGACAAAACAGTAACATGCCATCTTCTTATTGGGTTATACTAATGGGACGGCCCACTTAATAATTAGCAGGCCTTGCATGGGCCTAGCTTCTACCATGGTTTCTGTGACCTTTAACGATGTTTGCCATGACTGGTGAACACATCTACAATGGAACAAGTTTTCGTGTCTGAAGAGTGCGATGCACCATGGTCGAAGAAAATCATGGTAGAATCATTTGTGATGAGGATTTTACCACGAAGTTGATAACAGCAAGTGCACAGATCGTTTGTAGCTAGTTTCGAAATAAAGATATCGATCCCACTGGGAGCAGTAGGCGAAAGACTAAAATGCTTTTAACTATAACTGAACGAAGTACTTAAGAAATACCTTTAAGATGCAAAATAAGTAGAGTTGTTTTTGTGTTTTTGGTTGAACAAGGTGATTTAAAGTAAAGCAAAACTTAATGCAGAAAGTAAGAATCACGTGTGTAATAGAACTTTTAGAACTACAATAGGGAAAAAGGTGTTCTCAGGGAGTAGTGGATACACCACTAGCAACATAGACTAAGTAATAGAGAGTATTATAGTGAATATTCTCATAGTGTGTATTTATGTGGGAGGAGCTCCATATATGGATGATTTGCCAGCAACCGCTGCACATACCGTCCTCATAACCACAACAGAAAGTAACCGACAACCATCACATTACCGTGGCATGGACATGGCTTGATGTGTTCTCCTTAGTTCCCCAAGTTAGTACGTAAAGAATAACAACATCTTTATAGTCACAGTAAGCGCTATCATCCCTCCGTCTACTAACAAGTAATCCCCTCCATCGAGTCCCCATAAGAGGCAAATATTAAGAAGGTGCACTTCTCCTTAATATCAAGATGAAGACAATTAACACATACACATAATGATGTATAACATAATAATCTCTAACTCATCTCAGTCATATGCTAGGGTTTCTCCATCTCCCCAAGAACTAGAGATCTACTCAGACATGGAGGCAATCAACATCATAGTAATGGTAATGGAAACAATCATAGATGAATAGTACTTGTATAAATCCACAATGAGTATAGGAATTACAACAAGATTTAGACAAGATACATATGGGATGGATAGAGATGGTGGTGATGCAGCGGTGGATGATAAAAAAATCGATGCCTTAGCCTCCCGGATCTGCGCAGGGCAAAGATGGATCCCTTGTGGATGAGTTCCCCCTCCAGATGCCTTTCAGAGGTGAGGTTTTCGTGATTTCTAGGTGTTCTATATGTCGTCTCTTTGAACCAATTGCACGGGGTGAAACTATTTGACGAGGCGGAGGCGGCGCCAGCTATACGGCCAGAGCTATATGGGCAGAAGAAATTCTCCCGCCGTATAGTTGGTCGTTACGCTCTCTGCCTCCCTTGTTTGCTTCTGGTTTTCTTCTGGTATTATTAATATTTCCCAAATAAGCGATTTACGTTGTTTTTACTCCTTTTCTCCTCAGTACAACTTCTTCAATAATTGTATCCATTGGATCCATCATTTGTCCTAATCCTGGTGAAAATAGACATAAAATGTGTGCGCGAGCACCGTAAAATACCAAAATCCTACATCTACAATGCAAAATAATAATGTAAAACATGATGCAAATATGCACTCCTCAACTTCCCCAATCTTAGACACTTGCTCGTCCCGAGCAAGTTTTTAGCTTAATGGGTGTGATACTCATATTCATGAAACTGAGTCGATAAAATAAATGAGGCAATTGCAGCATGTGTTTATCATATACAATACAGGGGAATGAGTTCATGAATAGTACCTTACTCGAACCATCTGAATAGTATTAGAAGGTTTCCACACCTTTGTTATTAACAGTTCGTAAAAGATGAATCTCAACATAATGTAAAAGAATCCGGTTCAATTGAATAAGCTAACAAGGTAGTCCCAAGTGTTTTAGGATCAACGTATTCACTTGGGATTCAAAATCTCAAAAGTGTCTCTTTGTCATACTACAACTCAGTGGTATATGCCTATTTGCTCTTTGCACACTCGCTCTTTTTTTTCTTTTTTTGCATATATGCTCATACTTTTGTTTTAAGTGCTGTGCAAAGGAGCTAGCCATATATTCCACTTCATGTAGGAATCCAAAGTTTCAACGATCTCAATTATCAAATTCCAACTGTATATGAAGCATTCTTATGACTTGAGATTCTACCACGACTTGTTCTCACTCTATTTAGATAGCACTTTCATTTTCCTTTGTTCAAGGTTTCTTTTTCAACTTAATGGTATAGATAATTTTTCTTGTGAATCAAACCGTAGACTTACGGCATATTGACCAAATTATCTTTATGTGTTCCATTAATACTAGTGGTGTGGAAAACTCCTATTGATATCATCATGTGCAAGTAAAATCATACTCAAGCCATTCATATATCAATCAAGGCAAACACAAACTCAATACTGGTCCATATATAATAATAAACTAGGAATTTCATAAAAGGGATCGACTATTCCTGAAGGGAATTCTAATGATACAAACTTTATTTCTAGTTTAAACTAATGCAAAAACTGTAATGTTAAACTTATAAGAGAGATTACAATGTCTTTAAAGATCTCCCCAAGCTTGGAATCAAGCCAGGCGGGATCCATTAACTCCTTGTGGGTACCTATTCCTCCTCTTGGGTAGATAGAGCGTCGCCTTCTTCCTTTATGTTTCCCGCTTTAACTATGCTTTCAAAGCGAATGATGAGCTTGGCCATGTCGTATTGGAGCTTCAACATTTTCCTCTTGAGGAATTTATTCTCACCTGTTAACTCAAAGACAGTTTTAACCAAGAAACCAACTCTACCATCGATTGCATCGACCTTCTTCTCAAGGTCTTTGCTCATCATCCAGTAGGAGTCAATCCCTTCTCCAATTGTTTCAACGCAAGCCTTAGAAGCATTTTCTAACTCACAAATCTTATCATGAATCTCATCTTGCCGCACCTTCTTAGGTTTAAGAGGTGATGAACCAAGAGGAGGTTTATAATAGGATCCAATGTTGTAACGATAAGGATTAGGGAGGTATTCATCCATGTTCCTTCCCGGCTCAGCTTGTCTCATCATCTCTATCCTCTGTTGGAACAGGTCCTCCCAATTTGGGAGAGGCTTGATCTCCAGGCCGAATGATGACGATGATGCTTTAGATTCTGCTTCCTCGATCCTCTTCACGGGCTTCTCATCTTTCTTCTTCCAGACCTGGTTGATGTGGAAGGGTTGCATGGCTTCGCTGCACGGGTGTTATTATAGGGATGGCGAGGATTTTTCGAGGCTGGAGGCTATAGTTCTGCAAAAACTTAATGAAAAAGGTTAGATGGGATCAGCTTTTAAAGGGGGGCTCAAAAACCCTAGCCGTCCTGCGTAACGAGCAACTATCCGGGCGTAGCCCGTATAGCTCCTGCCATATAGTTGTGAACCAACTATAGATTAGATCTACGGCGGAACCTAACTATACGGCCGGAACTATACGGGTGGATTTTTTAATTCCGTCTGTATAGTTGTTTGTTAAACTCTTTGTTTTCTCAATAATTTTTTTGAAGAAGGGTCGATAACATACGACCGCGACTATACGGGCGGAATTTTTAATTCCGGTCATATAGTTGGTCGTTAAACTCTCAGTATCTCAGAAATTATTTTGTCAAAGGTGTAGACAACTATACGACCGCGACTATACGGGCAGAATTTTTAAATCCGGCCATATAGTTGGTCGTTAAACTCTCTGTACCTTTTGCGGACGGAAGTGTTGATGTCGCAACAACTATACGGCCGGAACTATACGGCTGGAATTTTTATTCCCGCTATATAGTTGGTCGTTAAACCTTCTGTGTCCACCAAAAAAATTCTACTTCTCCATGTATTCTTTATTAATCTAAAACTTAACGAAATATCGAGTTTCGAGAGAAAAATGTCAGCCTAGACTTTTGACCAAATTTGGCATCATCAATCTTCCTTCTTCTTTGCGAGAGTATGAATAATTCTTACTAGAAAAACAATACTAAAACTAGACTTTAACTAAAAATTTAAAAACTTACTCAACCTTTATTTCACATGGATTGCCTCCCATGAAGCGCTCTTTTATAGTCAATAGCTTGACCGTAGTACCACTCATTCTGTCTTGAGTTCATTCTTCTTGTAATTGTCATTCTTCATGTATTTTCGCTTTATCACTTCTTCGGGGGTGCTCAACTCTATAGTGACTGCACTTATATCTTCTTTTACCCGATAATACTTCAAGCATTGTCCGTTTACTACCCATGCAAGAGTGGGTGTTTTCCCTTTGAGCTTAACTGCTCCCAATGGATAAGCTTCTTCCACTACATATGGACCTTCCCACTTCGATCTGAGTTTTCCTGGAAACAACTTAAGACAAGAATTATAGAGCAACACTTTATATCCACTTTTGAAAGTCTTATTCTCAATTTTTCATGTCATGCCATCTTTTAACTTTTTCCTTAAACAACCTAGCATTCTCATAGGCTTCACTTCTAAACTCATCTAAAGCATACATATCTAATAAACGCTTTTCTCCTGCTGCTTTGAGATCATAATTTAAATTCTTGATTGCCCAAAAAACTTGGTGTTCTAGTTCTAAAGGTAAGTGGCATGCCTTACCGTACACCATCTTCTAAGGTGTCATACCCATTGGATTTTTAAACGCAGTACGGTATGCCCATAGAGTGTCATTTAACTTGTATGACCAATATTTTCTTGATTTGTCTGCCGTCTTCTCAAGTATGGTCTTTAGTTCTCTATGAGAGTTCCACTTGACCACTTGTTTGGGGATGATATGGTGAAGCAATGTGGTGAGTTACTCCATACTTGCTGAGGATTTTCCTGAAAGTCCCTTTCATAAAAAGAGAACCATCATCAGTAATTAAAAATCTAGGAACTCCAAACCTAGGGAATATGATGTCCTTGATCATCTTCACTAAGGTAGCTGCATCTTCATGATTTGTTGGGATAGCTTCAACCCATTTAGTAACATAGTCAACAATAACAAGAATATGAGTATAGCCATTAGACTCTATAAATGGTCCCATGTAATCCATTCCCCATACATCAAAGGGTTCAATTATTAGACTATAATTCATTGCCATTTCTTGTCTCCTACCTATATTACCTCTTCTTTGTCAAGCATCGCAACCACATACCTGTGTGCATCTTTGAGCAAGGTGGGCCAATAGAATCCAGATTAAAGTACCTTTGTAGCAGTCCATTTACCTGCATGATGCCCTCCATATGGACTGTCATGACAAGCCTTTAATATTGCATTCATTTCGTGATTAGGAACACACTTCCAAATCATTCCATCAAGTCCATGACGATATATATATAGATCATCCCAAAAGTAATATTTAAGATCATTAAAGAATTTCATTCTTTGATTTCTTGACATACGGGGAGGTAAAAATTTTGTTGCTAGATAGTTAGCATAATCTGCATACCATGGATCAGCAATCTCTACCTTTGCTAAATATTATCCTGGAAATGATTCATTGATAGGTACGGGGTCATTAATTATTCCTTCCTTCCTCGAGAGATGATTTGCTATCGGATTATCCTTACCCCTCCTATCTAGCATCCTTTTTTACAAGCAGGTGACGCAAATCTTGGTGATCCGTATGAATTATTATCTTAGAATTAATTATGTAAGATCTAAATTTATCGCAAGCAAAAATTATAGCTAGAAACTCTTTTTCCGTAGTAGCATAATGTTTCTGATTCTTACTAAGAGGTCTACTAGCGCAATAAATAACATTCAAATTCTTTCCATCTCGTGGTCCCAACATAGCCCCTAAAGCATAATCACTAGCATCACACATAATTTCGAAAGGTTCATCCCACTTTGGAGGTTGCATGATAGGTGCTGAAACTAGTTTATCTTTAAGGTTCCCAAAAGTTGCAATACAATCATGGTCTAAATAGAATGGAGTTTCTTTATCAAGAAGATTGGTAAGGGGCATAGATAGTTTAGCAAAATCTTTTATAAACCTCTTATAAACTCCTGCATGTCCCAGAAACATTTTTAAGCTTTTAATGTCTTCTATAGCATTTATATTAGTTTTATCTATTTCTATTCCCTTCTCAGAAACCTTGTGCCTGAAAACTTTACCTTTTCTTTCCATGAAATAGCATTGCTCCCAATTCAAAACCAAGTTTGATTACCTGGATCTTTGCAAAACTCTGCTGAGATTGTAGAGACAATTATCAAAAGTTGTTCCACAAACGACAAAATCGTTTGTTAGGACTTCCATAGTCTTCTCAACAAAATCATCAAAAATCTTTAGAACACATTCCTGAAAAGTTACTGCTGCATTACATAAGCCAAATGGAATTAATATATAAGCATATGTGCCATAAGGACAAGTAAAAGTTTTTTTCTGTTGATCTTTTGGCTGTATGGCAATTTGAGAATATCCAGAATAACCATCAAGAAAACAAAAATAAGGATTATTACTAAGTCTTTCTAGAATTTTATCCATGAATGGTATAGGTTTATGATTCTTTTGTGTCTCACGATTTAGTTTCGTAAAATCAATGCACATACGATATCCTACAATTGGTCTCACGGGAACTAGCTTACATTCCTCATTCATAGCAGCATCAAGACCACCTTGTCTTGGTATGCAATGAGCTGGGCTAACCCACTTATTGTCAGAAATAGGATATATTATGCCAGCATCAAGTAAGCGTATAACTTATTTTCTTACTACTTCCTTCATCTTAGGAGTAAGCCTTCTTTGCATATCTACTACGGGTTCAGCATCATCAAGCATGGTAATCTTATGTGTTACAATAGGTGGATCTATTCCTTTAATATCACTCAATGTATATCCAAAGGCTTCACGATGCTTAACCAAAACTGAAATGAGTTTATTTGTTTCATTTTCTGATAGATTCTTGCTAATAATAATAGGACATTTCTTTTCATTATCCAAGAATTCATACCTCATATTGTCTGGAAGTTTTTTCAATTCTATTGGTGGCGGTTCTTCATCTCCTGTTCTTACCAGTTCTTCATAGTCATGTGGATTTTGTGCTTACGGAATTGAATCAAGGTAATCATCCATGTCTTCTTTCTTCTCATCATCCGGTGCTTCTTTCCAATTAATCAAACTCCTTTCTAGTTCATCGTGTGGAGTACTAAAATGAATTGCCGCTAGCTTGGCAATCGTCTTTTCTTCCTTGATATCCTCCACTTAACATGGCCTCTTTTTTAGTTTGGCGAAGTGAAATGTCATTTCTTCTTCTCCAAACTTCAGTGAAATGGTTTCCTTCTGATTATCCACCCGAGCTTTGGTGATGGAAATAAAAGGCCTGCCTAAAAGAATAGGGCAAAAAGAATCTCGAGGCATATCAACAATATGAAAATCATGGGGGTACATGAGTGAGCCAATAAAGATATAGATATTTCTGATTACCCCTTCCGATTTTATATTGGTTCTATTAGACAATTTAATAATAGTGTCTATCAGTTCAACATCTGGATTATTTAAGTTGTAGCGAAGTTCTTGATAAAGTGATGACGGCATAATATTTATGGTGGAAATCGGTTCACAAATTCCATATAAGAAAGTTTCTCCACAATATATAGGGGTCATAGGTTTTGAAGTTTCGTTACCACGAACCTTATCTTGGATGAATTCCGAAGTTTCATGGTCTAACATAACCACTTCATCCTCCACTATTTGTGCCTCCATAAGGTCTTTTATTATAAAATTATTTATATTTGTAGCTTCGGAATTCCTTTCTGGTTTCTTTAGTCTCTTCTTTATTTGTTCTTCCTCTCTTTGTCTTTTTTCAAAGATTCCCCGTATAGGTATTGAGGAGAACTCTTCCATTAGTGCTCTTGTATGCTTCTTTTCTTCGAGAGGTTTACGAGGTTCCCATTCTGTAGGTACCTGCAAATGCCCTGCATAATTATCAATAACTTTCTTTACTGAGTAAGAATCAATACCGAGGGTTTTAATCATTGTATCTGTCCTCTCATCTGCAAGGAAATTGTTTATGCAAGCATATTCTGAAAAACTATTTGTAATATTTTCCTTATCTTTAGAATTTTCAGTTTCTTCTTTCATTTTTATTATTAGATTCCATGCCTCATCATAAGTATAAGATAGAAAACTGCTATTTGCAGTAGTGTCTAGATTCGTCCTATTTTCAATATTTAGCCCTCCATAAACGTATGAGTGATTAACCAATCTTTTGTACCTTATATATCCTTCATATAAGCCTTCACTAGGATTATTTTTGAAACTGATAATAATACCTCTCATCCTATGAGCTTTGCTTTCAGAACAATATTTTGATAGGAACTTAGTTGCCAATTCCTCCCAAGTCCTTGGTGCTTCTGCACAAAAAGATCTGTACCAGTCGCAAACATTATTAGAGAGAGTTTGTCTAAACAACTGGATTTTAACCATATGAAGATTACAGTCATCGAAAATAAAGGAACCGAGAATATCTTCAAAGAATTGTAAGTGTCCATATGGACTTTCTTCATTGGTTCCTGCAAATTTCTTAGAGTGTAACAATTCAAATAATAAAGGATGGATCTCAACTCCATCTAGATTTATGCTTTTGTTGACAGTTATAAAAGCGTCCATGGGCGAACCCATTTTCCTTACTGCCTCAAGCTGGTTTATGTTGAGTATTATCCATTGTTGTGGTCCTGCAACTTAAGTAAAAATTAGTACAACAAAACTAAATAACTAAAAGTAAAGTGACTTATAGCGCTAAGCTCCCGGGCAACGGCGCCAGAAAATAGCTTGATAACAGCAAGTGCACAGATCGTTTGTAGCTAGTTTCGAAATAAAAATATCGATCCCACAGGGAGCAGTAGGCGAAAGACTAAAATGCTTTTAACTATAACTGAACGAAGTACTTAAGAAATAACTTTAAGATGCAAGATAAGTAGAGTTGTTTTTGGATTTTTCGTTAAACAAGGTAATTTAAAGTAAAGCAAAACTTAATGCAGAAAGTAAGAATCGCGTGTGTAATAGAACTTTTGGAACTACAATAGGGAAAAGGCATTCTCAGGGAGTAGCGGATACACCACTAGCAATATAGACTAAGTAATAGAGAGTATTATAACTAATATTCTCATAGTGTGTATTTATGTGGGAGGAGCTCCATATATGGACGATTTGCCAGCAACCGCTGCACATACCATCCACATAACCATAGCAGAAAGTAACAAACAACCATCGCATTACCGTGCTATTAAGGGATTTCTCCCGTGGCATGGACATGGCTTGATGATTTCTCCTTAGTTCCCCAAGTTAGTACGTAAAGAATGACAACATCTTTATAGTCACAGTAAGCGTTATCATCCCTCCGTTTACTAACAAGTAATCCCCTTCATCGAGTCCCCATAAGAGGCAAATATTAAGAAGGTGCACTTCTCCTTAATATCAAGATGAAGACAATTAACACATACACATAATGATGTATAACATAATAATCTCTATCTCATCTCAATCATATGCTAGGGTTTCTCCATCTCCCCAAGAACTAGATATCTACTCAGACATGGAGGCAATCAACATCATAGTAATGGTAATGGAAATAATCATAGATGAATAGTACTTGTATAAATCCACAACGAGTATAGGAATTACAACAAGATCTAGACAAGATGTAGATGGGATGGATAGAGATGGTGGTGATGCAGCGGTGGATGATGAAAATCGATGCCTTAGCCTCCTGGATCTGCGCAGGGCGAAGATGGATCCCTTGTGGATGAGTTCCCCCTCCAGATGCCTTCCGAAGGTGAGGTTTTCGCGATTTCTGGGTGTTCTGTATGTCGTCTCCTCGAACCAATTGCACGGGTTGAAACTATTTGACGAGATAGAGGCGGCGCCAGCTATATGGGCGGAAGAAATTCTCCCGCCGTATAGTTGGTCGTTACGCTCTCTGCATCCCTTGTTCGCTTCTAGTTTTCTTCTGGTATTATTAATATTTCCCAAATAAGCGATTTACGTTGTTTTTGACTCCTTTTCTCCTCAGTACAACTTCTTCAATAATTGTATCCATTGGATCCATCATTTGTCCTGATCCTGGTGAAAACAGAGATAAAATGTGCGTGCGAGCGCCGCAAAATACCAAAAATCCTACATCTACAATGCAAAATAATAATGTAAAACATGATGCAAATATGCACTCATCAGCCATCCGTCGTAGAAGACTTTTCAACCACGAAAATCGTCCGTTGTAAAAGCCAATTATTCTTGTAGTGTGCTTTGCTCTCGGTAAGAACAACATGTTCAATTTCTTACTTGGTGAGGCAAGGTACATACCATTCCACCAAAATCACCCTTCCTTGCAATTGTGATTATACAATATGTGTAGGGGAAGCAGAGCTAGTGGAGATGGCAACTTCAGCAACCAAGATGATTTCGCCATGCGCCACAACTTATGGGCACAATGCCAAGAATTCAATACCCAATTTGAGAGGCTTGAGAACCAGCTTGATGACACTTTTCGAGAGTTTGACTACTATGACCGGCAACGGCAAGGGGAGAATCACGCTCAATTCCAAGCTCTTCACCAAGCTATTTCCAATATTGGCGATTGTCATGGACATCGTTCAAGCTCATCAAGTTCATCTCGTACGCACTCCTCAAGTTGTCATGGCGACGCTTCACGCTCACACTCTCGTCATGGAGAACCCCACCACCACAATGGGGAACACCAAGCTCGTCATCATCATGAACAAGCAGTTTATACACAAGCTAAACAACCACACCATGCAAGACATCATAGGCACCATGATCATCCTGCTCAACCACAACAACAAGAAGGACATGGTCGCCTACCGCAACAAGCAATGACACAAGTACAACCTCAATAATAGCAAACACGTCATGGTGAAGACCATCGGGATGATAGGCAGCATCACCCACACCATGACCATCACCCACCACATCATATCAATCAAGAACTATAATGGGATACAAGTGATGATGATGAGGATGCGCCCCGCGCTAGATGCAACAACCGCCATGCTCAACCCCACAATTGTCATCAACAACCAATGAATGCAAATGATCCCGAGCAAAGGCGTAGAAGACACTTCGATAATCATCAAGCTCCTCCCCCCATCACCTCCTCAAGACAATCAAGTACATCCTGATCCTCCGCTACCATGCGCACAAAGTGAAGCAAGCATGAGACAAGGCCACTTCAACTACCACCATGAACATGATGAAAGCAAGTTTGGGAAGCTCACATTCGCTATGCCCAAGTTCAAAGGAAAAGAAGACGTTGATGCATACATTGATTGGGAACTCAAAGTTGATAAAATCTTCAGAGTCCACACTATTCCGAAGAGAAATTTTTTGCAATGTCATCCCTTGAGTTTGAGGACTACGCTAATGTTTGGTGGGAAGATTATCAAAAGCATCACGAGAACCAAGAAGAACAACCAATTAGCACTTGGACGGAGATGAAGGAAGTGATGTACAAAAGATTCGTCCCTGAGCACTATAGACAAGATCTCTTTGACAAGCTACAAAATCTGAGGCAAGGAAAAAGGACAATTGAAGAGTTCTACAAGGAAATGGAGAAGACCATGATGCAAGCTGATGTGAGAGAACTCGAAGAGAAAATGGTAGCAAGGTTTCTCAACGGTTTGAGCTTCCCAATAAGGAAAATTGTTGACTTCCAACTATACAAGAACCTCACCGAGCTCCTCCATCAAGCTACCAAAGTCGAGTGTCACTTGCAAAAAGAGAATGCTTATGAGAAGACCAAGCATACTTTGCTTCCATCAATGCAAATGCCTCCACCAAGCCAACAAACCAAGAACCAAGCTCATCCAAGCAAGCAAAAACTATGATAGCATCCTCCTCCAAACATGACATCGGATAGTCAAGTTACTTGCTTCAAGTGTGGAGTGAATGGTCACAAGTCATATGAGTGCACCAACACAAGAGTTATGCTTACGGATGAGAATGGTGCAACCTATTCTGTGAGTGAAACAGAATATGAAGCTTTGACTCAAAGAGCGATTGCAAGGGAAGCCGCAATGGAAGAGGATGACACCCTTATATGCGAGAATGATCCAATCCCTTCCCTTGTCATATCTCAAGTCTTGATAACAAACTTCATACCAACAGAGGACCAACGCCTCAATATCTTCTAAAACCATTCCGGAATTGATGGAAAGTCCATAAAGGTGATCATCAGTGGTGGAAGTTGTCACAACCTTGCTAGCACATATCTTTGTGAGAAACTCAAGATACCATTCATAGAGAATCCACACCCATACCATGTGAAGTGTCTTGATGACAATGGCACCCTCAATATCAAACACAAAGGCAACGTCTCCTTCAAGATTGGCCCCTATGAAGACACCATTGAATGTGATGTAGTGCCAATGAACGTGTGTCACATTCTACTTGGGAGACCATGGCAATACGATAGAGGAGCCATACATGATCGTACTACCAACCAATGCTCCTTCAAGTGGAACAATAAGACACTTGTGCTCCAACCTATGATGCCAAGCCAAGTTATTGTATCTAACATGACATCCGCGCACAAGATAAAGCAAGCTAAGGACTCTTGTGAGATGAGTGGTGAGAGAGTGGACCACTATCATGATAGTGAGTGCCACAAGCCCCCACATGAGTGGAATTATCATGAGTGTCATGTCGCATGCCACCAAATGTGAGAATAAAGATTTGAGTGTGACCCATACTAACAATCCATCATACAATTATCTCTCTTTGTTGACAGTTTTGCAAGGTATCCAAGATAGACCACCACCTCCAAGGAACATGATACGAGATCTCCAACCACAACATGATGGCAAGAATTTCTACAAGCTCTTCAACAACTTTGAACAAGGCTTTGACACCGGTGATCCAACCACATACAAGCCTAAGGCCAAGGGCACACCTCTATCCTTGCATTATGAAAGAACATCATCGAGGTCGACTCATTTTCAAGAGGGGGAGATGATGCAGCCCAACACATGGCAATCATAATTGGTCCACATCATGCTACACCAACCATTCCTACAAAGGTGAATTCCTTCCATCTCTTACCTTCTGTTGGTTATCATGCAAATGGAATCCTACTTGAGACAAATGCCTATTGCATGACTACTTCCATGACCATGACACCAAGAGGAGGAGACAAGGATGCTCCTAGATACAAGACCCCCATGCAAGAGGCCTGGAAGCGAAGAACGAAGAAACAGCCAAAGAAAAACCCGGAGTCTCTGGCCTGCACATTCCGGAGTCTCTAGCGGGACCGGACTCTTCGCCATCAGCGTCCCGGAGTCTTAGGCCGACCTCCTCTTGAAGCCTGGTGCTTCCCGTCTGTGACCCAATCCAGACTCCATACGGACACTCCGCCACCCCTAGAGTATCTGCCTGATCTCGCCCGGACTATCCGCCCCGACCAGAGTGTCTGGCCCTACAACTCCGGAGTATCCGGCCTGAGTGACCCATGCCTGCGAGCCTCAAGATGGGCCTAGCCCATGTAACTCCCAGAACTTCCTATGTATGCCTAAACAACCCCTAGCTTATGGATAGCCTATATATATATGTCCCCACTCCCTCCTTGAAACCCTAGAGATGATGATGAATTGAGGCATGTGCCAAACCCTGGATGGGAACCCCCTCTCTATAGTAAATCTATGAGTTTTACAAGGCCTTGGAGTCGATGTCCTTCTCCAAGTTTTCAAGACCCTCCTCAAATGTTTGGTATCTTCCTGTCAAGGATTCTAGTAGTGCTAGGTCTCTCCCCTTTGGAATTATACTTGGTTACTACTCTCTCCTTGATTTGGATTCTACCATCTGCTTGTTGATCTCTCCTTTGGTGATTCTATGGAAGGTATCTCGTCGAGGATTCTATTGGATTGGTTTTTCGAACCAACGGGATCAAATAGAATAGTGTGTGTTTTGGCATGTGTTTGTATCTTTACCTTGCATTAGAGTTGCATTCATCGTGTTCATCAGGTTTTCCATCACTCTCCACCTCAAATCCGTGAAGATAGGGCCACCCAAGGGTCAACCCCTCAAGGGCCCCATAACACAACATCCTATATGTTTCTCCCAAAGTTGACAATGTCTCTCTCAACCAACCCATTCCATTGAGGATAGAGGTTCTTGGGCTTGCCTTGTCCAAAAATTTATCACAGTATAGCGCAACAATATTAGACACCATTATATATAACATTCAGAGCTTCAGTATGCTGATGAACAATCAACTCCCACATCATCATCGCTACCACTATCCAACAACATTTGTACACATATAGATGAAGCATTAGCATAAATAATACCAAATATACACACAACAAGTATATGTAGAACAAAAGATGCACACATACATGGAGAACAAAAAATGCATGATAATATGGTGAAAATAATGTACATCAAGTATTCGTAGGACAAATAACACACCCATGAGACAATATGCACTCACGTGAATATATAGAAAAATTCCCAACAATAGTTGTAATCACACAAGATTACAAAGACAATTATTTTGACACAAAAATAAATATAATTTCATAGGTTCTCAATAGCGTGTGAACCACACTACTCAAATGGTTCCAGAATGACCATATTTGCCCGAACTTCCTCTTAAGCCAATTAAAATGATCATGTGTTCCTTGCATATGGAGGAACATCTCCCTTTTCTCCTTTTTAACAAATAGCTCGCTAGCGATGAAATGCTCATCACTACCAATGACCCCACCACACTCAACCACCAAATCCATCACGGCATTGACAGTGATGGTCTCATCGTTCTTGATGGGAGCCTCTAATGATGATTGAGTCCTCTCGTCCCAAACACCAAGTTTTTTAATCTCATCTTGCATCACTTGGGATGTCTTCAACTTCTTCGGCTTGTCACCCATGACCTTTGCAGCCCTCTTCCCTTTGGAACATCCATCAGACTCATCCATCTCGTCAATGTCAATACTATCCTCTCCATCAACATTAACGAGATATACTTCTGCATTTGGTTGTGGCAAATCTCCTGATGTTGGACACCGATGATCACTTCCATCGCTATTGATATCTTCGAACATAGTCTTTAGATGTTCCTCATTATGAATACCTCACTTTTGAAACCTACCACAACCTGGAATGTCCTGTTGAAATATTTAAGAATTATTACTACCGAAAATAGTTTGGAACAATCACTATCATATTCATTACAAAAGAAACACTTACAATTCTGGCTTTATTCCACCACTCTATGTCTTGTTCGAAAGTTCCCTTTGTATGGTCCCAGCTGGCACCTGTTTGTTTGAGCAGCCTTTTCCATATGCTATAGTCATTCTTCAGTTTATTCCATTTGTTCTTTAGTCGCATCTTCTTTAACTCTATGCCCATCTTATCTTTAAATCTCATGCTAATCTCCTCATCCAACATTATTCAAGTGGGTGCTTGATTGGTTCCCACGATCAACTTGCTCAGCAAATAATTTAGCAATTGTACTAGTATTTTTATCGGTCCACTGAATAGCAGACATTCTAAAGAATTTTTTTCAAGATGGTTACAATAATGTTATACAAACTATATTCATCATGTAGTGATTACAACATACAATCTAAAGACATAAGCAGTAATGACATCTATAGATCATCTACTGGTCAGATCATGTATCTAGTTGGTCACAATCTACATATCATATAGTGTTCAGATCTCATGTACCATTTATTGTTCATCGTGCATATACATAGAAATAATAGAAAGAAATAAAGAAAAAACAATACAGGGAAGCATGTGTGTATACCTATTAGTGGCTGGCAGTTGGGAGTCCCGCGTTCAGGGAAGACAGCAAGGGATCTTTGCTAAGTTCCGGTGGCGTTCTAAGGGAGGTATCATGGGGTGGAGGTCTTCGGGAGGGACCAAGCGAGAGGATTCGATTGGTCATGTTCTAGCGGCGGTCGACGGGCGAAGGGGACATAGGAGGTAGCAGGGGCAAAGGGGACACGGGAGGTAGCAGGGGTGGAGGGGACACGAGAGGGTAGCTAAGGAGTGAGGGGAGATGTTCACACGCCGTCGGATATATGTACTCCCGTCGGAGATAGTGAGAGTCGCCGGAGCTTCTCTACAGGGAGGCGGCGTGCCCTAGTAGGATCTTCTCCATCGTGAGAGGAAACGAGTCTGAGCCCGGCCGGGGCAGAGACTTGGGGTCCTCTAGTGGCAGTGGTGGGTAATTACCAATCATTTTTAGAGGTAAGTGGGAATTTTCCATGCGTGGGAGGTGGAGTGGAGCCGGCGAAGCAACTCCCCCACGGCTTCGGTAAAATGCACCGCGATACGCGCTGGCTCCACTCCGGTTGATACCCAGAGTTTATGCATTTGGGGCAACTTCGGTTGCTCCACCTCTAGTTTGGTGGAGTGGAGTTGGCCCAAACACATCCTAAGCATAGCATCTACATGCCCCGCTATGTTATGAAAAATGTGTTTCTTTAATAATCGAGTAAGAATAGACTATCAACTAAATTCAGTTGAGACTATCAACTAAATCCAGCCGGTATAAAATTTTCGTATTCGTAATACTCATAGAGGATGTCATAATACCTTTTGGATAAACGTTAATTAATGATTACCAGGCGTAGGAGGTCCTCAAAAGCGATCTAGCTACCACCCTTGGCTGATATTTTCTAGTTACTCGTCTCCCGTGTAGGGTCATCGACGGTGATGGGAATAAATGTCCTTAGCCCAGTATTCTTCCCGGAGGAGCGCCGATGGGCTGGAGTTCGAAAGCGAACGTCGGCAACGGCAGAGCTAGGGGGACCAGCAGGGGCCTTCGCCCCCACTATTGCATGCTACATCAGGCTAAATAGGAGTCTTTAAAACTGATTTAAGGAAGTTTTAGAGAAAATTTGATTAATTGCCTCCTAACTAAGAATTAGCACGTCCGCCCCCGTTAAATCACCATCCTGCCTCCGCCATGATAAGGGTCTATCTCTAGCAGCAGCGTTCAGTGGAATGGGATGATGCCGTAGTTTATCGGTGTTCGCAAGTTTCGCCTCCGACCGATGATGCTTAGCAAGGTACAACTTCATTGTATAACTTTCGAGCTTGTTGTACCCAACTCCGTCTAGCCGGAGTATCTCTTCGCCCTTCTTGATACTAGCTTCTTTGGGATCTCGAGATCACGGTCTCCGTCATCTTGTGGTCTACGTCGATGATTTCCTGATTGTTGTTTCTACAAGCGACTATGTTTTTTTTAAGCTTTCTCCGACACGAGTTTTGCAAGAAAAGATTGTGCCAAACTTTTTAAAAACTTACGTTTTATTTCCTTTTCTTGTAAGGATGCCGTGGTAAATTCTGGTTCCATATCTGCTGGAAAAATATGATTATAGCTGTAGTTGAAATGTCCTCTAATTCGGAAAACATTGGTGAATAGCACAACATGACCGCGTGGCCTAATGGATAAGGCGCTCGCCTCCGGAGCGGGAGATTCTGGGTTCGAGTCCCAGCGTGGTCGTTTTTTTGTGTTTCCTTTCTAGTTTCTATGTATTTTATTCGAAGGCATTATGATTAGTATGGTCTTTTTTTGTAAATGTCACTGTGACCGCGTGGCCTAATGGATAAGGCGCTCGCCTCCGGAGCGGGAGATTCTGGGTTCGAGTCCCAGCGTGGTCGATTTTTTTCGTTAACTATCCATCATTTTGATTATTTATCCATCAAAACCAGCGGGAGATTCTGGGCTCTTCCTGATTATTTTGATTATTTATCCATCAAAACCAGCGTGGTCGTTTTTTTGGTTAACTTACTATGCATTTATTTTTCGTAGCCATCTTGATCTGGGTATTTTTCGTAGCCAATCTTCCTGATTATTTTGATTATTTATCCATCAAAACAAGCGTGGTCGTTATTTTGGTTAAATTACTATGCATATATTTTTCGTAGCCATCTTGATCTCGGTATTTTCCGTAGCCAATCTTCCTGATTATTTATCCATCAAAATTGATAGTGGTATGAGCACTGGAAATACAGTTAGTCATGGAACCAGAGCCGCCATGTTACAAAACCAGCGTTCGGATGAGGGGCTGCTAGAGTCGAATTTGAGAAACTGCTGCCATATTGATCACAATTGATACTTGCAGTTATATTGATCACAAGGGAATGCTACAACCGCATTGGCGAAGGCTATACCTCTTGGCTTTGGTATCGTACCTCACAATGTGGAGTAAATAACAACATCGGAAGGAAACACCGTAAAAATTTGGATCACCTCCGCCCTCCAGTAAACAAATCATTCACATTATGCTCTACATAACTCTGCTATCTCAGGCATATAGGCCAGCGCCAGATTTTAGCAGCTTTAGGACAAAATTTGCAAGTCCATCAATGGGTGGCTTCTGATCACGCGGAGTCTTCAGATCACAGCAAACCGCAGAACCTCTCTACGATGTTGCCGATATCCGATGAAGTTATCCAGGTCACCCCAATAGAACTTGTTGCAACTCATGATGTCAAATATATGAATCAGTATCATATTCAGCCTTTAGATAAACCTTTTTGGTGATCTGTTATATTCGTATTTCTGATGGAAGTGTGCATGAAACATGACAATTAGTCCTCAGGGTATGATTCTGCATCTGGATCTCCATGTGTCCCTAAAGAAAGCTTAGATTTTAGCTTTCTTCGTTAAAGGATACCATGTTCTGCAGAAAAGTTCAGCTTCTTCAAGGAGTTCCATGCCCTGTGAGAATCATGAGTACACCCGAGATGAACAACCCAAGATATTGAAGAGCATGTTCATTGCTCCATTGGAAGGCCAA
Organism: Avena eriantha; assembly: GCA_910589775.1. NCBI lineage: Eukaryota > Viridiplantae > Streptophyta > Magnoliopsida > Poales > Poaceae > Avena > Avena eriantha. The sequence goes on from OU342746.1 coordinate 254,550,182, forward strand.
GTCAGAGTCCAAGCAGATAACCCAAAGGCTTCAATACCTACTGACTCAGCTAAAGAAGGAACGAGCAAAAGATTGATTCTCCTTACTTAACTGAGCAAACCATTCAGAAATCTGAGTTGCTTGCAGAATACATGGGCCAGATAATTGTCCGGTCGAGCTAGCAACTATTTTATCAAATGTCAACGGAAGGAGACTAAGCAGTGCACCGACGGCGGAAAACTGAACCAGTATGCTCTTTGATGTTGTAAAACTAGTTCCCATTAATACTGATAACTTGTTCCTCAGCTCAATAACTGATTTCATCTCATATCCAACATCATCGACGAAAAACCTACAAAAGAGGATGTGAGAAATCTTCAAAAATGTCATCGGAAAAAACCCGGCAGATAATGTGTATTAGCACTAAACCTAGTACGGAGTAACAGAAGTTGGAACATATGTACACAGAACATGCACAAAAGCATATTTAACAATAGAGAAAAAATGAGTCCAGAAGAGATTATTTCCAACCTTAAAAGGCCCAAAACTAAATAATAAGTCCAAATTTAAAACTAGAGCGGGCAAAGAGATTATTTCACCACTATCAGAACTCAATTAAATAACATATAATCATCGCAAACTACCAGTGATTTCAAAAAAGTTAATCTAGGATAAATAATGAAGCATAATTTTAAAAACTGGACCGGTTAATGAACCACTCAGGGCCTCCATTCACTAGTTCACGGGTCCAGTTCATCAGCTCGACAACTTGACCAGTAAATAAGGAATGGAGTTATTTTCAGTAGTTTAATAGAGAAATGAAGTAGTGCCTCGAACAACAAACTGCCAAGTGTTAGTGTGTTGTGGACAAAGTCACCACTTGGGCTCTCATATGCCCGCACGCAATTTCAGGGCTGCCAATGATCAGGGATTTCTATCAACGGTCGGACCGTCCTAAGGTTTCAAACAAAACCGGATGTAAGATGTAAGATGTCGTTGGAACACTGTACACACTTAAGAGGTTCCATTACAGTCACCTTTTAATAATTATGTTCAAACTTGTGTCATTATCATGAAGACGCTACCTCAAAAATCCACGTAAATCAAATCTCAATTTTCCGAATACGTCTACCAAATATTTCCTAACACGTTCTGTTGGATACTTTGATTAGCAACTACAAGTTCGCACATCCAAGTACGCGTAATACACATTATACACAAGATGTCATAACGCATGTGCACCTGGGGGATTTTTAATGATGGAAAATTGATTAGTCACCCATCATGAAAAAAGGGAGAAGAAACAATTTGATCATTCCTCCATGCTTTTACTTGATGCTTTGGACTTTGTGCATACTTGTTAAATTTTAAAGCCCAATTGGCCTCTTACTACAAAATTAACTAGTTCCCCAGAAACCTTGAATATTTAACCTTAGTGGGCAACAAGCAAAGAGATTAAAGACAGGAGAGGATACACAGGATGAACTAGGCTAACTTCAGTAAGACCTAGTTATATAATTATATCTCTTACTGAAATCCCGTAACATCAAATAAAAAGAACACATTTACCTGTAAAGACATCAATTCGAAAGTGCAGAGTACAAATTTCAGAATGTAATTCCTAAGAATTTATATTTAGAAGCAGAAGGGAAATGGAGCAAACCTTCCAAGTTGGCTGACAAGTACCAAAAGAGCAGCTGAATACTCCTCACATGTGCATGATTCCAAAATCTTCAGAAGACGAACAACAACATTTTTGTATGTCCACTCGCAGCTCTAAAAACAAATACACATAATCAGCCAATAATGAAACTAATGAAGTGTACAACTGCACAGTAAATACTGAATTGCTACTATTAATAGTAGGAATAGATCCGAGTTAAGCAACGTTTCACGAAATTGCCATCATGCTAGAAACAACTATGTTTATTTCTTTCGAAATGATTATTAATTCTGGTTTCACAAAGGAACTGTAGGCAGAGCTGACAGAAAGTTTTCACTTGGAACATTTGCACTGGTGAAACGCATAATCTAATACCTTAAACATGAGGACATGTGCAAAAAGTTCCCTAATGCATGAAATTGTGTTGCTCATAATGCGCATGTTAGATAATTTGGAAAAGCAAAAAAATATTATCAAGGTAAACTGAAATAAAGTAAAGATCACAAAAACAAAGTTGATCATACCATGTAGCTCCCAAACAGCTCAAGCAAGGATATTATCTCAGTATAATAGCACAGGTCCCTCCCGGTAGGATAGTTGATATCCTCAGCAATTTTTGCTTTCTTGGACATACTGCAAGGTTCGCCACAGTTGACCAGCAGCTCACTTGATCCCAAATGAGAACTGTGCTTTCTAATAGCTTCATTTGACTTAACATGATTGATCGATGACAGAGCACATAAATCCAGCTCATCAAGCAGAGAAGGGATAAAAACATCTATGGACACTGTATCCACATCAAACAGGCAATGTGTACAAGATGGGAAAGCTGTTGGTCTATTGGACTGGATATGAGATGACACGAGGCCCAAAGAAGGGTCTGTGCTCTCAAGGAGCAGGACAACCAGCCGTATAGTTGTCATGAGAAGATTACAACTCTTCAGATGTAGCAACTTATCACCACATAGGGAACCAAAGACATGGAGAGCCGACATGGTCCATGAAAGGTTTGCTTTACCCGTCTGAAGAACTCTGTATGAAACCTCTAAAACAACATCCACTCTCTCCACTTTAGCACATATTGAAGCCAACAGGATGCAAGCAGAAATAAACTGGTCTGTAGTCGCAGGCTTAGTGGATACATGCATACCAGTTTCATCATCTAGGTGGCAATATTTGCTACCATCAGAATTCCTAACTCCCATTTTATCAAGAACCACAACTTCTTTGTTCACAAGAAAATCCTCTATCAACGAGACAAGACCATCGAGCTGGCTGCTTTTCAGAAAGACCAAACTTGTTTCCATGTAAGGTTTCACTGCAAAAAATATATCTTGACATCTTAGAAGCTATCTGTATGATATACAATGACTAGCTCAGTACAGCCATAATTGCATGCTGTAACTAGTGTACACGAAGTACAAATAGGTTAATAACAATGCCAATGCTGCGCACAGCCAGAACATAGAGTACTCCTTTGTACAGCAAAGCGAAACAAAATCATTGCACCACAAGAACAATGCTCACCATCACAAACTAAACTTGACAAATAATCATAAAGCACTTCAGAAGAAAACTACTTCCTTATCACAACCTAAACTTCACGAATAATCTAAAATGATGCCATCCACAAATTTTGATTCATGTGTGAAACAATAACATGCCATTGATATAACACTGTAGTTATATGAAAGAGAAGAAAAAAGCACCAATGTCTAGAAGGCAATAACAGTCCATGATGAAATCTGTGGTTACACAAAGTTGATAGGCACATATAAATGGTACTCCCTCCGTCCAGAAATAACTGACTTGGATTTGTCTAGATTCGAATGTATCTAGATGCATTTTAGTGTATAGATACATTTGAATCTAGACAAACCCCAAGTCAGTTATGTATGGACGGAGGGAGTATATCAAACTGCAGCATTTAAGAAATAAGTTCCTGCTAATAGAACAGTATCAAGGTTAAACCAGATGTATGCACAAAGTTCTTGAGCAGTATAAAAGGATCAAAATTGCAAACCCAGTTATTACTCTGCACGAGAAGGGAAGGGGAAAACAATGAAAAAATTGAAATACCGAGAGCCTGATCGTCATCATACCAGTCATGGAAAAGGCTGACGAAGCAATGTATTGGTCAAGAACAGGATTGCTTGTCAACTTACGGACATCCCATAACAATAGGGAAAAGATGAGGGGAATCCTTTCCCTGCATAAGAAAACAAAAGTGTTAATATTTGTAACATGAATGCTAGTGGTAAGTGTGGTAGTAATATAAGAGCTTGTAACTGCTACAGTGAATAGAATAAACAGTGAGCTCAATGCAAGCAGACATACTCCAGAAGTAGCAAGGGTTCGGTTGATACTCTTTCAAGTAATGAACCATCAACAAGAACATCCTGAGAAAGTTTGCTAGCTTCCGAAATCAGGGCCTCCCAATAGTACAGTGTCTTTATTATACTGCTTCTTTTCAAACTAGTAACTCCAACAAAGTCTAGACTGTTGTTTCCGGCTCCATGACAATGACCATTAACACCATCTGAGGTCAAATTGATCGGCTGAGCTTCTTGTGCTTTACTTAATCCAGCATTACTTTGAAGTTCAGGATCTGATGATGTGGTACAAATTTGATCTGACCTGCTTTCATTAGGCACCTCCTTGCATAGATGCAAAATGGCATTTGCATTTCCTGAGAATTGCGGTCCAACGGCATTGTCTGACTCCACAGCGAGGGAAACTACAGCATTTGAGGCCTCATTCCCATGTGAAAGGCAGCGCAAGGAGGCTGTAGCTGATGCATCAACCGATTTAGCGTTATAAGAAACATTAGCTGCTGCAGTAGATTTACCGTTTGCACACAACTCCACAACACTGCCGCCATGTTCAGTTCTACTATAGGTGGATGACTGAAACTTACCGTTCCGAGACAAATTGCCATCGGACCTTGATGTAGGACAGTCTCTATCGTATCTGTCATTATTGCCACAAACCAAATCAGGAGGCATGGGCCTTTTAGTTATAGTGGGTAGCACAATGGGCACGTCTGGTGAAAGAGGCGTCTCCATTGCCTTCCTAAACTTCTCTTCATCAGCATCATTGTCCAAATTGAGCAACTTCAAGCAGTCCCCTTTGATCAGTTTCTCAAAGGAGAGCAATGAATCAAACTTGCTACCTTCACAAGCATTTCCTGCTCCAGGAGAGGGCACTTTAGCACAGCCACTGAAGGATCTATCAATAACAACAGGACCTTTCTTCCAATTATTTTGCAAGCCATCTTCCCTCATACACGCCATGACGTTATTTCCTTGCTGCAGACATGAACGATCATCATTGAATGGCAAATTATCATTTGTAGTGGCATCAAGGGGAAGTGATTCTACAATGTTTTTGGTCCTTTTTCTCTTCCTACCGCCTTTGGGCATTTGATCAGCAACTTCTGTACCACCAGGAAATGACAGTTTTGATGCTTTCCGTTGATAAGAATGACCGGAAATCTCCAGCTGCGCTCTATCATCTTGTTTCCTAGTACTGCAGCTTTTAGGGGGTACCTCTGGAGTTGTTGAGCTCTGGTTCTTTCTGGTACCTGTTGATGCAAATAGGCTTTCCTTACCCTGTGAGCCCATGAACTTTTTATCAGATATGGATGTCGGACATGAAGATCTCTGGTGACTTTTTGAGTTTGTTCTGGGAGCACTACCAATAGGAGGCTCTAATTCAGAACTAGTACCTGAGATTGGTCTTGTGCAGCTTTCTCTAGGTAACTGATATGAAGTGTATTCTCTTGGGGCAGAAGTGAAAGGAACCATCCCATCTTGTAACCCGAAATATGGGGCAGGAACTGGATTATGAGGAAGAAGAGCATGTTTACTATGTTCTAAGTCATGTTCCTTTGGTTGTGGCTTCAACTGCCAAGATGACAACAATGATGATGACATCAGTTAATATAGGCAGGCAATAAAAATAAATCTAAATGAACATTTTTAAACTTAAAAGGATGCATATGTAACACAGTAAAGATTCAGCCGCTGGTTAACAGAATATTACTCCCGTCAACATGTAATTTCTTATTATGAATAACTAACTAATATGCACTAATATGTATTAAACTTCAGATTCTCTTAACTTTCATCACTAATAATGCACGGAAGTGTGGACCTGGAAACATAAACATCACTAACATTTAATGCGTTTAAAAAAATATGCATTATAAAATGAACTGGCAGCAAAATGTTAACAATGTTCGGCATATTTGTTGTCAAAACCATCATAAAATAAAAATATATGGTACTTGATTACAGAATAGAAAAGGTTAGGATTGGTAGAGCCTCCAAACTGGTATCAATTTGTGAACAAAGGAGGTAATAATTTCTTGCTGTAAAAAAACCTTTGTTGTTGTTATCATCCACCATTTTTCAATGTGAACAAATAAAGATTGACAAGCAGCAGTCCTCTGTATCCTTTTGTAAATAGTAGTTTTCTGAGCATGCTAACAAAAAAATCCACCATGGCAATTTCGGAAGACATGCGCACATCTGTATATGAAGAAAAATTATTTGTTTGTAGTAGCACGTTAAAATTATTGTACGTTAAGTTCAGAATTATTTGCTACCATCATAACTTTGAGGCTTACTAAACTCCCTTCGTAAGTTACATAAGCATACTATGTTCAGATTTATACTAAACTCCCTTCACAAGTTCAGCTAATGATACAGATAAGTAGCAACCAGGATACATACCCTTGCCAATACATGAACATCTCCAATACCACCAGCAAGATAATCATCAAGCCTGTTAAACCGGCTCAGTGGCTGCATCCAGTCCTGTTTCAGGAGCTGAAGCTCCCTTCTTATCAACGCTCTATCCAACTTTGATTCACTTTTTACATGCTTTAGCTGATCTTTTTTCCGCTTCAGCTTCTCTTTGAGAAGTTTTATTTTTGCACTTTCACTGGCTCCATCAACATGTTGTCTTCCATCTTTGCCAAAATCATCAGACTTCCTCTGTAAATATTCACCTCGTTTTCTCTCCTCTTCCAGCTTCTGTAACAGTTGGTCTGCACGGTTTTTCTCACACGCAACATTCTTTCTTTGAGTCTCAATGCTAACTTGCAAGTTTTCATTCAGTTTCTTCTGCTCCTCCAACTGTGCAAACAAATGGTCAGAGCGTCTCTTTTCTTCCACCACTTTTTTCCTCTCAACTTCAATTAGCTTTTTGTTCTTTTCCACTAACATTTTTTCTGAATCAGAACATTTCTTTTCTCTAGCAGCCTTCTGCTTCCCTGCTTCAGCCTTTTTATATGCCTCCCCTGTTTTCAGAATTTGAGCAGACAACTGCGATCTAGTTTCATTAACTTCAATCCTTAATTTTTCACATGATACCTTCAAATCACTGGCTACTTTTCTCTCCATATCAGCGAGCCTTTTGTACTCTTCAGACTTCTTTGTTTCAGAATTCAGTAATTTTTGCCCTTCTAACGCCTTCCTCCTTGCTTCTTCGAGTTTTTTCTTCTCAAAATCTGCTTTTGACTTTTCTTCTCCTAAAACCTGTTTGAGCCCTCTATTTTCTTCCTCCAACTCAGAGATCCGCAAGAGCTCATTATCATTTTTGCTGATATTTTGTGTTTGGTGCAGGGCTGAGTTCTCTGCCTTCAGTTCAATTACCTCTTTCTCCAAGGTATCTCTGGCATCAGACTCACTTTCCCTAGCTGCTTCTGCCGAATCAGCTCGGAGACGCTCCTCCTTGCAAACTGCTCATCCAGAACACATATATTAGTGCATGATGCATATAAACCATAAAGGTTTAAAGCTGGAGGGGTAAAGCTATAAAAAGACCAGACTTCCACAAGGTCTTATGGTGACAGCCATCTTAAGTATTTATTATATTTCTAAGTAAGTGCAATTCGGACAACGACTATAAATTGTAAGAAAATTATAGGTGTTTCGCAAAAGAAACATTAAGAGAAAATAAACATACTTTGAAAGGATCATCTTCCGTGGGATAGGTGCCTTCTGTTAAATTCCTGGTAGCATGCTACTAACACGCTAATAGAATTTAGAGCATTAGATACTTCATAACAACAATTTTCTAATTCATAAATGCTTTGGTTTTCCTTGATGAAGAAAACGATTGAATTGCAACAGCGAAGATACATATTAGAATTGCATGCATCAGAACAATCAGTGGCACAACTAACCAAAGTGTCATTTCAAAAGCTAGTGTGCCTACCAGACATTTAAATTTGTTCTTGTTCATCTGCAAGGTGCGTGTCCGTACAAGACCCCAGCCAACTAAAGTCATAATGCAGAACCGAATCAGCACACCACGAACAGTCAGGGAACTGCATACCTTCTTTGAGAGTGGATATCTCAATTTGCAGCTTGTCAACCTCGGTGTTCAGGAGCTTCACCCCCTCACGCAGCACCTTCCGGCCCTTCTCGACCTGCTGGTACTTCTTCCACAGCTACGGAGACAAAATAAAATGAATAAGACAGGGGATCAAGCGAACACATGGAGAAAAAATGCAACCAAGATTCGAGGAGGGGGAGTCGGTTGTCCTTTTTTTTTCCCGAGAAAAGGGGAGAGGGGTCGGTTACCTTCGCGCAGCACGGATTAGGGCCGCCGGCCCCGCCGGAAGCAGCGGCAAGGGGCGGCGCGTCGGCGGAGGATTCGTTCTCCGCCGGCTCCGCCGCCATGGTGAGGGTTGTGGGGTTTAGGGTTTGAGCGGCCGGTGTGGGCTTCCACCTTCCAGTGCCCAGGAGGAAGGAGGCATCGAAATTGAGATGGAACGGGAATCGAATCGAGTGCCTCGTGCGCGGCACGTGCGAGGAGCGACGAGACGAGACTGAGGCGGTGAAGTCGGGACGTTGAGAAGTACATATACTGGGCCGAGAAGTGAAACTTGGGCCAACATCGCCCCCTTATCAACCGAGAGACCTTAATCTTGCCATTAACAGACGGTAAACCTTGATAATGATAAGGCAAAAAGGTAAGACAAAATTTAAACGCCGTTGCCGGGGATCGAACCCGGGTCACCCGCGTGACAGGCGGGAATACTTACCACTATACTACAACGACTAATGTGCTTTTTAGTTTAAATACGTCAATTCTATAAACCTCATATAACAAATACATATCTACATATCTTTTTTTTTTTGAGGGAAAACAGATACAGTACTCCATCCATTCATAATTACCTCGCATCCTAGGTTTAGTCAAAGTCAAATTTTGTCAAATTTAATCATATATTTAGGAAAAAATATCAACATTAACAACATAAAAGCTATTGTATTAGAATTATTATAAACTATATTTTCATATTATATGCATTGCAAATTATGGATGTTGATATTTTTTCATATATTGTTGGTCAAATTTTGCAAAGTTTGACTTTGACTAAACCAAGAACGCGAGGTAATTGTGAATGGAGGGAGTACATATTTATTCCATCAGAACCAAAGGAGATGGTTGCACAGTGAGAAGGAAGCCCAGCTATCTAATCGTTGTCCTTATGATACATGAATGTTTTGTCGAAAGGTATTGGATTTGAATGGGACATCACTAACATGGGTTTATTTAGCCAGCGCATCCGAGCACCAGGCTACCTAATATACTTCCTTCATCACAAGATATAAGCAACTTTATTATGATTTATGATAGAATAACATTTGTACATTTGACAGAAATATTTTGTTATTCATAGACATGTCATGATAATATTACCATTATTTGTATCCTCCGATCCATATTATTTGTCATTGAAATGGATGTATCTAGGGCTAAAACATGTCTAGATATAGCTATTTTAGTGAAAAGTAATATAGATCGGAGAGAGTAACTCTTTTTATTTCAAAAATCAGTATGTGATCAAATCAAAGAAGTATGGACTCCATGATATATTCCCTTTGACCTATTATGAATCAAAGAAACTATGTGTTTGAATTTTAGGAGGGTCTTAGGCCCATGGGCCAAGTAAATTACTAAAAATCGCATATGACTCACTCATGCATAAGAGGTGGGAGTAAAGGTTTAATCTCACATTACTATTTTGGATGAAGTTGGACCTCCTTATAAGGGAGACTCTTATATCATTCACTACAACATGTGAAGAGAAGTGTTTTACGCATGCTCCTCCTATGTCACTTGTCCTGCCATGCGTGTTCAATTTGTGTCACATTTTTTGTTGTTTAGGAAAGGATGTGTTAATTCCCACATGTTTTGAGCCACTTATTACTTATATGAGAAGAATCATATCGTATATGTTCACCTATCTGCACCAATTCCAAATATATGTGCCACCTCCAAGTCATGTCCATCCTACTTCTCGGTATGCATCACAACCAAGAGAATAAACCTTCGGAACCATGTCTCTTGAGATTTAGTATGGGATAGGGCGATAAGGTCTTTGCTGAACACACGTGGGTGACTTCTCACGATACCATTGACTACATCGATTATGTTGTTGTGGATGTATCCATCGACTACACATGTGTTTTTTGGAACTAGTGGCGGAGCTATGCACATGTTAGAGGGGGCACCGCCCCAGACTTTCAGTGAAGAAAAAATATTTTAGGGGCTTAGGTGAAGTTTCCGAGTCATTTGCTCCCCGAAACATTGAAATATTGCCTTCCCCCCCCCCCCCAAGAAACCTAAGCTAGCTTTGACACTCTTGTGAATGATCCCATGACTACCCCGACTGGTCCCAACGTCTCCGTTATTGTAGTCGTCGTCAAGACAACAACCAAGATTGTGGTATATGTTCCCTTATCCCTAGCAATAGGTATCGTTCTTAGTTTTCTAGTACTAGCAATTAAGATAGATAAGTTACATACCAAGTTGCATTTCTAGTTTGTGTATTACTATTTATTGGGTTGATCTGCTTAGATTATTTGTCATGTGGTATCTAGTTTATTTCCGGATTAAACATTTTGAAATATTACCATATATATTCAAAATTATGTATTATGGATACTTGATTTCCCTATTCTCTCGGTGACTAGACCTAGTGTCCTATTTCTTAGACTGTGAGACCATATCAATCACTGTTACCCGAGGATACTCAGATAGCATCAAACGTCATCTAGTGACATGTTGATTATAAAGGTGTGTTCTGGTATTCGGAGGAAAAGTTGAGACAATATGCGTCAAGAGCGGGATTTGTCCATCCACGTGACGGAAAAGATACTCAAGGGCTCACTTGGAGAAGTTATATCCAATAGTTGCGCAGCGTGTGATTTAATCACAAGAATATCACTTGTCGGAACGAGTAAAATAGCATTTGGTGATAACAAGATTAAACACGACATAGTGATGTCATTGATCAGATCTCGGATAATGCAAGTATCGAGAGACAAAAGTAATACGACACGATGTTCATGGTTTAGCGACGAAAGATTCATGGAATGCACAGGGTTCAACATGGCCATCCAGGTCCCTGTGATGATCATTGGTACGGGAGGGTCCCAACCATGTCTGGAGTGTTCCCGGACTGTGGGGTATCACACTTAAGGGCTTGATGCTCAGGGAGTGTTTTGGTATCGGTAGAATTACCGAAGAAAAGAGGGAGAGAAAACCGGAAGGGTTTCGGTAAGTTCGGAGGATGTCCGTAGTGGGGTGGAAGGAGTTCCATAGCCATGGGGATTTAATAATATGTAAGTGAATGCTGAATAATGATTTAATCATTTATTTATATTTATTCAATAAAATAAAAATAATTAAAATGGTCAAAGTACCTAATTGGGCCAAAATCACTAGGGAAAAGGGCCCATGAGGGAAAGACCAAGGGGAGGAAGGAGGAGGGATAGCCGGCTGGGCTAAGGCACCCCGCGCGGGGCCCACTTGGGCCCTAGCCAGCGCTAGCCAAGCCCCCCTCTCCTTTGTTTAGTCCCACATGGCTAAGGCAATTGCCTATGTGGGGTTTTTTCCCTATATGAAGAGAGGTATTTTGACAAATTAAATACACAATAACCAATAAAAGGTTTTGTCTCTTTTGGGGAAACCTCTAGTTGTTTCTCTCTCTCCCGTGACTGTGATCCCAAGTCCGGATCGCGCGAGCATGAGTCTTCATCACCGTGGAGCGTCGTCGCACTACAGGATTTGGATCCAGAAGCTCTACTTCCACAATTGTTACTGGATCAGTGGAACGGGAGTCATCGTCAGGCACCAGACGTGTGTAACTCCCTGCGAGGTGCAACACTTGAGGCACTAGAAGTCGTTGGAGCCGCAGGATCCGCAGGACTTCAACACGACCTCAAGGTCTACCTTTATGCACTTACTTTGATAGCATAGTGGCCATTCTTAGTTCTATGTGCATTGTCCCAAGAGTAGTTGATTGATGCATACCTTGATATTGCTTGTTTTAAACTATTTTTATCTAGTCACTCTTATGAACTTTGAAGGTGTCCTATGCATTTATATTTGCTACTCTATGAGGGACAAGCTGAATATTATTATGCTATGTTTTCTTTATGTGAAACAAACAAACGTCTTGCAAAGCATTGTTATTCATGAATCTTTTGTTTGTGCCTTTTCATGTTGAATCATAGTTTCTTTATCTTATAGCTAGAACTTTATCTTTCATGTTTTGATGGAAGTACTGTGATCCCAGCTTTGAATGTTTTACAAATACTTTGATCAAGTCTTTGATGGTGCATGTCACCTCAAAAATTAGTCTTTCTTTTTATCACTTACCTACTCGAGGACGAGCAGGAGTTAAGCTTGGGGATGTTGATACATTGCAAATGTATCTATAATTTTTGATGTTCCATGCTTGGTTTTACCCACTTTCTTGTGTTTTGCCCACACTTTGGAGTACTTTTCATATGATTTCGTGGACTAACCTATTAACAAGAGCCACAGTGCCAGCTGCCTATTTTCTGCTGTTTTTGGTTCCAGGAAAGTCAGAAAATAAATATTCTCGGAATTGGACGGGACAAAAGCCAAAGTGCCTATTTTTCCGGAAGTCATCAGATGCCAGAATACGAGACTGAGAAGGGATGGGGGTCAGCCACACCACCTGGCCGCGTGGCCAAGCCTGGCCCGTACCAGGGGGTGGTCTGGCCGACCCCAGCACCCCCTCGGCCTCTCCTTCCGCCTATAAGATGCCCTCGGGACGCAAACCCTAAGTACCTGATCAAAAATCCACGAAAGAGTCTGTAGCCGCTATCATCTCCATCCCTAGATCGGGAAGGATCTGAAGCTCTTCCCGGCACCCTGCCGGAGAGGGGAATTCACCCTGGAGGCCTTATTCATCACAATGCAAGCCTCCGGTGTGATGCGTGAGTAGTTCATCCTTAGACTATGGATCCATGTAGTAGCTAGATGGCGGGTTCTCCTCCTTTGTGCTTTCATGTCTAGATCTTGTGAGCTCCGTTCATGATCAAGATCATCTATTTGTAATTCTGCATGTTGTGTTTGCGGGGATCCGATGAATATTGAGATGCTATTTCAGATTGATTATTGATTCTATCATGTCTTTGTTATTTGTGATCTTGCATGATTTCCGTTGTTAGTAGCTATCTTGGCCAAGTAGATGCTAGCAACTCCAAGAGTTAGTATTTATGCTCGATAGTGGGTTCATGCCTCTGGTAATCTGGGGAAGTGACAGAAATATCTAAGGTACTAGATGTGCTATCGCTACTAGGGAGAAAACAACAATCCTTTGTTCATAGAACAATCGTATTGTTTACTTTACATGCAATTCGTAAAGCAATAATCTGTTGCTTGCAACTTAATACTGGAGGGGGTCGGATGATAACCTGAAGGTGGATTACTAGTCATAGATGCAGTTGGATGGCGGTCTATGTATAATGTTGAAATGCCCAATCAAGTTTCAAAGGAGTCAAGATGATTAGTATATGCATGTATTGCTTTCTCGATGTTTGTCAATTGCCCTGCCGTAATTTGTTCGCCCAGCATGTTATCTATCTAAGGAGAGCCACCTCTAGTGAACTACGGATCTCGGTCCTTTCTTTTACATACAATCTACAAACTATTTACTGCTTTGTGTTTACTTTCTGCAAACTATTACTTCCTTCCATTCGATATGTTTAATCCTTTGTTTTCAGCAAAACACGGTGAGATTGACAACCTCATCCCAAGTTGGGGATAGAGTTCTGTGGTTGTGTTGTGCAGGTCTCCACGTTGCTACTAGCGCCGGTAGTGTGCCCTGCCAAGGCTCAGCTAGCAACACCTTTGGGGTGTTTCCTTGCTCCTACTGGTTCGATTAAACCTTGGTTTCATAACTGAGGGAAACTTGTTGCTGTGCTCATCATACCTTCCTCTTGGGGTTCCCCAACGAGCTCCACATCAACACCGAGCCATCATGCTTCTTATTGTGTGCTAGTATTAGATACTCGACGGTAGCCTAATAAGATGATCCCTAATAAAAATACCAATGAAAGTGTTCTCCCTTAAGTGTGCACCACCAAGAAAGTTCTCCGTTATGAGGTAGGTCATGACGATCGGGTGTCAGACATAACTGCATTCACATACAGTGGTTGTAAGCCATGTTGCACAGCGGATACACTAAGGTTGCATGTGTAGACATTGCCTCGGAACACGGATGGTTGAAAGATCGAGCACGAGTCGCATGAATTATGTGGTCGACGTTTCGGTGTCCACCTTTGCAACTATATCACTGGTGAAAGGGAAATGGACGTCGCCTAGAGGAGGGGGGTGAATAGGCGTTTTAAAAATATTATGGTTTAGGCTCTAATAAATGCGGAATAAAACTTAACGTTTAATTTATCAAGCCAAAACCTATATCCACTAGGTTCACTAAGTGCACCAACAACCTATGCTAAGCAAGATAAGCAACAAGGTGATAGCAAGATATAGTACTTCAAGCACGAAGGCTATCACAATGTAAATTGCATAAGTAAAGGGCTCGGTTGAGAGATAACCGATGGACGCGGAGAAGATGATTTGTTTCCCGAAGTTCACTTCCAAAGAAGCTACGTCTCCGTTGGAGAGGTGCGGGGTCACAATGAACTTCGAATGCCACAAGTGGCTCACCTCGAGGTGTGGTGGCACGATGCTCACCCAACGCCACACAAGGCCTCACCCCAAGATGCGAAGGCACACAACCTACCGATGCCACAAAAGGCTCACCCTATTATCTCATGAGCTCGCCACAAAGGCCTACTCACGTTCCACAAAGGCTCGTACAAGGCTTGGGGCAATCTCCACAACTCAATTGGAGGGCTCCCAAGAAATGCCACAAAGGCTCCACAATGCCACAAAAGGCCAACAAGCTTGGGGAACCTCCACAACTTAATTAGAGCCCCAAGAACACACCACAACTCCACACAACCGTCTAGGGTTCCAAGAACCCAAGAGAAACAAGCCCAAGGGCTTGAACTCGCCGAATCTTCGAGGAGAACTCAAACCTATGCACCAAATGCGAGAGGCAAGTCCTTCTCTCTCAAATTCCACCAAAGCTACAAAAGCTATTGGGGGAATAAGAGAGGAAGAACACAAGAGGAGAACACAAAACTCTCCAAGATCTAGATCCCAAGGATTCCTTCACAAAGAAGGGATTTTGCTTGGTCGGGCTTGTAGATCTAGATCTCCTCTCTCAAATCCCTCAAAAAGATGCAAGAATCATAGGAGGGGGAAAGGGAGAGGGCAAGCTCTTCAAGGTCAACAATGGAGGAGAGAGAGAGAGCAAAAACCAAGAAAAAGCAAGATCAGGCCGAAGGGGAAAGGGGAGCTCCTTTTAAAGGGCTCTTCGATCTGCCTATTACCCACAGAATCGTGCACGGCCGGTAGTACTGGTGGGTGGCCGGTACTACCGGTGGCACTCAGCCAACGGTCCAAAAACATGGTGCAAACGAACACAAAAACGAGGCCGGCCGGTACTACTAGTGGGTCACCGATACTACCGCCTGGGCCGGTACTACCGCGCAAGATTCGTACCGAAGTTCTGTCAAATAGCACAGACCAGGCAGAGAGCATACTGAACCGGAAGTTCACCGGAAGTTGGGCCGGTATTAACACTGGTACTACCGGCGACATTTCTGCTCGAGCGGTACTTCCGGCGTCTGGCCGGTACTTCCGGTCAGAGAAACTTCAGAACCAGAAACGCCACAACTTTTGCATCCGAACTCCAAACGAGATGAAACCAATACTAGAGGGGGTTCGGATGATAACATGAAGGTGGATTATTAGTCATAGATGTAGTTGGATTACGGTATATGTATAATGTTGTAATGCCCAATAAAATCTCATAGGAGTCAAGATGATTAGTATATGCATGTACGCTTTCTTGGTGTCTGTCAATTGCCCCGCTGTAATTTGTTCACCCAACATGTCATCTATCTTAAGGAGAATCGCCACTAGTGAGCTATGGACCCTGGTCCATTCTTTTACCATCAATCTACAATCTACTATTTACTATTTACTTTTTACTTTTTGCAAGAAATTACTACCTTCCACACAATACGTTTAATCCTTTGTTTTAGCAAAACCGATGAGATTGACAACCTCACTGTAAGTTGGGGCAAAGTTCTGTGGTTGTGTTGTGCAGGATTCCAAGTTGGAGACAAAACCTTCGGGTTGTTTCCTTGCTCCTACTGGTTCCATAACCTTGGTTTCATAACCGAGGGAAAACTTGCTGTTGTGCTCATCATACCTTCCTCTTGGGGTTCCCAACAAGCTCATCGTATTTTGAGCCATCAGTATATTACAATATTATGTCGTATTCCTAAAAGAGATTCTGAAAATAGTTTTGGAATAGGAATTGATTAAGGAACTGTCCTTGGTCACTCGAATTAGGAATCACATTAAGTTAAACATCAGTGGTTGAAAGAAAGAAAAGGATGATCGCCATCCACTATGTTGAGAAATAGGTTCTAGAAACCATGATGACAACTTAACATAATATATGAACCAAGAAGGAATGTTTGAAAAGTGATTAAGTTTGAATCACGAAACATTGATCTAAGTTTGTCCACAGTGTCTGAATAAGAACTGTAGACATGTTTTCAAATCTATGAAGGATGAAATAATTTAAAACATAAAGGGTTATGTTATGAGGGCATGTGTTAACCTTAGAAGATTGGAAATCCTTGCATCGATAATACCAAATGAAGTCAATAAGGAAGCGAGGTGATAAAACATCGAAATTTGTACATAGTGCACTAGTGTTTCGATGATTACATTATAATAAAATATTAGGGTACCATCTAAAGTGATGTATATTTTTGTGGCGGGACTGATTGGTATTTGTGCAAAATGTGTGTCCCAGGGCATAGTGCCCATGAGAAAGCTTGTTATGGTTGATCTAATGTCACTGTTGGCTCTTGGAAACCAACCTCATTCTGTTGCCATGACTGTGATGCATACACAAAGATGCTATCATGTGATGATAAAATATTAATATCGATCAAGGTGACATCAGTAAGTTGCAAAGGATTTGGGGCTGTAAAAGTCTAGACCCAAGACTCAACCTCTTCCATGAGCAAGCATGATCAAAGGTGCCAGGATATATGGTGCCAATGATTACTAACAAATGCAGCTAGTTTATTTGTGCTCTAGTGCAAGTGGGAGACTGTTGGAAATATGCCCTAGAGACAAATAATAATATGGATTATTATCATATTTCATAAAGTTTATGATTAAGTTTTATATCGTGCTATAACTGTATTGAAATGGAACATCAATACACATGTGATATATAAACAACCAGGAGTTCCTGGTGAAGCTCTAGTCACTAGTTCATTGGTCAACATATGATCAAGGTTTCTTGATCATGTGGCATTTATGCCAGTTGACAATGGAGTCACCTAATTGAGAGAATGAGATGATGAGTTATACCCAACCTAAGCATCATGACCCGATCATGTCACTAAGTTCAAGTTGTGATGATTAGAAAAGACCTAGTGTCCTATTTCTCATACCGTGAGACCATATCAATCACTGTTACCCAAGGATACTCAGATAGCATCAAACGTCATCTGGTGACACAATGATTATAAAGGTGTATTCTGGTATTCAGAGGAACAATTGAGGCAATATGCATCAAGAGCAGGATTTATCCATCTGCGTGACAGAAAAGATACTCGAAGGCCCACTCAGAGAAGTTATATCCAATAGCTGCACAACGTGTGATTTGATCACAGGGATATCACTTGTCAAAATGAGTCAAATAGCATTTGTTGATAACAAGATTAAACACGACATAGTGATGTCATTGATCAGATCTCGAACAATGCAAGTATCAAGAGACAAAAGGAATATGACACAATGTTCATGGTTCAGCGACGAAAGATTCGTGGAATGCATAGGGGTAAACATGGCCATCTAGGTCCCTCTGCTGATCATTGGTACTAGAGGGTCCCGACCATGTCTGGAGTGTTCTCGAACCATGTGGTATCACGCTTAAGGGCTTGATGATGCTCAGAGAGTGTTTTGGTATCGGCAGAATCACCGAAGAAAAGAGAGAGAGAAAACACGAAGGGTTTCGGTAAGTCCAGAGGATGTCCGGAGTGGGGTGGAAAGAGTTCCATAGCCACAAGGATTGAATAATATGTAATTGAATGTTGAATAATGATTTAATCATTCATTTATGTTTTATTAAATAAAAGAAAAATAATTAAAATGGTCGAAATACCTAATTGGGCCAAAATCCCTAGGGAAAAGGGCCCATGAGGGAAAGACCAAAGGGAAGAAGGAGGAGGGGTGGCCGGATAGGCCAATGCACCCTGTGTGGGGCTCACTTGGGCCCTAGCCGGCACCGTCCAAGCCCTCCTCTCCCCTCTCTTTTGTTTAGTCCCACATGGCTATGGCAATTGCCTATGTCGGGGGTGTGTGTGTTTCCCCCTATATAAAGAGAGGTATTTTGACAAATTAAATACACAATAATCAATAAAAGGTTTCCTCTCTTTTGGGGAGACCTCCAGTTGTTCCTCTCTGTCTCTCTCCCGTGATCATGGTCCCAAGTCCGAATCGCGCTAGAAGGAGTCTTCATCACCGTGGAGCCCCGTCGCGCTGCGGGATTTGGATCTAGAAGCTCTACTTCCGCAACTGTTGCTAGATCGGATGAGCGGGAGTCATTGTCAGGCACTAGACGTGTGTAACTCCCTACGAGGTGCAACAGTTGGGGCACTAGAAGTCATTGGAGACGCAGGACTTCAACACGAACTCGAGGTCAGCTTCGGTTCGTCTACATCAACCACGCTCTCCCAAGCGTTGACAACGATTTTCGGTCTTCAAGGGTAAGTTCACGAAAAGCCCCTCCTATTACTGCATTACTAATAGATAGGTCATGGCATTAAGGTTATTGGCATAGGGAAAATTTATTGTTTTCATGCGCGAACCCCTACATCCTATGGCATTTTCGAGTTTGAATGTTTTACTAGTTCTTCTTTTAGGAAGTCTTCATACCTTTCTTCATTTGGTTCTATCCTCCTTTGTTGGGATATGATGTTTCTCCACACTATATTTTAGATATTGTTGTCCTCGTCAAAACAAGCCCAAGATCATCGAAATCGGAGTCTAGATACAAAAGTTATTGCGTTTTTCGTGAAGTCTGTTGCATCCGGGTTGTGGATCTGGTCCGATCAGTTCCCACACCGAACGGTTCGATGTCAGCGCTGGTAGATCGGCTCGTAGACCGGATTTCTCGGTTTTCATGAACGAGTCTATTACGAGATGGTATCCATAGACTTTCTGGTCTATAGGCCGGTCCACCGACCTGGGAACCGAGTTTCCCGGTCCGACCAACATTTAGATTGTGTCCTCGTAGGAATCCTCCCAACGGTCATATTTGCTTTCCCCTGTATAAGGGGGTTCTTCCCCATCATTTTTTGAGTGTTCTTGACCACAAAATTGACAAGCATTGTTGAACCTCTCGAGCTTGCCTCCTCTCTCTTCCCTCCTATGAATATGATTCTTGCATCTTTTTAAGGGATTTGGAAGAGGAGATCTAGATCTAAAATCCCCACCAATCAATTCCTCCTCTAAGTGAGGGGAACCCATTGGATCTATATCTTGAAATCATTGGTTGATTTCTACCATTGCTCTTCCTCTCTAATTCCTCCCTAGCACTTGTTACTTTAGTGGGATTTGAAAGTGCAGGATTTGAACACCCTTGGTGTTCCATCTTTGCATTCTTGCATAAGTGTTGAGCTCTCCATTATGATTTGTTCAAGTGAGAGACCGTGAACTTGTTACTCTTGGAGGGTGACCTCCTAGTTGGCTTGGCGGTTGGTGGCATGGTGTCCTCTTTGTGGAAGATTGTGAGGAGTCTCGGGCTTCTCCTTCGTGGAGCTTGTGAAGTGGTTGTGGAGCTTGCCATCTCCGGTGTGGAGGGAAAGCTAGCCATAAGGAAAGGGCCTAGTCCTTTGTGGGATAGACTCGGAGAAGAAGGTGAGCCTTCATGGCGTTGGGAAATCCTTTGTGGAATCCCACAACTTTCCGGCGCTTTTTTGAATGCATGACTAGCGCTTCCTATGAGAGTAGCCCCCCGAGTCGTCATTCGAGTCGTAGATTTGAATGAGGAATCAGAGCTTGCCACTCGGAGATCTTGTATGTGCGTGACCAGCGCTCCAGTTTGGAGTAGCTCCCGAGTGTCTGGCTGAGTCATAGACTTGGGCAGAGACTCGAGTCTTGTATCTTGTAGACGCAGTCGATAATCATCGAG
This sequence comes from Avena eriantha, assembly GCA_910589775.1. Lineage (NCBI taxonomy): Eukaryota > Viridiplantae > Streptophyta > Magnoliopsida > Poales > Poaceae > Avena > Avena eriantha. The sequence continues at coordinate 254,570,464 of OU342746.1, forward strand.
GTGAAACCACTAAACCGGAAGTGCATCGAGTCAGCGTCTCACGCATAAGGAGCCAAGAGTCGACACTGCAGTCAGAGTCGACGTAGCGAAGTCATGCAGCATTTTAGCCGAGTGAGTCAACGATGCGGATGGACTCGACGTAGTCGCTTCTGTTAGGTGCGCGGCCATCGTTGTGTCACATCTGTCAACAACTAACATGGTCATCCGAGGAGAGTGTCGACTCGGGTCTTGTCGTATATTAACACGACTAGTGTTGATCGACTCCGTGGTGGACCTGATAGAATAGGTGGATGCAGTCGATGTCCTTGTAAGCTGCATAAAATGCAAAGAATTGTTTAAGCACTTGTATCTTATAAAGTTTATTTGCCTTTTGGCTTGTTATAACACTTTTTGGTGCCAATCGAGTCGACACTTTTGCACTGTATGCTAGGCCTTTTCGTTAGCCTGATTACCCCTTGACGAGGGGTAACCTCGGCCATGCCCATGATGATGGACTTGGGGTTTCGCTAAAAAGAGAACGCTGGGGATTTCATCGGATGTCAGGAAAATGATGAAGACAAAGTCGCCTGAATATTGGGAAAACACACTATTACAAGTTGTCCCCTAGCTTTCGATACCCTCGCTTGGTCTTCTCCCGTCCTATATATAATAGGAAGGGTCTCAAAGCTGTATGCGGATAGGTTTCATACACGCGTGATTACAATACCAACATAATGTCGGTTCATGGTTTCTTTCCTAATACAATCAAAGTCATTGTTGGTTGCTTCCTTGGGCTATTATCTGGAATCTTCATGGGCCGTAGGCCTTTTACCCAATGTAGGGTAGCGAATAATGAGAATTCGAGTAATCATACCCATGTCAGTAGCCCCCGAGACTCTATCTCAATCGCAGTTTTAGGTTGAGTCTCAAAGTTTTCTTTTTTTCCTTCTTTCTTGTTTCTTGATTTTTATTTTTTGTAGGGATTTTGGTACAACGAGTATGATGCTTCCGACGGATCAGGAATCAGTTAATTGCTCCTGGGCAAAAACAAGGTTAACCTACATCAAACTCAAGTCCGCAGGCTCGAATCCGGAATTTGTAACTGGTGTAATTCAGCTCGAGCCACTAAGGTCTTACCGAATACTAAATTCCAGTTTCTATTTTATCGGGTACCCCACGCGTCCGTCAGGATTTTTTATCGTATCGTTGATACGGATATTTTACTGGCAGAGCACATTCTTGTGCGATTACCAAGCCACATAGGACGAATCCTGGGGTCTTACCTTCATGTTTCTGAACACGGCATTCGGATTTTTGTCGCGCCGGGTGTGATCCGAGAGTTTTTTTTACTTTCTACAACCTGCTCTTGATAGGAGTATATGTCATCGAATGTTTCTTTTGTTTTTCTTTATCGGGTGCGCGCTAGCGCTCCTGATAGGAGTAGCCCCTGAGGCTATGTTTGGATATATGTATCAAAACATAAGCTCAAAATCTTAATTGTATGATGCCAATGCTTCTGTATTCTTATTGGGTGCACGACCAGTGCTCCCGATAGGAGTATCCCCCGAGGCTACAGTCGTAATATCGTATTTTTCGAGTGTAGTCTCGAATCTTCTCCTAGAGGATTTTACTTCGGCTTCAATTTATTTTCTTCGGGTCACATCTTTAAGACAAAATCGCAATTTCTTGTAGAGCTTCTGCTATGACGTCAGTTATGACGTATTTGATGCTGTTGATTTCCAGAGAAGCACGCCTTGACAGGGCGTGTTGAGCGTGGGCCCATGTAGCAGTAATGATGACGCGTGATAGCGTATTCAGCGGAGATTTTTAACTACACGCTCCTTCACCGCACGAGAATCGAGGCGTCATGCGATGTTCCCCATTTTTACCGCAGCCATAACTTCTTTTATTTTTTCCTTTACGGAATCTTTGTAACACGTGCCATCATCGTGCAATCTTTTGTCGGTTCGGTTTTGTATCGAATGGTTCAGATCTCACATCGTTGCTCTTTATGAGGGAGGGGAGGTGTGTTTTACTATTTTACCTCACCTCCTCCTGCCTCATCTTATTCCTTACGCTCTTGCCCTCTTGCGAACCCCTATTCTTGCTCCCCTGAAAAACTCTGGTCCCTTTTTCCACCATGGGAAAAAGCAAAGTTGCTAGGACTTCTGTCGCTGCTGCCAAGGCCACCAGGAAGAGGGCCGTCGGATGGGCTCCCACCAAGTGCACGACGCAGGATCTCCATGAGGCGTGGAACTCCGGTCTTCTGATGGAGGGTTCCTTCAAGCTCCCTGGAGACGAGGTTGCTCCCATCCCCGAGCCTGGCTGGAGGGTAATGTTCCTCCCTTTCCTCTTCTGCGGTCTCTCTCTTCCTATCCACAGATTTCTCTGTGGCCTTTTGTTTGTTTATGGCGTGCAGCTGTATTAGCTCACGCCCAATTCCATTCTCCATGTTGCTTGTTTCGTCACTCTTTGTGAGTGTTTTCTTGGGATTCATCTCCATTGGGGCCTTTAGAAACACTTCTTCTATGTTCATCACAATGCCACTGACACCATTGTCTATGATGTTGGTGGCGCCATTTTTTCTGTCCGGTCCGATGTTGATTACTTGGACTTCAAAATCACTGATTCTGTCCAAGGTTGGAAGTCCAAGTGGTTTTATGTCAAGGATCAACCATTCGAAGGTCAATCTTCCGGGTTAGCCCCCTTTGATCCTAGGAAAACCTGCCGTAAACTTGACTCCTAGGATCAACGTCCTTCCACCGAAGAAATGGCGGAAATCCAGCCCTTTGTTGATCGTATTTCCAAGCTGCGGCATGAGGTTGGCAAGGAGTTGTCGGGTCTTCAAGTCCTAGCATACTTTTTGCGGATTCGTATCCGGCCGCTTCAAGCCCAGCTTTCTCGCATGTGGGCGTACACCGAGAGGAAAGATCTGATGAGGATTTCTTCAGAAGACCTCGCCCTCAAGGTGTATGAGAAAAGAGTCCGGAGCTTCACAACTTTGATGGTGAAAAGCCCGGTTCCTTCAACTTGTCTTGTGGAGCCCTATGGCAAGAAGAAATGGCTTCCCGTGGTAAATTTCCTTCGCCTTCGTATTTTCCTTTCTTCTGTTTGTAGATACACTTTTCAAGTCTTCTGCTTTCTGTAGGATTTTGATCACCTGAGCTCACTTCTTCCCCATCCTGGAAGTTGTGAGCCTCCTGTCCACCCCTCTGCATCCAATGATCTCCCTATGACTGGGACTGCCGCGGATGAGGAGGGGGAATTCTCTGCATCTGATTCTTCGTCAAAGACACAATCTCTTCCTTCAGCTGGCTCCGGAGATTTCCGCATGGAGCGTGCTGGCAAAATGAGGAAACACCCTTATGCTGTGGAAAGGGTCGAGGATTCAGATGACTCGACTGCTTCCAAGCCTTTCGGTGCTTCTCCGATCGCAGCTCCTCCTGCCAAGATGAATTTGTTCCGTCTTGCACATGATGTGTCTTCGTGAGTATTTGCTTTCTTCTCTTTCTGTTTCACCGAGTGATTTTACTACTGATGCTTGTTCCACTTGTGTTGTCTGTTGCAGTGATGACGAAGATCTTCCCGCTTCTCTTCATACATCTGTGGGCTGCTCCACAAGGAAAACCCCTCCGCCATCGGCGGAGCCAAAAGAAAAACTTCTGTCTCTTGTGGAGAAAACCATCCAGAAGGATGTTGCCACTTCATCCAAGCCACCACCGCAAAAAAGGAAGAAAACAGCGGGTAAAGGAGTGGTGACATCTGAAGAGCCTGTTGATGTGGATATGAAGGATGTAAGTCACTTTTGATGCCAGAATTTTTCCTACCCGTACACTTTTTTATTTTGCCTTCATATCCTTTTGCTGTGGTTTTTCTTTGCTCGGCCTTTGATGCGCGAGATGGTCGGTATGGCCTCTCATTTTATAAGGATTCGTGATGATGTTGAAGAACTGAAAGGTATGTGCTGATCATCCTTGTAATCTCTTTGTAAAATGTTCATCCTCATTTTTCTGATTTGCTTATACAACCGCAGCCAAGTAATCCAGAGTTATTCGGGATGAGGTGATGAAGCGCGCCGATGATCTAGAGGGAAGACTCTGAGCTGCAGAAGAGGCTTTGGAGGAGGCCAATCGGAAGGCGAAAACTGATGCTGAGGAAGTGGCCAGGCAAGTTGCTGCTCGGGATGCAAATCTACGGCAGCGCCTAGAGGCCCTCAATGACTCTCTGACCCGTAAGTTTTTGTTTGTGCCCATTTTTTGTTTTGTTTCTTTCTTTTGGTTGTCAATCTCTTCTTATCTCTTTGTTGTTGTCAGAACTGACTGGCCAGAACCTAACGCTGAATGATGATAATAAGGTTGATCCTTTGTCAGATGATGTTAGAATTTTGGAGGCTAACAACATTCATGGACGCAATCTTCTTGTCCGCTCTCGCCACGCCTTCAAGAAGCTTCATGCCAAAATATTTCCAACCAAGGATGTGCCGGACAACCTGTATGATCTTGTCGCTGTCTTTGGTGCTGATCCTAGCCCCCTTGTTGGTTATAGTTTGATGCAGTCAAGGAGTGGTGCTAAAACTTTGATGGCCCTGGCGATGGCACACGGCGAGAAGGTCGACTGGGAGAAGGTTAGCTCCTCTGTCCCAGTCACCCCCAGTGGCCAAGTGATTGACCTGAAGCCGCATATTAAGAGGGCCAGAAAATATTCTCGGCTGCTCCTAGGCCTGGGTTCAGGTTCGGAGAACCTGGCTGTCCCTTCTTCGGCTGCCCCTATTGCGACGGGTGCTCCTTCTTTGGGTACCCCTGCTGCTGTCATAGCTAGTGCTCCTTCCGCTAGTGCCACCCTATCTTTGAAGGATACAACATCGTAGGCTATGTTTTGTAATTTTTATCATGTCTCCCTTTATTGTAATGGATCTTGAACTTATCCAGCATACGGTAGACCCGTTGTTGGATGCTGAAAAGATAGAACAAGTAAAGAAACTTGAAGGAAGACTGCGGGTTGTTCAATCGATGGTGGATGTTTCCCAATCGAAAACACGCCAGGCCCTCAACCACGAGCCTTTTTTCTTGGAAGAGATCTCCAGGGCGAGCAAAAAGCTATTGTGTAAGCTGCCTTTTTCTTCGGTTGCTTTTCTCGTCTTGCTAGAAATTAATTTCTCTCTGATGTGTAGGTATTCGATTGTGCGAGAGGGAGGAAACCCATCGTCTGCGCGACCGGATGCACGCTCTTGTGTCTGCCTCTCGAAGTTCTGAAACAAATTTTTGGACTGATTACCGTCGTGCCTACACTGTGGCGCTGCTGCAGGATCGCATATCGGAGCTGGAGCAATTTGACGAGTGTTGTCGCAGATCTCTGGCTATTGTTTACAATGCCATGTTTCCTCGGGATCCTCAGCCTCAGTCCTTGGCAGATTTAATTAAAAAGTTTCGGCAAGGTGAGAGGATCCACCATTATGTGAAGCTTCAACTTGTGGCAGGTTCCAAGCTCGTGCTCTCTTGGGTGCACGCGCATCACCCGACATTGAATCTGGACGTCATATCTTCGGGTCTGCCTCCCCCTTCCGATGGCGACCTTGTTTATATGACGCCTCATTATGCTGCCGCTCATAGACCTGCCATTAGGATTGTGCGTAGGTGCTTAGAAGCAGACGGAGATTTTTTTGTTAACTGCGAGATCTGATTGCTTGTTTGTGCAGCTTTATACCGTGTAACTAAAATATTGTATAAACATTTATCAAAAAGGTCGTATGTTTCATACGAGATTTTGATTACATGCTATATAATTTTAATCTGGAGATCCGACGAACTAATGTTCGTGTGCCATAGAAGTTTGTATTTCACATAATACTTTCCTTATTTATTAATAATAATGGGTAGAAATACATTGCGAAGGCGTGATTGCCTGCCCGTTGGCCTTTATTGAATATAAAGTACATCTAAATAGAGGTTTTCTGAAGGAACTTCGGCTTCTGTTCTTGGGGATCTTCATCATCTTCCGCATCGTGGTGCTCGTGACTTGTCAATCAGTGGGTCTTCTTATGTGGGACCGTTATTAGAGGCCGCATAAGTTGCTTTTTATGAGACCGTTGCGTGCTTGCTCTTTCGATACTTTATTTTTGCGGGTGTGCCCTTCGTGTGTCGACTCTTTATCCGCCAACTTCAGCTGTCCAAGTTTCGCCTCCATCCTGAAAGATTCCGAGATTTTGTTGAATTCTCGATCGTAGCTGTCTGCGCGGCTAAAGCTTCCTTTGACTATGATGACCCAGTTGGGGGCTGACATTTTTAGCACTAGGTATGCATAGTGAGGTACTTCCATGAACCTAGTGAAAGTTGGTCGTCCTAGGATCGCGTGGTATTGAGATGGCCAGTCCATGACTTTGAATTTCAGCTTTTCTCGTCTGAAGTTATTTTTTTGACCCGAAGACTACGTCGAGGTTGACTTTGTCCAATGGAATTTCGGCTTTTCCTGGAACTATCCCGTGGAAGGTTGTGTCTGTTGGTGTTAGGTTCGTCATGGACCAGTTCATGGCCCGTAGAGTTTTGGCATAAATCAGATTGATGCTGCTTCCTGCATCTAAGAAGACCCTTCTCATGTCGAACCCGCCGATTTGCGCTTCCACTATTAGTGCTGACTGGCCTGGCCGAGGGACCCATAATGGATGGTCGGCTCTGCTAAAAGTAATTTCTTGTTCTGACCAATGGAGATACTCCGGTGCAGGAGGTGGCTTTGTTATTGGCAAATTTACTTGCCTAGTGATCAATTTCTGTGTTCTGTTAGAGGGTGGCTCCTTCTGGATCATTGACATTGCTCCCTTTGACCTGGGATATTCGTTGTCTTGGTGTATTGTATTTTGCGACTGTCCCGCTGGTGGAGGCCCCTGTGGTGGAGGTGGAGCACGAATGGCCAAAGCACCAGGTGTAGGTGCATAGTTTCTATTTATTGCTTCGGCTGCCTTTCCGTTGCATAGTTCTTGCATCTTTAGGAATGTCTGACAGTCCTTTAGGAGGTGATTTGATCGCCTTTTCCCTGTTGAGTCGATGTAGTAGTGCATATTGCAGGGTCCTTCGAACATTTGTCCTGCTGATATTGGTGGGTCTCGGTTCGTCGACTGGTATCATTGCCGTGACTGGCTTTCACCGATGTTGTCCCTACTGCCACGATATCCGCTGTTGTAGTCATCACTTCATCGGTTGTCAGCTCTAGAAAAGCTCGTTGCAACGTAACTGGGTGTATGGTATCCATCATTGGTTCATCATCTCTGGTCGTTGTTGCACCACTCTCTGTCGTCAGGTGGATGGGCCCTTTTGTTGTGTACTGCATCCTCTCCATCGGCCCAACGATTGGCTATTTCCATCAGCTATGAAATTTTCCTTGGCTTGGTTCATCCTAGTTCTTCAATGAACTCCTATCGACGAAGACCATCATTGAAGGCGTCGATTGCTCTTTCGTCAGATATTGCCTCAGCCGAATTTTTTGTAATGATCCATTGTTGGATGAAGGCTTGTATTGATTCTCCTGGCTTTTGCTTGCAGGCACGCAATTGCTCCAAAGATGCGGGTCGCTTGAATTTATACTGGAAGTTTCTGATAAATTTGTCTTCAAGATCATTCAAACTGCTGATAGATTCTTCTGGTAGTTGCTTCAGCCAGGAGTGTGCCGCACCGGTTAGGTGGAGCTAAAGGCTTTGCATCGTTGTGGCTTTGGATCCGCCTTGTAATCTGACAGTTGCCAGATAATCTGTCAGCCAAGCTTCGGGTTCTTGGAGGCCGTCATATTTTTGTCGATCTTGGGGTAACTTAAAATATTTTGGCACCGGAGTTTTGCGAACCCGTTGGGTAAAGCAGCTGGCTCCACATAATTCTTGTTCATCCTCACTCTCGCCGTCATGGTACCCTCAGGTGCTGCGCTCTTCTCTTGATCGATCTATCCTTTGCTGGGTGATGTCGTTTCTTGCATCGTTGCGCGGTTCTTGTTCTGAAAAGTGGACCCGATGTGGTGACCGTGATCGTCGGGTGTGACCTCCTTGCCGAGGGCTGCTGTGGCAGCGCGGGGACCTGTCAAGTTGCCTCGTGGTTCCTTTATTTACTTGCACGAGAGTTTCTCCCACCAAGCTGAGGTTCATCAAGGCGGAGTGGTGGAGGGCCACGCGAGGATCGTCAGGTGCAGGCTGTGTTGTGATTAGGTATGTTTGTGCGACCACAATAGCTGCCTGAGCTGTTTTTGCCTTGATATTTCCATCTTGGTCTATCGACATAAACGAGAGATCAAGGTCTCGGATTAGTCCGCTCCTCTCTTCTTCGGGTATATCTCGTAATCTAGACGTTCCTCTTCTTGGCGATGCTCCTCCTGTTATGCTTCTTGATCCTCGGGTGGGGCTTAGCTGCGCCCACCGTAAGCTAGATACGTCGGCTACCCTTTTCCTTTCGTCGAGTTGCCTCTGCATCCTGAGGAGGTCTCTCTTTTTGCGGTGTAGCATATACTGGTATGCCAATAGATCTTCGTGGGTGGCGTCCGTTGTCATTGGGACCACACCCGAGATTGCTGCTCTCGCCTTTTCCCATGCACTGGCTGGTAGGCTAAGTGTTCGCCTCTCATCTTCACATGGTTGTTCTTCTTCCCGATTTTCCCGGTTGACTGTTGGGTCTGCCCCGTTTCCTCAACTTCCTTCGTTGTCACTACTTCATGCATTATGGCTTAAAAGAATATCATCGGGGTTAAGAATTGGGTTACCGTTGGAGTCTTGTTGGGTCATGGCGTCTCCGATGATCACGCATACTTGGTGTTGAGTGGCGTTTGGGCTGGTAACGTCATCATTTTCACCGATGGAGACACTATCGGATGAGCTAGTGAAGTCCATCAGTTTTTGCTCTGGATAGATTTCCGCCATCTGAATTCCAAATTCAATGTTTTCGCTACTTTCCTCGGGTTTTGAATTGGCTGGGCTTTTTTCACGTGGTGGTGTGAACGGTGGGTCTGGTCTGAAGGAGATTGTCATAGAGACCATCAAGATCCCCTAGATTCATCTCGATTTACCCGCTTTCTTTGCCTTCTTCGATCTGTGCTTCGACTTCCATTGAGGATCCGATGGAAGGTTCCTATACTTTTGTTGGCGTAGCTTTACGGGTGGGCGGGTGTGGATCTGCTTTCGTCGAGTTGATGCTTGGTGGAGAGAGTTTCACCGAATCCGTGTTTCCAACGTTCAAGTTTCCCACAGACGGCGCCAATTGACGAGGGGTAACCTCGGCAATGCCCATGATGATGGACTTGGAGTTTCGCGGAAAAGAGAACGCTGGGGATTTCGTCGGATGTCAGGAAAACGATGAAGACAAAGTCGCCTGAATATTGGGAAAACACACTATTACAAGTTGTCCTCTAGATTTTGATACCCTCTCTTGGGCTTCTCTCATCCTATATATAATATGCCGGGTCTCAAAGCTGTATGCGGATAGGTTTCATACACGCATGATTACAATACCAACATATTGTCGGTTCATGGTTTCTTTCCTAATACAATCAAAGTCTTTGTCGGTTGCTTCCTTGGGCTGTTATCTGGAATCTTCATGGGCCGTAGGCCTTTTATCCAATGTAGGGTAGTGAATAATGAGGTGAACCTTGCTGAGGTAGTCAAAGTTCAAGGATTTGACGATCAGGCAGAATCAGCTACTCGGGATGTCGTATATGAGGTGCTCAAGTGCGCGGAATCGACAACACATTAAGTTACTCGAAGAGGCACTTCGAGTGCGATTAAAGTAAGGAAGAAATCAACTATAAGTAGATAACTTAGGTTTGTTGGTTGTCAACGAGGTGAACGGGTCGCGGGATCCAATGCGGCCGGTGGATCGCGGGAGTCAATGTAACCTGCGGGTCGCCATTGACGAAGATTATAGTGGATCATCGCATTCGAAGACCACAACGAGTGGCCGCAGCCAAAGGCTACCGCGGGTCGCCGCAGTCGAAGACTATAGAAGATCTCCGAAACTGATGGAGCCCCCCCACCCGAGTGTAGAGTCGATGTGATCGATATAATCGAGGCGGCGTTCAGGAGTCGATGCGGTGGACCGAAGTCGACGCGGCAGCGAGCCACCAAAGCCGATAGCGGTAGTAGGTCGTGCGGCGGAGTCACCATAGCCTCGGGCGTATAATCAACATGGTAGGACGAAGTCGACATAGTGGGACCCTCGGATTTTTGGCATCCGGAATCAGCACGATGAATTCGTCAAAGTCGCATCGGCATACATGACGACCAATGATGTGCAGCAAGGTCATTGATGGGATGAATTTTGACTCCTTGTTATTCCTCGAAATATGCATGCGAGCATGCACGTGGTGGCCGGAAAATCCATGCCATTCAATTCTCCACAAGATCCATACGATATTGCCTTCTTATATAATTTTTCCTCTGCCTTTGTCCCTTGAACTTTACCGATTGTCACGTTTGGACTTGGTAAATTGATCTTGTTCGCAATATGTAATCACCTTTTGCTTCTGATTATTTTTTCCTTTGCCTATGCCCGTGAGCTGGCCTGATACAGACTCCTGATCTGATTATTTTTCCTTTGCCTACACGTGAGCTGGCTTGATCCGAACCGATTGCAAATGGCAGGGTGACTCTGGTTCCAAGATGCAGAGGCTTCAATTGTTTTCTTTTGACCAAAATTGACCTTATATTTTTTCTGAAACACTTCTAGCATCTCATTTCTTCTCGAATTTGGAGTCTCAAGCCTTGTTGGTCTCAGCGGGTGCGCGAGGCGCGTGTGCCCATGATGAACGCGACTTTCAATTGATTTTATCGTCTTAGATTTTTCTTTTGTTGAATCCGCTAATCTAAATTAAACCCGGTTGATGATGAAGAAGCTTGCCGATGGTGTTGGCGACAAACATCCAGGCATTTGATCTGTCCAGCTTGGGCACGGTAACGAAGTCGCCGCCATATGCGATCTAGCCACCATTTGATGATGAGGGATCCAGTCCGGATGACGACGCACTATAGTCGAAGTATATCTATTTCTCGGTAGACGTCGAGTTGTAGATTGTCGATGATGGAGCCGCCACGATTGCAACATCAGTGCTCCCAGTCCCCACGGTTAGCGCCAATTGACGAGGTTTCGACTCGTCAATGCCCATTGCTATGGACTTGGGTTTTGAGGAAGAGGGGTGCACTGGAGATCACGTTCGGCTAACAGACAAGCAATGCATGACACGAGGTTTACCCAGGTTCATGCCCCCGGAGGGAAAACCCTACTCTTGTTTGTCTGCTCTTGATTATCGGCGAAACCGAAGGTTACAGATGGCGGTGGATGCGCAGATGATATTTGGCGGGTGTGTATGCTATGGTTCAGGTTGTCTAGATCTATTGTCTATTATGGATACCCTCCTTGTTGGACCCTCCTAGCCTTTATATATGGGGGAGGCTAAGTCTCAGGTACCAATACGAGTTGGTTATAAGTTGGATTCGAACTCTAGTCTTGAGATTTCCTTATCTTGCATGCTTGGAGTCTGTGTCCATATGGGCTGCATACCAGCCGAACCGTCATAGGCTTCATGGCCCTTGGTAGGTCATCGAGTGAACCTTTAGCCGGACCAGACTAGATATGCTAATAGTAAGTGCCCATCGGGCATACCTATGTCAGTATTAGTTTTGAAATTGCCTATTCACCCCCTCTAGGCGACATCTCTATCCTTTCATGAATATAGGTCACCGCCATCTCGGATCTGGCGTTTACAGAGTTGCGGAGCCCAAATGGGATAAGGAGGACGACGAGTATAGAGCTAAGGGGCAAACTAACCCCTTCGCGAAATTCGATAATAGGCATCTTCGAAACTTTATCAGGTTCGTTACCATTTTGAACCAATAACCAAAGAACTCACCGTGGATCCTAAGGTGAAGAACTTTGAGGTTCTTGTGGTGAGGAATTTAATTACTGCGGATCAAGTCGATTGCATTTTAATCGATGAAGTCGAATTTCTAAATGGTTCATGTTACTTCTTCTACAGAAAGAGGAAATTGCTAGTGCGGGATACCAGGGTTCCTCATCCCAGGGGTCAACGGCGGCCACCTGGTGGGATAAATCTTTTAATAGGGCGATGAACCGGGCCAAGGAAATCACGCCGGTTACGCAGAAGCCGACATCGGCTGGCCATTTGGCTGGCTTCGGGGCTAAGAATTGAGTGGATCATTATGGTCCACCACCAAAGACGCATGTGGCGGGAAGGAGCGACAAGGAAAACCACGAGGTTCAAGAACTTAAGGCACAAGTGGTGCGGATTCCATAGATTGTCCAAGACAACTTGGCAATTACCCTCACCTCCATCCTGCCTACCTTGGTGGAGTCAATAGCGAATTGGAATGCGGGTGGTTGACAAGGGTCGTGCCGGATTCCAAGCATGGTCAGCAGCCCCTTGGACAATGTGGTGCCAATGAATCCGGTGAATTATGTATTTGTGACTCCGCCCGCTAGCACCATGGCGCCGGACGCATTGGTGACTTTGTTGGAAATATTCCCTAGAGACAAATAATAATATAGATTATTGAAATATTTCATTAAGTTCATAATAGGTTTTATATCATGATATAACTATATTGATAGGAACGTCAATACACGTGTGATATATAAACCAACAAAGTCCCCAGTGATCCTCTAGCCACTGGTTCATTGGTCAATCGATGATCGAGGTTTCCCGATCATGGACATTTATGTCAATTGACAATGGGGTCATTTCATTCAGTGAATGAAAGTGATGGACACACCCAACACAGAAATTGTAACATGATCAAGTCACAAAGTTCACCATTACAATGACTAGAAACATAGTAACCAATTACTTAGACCGTGAGACCATATCAATCACTGTCACCCGAGAATACTTAGATAGCATAAAACATCACTTGGTGACACAGTGATCGTAAAGGTGTGTTCTGATATTCAGAGGGGCATGTAGAGGCATTATGTGTCAAGAGCGGGATTTATTCTTCCACATGACGGAGATACACTCTCGGCCCACTCGGAGACATGACATCCATAAAGCTGCAACGTGTGACTAGGTCACGAGGATGGCATAACTCGGAATGAGTAAAGTTATACTTGTCGGTAATGATATTGAACACGACATGATGATGTTGTTGATCGGATCTCGGACAAGTAAAGTATCGAAGTAACAAGAGAATTGGACACTATCTTTCACGATTCAACGATGAAGATTATTGTGGAATGCACAGGGGTCATCATGGGCATCCAGGTCCCTCTAATGATCATTGGTTTGAGAAAGGTCTCGACCATGTCTAGAGTGTTCCTGAACCGTAGGGTAACATGCTTAAGGGTTTGAAAATGCTCGAATGTCATTTTGGTATCATAGGAATCACCAAAGAAGAGAGAAGGGAAAACTGGAAGGGTTCTGGGAAAGTCCGGAGGGTGTCCAGAATTGTCTGGAAGGAGTTCCGATACGACGGGGATTAAATAGTATGTAAATATATGTTAATTATTGAATTATACATGTATTTATATTTATTTAATAATTTAAATATGATTTAATGGGGCAGCCCACCTAATGGGCCAATTCCCGAAGGGAAAAAGGGCCCAAGAGGGGGCCGCCGCCCTAGTAGGGGCCAAAGGAGGGCCGCTTGCCACATGTGGGCTGCTCCCCACATGGGGCCCATGTGGGGGCTGGCAGGCGGCGCCTCCCCCCACCTCCTACCTTGATTAGTCCCACTCCGGGACTTTGAGGGAGGGAGTGTCTCCCTTCCCCCTATATAAAGTAGGGCATATGGAGGGATTCAAATACATCAATTGAGCTTTGAGGTGTCCCCCTCCAAGTCCCCTCCCTCCCTCCCCCTATATAAAGTAAGGGCTATGCGAATGAGAGTGTTCTTCACCACGGAGCACCATCGCGCTGCAGAGATTCCAGATCCATGAGATCTACTTCCGCAACCTCTACTAGATCAGGTACCAGGAGTCGTCGTCAAACATCGTATGTGTGTAACTCCCCTCGAGGCACTACACTAGTGGTGCTCAAGTCATTCGAGCCATCGAGTCATTGGAGCTGGTGGAGCTGAAGCTGGTGGAGCCATCCACGACCTTGGGGTCGGCGTCAGTACGACTACATCAACCATGTTCTTCTGAACAATGACAAAGATTTTCGGTCTTCAAGGGTAAGTTTCTAAAAGCCCCTCCCGTTACTGCATTACTAATAGATAGATCCTGGCATTAGGGTTGTTTGCGTAGGAAAAATTGTTGTTTTCAGGCGCTAAACCACTTAAGTGGTATCAGAGCTAGATTTATGCGTAGTATTGCTAGTACGGATAGAACACATGATTTGTAGCATGTGGGCGTTGATCTTATAGTTGTTACCCTCCCACGTGTACTTGTGCATACCGCAGTAATGCATGATGAAGAGGCCCCCAACCGACTTTACGTGTTCATTCGTGAGACTGACATATGGTTTGTACCGTATAAAGTGGCTTTGGGGGGGTGTTTGTCTCTCTCGCATTAGTTGGTATGCTATTTGCAACGGAGGGCCCCGAAAGGGGTGTAGTATAGACAACTATTTGATCCATGTTGTGGTTCAAGTTCGTAGGTAAGAAACGGTTCTTGTGCGAAAGCCCTAGCAGCCACATAAAACATGCAAAGATAAAGTAGAGGCATCTAACTTTGTTTTACAGGGGCATTGTGATGTGATATGATAATAGTCAAGGTAAAGTAGTTTACTTTCTTTTGCTAAGTAGTAGTAACGGTCATCGTAATGGTGGACTACAACACCGGAGGCACCGGTACCCTGGTGCCCACGGCATCGGAACCCTGGCGTCAGAATCCAGAGACGCGGGATGGAGATCACAGCGCGAAGGACCATATCACATCACATTTACATTCAATGCTTATTGATTTTGCATCTTATTATGTGCTAGTATTATATACTCGACAGTAGCACTAATAGGATGATCCCTTAATACAATACAAAAAATGTGTTCTCTCTTAGTGTGCACCACCAAGAAAGTTCTTCGATATGAGGCAGGCCATTGTTGGGGGATACCCCCGGGTAGGGTTACACCAGGGTATAAAGGCCGAGTTAGCCAAGGTACGGCACGGCCAAAGCAAATGCTGGCCGGGTCACCTCAAGGCAGGCCAACTTACAAAGTAACCCGACCCATGGGGCATTCGCCTAACACTAATCCGGCCAGCATAAAATACAAGTCGGCCATGTGTGTATGTCTCCTATGTGGCAAGGGGCAGATGGAACAAAAGATTCCATGACGTGATGTGGTGTTATAGTTAACGAGGCGCTGTTGCGACAGGACGTGCGGAGCAGTTATTCCTGACATTACAACAATAACCGACACAGTAAACAGGTGTGACCCTTAAAATGAGGCAAGGTGATGATTACCCTCCATGTAGGACGTGGGGAAGCGTACGAGAGAGGAAAAGATAACCCGGATATGAAAGCAAAAACCCGGCCAGCGAGGAATAACTCGGAATGAGCCAAGGGAACATCAAAATGAAAAGTCCGGGTTATAGGATAACTCGGTGGAAGAAGCGCATATTCGGATAAGGGAACCTGTTGTGGCCTTAACAGCTGAAGTTGCTAAGACCGCACTAGCTTCGGGGACTAATGTTGGGGGGATACCCCCGTGTAGGGTTACGCCGGGGTATAAAGGCTGAGTTAGCCGAGGTACGGCACGGTCAAAGCAAATGTTGGCCGGGTCACCTCAAGGCAGGCCAACTTACGGAGTAACCCGGCCCATGGGGCATTCGCCTAACACTAATCCGGTCGGCATAAAATATAATTCGGCCATGTGTGTATGTCTATTATGCAGGTACCCTCATAGCCGGGTTAGTCAGGCACCTGCCGGGCTATCACTAGGCTTCTAAAAGAAGGAAGGAATCTCCCGCTGGTCAAAAGGTAGCCTTTGTCAGCTGTAGCATGAGCGAAGCAAGCAGAGGGAAGGACCAGGGGGGCAGGGCGACCAAGATGACGCGAGCAGTGTCGGCTGACGTAGCCCATGTCCGGTGATGCTTAAAGGCATAGATTACGCAGAGGGTTACGTCCATAGTCCGGACGAACCATTAAAGTGAATAAAGAATCATCTAGCTAACCCGGGCTCCCCTATATAAGGAGCACCAGGGCCTCCATAGAAGGGGATTGATCATTTTCTCTGTCTAAGGTACAACTCTAGAGCTAGGTTGTGGGGGGTAAGAGACATAGTCTCCTTCTCATGAACAACTCGAGGAGCACTTGTAACCACCATTGATAGAGGAAATACAACAACACTTGTGCGTGGAATCACCACGCTATCCCTCCCTGGATTCCCCTAGCGCTCATTGGCCCCATCTTTAGCCTATCCATGGAAGCTGCCGTGCCACCACCACGACAGTTGGCACCCACCGTGGGGCTAGCGGTGCTAGCAGGGGTGAAAATCCAAACAGGAAGCATCTCCAGCACCGGTGAGCACATCGTCTCCAACCTGGTTCAGCGCTTTGGAGCGCTGGACTACATTAGCAACAACGCAAGGAGCTTTGGCAGGCGTCCCCCTCCGCGCAATGACCTCTTCATCAAGCTTGGCACGCACAAGATCTACGTCCGCGTGGACGAGTCCTGCGTTCATCCATGGCACGTCGTCGAGGGAGGCGAGCCGCCTCTCAGCATAGCTCGCGGTGTGCGTATCGCTCGCCTCGCTAGCAGCATTGAGGTCATGATGGCTGCACCAGACGCAGGAGCGAGCAAGGACCTGGCGCCAGATTCGGAAGTCACGCCAAAGCAGGCAAGGTCTTGGTTCCCACCTCTAGAAAGGCCCGAGAATGTACTCCAACAAGCAATAGATAGCCTAGCGACGCCAATAGCTCCTGTGGTAGATCCGGCTCAAGCGCAAACTGAGTTGGAGGAAACTAGGCAAAAAATGTTAGCTGGGGCAAAGAAGGTAGCGGAGTTACATTAGTCCTTGAACATCACTTTGAGGGAATATGCAAAGGCAAACCGCATAGATGGGGTGAAAATCCGAGGTAGAAATCTGATTACTGAGATTGACAAGGAGTACGAGCCTAGGCCGGGTCAGATAGCCACAATCATAACAGAAGGGCTGGAGAGATACAGTACCCCGACAAAGAACCTCAGGGCGGCAAATGCAGCTGCATCCGAGTTAGAGGGTCTAACCGTAGAGGCCCAGTAAAGGCAACTGTAGAGGGTGAACCACTTGCTGAGGGTCGCTTGCCAGCAAAACGAGGAAATGAACAAGGCAAACCCAGCACCACCAGGAGCGTTGCATGTGGTTCATTTGGCTAGAAATAACCCGGCCAAGTCCACCGGAGCCGCATCATCTCTAGGTCATAACCCCAGGAGAGAAGAAGTGGTAAACTCTGGGAGAAGAGACAAACAGATGGTCCCCTATGACCCAGTGAGAGATGGAAAAGGCAAAGCAGTGCAAGTTGATGAAGATCGCCACAGTACCAGCCGAGGTGAAGCTGGTCGAGGTAACCGCGACCAAGGCAATGCCGGTCAAAGGAACATTGCCAACGGCAATGCCGGATAGCGTGATCCAGCGGGAGCAGGGCAAAATGCACCTTAGCAGCAACAACAACAATACACACCTCGGTAGGAGAGAAGTGCAGGCCAAATGATACAACAACAGAATGCTGATCCGGATCAGGGAAGATACAATGATGGTTATTCGGCGATGGTTAACGATGGATACCCAAGACTGGAGCACCATGTGATTGGGTCAAGGCTGGGAAGTAGAAACTTGCACCCAGATGATGCAAGGCTGAAGCTAGACCGGATTTACAGGTCAGAGATGATCGAGGTACAGGGTCCTCTAGGTCCATCATGTTTTGGACCTCGGATTTTGAGGGAGCCACCAGTACCAAACTTTCAATTGGCCAGAGGAACAAAGACCTACGATGGTAGCACCAAACCAGAAGATTGGCTAATTGCTATGCAACAGCACTCAAAATTGCAACATGAAATTTGAGATGGGCAGTGAGGTATGTGCCTCAAATGCTCGAAGGGCCCACGAGAGTTTGGTTGAACAACTTGCCACCAGGAAGTGTTAATTGCTGGTTTGACTTTGAGGAGTTATTTGTTAGCAACTTCTCGAGCACCTACAAGAGGCCCAATAGGCCACAGACTTTGGCCTTATGCTAACAAAGACCGAACAAGCCCCTCCAAGATTTCCTGACTCGGTGATGCAATGTGCGTAATTCATGCGAGGGGGTAATTGAATCACAAGCAATTGCATGGTTCACCCAAGGTTGTAGATATGGAAGCATATTGTGGCAAAACTTGCAATGAGATATGCCTACCACTTTGGCTGAGACAATCCGGATCGCAGATTCGTATGCTCTGGGAGACCCAACCCTGGCTAATGTCAAGCGAGGCGAATGAGGAATATTACAACCGAGATGGCTTCGGGTCATCAAGAAGAAACAATTTCCGAGGAAAAAGAAGAGACGAGCGTCCGGATTACAGATATAACTCGCAGCAAGTGGCGGCGGTAGACCGCGATCACCCAATGCCAGAGCCAGCCAACGTCAGAAAACTGGAGGTCAACAGTGGCAGCAAAAGGGTGAAGGCAAGAAGGCCTGGACCCCGGAGCACAAGAAGCAATGGCAGGAGCGAAAAGATCGTCTGATGTATACGATCAAGTCTATGTTGGATCAACCTTGCAAATTTCATACGCCAAGTCGAATAGGCCAGCGAATCATACAAACCGGCAGTGTGAGTGGATGAGGAAGCTAGAACAGGGTAGTCCGGGGAATGCTCAGGCACCTCGAAACGAAGCACCTCAACAACCATTACTAACAGGGGGAATGGACAGCAACTAATGTTACCTCCACCTCCGCCGAGATATGAAAATCAGGAAAGGAGTGATGTCGTGCATCAACTGAATAATAACCAGCAGCAAGACCAAGGTTACCACACAAATGAGGGACGAAACGAGTATAGGGAGCACCACCAAAGTTATTATATATTTACCATGGAAGAAACTAACAGGAAAAGCTTGCAGCGCCGGCATATGGAGGTAAACACGGTAATGCCAGCTGTGGTGAGGTATATGCCTTGGTCAAATCAGGAGATTACGTGGAGTATCAAGGATCACCCAAAGCTCATGCCAAGTCCAGGGACCTACGCATTGGTCCTGGATCCGATGTTCATCGGGCCAAATCTTAATGTGAGGTTTTCCAAGGTGCTGATAGATAATGGCAGTAGCATTAACATCATGTACAAAGATACCATGCACAAGTTGGGGATATCAGAGAATATGCTGCAAGCTACAAGGACCACCTTTCATGGCATTGTGGCAGGTATCTCCTGTGAGCCAATTGGTAAGGTCCGGGTTGATGTGCTATTTGATACAAGGGATAACTGTCGGACTGAAAATTTGGAGTTGGAAGTGGTGAATTTGGAGAGCGCCTATCACGCGTTGCTCGGCAGGCCCATGTTGAACAAGTTCATGGCAAGTACCCACATCAGTTACTTAAAGATGAAACTGCCCGGACCAAGGGGAGTAATAACCATAGCCGGGGACTTTAGGCGTTCGATCGAGTGCGCTTCTGCCGGATCTAACTTAGTCGAGTCACTTGTGATAGCTCAGGAAAAGAGGAAGATACAGGAAGTGGCGGCATTGGCTCAGTCCGCACAGCAGCACATGCCGACCCTGACCAACCCGCATGGAAGTGTGTCATTCCAAGGAACCAAGGATACTAAGAAAGTGCCAATGGATGATCAGTTCCCAGAGTGCACCGTAACCATTGGTGCCAGGTTAAGCAAAAAATAGGAAAGCGATCTTGTCAACTTCCTCTGTGAGAATTGAGATATCTTTGCTTGGCCCACAAAGGATCTGCAAGGTGTACCGAGGGAGTTGGCCAAGCACTCTTTGAATGTAAGACCCGATGCTAAGTCGGTGAAGCAACCTCTCCGATGTTTTGCCGAGGATAGAAGAGAAGTCATTGGAGATGAGATAGCTAGGCTCCTTGCAGCCGGGCTTATCATGGAAGTACTTTACCCAGATTGGCTCTCTAATCCGGTGCTCATGGAAAAGAAAAAGGATGCCCCGAACGTGGCCGTGGTATGGCGCATGTGCATTGATTACACAAACCTGAATAAGGCGTGTCCAAAAGACCCATTCCCACTACCAAGAATAGATCAGGTCATAGATTCAACTGTGGGGTGCGAGTTATTGTCATTCATAGATGCATATTCTGGTTTCCACCAGATACCCCTGAATCCGGACGATCAAATAAAGACCGTGTTTATCACCCAGACGGGGCTTATTGCTATCGCACTATGCCGTTTGGATTACGTAATGTTGGAGCAACGTACCAGCGATGCATGCAAAAATGTTTACAGGACCAGATAGGTCGGAAAGTGTAAGTTTATGTGGATGATGTTGTGATAAAAACTAAGGAAAGCAATACGCTCCTTGATGATATCCGACAGACATTCGCGAACTTACAACGGTTCCAGATGAAGCTTAACCCGGAGAAATGCACTTTTGGTGTGCCTGCAAGGAAATTACTCTGTTTTCTGGTGTCCAGCCGAGGTATTGAAGCTAACTCGATGAAAATCCGGGCTATAGAGAGAATAGAACTGCCAAAGTGCCTTAACGATGTGCAAAAGTTCACTGGTTGCCTGGCATCGTTAAGCTGGTTCATATGTCGGCTGGGAGAGAAGGCTTTGCCCCTCTACCAGTTAATGAAGAAGACATATAAATTTACGTGGACACCGCAAGCGGACAACGCGTTTCGAGAATTAAAAAAGATGCTATCTACTACACCAATTTTAGCCGCACCACTACCCAAGGAGCCAATGTTGCTCTATGTAGCCGCGACCAACCGAGTCGTTAGTGCAGTAATTGTGGTGGAGCATGAAGAGGAAGGAAATTCGGTGCAAAGGCCGGTGTATTACTTGAGCGAGGTGTTGTCAGCCTCAAAACAGAATTACCCTCACTATCAAAAGATGGCATATGGCGTGTATATGTCGGCCAAGAAACTCAAACACTACTTTGAGGAACATCCCGTCAAAGTGATATGTGAGGCACCCATATCAGAGATTATGAGTAACAAAGATGCTAGTGGCCGAATAGCAAAGTGGGCAATTGAGCTAGCCCCATATGCACCACAGTTTGACAGAAGAGATGCGATCAAATCACAGGCTGTGGCAGATTTCTTTGTGGACTAGGCCGAGATGCAGTATGAACCACCTCTGCTAGACTCTAATTATTGGCGAATGCACTTTGACGGATCAAAACTGAAGGAAGGGCTGGGCACCAGAGTAGTGCTTACCTCGCCCAAGAAAGATCAACTAAAAATATGTCCTCCAAATCCACTTTAGCACCTCGAATAATGTCGTAGAATATGAGGCACTGGTGCATGGCCTTAAAGTGGCAAAAGAAGTAGGGATACATCGGATACAGTGCTTTGGAGACTCGGATTTGGTGGTGCAGCAAGTATCTGACAACTGGGATGCCTTGGATGCCAACATGGCCCTTTACAGATTTCATGTTCAAAAGATAAGTGGATTCTTTGAGGGATGTGAATTCCACCATGTACCTCGGATTGAAAATGAGGCAGCCGACATACTGTCCAAGTTGGGCTCATCCCGGCAACCAATCCCGCCAAATGTTGCCTTGGAGCACTTAAGAAAACCATCTATTACCCCATCACCGGAGTCTGGGTCAATTTATATCCCGGCCCTCTCCGGGTCAGAAGCTACGCCAATGGAGATAGATTGGGGAGGCACTTTAGCAAACCCAGAGACTGCTTCAGCAAACCCGGGGACTGCCTTAGCAAACCTGGGGACTACTCAGCCAAACCCGTCCGGAGTTATGTCGGTGGATACGATGGAAATCAACGAAGAACTTTTTCCCGCCCGAGCTATACCTGCTTGGGCCAAGCCAATATTTGATTTCCTGAAAGAGGGAATCTTGCCGGATGATGAGGTGCTCTCAAGGAAAATCCAGAGAAGAGAAAAGGCCTATCCATTATCAATGTCAAACTATACAAAAGAAGTGTAACCACAGTGCTACAGTGTTGCGTGGACCTGGAGGAAGGGCTTGACATACTCTGGGACATCCACCAAGGAGAATGTGGCCATCATGCATCTTCAAGAGCATTAGTGGCAAAGGCTTTCCGACATGGATTTAATTAGCCAAGTGCTTTGGAGCAAGCAAAAGATTTGGTGAGGAAATGCAATGGCTGTCAGAGATATGCCACAAAACCCCACCTGCCAATGTCGGAACTCAAAACTATTCCCATCACTTGGCCATTTGCTGTATGGTGCCTAGACATGGTAGGACCATTTAAGCCGGCTAAAGGAGGAATGACCCATATCTTAGTTATGGTGGACAAATTTACCAAGTGGATTGAAGTTAAGCCAATCAGGAAATGTGATGGGGTAACAACGGTGAAGTTCGTCAAGGATATAATCCTGAGATATGGCTACCCCCACAATATCATAGCTGATAATGACACTAATTTTGCTAAAGGAGCATTTGCGAGGTTCTGCCGAGAAAAGAAGATCTGGTTAGATGTTGCCTCTATCGCCTACCCCGCATCGAACGGGCAAGTGGAAAGATCCAACGGACTAGTTCTATCCGAGATAAAACCCCGACTCATAGAGCCGCTGCAAATATCAGCGGGGTGCTAGATAGAAGAACTACCAGTGGTACGGTGGAGCTTAAGAACAACTCCGAATCGATCAACAGGCTATACGCCATTTTTTCTTGTATATGGGGCAGAAGTTGTACTCCTAGCCGACATAGAGCATGATTCACCAAGGGTCACCCAGTACACAGAAGCCGAAGTGCGAGAAGCCCAACAAAATGATGTTGATCTGCTGGAAGAAGCGAGAGAACTAGCCTTGTCCAGATCCGCCATATATCAGCAAAATCTCCGACGCTACCATAGCCAGAAAGTAAACCCCTGAGTTTTCCAGGAAGGTGATCTGGTACTCCGACTGGTGCAGCGCACTGCTGGCATGCGTAAGTTATCCCCTCCATGGGAAGGACCTTTCATTTTAAGCAAAGCTTTTCACAATGATTCCTAGTACCTTATTAATGCACAACCACAGGAAAAGAATAAGGCGGACAGGTCCGGAGAAGAATCTAAGTAGCCATGGAATGTAGCACTACTTTGTCCCTTTTACACCTAGCAAAGAGGTGAATGTATCCGAGTCACTCGTATGTCGGTATGTATGTTGGCAATGAGCTTATCAATGAAACTTCGGCACCCAAGCAGAAAATCGGGGACTGCCATAATAATTATCTTTCTTATTTATATGTTCTTTATATGTCGGCTGGCTTACATTACTTGTACCTTAACCGGATTAGTAGTGTGTGAGCACAAAAAATCCAACTCTTCGACTTTGCTGTCGTCCAACAAGAATTGGCTTCATGACAAGCAAGAGAACAAGTTTGGAATTGCAAAGCACATGAAAAACGACTACGGGAAAGAACCTAAGCGAGCTAACATTTGTTATTCGGACTAACCCCTTGTTCACTTTATTCACCTCTCACCGGATTATTTTGAGCTAATCTCAAAGTTTCAAGTATTGTTAAGTTAATTTTTTGAACCTCGGACTCGTAAGTCGGAAAACCGAATCAAGGTAGACGCGAGCCAAGTCAAAAATTGGGGGAACAAGAAAAGGAAACTCGGGTACTTCACCCACGATAATCTGACATTAAGAACTTAGTAGCAAACGACAATAATTGTAGCAAAACCGAACCAAAGTACTTAAATACATCTTCACCCGGCAGTCCGAGGATCTGACAAATATGGTTAGGTGTTTTTCATGCTCAAGGAGCAGGGGCAGAAGCCGAATCATCGGCCGACGGAGGAGGTACTTTGTAGTTTGTGGGCGGGGTGCTAGCCTCGGCCTTATTCTCGGGGTTGGCCCCCTCGTCTTCCGGATCTTCAGGATCGTCGCCAAGTTCGGAAGCCTCGCCCTCACTTCCTTCGTCCTCCTTGCCCTCAGAAGCGCCAGCATCATCGAATGCGTCAAGGTAGCTCAGACCCTCATTCCAGGCGTGGAAGAAGGAATAATGGATAAGCTTGTTGGCGCAGGTTTTGCGACGTGTGACACACTCCGGACCATTGGACCACTTTGATCCGGTGCGCATGCGGGTGAGCAGCCCCAAGTCTATTCCTTGATACCATGAGAGGACGAACTGTAGTGCTATGTCAGCCCCGATTCGTGCAGCAGATTCTCGCCATAAGTGCAACTGAGTTTCACACTCCATCAATTTATCTATAAGAGTAGCATTTCCCTTGGGAGTGGGCTCAGTGGGCCAGAGAGAGTTGAGCATCCGCATCGCTGCCGACATGATATCTGCACCATAATTCTTCACCAGCTCCATGCGAGCAACAAGGATCACCAGTAGATCCTCCGTCTTGTAGGGGATTGACCCAGCGGTAGGACCTGTG
Organism: Avena eriantha; assembly: GCA_910589775.1. NCBI lineage: Eukaryota > Viridiplantae > Streptophyta > Magnoliopsida > Poales > Poaceae > Avena > Avena eriantha. The sequence continues at coordinate 254,594,847 of OU342746.1, forward strand.
GCAATACCATGTTGCTGGCGAGATCTGGCCACGACATTGGCAGCAATGGAGTCAGCTTCTAGAAACTTGCCTGAGAACAGCACCACGGAAAACAATGAGCAGAAGCACTAAACCTGGATAGATGAAAATTGAGCAAGGGAAAGGAATTCACGGGAAATCTGGAAGAGGAGACGTTGGAGCTCAACATGAACATTGGCGCTATTGGCCTGAAGCTTCTCATATTCAGAGGTCACCGACGTAAGTTTTACGTCAGCTTCCTGCAACAGTTCCTTGTCTTTGGAAATCTGAGTAGTCAGGCGCTCCTTCTCCTCGGTGAACTCCTGATCTGCCTTATCCAACTCGGATTTATGGAGGTCCTTGAGCCTCTGGATTTCGGTATTCAGCCGAGTAATCTCTGAGTCCTAGAGGCGCAGCCGAGCTATCTCGTCATCCTTCTTCTTCAATTTAGCCTGATGCTTTCCTGCTTGTTCGAGAAAACGTGTCATCATATTAAGAATAGATACGCTGTCTTCAAGGGCAATTGCAATAATGGGTTAATCCGGCGGAGTCGAAGTATAAATATCTACCGAGTCAAGGAAAGAGCGCTCAACGGTCAAGATAACAAGACAAATTACCTTGGATTTCAGCCAGATTCTTGCGCATGATAATATTTTCAGCCTCAACCTCGGCTGCATAAGTCGGATTACAAATTAATAATCACTAAGGATAACAAGCGACGAAAAGGAAAAGGTCTTGAGCGAAGAAAGTTACCCTTCCTCTGGTGATCCTCTAACAGCTTGCCGTATCGGGCGCGAACGTCTTTGTAGGAGTCCAGCAGGCGCTGGAGCTCAGCAGTTCAGCGGTTAGTGGTGATCTGATAAATAAGACAATGTTAGTTCACAGGCAAAGTGAAAATAATTCGGAGTATTCAAGATCCGGGCCAAGTGGAACTTAACCCGGCTCTAGGAGTGTGGATATTCGAAGTATTCAAGATCCAGGCCAAGTGGAACTTAACCCGGCTCTAGGAGTGTGGATATTAGAAGTATTCAAGATCCAGGCCAAGTGGAACTTAACCCGGCTCTAGGAGTGTGGATATTCGAAGTATTCAAGATCCATGCCAAGTGGAACCTAATCCGGCTCTAAATTTATCACTATTTGGAAATGGTAAGGATTTACACTAAGATTGTCTAGGAGCATCCAACCGAGTAATAAATTACTCCCTCAGAGGCTCTGGGACTAGGGGATATATCTATAAACATTCATGTACATAGAGCAGCATAGTAGAAGAAAAGGATTACCTCCATCATGCGGCCAGCCAATGAGTTAGCCTTGGTGGCAGAGTTCATTTGAGCGCTGAATTCAGCTGGCCCGAACTTCTCTGGTAAATCATCCCTCTGATCAATAAATTCGGCATTATTCCAATTGTTTACATATTCTAGGACCAATGGGTTGTAGCTTTCGCTGCTGGGAGTATGGCTCATCACCAAGCCTTTGGTGTGGGCCTCTCGCCATGCGGAGTGAGCGGCAACAGGACTGGTATGCAGGACCAGTTGCTTATTGCCCTCTGATCCAGCGGCGGGAGACCCGGAAGTGGATCCCTTGGCTGGCCCGGCAGCTTTCTTGAGCTGGACGGATGACGCAGGGCACTGGAGAAGAGCCGAGACTATAGATCTGGACTGCGCCTGGGAAGATGTCCGCAATGGACACCGTAGATCCGAAGGCAGTGGATTGATGTTTTCTCTTCGGCGGCTTGGTTGCGGATGTTGATGTTGCTGCTGGTGCTGATGTTGTTGTTGCTGGTGTTGATGCTGTTGTTGGTGTTGATGCTTTTGCTGCTAGTGCTGATGCTGTTGTTGGTGCTGCTGGCACTGGAACTGCTGGTCCTGCTGGTACTGGTGTTGTCGATGCTGAAGAAACAGAAGTCAAAGAAGAAATTGGTTGGGGCGGTGCCGATGAAACTAGCACCTCAGAGCTGGGCGGTGGCGCCGAAGCAGAGGAGCTGGGGAGATCCAGCATTACCATATCCTGGGCCGCCCCTCTACCCCCCATGCCGACGTTTCCCTCCTCATGATGAGGTGGGCTTTGATCAGCCGCAGCCGCAGAGTCCTCTTGAATAGGACTGAACGGGCGAACGTCATCGTCGCGGGGGGGGGGGGGGGGGGGGGAGGACTGCTCCGGATCGGAGAAGAAATATCGGAACCACTCTGGGAAATGACCCTAGGAGCTCTAGAAAAATAAAAAGCAGCAAGTCAAAAAGAGAAAGAAAAATAGATAAAAGGCAAGGGCAAAGGCAGAACTAAAAAGACCCAAAAGCAAACGGAAAACGACTTACTCGTCCGAGGTTGGGGGTGCCCGAGGTTTGGGTGCCATCCGAACCATGCTCTTGGTTGCTGGCTTGGCCGAGGCTTTCACCGTGGACTTCTTCTGCCTCTTCTTGGGCGGTGGCACCTCCGAAGCTGCGGCCAAGGTAGCCGCGCGCTTTTGGGAAGGAGCAGGGACCGGACCACCCGTGGCAAGAGGGGGAACCTCGAGGACCTGATCGTCCGGGTTAGCTGAAGATTCGGACATAACCAAGAATACGTAAGAGAAGGGCACCAGATCAAGTACCTCAAGAACCTCAACATCCGAGTCATCGTCATCTGGCCAATCCCTTAAAGAAGAGGCCTTACCAGAGGTACGCTTGGTGGTGTCCGGGGTAGGCAGGAAACTCTCCGAATCAGGCTCCACCTCGTCCGGCTCGGCATGATCCGACACCCATTTTCTCGCCAGCTCCTGCCCATCCTCAAGTGGTTGCTGGAGGAATCGCTGAGAACAAAGTAACAATGGTTGAGTTAGAGAAGTTGTCCAACATACCAAGAAGATCCGGAAAAACATCAAGGGAGAAATTTACCTTTGGAGGTGGGTTGGCCCGGGTATAGGGTGCAAGCCCCCATTCCCAAGATTCGGAGAACTCGTTCTCCACGTTGACGATGGCTTTGACCCGGCGGAACATCACTGAGTTATTGAGCTCGAAAGAGGAAGTCCGGTGATGGTCAAGGGGGCCGCTCAAGTAGCAGATCTTGTGGGCGTGCTTCTGCAGGGGGAGACCCGGCTGCGAACGAAGGTGATCATGATATCCTTCCCCCGCAGCTTCTCCTTGAGTAGCTCCCTGATCTGGCGGTCGACCAAGTTTGCCAGAGCCTTGGGCCGCTTCGAGACTTTGTCCCACAGAGAGGTGTCTGGGACTCCGAGCTTGAAGGGGAGGAGCCGGATCAAGTCCTCGTCTGTGGTATTCCGGACGTAGAAGAAGGTCCGGGCCCAGCCTTTGCAAGACTCGAGCCCGGTGACCCGGGGGAACGCGGAGCTCTTGCGGGGAGAAATGGAGGCTGCACCGCATTGAGTCAGGTGTTTCTCCGCCAGTAAGATGCTTATCCGGGACAACATTCTTCCGTAGAGCAAAAAACTTGATCCACATCTCCTTGGAGGGCCAGAGGCTGATGTACCCCTCTATGCCGAAGGCAAAAGAGGAGAGAGAGGTAATGGCATTGGCGGGGAGATGGTGTGGTTGCAGTTGATAGGTAGAAAGGAAATAATGAAATAAGTCAGAAACGGGAAGGCCGAAGCCGCGTTAGAAGTGGGAAAGGAAAACAACGAACTCCCCTAGATTTGGAGAGGGAGTGATCTCTTCGGCGGCAGACGACGCCCGCGGGGATGCGGTGCGTGGCGTATAGCCAATCGATGTCATCTTGACAAATGAAGGCGTCGTCCCAGCCGCCGCGCTCGCGGGCTTCATCTTCTTACTCCTGCTAAGCAACGATGGCGGTCTCCTCTTCAGTCATGGCAAGGTCGAGGTCCTCGAGGGCGAAATCGGAGAAGAGGTAGCCCGCCGTAGGGAACCTTGAAGCGCAGGTCCCCGTGGCGAAGATCTTGAGCGGAGGCAGCGACGCGGTCGCTAGGTGCGGCTGGGCACAATTGCGGTGGCGTGGCGCTGGAACAGAAGTAGTGGCAGCAGAGGCGTCGTAGCAGAGAAGAAGAGAGGCAGGGGCACTAAGTGTGGGGAAATCCCCCAAGATGGCCCCTGCCCCCTATTTAACCGCACGTTGCAGGGCGCGTAGTGGGATCCTCTGCGGTAGCCCAACCGCATGGTGTGGCCGTGTACATAGCAGATCAACCAATCAGGTGCGAGCTGAGACAAGGGACAGATGGAACAAAAGATCCCATGACGTGATGTGGTGTTACAGTTAACAAGGCGCTGCTGCGACAGGACGTGCGGAGCAGTTATTCCTGACATTACTACAGTTACCGGCACAGTAAACAGGCGTGGCCCTTAAAATGAGGCAAGGTGATGATTACCCTCCATGTAGGACGTGGGGAAGCGTATGAGAGAAGGAAAGATAACCCGGATATGAAAGTAAAAACCCGGCCAACGAGGAATAACTTGGAATGAGCCAAGGGAACATCAAAATGTAGAGTCCGGGTTATAGGATAACTCAGTGGAAGAAGCGCATATTTGGATAAGGGAACCTGCTGTGGCCTTAACAGCTGAAGTTGCTAATACCGCACCAGCTTCGGGGACTAATGTTGGGGGGATACCCCCGTGTAGGGTTACGCCGGGGTATAAAGGCCGAGTTAGCCGAGGTACGACACTATCAAAGCAAATGCTGGTCAGGTCACCTCAAGGCATGCCAACTTACGGAGTAACCCGACCCATGGGGCATTCGCCTAACACTAATCCAGCCGGCATAAAATATAAGTCGGCCATGTGTGTATGTCTATTATGCAGGTACCCTCATAGCCGGGTTAGCCAAGCGCTTGCCGGGCTATCACTAGGATTCTAAGAGAAGGAAGGAATCTCCCGCTGGTCAAAAGGAAGCCTTTGCCAGCTGTAGCATGAGCAAAGCAACTAGAGGGAAGGACCAGCGGGGTAGGGGCGACCTAGATGACGCGAGCAGTGTCGGCTGACGTAGCCCGTGTCTGGTGACGCTTAAAGGCATGGATTACGCAAAGGGTTACATTCATAGTCCGGATGAACCGTTAAAGTGAATAAAGAAGCATCTAGCTTTAACTAAGGGGCATATTCGAGGAATATGCCGCCACGTGTGCCCTAACTTTGTAACCCGGGCTCCCTTATATAAGGAGCACCAGGGCCTCCATAGAAGGGGATCGATCATTTTCTCTGTCTATGGTAGAACTCTAGAGCTAGGTTGTGGGGGGTAAGAGACATAGTATCCTTTTCACGAACAGCTCGAGGAGCACTTGCAACCACCATTGATAGAGGAAATACAACAAAACTTGTGCATGGAATCACCACGCTATCCCTCCCTGGATTCCCCTAGCGCTCATTGGCCCCATCTTTAGCCTATCCATGGCATCTGTCGTGCCACCACCACGACAGCCGTGATGATCGGGTGTCAGACATATCTATGTTTGCATACAGTGGGTGTAAGCCCTGTTACATAGTGAATACACGTAAGGTTGAATTGGCGAGCCTAGCATGTGTAGACATGGCCTCGGAACACGGATGGTCGAAAGATCGAGCATGAGTCACATGGTTGATGTGATTGACATTGGAGAATGTCTACCTTTGCAGCTATGTTGCCGGCCGTGACGATCGGGGGTGACATAGTGAATTGGGATCGTGTAATCACTAAAACTAATTTAGGGATGTTTGTTTTAGTGGAAGCTCATCTAATATAATGTGATTATAATTTGAACTCACATATTATGAACTTAGTCTTAATGTCTTTGCAAAACTTTTGTAGATCATGTCAAAACCCAAGTCTCTATTTAGTTTTGAGGGTTTCATGGAGAGTGAGAAACTCAAAGTAGATGGGTCCAACTTCATATACTGGTACAAACGCCTGAGGAACCTCCTCGTCTTCCATGATCTGTTATATGTGCTGCGAGAACCGCAAGGAGATTTTCCTGTGGGCATCACCAGACTGTCTGATGATCATGATTATCGTGGCCGACATGTGCCTTCATGACAGTAAAATACACTATGGTTCATGTCATGGAGCCTGCTCTGGGAGCACGGTTTCATGAGATTGAGGCCTTAAGTTTGACCAATGGACTTAAGATGCTCTTTCCATCTCAAGTCAAAATCATGGAGTTTGAGTACATGGATGATTTCCTCTCAAGCAAGATGAGGGAAAACACCAGCCTGGAAGACCACATGGATATCATGGAAAGACTTCATGAGCGCCTTGTGGACATCATGGACTACTGGGTGACCGACAAATTTGTGATAGATGTGGTGTTGCGCTCGCTACCCCACAACTACAAAGATGTCATCTTGAACTACCTCGTGGAAGGGAAAGAGTTTACCTTCCTTGAGTTCATGGCTCATATGAGAACCCGGAATTTAGTGCCTGCTCCAGGAGCTGTCATCAATGGGAAAGGACCCACAACTTGAGAAGTTATTGAAGGAGTGGGCGCGACAGCGCGTGTTGATGGCAATCAAGATGCCAACGATGCTCTCCTTCAGAAGTTATCATTTGGATTAGAAATTCTGAATAATTTTTTAATCAATGAGAGTGAACTACATTAGTGTGTGTCTTACATTTGTAAGCCAGTTATTCATATGAATTTGAGACAAATTTATTCCTATGAGTAATATCTTTTATGTTCACGATTTTGATTATGAATAGGTTATCATATTTGGATCTTGATGATAGAAAATTAAATGTTTATAAATTATGAAAATGCCAAAGGACATTCAAAACTTATAATGTCATCATTTTGAATGACACTATTTTGTTAAGTCATATTCTTAAATGTAAAAGGATTCATGAGTGATGAAACCAAGGTCTTAAAGATACTTGATCTTTTGACACATACAAACCATGCCCCTGTTAGGCAATATGACTAAAACTCCACATTCTAGTAAAACAGAGTGTGTGTTGAATAATTAGATGTCATACATAATGATATGTTGTATTGTTCGACGAATGGTGGATATCATTATTTCATGAAACTTCATTGTGAATCTAAACAAGTAAATGTATTCGTTGAATGAGACACAAGTCTAAAACTATTTGTTATGAACAAGGAATTTCAGAATGAAGAAGAATATTGAATTAACAAGAATATGAGTCTTTATGATTTGATCAAAAGAACAAGTATTGAACTTGTGATTCAGGCATACAAGACTTGTGAAAAGTGTTCCACAAATTACAATGTCAAGAATACGTCAATATGTTGACATGTGTAAAGAATTGTAATCATACCCTATCATATACTGTGTGGTCTAAAGTAATCTCTTATCGTGTTAGCGTTAGCATATTTAGAGAAGATAAATTAGAATAGCAAACACGTACTTATTGTATAAAGAATCATCAAGGATTCGTGGAAACAACACCATAAGTGTGTGGCACAATGTGGTTTCCAGAAATTCTAGAGTTATGTGATAATTCAGAATTAGAACGAATAAATCTTTGTAGCGTATTCCTAGGCAACTAGGAATACACATTCCACAACTGCAACCAAAGGAGCAAACTTGTATTTCTCAAGGTGGTGATTTATCGAGAAGACTTTCTCAATAAAAGAGTAGATGGATAAAGGTGAAAACTCAAATAAGGTTGAGAACCTTGCCTCCAAGTGTCAGAGTAGCGCAACAGAATTGATTTCGGAACAAAACTCTACAAATAGAGGAGAAACTCATGGTAATGATCAAAAGTTTCAATGGGAGCTTTTACTAAAAGAAAGTAGGATTCATGAATAAGTTCTACCTCATTGCAGGATTGAATTCATGATTCACTTGTCATGTTAATGGACCAATGTCATACCTACGAACTACAAAGAAGCGATGGTGAACCCAAGTATGAGAAATGACCTAGAGTCATAAAATCCTTTACATTAAGTTACATTGAAGATGGTGAAGTAAAATGTTACTTGATCTTATCAATGTAAAGATGTTACTTGATCTTCCCAAAAGGGACTACTAGAGTAAATGATCATGGGGCAAGGTCGAAAGTGTTCGTACCTCCATGCCCAAGTTAATAGATTCTCTAGGAGAATCTCAAGGAAGAAATGAAACTTAAAGTAAGACATAAAGCTTGATTTGTGTCAAGAAATGTCTTGAACAAATTCAAATGGTTGACTATGATGTGTAGCAATGCTTAAGTCAGAAAAATGGAATCTCGTAGCTGGAATTTTCAATTTGATGAATGATCAAAGATTTTGGGATTGTGCCCAGAGTATTGAGAATACTTGCATTTACAATAAACTAAGTGGGAGCTAAGAGAGTTCCATACTCTTATATGTCACTGACATATTTGAGAGGGAGCTTGATGAAGCATTCTCATATGTGATTGACCTATTGTGAATGGTATAGTTGGTATTAGTAAATATTCGAGAATATTAAGTAGATGAAGTTGAACGAATATTGAACACTGAAATCTATTAGGATAGATTGATATGTTTAATAACATTAAGTTGGAATGTTTTCCTGGATTGGATTCTGAAACAAGTTTGGAATGGAACAAGTTAAGAAGGGAGTTTTTACTTTTCTAACTAGGTGAAACATTGAGATAGTCTCGGTATGATGATGGTTAAAAGAAGGAAAAGATGTGTAACGTCTACTATGCCTCAGTCATAGGTTCCATCTTGTAAAACCATGTTGTATATTCGATATAATATGACCCAAGAACATGCCTCAGTAGGACAAATATTGAACAAGGAGTTAAGTATAGTCTTCAGTGTCTGGAGAGAACTGAAGGTATACATCTGATCTGTAAAGGATGGTGAACTTGATTGTAAAAGGGTTACGCTAGGAAGTTCCACCCAACCTAGATGATTGGAATTCTCACAACATTGAGTTCCTTAGGATAAGAGAAGCGTGTTTAGACATCAGAGTGGCATTTAGTGCACTAACGATTATATTTACATTGACAAAGAAGTATATGAATACTTCAAAGTTAAAATATGTAATGTTATGGCTGGGAAAGTCCATCTTCCCATAGAGTGTGTTCCTAATGCTCATGCTAATGAAAACGTCATCTTTTGATAGATTAATCTAATCTCATGACAGAAGGAACAAAAACAACAATTTGTCGCCAAAACATAAATATTTATACCATAAGTTTATCATATGATGATAAAGGGAAATATCAAATTAGGTGACATTAACAAATTCGCAAAGACATACGGATCTGTATAGTACAGTCCATAGACGAAACTTGTTCCATGAGCAAGCATGATCATAACACCAAAGGTTATGTTGTAATGATTCGTTCAAATGCAACTAGTTTATTAGTACTCTAGTGCAAGTGGGAGACTGTTGGAAATATGCCCTAGAGACAAATAATAATATAGATTATTGACATATTTCATTAAGTTCATAATAGGTTGTATATCATGTTGTAACTATATTGATAGGAACGTCAATACACGCGTGATATATAAACCACTAAAGTCCCTAGTGATCCTCTAGCCACTAGTTCATTGGTCAATCGATGATCGAGGTTTCCCGATCATGGACATTTATGTCAATTGAAAATGGGGTCATTTCATTCAGTGAATGAAAGTGATGGACATACCCAACACAGAAATTGTAACATGATCAGGTCACAAAGTTCACCGTTACAATGACTGGAAACGCAGTAACCAATTCCTTAGACCGTGAGACCATATCAATCACTATCGAAACGTAGTAACCAATTCCTTAGACCGTGAGATCATATCAATCACTATCACCCGAGAATACTTAGATAGCATCAAATGTCACTTGGTGACATAATGATCATAAAGGTGTGTTCTGATATTCAGAGGGGCATGTAGAGGCATTATGTGTCAAGAGCGGGATTTGTTCTTCTGTGTGATGGAGAGATACTCTAGGCCCACTCGGAGACATGACATCCATAAAGCTGTAGCGTGTGGCTAGCTAGGTCACGGGGATGGCATAACTCAAAACAAGTAAAGTTATACTTGTCGGTAACGAGATTGAACACGACATGACGATGCCATTGATCGGATCTCGGACAAGTAAAGTATTGAAGTAACAAGGGAATTGGACACTATCTTTCACGGTTCAACGACGAAGATTCTCGTGGAATGCACAGGGGTCATCATGGGCATCCAAGTCCCTCTAATGATCATTTGTTCGAGAAAGGTCTCGACCATGTCTGGAGTGTTCCCGAACCATAGGGTAACACGCTTAAGGGTTTGACAATGCTCGAATAATGTTTTGATATCATAGGAATCATCGAAGAAGAGAGAAGGGAAAATCGGAAGGGTTCCGGGAAAGTCAGGAGTTGTCCGGAAGGAGTTCCGATACAATGGGGATTAAATAGTATGTAAATATATGTTAATTATTGAATTATACATGTATTTATATTTATTTTATAATTTAAATATGATTTAATGGGGCAGCCCACCTAATGGGCCAATTCCCGAAGGGAAAAAGGGCCCAAGAGGTGGCCGCCACACTAGGAGGGGCCAAAGGAGGGCCGCCAGCCATATGTGGGCTGCTCCCCATGTGGGGCCTATATGGGGGCTGGCCGGCGGCACCTCCCCCACCTCCTCCCTTGATTAGTCCCTCCCCGAGACTTTGAGGGAGGGAGTGCCTCCCTTCCCCCTATATAAAGTAGGGCATATGGAGGGATTCAAATACATCAATTGAGCTTTGAGGTGTCCCCCCTCCAAGTCCCCTCCCCCCCCTCTCTCTCTCTCTCTCTCTCTCTCTCTCTCTCTCTCTCTCTCTCTCTCTCTCGCGCGCGCGCGCGCGTGTCCTACCATCACCGCGGCGCTGGACGTGTTGGTGACTCTGCCCACAATTGCGGCGGCACCAGAGCTTAATGCACCCAGTAGGGAGAATACACTAGCGGCTGGCACCGCGCCATCAAGCAGCCCCTCTGTATCTTGCATGTCCGTTGTCGTATGTGGTGCCTTAACATTAGTCGATCTCTACTCCATCACGGTAAACTGATGACTTTACCTCTGTGCCATTTATTACTCTGATGGCATCTCTGACACCATACATGTTTTTTGTAGACGGGTGTTCACTGCACTCTCTTAAACTACGTGAGCAACAAGTTGAGGGATGTTGCCAAGGGTACCATCATTCAACCCTTGCACCGCACGTTCCACTCAAAGCCGATGCCATATAACGTTCATAGGATTAAAATTATTTGAGTGCTACGGGGCTACGATGACATGGAACCTCCCATTCAACCCCCAAGAGCGGATGAAGACGAGTCGTCTGTCCTCAGAAATTGCTTTAGCTTATTCATTCTATGGCCGAAGAGCATGATTCATTTGGGAACGAACGGGGCCAAGACTCCAGAAACAACAACACCGCATGTTGTGCCAGCGCCAAGCCATGGCAAGACCCCCACACCGCTACCGTCGTCACCTCCACACGATAGGTCGGCTGATATTGACATGCCCATGGTGCAGGATCCGAACAAGGACGACGAAGATGACATCGATCAGTGCATCAACACTTAGTTTTGTGATGAGACGTCCATGAATGATCCTGGTAATGATGAAGACCCAACTAGTGGCCCCATAAAGAAACCCACTTGCAACAAGCGTATGTTTGGTTCTCAGGAGACGCCTCTAGCTTGCGCCTTCACCGAGCTTGATACATGTAGCATCCCATCTGTCTAACATATGTAATGCTACATGGTCTAGTAATATAATTGCTACTTCCTACATATAATGGTTGCATCATAATTATATCATGCTCATGTCATCATGCCACCTTGCATTTGAGCATCAGATAAAACCCTTTTTCATTTGGTTCTTATCTCATATGCATTATTAATTGTATTGCCTCTTGATATATTGTATTTGGTTCTTGATATATGCTTGATGCCCAAGTTGAGTGGGGGGCATATCTTTTATTCAACTCCACCACCTTTTCCTTGTACCACCCCATAATTCCACCATCCAACCATATGAGAGCTTTGCATTTATTTGGTTTTGCCTCTAGCTCATGAGGTTTGGGATGGATCCACTTCTAATTCCACATGGATATATGCATCATGTTGTTTTCACATTATGGATATGTGGAGCCACCTTTGCATGCTTTGTGAGTGGAACCCCTTTTTTCTAACTTCCATATGGATTATTTTGAATGTATGCTCATGTTGGAACATTTTTTAGACTATTAAACATTTAGTGGAATATACACACTAGCATGTCCAAATTATATTCAAATTTGAGCATCTCCATCTACTCCACTTGGAACATCTTTCTAATTCTTTTAGTTTAGCCTTACTCCATATTTTGGAATGCATGTGTATAAATGCCATGATTATTATTTTGTTTTCACAAGATTAGACATGGCATTTAATGACCATGCATGGGCCATGCAACAAGCCTCACCATCTTATCCTTTTTGGGTTTTACTTGGTTTTTGAGTGATCTTCTCTTTTGAGCTCTCCTTCTCTCTAAACCCTCACCATCTTGGTTGTTCTCTCCTTACCATGTGCTCACAAGATCATCACCCCTCACTTGTGTATGCATCCATGCATGATCGTGTGGGATCATACCAAAACCCTAGACACACCTCCCATCTTGTCCACCACCTTTTCTTGCTTGAGATTGTTTTGATCATGGGTAAAACCCTAAACTCATCTACCCTACCCCTCTTCCAACACCATGCCACCCTCATGCTTTGCTTTTGAGATGAGAAAAACCTAACCTACACCTCACCCCTACCATAAACCCTCTTTCCCTAATCCCTCTCTCTAAACCCTACCCTCATGCCAGAGCTGGATTCATTTCTATTTCTTGGGGCCACAATTAGTTTGGGGCTTTATTACTATCCTGTACTCATGCCATGCTGAAAGGGAAATGGACGTCGCCTAGAGGGGGGGGGGTGAATAGGCGTTTTAAAATTATTACGGTTTAGGCTCTAACAAATGCGGAATAAAACTTAACGTTTAATTTATCAAGCCAAAACCTATATCCACTAGATTCACTAAGTGCACCAACAACCTATGCTAAGAAATACAAGCAACAAGGTGAAAGCAAGATAATATACTTCAAGCACGAAGGCTATCACAATGTAAATTGCATAGGTAAAGGGCTCGGTTGAGAGATAACCGAAGGACGCGGAGACGATGATTTGTTTCCCGAAGTTCACTTCCAAAGAAGCTACGTCTCCGTTGGAGAGGTGCGGGGGCACAATGCACTTCGAACGCCACAAATGGCTCACCTCGAGGTGTGGTGGCTCGATGCTCACCCAACGCCACACAAGGCCTCACCAAGGATGCGAAGCCACGCAACTCACCGACGCCACAAAAGGCTCACCCTATTCTCCCGTGAGCTCGCCACAAAGGCCTACTCACGTTCCACTATGGGACACTTGAGGGCGGTCATCGAACCCGTACAAGGCTTGGGAAATCTCCACGACTCAATTGGAGGGCTCCCAAGAAACGCCACAAAGGCTCTACAATGCCACAAAAGGACAACAAACTTGGGGAACCTCCACAACTCAATTGGAGCCCCAAGAACAATGCCACAAAGGCTACAAAGCCACAAAAGGCAACAAGGCCACAAAAGGCTACAAGACCACAAAAGGTCAACAATCCAACCACACAACCATCTAGGGTTCCAAGAACCCAAGAGAAACAATCCCAAGGGATTGAACTCACTGAATCTCCGAGGAGAACTCAAACCTATGCACCAAATGCAAGAGGCAAGTCCTTCACTCTCAAATTCCACCAAAGCTACAAAAGCTATTGGGGGAATAAGGGAGGAAGAACACAAGAGGAGAACACAAAACTCTCCAAGATCTAGATCTCAAGGATTCCTTCACAAAGAAGGGATTTTGCTTGGTGGGGCTTGTAGATCTAGATCTCCTCTCTCAAATCCCTCAAAAAGATGCAAGAATCATAGGAGGGGAAAGGAGAGAGGGCAAGCTCTTCAAGGTCAACAATGGAGGAGAGAGAGAGAGCAAGAACCAAGAAAGAGCTAGTTAGGGCCAAAGGGGAAAGGGGAGCTCCTTTTAAAGGGCTCCCCGATCTGCCCGTTACCCACAGAATCACGCATGGTCGGTAGTACCGGTGAGTGGCCGGTACGACCGGTGGCACCCAGCCAACGGTCAGAAAACAACGAGGCAAAGATCAAACACGCGAGCTTGGCCGGAACTACCGCTGCTTGGCCGGAACTACCGATGGCAAGAATAGCCTAGCGGTACTACCGCCTGAAAATCCGATCCAAGTTCCGTCAAATAGCGCTAACCAGGCAGAGAGGATACTGAACCAAAATTTGGGTTGCCAGAAGTTGGGCCGGAATTAACACCGGTACTATCGGCGGCATTTATGCCCGAGCGGTACTTCCGGCGTCTGGCCGGTAATACCGGTGGCCCACCGGAACTACCGGTCAGGCAAAAACTTCAGAACCAGAACTGCCACAACTTTTGCATCCGAACTCCAAACGAGATGAAACCAATTTTGTTGAAAAGATAACGACGTGTAGAATCAAATTTTGTTGAAACAAGTTTGGAATGGAACAAGTTAAGAAGGGAGTTTTTACTTGTCTAACTAGGTGAAACATTGAGATAGTCTCGGTATGATGATGGTTAAAAGAAGGAAAAGATGTGTAACATCTACTATGCCTCAGTCATAGGTTCCATCTTGTAAAACCATGTTGTATATTCGATATAATATGACCCAAGAACATGCCTCAGTCGGACAAATATTGAACAAGGAGTTAAGTATAGTCTTCAGTGTCTGGAGAGAACTGAAGGTATACATCTGATCTGTAAAGGATGGTGAACTTGATTGTAAAAGGGTTATGCTAGGAAGTTCCACCCAACCTAGATGATTGGAATTCTCACAACATTGAGTTCCTTAGGATAAGAGAAGCGTGGTTAGACATCAGAGTGGCATTTAGTGCACTAACGATTATATTTACATTTTGACAAAGAAGTATATGAATACTTCAAAGGTAAAATATGTAATGTTATGGCTGGGAAAGTCCATCTTCCCATAGAGTGTGTTCCTAATGCTCATGCTAATGAAAACGTCATCTTTTGATAGACTAATCTAATCTCATGACAGAAGGAACAAAAACAACAATTTGTCGCCAAAACATAAATATTTATACCATAAGTTTATCATATGATGATAAAGGGAAATATCAAATTAGGTGACATTAACAAATTCGCAAAGACATACGGATCTGTATAGTACAGTCCATAGACGAAACTTGTTCCATGAGCAAGCATGATCATAACACCAAAGGTTATGGTGTAATGATTCGTTCAAATGCAACTAGTTTATTAGTACTCTAGTGCAAGTGGGAGACTATTGGAAATATGCCCTAGAGACAAATAATAATATAGATTATTGACATATTTCATTAAGTTCATAATAGGTTTTATATCATGTTGTAACTATATTGATAGGAACGTCAATACACGTGTGATATATAAACCACTAAAGTCCCTAGTGATCCTCTAGCCACTAGTTCATTGGTCAATCGATGATCGAGGTTTCCCGATCATGGACATTTATGTCAATTGAAAATGGGGTCATTTCATTCAGTGAATGAAAGTGATGGACATACCCAACATAGAAATTGTAACATGATCAGGTCACAAAGTTCACCGTTACAATGACTGGAAACGCAGTAACCAATTCCTTAGACCGTGAGACCATATCAATCACTATCGAAACGTAGTAACCAATTCCTTAGACCGTGAGACCATATCAATCACTATCACCCGAGAATACTTAGATAGCATCAAATGTCACTTGGTGACATAGTGATCATACAGGTGTGTTTTGATATTCAGAGGGGCATGTAGAGGCATTATGTGTCAAGAGCGGGATTTGTTCTTCTGTGTGATGGAGAGATACTCTGGGCCCACTCGGAGACATGATATCCATAAAGCTGTAGCGTGTGGCTAGCTAGGTCACGGGGATGGCATAACTCAAAACGAGTAAATTTATACTTGTCGGTAACGAGATTGAACACGACATGACGATGCCATTGATCGGATCTCGGACAAGTAAAGTATTGAAGTAACAAGGGAATTGGACACTATCTTTCACGGTTCAACGACGAAGATTCTCGTGGAATGCACAGGGGTCATCATGGGCATCCAAGTCCCTCTAATGATCATTGGTTTGAGAAAGGTCTCGACCATGTCTGGAGTGTTCCCAAACCATAGGGTAACACGCTTAAGGGTTTGACAATGCTCGAATATTGTTTTGATATCATAGGAATCATCGAAGAAGAGAGAAGGGAAAATCGGAAGGGTTCCGGGAAAGTCAGGAGTTGTCCGGAAGGAGTTCCGATACAATGGGGATTAAATAGTATGTAAATATATGTTAATTATTGAATTATACATGTATTTATATTTATTTTATAATTTAAATATGATTTAATGGGGCAGCCCACCTAATGGGCCAATTCCCGAAGGGAAAAAGGGCCCAAGAGGTGGCCGCCACACTAGGAGGGGCCAAAGGAGGGCCGCCAGCCATATGTGGGCTGCTCCCCATGTGGGGCCTATATGGGGGCTGGCCGGCGGCACCTCCCCCACCTCCTCCCTTGATTAGTCCCTCCCCGAGACTTTGAGGGAGGGAGTGCCTCCCTTCCCCCTATATAAAGTAGGGCATATGGAGGGATTCAAATACATCAATTGAGCTTTGAGGTGTCCCCCTCCAAGTCCCCTCCTCTCTCTCTCTCTCTCTCTCTCTCTCTCTCTCTCTCTCTCTCTCTCTCTCTCGCGCGCGCGCGCGCGCGCGCGTGTCCTACCATCACCGCGGCGCTAGACGTGTTGGTGACTCTGCCCACAATTGCGGCGGCACCAGAGCTTAATGCACCCAGTAGGGAGAATACACTAGCGGCTGGCACCGCGCCATCAAGCAGCCCCTCTGTATCTTGCATGTCCGTTGTCGTATGTGGTGCCTTAACATTAGTCGAGCTCTACTCCATCACGGTTAACTGATGACTTTACCTCTGTGCTATTTATTACTCTGATGGCATCTCTGACACCATACATGTTTTTTGTAGACGGGTGTTCACTGCACTCTCTTAAACTACGTGAGCAACAAGTTGAGGGATGTTGCCAAGGTACCATCATTCAACCCTTGCACCGCACGTTCCACTCAAAGCCGATGCCAGATAACGTTCATAGGATTAAAATTATTTGAGTGCTACGGGGCTACGATGACATGGAACCTCCCATTCAACCCCCGAGAGCGGATGAAGACGAGTCGTCTGTCCTCAGAAATTGCTTTAGCTTATTCATTCTATGGCCGAAGAGCATGATTCATTTGGGAACGAACGGGGCCAGGACTAGAGCTTGTATATGTGAGATACCTCCCAAGGTGTGGAGCCGGAAAACCTGCAAGATCAAAAACGCAATAAGATATGCAAGGGAAATCCATTTTTGATGAACTAGAGCTTGTAATGAAGATAAACACAAGCTCTATATCCTCACATGGACAAGAAACAAACAACAACCAAGAAAGATGATGCTATGTAGGCAAAGGTTTGAGCTCTCTCCAAAAGATACGAACGAGTCACCCACTCGAGAGCCCCTCTTGATAGTACGGCTATCTATCCTAAACCCGGTCTCCCAACACTACACGCGACCGGTAAAATAGAAACCCTATCAAGATCATACCTTTGCCTTGAGCATCCCACTTGAGCTCGATGTAGACGATCTTCTCACTTTCAAGATGGAACACCTTTCTTGATTGCTCTTGCTTGATGAATACTTGCGAATGGCTCCCCCATACTCCATGGGAAAACCACTTCTTTGACCTTGTCTTCATCACTCCATGAACGCCGAGGATGGCAAGCTCCAAGCATGATATCTTCTAGAGATGGCGCACCATGAGCTTGCACATCAAATCTTGATGATGATGTCTTGAAGAAAGCCATGAGGAACTCCATCTTCTTCTTCTTCTTCAAGGCATACTTGATCTTCTTCTTCTTCTACTTGATTCCAATAGGCACAAAGCCCTTGGACGATGCTTCTTATTTTTCATCCTTGAAACCAACACCTGGTCCAAGCGATGCCAATGGACAAACCTACAAGTGAAACTCAATTTGCACATTAGTCCATAGGGATTGTCATTAATTACCAAAACCACACATGGGGGCATACATGCCCTTTCACATGCCTTACTATTTTATTTAAGATTGTGCGAGGAGCACCTGTACTGTTTAAGAATGCGGAATGTTTTCGCGGTATCGACAAGCCCAGTCACATTTTCGGGTTCCCAGTCGTTTACAGCCATTGTCGCAAACCCTGGGTCCGTCTCGGAGCTGGCCAGCTTCGTTGCGGGTAGCTTATTGGGGTGGCCCCCTGAAATATTTCTGAATCCTGTGATCGCTTTGTCGTGAATGCCTCGTTGGGTTTTGATTTGGTTTTTACGAGGTTGATCGAGTGTGTGTTGCTATTTGTGCACCCCTGCAGGGTAAATCTTTCTGAAAGTCATGTCCACGGTTATGGACGACCTAGAGCACAGTTTCTTGATCATAGACAAGAATAACTAAAGTACCGCTTTTAATCTAACTAAATACCTGACTAGTAAATAGTGCAATACTCATGGAATGGTTAATAAAACTGTCAACGGATGGGTTGTTCGTCCGCTTTCTCGTTGGTAAGCGAGAAGGCGGATGGATCTGTTAATTATACTATTATAACTGTTGTTCCTAATTAACGGACATCCGTCTATCATTGGTTAGGCGGATGGTTAGCGAGTATCTATAGACTTGTTAGTTATTATCTTTTGCTGCAATTGCGTCACCCCAGGTATATGTCCCCTTTAGAGGCATAAAGACTTGCTGAGTACCCCTAGGGTCTCACACGATAAATTGTTTGATTCAGATGAACAGGTGTATTCGCAAGATGGATACTAGGTGGAGGAGACAGATGATGTTGGCAGCGATCACGCGGTGTAGAGATTCCGGGGATGGGGATCCGCGAGATCTGTGGGCGGGATGTGTTTATTTATGTGGCATCTTATGCCGATTTGCTTCTTATCCGTACTCGGATCTTGTTTTCCGCTTCCGCCTGATACTCTAATGTTTGATGTATGAGGAGCTATCCTAAACTATTATCTCTATCTAGGATATTTGGATCTTGTCGTATGGCGTTGCAATATTTCTATTTTTTTAGATGGAATGGCTCTGAAAGCTGTTGTATGGTAGCTTGCATACATACTCACTTGTGTATGTATTTGATCTTTTCGCCTATTGCCTACGCCGCTCACTCTTGTCCCGATGTCTTGGAAGTGGTTAGGACGGCCGACGGGTCTACACGTGGGCGGTCCTCTAGGCCCCCGCTGTACTATTTTAACCACTTCCGCTTCATCCAGGCTTGAACTTAGAGCGTAGGGTCCGAGGTAGTTACAATACATCCAACCGACACTTTATTTAAGCCCCGACACACTACATAGGGTGTCCGGTGCGCAGATTGCGCTCCCTCCCCGCTCTCCAAAAGGCAAGAAGGGACGAAAAAGAAAATCTAGTTCCAGCCAGCCGGTGGCGTCGACTACAAATCCGATCCGGGATTAGGACGGTCCACCAAGACCTAAGGGTATTATGTGGAGGATGCATGTGGTGTGTGAGCCCATGCTAACTAAGCAATTGTACATACTCAGAGTATGCATGACAGTGTGCTGACGATAGAGAAACGACTTCTTAGAAAGAAAGATCCCACACACCCAGTATTCGTGGTTAAGGTGCCAAAAGGCTTGGGCTTCGTCGATAATTTCCCCGCGGATCTATTCTTCTTGTGGTCTGATGACATCTTAAACATGTTCCACCTATACCCGCTGCACTATATCATGGACCGCCTGTTTTTGCTCAGTATGGCCATGAAGATCATTATAGAGAACACCCCAGGAATCGCAATAGTGGACCCCTACTACATGTGTGACTTCTTGTTGGCAAGCACCATTGAAAGGCGATTCGTGGCCTCATACCTCCAAGGCATCATGGTGGCAAACAAGATAAAGGAATACATTCTCGTGCCTTACTTTCTTGAGTAAGCCATTCACTCGCCGCCATAACATGCTTTATTAGATTTTCATCATTATTTTTCCAACATATTTCATTTGAATTGTTTTGTGCAGAGATGAACACTCCATACTCATCTCCTTATCACCGAAACATTCACAAGCCATGTATTTCGACTCAGGGAGTGCAGAAAAGAAGAAAAACTATGACAAAATCAAGGAAGTTCTGGATAATGCTCTCACTGCCTATGCCTCAACGGAAGGCACCGGCTTCGTGCATAAGAAGTTCCAGTTCGGCAGGCACGTGTTCACCCACGTAACGGACTTCCCCTACGTGAAGTAGCCGGAAGGTAGTCGGAAGGAAGACTACTACGCACTCCATCATATGAGGCGTTCCTACTAGACCAATAGAATTCTACGCTGCCAGCTCATCTCCAACAATGGGCTGAAGCCAAGGCAAAGATCCATGATACATATATTAGAGCGGAGATGTATTGCATCCAACGACAGTTTGGGGGCAATCATCTTTTGTGATGTCATGACTTCGGGGGGATCTTCTACGAAGGCATTGCACCGAATAACCGTGACATAGTAGATCGCCTAAAGATGCAGGATGACTTCACGACATTCATGAAGAAACAAGGCGTCCTCCCTTTCCCTGAGCCAAGTCGGAAGTCTTGATGTTTGCCTAGTTTTAGTTCTAAACTATCGATGAGCTTGTGTGATGTAAACTTTATCCCCAGAAGTACTTGTGTGTTGACGGCCGTTGAACTTAATTGTGATATATGCTACTTATTAGGGTTATGAATCAACGCCTACTTCTTTTGCTTATTAGGGTTATATATGAATCGATGCTTAGTTCTTTTGCTTACTCTTTGGTCTTTTTTTGCTTACTTTGGTCCTTTTTTTACTTTGGTATTTTTTTGAGAATGCCGATGATTAAAATGTCGTGGCACACTATATATGTGAATGTGCTGTGATGGGATGGTCAGCCTTGTGCCATGTACAATTCTAAGTCTTGTGCATCCTACTTGGCTGACTTTTCCAGCATAGCATATTTCTGTGTCCAACAACCTAGGTGTATATAAGACATGCTTTTTGAGTTGGCCCTATTTGATAAGTGTATCTTTATATGCTTACTTTTTGGTCCTTTTTTTCAAGAATGAGGCACAAATCCGAGTTACTTTGGTGTTTTTCGAGAATGTTGATGATTAAAATGTCGTAGCACACTATATATGTGAATGTGCTATGATGGGATTGTTAGCCTTGTGCTTTGCATAAGTCCAAGTCTTGTGCATCCTACTTGGCGGACAGTTCCATCGTAGCATATTTATGTGTCCAACAACCTAGGTATATATGAGGCATGTTTTTTGAGTTGGCCCTATTTGATAAGTGTATCTTTATATGCTTACTTTTTAGTCCTTTTTTGCTTACTTTGGTCCTTTTTTCGAGAATGAAGCACAAATCTGAGTTACTTTGGTCTTTTTCGAAAATGCCAATGATTAAAATGCCGTGTCACACTATGTATGTGAATGTGCTGTGATGGGATCGTAAGCCTTGTGCTATGCACAAATCCAAGTCTTGTGCATCCTACTTGTCTTACGGTTCAATTATAGCATATTCCTGTGTCCAACAACGTAACTATGTGAGGCATGCTTTTTGAGTTGGCCCTATTTGATAAGTGCCACCATTTAATTATTATTGACAATATATGAACTCTATCTACCTTTCCGTTGTCTAATGTTATTCGTCTTGTAGATGATGTGGTACGTCGTGTACAAGGGACGGGTTTCCGGAGTCTACGGCGACTGGGAAGATTGTCGAAGACAGGTGCACCGTTTCAGCGGCAATAGCTACAAAGGGTACAACACTATGTTGGAGGCGGAAGCTAGATACACGCGCTATCTAGCGGGAGTTAGGACGAGGAATCGAATGAATACCTACACCTGATGCTTATCTTGCTCGTTTTCTGTTCCGTGTGTTCCTACTTTAGATGTGTACGCGAGTTTGCGAGTTTTAACTTCGTCGAGACACATGTATTCATGTCACTAGCTACTAGTTTAGTTATAACTTGAACGAAATAATGTAACTTATCTATGTGTATTCATGTATTCATGTGTAACTTATCTATGTGTATTCATGTGTAACTTATCTATGTGTATTCATGTATTTATTTCTATCCTGTTTTGCAAACTATGTATTTATGTATGTATTGTACACATGTATACATGTATATACGCTGATAGCGTATTAAAAAAACAAAAGGAAGCCGTGGCGCACATCATATCTCAATCATGGCGCACTACATCTTCAGTGCATGCATCGTAATGGAAGCGCACTCTAACCCCGCGTGACGCATGGGCTAGTGCGCTACTGATACGTCCGAGCACCCATAGCGCACCAGGGTAGTGCGCTATGGGTAAATCTTACCCAGCGCGCGGCTTGTGGCGCACCTGGCAGTGCTCTACGGATGGACATATTCGGTGCGCCATGGGTGAGCTATTTCCTAGCAGTGTGTATTCATTACAAATATTCATGTTTCTAGAAAATTTATTCGATAAATATTCACTTTATCCGAAAGAACTACTCAACCTGCAAAAGATAACATTATTTCCTTGCCTCCTTCTAACCAACAGAAATACTCGCAAATATTTGTTCCATGCGAAAAAAAATTTAATTTTCGAAACAAACAAATAAATCATTCGTCGTCCCTTTTATTTGGCAGAGATGCTCGTGGAGTTGTGTGTCCGACGAATCTCTTCGGATCTCATTTTTACACATTGGTGTGGTTTAAGGTTACTATCTTTCGACCTACAGCTGTCATCTTTAGATAATTGTTGTTCTGGTGTGATGGTCTTTTAGGGCCTTAGCACGACGACCTTCCGTCAGTATCTAAAATAAGTTTTACTACGGCAAGTTTTGCCTAGATTCGATAATGGAGAGACAAGGACGGCGGCACGTCTCGGCTAGTGCTAGTGTATGTAGTTGTCGCTAGGTTATCCAATAACCTTGTGTTATTAGATTTAGAACTCTTTGTACTATTATTGAATCATTAATATATGGATAAAATTTCGAAAAAATGTAAGAAGAACACCAGGAGAGCAAGTAACGGGAAGACAACATCTGCGACGGCTTGATTTCACATTTTTACACCCGAAACCAAAAGTTCGTGGAGATTTTTGTTTTTCCCTGTGGAATTCCACGTGCACAGCGCGTATTCAAACGCAGGCAAAACAGTATCCCGCCCCGCCCGCGGCTCGTCGCTCCCGCCCACGTCCCACTTCAGCACCTCCCCCCACATTCCTTTCTTCGTTCCCGCCCCCCGATGACCTCCTGCTCCCACTTCGGATCTCGCCATCACCCGATCCCCCAAGCCATTCCAATTCCACTCGATGACGCAGGGTCCCGGCACCACCGCCGCGCCGCCTCCTCCCGCCGAGGCAGCCGGGCTGTCCGACGCCATCGCGGCCGCGCTGCCGCCGGACCCGTACGAGCAGCTGGAGGTGGCCCGCAAGATCACCGCCGTGGCGGTGGCCGCACGCGCCTCCCGACTCGAGCACGAGGCCGCGCGGCTCCGGCAGAAGCTGGCCGACAAGGACCGCCTCGCCGCCGAGCTCGCCGACAGGGCCGACGCGCTTGACCAGGCGCTCCGCGACGCCGACGCCCGCCTCCGCGCCGTCCTCGACGACAACGTACGTGAGCTCGACCGGTTCGCTGCCGGCTCCCCTGTCTCTGTGGTTTAGTGGGTTGCTGAGATTTTCGTTGTTGTTGATCTTCTTGTGTGTTGATTCCGCGCAGGCTAAGCTGGTGAAGGAGAGGGACTCACTCGTCCAGACGTCCAAGAAGCTGGCCAGGGACCTCGCCAAGGTGACGGCCCTCCCATTTGTGATCTGAGATCACATTGTGCACTCCCGGCATTCTGATGTGATAATCACTGTGACTCCTATGCTGAGACTAATGTTTCTTTTGGGGTTTCCACTTGCAGTTGGAGACATTCAAGAGGCACCTAATGCAGTCGCTTGGGGATGATAATTCTTCAGTAAGCTCCTCGATCTCTCCTTCGTCCCGCCAAGCAATCCAATGGTTGCCGTTCTTATAGCTGCTATTGGGAGTCATGCTTTGTGTCGTTCTCTGCAGAGTCAGGAAACAGTAGATATCAGAACCTGCGAGCAATCGGTTGGCAAAGCAAATTCTTGGAGAGGTATATGATCACTGGTCTTCCTTGGACAGTATTACTACTATCTCTAGCAGGTAGCAGCTCATTGTAACGCCATGTTTAATCCGTGACAAATCATTTTGCACCATTTCCTCAGATGGCTCTGCAAATAGCGTATCCAGCACCCGAATCGATTCAGAAGCCGAAAGCGCGAACCAGGAAGGTATGTATGCAGCTATATATGATCAACAGCAGTAGCACACCACATTTTAATTTCTGCACAATGACAGAGTTCTGAACTATGACTCCGGTGTTCCTCTGTCGCTCTCTCCTTTGACAGTCGCCAGACCGTTCGAGCATAAACTTACCATCACACACATGACTCCACGCCTGGCCTCCGACCCCGCACCCAAGCCAAGATCATCCTCTGCCGCTCCCGCCAGGAGATACTCCACCGCCGTATCCCCGAAGCTGACGTCCGGCGCCGTTTCTCCGAGACGATACTCCACGGCCGTGTCGCCTAAACTGTCGTCCGGTGGCAGTGGCACCGCCACTTCGCCGCGACTCGAAGGACACATGGCAATGTCGGCGTGGCTGCCCTCGAGCAAGATGTCCTCTGCGGCCAACTCGCCCCCTCGTGGACACTCGGTCTCAGGTACGATTTCCCCCCTTTTTGTTCCAAGACCGAGTGCTCCTCGTTCAACTGGAGTGTCCCCGTTCAAATCGTAAGGTGCGAGCAGTTAACTGTTTCTCTGTTTCATTCAGGGCGGAGCACGACGAGAGTTGATGGCAAGGAGTTCTTTCGTCAAGCAAGGTACCTTTCATAGCCTGCAAAACATAACATTCTTGATAGAAAGACGCTAGGACCAGTTTTCTTTCTTTCTATTTACTATGTTCATTCTTTCATTCGCAGGAGTCGCCTCTCCTACGAACAGTTTGCTGCTTTCCTCGCCAACATCAAGGAGCTCAACGCTCACAGGCAATCCCAAGAGGTAAATATTGGCAGCTGGCACCCCAATTTCAGTTCCCAACTGGATCCATAGTTTACTTTCCTTGGGGAGATACAGATCTCAGAGTAATATATATTGGTGTGGTGGTGGCGCAGGTGACCCTCGAGAAGGCGGACGAGATCTTTGGCGCAGAGAACAAGGACCTCTTCGTGTCATTTCAGGGCTTGCTTAGCCGTAGCCTTACGTAGCACACATGTTGCCGCAACTTACTCTCCAGGCATTGCACTGCATCTCTTTTAGGTGCTGCTACAACTTATCATGAACAGATAGCCAGTACACACGGCCAACCTGGCAGCAGGGGGGCAACAGTTATGTGCACTCTGTATACAAAACAATCATCTCTTTTTTTGTCGCAAAAGAAAAGAATAATCATTTGTTGATCATACGGAGAACTGCACGTCTCAAACATAAACTCTGGAGTAATTTCCTCTGTTGGAGGTTCTTTCTTTTCGCTCCTTATTCTAGTACTAGATGCGATTGCACGCTCGAAATAGAAAACAGATCCAAGGGATACTGACATAGTGTCACAATAACAGTCAGCAATCAGAGCTGCACACCGAAACTGGAGAAAGTTTAGATGATAAAGAGAACATATTCAGAAGTCAACAACAATACCAACTTCGCATTCGGAGTCATAAGTTGAAACAGATTTCATGGTTTCAACCTTTTAAAGGTCACTTTGAATCTTTGATGACCAACCACCTCAGTTGTCGAGGCTTAGAAGCATCCAATGCACTTGTAGTTACAAGCTTCCTAAGCAATATCCAGACACGGGATATGTACAAGATAGAGAATATCGGTGGAAGATATGTGGTCGTGCTCGAGCGTATTTCTGGATCATGTACATGGGATTTTTCCTTGCCCTACGAGCCGCACTATCTAGCTTTTACTCAGGAAGTATACATAGCTGTATGTGACTGTAAGGGAGGAGGATGGTTTCTGTAGATGGGTCATGAGCTTGCACCTCTTCTTCACTCCCTCTTGGCCATCGTCTTCTTAAGGCCTCTCAGGATCTTTGTAAACCATATCGTGTTCATGATAAGCAGTACCGTGGGCACACCAAATACCAGAATGCAGCTGAAGGTCTGCATCTGCATGACCTGTCAAAGTGAACAGTTTCGATTTAGTTTCCGACCATGTGACATTTGTCGCATAGTCATGCATTGGCAGTTGACACAGAAGAATCAAGTACCTGATCATAGTGGAGGTAGAGGTGGTAGAACAAGTAGATGAACAGAATTATCCGTGCCACCTGCATTACACAAATGTTTCTCCACCTTAGAAAGAACTTTGGAAACTCCACAAGCAGAAGAACTTTCTGATTAAGGCAACAGATTGGTTAACATGGCCTCTGATTCAGATTTATAGCATTCATATTCCAAACTTGTAAGATAAGTTTCTCTGAAATATGTCACTTAAAAGAAGAAGACTCAAATCTACAGAACGATTTATTGGAGCCACAAGACCAATGGCTGCTAATACAATCCCAGTCCCTAAGACGATATTTAGGAAATATCCAATATTAGTTACACAAACACAATAAAATACCCTATCTATTATAGATCTTGAGGTACTATTCCAGTATCGGAAATTTATAAAAGAACATGGTACAATAGAGTGTATAAAGGAGTAGAGAGATCCCTAGCTTGCAGCAAATACACTTAACGAAATAACAAGTTTGAATCTGGCTATACATTTTGAACTGGTCATTCAAATTTCAATATATGCACACAATGAAGCCTACTGAAGACTAATTAACTTATGAGCAACTGCGTGAAATGACTTGTAAGCTACAGCTACTGTGTAGGAACTTTCACTTACCAGCCATACAACAACCATTAAGGCACCATTCACAAGGTAGGCCTTGGATTTTTTCATTCCAGCAGTATCAAGAAACCTTCATGACACAAGGTAACAGAAAAGAGCAGATAGAATTCAATAAGATAATAACCCAAAAGTATTGTGCATTCATTTAATCAATTCAAATCTATACCAGCGGAGGTTGATGCCAGGTGTGGTTGTTTCAGAGATGAGAACCATGTATGTATACAACTGGCCTTCCCCAGAATACGTAGCATAGACTATAGAAATAAGTGACAGGATGTGATGAAGAACCTGACAATGCGTACAGCAACATAATTGAACAAAAACAATTATAAACAAGTGAGTCAACGATGCAACCCAGAAACCAAGGAACTTAAGGAGGAAGATACTGATCACATATGGTCACTTACATACTCCATTCCACCAAGGGAAGGATAAACCCAAAATATCATAGCAAAGTCAGTGATGAAGTACCCAACAGAAACCTGGACAAATGAAATTAAGATGATATGAGCAAAAGGGAAAATATGCATGTTAACATAAACATTCGAATGTGAACAAAATAGTAAGATCCTTTACCCCCAGCGTAAAATTAGAGAGGTTTGAACTTCGCAAAGTTACTGGTCCATCCAGCTGATCAGAGAATAGGTGGGAGAAGAATACTAGGTATACTGACATGTATGTGATGAATATTGCATGGACAGTGGACATGCCCCTAGAACAGGTAAAGAATATCTATTGTGAGTAGATATGTAAATAAACGCACAGTGATATCGGACATAAATTTTGCAGACAGATGGCCACCTGTTGTTCCACTCAAGCTTTTGGAGTTTTGTAAGAGAAGCATAACTCTTATAGTAGAATGAGCTAAATAAGTATGTGATGTCATAGACCTGCAAAACAAAAGGCAAATTGCAGTCAATAAAATAGGTACAGCTCTGGCACACCTAGGTTAATCATAATACAACAAGAGAAAGTCATATGCGGTTGTGTGCAAAGAATTTTGAAAAGTCAGACTATGAAACAATGCCACAACTTAAGATTATTATCTGCAGGCTGCTATCAACTTAGTTCGTCGCAGCATAGTTAATAACTTGGCACAGACCACTATTGGCTCAATAGTCAAGATGCATTTTCAAAATGGGAAATAGAGAAGGTGATGCAACCTATTATGGTACAGATTATAAACAAATACTACTTCCTCCGTCGGGAAATAAGCGACTCGGATTTGTCTAGGTTCGCATGTATCTACACACTAAAATGCGTCTAGATACATGAAAATCTAGACTAATCCGAGTCACTTATTTCTGAACGGAGGGAGTACACGTTAATCTCAAAGAAACATCCATATCGCGATGCAACTTTCTCGTGGCTGCCAAATATTATAGATAAAAAAGGGCAAATATTGATAGGATCAGGTTATTTTTTTGTTAGCCGAACCAAAACATATGTGGCTTTAAAAGTCTTGCATGCATGTAGCAAATTTAACTGAACAACTGAACCGTCCATACTAAAGCGAAAATGTTATATGCCAAAACAAAATGTTAAATCTATTTCATGACTGTAATTTTAAAATTCGTCCACAAGGTGCATTTGTGCCTAAGTCACATTTGGGAGTCGCCATTGACAAATTCATAACTAGAATTGAGGCTAACCTGATTATTTGAATATCCTAATTCGACCTTACAGAAACCTGCTTCTAATTACTGCTACGTAGTACAAAGGGCTCTCCCCTAGTCATCAGTTTTCACATAGCAAAGTTAAACAAAATAATGCAGTCAGACCAACAACACTTTATTTCTTCAATCTAAATACATGAATCATGTGAGCATCACTAAATTCACAGGTGCAACGATCGTAAGTCAACGGGTAAGAGGGGACAAATGATACCATCTTGCACATCAGGATCCCACCAAGCACAGCAGTGTACGAAGCATATGAATCTGCAAGAAGATATTCTTTAACCAGTGACTCTGCTTTGTACGAGTAGGCCTTAGCCGCCATGAGAGAAGCTGTGGAGAGATCCATCAATTCGTATATATTTACTCAGCAGCCTGATGAAAGAGATAGACAGATAGCAAAGGTTCCTTTTCAGCAATCGGAGCCAGAATTATAAAATGACCACACTAAAAAAGATTAACAATAGTTTCTTTGACATCCAGATGATCGTAGAAGAGCATCTAAGATATGGGTCACTGGTACGCGCGGAATAATCTTCCATGAAGTACAACAGCCAACTGTCACTTAAATGCATAATGGTAAGCTATACGAATCCGACCACCTAAAGGAAAAGCTTTCCATGTCTTAAAATGTTACATTGAAGCCAAATAAACAATCAATCCCTATCATGTGTCACTATCGCTAGTATAAAACAACAAGCATAAACATGCACCAAAGATCGAGCCTATACTTCTATACTAATAAAAGTTCAAAGCTTTGAATAAACCAACAACGTATTTCTGAAGGCAATGAATGAAACCTATTAACAATTAATTAATAGCGCCACAATTTAAGATAATCAGATGAAATGACCTTCAACATGAGCCAGCTACGAATCCAACGCTTTCGGAACTGATTACATGCTTGACTGCCATTCCTCTAAACAGTACAATTCAGGCAACACGGCATGGATGGAACACAGGGGAGGGGGTCAGAAAAGGTGCGCAAGAGGGGCAACTTTTCGTGGCATCACTACTCAAACCGCCAGCGAGGAAAAACATCCGCACATTGCGACCAACTGGGGCACGGAATCGATGCCCTACGGCAGCGGCGTGGCATGTCCGTCGCTTGGAAGAAAACACCACAGCGATCAAAAGGAAACAGTCGCAGGTCCAGGACGGCATAGCCGTCGCTCACGACCAATAACCCAAACGCATCAACCGAAAATCCAGAAAACGGCGTGCGATTACACCAGAACGAAACGTCCCGTCGCATTGCGTACGGGGTGAATGGGACACGATCGATGCCCCAAAAAACTTCATCGAAACCGTCGACGAAGGGCGTATAGCATGTACGCCGCCACGACCGCAACCGTCGGCACCTCTCCGTACCCCGAACATGGAACCCCCGAAGCAGGAGCCGAGACGAAAGCGAACGCACCTCGGAACAACGCCCCGCTCCACGATTGTTGGGGGGCAAAAATAGGATCAATCGACAGCGAAATCAATAGGCGGCGCGCGGGAGCGGAAGCGGAAGCGGGAGGCGGAGGAGGATGAGGGGATGAGAAGGCATTAGTTACCTCGCTGTGATGCGGCCGCGGCAGGGATGGAAGGAAGGAGGGCGAGGGTCTCGTCGGCGCAAAGCAATCGGGAGGGGCTGGATTGGACGGAGGCTGGCTATATTTTGCCTCCTCCCGCACAGAGTTCTCGTCTCGCCTTGCCTGCTGCACAAGGCAGGAAGGAAAATGACGGGGACGAGAGACCTAATGGGATTATAATGGCCAATTTATATTTAGAATTTTTATTTAGAATAAGGGATAACTTGTCTCGGCATAGAAGGCAGAAAAGTGTTTTCTAACTTAGCCGAGGGAGCAGGGAGGGTATCAGATGGTCCTTTTTATTTGTCGGTAAGTTGAGTACGTCCAGGTCATCATCCTCTCTTGTTTATATAAACATCCTGGCTCATACGCCGTAAATTCTCGGACATAAGGAATTTGCTCAGATCTCACTGGATTTTATATTCTATTGGCTTGATCCACTCAACTTCGACTTAGCGAGTTCGATTACACATGACACCGCGGTCCAATTCAGCCAATTCCTAACCGACCATTGTCATGCACGATCCTCATGTTATATAGAGTTATACATGAGCTACTTTCGGCCCAATACATGGCCTGCAAGCCAGCCTAGGTACCTTAGCGGTCCTTATAGGCCTTCCTTGTTTGGGCCTTTCTTCTTGTCCTCCATCGCTCGCAGCATCGCTGGTCAGTGGCTCTAGGTCGCTGACAATCCCCTGTTCTTGAACTTCTGCTTGTCCCCAAGCAGATGCACGAGGAAACTGTTGACGGAGAGAGTCCAGATCTTCCTAGGTGGCCATGGACTCTGGACACCTACTCCATTGCACCAAGACTTGGAAAATTGTCCGAATATCTTGTTGTCGGGCGCGACGCTAGAGCACATGCACATGAACCTGAAACAGAGCATCAGAGCCAGGTAATTGAGGTAAAACCTGAAGTCCTGGACCCACACAATGCTTGAGGTGTGAAACATGGAACACGGGGTAAATCCTGCTAGAGCTAGGCAACTCCAATTTGTAAGCTGATGGCTCAAAATGTGATGAGCTCGTTGGGAACCCCAAGAGGAAGGTATGATGGGTACAACAGCAAATTTTTCCTCAGTGATGAAACCAAGGTTATCGAACCAGTAGGAGCAAGGAAACAACCCCAAGGTATTGTCTTCCAACTTAGAATCCCGCACAATACAACCACATAACTTTACCCCAACTTACAATGAGATTGTCAATCTCACTGGTTTTGCTGAAACAAAGGATTAAACGTATTGTGTAGAAGATAGTAATTGCTTGCAGAAAGTAAACAGTAAATAGTAAATAGTAGATTGTAGATTGAGGTAAAAGAATGGACAGGGGTCCATAGTTTACTAGAGGTGATTCTCCTTAAGATAAATGACATGTTGGGTGAACATATTACAGTGGGACAATTGACAAACATCGAGAAAGCATACATGCATATACTAATCATCTTGACTCCTATGAGTTTTGATTGGGCATTACAACATTATACATAGACCGTAATCCAACTGCATCTATGACTAATAATCCACCTTCAGGTTATCATCCGAACCCCCTCCAGTATTAAGTTGCAAGCAATAGATAATTGCATTAAGCAAAGTGTGTAAAGTAAACAATACGATTGCCCCATGGACAAAGGACTGCTGTTTTCTCCCTAGTAGCAACGACACATCTAGTACCTTAGAGATTTCTGTCACTTTCCCAAATTACTAGAGGTATGAACCCACTATCGAGCATAAATACTCCCTCTTGGAGTTGCTAGCATCTACTTGGCCAAGATAGCTACTAATAACGGAAAGCATGCAAGATCACAAATAACGAAGACATGATAGAATCAATAATCAATCTGAAATAGCATCTTAATATCCATCGAATCCCCGCAAACACAACATGTAGGATTATAAATAGATGATCTTGATCATGAACAGAGCTTACAAGATCTAAACATGATATCACAAAGGAGGAGAACCAACCGTCTAGCTACTACATAGACCCGTAGTCCAGGGATGAACTACTCACACATCACACCGGAGGAAGGCATGGTGATGAAGAAGGCCTCCAGGATGAATTCTCCCCTCCGGCAGGCTGCCGGGAAGAGCTTCAGATCCGTCCCGATCTAGGGATGGAGATGACGGCGGCTATAGACTCTTTCGTGGAATTTTGATCGGGTACTGAGGGTTTTCGTCCCGAGGGGTCTTTATAAGCGGAAGGGCTAGGTCGGTGGAGCACCAGGGGCACACCTGGTGGTGGCGCGGCTAGGGATGGCCGTGCCACCCTATGGTGTGTCCGCCCTGGTTCCCTGCTTCGTCTCCGCTCCGGACTCCGTGTTGCTTCGGGTAAAATATTGACTTTGGCTTTTGTCTTGTCCAATTCCGAGAATACTTCCTTACTAGCTTTTCTGAAACCAAAAATAGCAGAAAACAGGCAACTGGCACTATGGCATCTTGTTAATAGGTTAGTTCCAGAAAATGTGTAAAAATACTCCAAAGTGTGGACAAAACATAAGAAAGTAGATATAAAACAAGCATGGAACATCAAAAATCATAGATACATTTACAATGTATCAACATCCCCAAGCTTAACTCCTACTCGTCCTCGAGTAGGTAAGTGATAAAAAGAAGAATAATTTTTGAGGTGACATGCACCATTTGATCAAGGTATTTATAACATTGATAGCTGAGATCATAGTACTTTAACCTAGCATGAAAGATATATTTCTAACAATAAGACATAGCAACTATGTTGTAACATGAAAATGTACAAACAATAGATTCATGAATAACAATGCTTTGAAAGACGTTTGTTTGTTTCACATATAAAAAACATAACGAGAATGGCATTCAGCTTGTCCCTCATAGTGTAGCAAAACATAAATGCATAGGGCACCTTCAAAGTGACTAGATACAAATAGTTTAAGAACAAGCAATATCAAAGTTATGAATCAATCAACAAGTTTTGGGACAATGCACATTAAACTAAGAATGACCACTATGCTCTCTTAATAGGTGCGTAAAGATAGAAGATGGAGACTCAACATAAAAGCAAAAGAAAGGCCCTTCATAGAAGGAAGCAGGGATTCAAGTCTCATAAAGAGCTTCCAAAAATTAGTGTACTTATTAGCTTTCATCTCTCATTGCCCCTGTCATAAGCATCTTTAGGTGATTAAGATTATAGTGAACAAATATGAGGATATGCTTGACAAACTATAAGCTGAAAATCTCATGCCCCTTACTTACGAGTACCGTTCCTCATGATACTCAAGTTTAGTCACAAGTAAGTTCTTGTCATTGTAAGTACATGTGTATCATAGAGAACCGCCAGCGGGGTACCCCTTGCCCGATGATACGGAAGATTCCCCATATCAAAATGGCAAGGCAAGCAGACAATGAGCATCTCAGCAATCCTTTTATTTCCTATTTGCATAGGCCCTTTTTTTCTTTTTTTCTTTCCTATTTGCATAGGTTTTTTATAGGGGATGCTTCATAGATTGCTCATTATGGTTACGCTGCAGGTTTCCACCATGATTAGGCATGGGTTAGACCAGCCGCCCATGCGTTTCTCTAACACATATACGAACTCCATGAGCCTTACAAGCTCCCCTTTCATTTCACACCGCTGGGATCCATAAGCAAAAGAACATGATATCAACTGAATAATAAGTGCAATGTTGAAAGCGTTCCCCATGATAACATGGTTCTGCTAATTCACAACTTACAAAATGCAAGCATATACGCAACATAGATGGGAACAATGGTTCAAGTTTATTAAGTGCAAGAAAAGTAAAGTGTGCCATCAAGTTCGTGAGAGCTTTAATCACTAATTTTCACATAACAAGTTTAATTTAGAAGGTCGATAAAACATGAATGTACTTGGAATAGCAAATGCTAATAGGTAGGTATGGTGGACTCTTTGGAATAACTTGGTTTTATTTGGAGTTGGATGCATGAGTGGAACTCATACTTGGTATGGAGGCTAGCAAAAGACTGGGAGCGACCAACTAAGAGAGCAATAATGGCCATAATCATGCAAAGCGACAAAACATTATTAATTAAAGCATAAAATGATATTACGAGTCGAAAACTAAATGATCATAGAGGCTATGGTAACTTGGTATAGTCTTAACATGGTGTGAGCATGCTCCAAGTCAACCCAAATAAAGCATCAAAGGAGAATACCACAATACTATGCTTTAATATGCTAAAACAACACATGATTCTTTCAAGGCACATTAAGCAATCTCAATTATTTGTAACAAGTCATGCTACAACAAATAATCACTAAGAATAAAGCCAAAACAATATCAAGCATGACATGACAAAGCCTAGGCCACAGTCAAAAAGAAGCTCCTTTTATACCACTTATAAGCATGAACTTTCCTACTCTTTTCGAATCCAAACCAACTTATTTGAAAACTAATGTATGAATGGGGTCCAACCAATTTATTCAAGCAAACTAAGCAAAGAAAAACCAAAAACAAAAATGAAGACGCTCCAAGAACAACATAAATGTGCATGAAACAATAATAATGAAGTGTTTGGAAGAAAACCTGAGATTTTTATTCATGAAAAAGGGGATGCCTTGGACATCCCCAAGCTTTGACGCTTGTACTTCTTGAATATTTCTTGAGGTGACATGGGTGGCATCCCCAAGATTGAGCTTTTTTCCATACTTCATCTCATCACATTACTCTTCCCTACACTTTACAATTTCCTTCATACAAAACTTCACACAATCTTCATTAGCAACATTAGTGTACTCAAGATATAAGTCTTTTGGTTCAGTTTCAACACAAGTAAAACTTTCATTAAAACACAAGCTACTGTAGCACTTTATTTAAAAAGTTCACGAAATTGGCAAGAACTCAAAGAGAAAGGGATTTAAGAAGCAAATGCAAATAATGGCAGAAATCTGTCAAAACAGACCAGCAGGTAAAAACCGATTTTTTCGAAGACCTTCTGTTGCTCAAATCGAAAATTGTTAAACTAACGAAATTTGGATAACAACCTGGAGCAGAATCACAAACAATTACAGCTCAATCCAACGTACAGAGATTTTTCACGAATTTTTACAGCGAAGCACAAAAATCTGTTTCGGGACAACAACTTTCCCAAGTCTTACTTCTCTCTCATTAGAGGTTACTCTTGGCACAAAAACCACACAAAAAGGATAAGGAGAGGTTATTACAGAGGTAATAACTTCCGAGACTCAACAAAAGATTCCTAACAAAATTTGGGTTATCTCCCAATAAATGCTTTTCTTTAACGCCTTTGAGCTAGGCATAAGAAGCAAGAATCAAGTATTCTCAAATGAAGAAGCATTAAGATAAATACCGGAAATGTCTTCAACAAGGCAAGGTATCTCATATAAATAAGTTCTAGAGGATCCTCTCTTAATGCTCTTGGGTTCACTATTTTCATCAAACGGGTTTTCAGGAACGATCCAATCAAAATTCTTTTCTAAGGCTTCATGCATTCCTACAAGTTTAAAAGGTATTGGTATCTTAATTTCCTCCCCATTAGGTTTGGTTTTGTCCATCTTTTCTCGCATACCAATAACATCTACACATGATCCAGCATATCAAAATGATCGAAGACTTTTCTAGCTTCTTTAGCAACATCATAGAATTCCTTAAGCAAAGTTTCCAGAATAAAATCTCTTTTTTTAGGATCCTCGATATCTTTAAGTTTAAGAAACATTACTTGCATTATGGGGTTGAGGTTAACAAACCTAGCTTCCAACATGTGAACTAAAGAAGCTGCAGCAATTTCATAGTTTGGAGCAAGTTATGCTAGGGATCTGTCCTCAATATCCTCATGCTTGCTAACATGATTAAAGAATTCTTCAATATTATCTTTCCCAACTATAGAGCCACTACCTATTGAAAGGTCTTTCAGAGTGAACTTAGGGATCAACATGGTGAGCTAAGAATGGGGTGACAACTTACAGAAAGAACTATTTTTTTGTATTTTTATCAAAGAAAGTAAACTAGTACAACTAATTTTTGTGTGTTTTTGATAAAGGAAACAAGCAAACAAAGCAGAAATAAACTAAGCAAAACAAAAAACAAAGTAAAGAGATTGGTTATGAAGGACTCCCCTTGTGAAGCTGTCCTTGACTCCCCGACAACGACTCCAAAAAATTGGCTTGATGGCTCAAAATGTGATTAGCTCGTTGGGAACCCCAAGAGGAAGGTATGATGAACACAACAACAAATTTTCCCTCAGTGATGAAACCAAGGTTATTGAACTAGTAGGAGCAAGGAAACAACCCCAAGGTGTTGTCTTCCAACTTGGAATCCTCACAACACAACCACATAACTTTGCCCCAACTTATAGTGAGGTTGTCAATCTCACTGGTTTTGCTGAAACAAAGGATTAAATGTATTGTGTGGAAAATAGTAATTGCTTGCAGAAAGTAAACAGTAAACAGTAAATAGTAGATTGAGGTAAAAGAATGGACCGGGGTCCATAGTTCACTAGAGGTGGTTCTCCTTAAGATAGATGACATGTTGGGTGAACAAACTATAGCGGGGCAATTGACAAACATCGAGAAAGCATACATGCATATACTAATCATCTTGAATCCTATGAGATTTGATTGGGCAGTACAAAATTATATATAGACCATAATCTAACTGCATCTATTACTAATAATCCACCTTCAGGTTATCATCTGAACCCCCTCTAGTATTAAGTTGCAAGCAATAGATAATTGCATTAAGAAAAGTGTGTAAAGTAAACAATACGATTGCCCCATGGACAAAGGATTGCTATTTTCTCCCTAGTAGCAACAGCACATCTAGTACCTTAGAGATTTCTGTCACTTCTCCAGATTACTAGAGGCATGAACCCACTATCGAGCATAAATACTCCCTCTTGGAGTTGCTAGCATCTACTTGGCCAAGATAGCTACTAACAACGGAAAGCATGCAAGATCACAAATAACAAAGACATGATAGAATCAATAATCAATTTGAAATAGCATCTCAATATCCATCAGATCCCCGCAAACACAACATTTAGGATTACACATAGATGATCTTGATCATGAACGAAGCTCACAAGATCTAAACATGATAGCACAAAGGAGGAGAACCAACCGTCGAGCTACTACATGGACCCGTAGTCTAGGGATGAACTACTCACGCATCACACCGGAGGCAGTCATGGTGATGAAGAAGGCCTCCAGGGTGAATTCTCCCCTCCGGCAGGGTGCCGGGAAGAGCTTCAGATCCGTCCCGATCTAGGGATGGAGATGACGGTGGCTACAGACTCTTTCGTGGAATTTTGATCAGGTACTTAGGGTTTTCGGCCCCAGGGGTCTTTATAGGGGAAGGGATAGGTCGGTGGAGCACTAGGGGGCCCACACCTAGTGGTGGCGCGGCTAGGGCTGGCCGCGCCACCCTATGGTGTGGCCACCCTGGTTCCCCGCTTCGTCTCCGCTCTAAACTCCGTGTTGCTTCGGGTAAAATATTGACTTTGGCTTTTGTCCGGTCCAATTCCGAGAATATTTGCTTACTAGCTTTTCTGAAACAAAAAACAGCAGAAAACAGGCAACTGGCACTGTGGCATCTTGTTAATAGGTTAGTTCCAGATTATGTGAAAAAATACTCCAAAGTGTGGACAAAACATAAGAAAGTAGATATAAAACAAGCATGGAACATAAAAAATTATAGATATGTTTACAACGTATCATAAGCCACATCACCAATATGCTCCAAGGTACAAAATGGTCCAAAGAATTTGAACGCCAATCTATGATTGGCCCACCACATCGCAGAGGATTCGACATAAGGCTGAAGCTTTAGGAATACTTCATCACCGACAAAGAACACGCTTTTAAAATGATTCTTGATGGTTTGGCTCTTCATCCATTAAATGTTGCTTAACAGAATCCCTTATCAGTGCATGTGCCGATAGCCAAGATTGGATGTCATTAGAAGCAATAGTGTATGTCGCTGTAGTGCCAAAATATTGAGGTTGTCGACCATACAGAACCTCAAACGGTGACTTGCCCAGTGATGAATGCCAGTTGGTGTCCTCCCATTGGGCTATCATGGAAGGCTGCAAGAATTTGTCGTTGCAAAGCTTCACCTTGCCCAATCTAGATAGGGAAATTCACTTTAAGGGCCTCCTGTTTTCGAGCCTGCACTATAAAGGGTCGCAGTTGCTTGTAATCAGAGCAGTTTGCAAACTTGGTGAGCCACTTGTAATCAAGCCAAACTCATACCACACTCACCCGAATTCAAATTGGTTGTGCAGTTCCCCATTAAGGAGACGTTTGGGTCTTGACTGTTAGTACTCGTCTGTTACATGAGTGCCAACTAGGCAAGACGTGTGGAAAATCGATCAGAACAATAGGAAATGTGCTGTTTATATATTCACTCCTTCCCATTTGCACGAATCCTAACCTAGTGGCGGCGAAATCCTCCACCCAACTCACTTCCATGGGTTCCAGGAGGGGGCACATTGCCTTCCACAAACAAGTTGTTGTGCCTGCTCGTGGATCCCGCCCGATATAGCTATGCTACATGTCGTGTCTGCCTTTGTGAGGAGCTAGCCCACCGCCGCCTAATGAGATGAGCAGCACGGAGGATGGAAGGGCCTTCTACTCAGGAATCTGCCATTACCCAAAGAAGCCAGGGGTGAGCTCGTGTTCTCTTTCCTGTTTTCCAAAAAATAACTACCAGCTAACAGTAGCATGACAGATCGAATCAAGGATTGTTTGTTGGTCGATCGCTGACACACAGTTCTTATCCCCTCCAAATTTCTTTCTAGTAGGGTTCCTATAGAGGACCCATTCACCATCCATTTACAAGTCGACAACTACATTCAGAAAATAAAAGGTGGGGGTCTGAAGAGGATCTTGTGTACAACTTGCCTGATAACTCTAGAACCAGCTCAGCTTAGCACTATCTCTGGTCTGGCTGATGATCTTCATAAGCACACTTTGGTTGGCTTCGAGCAGACTGTAGTATTCTTCTATCCGAACAAAGGATGAGGTAAGGATAGGATTATGAGTGACATGTAGCTTCTTGATATTCTTGATGCGAATAGATTCATCTAGATGATCTTTACGCTAGCACAAATAAAGATGTATCTTGGTGGGGATCTTGCTGCTGATTTCATACATCTTGGTTCTTTTGTGAAGACTGCCACTACCAGCCACCGCTCTGATTGTGTTGTGCAAGTTGTTGCTACCAGTCGCTCTGCTGGTGTTGTTTTCACGGATACTAGGAGTTGATGCCTTACTCTCCCAGCTTCTGTTGCTGCTACCAGTCACCCTTCTCTTCCAACTTCTATTGTAGCTGCTACTACTACCAGTCGTCCTACTGATGTTGTGACCGCAAGTCTTTGTCGCCGCCTTGCTCTTGCAGCTGCTAGTGTTGCTAGTCATCTTTGCCCTGCTAGTACAACTTATAATGCCAGAGCTGCTGCTAACTCTCTTCTATCGCCTTGTCAAGCTGTTCATGCTACTGAATTTGCTAGTGCTACACATCATCGCCTACTTGTATAGCTGATAATGCTAGAGTTGCTGCTAACTCTCTTCTACCGCCTCATCCAGCTGATCATGCTACTGAAGTTAACCCTGGTGATGGTATTGATGGAGTTCTTGAACCTTATGATGCTACTATTGTTGCTGAGGAACCCGATGATGGTATTGTACAAATTAAGGTTTCTATACATAGGCACACTACAATTCTTGAAGATGGTACTGCACACCTTTTCAATAGTCAAGATATAGTAATTGGTAGGTTCAATCCTGATGCGGTACAATTAGCCGACATCTTCGTAGTGGTACATGCAAAGGTAGATTGGGCCTCCTCCCAGCATGGACAATCGGTGTGGTATAGCCATAAGGATGTATCGAGTAATCTGTTGAACACGGCCAATGATTTAACCATTTTGTTTAAGAAACTAAAAGTCTGAAAGAAAATGTACCTTCAAATAAAGGTTTGTCATGGTATTGTCGATGAGTACACCATGGAGGGTTCCTCACAGAGCGTGTTTAGAGACGTGGGGTAAGGCGGCGAGTTGGCGGGTGTGTAAGGCAGCGAGAGTGTGTAAGGCGGCGAGTATGTAAATAAAAGCTAGAACACACTCTGCGTCGACATTTCATTCCAGCTATGGAGACCAAGTTTTACACAAGGAGAAGCAATGCAGAGAGGGAGGAGAGGAAGGCTGCTAGGGCACTTGAGAAGTTGGGTGAGGTAGCAGTGCTAGATGATCCAACATTCTTAGAGCATGAAGCCATTTGCCAAGGTTTGTTCGAAAGCAATGCTCCTTTTCCTAAAAAGGCTCCATCAAGGTTGCTTCCTGAGCTCAAAGCAGCTAGTGCATTGTTATTGATTAACAAAGGCATTGAGTATTGTAAAGATAGGATCAATATGCTGAATGAGAATAAGGTGAAGTTTGGTGAAGGCAGCAGATAGAAGAAGAATAGGGGCAATTTGTTCTATGAATAAAATACAGCTACTAGAGTTGTTGTAGTACTTGTATGTGCTTGTAGCAGGATGATGTGTATGTGTTTGGTTCCAAATAATCTCTGATTGTGTTTCAGAATATGTATATGGCCATTTTACTTTGACTTGGCATTTTATTCATGTCACCCATTTTACTTTTGAAAAGCTACCAAACAAGTGACCTTCTTGCTTAGCAAGAAACGGGGGTAGCTTAGCTTGGAAGTGGGTTTGGTTAGAGAGAGGTGAAAGCACATGGCACAAGGTCACATGGCCAAGGTGGCCTCGGGTAGGCATGGTTAGGGAAGGGTGGTAGTTTAGGTTAGCAAGAGAGGGGTGGGGGTTGGTGGTGGTGTGGCTTTGGCTTGGCCAAACCGAAAGGGAAAAGGGTAGGGCTAGGGTTGTGTTAGGTAGATAATTAGATAGATTTAGTTAGTTAGGCTTTGGTTTGAATTCACGAGTTTAGTTTGGGCAAGACTAGACTTTTCTATCCTAGATTCTTAGTATATGATGACTACCAAAATTTTCTATCAGGAAGTACTTTGCTAGCAGGTAGATGTGTCCATTGAAGCCTAGACATGCTCTTCATTCACTAGTTTTCTTTTCTTTTTCTTGGAACTCCTCCTTATGAACAAGGTAACACAAGCAATTCTTATTCAATCAAAACAGACTTTGTCTTGCGCCTTGTACACTAGTGAGACACCAAATGCAGAACCAAACTTGTCCCTCCACTTATAAACTGATGGGCAGAACATACCGACTCTTCTCTATCGTGCAAATAAGGACCTAGGAAGAGTAAAAAAATGAATGGATGGCATCCATTT
Source organism: Avena eriantha (assembly GCA_910589775.1). NCBI lineage: Eukaryota > Viridiplantae > Streptophyta > Magnoliopsida > Poales > Poaceae > Avena > Avena eriantha. The sequence goes on from OU342746.1 coordinate 254,636,258, forward strand.
TTTATTTAAATGTACAAGAAGTTTTGATTTAGTGTGGTGGGTTTACATCTACTCATATATATACGTGTATGCTCAATCTACTCCATTTACATTCAACTCATGAGGAAATAACATACGAGTTTCTTGCAGAACATATGCAGGAAGGGAAGAGGGAGCTCACCGGGAGCAGTAGTTTATGGAAGTGGTCGGTGGCAGAGGGATGTAGCGGTGTCCAGAAACAGCAGCTCAGGGCTATGACCATCGAAAACAGCTTGAGGAGGTGGTCGCGGGACAACGCTTGCGGCAGATCTAGGTAGACTACTTGTGGCAGCAGACCAGGAAGTCGACCAACCGTTCAACCTTCGTGCCTCCCCGCGGCCAAGCCTACACCGCGGCGAGCTCCTCCAACACACGCCCTCCCACCGACCACGGACATCACCGACATGTACCTTCGCCTTATCAGTCGGTCGGCTCAGATCCTGCCACGCGTCGCTCATCTGTGGGGTGTTCTGCGGTCACTAGCAGGAGGGGAAGCGGAGGAGGGGCACCAGCACGGCGTCTCTACCAACGGTGGGAGGCATGGGATCGAGAGGAATTGCAAGAGAAAGGTGGAGACATTCTAGGGTAGAAAGGGGAAGAGAGGAAGGAAGGGGAACGAGAGAGAGGAAGCAAGGGGAGAAGGGGGCGCGTGCGTTATTTCGGCTAAGTGCCCAAACTCAGTGGCGCATGTGTATTCCGTGCACCACAGATATACATGAAATGGATGCAGTCGACCACCCGTTGTGGGGCCCACTTATGCGTGGCGCATCGACCTTACCGTGCGACACGGTTATGTGTAGATCAGTGGTGCATCGATCTCTTCGTGCGCCACAGATAACTATCAGTGGGGCACCCTTTTGGTGTGCGCCACTGATATGACCCCTATGGATAAGCCTTTTCCTTCTAGTGTAGGGTTGTTATGTGAGAGTTGTGTTGCTAGAACATGTTGCGCCCTAAAGGATCCCAAACGTTCGGCTTATAAAGACACTAGATCCTAGGGTTACAAGGTAAAGTCCATACCGGAGAGGTTACAGAGTCCTACACTAATACTAACAAGTCTTTGTGTCTTGCACTCCAAGGCTCCGGCTTCATCTATGTCGTTGTCATAGCCTCCCTTTATTTGGCATGGGCCTCCCTTTTGGATCCATATAACTAGGCCACCCAATAGGCCATAGGCCTTGCTACCAACTGTTGGCCACCCAGGTTAGTCCGAATAGAGCTACGTTATGGTGATACCCATTATGCATATCCCCAACAGTAGCCCCAGGAGAACTTTGAGATCTTGCGTCGTCTTGTTGTTTTATGTTTTGAATGCTCCGTCTAGGTGATGTTGGTAATCTTGGCAAGCAATATCTTGAAGTCATCCTGATATGTGCATTTTACATCATCAACATAGTGACTTATATGATCAGTTTTGAATGATATTTTCCGTTTTCAATCATTATTTATGCCTTTTTAGTTGATTTATGGGACTTTCCTACAAACCTCCTTTTTCGTATTTTTCTATTTTAGGAACCTTCTAGACACCTAAAATCAAAAGAAAAATACCTGATCAGTTTTTCACCTAGAGAAGGACCACAAGAAGAATCAAGCAAGAGAGCTACTAGGCTCAAATGAGAACAGGTGGCGCATCCTCCCTTGCTAGGCGCGCCACCAGGTCTATTTTGCCCACAAGCATCACCTCGGCTCCTCCGTTTTTACAGATGCTTCCATCTCACAAGAAAAGCAATGTCATATTTTTCCATGATTTATAGAGGTGGCGGCGGAGGTGAAAGACCTCTCCTACTCCGGGAGAGGGTAGATCTTGCAGCACCTGAGCCTCCTGTGAGGGGAAATTGATGCCATCGCAATAACCACTCCTCCTTGGCATAGGGGGATGCCTCTCCATCAACATATCCATCAGCGCCATCATCATCACCATCTCCATATCCAAGATCCACCTAGTCCCCCTCAAAAGTTTGTGATTGATTGAACCTCCGATATTGTTTAAGTGCTATTTGGATGCTTGTGATTGGCAACTTGTCTTTATTTGGTGGAGATATTATATTTTTAGATTGTGTTGTAATCCATATGCCACTGATTCCTATCATGTTTGTCACTTATGAGTAGATCCCCATGTTCCTGATGGTATAGATGAATTGGCTATGATTTCCATATAATATGCAATGAGTATTTGGTCAAGTTTTATATTTTATGTGGTTCCATGATGGTTCTATGCGAACATCGACTGCATATTACTTCACCTATATGGGCTCATAGGGATATACTTTAATGAAATGATGAGGGTTGAAAGGTACGGAATGATAGAAACCATTTCAAATACTTTGAGTGTCATTAGAGGGATTTCAGTCAGGGACCAATGAACTAACTGTTGGAAATATGCCCTAGAGATAAATAATAAAGATTGTTTATTGTCATATTTCAAATGTTCATAATAAGTTTTATACCATGCTATAACTGTACTAAGTGGAAAATTAGTACACATGTGGTATCTAAACAAACCAGGTCCCTAGTAGCCTATATTCAACTAGTCCATTGGTCAACTGATGATCGAGGTTTCCTGATCATGGACATTTATGTCAATTGGAAATGGGGTCATGTCATTAGATGAATGAAGTGATGGACACACACCCAACTCAAAGTATTGCAATGAGATCAGTCACAAGGTTCAATATTTCGATGACTAGCAAAACTTAGTAACCCACTCCTTTGACCGCGAGATCATATATAATCACCATTACTAGAGGCAACCTTGATGGTACCAAACGTCACTCCATAAAAAGGTGATCATAAAAGTGCTGCTCAGGTTTTCCGAAAGGATGTGTAGAGGAGTATGTATCAAGATCGGGATTTCCTCATCCGTGTGACAGATAGATACTCTGGGCCCACTCAGTGAGATTACACCTATAAAGTTTGCAAACGTGTGACTAGCACACTCGTGAATGTAAAATGCATACATGAACTTTGTAGTTTGTTAACATGTTTTCCCACATATTTGTATCATATATAATGTTATATCCATGTTTTATATTGATTTTAGGGAATTTACCAATGATCCCCTTTATTTTGGTTATAACCCTACAGGGCAGAAAAACCCTGTTTTCAATGATTTTAATGTTTCAGGACCTATACAAAGTCAAATGGACCTGCACTTTTGGGAATGCCAATATTTATCCATAAGAAGCATCTGGAGCACTGGAATCTCACTAGGAGGGCTAGGAGGCCCAAGATAGCCCTGGTGGCGAGCCCAGCTCAGGTGGGCGTGCCACCTATGCTATCTCCCTCCTCGACAGTCTGATCGCCTTGATTCTTTTGCCCACGAAGTTATATTAACCTTAATATCCCTATATAAGGACCCCCGGGGCATCCTCAGAGGAAGAGACACTAGAAGCCACCAGAGACGAAAACACTGCCAAACCGAGTCAGATCTGGCAAAGATGGGAGGGGGAAAGCTCCGCCGGAGCCATCTCTAGGGAGATCTCCACCCTCTCCAACATCTCCAGCTTCATCACCATGATAAAGAGGGAGTAGTCCACCTCCGGGCTATGCGTTTGTGGTAGTAGCTTGATCTATTTCTCTATTTTTCTTCATATATCTAGTACCATATGAGCTACCCAACATGGTTATGGTCATATTTGTAATTCCTATGTGGTGGATATTTGTTCTGTGATTTGATATTTGAGATTGGAATCTATTTTGTGTAAGATGTTTTCATAGATGCATATCATGCACCCTGTTCTTCATTGCTTGTTTTGATCCAACTTGTATGCAAGAACTTGTATGGGGAGAAGTGTGTGTTAGATGGAGTAGCACGGGGGTGGAGATTGAATTGTGACACATAATATTCAAGATCTACTTTGGTTTTTACCTTTCTTTTGCTACCTCACTAGGGATAAGGTGAAATCATGTGCTATAGTTATCACGTGACAGTGTGATGACCTTGTTAGATCAAGGTAGCATATTCGCATTTCAAACATCATATAATATTGCTTAAAGCTATACTTTGATTTGTTCTTAAATCAAGATTGCATGGAGATTTCCCTTTCTTGAGGAGTATAAGAGAGAGATGTATTCCATCTCAATATTAGAATGTGATGCCCATATTAATTCCTTTTATCAAGCACTTATAGAATTTTCATGAATCTTTAGCATTGATGAATTGTTGTGTGATCACTACAACTTAAAAAGAGAATAGACAAGTGAACCCATGAACCCAGGTCTGATTTTTATCATAAGAAACACCTTTCCATTACATCTACTATCCTTTACATTTTCTGCAATTTAATATTCTGAAAATACAAAAATACTTTCCTTACTTGTAATCACTCATCCCAAAACAACTCTACTATCTTCCATATCATCTAGTTTGCATTACTTTACTTTATTTACTGCTTTTATTTAAGTTTACATTTTATTTTGTTTCATATTACTAATATGAAACCTTGTGCTTGACAACCACTTGGTGGAGTTGGGGACACAAGACAAATTATTTTGCTTTACAGGTTGCTTGAAGAGGAGAAGACAAACATCCTTCCATAACCAATTCCCCGAGAGTTCGATATAAACCCTCGAGTCACCCTTGCGAGGGAAAGAAGCTTGCTACAACACTCTGCACTTGGTGTCCCAACGAAAAGTGACCATGTTTGTTGCCATCAAGACTATTTTCTGGTGCCGTTGCCGAGGAATTGGCGAAGGTACATCACAACTGCATCCTCATCAAGTTTGAAGAGCAAGGTAGCTCCCACGACTACTGCTTATTTTCTGGCGCCGTTGGTGGGGAGTTGGTGGAGACATATCACAGTGGTTGCAGTGTGGTTAAACTCCCACGGTGGCTGCTAGATTATTTTCCTGCGCCATCATCTTCATCAACTTGTGCAACAACCCAAGCTTAGGGAGGTTGTACCACTTTGAGATTTTTCTTCTCCTTTTAGATTTTTAAAGTATTTTATTTTGTCTTCTTTTTAGTCTTTTTAAGTTTTCCTTAAAACTCAAAAACACATAAAAATTAATATTACCTTTTTTGCAAACATGGAGGAAAATGAAACACTAATGATAGCAAATGATAAACAAGTAGAAGAAGTCAAAATGCTAAGTGAAACAAAAGAACCTCTACTTAATCTTGATAAATGTAGCTTGCATGAACTCATTCATTTATTACAAAAGTTTTCTAATGATCCATCCTTTAATGGTCATCAAGCAGGATTTGGTTCTTACCTAGCAAATTATGTTATAAAAGAAAAAACTGAAAGATACAATAGAGAATCTATGATACCACCTAAGCTTGGGTATGTATGGATCCCTAGGATATTAATCACTATTGGAAAAGAGACACATCATGCTATTCTAGATTTAGGATCTAGTGTCTCGGTTTTATCTAAAGATCTATATGATTTAATTGAATTGAAACCTATGGAAAAATGGTCAATGGATCTTTTACTTGCTGATGATTCAACTAAACATGCTCTAGGAAAAGTTCAAGATATTATGGTTGAATTACATATGACATTTGTACCTGTTGATTTTGTTGTCATGGATATGGGGAGCAATACTTCAATTCCTATAATACTTGGTAGACCTTTCTTGAGAACCACAAGTGCAGGCATTGATACAAAAGAAGGAAATGTGAAGTTTCAATTTCCTCACAAGAAGTGCATGGAACACTTTCCAAGGAAGAAGGAGGTTGATAAGAATCACAAGCTATCCCATGAGTTCCACATCACCTAAACCAAGTAAGTAAAGCCTAGCTATATAGCTAAAAACAAAGCGCTTTGCGGGAGGCAACCTGGTTATTTTTCTTTTTTTTTTTGTTTTGAACTCTTGTTGTAGCAAGAGAGTTTTGTTTTGGTTTTATTTCTAAAGTTTTAAATAAAGTACCAAGTGGAACCCATTTTGGATGTTTTAAAAGTTGCTAAAATATGGAGTAGCAAATTTCTGCAGAACAGTTTTTAGTGCGTGAATTTTTTGATTTTTTATGTAACTCTGATTGCACTCAGATTCATACATCATTTACAAATTTTCATCCTCTGTATAAAAAATGGATAAAACTCCTGACATGTTTGAGTGGACGAAAAAATTCATTTTGCTGTTGCTGAAAATCTGGACAAATTCTACCATGTTTTATCGTAATCATTCCCAAGTGTTTTAAAATGATTTGTATGAGTCATATTATATGCTAGGGATATGTAGGAACATTATATGCTTGCTGGAACATTTATAAAAAAATTTGCCTTTGATATATAGGCAGGAACTATTATATTCTTGTGCCACTAATGTCACCTCTCAGAAAAGAGATGGGAGAAAAAGTTTTGTGTTGAAGTTGTTTGATGGGGAATAGAGGAACACCACACCAAGAGCAATCCAAGGATGGTGAAAACAATAAGTTTGGGTATTCCCAAGCCACCCCACTGGATCAACTCAACTCTCGGTTGCAAACCTCTAAACTTTGTTTTTTGAGCAACATAGAACTATCATAGAAACTTGGAGCCTCTATTTTGTCATTTTACTATTTGTTTGCATTATAAAGACCACCACCACCATTATTATAAATTCTTATGATTAGATACTAAAAATAAACTCTACCTTGATGAGATTAAAATTGAAAAAGAATGCCATGGAACAAAATAAAAGGGGAGATAAAAACAAATCTGAAATTCATGTTGTGTCTAGTTCTTAAGCTCAAGGGTTTTATATGAAACATGATCTATTTTATGCCTATTAATTTGTATCCTTTTCTTGTGCATATTTATGTTCAACATTAAGAAGCAAGGTGATAAAATAAATGTTGACATTATGAACTAGATGGCACACTCTTTAGATCTCTTTTTGCTAAGACTTTTCTACACAAGCTAAGACTTGTTCCAAGCCCCCTTAAAAGTAGACTAGGCATATCCACCTACTTGTGGCAAAAGATACTTTCAAGTATAGTATGTATGTTAATCCTCCAAACATTCTTAAAACACCCGTTTTCATGTATTATAAAGCTCATAAGAAAGTAAGGATTGGGGTGATACCACTATGGAAATTTTTGTGCTTCACATCTTATTAGTGGTTGTTAGATCAACCATGACTGGCATGGCACAAAGCTTTCAATGTTAAATGTTTAATATCAATCATGTTTAAGTTATACCTATGAATTGCAATGATGTGAAATGAAGTGTGCACACTGGAGTAGGCATGTTGGTAGAAAATGCTCCTAAACCGCTAGCCAAAGCCATGAATGACATGGTGGAAACTTACAACATGATGATCCCTGTTGATATGATTCATATGTCTATTTTTCTTGTCTTCTGGATTAGAGATACTGCCCCTCCCACCTTGAACACAACCAAGGAATTATATTATCTTTTATGCTGAATAAATGAATAAATAAGCAAATAAATAAATGCCAAAACGGAGGGAATATAGCTACGCAGGGACAAGAGGTACTTCAACGATGCGGTTTCACAAGACCAACATGAGTATACAATGACATTCCTAAGTTAAGTAGCATGAGGAGTGCAAGGTCATAGGCTAGGTGCATGAAACAATCAACTTGTAAGATGTTTAGCACATAAACCATATGAATGTTTAAAGCAAAGTGAAATAAAAAGATACCGGGAACCCCATCCTTATTAGTATTGTTGACATGAATTACATAGCTCAAAATTCTATTTTTGTTCTTTATGGAGGATTAACATATATATTCAATGCTTACTTTCGGTACGGGATGCAAAAACATCTCAAGGGAAGACATAAAACTAACAAGTGAGTCTTCCAGTCAAGGGCATGAAACTAAGAAGTAGCCAAAAATAAAGGCATGAAAACACTAATGCCAATCATGAAAAGAGTCTCTAATTATATAGATTCATAAAAGTGTGCTTGAAGATTTTTTTTGTTCATCATTTGTTTTATCACACCATCACTTATTGTTTAGCATATTTATAGATGTGTAAATACAACTTGATAGTACACTTGCAAATTATGTTTCATTGAAAGGAATTGAGCCTACGAACTCTACATGATAATGAAGGAAGCAAAGCTAACAAACTCCAAAGTCCATGTTTAGTTTTATCACCTTCATGCTTGAGGACAAGCATAGGTTAAGCTTGGGGATGTTGATGCATGTAAAATGCATACATGAACTGTGTAGTTTGTTAACATTTTTCCCACATATTTGCATCATATATAATGTTATATCCATGTTTTATATTGATTTTTGGGGATTTACCAATGATCCCCTTTATTTTGGTTATAACCTTGTAGGGCAGAAAAACCTGTTTCAATGTTTTTAATGTTTCGGGACCTATACAAAGTCAAATGGACCTGCACTTTCGAGAATGCCAATATTTATCCACGAGAAGCATCTGGAGCATTGGAATCTCACCAGGAGGGCCAAGAGGCCCAAGATAGCCCTAGTGGCGAGCCAATCTCAGGTGGGCGTGCCACCTATGCTATGTCCCTCCTCGACCATCTGATTGCCTTAATTCTTTCACCCATGGAGTTATCTTAACCTTAATATCCCTATATAAGGACCCTAGGGGCATCCTCAGAGGAGGAGACACCAGAAGCCACCATAGACGGAAATAGTGCCAAACCGAGTCAGATCCGGCAAAGATGGGAGGGGGAAGCTCCGCCGGAGCCATCTCCGGGGAGATCTCCACCCTTTCCAACATCTCCAGCTTCATCACCATGATGAAGAGGGAGTAGTCCACCTCCGGGATATGGGTCTGTGTCAGTAGCTTGATCTATTTCTCTCTTGTTCTTCATAGATCTAGTACCATATGAGATGCCCAACATGATTATGGTCATATTTGTAATTCCTATGTGGTGGATCTTTGTGTATGATTTGATATTTGAGATTGGAATCTATTTTGTGTAAGATGTTTTCATAGATGCATATCATAGACCCCGTTCTTCATTGCTTTTTTTGATCCAACTTGTATGCAAGAACTTGTATGGGGAGAAGTGTGTGTTAGATGGAGTAGCATGGGGTGGAGATTGAATTGTGACAAATAATATTCAAGATCTACTTTGTTTTTACCTTTGTTTTGATGCCTCACTAGGGATAAAGTGAAATCATGTGTTATAATTATCACGTGACAATGTGATGACCTTGTTAGATCAAGGTAGCATATTCGTATTTCAAACATCATATAATATTGCTTAAAGCTATACTCTTATTTGTTCTTAAATCAAGATTGCATGGAGATTTCCCTTTCTTGAGGAGTATAAGAGAGATGTATTCCATCTCAATATTAGAATGTGATGCCCATATTAATTCCTTTTATCAAGCACTTATAGAATTTCCATGAATATTTATCATTGATGAAATGTTTTGTGATCACTACAACTTAAAAAGAGAGTAGACAAGTGAATCCATGAACCTAGGTCCGATTTTTATCATAAGAAACACCTTTCCATTGCATCTACTATCCTTTACATTTTCTGCAATTTAATATTTCGAAAATACAAAAATACTTTCCTTACTTGCAATCACTCATAAAAACCCAAAAACAACTCGATCTACTATCTTCCATATTATTGCATTACTTTACTTTATTTACTACTTTTATTTCAGTTTACATTTTATTTTATTTCATATTACTAATACAAAATCTTGTGCTTGACAACCACTTGGTGGAGTTGGGGACACAAGACAAATTATTTTGCTTTACAGGTTGCTTGAACAGGAGAAGACAAACATCCTTCCATAACCAATTCCCTGAGAGTTTGATGTAAACCCTCGAGTCACCCTTGTGGGGGAAAAGAAGCTTGCTACAACACTCTACACTTGGAGTCCCAACGAAAAGTGGCCACGTTTGTTGCCATCAGTCACGAGGATGTAATATCACGAGAATGAGTAAGTGCGTTTGTTGTTAACAAGCTCGAACTAGGTATGGAGATACCGATGATCGGATCTCAGACAAACTAAGTATCGCAGAGCAAAGGGAATGAGACTCGATGTTTAAGGTTCAAGCGATCAAGCTAAATCATGGAATGCAGAGGAGGCATTATGGGTATCTAGATCCTGCTATTGGTCATTGATAGGAGAGGTGTCTCGATCATGTATGTGTGTTCCCAAACCGTAAGGGTGGCACGCTTAAGGGTAGTGATGCTTAGGGATTGATTCGGGATTGAGAAGAAAAAGGAAAGAACACCGGAATTGTTCTGGGGAGGTACTGGAAGTGTTTCGGTGAAATCCGATGTTGATCGGAGGGGTTCGAAAGGTGTTTTGGAGTAAGAGATATTAAACAATATGTAGATATTGATTAAGTGAATTAATTATCAATATATATGTTTAAATTGATTTAAAAGGAGAAGCCCACCTACATGGGCCTTTTCCCTAGGGGAAAAGGGCCCATGAGGGAGCCCCTTGGCCAACCGGCCAAAGGAAGCCTTGTGGGGAGCCCTCCCCAAGGCCGTCTAGCCCCTAGTGGGCCAAGGAGCATGAAGGAGGCCCTCCTTGGCCGCCCACCTCCTCCTCCCTTTAGTCCCACCCCAGGACTTTCAGGAGAGGAGGCCCCCCCTTGAGCCTATATAAAGAGGAGCACCCCCTCCTCCAAAAGGCATCCCAATTTCTCTCTCTCCCTCTCTCTCTATCTCTCTCCCTCAGGTGTGGTTCCTCCATTGGAACATGCATATGAGGAGAGATCTCTCCACCATACGCACACCGTCCTGCTGTTGGGAGTTCGATCCGGATCAATATTCTTCCGCTGCTTCGCTAGATCGGAATCCCAGGGATGTCTCTACACCGGATGTGTGTAGAACTTCAGATGCTCCACATTTGTGGCACTTGGAGCTTGAAGATAGGAGATTTGGAGCCATGGAGCTTGAATCATGGTGCCCGTTCGTCTACACGACCTTCAAGTCGACGTCGTTGTTCGTCTTCACCGTCAACGTTCTCCTGAACATAAAAGCTTTTGGTCTTCAAGGGTATGAATACCGAATCCATCTGTTACTTCACATCTGCATAGAATAGATCTTGGCTAAGGTGTTCGTGTTGTTAGTGATTTTTTGTTTTCTGCCACGGAACCCAACACTAACTGCTATGGTGGGACATTTATGTCTTAATGATTCCTATACTTGCTCATGAAAATGGCTCTAGGACCTATCATAAGGGGTGTATTTGCTCATATCTATGGCTACACTTAATTTAGGCTCCACCCTAAAGCAAATCCATGCTGCCCTAGGTAACGCTTGTCACATATAAGTTCACACACTTTGAGGTTGTCCTCTTGCTGCATAGAGGATTGGGGGTTCTCTCATTGAGAGCATTTACTTATTGCTATTTACTTTTAGTACTATATTTTACTACAAACTACAAACCCAAAACACCAAAGCCACTTCACCCTTTTATTATTTTACTTGTCAAACTTACTAACCAATAACTTCAGATCCTCGTGGGTTCGACAACCTTTCTTATTGAAAAGTACTACAATTGATCTCCTACACTTGGGAGCCATCACCTCCCAAAGAACACTGCAAATCCCTTTCCTCGTCTTTAACTTTTAAGTCGGATAAGTCTTAATCATCTCTTCGGTAGTCAGTAATCTTCTTGCTTCACCAAAGATTCTTCAGACGTGACATATCCATAGTAGTTGTCAGGAATATGGCGTAGTGTACAGCCTACGCTTCTCGAAACTCACAACGGATAGTGAATAATCATTGCAATTTTCCTGCGCGAGAAATCCGAAATGCTGATGGCAGTTATGGGGGCATGTCGAAATTACCGCACACATTCCCACACACGTAACCCACGTCTAATCCACAACGGATTTCCACTTGCACGAATCCTGATGCTGGGGCTATATAGGTTACTATGCTAGTAATTAATCGCATTCACCCATCTTCCCCCAGCCTTCACTTCTTCCTTGCGGCAGGCACCGCTTCGAGCTCCTGAACAAGAAACCCTAACCCTCAATCCCATATCCCATATCCTCTTCCTCCAATGTCGAGCTCTAGCATCCCTTCTTTCACGACGCACGACGAAGTTCAGACTGAGCCATCTCGGAGGTGGTTGTGCCATAGGAGGGGTTGACGATTCCAGTCAGCACCGTGGTGGAACATACCACTAGCAGGGACCAAAAAGGGGTGGTGCGCGACCTTCTAGAGGAAGAAAAATACATAGATTCTCACCGTGGTGAGTGGAGAGGTTCAAAGATCACTCCGGCAGAGCTCAAGGACCTTTTCACCGAGGGCTACCTCTCGTCGATGGAGGGGCTCAACTGGCGGCTAGCAACAGCCGACGAGATTGTCCCTACTCCCCAAGCCAAGGTAAAGCTGTACCTCAAATCCCATCTCGTGCGCGACATTTCCCTTCCAGTATCCGACTTCTTCCTCGAGGTACTGGACTACTTCCGAGTTCTTCCCCACCACCTCTCTCCAAATATCATCCTCTCCCTTAGCAATTACGTAGCTTTATTCGAGGGATATATTAGAGAAAAGCCTAGGTTAGATATCTTCGTCTACTTCTTCACCATCAAGAGGGAGTCGGGAGCTAACAAGGTGGAGGTTTTCTGCCATTGTTGGCCATGAGTCCATCAAGAACTGGCAAGATACCTACTTTTATGACACATACGTTCCTCTTGAGAATCATGAATGTACATATCCTGACTTTGTCAACGCTGCTACTACCGAATCCCCCACCTAGAGGACCAGATCCGTTCTCCCTTCCGACAATGAAGCCTCGCACATCGTAAGGCGGATCGATTGGCTCGTCGATAGGGGTTTAGCCGTCTTGGACCTATACATGTCCTGGTTTACAAGACGGATCTAGCCTCTACAACACCATGCCGACTTGATGCACAAATACACTGGAGACAAGAAGGATCCACTCCGGACTTCTCAGGATAACTTCTCTAGTGACTCCATCATGATTTGTGTATGCGGTTACAATGGTGGTTCTTCTTGGGAGGGGAGATCTAGCCTACCGCTGACAATGGCAAGACGCCATTGCCAGTGCCCTTCTTCCTCCTTCTCTCTTTTTCTAGAAGGATCCTCTCTCTAGGAGATTCATCATCCTCCACAGATTACCTCCTTCTCTAGATTGTCCCTTGGATTCCCCTTCGGATCATCTTTTTGATCCTCCTTTTTCTCCTTAAGCCATGGCCCTCCTTTTATAATGTAAGGGTTCACCAGAATGTCCTAGGATAATTGCTATGCTACCATCAGTGGGAAGGAACTCACTCTAGATAGAGACCAAGGCACATGCCTTCCCCTGCCCCTTTTACTCCCATCTTGCATCCTTTTGGTGTTGCTGGAGTTCTGTATTTCCTAGAAGATTGATCACGGGTCTTGTCTTCTTGTGCAGGATTGATCCCGTATCCTATATTCTTGAGCGGGTTCAATCCTGCGTCCTAGCTCCTTGTGCATCTCGGAAATGGCATGGCCAGTACCCCCCTTAGTGGCCTAGCTAGTAGGCCCCCTTCATGACTCCTCTCTGGCGCACCCGGTCATTGCCCCGTCTTTGACCAAGTACCAATTTGTCGTAGTATGCCCCTGGGAGTGGCGCCAAGCCTGGAATCTTCGTCCCATGGGCCCCATGTCGCACCCGCTGGGACGAGTAGGTGTTGGGTCCTTGATGACCCATAGTTCTTCCCATGATCCCATAATACAGGTGTCTTTCTTAGCTCTAGGCTCACATGGCCGCTTAGCGGGTTCTTCGGTATTTTCCCCAGTTGATCGGGAGCACCCCGATTACCCCGGTATCGACACTACATAATCATGCTTACTCAACTATGTGCTCATGTCGAGAAAATCCTCAACGTGTGCACAATGAAGGCACTTACGAGCTGATGTCAGTCAAGAGTGCCCGTTCCACTCCTAAACACGGCTTCTTGGCAGTCGTTGTTAAGGGAGCGCACTACAAATGCGCTACCTTCAAAGGCCCATTGGCCAGTAGTGGGGCTGATGAACTGGAGTCTGCAGTTTCCCTAGGTTCTCTAGAGACACGGATCCGCTTGCGTGTGCTGATGTTGGCCGCCTCGCCCCTCATAATAGGTTGAAGGAAACGACAAGTGTGAATTGTCTACTTCCTCGTCCTCTAGAATTGCGCTTCCCTCTGGCTGTGGTGGAAGGCACGTGAGGTGCTCATGATCCTACAACTGAAAAGTAAATCAAATAAGTCAACTACCAGAATATATTCAACGATAATCGAAAGATAAGAATTTACCTCAGGAAGCTCGTTGCCGACACTGTAAGGTACTACTGGAGGCTCACCCGATAATGGATCATCAGTTTTCAAGGTGGTGAGGGACCTGACAAGTTTCTCCCACTTGTTGGTGGAGATCTCTTCCTTTTGGAATCACATTGGTTCCAAGGCCCCCTTATACTCCCACATGGCGTGAAACCCAGCCTAGAGTGACTGGATCTAGCATTGGACGAAGTTGGAAATGATATAAAATCCCGATACCTCCATGCATGTTATCTTCTAGAGGGCAAGACTCGAGTCATGAGTCTATCGGCTTCATCTGCCTTAGTAGTCAATAGCTTATGGCTCCAAGACTTCTTTGTCATCACCGTGTTAGCCAAGAACTGCAGGATCCTGAATTCTTGGGAAGCGCTTGGCTCGTCATGGATGTAGAACCACTTTTTACTCCAGCCTTGGATGGACTTGATGATCTTTAAGTCTACTCGATGTATGACCACACAGAGATCCCGAAGCTGCCAACGGCATAAACTCCCTATGTAGTTGGGCGTAAGATGATGGAGTTGGACAACGTAAACAAAAGGAAACCCACGAAGAATTCGTGGGCAGGAATAGATTGGCCATGGAAGAGAAAGGACATGAACATTACCCGCTAGCCAGTGTTGGGGCATGGGGTTACCTCATCGTCAAGGAGCCAAACCTTCTCGTCACTCTCCCACAATAGCCCGACCTTCCTCATTGTCTTGAGATCCCATAAGCAGAATGAGGATCTCCCCCAATCGACGACTTTCTTCTTTAGTGCGATGGTGCCTAAGAATGAACATGTGCCCTTTGTTTTCCGCATGGACGACGCGGGAAACTTCACCTAAGCTTAAGAGAGTGCGCAAAAACTTGAACTTCTGGGCAACAATGGTGATTCACACTAGGAAGAAGAAGGTAGGCGGTAGTGTTGGGCCACACCGAGATAAACAAAACTTTTCCCCTACGCGGTACTCCCAAGATCCAACTTAGGTGATAGGCCACGAGATTTACCACTAGACGCACAGGTGCGGATTGTTGATGAAGCGCGTCAGTTGATGCCGTGCCGAACGATCCCCGTACAGCACGTCCAGATCCCCACGGACCTCCTTGTCCCCAGCACCGCACGTGCAACGCCTCTACCGGTATCCACACGTACATGAAGGAGCTCCAGCCAGAGGACTACTAGATCATGTCTAACCCGAAATGGGAGTGGATAAAGTGACGGCTAGGTCAGGGACATTCCCTTGTCACTCCACTTGTATACACTCCTAGCTGGGCTCAACGCTTGCGGCCCATCTAGGCCCGTACCCCAATCTCCACATGGATCTAATCCACATGGGCTCCTTACCCTTAAGTGTGTGACCCTGTAGGTTCACGTACACCTGGACATGACACGAGTCACCACTTTGAGTCAATAGTTCGTAGCGGCCTCTAGCAAGACGTGCCAACTCCCAAGCGCCGTAAAGTCAGAAGACAAACCATTCTCAATGTGACTTTCGTCCAAGTCCCTTTGCCTCACGATACATCTTGTCAAGCTATAGGCGAGTTGTTTCCATCCCTTTAATAGCTCGACTGTCTCTCTCTTCTCGTTCCATGATATACGATTCACTGGACTAACACTTAGTCCGACTCCTTGGTTCACACTTAACCAAGTCACGCATGGCCATGCTTCCGAATCATATCACACGAGAGGGCCCAGAGAATATCTCTCCATTACGGAGGGGCAAATCCCATCTTGGTAATCCACGTCACGCAGCTTGCTTCACGACCAACCCGAACCCTACCTTTATAACTGCCCATTTACGAAACAGTGTTTGATAGGACCTAAGCTAGCGATCCACAACTCGGATCATGTGATCACCTCACATCGAAGGATTCCATTGCTTGAGACTACAAATGACAATATGCTCGTTGCATCTCAACTGTGGGTCAGTCCAATCCACTAAACTCTTTAGCCAAATCCGTGTAAGTCAGAATAGCATCACCATGCCCATGACAAGTGGAACCGAGTCATCAGCCGACTTTCACATTAGTCTAAGTTGTGTGTCCAGCACAACCTCAATGACCAAGGATAACTAGTATGAAAACATGAATACATAGTTCCACAATCAAATCACATATTCAATGATACATATCAATAGTTCATACATGGACAATAACTTTATGAATACATTGGGAATAACATCATACATGATTGCCTCTAGGGCATATTCCCAATAGGTAGAGGAATGGAAGGATAGGCCATGCGACCCCTTCTCCTGGCTTCTGTAGTGCTACCGCGGCCGCCTAGAATCGTTTGATTTGCTCCATCAATGCATGGCGCACATCTGTAATGACACGTGGCGACACAGGGAGTGAACTGTCGTTCCCCCATTAACTCCACCTATGCGAAAACCGAGGAGACAATAGTTGTGCTCCGGTTTTCGCGTGTCATGTGGTCAAATCAACCTCATCCATCGCACGTGTCGGTTAGCTGTTGACATGTCCAATTAGCTTCCTAGAGCAATACTTGAGTACATATTGATGTCATCCATGACGTCAGCTACACTGAGATGCTTTATTGAGTCCTTCGAAGGAGTCAATAACAAATATTCACGCCCGCAGGTGCATGTCCCAAGTATCATACCTCCTTGGATGATCACATCGATTGATCCTATAACAAAATGAGCCTATGCATGGCTACAAGTATCCAAACACAACCTCGAGGGCTGCCCCCATTGATAGCGCTGCCCGTGCACCCGATAACTTATCAACTGCCTCGACTTTGTCCATAGTATCAAATCCTAGCTCCTTATAGATGTATACCATGCAACTGATATGAGGTAGAGTGCATCATACAATGTCTCCTCGACTTCCCAAATCACATCCGCTGTGAAAACATGTGTGGGTGCCACGTCTACGACGTGAAGGTAATACATGTAGATCGACTCTATCGGCCTGGAAATTTCATCCATTGCGCTCTACCAAAAGATTCCAATACCTATGTTGTGACGAAAAATCCTGATGAACGTGTTGGGTAACCATTCACAAGCTAGAGTTTGACTCAATAAGACCTCCATGACATGAGTCGAACTACCTCAGCATATACCAGGTTCGAGTCCAGGGACTCGAGCTTGAGTGTGTTGACGTTGTTTTTGCCCAAGAGAAATTAACTGGTTTCAATCCGTCGAGAGCACCATACGTGTTAATAAATTATCCCTATGACTCCTAAACATCTAAAATCGCATGCAAGGTTGACTTGATGCACTCCTAGGTCATTGTTTCTTTTCATGCGATTGTTGACCGTGACTGTGTGATACATGGCCTATAACTTTGAGTCCCTACTCGAGTCTATGGACTAGTCACTTGGGGCTACTAGCATGGGTATAGCCCTTCGGGTACCCACTGTTAGTATACCAGGTTCAGGCCAACTGGAGGCCCATGTGATAGGATTGGCTAAGGACCATGGAGCCCAAGGCACGTAGACAGTTACTAATGTAGCCTGACCTATGGTCATTACCACATCAAGGTCTCCAACGTATGCTAAGTCGTCATGGACTCCAAAGGTGAATCCTATCCTCTATGAGAGCCCACTTCCTACCCCATTGAAGAGAATATCATTTTGCGGCCCGAAAGTTGGGGTGGACAGGCAACGCGGTACCCAAGTTGATTTTTATCACCGCGATTCGAAAAGTTGGGGCGCCAATTGCTGAGAGGGGTCTTTCGAGTGAATGATGGCCAAACCAAATATTTTCAAATCGCGCCCGTTAAGTCAGGATATTCCGTTACACTAGTTCCTGCTGTGCCCCTCCTTCACCGGTCACTCTTCTTAGCCACCCTGCACGTGTCGTAGAGGAAAATCCATTACTGTACTTTCCTAACTCTCGACACTGAATCTTGCTGCGGCGATGGCGGCGGTCCCTTTTCTTCCCTTCCTCGACCCTAAATCTGCCGGCGGCGGAGGACCTTTTTTCTCCCTCCCCCGACACTGAATCCGGCGGCGGCCCAGCATGTCTTGTAAGGCGAAGGTTGTAGCTACGTCGCCGACTGAAAAGGGTCCGTCGGGGCCCAAGTCTGGGGCTCAACACGTAGCTGCGGCGAGGTCTTCAGCCCCGGTTAGCGAGGAGACCAGCAAGGATTCTGCTCCCAAGGTACCTACGAGCAGCGGGTTGAAGAGAAAAGCAAGGCCGGCGGCGGATTGTTCGGCTTCGGTGGGCGGATGCAGCACTCAGATCTCGAAGAAAAAAACCCAGGAGAAGAGCGAGAGGTGAATTTTTCTTATCTGTGCCTTATCTTGCAAGTAGATTAGTTACGGCATAATAGAATCGAATGAACTGAAATGTTCCCCTTTTTAATCAAATTAGGCACAGTTTTGATACAAGTGACCTATATGAGTTCACAGTTCATGTTCGGCAGTACACTGCAAAGCTTGATTTTGGTTGCGAGAGGGTTGTGTTCGAGCAAGATGTGCATCTGCTTGTGAATTGCAAAGAGGTTGTGTCTGTTTCGCAGCTGGTAGATATGCTTGCCGCTAGAATTCCCTGGGTTCTAGACAGAGGACAAAATTGGCGTGGCGCAACATGAATGATACCTATCAGCAAATTGAGCACTCCCATGAGCTTCATATGGTTTGGGAGTGTTGTGCAGCTGATCATAAGGTGAAAGTTGAAGCGATGATTGATGATATGTATGCAGATGCTGGAGATCTTGCTGCCAGAGCTTCTGCTCCTAGAGAATACGGACCAATAGATGCTGATCTAGATAAATTCAGTATACGCATAGAGGTGGATTCATACATGGCAAAACTTGATGAGGGAGTTGATAAGCCAGTTTCGTCATGTACTGTGGAGATCACTGTTGATTCCAAAAAACATAACTCTTGATAAAATGAGAGATATGATCGGTAAGGAAATCACTATTGGCCCTAAGCAGATGGCAAAAATCCGGTGGTGGCATCATAAGAAGCAGCAATTCATAGATGTTTTGGATACTGAAGATCTTATGCAGATTATGCGACGAAAGAAGTGAACCAGGAAGGTGTTCTTCCTTGGTACCATTTTTGATGTTGTTGAACATGTTATAGTGGATGTAGATGCCCCTGTAGTGGCTGAACGGAATGGGGTGGTCGACGTTGATGAGATCTGATGAGAGCTGCTACCCTGGGCTTGTCATATGGACCGCGGGGTTCCCCTGCCTGTATTTGTAATATTGACTGCTGTTGCATTTAGAGCGTGCTTCTGTGATTATGTTTGTTGAGAGATTGCGATATAATGTTGTGCGAGCTATTGAGATTTTCGGACATGTCACTCACTGAAACCATCGTTGTTGTAATAAGACATAAGTGCATTGTAGTTGACATGATTATGTTTCTTAAGATGACGTACCGTACTTTTTTCAGTTATTATGTTTGTTGGGACATTGTAATGTAGTGTTTTGTGAAACCATGACTGGACTAGTGATGCATAAATACATTGTAGTTGACATGATTATGTTTCTTGAGATGATGTACTGTACTTGTTTCTGATATTTTGTTTGTTGAGAGACTGTAATGTAATGTTTTGCGAAACCATGACAGGACAAGTGATGTGTAAGTACCTTGTAGTCGACATGATTTTGTTTCTTGAGTTGATGTAATATACTTGTTTCTGTGATTACGTTTGTTGAGAGATTGTAATGTGATGTTTTGTGAAACCATGTTGTGGTTATGTTGGTTGGGAGATTATAATGTAATGTTTTGTGAAACCATGACTGAAGAAGTGATGCATAAGTACCTTGTAGTTGACATGATTTTGTTTCTTTGGATGATGTAATATACTGGTATGTTTTTGTTAGGCAATGAAATTGGGATGGAGGGAGTGCAGGTTTAATATTTGAAATGAGAATGTGTGAAGAGAATCCATATCAGGCAGGAGAAAGTAATCTAGGGAAAGGGCATGGTATCCATTAAACTATTGTAACATGCCAATTTAGTCATCATTGCAGCGGTAGAAGGGCTGCTCTCTCTCTCTCTCTCTCTGACGCCGTCGCTGTCGCCGTCGCATTCTCCATGCTGTCCTTGAACGGCGAGGATGACCAGTTGAGCAGCGACAACCTTCTCTCCGACATCGAGTATTCCTTCCACGATGTGAGTTCCCCTGTTTTCTCGGGCTAGGGTTAGGCAATGGTAAATCACTCGATCTGAGCCCGACCAGATGTGCATGCAATCATGTTCGATTTCAGCTTTGCGTTTACCTATAGGTACCACGGACGATCTACGACTCCGAATGGGAGGGCCTGGATCTCGATGGAGAAGTGCCATGTGACCATGGGCTAAAACTGAGGAGATATGTTGCATTCGAAGGCAGTAACACTGGGAGAAGGTTTTTGGGCTGTACAAATCAGGTTTGTTTACATTATGTGCAACTGTGACATGAAGTAAAATGTATCGTGTATGTTCATAACACTATAGTGTGTGTGTTTTTAGGTTGGCCCGGTGTGTAAAGCAGTAGAGTGGGTGGATCTTGAGTGGCCAGATGCACTTAAGAAATGTTTGGCACAGTTATGGGAGATGTATGAGTTGGAAAGGTCGGGGAGATTTACTGATGTCAGTGATGTAGCTGAAAAAAATATAAGCTGTCGGTACGAAATAAGGAGCTGGAACAAGAAATCGAGAATTTGTAGTCAAAGCTAACTGACGGAATCGATGGGAGCTTGGTTGTTGGAACTGCAAAGAAGCTTCAGGATAGTCATAGGTTGCTGATTCATAATGCAGAAAAGGAGAGGGATCAGCTCAGGGAAGACAAGAAGAAGCTAGAGTGCCGCATTGCGGATCTGTTGAAGGAACTGAAGAAGGCGCGCGAGGGTGAACAAGGACAGACTATAGAGGATAAAGGAAATTCAAGATGAATAATTTATGTTGTACCAATGCCTGAAACTAGTTAATTGTAAGACTTGCAGTTGCGCTTTCCGAACTAAGCCAAACTCAATCCTCGAGCAAACTAATTTCAGACGAACATACATATTGTGCATAGAGTTAAGTTCACGCTTACAAAATCACCACTGCAGAGGATAAACCAGGCAGTTCAGTACTAAATAGACATATGTTGTGTTCAAGCGAGCCTGGCCCGGAGCTGCCTGTTTTCCTCCCTAAGATTGGCCAGCTCCTTCAGTACTATGTCGTGCTTCAGCTGTAGGTTCCAGCGCTCTGTCACATGGCAGAGAATTTTGTTCGTAGCCATACGATTTTCCTTCAAGATCCCTTTCATGATCTCCGTCTGCTTCCTAGCCGAGGCGCGACCTTCACTGTGTAGCTTCACCCAGTCGGCGTTTAACTCCTTCAGTTTCTGGCACTTGTTAGAAAGGACCGCAAATTCAGCGTGCAGTTGGTCAAAGGCCAGTTTCTGGGAATTCCGCTTCTCCCTTTGGATTGCTATCTTGTCATTTAGCCAGGTCGCCAGGTCTTGGTCGATCTTTCGCCTCTTTCCCTGCAACAAAAATACATGGTATGGTTTGTTCAGTTCACCAGGAAAAGCTGGTTAGTTTCCATAATTAACTGAATCGACTAGTGGCACTGTCATAATTTCAAGGAAGAAGCAATCTAGGACTAATCAACATTTTATGAATCGACTAGTGGCACTGTCATAATTTCAATTTCGAAGACACATAAGATTTATCAGCAGTTTAGTGTGTTGTGGGTTTTTCCCAATATCACCAAATAGTAGTGGGAGAGTGGCAAAATCATAATGCAGAAACCCATGTCCAGATACATATGGAAAGAGAACATGGGGTCCATTCATGAACATGAACACCAACACATGTCCAGATAGATAAGGAGTTGCCCTAGGATTCTTATTGCACCCTATAATGGGAAGCAGACATGGGCATTGCTCCCTGAACCCTAAACATTACAAAAGGAGAGGAGGACGAACTGGTATTCGTGTCCCCGCTAACGGGAATCAGAATTGGGCATTGCTCCGGTACGCCTCCAGACATGCCCTTAGCTCCTCGTTCTGTTTCCGAACACCCTCGAGTACGGTGATCCCTCTGCTCATGTCCGCCTTCATCTCCTTGACTGCATCCAGGCAACGGTTCCTGTCATGGTAGGCTCAGATGGTAGCCTTGGTTTCCTCGACGCGTCCTCTGAGTGCCTCGCTGACTTCGTCCTGCAGGAGAATGCACCTTTCCACGAGATTCTTCTTCTCCTCCGTGAGCTCGTTGATTATCTTGATGGCATGTTCTTGCCTGATCAAGTTACGGTCGAGCACTTTCTGCAGCCTAACGATGTCACGTGCAAAATCTAGCGAGATCTCCTTCTGCACCGATAATTGCTTGCGTAGGCTCTCATTAGCTTGGGTGAGGTAGCATGCAAGCTCATGTTGGTCGGCAATCTTGGAACTGATCGCGGCCACCTTCTCACGGTACTCGGCCTTCGATCGCTGCATCGTTCATGTTAATTGAAATAGGAATTCTACAATTACACTCCAGGTCCCAGGTGAATACTAATACAGATCAAAAAAAACCCCGTTGAATCTATTGGCTGCAATGTTAAAAAATGGACCTGGAGATCTATTCATGACCACGATAAACTAATCCTAATCACAAAAAATCCATAGTGAATCTATGAACAACGGTATTAAGGAAAGACCAAGAGATCCAGTCATATTCATGAAAACAAATACAACTCGCAAAAGAAGAAGAAAAACCAATGCGGGGCGGACAACATCTAAGAAATCCACATCATAACTCGGAGAAATAACAGCGTGGAGATTTGCTACCTCGCTGAGACATGGAACGGGGCCGAACGGGTCCTGCAGCGCCTCTGTCGTGGTGGATTCGGGCTCCATGGCTGACCTGTAATACGTAGAAGAGGAAGAGCCAGAAGAAGAAGAAAAACAAGAAGAAGCTGATTAAGATCATGATGGAGAGGGAGATGGAGAAGAAGTAGAATAAGGAGACCGTACCGAGAGGACCCTCGCCTGCTAGAACATTCGACGCCATTGTCGGGGGAGATTGGGCCTCGATGAGAGGGTGGGCTTGAGCGGCTGGTAGAGTAAGAAGTGCCTCGCGGCGATTTCTCTCCCTTTTCTCCGCGAGGATCGTCGACCGGCCTCTCCCCCTCCTTAGTGGAGCCATGGCTTGCAGGGTGAGTGTGGCGGAGGCAGGAGGAAGGAGATAGTGATTACTAGTGTGGGAGAAGAGTAAAGAGTACAGGCAGTGGTCCAGTAGTACTAGTACTAAGGGAATCACCTATGTATAAGGTTAACTTTTGTCATACCCACGCAGCTTATGGAAATAGCTACAATGTATGAGGTCAAGTTTACCATAAGCTGGGACCCACTTATCTATTAAAAGTACACACAAGCAAGAGAGAGAGGAGAGAGTAAAATAATTGTTTATTGCTTATGGACAACCCACAAGCTTGTAGGTCACCCTTAAATTCCCCTAAAGTGAACCTCCACTATGTATATGGATAGCCTTGTGGATTACTTTTTATCTTGTGGATAGCTCTATGGACAACATAATGGATGCCCTAATATACAAGACCACCGTGTACGGTCTACCTTCTCAAAGAAGCCAAGGAGGCAGGGGTAGGGAATCGATGGGACTTGTCTTTATTGCGATGGGCACTTCAATGGTCTTTGGCGCTGCCCAAAATCCAGTATATAATAAGGGGAGTGCGAGCTGGGTGGTCGTCACGGGAATCGGCGCGCACATCCCGTGTGTGTATGTCATGTGTTGATGGGGCAATGACGCGCGCACCTGGTGCACGATCACGTCGGCACGTCCAACTCCGTCAAACTCCACGTGACAGGCACGCACGGGATATTTACGAGTCTAGAATACGCTGTGCCACTTTAGTTGTGATCAAATTATGTTCAGTACGCAAGATATTACTTTTTTTTGATAATCAACAAATGCACGCGTGGACACGACGCACGAAACCGCTGCTCGTCCTTGATCATATCGGCACCCCACTCTGTGTACCCGCCATCGACCATTCGGAGCAACTACCTCGAGCACGATGCCCCCTTGCTGTGGCAATGGCAGGTCCAAGCCGTCCACTGACCGTCCTGCGTCCCCGGCTCTTCGCTGCATCGTCCGCGCTCGCGAGTAGCCTGCTGAGGCAGCACGTCGTGTCCGACCGCGCCAGGATCCATCAACATCGTCACTCGAGGACACCACGACGGCGAAGCCTGTACCGGCCACGCAGGAGGAGCGTGGGGTACCTGCAGCGTCGGACGAGTGCAAAGTAGCAGCCAGGACGGGGGCGCGTGTTGCGCCGGCGAGTACGGACAAGAAGAGGAACGAGAAGAAGACCAGGAAGAAGAGAGGAGATAGCTATTTGGACGAGTCCGACTCGGCCAACGAGGAGGCGTTCATCCATCAGTTGGAGGCAGGAGCAGAGGAGAGTGACGTGGACCCATGGGATTACGAAGAGGAGGAGGAGGACTCCGACGAGGAGATAGCGCGCTTATTCGAGGAAGGGGGCAGTGTCAAGTCGTCAGAGAAGGGCACCGACGGCGGCGATGGCGGGGACCATGGCGTTGACGAAGACGAGGACGAACCGGAAGATGAAGACGATGGCTTCTTCGAAATATGATCATTTATTTTATTTCTTTTAGTTAGATAGATGATTTTCACTTGTTTATGGGGGTTTAGTATCGGTGGCATAGATAGAGAGGTGGCACGGATTGACCATGCATAAAAAAAGTGGAGAAGGGAGGGGTTATCCTGCCCGTTGGATCACATGGGATCAACGGTTGGTGGAGACGATCCGCGTGACATCTCTGTCAGCCAATCAGGGCATAGCACCTAGAGTGAGCACATGTTTGGGATCTCCACACGTTTGGGCTTTTATGAGATTTGTGACAGAGACAGAGAGGGAAAATCTCTTTTCAAAATCCGCCTATGGATCCACCCATACCATTCAAATGTCATTACATCTGTGCTCTTTTCACAATGCACCCATGGATCCACCGGTGTCATTTTGCATGTGTGTTCTTTTTAGTAACAACAACCAGAGTAATTTTGCATGTGTGTTCTCTTCACATACAACCTATGGATCCACCAGTGTCATTGCATGTGTGTTCTCTTCACAATCCACCTATGGATCCACCAGTGTCATTGCATGTGTTCTTTTAGTAACAACAACCAGTGTCATTACATGTGTGCTCTCTTCAGAGACCACACATGGATCCACCAGTGTCATCGCATGTGTGTTCTTTTACTAACAACAAGAGTCATTGAACTGTGTGCTCTCTTCAGAGACCACACATAGATCCACCAGTGTCATTGCATGTGTGTTCTTTTTAGTAACAACAACCAGAGTCATTTTGCATGTGTGTTCTTCTCACATACCACCTATGGATCCACCAGTGTCATTGCATGCGTGTTCTTTTCACAATCCACCCATGGATCCACCAGTGTCATTGCATGTGTGTTCTTTTCAGTAACAACCAGAGTCATTTTGCATGTGTGTTCTTTTCACATACCACCTAGGGATCCACCAGTGTCATTGCATGTGTTTACTTTTCACAATCCACCCATGGATCCCACCAGTGTCATTTTGCATGTTTGTTCTTTTTAGTAACAACAACCAGAGTCATTTTGCATGTGTGATCTCTTCACATACCACCTATGGATCCACCAGTGTCATTGCATGTGTGTTCTTTTCACTAACAACAACCAGAGGCATTGCATGTGTGTTCTTTTCAGAGACCACATATGGATCCACCAGTGTCATTGCATGTGTGTTCATTTCAGAATCCACCCATGGATCCACCAGTGTCATTGCATGTGTGTTCTTTTTAGTAACAACAACCAGAGTCATTTTGCATGTGTGTTCTTCTCACATACCACCTATGGATCCACCAGTGTCATTGCATGTGTGTTCTTTTTAGTAACAACCAGTGTCATTGCATGTGTGTTCTCTTCAGAGACCACACATGGATCCACCAGTGTCATTGCATGTGTGTTCTTTTTAGTAATAACAACCAGTGTCACTGCATGTGTGTTCTCTTCTCAGACCACACATGGATCCACCAGTGTCATTGCATGTGTGTTCTTTTTACTAACAACAACAAGAGTCATTTAAATGTGTGCTCTCTTTAGAGACCACACATGGATCCACCAGTGTCATTGCATGTGTGTTGTTTTCACTACAAGAACTAGAGTCATTGCATGTGTGTTCTTTCACATACCACATATGGAACCACCAGTGTCATTGCATGTGTGG